>CM038145.1:120138735-121429004 GCA_021437245.1 Aegilops speltoides
GGTGACCATATGCCTCCATGTATCTCCGCCAACAAAGCTCTTGTCCTTCTTCCGGATATGCACTTCAATTTCACTCCGCTGAATCTTCTTCTCGCAGACAAGATGTCATCGACAACCGGTACATACTGATTGCGGGGCCACTTTTCTCGCTGCTTCTTGCTCCTGAAAGTTCCCCGCCTCAAGGAAATGGAGGATCTGCTGTGCTCCCATGCCGGAGCTTGTGGCTCGAATACAAGGACTAAAGGCGCAAATGTTGCTGCGGGAACATCCGCTTTCTACGGCAAGAATCTGGTTTCTGCCGGAGTGATGCTCCCAAGCCGTGTCGGGACACAACTTGTCCGGGAGCGCTCGCTTCAACGAAGCAAGCCTAGGGCTTGTCTGAGCAGATCGCTTCCTCAAAGACTTCTCTGTTGATCCCGTAACCTTCTTGGCGGCGGCTCCGGGAGCTCGCTTGAAAGTGGTCGCCGGGCAAGTAACTTTCTTCTTGCTCGGCCCAAATGATGGTGTGACGGATGGTCGAGTCATCTTGAGCACAAAATCCCCGGTTCCACAGCAATTTAAGTGCGGCACGCGTTTGACAGCCATCCGTAATGTCATTCTCGAGGTCTTGGAACATGTTCCATTTGCAGGCCGCCCAAACGCCTTTCTAGCTTCCTCACTTCATCAATGCATGCTTCCGCCAACTGACTCGTAATCTTTTGTTGACTTGGCGACGATAAGCCGTGAGTCACCCCCGATAATGAGCTTCCGATCCCAAGTTCAGCCATGATCTCGAAGTTCGGCAAGCAAACCTTCATACTCGCAGATTGTTTGTTGCTTGCTCCTTGGGAAAGTGCATTCCGACCACGTGATTGAGGTGCTTTCTCGGCAATGGCGATAAGTACGCTGCAAGCCCGCGCTTTGCAGCGAAAGGCACCATCAAGTACATGATCCATTCTTTGCTCGCTTCTTAACGGGATGCTCCTCCTCGGAGTTTCTTCATCGGGTGTTGGCGCCCACTCTGCTATGAACTCCGCCAATGCTCGGCTTTGAATAGTTGAGGTACTCAAACTTAAGGCCAAAGCTATCAGCCCAAAGGCTCCACTGACAATCCTGCGCTAAGCTTCCGGATTCTCGCAAGATCTCTTCAACGGAAAGCGAGTGACAATCGTGATCTCATGTGCTTGAAAGTAATGGCGCGAACTTCCTCGAGGCCATGAGAAGGCCAAAGCAACTTCGCACACCAGAGTACCTTGATCTAGCCCCCGCAGAAGGGAACCGGCTAAAGTAAACCGGGCGCTGCACCATCTTCTTCTTTTTCTTCCTAAGAATCGCAGATCCATCCTTGGAGCTGTAACTTGTCGGATCGTGGGCTTGCTGGGCCGAGCTTGTCGGAGAAGCCCCCGCTTGTCGCTGACTCGCTCTCCATGACGGCTCATCATCGCCTCCCTCTCCGCCACTAACGCAAAGACTAACCACTTGATTGGTCGCCGCCCGTATAGCAAAGAACTTCTCTTGTGGCTTAGGTGCGACAAGTGTTGGAGTGGAGGACAACATTTCTTCAAGTCTTGCGCGCAGCCTCCGCTTCCGAGTCCATTTTACTGACAAGCCTTTTTCAAGATTTTGAAAATGGCGTATGCTGTTCAGCAGACTTCAAATGAATACGCTAAGAGCAAAGAACGCAGCCCGAGCCTTCGCACATCCTTGACGCGCTTTGGTGCTTCAATTTGCTCAATGGCCTTGATCTTGTCGAGTTGGCTTGAATCCCCCTCCGAGACACAAAGAACCCGAGAAGCTTGCCGAAGGAACTCCAACACACAATTCTCTTGGTTCAACTTGAGATTGACCTTGCGCAGATTTGCAAAGTCTCATCCAAATCTTGGATCGTAGTCTCTTTGTCCTTGCTCTTGACCACTATGTCATCCATGTAAGCTTCTACATTTACGTGCAGTTGTGGCTCAAAAGCATGGCTGACTACTTGCAAATGTTGAACCTGCATTCTTTAGTCCGAAAGGCATCCGTGCTGAAGCAAAGACGCCACATGGAGTAATGAATGCGGTTTTCTCTTCATCCTCTTCGCCATGAAGATCCGATGATATCACGAGTACGCATCAAGGAATGAAAGCGGTCGCATCCACTATGGAGTTGACAATCTGGTCAATGCGGCGGCAAGAAGCGGATCCTTGGGACAAGCTTTATTAACATCGGTGAAGTCGATACAAAGCCCCCACTTCCCGTTTGCCTTGCGCATCGACTCTTGGATTGGCTAACCACGTTGGATGGAGTACTCCTCGGACCAGGCATGCTGCTTCAATTTCTTGATTTCTTCTTCTATGAACTCTTGGCGTTCCACCGCTTGTTTCTGACTCTGACGGGGCGGCGCGGGGACAGACGGCAGGTGGTGCTCAATTACTTCACTGGGAACACCGGGGATGTCAGATGGTTGCCATGCGAACACATCAACATTCGCCCGCAGGAAAGCAACGAGCGCACTTTCCTATTTAGGATCAAGCATGGCACTGATGGTGAAGTCACCACCAGTGCCGTCCTCCTTGGCGGCCACTTCTTGGTCTCTGGTGAAGCTGTCTTTGCCTTCTTGCAATTGCCGGTGGAGCTCGATGGTGCGTCCTCGACGGCAGTGCAGCACTCCGAAGAGGTGCGCTTGCCGGAGTGGGCATCAGAGCTACTCTTGTCGGACTTGGCTTTCTTCCCCCGGGGAGCTTCAGCGGCAAGTGGCTTGCGCTCTGTTGCGGCTGCTGCTTCCCGGTAGATCTTGTCGGTGCAGATAAGTGCATCCTTCTTGTCGCCTTGGACAGAAATGACACTTATCGGACCAGGCATCTTGAGCACATTGTAGGCGTAGTGAGAGGCTGCCATGAACTTGGCAAGCGCCGGACGGCCAAGTATCCCATTGTAGGGCAATGGGAAATCAACAACATCAAACGTGACTCTCGGTCCCCGAAATTCAGCTCCTTTGCCAAAGGTCATTTGGCGGTGTGATCTTCCCTTCGCTTGCTCCTTCCCGGATTTATTCCTTGAAAGGTACGGTCTCTTGAGCTCATTGTTGGGGATCTGGAGTTTCTTGAGCACTGCGGAGGAGATCAGATTCAGGCGGCCCGCCACAACCAACAT
This sequence comes from Aegilops speltoides, assembly GCA_021437245.1. Lineage (NCBI taxonomy): Eukaryota > Viridiplantae > Streptophyta > Magnoliopsida > Poales > Poaceae > Aegilops > Aegilops speltoides. The sequence continues at coordinate 120,141,847 of CM038145.1, forward strand.
CTTCGTGACCTTGAGGTTGCGGGATTGTTGGCGAGACCAACATTAGCAAGCACCGACGGCGGTGATGCGATCGGTGATCCTCAACGCCGAAGATGATGGGCGTCTTGGACCACCGAGGGCTTGCTGCTGAATCAATGGGCAGTTCTGCTCGCTCACCTCTCGCCCACTCGTTTGAGTTGGCGGTGCGAGGTGTCTTGAGCTTACCGCCGTCGATGCACAACACCTCCGTTGCCTTCTCAAACTCTTGGTCGTCGGGCTCATCCTCATCCATCTCATCATCCTCATCTTCTTCTTCGTCCTTGTCGCGTACCACGGAGGCCTATCTCCTTGCAGCGGCTTGGGCTGTGGCGCCCTCCGGGCGAGAAGCTTCTTGCGGATACTCCGCCACCTTTCCTGGCCTTTCTCCTTGTCGCGGCGCTCATATTCAGCTTTACGTAGCTCTGCCATCTGCTCAACTTTCTTGCAGGCTTGGAGGTCATGGCCCTTAGTGCGGTGGATCTTGCAATCTGCTTGCGGAGTTATCACCTTGTCGGCGGCTACCACAGCCTCGCCGGACTCACTAGCTTTGGCCTTGTCGGAGCCGCCTCCGTCGCCGAAATGCTCGACAACTAGCACATCCTTAGCCTTTCTTTTTCTGTTGCCCCGCCTCCGGTTCTTCCTTGCCGGGGCGGCATCCTCACTGTCAGATCCTTTTGCTCCTGCAGTCTCTCCGGGGATTTTCCTCCCCTCCTCAGCCCGCACACACTTGTCGGCCAGAGCGTATAGCTCGCTGACATCTCTAATCTTGCACATCGCCATCTCCTCCCTCATCCTGCGGTTACGCACATTACGATGGAGCAGCGATAAGCTGCGGCAGGTGGGCGTCTGGGATATTCTTGCTGACCTGGCTGAATCTCTGTATGTACTTGCGAGGGATTCTCCTCCTTCTGTGCGAGCAAGTGAAGGTCGCTCTCACGGCCAGAGGCTTGTGGCAGCTGTGAAAGGCGCCGACAAGCCGATGGCACAGGTCCGCCTGAAGAGATGGAGTTCTCGGCAAGTGCATGAGCCAAGATCGGCGTTGGGCTTGAACACCAGTGAAAGTAGTTGGCGAGGATCTTCTCGTCGCGCCCTCCCGCAGCCTGCACCGCGATGGTGTAGATGCTGAGGAACTCCGACGGATGTATCCTGCCATCGTACTTCTCGGGCACGTCTGGTTTGAAGTTCTTGGTGTTGGGCCACTGGACTTGCCGCAGCTCACGGGTGAGCATAAGGCAACCTATCACAGTCACTGCAAGTCGCGCTGGCTCCCCGGTGCATGCATATCGACCAGTGGGTCAGCGCGCGGGCGGATTGACGCCGCTTCTCTTCGATGCTTTCGTCGAGGTCGGCGTCTTCTTGTCGTCGTTCTTGGAGAGCGTGGCGTTGATCGCGGCGAGCTCATGGGTCCGACGACGCGGGAAGTCGGCGTCGAGGTTGGCCCGGCGAGTCGGTGATCTCGGCCTTCGGGCGGGAAGTGCAGTGGTAGCACCCCGCCGGTCTTATCGCCACCGGCTTCCGCTGGCGCCTTGCAGCGGCTTCGGCGTGCTTTCGTTGGCGGAGCTTATCGGTGTTAGCGAAGCCAATGAGGCTATAGATAGCGGCCCTCGATGCGTCGATCTTGTTTGGCGCTGAGGGTAATCTAAGCAGTTGGGCTCGGGCGGCGCTTCCTCTGGAGTCTTAGGCGGCGGTGGTGGCGGCGAGAGTGCGAACATGCTCAAACTTCTAACAGTGTTAGAAGGAGCAGCATCTCATCCAGGTGACCGCACCGCGCTCGTGCCAGCGTGCTGGCGCGCATGCTGGCCTTGAACGTCCCGCGACCCACCAGCCTGGCCTTGCTCCAACGCAAGCATGGCGCTAGGAGCGCCGTGGCGTTGTCGATCTTGCACCTCCTAGGAGGGGTGCGGTGGATGTGCAGACGCTGAACCTTGCGGGGCCTTGTCCTTGGAGCGGGTGATGATGTGAGTCCCCCCGCTGGCGCCCGCTCCTCCGCTGGCGTCCACCCCACCGCCCGTTTGCTCCGGGGGCGGTAGGACAGTCGCAGACGGAGCGGCCACCTCTGAAGTTTTCTTCTTCGGTGCCATGTCGATGAAGATGTTGATGTAGTCTTGGCGTGACGCTGGATCGGATCTTGCAAGACGACCTCGATGCCCCTACAGGCGTGCCAAAGATGTAGTGGTGCTGGGGCACGATACCTATGGGGCGAGGGGCCCCTTCTAGTCCGGCAAGGGAGGCGGGCGCTGCAGAGCAGATCGGCGGCGACGCAGCGGGGTTTTACCCGGCCGGAGCTCTCGGAGAGATAAAACTCTCTTTGCTGCCTTGTGTTTGTATTTGTTCTTGCTCGAGGCCTTGGCGTGTAGTGGTGTTGGATGTGTGAATGGACCGAACCCTTCTACGTGCACATGGGCCTCCCTTTATAGTATAAGGGGTCACCGACAGGTGGCAATGCAGAAAGAGGGGGTAAAAGAGTAAAAACACAGGTTGGTACAATAGTGTCCAAGAGTGTCCCCTACCTAACTCTGACGGCAGGGGACAAGGGCATTTAATGCCCGTCCGGTCGCATCCTAACAATTGCAAGGAAGCGACCGTTAGGGCGCCACCGATCGCCATGATGGCCTCCTTGTCGGCTTAACGCCACCTCGCACCGCATGGCTGCCTGACGCCTCGCCACGTGCTCCTAGGATGGCCCTGGGGTGACACGTCGTTGGATGCGCTGGAGCTTGGGTGCAGGGTGGCAGCCTTGCCACGGCAAGCGCCTCGCCGCGGCCCTTCTTGTCGCGCCGGCAAGCTTTCCGGTCGCCGGGCCTTGGTTGGCCTTCCCGGCAAGCTCCTCTTGCCGGGGCCTTGTACTTCCCGGCAAGCTCTTCTTTCCGGGGCCTTGTACTCTTAGTTTGGGGTACTAAGGTACCCCTACTTTAGTACACCGACATCGTTCGGCTGCTGCAGCACGTCCGCGCGGCCGCCGGCCGCGTTCTGCGCAGCAACCGCGTCGAGGAGTTGCTGGACTCGCTCTGTCATCAAACGGCGCTCTTCGCCCTCGAAGTTCTTCAGCTCGTCAGTCGCCGCTTGGGCGGCGCGGATGTTCTCCGCAGGAGTAGCGTATACGGGGCGTTTTGCCCCGAACAAGTCGGCGATGTCTGCTCCGCGCTACCGGACCGCGCCTAGACGGCTCGGCCCAGTCAGAGCCGGCGAGCCGCCTACAGCGCTGGTATGCCTCTGACAAGCGCCTCATGCTTGCCAGCTTCTTGGCGCCTTTGATGATCTGAAGGCGGTGTGTCTCCAGCGTCTCGGCGTCTGCGTCCTCTGGAATGGGCGCCGGTAAGGTCTTGCAGGGCTGCAGCAAGCGGGTCCTGGGCTTCTTCGCCGGAGAGCTCACCGTGATTGGTGACTAGCACCTCCGTGACGGCGCTTCCGCCGCTCTCCTCGCACGGAAGCGGCTCATCGTAGACCACCACATTGGTGGGAAAAATGTCAAGCGACACGGCGTCGGAGTCGACCAGCATCGGGTCGGTGGAGCCTACGGACTCCAAGTCCACGGCGGGCTCACCGGCGACGTGGAGTTGGTCAAGGGGGCCCGCGAGAAGGCTCTCAGGGCCACCCGTGCCTACATCGGATCAGGTTAAATCGGAGGCGCTTCAGCGACAAGTTTGGCGAGGCTGCTTTCATGGCGCAAGCGGCCTCGGCCCTTGCAGCGTCCGAGCAGAACTCCATCCGGCGAGCCTGGCTGGCTGCACTTGCCGGGGAGGAAGAGGGTTCCCGTCCAGAACAGATCTCCGGACGACGGTGCACCACGCCCCGCGGTGGGCGCCAAATGTCGGGGGTTGGGTGCGACATATGCCAAAGGATGTCCTATCATGGTGAGGCGAGTAGAGCGTTGCGGTGCACAGAAGCAGGATGGCGTGAACATGCCTGTGGCGAATCCTACCCAGCTTCGGGGCTCTCCGGGGAGATAACACCCCTACTGCTGCTCTGCGGGGTCTCCGCATGATCACTAAAGCAAAGTGGCTACAATGGTCCTCCTAGAGCTGTATAGGGAGGCAGGAGAGAGCATGGCTAGTTCCCTCCTTCCTGTGTTACATGGTCTATCTGTATCAAGGTTCGAACCCTTTGCATGGGTGCCCCGAGGGGTTTATATAGGTCTACCCCTCGGGGGTACAATGGTAATACGGCTGGGCACGGGCCCCAGCCGTCTGTCTCTCGCACCGCCGTCCTTCCCTTGACCACAGGGCCCTTGACTGGTGGGTCCAGCGGACAGACTTGACAACATCTTGGCGCTCGATGTGAGAGCTTGGTCATTGAGTCGTGGGCAACAGTGCGCCGTCTATCAGGCGATCACTGTTGCCATTCCACATCCAATCTGGTTAATGGCTCGTGGGGCCCTGGAGGGGAGACGGCCGACTCCGGGGAGGCCGACTCTCACAGGGCCGTCTTCAGGGCGCTCTGGCCACCTTCGGTCCACCCACTGACAGGCGGCCCCGCGGTCTCCGGGCCGTACGGGCCGGCATCGTGGGCACAGTGCGTCGCGCACTGTGGCTAAGGTCAGGGCAGGCATGGCAACAGAGCCGCGCCTCACCAGAGATCTTCCGGTGATACGGCCCACTGTAGCCATGCCAGCCCTTCGTAGGCGGGGAGGGACGGCCACGTCGTGACCGTACCCCGCATCAGGCTTCGGGAAGAGTCATGCGCTAACTCCCATAGTCGGCCCCTCTAGAGGTCGCCATCTGGGACTCGGCTTGTCTTGGAGTCGACATCTGGGACTCGGCTGGTCTGGGAGCCGCCATCTGGGACTCGGCTGGCCTTGGAGTCGCCATCTGGGACTCGGCTGGCCTTGGAGTCGCCAACCGGGACTCGGCTTGAGGGGCGCGGCCTGCCCCGATGTCTTGCAAGATCCTGGGACCCGGGTTGGCCTACCCATGGCCCATTACTCCGACACCACTTCTACTCTCTCTCTCCCTCTCACCACCGAACGCCACCACCGCCGCCGTTCGACATAGCCGCAGCCGCCGCCAACCCCGAGCCTCTCCGACGTGTCCACGAGCATCGCCATGCCTCCCTCGTCCTCTCCGTCTAGCCACGCATTGCCAGAGGACCTACATCGACGCCATCTTCATCATCTTCGTCGCCGGCCGCCGGAGATCCCCCTCGATGCTGTGCTCGCTCCAGTGCCTCCCCGAGCTCGCTGAGGCCACCGCTGCACCCGCTGTGAGCTCCTGTGTCGTTTCCCCCTCTCCCCTGGATCGTTTTCTTCCTCTAACACCGATGCCCGTCGCGGCCGAGAGCTTCTCGCCGCCGGCCATGGTGTAGCCATTAACCTGCCGCAAAGCTTCATAATGGCGCTTCACCGCACTCGCCGTGTCCCCAGGAGCCCGTAGCACCGCTCCGCACCACCTGCCGTGCCTCCTAGCGACGACCCCGAGCTCGCCCGAGCTCCGGCAGCCGCCAACGTCGTCGCCGACATCTTTTCCTACCACCCCGAGCCCAAACACCACCACCACTTGACGCGGCAGCCCCCAGCTTCACGTAGATGCTCCCCGCGCGCCAATTAGGGCCCTGCAGCGAAATCCCGACTCCCTTCGCCGCGGATTTGGTCGCCGGCGGCTAAACGCCGGTAGGTGACGTGGCCGTCATTAGCGGTTAAACACCCCACTAACCAACCCACCTAGCTCACTGACACCTGGGCCCCACGCCCTAAATAATCTATGTTTTATTTCTGTTTAGAATAGTTTATAAACACACGGGACCCACCGATGAGAGTTGATCTGTCTTTGGCGTGGCGTTGACCGAGCCCACATCATTGACATCGAACAGCAACGTCGCCGACGATGGACCCCACTGGTCAGGTTTGACCTGGTCGGCGCCTATTGACTACTGACGTCACAGTGACGTAGTGCTGACTCAGTTAATTATTTTCTGGATTTATTCTTATTCAGGAAATTTCAGAAAATAATGCAAACTTCTAAAAATCATATAAAATCAACCGTAGCTCAGAATGAAATAAATTATATATGAAAAATGATCAGAAAAATCCAATCTATCCATCTGTACCATTTTCATGCATATTAGAGCAACTTATAGCTGCTGTTTAGCACAAGTCATATAAATGGCATTTAAACCCTCACATATGGAGTTTGAATTTGAATCTTGGATTCAAACCAACTCCATTTAACCTGCTGCTAGATGCATTAGCTCAAACCACAGCATATTGCCATGTCATGATCATGCATCATATTGTGCATTGCATTGATTGTGTTTCTTCTTTGTTTGTCGGTGCTTGTCCCCTCTCAGTAGACGTGTAGGGACGATGTGATCGATGACACCGATGAAGAACTATATTATCTTCAGAAGTGCCAGGCAAGCAAAACCCCCTTGTTCATTCCGATACAATCCCACTCTCTTGCTCCTTCTCTCTTTTACTGCATTAGGACGACAACGATTCATCTGTTACTTGTTGCGGTAGCTGAATCCCTTTATCCTCTGCATGACCTGTCATTGCCACAGTAAAATAGATGATACCCACTAGCATGAGTAGGAGTTGTTTGAGCACTATTGTGCCTACCCATTCATGTTTGTTTGTCATGCCTGCTACTGCTTAGAGTTGAGTCAGGTCTGATTCATCGGGGATGAATCAGAGGTGTGTGAACATGTCCTACTGTGTGTGAGCTAAGTGTGTGAACATGATTTGGTAAAGGTAGCGGTGAGAGGCCATGTAGGAGTACATGGTGGGTTGTCTCATTGAAGCTGTCCTTAGGAACTGAGTTCTGTGTTTTTGATCCATGATTCAGCTACTACCATGCATTGGGCCCTGAAATATGACCGCGCTCGACTTCTTAATCACCTTTGTTCTCTGTCCAGGAGTTGCAAGTAGTTTCTGGTGTTTGTAGTATGCTGGAGTCCGTGCGTAGCGCTGACCGGAGGGGTGGGCTATGATGCGGTAGGCATGTGGCACGGTGTACCGGGCACCCGTTTAGTGTCTCGGGAACCCTGCACACATCGTTTGGGGCCGTATGTGGAAACTTGGCGGACTCCTGGGGAGGGAACCTGAATAGGCGATAAACCTGGACTAGAGACTTGAGTGTTTAGGTAGGTCGTGGTCTACACCCACGTCGGCTTTCGCTTGAAGTCTGCTGAGCACATGTCGTGTGCAGACGCTAAGTGGTGGAAACATGTATGAAGAAGTACACCCCTGCAGGGTTAACATCATCTATTTGAATAGCCGTGTCCGCGGTAATGGACTTCTGGGTTGCCTATAAGAGTTCATAGACAAATGAAAGTGGATACTCTAAAATACGCAAGTTAAGCGTGAGTGCTATGGATGGCGTTCTCGTAGGGAGATAGGGGAGGATCCATAGTGGTGTATTGATATGGTGAATATGTGGACCCATGTGCGCCACCTCAAAAGAGTTAATTGCAGTCGTAGTTCAGGATAGCCACCGAGTCAAAGCTGGCTTGCTGCAGTTAAACCCCACCATCCCTTTGTTGATAATGATGCATATGTAGATAATTCTGATGTAAGTCTTTCTGGGTACATTTGTACTCACGTTTGCCTATTTTATGTTTTGCAGAGAGACTTCAGTCTCACTAGTAGTTCCACGTGGACTTCGACATTTAGCTTGTTACCTCAGCTATGATCTTGTGCCCTCGGCGGGATCTGGTAGATAGTCAGGCTTCTCAGCCTTTTTCATTTGTAGATGTGTGTACTCAGACATGTTAAGCTTCCACTTGTGCTTTGACTTGTATGCTTTGAATGTTGGGTCATGAGACCCATGTTTGTAATATCTCGCTCCTCAGAGCCTATTGAATAAAATACTTGAGTTGTAGAGTCATGTTGTGATGCCATGTTGTATTTGCACATATCGAGCATATTGTGTGTATGTTATTGAAATGCTTGGTATGTGTGGGATCTGACTATATAGTTGTTTATCCTTAGTAGCCTATCTTACCGGGAAATGTCTCCTAGTGCTTCCAATCGAGCCTTGGTAGCTTGCTCTTTGCTCCGGAACACTTAGGCTGGCGGCATGTGTCCTTCTTCGTTCTCGTATCATCCCTTGAGGATATGTCACGCGATGAATACCGGAGTCTGTTCGCTACAGCCCAGTTCACCGAGTCCTGCTAGCCAGTGCTACAGACTGATTCACTTTCGCGATGGCCGACACGTTCGATGTTGGGTCATGGATGCTGTCCTGTAAGTTTGTGCCACTTTGGGTTTACGACTAGCCATGTCAGCCCGGGCTCCTTATCATATGGATGCTAGCGACACTATCATATAAGTGTGCCAAATGGCGCAAACGGTCCCGGGCAAAGGTAAGGCGACCCCCGTGGGAATACCGTGCATGAGGCTGCAAAGTGATATGAGGTGTTACATGCTAGATCGATGTGGCATTGAGTCGGGGTCCTGACACCTTTGTTGTCCTAGAGAAGTGTGCACCATTTTAGTCAGAGGTTCTAGACCAAGGCAAAGATGATGAACATTTTAGAAGGGCATTTTGGGTTTAGTGAAAATGATTTTAGTCAACCCTAGTTGGTTTAAAGGGGTGCTGGGGGTTTCTGTCATCCCCATTTCAAGTTTCTGAGAAATTTAAACATGATGTCTGAGAAATTTAAACATGATGCAACACCAGATGCTAGCACTAAGCAGTACAATAAGCTAGGGATGTGACAGCTCACCCCCACTAAACAAGAATCTCGTCCCGAGATTCAAGACGTGAGGTAAGAAGACAGAGGGGACACTAAATATCAAAAACTTCATGATGCAACTGTCTTCTAGAAGTTCTTGAATTGTTGACTCAAATTGATCTTGGCGACTTTGCTTTCGAGATCTTCATCCGACGCGATGACGACAGAAAGAAACTCTATCGAAAAGGATCATTGAAGCTCTGCATACCAGCCTAAGGCAATTCACAAATGATCGTTTGAAGGAGTTCTAAGAAATGGCATACTCAGTTGGAAAGGGATCTATGGTTTTGAGACAACTCAACAATGGAAGGCACATTCCGATTGATACCGAGGATATAACCCAGTGACTGAGCATGCTCTTAAGAACTTGAGCATTTCCGTATTCATCAGGGTTTTAACAACATCCGTGTCGAGGATCCTGGCAACACATCATACTACCATGATGAATAGTGATGGATGATGCAGATGCAAAGGAAGACAACACCTTCTCAGATTTTACCTTAGCAATGCCAAGGCCACAAAATCTTGATAATCGACCGAGAGACATTTAGCACTCCGCTTCTAATGTTCTCCTTAATGTACTAGTGTATGGTATCTAGAACATCAGGTAGAGGTCAGACTTTTGAGACACAAAATCCATAAGGAATAACTTCTAGAGTAAGTCACTTAAAATCCTCATGGTGAAGATGGTCAAATTGCTCAGTCAAGATACTACAATAGTAGATGTCCCAGCTAGGTGCGTCCACTTTACCGAAACCTACATCATAGTTCTTAGGAGAAGATCCAACCATCATATCTCCCTGAGATTCAAATTTGGTTGATCACAGGATACTCCAGACTCAGCATATCTGAAAGTGAAAGGTTGCAACACAAATCGACGAGATGACGTTGCGAAATTCTCGGGAAATAAACTACAGTAGTAAGCTCCAAAATATGAGTTGGTTCTGCTACATACAAGTGAACACGTTTTCCAAGACACGCATGACCACATAGTAGTCTTATGATAAAACACTACCGAGTTCTGGTAGGGAACCATCATTAATGATATCGAAGTCTCCACGCGTGGAAGTCCAAAGAATTCACCTTAGAACAGACTCTTTTATCCTAAACAATTCAATCAGTGGCTTGGTGTGCTAGGGATACATATGGAATGAAGGTTGCAAGTCTCCAAACCACAGAATACTTCGCACATATGCATGACTGACTTGCGATGATTCTAGAGGAAGCTAAAACAAACTTTCTCGAATTCACGGCGGCCACTTGCTTCAAATGCACATGAACTAAAGGAAGTCACTTCTTTCATCCAAACATATTCTTCATGAACAGGGAACGAAGATAATGCGTACAAAAGTTTCCAACACTGGCTTAATGTTCAATCACGAATCATGGAGAAGATAAAATGCTGCTGATGGGATCAGCAACAATTCATCCATGTTTCCATATAAGTGGAGTTCCACAATTATGTGAACAATGTGATAACATTGGTCAGACCCAAAAGATATAATTGTGTATGCTCGAGGGATCAACCACGAGTAAGACAACATTACGAATATCGTTGGTTCTGATTTGATTTGGCGATAACCCATACCCAACTCCAAGATTGGATAAGATGATAGATCCATTAACTGATCATGTCGTGGAATTGTCACGGAAGATGTCCTCTTGCAAGGACTTAGTCATAGGGCCATCGCAACTAGGAAGCTTGAAGGGGTTAATTGGGACAAGAGACACGAGAGAGTTATACTAGTTCGGCCCCTTACGGTGAAGGTAAGGCCTACGTCTAGTTGGGTTGGTATTGCCTGATGTTTCGATGACCAGGGACCAAGATATGCTATGCCCGGTTCCCGATGAGTTGTTTCTTACCCTAAGCCGCCATGGTCGCCCCTTATATACGGGTGGGCGCCTGCGACCTCTGAGTCGGCCGGCTCATAGAAAGATTCTGGCTCGGTGACTGGTTAAGTCTACATTATGTTACAAGTCATATCATCATGGCGGTTTACCACTATGGGCCTTAGCCGCCTGTGGGCCTTAGACCCTTTATTGAACCGCCATCTTCATGCTTGGTCTTGGGTGTCTTTCTGATGAGTCTTATTTGCGTAACCCGGCACCTCCTAGGCGGCTTACACAAATAGTTATATCCCCAACATTAGGCCCCAGATTGATTTGAACCGGTTCATGTCAATCTTAAAATACCTTAAAAAATAAGCCTCCAGTCTTCTGTCTGTGCAAAGGGTTTAACCCGCCATGACATCATCTTCTGGATCCACGTTAACCCACCGTGTCATCATCTCCAATTAAATCCTTATTTTATCCTGCTATATCTTCAACAGATCTTTGCCTTCACTGATTCTCTCGAAACCCGAGGCGTCGGGGTTGCTGGATAATAATATCCAATCTCCTCGTTTCTCGCACCGTCCCGGTCGGCCCTTCCCTATAAATGGGCTCGACCTAGGTCTTCTTCATTTTCTCCCTTAGTCATTCATCTTCTTCCTCTCGCTGTCTCTCTGCCGCTCAAGCTCCGCCGCCACCACCATCACAGATCTCCTCGTCCTCGCCAACTCAGGCCGCTGCATCAACTTGACTTGACCAGAAAATCGCGATGAACCTCCGTACCAACTCTGCATCTGTAAGTTTCCTCCTTCCTGTTCCTCAGATCCGTATTAGGACCTTCAAGTTCCTCGGTGTTCTTCGCTGTTCGTCAGGAACCCCTCATAGATTTCATCCTCACCGCCGTTTCTTGATCTTGAAGATGGAATAAAACTGATGCGGTAGCTATTTCGTACTCATTTCGAATGCAAGTAGATCCCTTTCCGTTGCACAGAGGCCCCGTTCAAGTCCTTGAGCTTCATCTATGCCAGTCCTAGGTCTAGAAATTTTTCTTTTCAGAACAGCTGTTTGATCCAAATAATAGCCGCAACTTGTGAAACCTGTTTGTTGTACCCTTAAATAAAAAACTACCTCTATTGAATATGTTTAACCACGACTGTCCATGTGGTCGATTTAAGTAAATGACACTGATTTGTCAACCTTGCTTGCTTCTCTCGATTTAAGAAAATTTAACTGCTCTTGATACCCGTAGCGGCTTAAATATCACTGCATAGTTACGCATATATCATTAGGCCCCTTCTTAAGCCGCCATCTTGAATAGATTTAAGATGCTTTCCTCCGGGTTAAATTTGAACCGAAACCTCTTATTTTGTCATAGGCTTCAATTTATGTCATGGCACCTAAGGCAACCAAGGCTCCTGTGACCTGTAATTGGGTCCCATCCACAGTCACAAGAAGTAAATTGTCTGAATTTGTGAAGTCTAGCCATCTGCCCAAGAAGGAGGTCATGTCTTATCGTGCTCCTGACCCGTCCGAGGAGAAACCTCAACCCAAAGAAGGGGAGGTGATAGTTTTTACGGATCATATGAGCCGGGGATTTTCTCTACCCGGTTCAAAATTCTTCAGGGGTGTTTTGCATTTCTTTGACCTTCGGGCCCAATTCCGTGTCAAACATTTGCAACTTCCAAGTCTTCTGCGAGGTGTACCTACGAGAAGAGCCCAATCTGCTTTTGTTCAGAGAGCTATTCTACTTAAACCGGCAGAATGAACGTGCCAACGGGCCCAGTCTAGAACTTGGTGGCATCTCGATTCAGCGGCGGAGAGACTGCCTTTTTCCTTATGCTGAACTGCCGAGTCATCCGAAGGATTGGAATCAGACGTGGTTCTATTGCCAGGACACTTCTCCGGCTGATGAAAACCCTCTGCCCGGCTTCCACGCTCTGCGCCTTGAATCGAATCACCTGCTGTTGGATAAGTTAACTGCTGTTGAACGTCTATCACTCGCCCCTACCATCAAGAAGATCAAGGCCCTCTTAGGTAATGGCTTGAATGGTATTGACTTGGTCCGAGTCTGGGTCGCTTGGCGAGTGCTTCTTAAGCCGCCGCCCCGGCTTAATGTGCACTTACTCAGGCGAGAAGGATGATCCACTGCGTCATAGTCCCGACGACTTGCCAGATGATGTGGTGGAGGCTACGACCCAAACATTGCTAAAAGAGGGCACAATGACTAGTTACGCCTTTGGCTTACTTCCTTTCTGCAAGAAGAACCCGGCCCCCGCAGTAAGTCATCACTCCTCAATGAATACTCTTTTAGTGTATTACACCTTACTTTTACTCATAACCTCTTTATCTTTTTCATAGGCCGATGACAACTTTTGGAAGGTCAAGTATGACCATGAGGCTGCCAAACAAGCCAGAGCGGCCAAGAGAACCGAAAGAAATGCCGCCAAAACAGGAACTTCAAGGAAGAAGAAGCAAAGCGCTTCAGATTTATTCAAATTGGACAACACCTCTGATGATGAAGAAGAGGTAACTTCCAACTTCCTTGAATCTTTATCATTACCTTACTGACTTTAAACCTTTCCAGGAAGACACAGGGAACAGCCGAGCCGCCGAGGAAGAGGTAACTATAATTTCCTCCGACTCCGAGCCCCTGCCGCGTCAGAAAATTCGAAGAGTAACCTGAAAAGTAAGATTTTCATATCCTTTGGCTTACCAAGATCCTCAATTTCTTTTGAAGCAACAGCAATTGGAAAGCCGGAGGCAGACCCGGACTAGCAAGGACATAGGACTCTCCTCTGGCTTACCTGATATAACCAGGAAGCGCCGGACTGAGGTTATCTCCAATTTACGTTCTGTTTTACCTTTGGCGGGTTTAATTCGTCAACCTATCAATTCATCTGACTCCAATTATTAGGATACTTCTCCTTCCTCCGGCGAGTCTATGCAGTCTAACATGCCGGCTTTCAAAACTGCTCCCGGGTATTGTAATTTTGTTTACCTTATGCTTTACCTTAGCCATGCTTTTGTATTCATCCTTCTACATTTGTCCACAGTGTGCAAGTGAAGCCCAGCAAGAGGGCAAAGAAGAGTAAGCCGTCCCAAAACCCGGTCATGACTGAACCGGAGCTTGGCACTGCTGCTCCTGATGGCTCTACCCATCAGGCGCCGCCTGAACCAGCCTATGATATTCCAGCACCAACCTCTGATGCACCCACCGAAGATACTCTCAACAGTTCTGATAACCCGGAAGCTCCTAGCCTGGTCAAGGAAATTGATCCAGAAGTTGAGATTCTGAACACTCAGTTTGTTGAGCCAGGGCAGCCCACTGTCCTTGCCAAGTGCTCTGCGAAATAGGAACTTCTGGAATGCAAAAAGGCCAAGTTAGACATTGCTGACTATAGTCATTTAAGCATTGGAGACATAGTCTCTGGCTATCTCAATCAAGTAGATAGCAGCCGTGACCTAGAAATTGACATGGTGAAGCAAATACAGCAAAAATCTGAGGTATATCTTGTGCCCCTTTTCTGAATCATACTTACTCTATCAGGCCCCAAGTCTATTGCTTATGAATAAATATGCTGTAGACTTAGAAAACTGGTTAGCACTGCTCTGTCTGGTTTAGAAAGAAGATTTTTAACCCAGTTGTAACATGATACCGTGAACTTGCGATACACATTAGACCCCAAGTGTCAAGTATCTTTGCTTGCAAAGTGCTTGGGACTTAATTTGCATGAACCGGCATTATAAGTTAAAATTCTTCAGCATACATTAGCCCCCAAGTGTCAAGTCACTTTGCTTGCAAAGTGCTTGGGACTTAATGTTATCTTACCACGATTCTGACTATAACCCGACATCAATGCAGGCCACCATAAGTCAATTTGAGTCGGAGATTGCTGACCTGAAGAGCCGTCTGTCAGCTCAAGAACGCGAAATTCAAAAGGCCAACTCCAAATTTGAATTCAGCGTCTCTGAACAAGAGAAGTTGAAGAAATTTTTTGAGACAGAGAAGAAACTCTGGGCTGATGAGAAGGCTTCACTGGTGACCCAGGCCTTGATGGCAGAGGCATCACTTGCAGAAGCAATAGCCGAGCTGTCCGGCTTAAAACGCCAGATATGTCAAATGGTCTCAGCCATCTTCGGTAAGTTACCGCATATATCCTCAAACATTGTAATTCTTCCTTTGATGACTATTTTAATCGTTATCTCCTCCTCATCTTACGTTTATGAATGCAGGCCCCAGGAGCACAAACCTCAAGTAGAACATGTTGATCAAACTGAAAGCGGTTTACACCCTAGTGGAGCAACTGTACGTCGGGTCACAACGTGCCTTGGCCGTTGTAGCCTTATCAAATGACACTCCCCACCTCCTGAAAGACGTGCTGAAGTGTCTTTCTGTACTACCTCAACGGGTCCAAGATCTAAGGCGGGCGTCCTCAAGAGCCGGGGCCATAGCCGCGTTGAGCCGGGCAAAAGCATGGATTCCAGAACTAGACCCGGCCGACCTTGCTCTTGGATACCAAGTCTGAAGGAGGATGGGACCGTATTAGATGAACAGGATTTCACCGCCTGCCTCAAAGATATACGCCCTGTGGCTACTCTCATTGGGAACGACACGGACCTTACCCAGTATCAACCAGGCTATGACAGTGAGAACCGGAGAATTCCAACGCCTCCCTATGATCAAGCCAGCCTGATCCCTCCGACTCGTAAGCATACCTTTGCCCCTAAAGTGGACCCAGCCGGTTTAATAGATGATGAAGCTGAGTTTGAAGCCTTGAGTGGCATTGACTGGGCCTCGTCAACCTTCCAGGACAAAGCAACTGATGGAGAGGCGGAGAAGGATAACCCGGAATCTTCAAGCCCACCAAAGGAGTGAACCGCCAGGCGTTCATGACTGTGTGAAAACAATGCTTCATTATTCAGACTCGAGGAGTCTTGTAATAGGGTAGAAAAAACCTCTCAATTTTTGTCATGCCTTCGTGCATGTTGATGGCGCTGAATACTTTCGTAAACCGCCATCGCTATATGTTTCCAGCTTATGTTGATCTTTTATTTCCTTGATGTTAAATTTGCTTGCCTTATCCTGCTTGGTAAAGTCAACTCCTGAAAATTGGAACATATAATGTTCACCCAATACTTACCAACCTGGGATGATCAATATTAAACCGGAAGAAAAAGAAACCATCTCATCATGCTTTCAAGAAGTTCTCAAGATAGTTAAATAATTATGCTTATGAAATATAATGGATAATAAATAATATTCAAAGGCTTCTTATTCGAATACGATCAGTAAACCGTTCCAAAGGGGTTAAGCTAAGATTTGGATACGATCATATAGCCCCCAGTGGTTTGGCGATGGCGATCAAGTGGGCATCGACAACTATGTTCTCTTTGGTTCGAATACGACCTATGTTTGAACAGGAAGCCCCCAAGTGACCATAAGAGTTGTTTAATGACGCTGATTTGAATACGATCCACGTCAGACCCAAAGGGTTTAAGCTATGATTCAAATATGATCAAGAAGCCCCCAAGTGGGTTTGGCAGTATGCCGACCAAGTGAGTATCAACAGCTATGTTCTCTTTGGTTCGAATACGACCTAAGTTTGAACAGGAAGCCCCCAAATGATCATGGCTAGATTCAGATATGATCATAAGCCGGACCAAAGGGAAAGCCAGATTCAGATATGATCCGCTCCCTGTTGATTGTTTTCACCACCTGATAAAGACGACATATACACCTTTGAGGAGAAAAAGGACAGAGGTCCTGCTTTATTGCTTTATATAATATATACATCGTCTAAATATATACATCTTGAGAGCCGGTGGCCTAAGTATAGTAAGGCCAAAGATGGGCGATATTCCACGGCCGGCGGGTCTCCTCCTCTGACTTACGTGATTCTTTGTGCTCTCGAACATCAATGAGGTAGTATGACCCGTTGTTCAAATTCTTGCTGACCACAAAGGGTCCTTCCCATGGAGGGGATAGCTTGTGCATATCAGACTGATCCTGGATGAGCCGGAGCACTAAGTCGCCTTACTGAAAGGTGCGGCTATGATAGCGGCGCAGGTCTTGCTGGTAAATCACCGAGCAGGCTATTGCCAAGTCTCGCTCCTCATCCAACAAGTCAAGTGCATCCTGATGAGCTTTTTCGTTATCAGCCTCCACGTAAGCTGCCACGCGGGGTGAATCGTGCCGGATGTCACTTGGTAGGACAACCTCTTCTCCATATACCATGAAGAAAGGTGTGTAACCTGTAGATCTGTTAGGCGTAGTGTTGATGCTCCACAGTACAGAGGGTAACTCCTCCTCCCAACAACCCGGAGTTCACTACAAGGGACCAAGAGCCGGGGTTGATACCCTTTAGGATCTCTTGATTAGCTCTTTCGGCTTGACCATTAGATTGAAGATGAGGAACCGCCGAAACATCAAGCCAGATATGTTCTCGTTGACAGAACTCTTCCATGGCACCCTTGGAAATATTAGTTCCATTATCAGTTAGGATGTTGTGTGGAAAACCAAAACGAAAAATCACCTTTTTCATGAACTGAACCACCGTGGCTGTATCACACTTACTGACCGGCTCTGCCTCAACCCACTTTGTAAACTTATCCACTGCCACCAGGAGGTGTGTCTTTTTATCATTAGACCTTTTGAAAGGTCCAACCATGTCAAGCCCCCAAACTGCAAACGACCAAGTAATTGGAATCATCCTCAACTCTTGAGCCGGCACATGAGCTCGTCGTGAGAATTTTTGACATCCGTCACATTTCCTGACTAGATCCTCTACATCAGCATGCACCGTCAGCCAATAGAAACCATGACGGAAAGCTTTGGTGACAAGAGATTTTGAACCGGCATGACGACCACAATCCCCTTCATGTATCTCACGAAGTATCTCCTGACCCTCCGCAGGCGACACACAACGTTGAAACGCCCCAGTGACACTGTGGTGATGTAAATCGCCATGAACAATCGTCATAGATTTGGACCGCCTGATGATTTATCTCGTCTCATCCTCACGAAACTCTCCCCGGGTCATATAGGCCAAATATGGCACTGTCCAATCCGGGATGACGTGAAGAGCTGCCACCAGCTGTGCCTCTGGGTCTGGCACTGCTAGTTCTTCCTCCGTAGGTACCTTGATAGAAGGATTCTGCAAAACATCGAGAAAGGTGTTAGGCGGCACCGGCCTATGCTGAGATCCCAACCGGCTTAAAGCTTCAGCCGCCTCATTCTTCCTTCAATCAATGTGCTCCACTTGATAACCTTTGAAGTGCCTAGCCACAGCATCTACTTCACGACGGTAAGCCGCCATAAGGGGATCATTGGAGTCCCACTTGCCTGACACCTGTTGAGCCACGAGATCTGAATCACCCAAGCACCTTACCCGGCTCAAATTCATCTCTTTGGCCATCCGGAGACCATGGAGTAAGGCCTCGTACTCAGCTGCATTGTTAGTACAAGGAAACATAAGCCAGAGCACATAACAAAATTTGTCACCTCGAGGGGAAGTTAAAACAACTCCAGCCCCCGAGCCTTCTAACTGCCTGGACCCATCAAAGTGAATAGTCCAATATGTGTTATCTGGCTTCTCCTCAGGTGCCTGCAACTCTGTCCAATCATTGTTAAAGTCCACCAAAGCTTGAGACTTAATAGCAGTACGTGGCATATACTTCAAACCATGAGGGCCAAGCTCAATAGCCAACTTGGCGACTCATCCTGTGGCCTCCCTGTTCTGGATGATGTCTCCCAAGGGGACATAACTTACCAAAGTTATAGGATGACTTTGGAAGTACTGCTTCAGCTTCCAGCTTGCCATAAACACTCCGTAAACAAGTTTCTGCCAATGTGGATACCTTTGTTTAGACTCAATAAGCACCTCACTGATGTAGTAAACCGGCCGTTGAAACGGATGCTCTTTTCCAGCTTCCTTACGCACCACCATGATGGTAACACTGACGGCTCGTGAATTAGCAGCTACATATAACAGCAACGGTTGTTTATCAATGGGAGCCGCAAGGACTGGTGGCTCAGAAAACTGTCTCTTTAAATCTTCAAAGGCAGTATCAGCAGCATCACTCCAGACAAAAGTGTCCGTTTTCTTCATCATCTGATACAGCGGTAGGGCCTTTTCACCTAAACGGCTTATGAACCAGCTTAAAGCAGCAACACGACCCGCCAGTCGCTGAACATCATTGATGCACGCCGGCTTAGCCAGAGAGGTAATTGCCTTGATCTTTTTCAGATTAGCTTTAATGCCTCTGTTTGAGACCAGAAAACCCAAGAGCTTGCCTGCGGGCACACCAAATACACACTTGGCCGGGTTAAGCATCATCTTATAAACCCGAAGATTATCAAAGGTCTCTTTCAAGTCAGATATCAAGGTTTCCTTCTCTCTGGACTTTACCACAATGTCATCTACATAAGCATGAACATGGCGCCCGATTTGATTATGGAGACAGTTCTGTACACATCGCTGATAAGTCGCCTGAGCACTCTTGAGCCCAAATGGCATAGATACATAATAGAAGGCTCCAAACGGAGTGATGAAAGCCGTCTTCTCATGGTGCTTAACTACCATCTTGATCTGATGATAACTAGAGTAAGCATCCTTAAAACTCAAATGCTCGCAACCCGCTGTAGCATCAATGATTTGATCAATACAGGGGAGAGCAAAGGGATCAGCCGGACAAGCCTTATTTAAGTCCGTGTAATCCACACACATCCGCCAGGTGACGTTCTTCTTAAGTACGAGCATCGGGTTAGCCAACCACTCCGGGTGAAAAACTTCAACAATAAACCCAGCCGCTAAGAGCCGGGCGACTTCCTCTCCAATAGCTTTCCGTCTCTCTTCATTGAACCGTCGAAGAAACTGCCTGACCGGCTTGTATTTTGGATCACTATTAAGAGTGTGCTCAGCGAGTTCTCTCGGTACACCCGGCATGTTAGAAGGTTTCCATGCAAAGATGTCCCGGTTCTCACGGATGAACTCGATGAGGGCGCTTTCCTATTTAGGATCCAAATTGGTACTGATACTGAACTGCTTAGATGAATCACCTGGATTGAAATCCATAAGCTTGGTTTCAGCATCTGACTTAAACTTCATCGCCGGGTCATGCTCGGTGGTTGGCTTCTTTAGAGAGGTCATATCCACCGGGTCAATGTTGTCTTGATAAAACTTCAGTTCCTCTGCCGCACAAACAGACTCGGCATAAGCCGTGTCGCCTTCCTCACATTCCAGGGCCACCTTTCAACTTCCATGCACGGTGATGGTGCCTTTGTGACCCGGCATCTTAAGCTGCAGAAAAACATAACACGGCCGTGCCATGAACTTGGCATAAGCCGGCCGTCCAAACAGAGCATGATATGGACTCCTGATTTTGACCACCTCAAATGTCAATTTCTCAGCCCTGGAGTCATACTCATCTCCAAAGGCCACTTCCACCTCAATCTTGCCAACTGGGTAAGCCGACTTGCCAGGAACCACCCCATGAAAAACAGTGTTGGACGTCTTCAAATTCTTATCAATTAACCCCATGCGTCGAAAGGTCTCATAATAGAGGATATTGATGCTGCTACCTCCGTCCATGAGTACCTTAGTGAATTTATATCCACCAACTTGAGGTGCTACCACCAAGGCTAACTGACCCGGATTATCGACCAGGAGGGGGTGATCCGCCCTGCTCCATACAATGGGCTGCTCTGACCATCTAAAATAACGGGGAACCGCCGGCTCAACAGAATTCACGGCCCTCTTATGAACCTTCTGGTCACATTTGCATAAGATGGTGGTAAACACGTGATACTGCCCACTATTCAGCTGTTTTGGATGGCTTTCATAACCCGACTGCTGCTGCTGTTGCTGCCCTTGTACAGACTGCTGTTGATTAGAACTACCTTGATGTCCCTGAAGCCGGAACTTGAACCGCCACCCGGGCCATGAAAGCCACCATCTATTGAACCACCGCCCGACCCATGATTTCCATCAAACATGTTGGAATTCTTGAAAGCCTTCATGATCGCGCAATCTTTCCATAAGTGGGTGGCGGGTCGTTCCCGAGTGTCGTGTCTCGGGCAAGGCTGATTGAGTAGCTGCTCAAGAGATGGGCCTGACCCGCCAGATCGAGGGGGCGGTTTTCCCTTGCGTCTCTGACTATTACCCTGCGCATTGGCATTGGCCACAAACTCCGGGTTACCCTCCGCCTTACATTTATTGCCTCCTTGATTCATCGTCTTATGCTGCTGGCCCTTTCCATTGCCGTTCTTCTTTCCCTTCCCTGTCTTTTCCTCATCAGACATGGGATCCTTGGTACTATCAGAGTCAGCGTATTTGACTAAAGCCGCCATCAACGTACCCATGTCATTACAATCACGCTTAAGGCGCCCCAGTTTCTACCTCAGCGGCTCAAAGCGACAATTCTTCTCCAACATAAGGACTGCAGAGCCAGCATTCATCTTGTCAGACAAATCTATTATCTCCTTGACCAAGCGCACCAGTGAGTTGTGGATTCACCCTCCTCCTGCTTACAATTTGTCAAGTCCACAATCGACATGGATTGCTTGCAAGTGTCTTTGAAGTTCTGGATGAAACGGGCCTTTAGCTATGCCCACGAATTAATGGAATTGGGTGGCAAGCCCTTTAACCAAGACCGGGCTGTTCCATCTAACATCATGGTGAAATACTTAGCCATTGCTGCGTCGCTAACCTCCAACAGTTCCATGGCCATCTCATAACTTTCGATCCACGCTCCGGGCTGTGAATCGGCCGTGTAATTCGGCACCTTTGGAGGTCCCTTGAAGTCCTTGGGAAAACGTACATCATGTAGAGCCGGTACCAAACAAGGAACATCGCCGGTTTTGGTAGACACTCCTGTCTCAACGGAACTCATCGGATACTCTGGGAAATCTTGATGAGCCATCTGTTGAGCTGCTAGCTGAGCCGCCCGGTCATTCTCCTGACGTATTCGGTCTTGCACCGGGTTATAGCCACCGGGCTGGTTACGGCGCTGGGCGTTGCTTGACAAAGCCTCTGACTCCATGTGCCTGCTATAAATTGGGCTCCGGTTTTGACGAGGCGGTGCTAACCAAGGTGGAGGAGTTGAATGAATACTGTCCCGGCTATAAGAATAAGTCTCTTGCTGAGCCAGGGCCGTCTGGACAAGTTCTCTGATCCTCCGGGTCTCCACCGCGGTCGGATCATCACCGTCCACTGGGAGAGCCGCCAAACGCGCTGATGCTGCGACTAAATTCTCCATGGGGTTGGAAAAGTGACCCGGTGGTATAGGCACGTAACGGGGCGGTGCCATGTTCCCATGAGGGGGTACCATCTCCGGTGGCTGAGCCGGTCCTCCTGTTCCGGCTGTCATAAACTGATTCGCATCTGCCGGGTTACTTGGGCCGGCCCCGGGTGTATCAAAAATTTTCCGAGGATCATAAATCCGAGGTAAACGGGAGTGAGTTTTCTGATGTCTTTTCCTCATCACCTCGTTAGATGTGTTCAGGTTCATCGTGAGCTGGAAAGCCTCCGACTGTAACCGTTGTGCCCGTGCATCCAAAGCCGCCCGTTCTGTGGCTAACCTGGTGTCCTCAGCTGCCAAGGCCTCCTTGGCCCGAGCTATTTCCTCGCGCACCCGTGCCACCTCCGCGTCATGCTCATCTTTGTTTGCAGGAATAACTGTGGCGGTCAACAGGGTCATAAGCTTATCCATGAGATCTATCAGCACCTGAGCCGACGGGCGCACAGGGACTCCTGTCCCGACTACTCCTATACCGGACGTTATTGCTGTAGCGGTTGTAGAGTTTTGGCCGGGCTGAGTCCCAGCCATGAAGACTCCTGCCCATCTTGGCGGCTCATAGGGGTCCGGAATACTGGTGCCATCAGAACAGCCCCCAAGCATGCCGTCTTGCACTTGGTACAACAAATCTGTTGAACCGGCAGATGAATCACCGTCTGAGAGGACGTCCATCTCACCACCATCTTCAGATCCTTCAGAAAGTTCCTCTCCATGGATGCAGCCCACAAAGGCACGCTTCATGATGGGTTGAACTCGGGCATTTCTCGCACGCTGAGCCATCTCGACGAGGTTGGTGCAGTTGTGCGGCTTAGGGCCCGGCTCACCAATCCGGCCGATGAAGACGTGGATTCCGTCGAAGGGGACCCGGTACCCGTACTTCGAGCCGGCGTCGGGGCCCCAGCCTTCGTCGTCGATGTAGATCTTGCCGCGACGACTCTTGGTCATCCGGCCCACTGCGTATCCCTTGAGCCCTTCGAAGTTGCCCTTCAAGAACTCAAATCCACAGTGTGCTGGCCCCACGGTGGGCGCCAACTGTCATGGAATTGTAACGGCAGATGTCCTCTTGCAAGGACTTAGTCGTAGGGCCATCGCAACTAGGAATATTGAAGGGGTTAATCGGGACAAGAGACACGAGAGAGTTATACTAGTTCGGCCCCTTATGGTGAAGGTAAGGCCTATGTCTAGTTGGGTTGGTATTGCTTGATGTTTCGATGACCAGGGAGCAAGATATGCTATGCCCGATTCTCGATGAGTTGTTTCTCACCCTAAGCCGCTAGCGGGTCGCCCCCTTATATACATGGGTGGACGCCCTGCGGCCAATAGAGTCCCGGCCGGCTCATAGACAGTGTCCAGCTCGGTGACTGGTTAAGTCTACCTTATGTTACAAGTTATATCATCATGGCGGTTTACCACTATGGGCCTTAGCCGCCTGTGGGCCTTAGACCCTTTATTGAACCGCCATCTTCATGCTTGATCTTGGGCTTCTTTCTGATGAGTCTTCTTTGCGTAACCCGGCCCCTCTTGGGCGGCTTACACAAATAGTTATATCCCCAACAGATCATGAGGGTCAAACGATGAAAATACCATCTTCCTTCAATACACATATAAGATATCCCTTAAATTGAACTAAGTTGGACAAGCTCTTATCTTCCAACTCTCCAAGTTGTTGTTTAGCCTAACAAACTAGCTCAGGGGTATCCAACACAGTCCCTTGGAGAAAAGGTGGTTCATAGGGATAAACCAACTAGATCACGAACTCAACATAGCGGTCAGGTGACAACCTGGTGATACTTCCGAGAAGATATTCGGAAAATCACAAACCACCGATATGTTAATAAGCTCGAGAACAATCTTGCCTTTCAGAGCAAGATGATAGGATCAAAAGAGCAAGGGATTAATATGATCCTAACCCATTGATCGAGGAGTGCACCGAAAATAAGGACTATGTAGCACAATCTATCTTAGAATGATGATTCAAGAACCAACGCGCTAAGAATGAAATTATTGTCCTTTAACTACCAGGCAACAAGGTTGCTAGGAGTATTGATTTCACACATCATAGTTCACCTGTCGGCATTCCAGTTGCAACAACATGGGAAACGAGAAATGAATAATGAGGGCGAGAAGTATCACTGTATCAAGAGTTCATAGGATGGTGTGCAATTCCTATGATATTCTTGATATAAAAGATGGTAATACTCCAAGGTGGAACAGACCAGAAGCTGGATTGGCATTTTGGTGTGTGGAATACAACTGCTTTGACCCAATACTTGAAATGGAGAAGGTACGGGAGTTTGTTTCTCCTAGTCATTCCAGGACAAAATGGCTTGACGGACCACAACAGTAGAATGCATCGATGAACGAATGCATACATACTCCTGACTATCAATTGATAGACGAGGTAAGAAGACAACTAAAGAGGGACAACCCAAAAGAACATATGATTTTCTGAGTTGTGGATGCATGGACTAGCATGTCAAACGAGTTCACCATATTTCTTGTGGATAACCCATGCAGAAAGGTTGAACTGGCAGAGTCACAATATAGAATGGAGAACTCATCGAGGCCACTCCTATTTTGATCTTTTGATCCAACAAACTTCTGCCATAAGTGGTTCATAGTATTTAGAAGAAGGAAATACCACGGACCTTGAGGATTGTCGCAAGGGTTAACAATATCCTGAAGGAACGAGCAAACACTAACAACATGAATTAAGCAGGGTGAATCTCGGGTTCAAAACCCAGGAATAGAGTACCTACTACTAAGTGGCATCTCAGGATGCTTTCGAGAATGATTGCCAGAATCATCACACTGGGAACACAAAACATGGCTAGATTACTAGATGATCCCCTAAGACACCTAGGGTCGTAATAATAATTCCAACATATATGTCGAGGCAATAGAATACCTCAACTCAACAATTAGTGTGATTAACCTGGCCTAAAGGAACATCGAAACCAGAGGGAAAGGATTTTGCAAATGCATCCTATTGTCTAGAAACCAGGGACGACTCGGACAGCATAACGGCTGTAAATGCTCGAAAAGATTTAAGACATCCTGCAAATGGTGGCATAACCACTCGATCATCATAATATCAAGGTTCTGGGATCAACTATGAATACACGGAGGTAGTAGGAACTGAACTGAGGCTTGAATTAACCAATCTTGTAAGTCTAAGGATTAGTAGCACGTGATCCTGATAGAAAGAAGAGGAAGTCTAGTTCCTTAACCCCGTAGGAAAGATAAGATGACTCGGATCAGAGGGCATAAGGTATCAGGAGTAAAAATAGCCTTGCGTTCCCATCCCACAATCAATTCCCTTATATAACTAAAGAATTTCTTGACACAACTTTGACCAGCTTGGCTTGGTAATCATACAGGCAGTCAGGCTCTGATACCAAAACTATCAGGACCCTAACTCAATGCCACACTGATCTAGCATGTAACACCTCATACTACTTTCCGGCCTCACGCACGGTATTCCCACAGGTGTCGCCTTACTAGGCCCGGGACCGTTTGCGTCTTTTGGCACATGTATATGATAGTGTCGCTAGCATCCATATGACAAGGAGCCTGTCACACCCTGCATTTTGTAACACTTCATTTGCATTAATAAAGCATGAAAATTTGGACCAACAAAAACTTTTGCATTATTTGGCTTTTATTTTGAAGTTGGTTTTCTCTATGTGGTTTTTCAAGTGCTCTTAATAGTCAACTACTCCACCTTCTATACTTCATCTCTTTGCCCCAAGCTTCTGCCCAATGACCATGCCATGTGTATAGTGCAATATAGAATTTTCTTACAAAAATAATTTGGCCAAAAAGTATTTTCTAAATTTAGTTTTCCAAAAACCCCTGAATTGAGGTTTGCACTGCAAGTACTTGATTTGGGTTATGAAAAATATTTCAAAAGGTATATTTGAATCCTATTAGGTGTAGGACTCCCATAAACTACAAAAATATAATTTTAAAAGTTGTTTTACTATTTATATAAAAGCTTTTTCTTAAGGCAGAAATGGTCTTTGATAGGGAAAAAATTATTTTATTGTTTTAAAAATATTTGGCAAAAATTAGGGAAACTCAGTGGACATATATTTTCCATATATAAGAGTTTCAACACATGGTCATGTTCAAAATATTGGTCAAATCCCTCTAAAACCCTTTCTGGATATTTCAAGCTTTTGAAATATTTACAAAGGAAATATTCTCCAAAAATTCCAAGAAAATTCTATCATCTCACATATGACATACTTGATGATCTTGCCAAGTCTCATGTCATGGAGAGTAGTATAACCCCATTAAATCACCTCAAAACTATCTCTGTCCATTTTGAAGTTTGAGCAACTTTACATTGCCAAACATGTCCAAATGTTCTCCAACTTGGTGAACATGCTCCAATGGTCTAATAATGCATCTAGACCAAATGGCGCAGGTTGGAGAAGAAGATATCTTGGTCAAAGTGCCTCAAAACCTTCTCTGACCAGAATCAAATTTGAACTACTTTGCACTACCAACTTTTTCTCCATGACCCCAAATCTTGTGAGCCTGATCACATGACTAAATAAGGCCACCACACCAAGTGGTGCATCAAGGAGAAGTGATCTACTCAACTGGATCTACACAAACCCATTTCTGCCAATTTCTAGGGTTTGCAAAAGTTGCATTGGCAACTTTGTCCAAATAAGCTCAAAATGGGTGGAAGGCCCTAATTATATGTGGCATCTCACCCTGTGGAGTATCATGGCCAGTGGAAGTCATTAACTTGCCCAAAATATCATCAAACACCTTCTGGCAGAATTTTAGAATGCAAATTCCAGCCCCTTCCACTAATCTCCTTGAGCCCATCTTTTTACAGAACCCTCCTCGTTCCCCTCTGTCACTTGGATGCTTCCCTGCCCGAGGAAGAAATGATGAGGAGGAAACCCATTGTCTTCTCTGGATAGCAGCTTCTCCCCTCTCTCTCTACCTCCTTCTCTCCCCTCGGCTCTCCAGGGCATCCAAGGCCCGTTTCAGCTTTTGCCCACACCCCCTGCAGCCGCCAGACACTAGTGGGCGCGCGCGGACGCGGAAAAACCGCGGGTGCCGGCCAAAGATGCGCTCTAGAGCACGTCATCGCGCTCCCGACCGTTGACGCCGCGTCCCCCGACCACCTCGAGCTTCCCCCGCACGCCAATCGATGCCCCTCGACGTCCGCTCCACGCCAGCAGGTCGCCCACTTGCTCCCGCGCCCTCCTCTCTCTCCTGCAGCTCGCGCCAAAACGCCGCCCCGCTCGGCCAATGCTCGCGCCACTCCTGTGGCCCGCGTGCAGCTCGCCCCGCTCCTTCTCTCTCTCCCTGGCACCCTACACCACTCTCACGAACACCCCCGAGCTCTCCATTCCCTCTCTAGCAGCCACCCGGCCGATCCCATGAGCACCGTGAGGCCGCGCCTACGGTGGGCCTCGGCCTGCCCATATAAGGCGACCCCGAGCCCCTCTTTTGCTCCCTATCGCTGCCCCACACTCCAAATCGACCTCCCGCACCACCCATTCGTCTCCAG
Organism: Aegilops speltoides; assembly: GCA_021437245.1. Taxonomy (NCBI): domain Eukaryota; kingdom Viridiplantae; phylum Streptophyta; class Magnoliopsida; order Poales; family Poaceae; genus Aegilops; species Aegilops speltoides. Next base: position 120,169,199 of record CM038145.1, read on the forward strand.
AGCCACCCGAGCTCGAGATCGAGCTCGAGCTCCGCCGCCTCGGCTCGTCGGCGTTCGCGCGGTACAGGCCTCCTCCGCCTCCGTTCCTTCTCGATCTGGTACCGCGCGGCCACGCTGACCTTTTCCCCTCTCTTTCCCCCTCTTTTTGCAGCCAGGAACGGCCGGATTCATCGACGCCCGAGGCACCTCCATCGCGTGACCTCGTCGCCGGCAAACCAGGCTGCTCCGGCGACCGTCTCCACCACCACCCGAACAGCGACTCCGCCCCGAGTCCAACGGTACCACCCGCGCACCCTCCCGTGCTCTGTATCGACGCCGGCGAGCTCGTCGTTGCCTCTGGCGGAGGTGAGCGGCGGCGGCCGTGGGGCCGTCCCGTCGACCTCCGCATACGGCGGGTGGGATCCACCGTCGAGATTAAAAGCAGCGGCACCCGGTTCGCCCGTTGGTGGGCGTGTTTCGCCTTCGCCTTGACGTGGCGGCCAGCGTGGGCTGGTTTTCCCTCTGGGCCTGCTGCCCGTGGCCTCTCTGGCCCAGTGGCACAGTGCCACTTTTCTTTTTCCTTTTCTGTCCCCTTTCCAAAAATTCCACAGGGCAAAATATTTGTCCAAATGAAATGATTCCAACTCCTAAAATCTCAGAATAATCCCACCTATTTATTGATGTAACTTTCATGCACAGCCATTACACTTTTCTGTTCTATTCAAATTTAAATTCAAATTTGAACAATAAAACCTCTGTTTGAAAATCCACAAATCTGTCTCCCTAGCTCCAAATTCAAAACCAAGAATTTTCCCCTTCCTAGTTTTCCTCCTAGTATTTTACAAAAATAAGTTGACATTTTTCTGAGCACTTTGACTTTTCTGTTTTTATTATTGTCTTATTTTCCCGTTATTTTCTTGCAACGTTAGATCCCGTATTTGACGAGGTAGCTGAGGAAGAAGGTGGAGCAGGGCCTGAAGACTTTGAAGACCAAGCCAACAAAGGCAAGCAGCCCTTTGACCATGTCTATGAAACCTTTTTTATGCATGTCATATATAGCTCTTTATTATTGTTGCATAGGAATCATGGTGAGATGGTGAACCACGTGGGTTGGTTGCCTCTGTTATTTCCTCGTTGATACTTGCATTGTGCATGGCCCTATCTTCTTATGAGGTTATGCGGTGGGAGTAGATAGGGTGCTAAAATAGTTGCTTTCATAAAAGGGGACGGTATATGCACGGTGAAGGAGGCAAAGTATTTTCAAAAGACTTTTGAAAACCTCGTCGGGTGCCACTCATGCCCGAGGGAGATGATGAAATGGGTAACCACTTGATGGCGAAGTGGTGTACGAGGCAAGTGTGTGTATTGTTTTCAAAACGGATTAGATTTAAGATTTGTCGGTGACCCAACCTTACATGCGCAACCACTCTAGCCTTATATGGGAAAGGGCATTATTGAGTACCTAGACCGATACTAGCTTGGAGCCGCATTACTAGTGGCGGGGGAGAGTTGGTGCTCTCTCTCGGGGCGAGGGTCGTGCCAGTAGGGCGGCCATGACTGTTTTCACGGGCACGAACACACGTTGGTACCCGTGCAGTGGTATGTGATAATTATGGGAGCGAGGCTCCAAGAAAGTGTTTTGTGAAATGTTGGGCACGGGGGTTACTGCCAATCGAGTGGACTCCATGTTAGTGTCGTCTAGGGAAAGGTAGTGATCGGGTGCTTACCCCGGGTACTTGAGGTACCGCGGGTCGTGGATGACACGGAAGTTCCCCGGATCTAGTGGGTACAGTGTGCAACCTCTGCAGAGTGTAAAACTATTCAAATAGCCGTTTCCACGGTCAAGGACAGTTGGGCGGGGCTGCTTAAACTACGTCCAGAGTTTTCAACCGTGTGTGTGTGTTGATGAAACTACTTGGGTCAAGTCAAAGGACTTGACATGTTGGAGATGGGTTGGTGCCCACTCTATTTATGTTGGGTTGGTGCCCACTCTATTTATGTTGATATCTGTAACCTGTCCTCATGGTTACTTGAATTCTCTTGATGCATGTCTTACCAGTTGTTGAACATGTCATTGCACTCAAAACTAGCTTTCTGCAAAAATCTACCTATATCATGCAATGTTACATCTTGAACCAAAACATGGGTTGCTTGCGAGTACATTCAAAGTACTCATTGGCTTGCCACTGGTTATTTAATTGACCAGGCATGGAAGAACCGGAGTTCGAAGAAGAGTACTTTGGAGACGAACATGCGAACTAGGGCGTTTCGGTCGAGAATATACAGTAGGGTCAAGGCTAATGGCATGGGTTCTACTTATCGACGACGATTTCCGCTGCTTATGTTTCATTTGATGTTCAGCCCTTAAGGCTTTATCAATGTAAGACTTGACCATAATGGTCACAATTTGTGTAAGGCGGTATGTATGGATGTAAGACTCTTGTTATTCAGCTTATGTGTTCGGTGAGCATTGATCTGCGGGATCACTTGTACGTGCATTCGGTGATCTTGACTTATGAGTCGGGGTCCCCACTGAGCTAGTACCAGAGCCATCGTATTTGTCGGAAGCCTTAGTTAGCATGGGCGTTAGTTAGAGTGAGACTATCCACAAGATTACCCGTATACCTATGTTTTATGATAGTATCCCAAACATAGGTCACATTCCTCTATTAACCCTTCCCCTCCACTTTTGTAGATGGCCGTCGTACACGAGGACTTCCTGACCACCGGATTTCCCGTGCTTCTTGAGGATAGCTTCAGGAAAGTGCCAGTTCACTCGAGCCCCCACCTTCTCCTACCACGAGCACTGGATCAACAGCACCAAGAAGGAGTATCACGTGGAGGTAGTCGTGAGGGTGAACGACTCCCCGACGAGCTAGTTCTTTGAGGGACCCTAGATGGCAACACTGCTCCTCGCCGTGGAGACTGCTGCCCTCAAGGCGCTGACTTGCCTCCGGGATCTCCTGCCAGAGATGGCAAGTGAGCCAGCCACTCGTTACCTGCCTTATCGGAAGGAAGGTGATGACGAGAGCAGCGCACCAGCCCCACCCTTGGATGAAGGACTTTCTCTCGCTTCGGACCTACTTGACTTGTGTCTTGACAGCAGCACACAGCACAGCCTCGGTCGATGGAGCTTCGGAAGGAACTCCACGAGACCAAGGAACTCCTCCGCCTTGCTCAGATGAAGGCGGACATGATCAAGAAGGATGGAGCACCCCCTGGACAGCCCGTTGTAGCCTATCGAGGTGGGCGACCCCCACAGGTCACGCATGCCAAGGGATCATCTCAGCCACGCCGTATGACGACGAAGGAGTATCGCAACCTCTTCACGACGCCACCGGCAAAGCAGCGCCGTGTTCAGCTCCTCCACTCCCCCACTCCCTCAAGTGACGAAGAGACTAAGACAGATGAAGATGAGGAGGAAGACCGGAGGAGCAGAATACCCGACCGAGCATTCCACCACTTAGACACCGTTCAGGACTAGGATAGGCCAGTCCGTAACCCTATGGTAGGATAGGTCGTGTACCCCTTTTGCGAAGTCGAGTCCTTGTAATGGTTCATATGAAACCATGTCGTGTTGTGTTTGCTTTCTACTTGCTTTGATGAAGTCGTACTTTCCCTTTGGGAACTTGTATACGGCGACATCCCCCATTTTGTTTTAATGCATGAGTTTGGCCCTTCTGGCCTTGTTTAACTTAAATTTGTGTCACACCACCCCCTTACTAGGCATCCCATCCATATTGCTTTCCCTCATTTTATTTTTCCCAATCATGAGACCTTGACCGCTCCGACAGGATGCCTGTTGTAACACGTACTGGTACCTCTACCCAGCCGCAAGAAGCCGGAGGTTCTGCTGAGGTAGGAGCCAGCCAGGACCAAGCCCAAGGACAGACTCCACCACCGCCACCTCCTCCAGACATGGACTTGGCTCAGCTTCTCCAAGCCTTCCGAGAGGAGCGCCAAGCCAACACTGCAGCCCTCCAGATGATTGCTCAAGCTGTCAATCACCAGCCGGCGGGACACGGCCATGGACGTTCCACGCTGGTGGAGTTCAAGAAGCATGCACCACCCACCTTCATCGAGACTGCTGAACCCCTGGATGCAGATGACTAGGTCCGCACCATTGAGGATCTGCTGGCACTAGTTGGATGCACTGAGGACCGTGAGAAGGTGGCGTATGCTGCCCACTGTCTCGGGGGAACTGCCAGAGCCTGGTGGGATGGATTTAAGGCCATGCATGCTGAGCAAGACATCACTTGGGATACCTTCAAGACAGAATTCCGCAAGGCCCACATTCCTTCCGGAATCATGGCCATCAAGCGTGAGTTCGAGCCCTAAAGCAAGGTAGTAGCTTTGTCAAGGAGTACATCACGAAGTTCGGTGTTCTCTCAAGGTATGCCCCGAGGATGTCGGCCGATCTTGCCAAAGGGCGCTTCATGGAAGGCCTTAACCGACTCTGATGCTACGCTTGTTGTGTGTGACTGCCCGACCTTTCTGATTTGGTGAACAAGGCACTCATGCTTGAGGACAAGCGGCGTGCTTTGGATGACACTCGTAAGCGCAAGATGATCGGCAAGGGTAGCTCCGGCAACGAAGCCTCGTCCGTGGCAGCCAGCTCGGTCAAGCCAACCTATCAAGCAGCCAAGAGCTCCTACACCCCGCACCAACTATCCACCTCAGTAGTATGCCAACCCCAAGCCAGCTTACAACAACCCCAATAACAATGCTGGCAAGGGCATCATCCCCAACCAAGTCACTTGCTTTGGATGTGGACAGCTAGGACACTACTCCAAGAATTGCCCCAACAAAGCCCGATGCCCGCGCCCCAATCGCAGAACCGGACAAGGCCGTGGAATGCCAAAGGAACCAAGCTCCCGCAACCTGCCCAACAACGGCGGGGTCGTGTGAATCATGTCGCTGCGGAAGAAGCCGGGAAGACCGGACGTCGTCTTTGAGTGCGTTCCTGTCAATTTAGCACCCATAATTGTTTTGTTTGATTACGGAGCCACGCATTCATTTGTCACCCAAAGTTTTGCATTAAAAGTGGCATGACCCTACACCCTGAATAACCCTATGGTGGTACAAACCCGGAGCGAGAGATGAGAGCCAAGATAGGATGCAAAGGAGTCGGGATTGTCATTAAGGGGTAGACTTCCTAGAGACCTTATCATCCTAAAATCACAAGGCTTGGATGTGATCTTGGGAATGGATTGGCTCAACAAGCACCAAGGCTTGATAAATTGCGCCAACGGACTGTCACTTGTGACCAATGACCAAGGAGTCGAGTAAAATTTGCCTCCACCCCTCCTCTGCTCAAGACAACCAAGTCAAGCTATCATTGAAGTTGGATTGGAACAAGTCTTGATAGTATCACGAATATCGATGTTTTTCTGATGAGCTACGGGAATGCCTCTGACCGAGACATTGAGTTCATCATCGAGCTCATACGGAGCAGGACCCATCTATAAAAGCCTTATAGAATGGGATCGGAGGAGTTAGCGAATTGAAGAAGCAAGCTGGAAGAAGCGAGTTGAGGAAGGATTTATCCGCCTAGTGCCTCCCTTGGGGATCACATTACATTTGTGGCAAGAAGGGCGGTACCATCCACTTGTGCATTGATACCGCTCCCTCAGCGATGTTACGATCAATAACAAGTACCCACTTCCCAAGATTGAAGATCTGCTTGATCAACTCAATGGGGCCAAGGTGTTCTCCAAGATCGACCTCGGATCTGGGTACTACCAACGAAAATAAGACCCCAAGATATTCGAAGGCGGCATTTGTAACGGATATGGCTGTATGAGTGCGGGTCATGTCCTTTGGATTGACCAATGCCCGACTTACTTCATGTATCTCATGAATAAGGTCTTCATGGAATATTTGGACAAGCTTGTCGTTGTCTTCATTGATGACATTCTTGTCTTCTCGAAGTCGGAAGAAGAGCACGAGCAACACTTGAGGATGGTCCTAGACAAGCTTCGAGAGCACCAACTGCATGCCAAGTTCAGCAAGTGTGAATTCTAGCTGCGTGAAGTTGGATTCTTGGGTCATGTTTTAACTGAAGAAGGATTGTCAGTCGATCCCGCTAAGATTGAAGCCGTGACTGAATGGAAATCCCCAAGCAATGTGAAGGAAGTCAGAAGCTTCCTCGGACTCGCGGGATATTACCGCAAGTTCGTTGAAGGATTCTCAAGCATTGCCCGACCCATGACTCAGCTCTTGAAGAAGGACAAGAAGTTGAATGGGCCTTGAAGTGCGAAGAGCTTCGAGAGCTGAAGAAGAGATCGACCACCACCCGATTCAGCCACGCCGAGATATACACAAGGAATTTGTGATATATTGTGATGCGTCAAGAACCGGACTGGGAGGTGTTCTGATGCAAGAAGGCTGTGTCGTAGCTTACCTTTCAAGGCAACTACGGCCTCATGAAGAGAACTATGCTACTCATGACCTTGAGCTAGCAGCAGTGGTTCATGCCCTGAAGACATGGCGACATTACCTCTTAGGGAAGCGATGTGAGATATACACGGATCACAAAAGTCTGAAGTATATTTTCACTCAAAGGGAATTGAACATGAGGCAGAGAAGATGGCTAGAATTGATCAAAGATTATGACCTCAGTGTTCAATAACACCCTGGAAAGGCTAATGTGGTAGCAGATGCATTGAGCAGGAAGGCTTGCTCCTTGAATGCTATGCTTAGGACAAGCTACCGCCTTGTATGAAGAACTTGAAAGCTTGGGTTGGGCTGGTTGCACCAGTTCTTGGCCAACCTCGAAGTTAAGCCTACTTGATGGATGATATTAAGGAAGCTCGGAAGGGACATGAGAGTATTGAAGGAATCAAGAGGAAGATCAAGGCGGCAAAGCCCGAGATTCTCGGAGGATGAGGAAGGAATTGTGTGGTTTGGGAATCGCATCTGCGTGCCCAACAAGGTTGAGCTCAAGAATCTGATCTTGCAAGAAGCTCATGACACCCGTATTCCATCCACCTAGAGTAACCAAGATGTATCAAGACCTAAGGAAAGATTTTGGTGTACGGGATGAAAAGGAGATTGCCACCTATGTTGCGAAGTGTGATGTATGCCAAAGAGTCAAGGCTGAATATCAGCGACCTGCTGGATTGCTCCAACCACTCAAGGTTCCCGAGTGGAAATGGGATAAAGTCGGAATGGATTTCATCACTGGACTACCTAGGTCAAACAAGGGACATGAGTCCATCTGGGTCATACTCGATCATTTGACCAAAGTAGCCCACTTCATTCCTGTTAAGACTACCTATAGTGGCAACCACCTAGCAACTCTATACATCAATAGAATCGTAAGCCTTCATGGTGTTCCCAAGGAGATTGTGTCTGATCGAGGAACCCAGTTTACCTCAAGGTTCTGGAAGAAGTTCCAAGAGGCCATGGGGACCAAGTTGTCCTTCAGTACCGCTTTCCACCCACAGACCGGAGGTCAGACAGAACGAGTGAATCAGATACTCGAAGACATGCTCCGAGCCTATGTCTTAGCATATGGAGCTAAGTGGGAAGATTGCCTCCCTTTTGCCGAGTTCTCCTACAACAACAGTTATCAATCAAGCCTTCAGATGGCTCCATTTGAGGTGTTATATGGGCGGAAGTGCACACACCCTCAACTGGTCGGAGACCGGAGAAGGACTTGTCTTTGGGCCGATATCCTCCGTGAGGCGGAAGAGCAAGTTCAGCTAGTCGAGAGGCGGCGACTGAAGACCGCCAAGTCAAGGCAGAAGAGCTATGCTGACGCTCGTCGCCGACTAGTAGACTTCCAAGTCGGAGACCATGTATACCTGCGAGTAACTCCTCTTAAGGGAACAAAGCGTTTTCACGTTAAGGGAAAGCTCGCACCAAGGTTTATCGGTCCCTTCGAGATCACCACACGACGAGGAGAAGTAGCTTACCAATTGGAACTTCCACCTGAACTTTCCGATGTGCACAACGTGTTCCACGTGTCACAACTCCGGAAGTGTCTCCAAGTTCCAGACAAGCCTGATCTTTACAAGGACGTCAATCACCAAGCCATTGACCTTCAGCCTGATTTGACTTACCGTGAAAGGCCATCTGCATTCTGGATGAGGCCAAGCGACACACTCGAAGCCGCACCATCAAGTACTTCAAGGTCCAATGGAGCAACCACTCTGAAGCAGAAGCAACTTGGGAGCGTGAAGACTACCTTAGATCCGAGTTTCCGTATCTCTTTAAAGCCTAGTTTAGGAATCTCGCAGACGAGATTCTTGTAAGGGGGGTAGGTCTGTCACACCCTGCATTTTGTAACACTTCATTTGCATTAATAAAGCATGAAAATTTGGACCAACAAAAACTTTTGCATTGTTTGGCTTTTATTTTGAAGTTGGTTTCTCTATGTGGTTTTTCAAGTGCTCTTAATACTCAACTACTCCACCTTCTATACTTCATCTCTTTGCCCCAAGCTTCTGCCCAATGACCATGCCATGTGTATAGTGCAATATAGAATTTTCTTACAAAAATAATTTGGCCAAAAGTATTTTCTAAATTTAGTTTTCAAAACCCTGAATTGAGGTTTGCACATAAGTACTTGATTTGGGTTATGAAAAATATTTCAAAAGGTATATTTGAATCCTATTAGGTGTAGGACTCCCATAAACCACAAAAATATAATTTTAAAAGTTGTTTTACTATTTTATTTAAAAGCTTTTTCTTAAGGCCAGAAATGGTCTTTGATAGGGAAAAATTATTTTATTGTTTTAAAAATATTTGACAAAAATTAGGAAACTCGGTGGACATATATTTTCCATATATAAGAGTTTCAACACATGGTCATGTTCAAAATATTGGTCAAATCCCTCTAAAACCCTTTCTGGATATTTCAAGCTTTTGAAATATTTACAAAGGAAATATTCTCCAAAAATTCCAAGAAAATTCTATCATCTCACATATGACATACTTGATGATCTTGCCAAGTCTCATGTCATGGAGAATAGTATAACCCCATTAAATCCCCTCAAAACTATCTCTGTCCATTTTGAAGTTTGAGCAACTTTACATTGCCAAACATGTCCAAATGTTCTCCAACTTGGTGAACATGCTCCAATGGTCTAATAATGCATCCAGACCAAATGGCACAGGTTGGAGAAGAAGATATCTTGGTCAAAGTGCCTCAAAACCTTCTCTGACCAGAATCAAATTTGAACTACTTTGCACTACCAACTTTTTCTCCATGACCCCAACTCTTGTGAGCCTGATCACATGACTAAATAAGGCCACCACACCAAGTGGTGCATCAAGGAGAAGTGATCTACTCAACTGGATCTACACAAACCCATTTCTGCCAATTTTTAGGGTTTGCAAAAGTTGCATTGGCAACTTTGCCCAAATAAGCTCAAAATGGGTGGAAGGCCCTAATTATATGTGGCATCTCACCTTGTGGAGTATCATGGCCAGTGGAAGTCATTAACTTGCCCAAAACATCATCAAACACCTTCTGGCAGAATTTTAGAATGCAAATTCCAGCCCCTTCCACTAATCTCCTTGAGCCCATATTTTTACCACAACCCCTCCTCGTTCCCCTCTGTCACTTGGATGCTTCCCTGCCCGAGGAAGAAATGATGAGGGAGGGGGAAACCCCATTTGTCTTCTCTGGACAGCAGCTTCTCCCCTCTCTCTCTACCTCCTTCTCTCCCCTCGGCTCTCCAGGGCATCCAAGGACCGTTTCAGCTTTTGCCCACACCCCCTGCAGCCGCCAGACACTAGTGGTAGCCTTGACGCTGAAAAACGCGGGTGCCTGCCAAAGACATGCTCTGGAGCACGTCGCCAGCGCTCCCGACCGTTGGCGCGCGTCCCCGACCACCTCGAGCTTCCAGCGCCGCGATCGATGCCCTCGATGTCCGCTCCACGCCCGGAGAGCCGCCCACTTGCTCCGCGCCCTCCTCTCTCTCTGCGGCTTTCGCGCCAAAACGCCGCCCCTCGGCCAATGCTCGCGCCACTCCTGTGGCCCGCGTGCGGCTTGCCCCGCTCCTTCTCTCTCTCCCTGGCACCCTACACCACTCCCACGAACACCCCCGAGCTCTCCATTCCCTCTCTAACGGCCACCCGAGCCGATCCCGCGGGCACCCGTAGGCCGCGCCTACGGTGGACCTCGGCCTGCCCATATAAGGCGACCCTTAGCCCCTCTTTTGCTCCCTGTCGCTTCCCCACACTCCAAATCGACCTCCCGCACCACCCATTCGTCTCCAGAGCCGCCCGAGCTCGAGATCGAGATCGAGCTCCGCCGCCTCGGCTCGTCCTCCGCCTCCGTTCCTTCTCGATCTGGAACCGCGCGGCCACGCTGACCTTTTCCCCTCTCTTTCCCCCTCTTTTTGCAGCCGGGAACGGCCGGATTCATCGACGCCTGAGGAACCTCCGCCGCGTGACCTCGTCGCCAGCGAACCAGGCTGCTCCGGCGACCGTCTCCACCACCACCCGAACGGCGACTCCGCCCCGAGTCCAACGGTACCACCCGCGCACCCTCCCGTGCTCTGTATCGCTGCCGGCGAGCTCGTCGTTGCCTCTGGCGGAGGTAGGCGGCGGCGGCCGTGGGGCCATCCGTCGACCTCACGCATGCGACGGGTGGGATCCACCGTCGAGTTTAAAGCAGCAGCAGCACCGGTTCGCCCGTCGGTGAAGGCGTATTTCGCCTTTACGCCTTCGACGTGGCGGCCCGCGTGGGCTGGTTTTCCCTCTGGGCCTGCTGCCCGTGGCCTCTCTGGCCCAGTGGCACAGCGCCACTTTTCTTTTTCCTTTTCTGTCCCCTTTCCAAAAATTCCACAGGGCAAAATATTTGTCCAAATGAAATGATTCCAACTCCTAAAATCTCAGAATAATCCCACCTATTTATTGATGTAACTTTCATGCACATCCATTACACTTTTCTGTTCCGTTCAAATTTAAATTCAAATTGGAACAATAGAACCTCTGTTTGAAAATCCACAACTCTGTCTCCCTAGCTCCAAATTCAAAACCAAGAATTTTCCCCTTCCTAGTTTTCCTCCTAGTATTTTACAAAAATAAGTTGACCTTTTTCTAAGCACTTTGACTTTTCTGTTTTTATTATTGTCTTATTTTCCCGTTATTTTCTTGCAACGTTAGATCCCGTATTTGACGAGGTAGCTGAGGAAGAAGGTGGAGCAGGGCCTGAAGACTTTGAAGACCAAGCCAACCAAGGCATGCAGCCCTTTGACCATGTCTACGAAACCCTTTTTATGCATATCATATATAGCTCTTTATTGTTGTTGCATCGGAATCATGGTGAGATGGTGAACCACGTGGGTTGGTTGCCTCTGTTATTTCCTCGTTGATACTTGCATCGTGCATGGCCCTACCTTCTTATGAGGGTTATGCCGGTGGGAGTAGATAGGGTGCTAAAATAGTTGCTACGCAAAAAGGGACGGGTATATGCACGGTGAAGGAGGCAAAGTATTTTCAGAAGACTTTTTCGAAAACCTCGTCGGGTGCCACTCATGCCCGAGGGAGATGATGAAATGGGTAACCACTTGATGACGAAGTGGTGTACCGAGGCAAGTGTGTGTGTTGTTTTCGAAAACGGATTAGATTTAAGATTTGTCGACTGACCCAACCTTACATGCGCAACCACTCTAGCCTTATATGGGAAAGGGCATTATTGAGTACCTAGACCGATACTAGCTTGGAGCCCGCATTACTAGTGACGGGGGAGAGTTGGTGCTCTCTCTCGGGGCGGGTCATGCCGTAGGGCGGCCATGACTGTTTTCACAGGCACGGACACACGTTGGTACCCGTGCTAGTGGTATGTGATAATTATGGGGCGAGGCTCCAAGAAAGTGTTTTGTGAAATGTTGGGCATGGGGTTATCGCTGTCAGTGGACTCCATGTTAGTGTCGTCTAGGGAAAGGTAGTGATCGGTGCTTACCCGGTACTTGAGGTACCGCAATTAAGTGGATGACACGGAATTTCCCCGGATCTAGTGGGTACAGTGTGCAACCTCTATAGAGTGTAAAACTATTCAAATAGCCGTGTCCACGGTCAAGGACAGTTGGGCGGTGCTGCTTAAACTACGTCTAGAGTTTTCAACCGTGTGTGTGTGTGTGTGTGTGTGTTGATGAAACTACTTGGGTCAAGTCAAAGGACTTGACATGTTGGAGATGGGTTGGTGCCCACTCTATTTATGTTGGGTTGGTGCCCACTCTATTTATGTTGATATCCGTAACCTGTCCTCATGGTTACTTGAATTCTCTTGATGCATGTGTTACCAGTTGTTGAACATGTCATTGCACTCAAAACTAGCTTTCTGCAAAAATCTACCTATATCATGCAATGTTACATCTTGAACCAAAACATGGGTTGCTTGCGAGTACATTCAAAGTACTCATTGGCTTGCCACTGGTTATTTAATTGACCAGGCATATAAGAACTGGAGTTCGAAGAAGAGTACTTTGGAGACGAACATGCTAACTAGGACGTTTCGGTCGATGAATGCAGTAGGGTTAAGGCTAATGGCATGGGTTCTACTTATCGGCGGCGATTTCCGCTGCTTATGTTTCATTTGATGTTCAGCCCTTAAGGCTTTATCAATGTAAGACTTGACCATAATGGTCACAATTTACGTAAGGCGGTATGTATGGATGTAAGACTCTTGTTATTCAGCTTACGTGTGTTCGGTGAGCATTGATCTCGGGATCACTTTGTACCGCAGCATTGATGATCTCGACTTATGAGTCGGGGTCCCCACGAGCCGGGCTGACATGACTAGTCGTGAACCCAAAGTGGCACTAACTACGAGGACGGGCATACATCACCCAACAACGAGCGTGTCGGTCATCAGTAGTGAATCCGGGCTGTAACAACTGGGCTAGCAGGACTCGATGAAACCGGCTGTAGCAGGCTAACGGACTCCGGAGACACAGCGTGACATTTCCCGAAGGAATGAACCACGAGGAATGAAGAAGGACACATGCCGGCCAGCCTAAGTGTTCTGGAGTAGTAGCAAGCTACCAGGGCTTAGTGGAAGCACTAGGAGCATTTCCTGGTAAGAGAGGCTACCAAGGATAAACAACTATATAGTCAAATCCCACACATACCAAGCATTTCAATAACATACACACAATATGCTCGATATGTGCTAATACAACATGGCATCACAACATGACTCTACAACACAGGTATTTTATTCAACAGGTTCCGAGGAGCGAGGTATTCCAAACATGGGTCTCATGACCCAACATTCAGAGCACACAAGTCAAAGCACAAGCGAAAACTTAACATGTCTGAGTATAGACATCTACAAAAGAAAAAGGCTGAGAAGTCTGACTATCTACCAGATCCTTCCGAGGGCACAAGATCGTAGCTGAGGTAACAAGCTAAACATCGAGGTCCACGTGAAACTACTAGTGAGACGGAAGTCTCTCTTCATATACATAAATTAGGCAAATGTGAGTACAAATGTACCCAGCAAGACTTACATCAGAACTAACTACATATGCATCATTATCAACAAAGGGGTGGTGGAGTTTAACTGCAGCAAGCCAGCTTTGACTCGGTGGCTATCCTGAACTACGACTGCAAGTTACTCTTTGAGGTGGCGCACACGAGTCCACATATTCACCATTTCAATACACCACTATGGATGCACTCCTGTCTCCCTACGAGAACGCCATCCATAGCACTCACGCTTATCTTGCGCATTTTAGAGTATCCACTTTCACTTGTCTATGAACTGTACACGCAATCCAGAAGTCCTTTACCACGGACATGGCTATTCGAATAGATAATGTTAACCCTGCAGGGGTGTACTTCTTCACACACGCTCTCGCCACTTACCATCATGTACACGTCGTGTATCTTAGCAACCTTCAAGCGGAAGCCTGGCGAGGGAGTCGGCCACGACCTGACTAACCACACAAGTCTCTAGTCCAGGTTTATTGCATATTCGGTTCCATCCGCAAGGAGATCCGGCCGGGGTGTCGCTCACGGCCCCAAACGATGTGTGGAGGGTTCCCAAGCCCACCATCCGGGTGCCACTTGGTACACCGGGCCACTGTGCCTAGTCTGTCCCAAGCCCACCTGTACCGGGTGCCACTTGGTAAACTACTAACACTACCTACAAACACCAGAAACTAGTTGCAATTCCTGGACAGAGATTGAGTTGATTAATAAGTCGAGAGGGGTCGAGTTACCGGAACCCAATGTGTGGTAGTAACTGTTCATGGATCACAAACAAAGGACTCAGTTCCTGAGGACAATTTCAATGAGACAACCCACCATGTACTCCTACATGGCCTCTGACCGCTACCTTTACCAAATCGTGTTCTCACACTTAGCTCACACATAGTAGGACATGTTCACACACCTCCGATTCATCCCCAATGAATCAGACCTAACTCAACTCTAAGAAGTAGCAGGCATGACAAACAAGCATGAATGAGTAGGCACATCAGGGCTCAAACAACTCCTACTCATGCTAGTGGGTTTCATCTATTTACTGTGGCAATGACAGGTCATGCAGAGGAAAGGGGTTCAACTACCGCAGCATGTAACAGTTGAATCATTGTTGTCCTAATGCAGTCAAAGAGAGCAGGAGCGAGAGAGTGGGATTGTATCAGAATGAACAAGGGGGTTTTGCTTGCCTGGCACTTCTGGAGATAGTATTGCTCTTCATCATTGTCATCGATCACATCGTCAGAACATCGTCTACTGAGAGGGGACAAATACTGGGAAACAAGGAAGAACACAATCAATGCAATGCACAATATGATGCATGAATATGACATGGTAATATGCTGTTGATTGAGCTAATGCAACTAGCAACCAGATTAAATGAAGTTGGTTTGAACCCTAGATTCAAATTCAAACATCATATGTGAAAGTTTAAATGCCATTATATGATTTGTCCAAAACAGCAGTCATACGTTGTTCTAACATGCATGCAAATGGTACAGATGCATAGATTGGATATTTTAATCATTTTTCATATATAAACTATTTCATTTGGAGTTATGGTTGAATTTCTATGAATTTTAGAAGTTTTGGACATTTTCTGGAATTTTCTGAATTATTTTAAATCCAGAAAATATGTTACTGCATTAGCCTGGCGTCGGTGTGACGTCAGCGGTCAACTGACCCGGCCCTGGTCAAAACTGACCTGCAGGGCCCACATGTCATAGACTCACTGTTAACTTGATATTAAAGAGGGGCTAATTATCTGCGGGCCCGCGTGTCAGTGACTATGTTGGGGTGGTGGTTAATTAAGCGCATGCTTAACTTTGAACTAATGACGCCACGTCATTTAAATGGCGATTAGCCAGCGGTGCTAAGCAGGACGCGGTGGCACTCCTCGTCCGGCCATCTCCGACGACGAGAGCAAGCGGGGCTGGGCTCTACGTACTCAGTGCGATGCGACGCATCGAGTGGTGGCCGTGGCAGGTACGGAGGCTGGCTTTAGCGGTGGCGACAGCGAGCTCAGGCGGCAGCGGCGCTCGGGCTAGCTCGTGCACGGGGCTGCAGCTTGCAGGCGACCGAACTGGGTAGCTGGGCGGCATCTACGGCACGCGAGGAGCAAGATGAACAGACGCGCAGGTCAGGGGGCTCGGCAACGATGAACTCGTCGGTCATGGTGGCGGTGAGCTCACGGCCATGGTAGAAAGCATGCTAGGGGGAGGGAACGAGCTATTGGAAAGAAGCGGGAGGAAGAGGAGCTCATAGAGACTCCAGTGGAGAAAACGTCAAGGTCGGGGAAGCTCTGGACAACGCGATTCGGACGACGGCAGTCGTCGGGGCAGAGGAAGAAGATGGCGATGTGGCAGTCGTCTGTGGCCTTCTCCGGCCGCGTGCGTCATCTTGGAGACGAAGCAGAGTCCGGCAGTGACACATGACCCATCGACGAAGCCTTGGGTGCGCGGTGGCTATGGATGCGGCGGCGGCGCCCTCCGGTGGCTCTCGGTGGTGCTCCAATCGAGAGAGGGAGAGAGCTAGAGTGAGCAGAGAGAAGGGATAGCGGTCGAGGGGTCGAGGGCGTTCCAACAGAGCACTGGAGGGGTCGGGGGCAGCTGGGACACGTCGAATCAGGAGGTGGCGACCGGCGATGCGCGCTCTGCCATGACTTGTCCTCCTGGCGAGGGGTTGAAGACAAACCTGCCCCTCGCTAGGTTGGGCTGGGCCGGCTCTGGTGGACTTGGCTGCTGGTGGGCTACCAGGTAAGGCCAGGTACGTTCCTTTTCTTTACTAATTTTTGTTTTCTATTTTTTCTATAACTTTAGGGCTTTATTAAAAATACCTAGATACCTCCAAATATCATGAAACTTGCTCAAGCCTACTGTTTAGAATATATGCAACAGTAAACATTATAGTTTCAGATTATTTGAGCATTTAAAATATTTTATAACATTTAAATTCCCTAATGCAAATACTATATGATTTAATTCAGTGACCCTTTGTTGTCCTAGAAAAGTGTGCACCATTTTTGTCAGAGGTTCTAGACCAAGGCAAAGATGATGAACATTTTAGAAGGGCATTTTGGGTTCAGTGAAAATGATTTTAGTAAACCCTAGTTGGTTTAAAGGGGTGCTGGGGGTTTCTGTCCTCCCTATTTCAAGTTTCTGAGAAATTTAAACATGATGCAACACCAGATGCTAGCACTAAGCAGTACCATAAGCTAGGGATGTGACAGATTAATCCCTTATTAGCCCCTAGGCTATATGGTACCAGTTACCGAGATTCTAAATAGTGAGTACATATAAGAAATGCGATGAAACTAACCTTGATGGAAAACAACACTGTTCTCAATATTGTCTTGTATGAGTACATCTGAAGGCATGTTAGACAACCAGATATATCCATGGTAGACAACATAATCTACAAATGATAGCTTCAGTATGCAGGCTTAAGCACACTAGTTAAGCAAAAAATGAAGTGGAAAGGTGTATTAACTTCATCAGGCATAACATTTATAAACAAGCAAATAGTCATTCAAATTGTGCAGGTCTAAAGTACACTAGTTATTCTTAAAAAACGAAAAGGCATGTTAACTGCAATATCCTTAACATCAATCAAATATCGTAATTCATAGTGGTATTGTTGAAACTGTTATTGATGAAATTCAATTGGATAGCAAATAGTTGCACATATAGAAAATCACATTGTGAATAACTGAAATAAACAAGGCATAAGGCCATCTCTAGCCATTCCTTTAAAAGTTAAAGGACTAAAACCCTTAGTGGATATATATATATATATATATATATATATATATATATATATATATATATATATATATATATATTCCAGCAATTTTTGCCCGTTTCTAGTCGATCCCCTAAACTTAATGTTGTAAACTTCAATTTGTTCAAGTTCAAAGCAGGTTCAACCGAAAGTAGCATGCATTCAAACATAAACATAGATAGTTTTGCATAACCGAACATAAAAACAAATTTAAACTAAGCTAAACTACTTTCGGTCGAAGTAGAGGTCGAGCCATTCCTTGCTCATCAGGTACGGTGTGCCACGAGCCAGGTCCGGGCCGGTGCCGTCATCGGGGTCGTTGGGGAAGGCACTCCTCCACTCATCGATGTCGATCTCCTCGTGTTCGCTGCCTACCTCGATGCCCTCCATGCCACCGTCCTCGCCGCCTTTGACCTCATCATCAGAGCAGTGTGCAATAACCTCGCTGCCCTCCGCGTCGGCAAAGATCGCCCGCTCCGCCTCCACGAGCTCTGGATGCTGCGGGCGGAGCTCTTGCATGTAGGCCTCTTCGGCGGCCCCAGCCTTGAGGCACTCCCATGACTCTCGGTCCTACCGCGCCATAGCCGAGCTCACCACCCCTGGCTCCAGCGGAACGAGGTGGACTGTACATGTGCCGAAGGGTAAATTGATCCCAGCCGCTGCACCATGGTAGCGGACCTACCAGCGGTCGTACCCCATGGCCACGAGCTCGGCCGTGTGGAAGCTGCCGAGCCACCGGCGGGTGTGGGTCTCCTGATCTGTAATCTAGGATACCCACGTCCCCCACCGCCATTGTCAGACCCGAGGTAGGAGCTCGTCGGCTGCCGGGTTTGAGGGAGGACGGGGAAGTCCTTGAACTGGCGTAGGGGCGCGGCGACGGGCGGATCAAGGGACCGGTGACGAGGGATCGATAAAGAGCCCACAGAGGACAACGGGGACACCTCGGCACCACCTCGCCGGCGTTGGGCGAAGAGGCCGCGATAAACCTCTCTTTGCCCATTGGCTTCTCGAGCTCCCCAGCACACATGTAGAGGTTGAGGATGGAGGTGGCGGCGATGGCGGCGACTGATCTCTACTACGTAACCTTCTTCTTGTAGACGTTGTTGGGTCTCCAAGTGAAGAGGTTTGTAGGATAGTAGCAAATTTCCCTCGAGTGGATGACCTAAGGTTTATCAATCCGTGGGAGGCGTAGGATAAAGATGGTCTCTCTCAAGCAACCCTGCAACCAAATAATATAGAGTCCCTTGTGTCCCCAACAAACCCAATACAATGGTAAATTGTATAGGTGCACTAGTTTGGCGAAGAGAAGGTAATACAAGTGTAATATGGATGGTAGATATAGGTTTTTGTAATCTGAAAATATAAAAACAGGAAGGTAACTAATGATAAAAGTGAGCGTAAACGGTATTGCAATGGTAGGAAACAAGGCCTAGGGTTCATACTTTCACTAGTGCAAGTTCTCTCAACAATAATAACATAATTGGATCATATAGCTATCCCTCAACATGCAAGAAAGAGTCACTCCAAAGTCATTAATAGCGGAGAACAAACGAAGAGATTATGGTAGGGTACAAAACCACCTCAAAGTTATCCTTTCTGTTCTATATATTCAAGAGTCCGTAGTGAAGTAACATGAAGCTATTCTTTCCATTCAATCTATCATAGAGTTCATACTAGAATAACACCTCAAGACACAAATCAACCACAACCCTAATGTCACCTAGATACTCCATTGTCACCTCAAGTATCCATGGGCATGATTATATGATATGCATCACACAATCTCAGATTCATCTATTCAACCAACACAAAGTACTTCAAAGAGTGCCCCAAAGTTTCTACCGGAGAGTCAAGATGAAAACATGTGCCAACCCCTATGCATAAGTTCATGGGCGAACCCGCAAGTTGATCACCAAAACATACATCAAGTAGATCACGTGAATATCCTATTGTCACCACAGATAAGCATGGAAAGACATACATCAAGTGTTCTCAAATCCTTAAAGACTCAATCCGACAAGATAACTTCAAGAGGAAAACTCAATTCATCACAAGAGAGTAGAGAGGGACAAACATCATAAGATCCAACTATAATAGCAAAGCTCGCGATACATCAAGATCGTATCACCTCAAGAACACGAGAGAGAGATCAAAGACATAGCTACTTGTCAGAGTTATTGGCGATGGGTACCCCGAAGACGACAAGACGATAATTCAAGACATCGAGGTTAGCAAAGCCCCCCCGTCCGGCTGCTGACTGCGCCGACCAACCGGCTGCCTACTGCGCCAACCAGCCGGTTGCCGACTGCAGCCCGAACCGACACCGACGAGACGACTATACCTGAGCACTGTTCATGTGTCACCCCAGCCACCATGTATAATGCTAGTTGTCCCCTGGAACTATTAATGAAGTGACCCAGGGGACAAGCATGACACCCCACCATGCCTTGCCCATGCTACCACTTAGCTTAGATAGTAAGCTAGCCACACTATATATATGAGCATCCATCCATCCATCCGGGGAGGCTCACAGCCACGAGCGCCACTATGGCCTCTTGGCCATTCACACACACACTCATGCATGCATGCTAGCTAGCAAGATAGCTAGTTAGCTCACATATACATCCATTCATCCATCCACCCACGGCCAAGCACACACTTGTGCCCATATGCATATACGAGGCCAGATGCCTGCGGCACTGACCTCAGATACAGCTCCAGGAGCACTCTGTACCTGATATATCAGATATACTCAGACATGCAGGAGTAGGGGTATTATCTCTCCGGAGAGCCCCAAACCTGGGTAAACTACCGCGTGATACTCACATACCCATCCCCGGATATTCCGGCAGCAGTCTTGCCCTCACCCAAAGCCACCTTGTGGCACCTGTCATATTGCACCCCCCTGAGAATACCACAACAGTTGGCGCCCACCGTGGGGCGGCTCCGCACTGCTGCTGGTTTCGTAGTCCGGGAGGGACCCTTTTCATCATCACCACTGCGGCATTGCACCGTATCTCCGGTAGAGCTCAGGGGCTCGACTTCGACATGCCCCCGGAGCGTCCTCGCCGTCCGCCTCTTTGTCATCACCACCGTTGCGACACCGACTGTCCGTTTGCATGCGCACCGTGTGCGGGGCCTCGCTTCGGTCGGCCGTGTCCATCCACGTGCCGCTCGCATCTGCTTCCCTCCGGGTTATGCCCTGCTCCAGCCGAAACGCGCATTTGCTCCTCCACATACCATCTTTGCGATCTAGCTAGATGCAAATCATATAATGGTCAAACCATTGGCCATACACGCTAGCCAGATGCACCCCAGATAATGGCCATACATGCCATGTACACGCCTCGTACAATAGCCGGATATTCCTCGGATAATGGCCATGCACATCTCGCCTCTGCTCTTCTCCTGTGCGTGCGCGCAGCCGTGCTGGCTCGCCTCTGCTCCTTCACCGCCGGCCTCATCCTCCTCCGCGCCCGCGCGTGAGCGAGGACCTGAGCCCCGCTGCTCAGCTGCCGGCTTCCTCAAGCTCCCTACCGGGCTGATCCTCCACGGACGAGGTGTCGACTGCTCCGCCCCGCCTCCGCCCATAACCAGTTGACCTCCCACCTGGTCCACTCCGCTTGGCCGCCTACTCCACGCCCGCGGCCCGCGGCTCCGCCCGCATCACTCCTCCCGCGCAGTCTTGGCCTTGACCTCGTACGGGCTGCCTCGCAATGTGCCAGCTTCCCCCTGTGACTGCCTGTGCTGGCAGCACCCTCCTCTACCTCCGCCGGCCACTCGTGTAAGCCGTGCACGCGCCCGCACCTGCTCTAGCCGGCTCCGAGCACCCGCCGCGTCGCTTCTACCCATGGCCGGCGCCTGCTTCGCTCCGCCTGGCCTGTTCGCACGCCACCAGGGACGGATCCCGTCGCGTCCGCTCCTGCGTGTCGTCCCGACTCGCCGCGGCTCTTCACCAACCGCGCCGCATCACTCACGCAGTCATGCTCCCCTCTTCGTTGTGCCGGGTCCACCTCGTGCTGCCGCCTCCAACCGGTTGCGGCTCCGGGAGGGCATCCTGCAAGTTGGCTCCACTGCACGCGTCTCGCGCCTCTACGTCCAGTCGGCCTCCGCTCCATTCGGCTTCCCTGCGTCGACTTCCCGGACATCCCCGCGTCGGCTTCCGCGCGCCCTAGCCAGCTCCCGCCACCCGGCTGTGGCTCGTCCCGCCACTTGGCGTCCGGCCTCCCCAGTCATCTCACCGGGTCCGCCCCACACCGCTCCTCGCTGGCTCCTGCGTGCCTGCCGGCTTGCCGCCCAGCGCTGGCCGACTCCACGTGTCTACGCGACTCAGCCGGCTCTGCCTCCGACCCGGCCCACCGTATCCGCTGTTGCGCACCGACCCGGCCGCCGGCTGGGCGTGCCAGCCGGCCTCCGCAGCGTCCCGCTCCTGCCGACTGCTCAGGCGGCGAAAAGAAGATAATAAAAGAGAAAAGAAAGAAAGCGAGCAGAAAGAAAAGTCAGACGCAGGCTGCTGAAAAAAAAGAGAGGCCGGGTGCTGCGCTCACACTACGGCCGCCTACTGCGGTCGTGTGCCTGAAGAAGAAAAGGAAAAGAAAAGCAAGGTGAGGTCGAGTGCTCGGGGAAAATAAAAAATGGCCAAGTGCCCGATCCGGTTGAGAAAAGAGGCCGGTTGCTGAAAAAAAAGATTGTTGCCGGTGGAGAAAAGTCAGGCTGGATGCCTAGCCGACTGCTCGTGCAGGAGAAGCGTCCGGCTGCCGACAGCCGGCAGAAGAAGAAAGAGGGCGCTGCGAGACGCCTGGCCGCCTGGCCGACAGTGCCAAGCTGGCTCGGCCGCGTTCCGCTCGCCGCCTGGCCAGTCAAGCCCAATCTGCCGGACCCTCCTCGAGTGCCCAGAGGCTCGGCGGCTACACCCGGTGGGTACGCTGACGCACCCCCGCAAGGAAGAAGACAAAGTAATTACCGGGAGATCCGGCCCGACTGCTCAGTAGTCGGCCTGAATCTCGGGGCTACACCCAGTGGGTGTGCTGACGCGCCCCCACGAAGAAGAAGACAAAGTAGTTGCTGGGAGATCCGGCCCGACTTCTCGGCAGTCGGCCCGAATCTCGGGGGCTACACCTAGCGGGTGTGCTGACGCGCTCCCGCGAGGAAGAAGACGAAGTAGTTGCCGGGTGATCCGGCCCGACTGCTCAGCAGTCGGCCCGAATCTCGGGGGCTACACCCAGTGGGTGCCCCTACGCGCCCCCACGGAAGATTGCAAGAAACAAAAACAAGAGACAAAAGAAGAGTTATGTCCGGCTGCTAGCAGCCGACTGAAGAGAAGAAAGAAGAAAAAGGGCGCTGCCAGACGCCTGGCCGGCTGTGCCGAGCCGGCTCGGCCATGTCCTGCTCACTCCTTGGCCGGTCAAGCCCGACAGGCTGGACCCTCCGCGAGCACCCGAAGGCTCGAGGGTTGCACCCAGCGGGTGCGCCGGAGCGCTCCGCAAGCGCCGAGCCATGCCGGCTGTCTTTGGCAAACTCCGCCTCGACTACACGAAAATCAATGTGAGCTCCTTACCCGCATATTTTTGCACCACAAGAGCACGGATAACCTCGAGCAATGCTCGGGAGCTATCTCCACATTTTATTATAGTTGCATCACTGTTCGCCCCAGCGCCAGCCAGAGTTGGCTCGGGGGCTGGCCGCTTGGCCTAAGACATTAGTTCCCACAGACAGCTTAGTAGCGGGCGTGGTACCAAAGGCCCACTCTCAGTTATATACCGCAGAGCGGCTGTCCGGCTGGCAAGAGTGAACGCTAGAGGCCACCCATGCGAAAAACGTCCGGCAAGAAAAATGGTTTGGGTGACCCGGCCGTTTCCTTTACAAGTATCTGCTCAGTCGAATCTGCTCCTAGACTCTGAGTACTGTACACTCCACTTCATGGCCCACTCTCGGCCATAGACCGCAGAGCGGCTGCCCGGCAAGCGAGAGCACAAGCCAAAGAACAGAGGGAACACGAAAAAGATTAAGGGGGCTCGGACGAAACCGGGTCGGCACCCTCCGCATAAACTTGCAATGCTAAAAGCAAACATTTGATATATCTACGTGGACTAACTTTGTCTTTTTGCATGATCATTTCCGTGGTGAACCCCCCTCCTCGCTCGGAGGCTCGGAGACTACATTAACACCCGCCAAGGAACCTCCGCCCAACTTTGCCAAGTTGCCCGGAGGCTCGAGGGCTACTGTCGGAGTTATTGGCGACGAGTACCCCGAAGACGGCAAGACGATAATTCAAGACATCGGGGCTAGCAAAGCCCCTCAGTCCGACTGCCCGGCCGCTCCTGCCGGCTTCCCGTCCGGCTGCTGACTGCGTCAACCAGCCGGCTGCCGACTGCAGACTGCGTCAACCAGCCGGCTGCCGACTGCACCAACCAGCCAGCTGCCGACTGCAGCCCGACCCAACACCGACAAGACACCGACGAGATGGCTGTACCTGAGCACTGTCCATGTGTCACCCCAGCCATCATGTATAGTGTCAGTTGTCCCCTGGGACTATTTATGAAGTGACCCCGGGGACAACCATGACACCCTGCCATGCCTTGCCCATCCTACCACTTAGCTTAGATAGTAAGCTAACCGCACTATATATATGAGCATCCATCCATCCATCCGGGGAGGCTCATAGCCACAAGTGCCGCTATGGCCTCTTGGCCATTCACACACACTCTCACGCATGCATGCTAGCTAGCAAGATAGCTAGCTAGCTCACATATACATCCATTCATCCATCCACCCATGGCCAAGCACACACTTGTGCCCATATGCATATACGAGGCCAGATGCCTGCGGGACTGACCTCAGATACAGCTCCAGGAGCACTGAGGGAGTCCTGAACTAGGGGGTGTCCGGATAGCCGAACTATCATCGTTGGCCGCACTCCAAGACTATGAAGATACAAGATTGAAGACTCCGTCCCGTGTCCGGATGGGACTTTCCTTGGTGTGGAAGGCAAGCTTGGCAATACGGATACGTAGATCTCCTAGCATTGTAACCGACTCTGTGTAACCCTAGCCCTTTCCGTTGTCTATATAAACCGGAGGGTTTTAGTCCATTGGACGAACAACAGACATACCATAGGCTAGCTTCTAGGGTTTAGCCTCATTGATCTCGTGGTAGATCTACTCTTGTACTACCCATATCATCAATATTAATCACGCAGGAGTATGGTTTTACCTCCACCGAGAGGGCCTGAACCTGGGTAAAAACATCGTGTCCCTTGTCTCCTGTTACCATCCGCCTAGATGCACAGTTCGGGACCCCCTACCCGAGATCCGCCGATTTTGACACTGACATTGGTGCTTTCATTGAGAGTTCCTCTATGTCGTCGCCTTTAGGCCCGATGGCTCCTTCGGTCATCAACAATGACGCGGTCCAGGGTGAGACTTTTCTCCCCGGACAGATATTCGTATTCGGCATCTTTGCGCTGCGGGCCAACTTGCTTGGCCATCTGGAGCAGATTGAGAGCTACGCCCCTGGCCATCAGGTCAGATTTGGAAGTTTGAACTATACGGCTGACGTCCGCGGAGACTTGATCTTCGACGGGTTCGAGCCATCGCCAATCAGGCCACAGACCGCTATGACAGCATGATCTAGCTTCTCTGCTGTCAGACAGTTGACTCAGGTCGCGACAAGTGTCCACTCCGACCCTTAGCTCGAGCCGATCAAGCCGACGAGGACGGTGGCTGGACACCGCCTCGGGGGCTGCCACCTCTACGGTGATAGAGCCGAATACCAACCCTGTCCTTTGTGAAGCTCATGACTCCAAGGTGCCGAACTCCTCTCCGGACTCTGAACCTTCCGCGCCCCTGCCAATCGAATCCGACTGGGCGCCGATCATGGAGTTCACCGCTACGGACATCTTTCAACACTCGCCCTTTGGCGACATCCTGAATTCACTAAAGTCTCTCTCTTTACCAGGAGAGCCCTGGCCGGATTATGGTCAGGAAGGTTGCGATGCAGACGACAAAGGAATTGAAAGCCCACCCACCACCCACTTCGTATTCACTCTCGATGACTTAACCGACATGCTAGACTTCGACTCGGAAGACATCTACGGTATGGACGACGATGCAGGAGACGACCAAGACCCAGTGCCTACAGGGCACTGGAAGGCCACCTCGTCATACGACATATACATGGTGGACATCCCAAAGGATGGGAACGGCGATGGAGCAACGGAGGACGACCCCTCCAAGAAACAGTTTCTAACCGACGCCGCGACGCCGGGCCTAAATCCCGCCACAAAGAAATCGAGATTCCGCACCGAGACAACAACACCTAACAAGGCCGAAGACAACCCTCCAAAGAGGATTCAATGCAGGAGGATGGAGAAGCCAGCCTCATGAGAGAGCGGCGGATGAGAGGTAGAGGACGATAATTATATGCCTCCCTCCGAAGATGAGGCAAGCCTCGACAATGACGAATTTGTCGTGCCTGAGGATCCCGTCGAACAAGAGCGTTTCAAACGCAAGATTGTGGCCACGGCAAGAAGCCTCAAGAAAAAGTAGCAACAGCTTCAAGCTGACCAAGACTTGCTAGCCGATAGATGGACTGATGTCGTGGGGTTCTGCGGAGCACGATCACCTATGGGGCAGGGAGCCCCTTCTGGTCCGGCAGGGAGCGGAGGGGCGCACGAAGAGCAGATCGAGGTCGAGCGCGCGGGGGAAACGGGTGATTTTTACCCAGCTTCGGAGCTCTTCGGAGAGATAAAACTCCTACTGCTGCTTTGTGTTTGTATTTGTTCTTCGCAAGAAAGCGTGGGTATGCTGTGGTCTCGAGTGAGTCGAACTGACTGAACCCAAACGAGCCGAACCCCTTCTACGTGTGCATGGGCCTCCCTTTTATAGTCCAAAGGGGTCACCGACAGTGGCAGCAGAAAGAGGGGTAAAGAGGTAAAACGCAGGTTGGTACAATGGTACAACAAAGGACCCTACCTAACTCGACAAATAGGGACAAGGGCATTTAATGCCCGCCTGGCCGCCCTAACAAAGGCAAGGAAACGACCGTTAGGGGCGCCACCGACGCCACGATGGCCTCCTTGTCGCTTCGCTTCACCTCGCACCGCATAGCTGCACAACGCCGCCACGTGCTCGGGATGCTCCCCGGGTGACACGTCGTTGGATGCGCTGGAGCTTGGGTGCAGTGGAGAGTTTTGCCGCGGCAAGTGCCTTGCCGCTGCCGTTGTCTTGTCGCACCAGCGAGCTTGCCGCCGCCTCGGCCTTGCCGGACGCTGCGGGCGCTATGGCAAGTTTCGGAAGTGTCTTGTTATCTTTGCCGGCAAGCTCCTCTTGTCGGGTCTTGCTCTTCCGGTAAGCTTCCTTGCCGGGCCTTAGTTCTTCCCCGCAAGCCCTCTTGCCGGGCCTTGTCTTCTTAGTTAATACTTTGTTCGAGCCTTGCCGCTGGTGTCAAGGCGATCGCTCGGCACAAGTTCGGGTGCTAAGGTACCCTACTTTAGTACACCGACAGAGCCCTCGGGTTCGGGCCATACACGGTGCCGAAAGGCTGTTGGGCCAGCCCAAAACAATGCATCGGCACGCGCGGGCCTGGGTCCACATAAAATCTTACTCAGATCCACCGCTGCCCCTCGCGAACGGCACGCTGCCGATTGGCAAGGCCGTGGGAGAGAATGTGGTCAATACTTAATTCCAGTGAAATGCGCAACGCTCAGATCCTCGCTTATAAGCG
This sequence comes from Aegilops speltoides, assembly GCA_021437245.1. NCBI lineage: Eukaryota > Viridiplantae > Streptophyta > Magnoliopsida > Poales > Poaceae > Aegilops > Aegilops speltoides. Next base: position 120,196,124 of record CM038145.1, read on the forward strand.
AGAGGAAACGGAACTGTTCCCCACCTTCGCAGCTTGCAATTCCTTCCTCCGAAGCTCCGCCCCCTCCGCTTTCAAGTCGAAGAGAGCAATGTTCCGCCGCACGTCGCCGCCGTCGCCGCCGTCGCCGCCGTCGCCTCGCTTCACCGCCTCCGCCATGGCTCCGAAGACCGGGAAGGCTGCAAAGGCTGCGAAGGCTGCGAAGTCGGCCGAGGCGCTGGAGCTCGAGGCGCTGCGCAAAAAGCGAGTGCTTTTCCTCCCCGAGCTCACCCCGGAGGCGCTGCGGGCGGAGTTCTACCTCTTCTAGTCGATGGAGACGCGGGCGCATCCGCGCACGCCGGTGCTTTCCGCTGAGGCTTCCAAATCGAAAAGGTGCCCCAGAGGTTACTACTTCTTTCCTGTGTTCTTCTATTGCGGGCTCTGCCTGCCCTTTTCCGATTTCCTCTGCGACATCATGAACACCTATGGGTTTCATCTTCTTGATTTCACCCCCAACGCCGTTCTGACAATGGCGGTTTTCGCACACCTCTGCGAGAACTTTGTTGGCATCCTCCCAATGTCGCTCTTTTTTCGCCATTATTTCTCTCCCCGGCCGAGAAAGGGGAGCCACCGCTGGCGGAATCGCTCGACCTCCCGGATGGGTATGAAGGAGGTGTACTTGACGGGCAAGCTCCGCAGCAAGTGGGACGAGTGGAGGGCGGAGTGGTGCTGGATCTGTGATGCCAACCCGCAGCCATTCACCAAACTGCGCTAGACCCGGGTGGTGCATGGCAGCGACTCGAGCGCTCTGTCGCCGGACGACGCCAAACTGAGGATCGCCACCACCCGAATCCTCCGGCTCAGGCACACCGGGCTCACAACAGGGGCGGTCGGCACGGATTTCCTCCGCCGCGTGACGCTTCTCCGCAGAGAGGGGAGGCCCGCCTGGCTGTTTGGCGGCCCGGCGGATATCATGAGGCTGCGTCCAGGCCTCAACTTCAACTTCACCGTTCTGGAGCTTGACGGGATGCTGAGGGAGATGTTCAAGCATGACACCAACCATCCAGAGTGGTTCAGGTTGCCGCAGGGCGTCGTTCCCTTGTGCAACAACTCCCAGCGCGATCGCATCTGCGTAATGATGCCAGAGTGCGATTCGCATGGAGTAGTCCCACTTTGGGCAGAGCCCGCTGACGACGTTGTGCAGCAATTCTTCGACGATTTGACGGAGGTAGCGGTCAATTCCGACGAGCAGAAGGTTCTCACCCGCGCCACCACCGACAACGAGGTGGCGACATCGCCCAGGTCAAGAGGCGGCGTAGGCTGCCGCGGGCGAAGTTTGGCTTCACGTTGATGAGGCGGATGCAGCTGAAGCGGCAAGCCTTGCCGACAGGGGATGACCTTGCTGACATGTGTCACGGGCGAGGGGAGCTCGAGGCCGTGGCGAAGCGAGCCTCCGAGGGCGCGAGGGGCCAGCCGTCCTCGAGCAGCTTGCCGCAGGCGGAGCCCCCAGCGCAGCCCCAATTCCAACCGAGAAGGCGCCTCCATCGAGGTGGAGATACGGCTGGAGGGCAGGCATCCCAGCAGCCGAGGCGCCATGGGACGCGCTCCACCGCGGCAAGTACCGTTGCCGCGGGAGGGTCCCAGGCTGTGCCGTCCACCGAGGCGGGGTCTTCCCGGGCCACCACGCCTGACCCTGCCGCAACCCTCGGCAAACGCCGGAGGGAGCCTACTCCTCTGCCACACCGAGCTGAGAGGGTACCGGAGTTCGACCTCTCCGCGCTGAGCTCCGATGACGATGAAGAGGAGGAGGAGGAGGAGGAGGAGGAGTAAGGCTTTCTTCTTACTGTACTTGTCTTTCTTTGATCCTTGTTGTTGTTTGTCTTGTATCTAATTTGCTTCTCTCTAAATCCCTGTTCTGTTTCAGGACTTTGGCGGAGAGGGCGGCGAAGAGGGCCAAGGTCCCCGTGGTTAACATCGAGGTCGATCCTTCTGTGACGGCAGAAGATACGTCCGAGACCACCTTGACGGACCCGGTCCCTTCTCCTCGCAGCAGCCCCCAGCATAGCCCCCAGCGTAAGTGTTTTGGTTTACTTCCTGTTGTGGGGCGTGCATGGGTGCTTCTTCTTTTGCTGACATCTTGATTGTCGACTCATTTGTATATAGGAGTAGAACAAGCCCACCAGAGCAACCGGAGGCCGACCCGAGGTGCTGTCTCGCTGACCACGCCCAAGGGGCGATTCTCCGACAAGGATCGCCCCCGGCAAGGGAGGGGTCCCCGCAAGGGGTGGAACCAAGGAGCCCTCGTGGAGGAGCCCATGGCCACGGAGCCCAAAGACAGTAACCCTTCTTGCCGGAATCTTCCCTTGGGTTCTTCTTTTGATCTTCTTCCTTCTTTGGATATTTGCTTGAATTTTCCTCCTCTTCCTATCCTCAGATCCCCTCTCACGTACCCGATGGATACCGAGGCCTCCGGGCGAGGAAGGCGACGCGCAACATCAAGATGTCGCTGCCGGCGAGGAAGAGGCCGGGCGCCGATGAACTCGCCGACGAGGAAGCCGCCAAGGTTGCCGGGCGCAAAGTCAAGCGGGCGGTCCGGCGATCGTGACCGACGACCCGGAGGACGCAGGAGCGCAAGGCGCCACCGTCTTCACGACCCTCCGCCGCCGATGCAGCGCTGGTTCGACGAGCCCCAACCAAGCGCCAGACTTGAATGCCGGGCGAGGGCGTACATCAAGCTTCCCTCAAGGCCGAGCCTGTGGCGCCGTGGAAGGGGAGGAGTTTGACGGGAAGTACTCGCTCATTGGCTGGCAAGTGGTCGACAGCCAAGCAGCAACAACAAGCGGTCAGTCCGAGGAGGAGCAATGTTCAAAGCTGGTGTCACTTCTACCGCTCGCAAGCTAAGCTCGAGTCTCGAAGCGCTTGTCGCAGCAGAGGGAGTTGACATACGTAAACACGTGAGGAGCTCAAGGGCCGCAACCAGGAGGCCCTCCGTCCATTGCCGAGGAGAGGGCGAGCTCGACGAGGCGAAGAAGGCGTTCATCCCGGAGAAGGCAAGCCAAGAGCAGCAGAGGCTCGCCGCCGAGGAGCCGTCCAAGCGGGATGGTGAGCTGATATGAAGAAGGTGAACTTGGACAGCCACGAAGAGGAGCTCGACGTCCGGGAGCAATCACTTGGCGGGGCACTCAAGGAGGCAAAGGATGCCGCCGCGGCCGCTGAGACCGCCAAGAAGGAATTAGAGGCGAAGGTGACGCAGCTGGAGGCGGACATGAAAAGGAAGAGCGAAGAGCTCGCCGCACTCCAGCGCGAACGCGAGAAGGATGCACGCGCCCATGGCGAGCTGCAAGTCCATCTTGCCGAGAAGATCAAGGAGCTGAATGCCGCCAAAGAATCAAGTGCTGATCTGGAGCTGAAACTGGCCACCTTGGCGGGGACGCTGGATGCCGCCAAGAAGCGAGAAGACGACTTGAGGAAGGATCCCAAGGGCAACGAAGAGCTGCTGACGGGGGCCGCCGAGACTCAGAACACTTTTCAGGCCACGATGGAGCTCTGGACGGAGAGCCTCGTCAACATCGCTGCAGTCATCGATGAGGAGTTGGCGGAGCTAGACTTGGCGGGCTTCGGGTACTCCACCAACGAGAACCTCTAGCCCAGCGCCAAGCTCACTCTCTTCTTCAAGGGCGTGGCGACGGCCCTCCAGCAGCTCCGGGAAAGGATCCCGAAGAAGCTGGCGGACGAGTCGCGCGCAATCTGCGCCAAGGTCTTGGAGAAGGTGCTGGTTAAGGTCCTCTTCCGCAACCCGGGCCTCGACCTCTCCCGCATCACCAAGAAGCTACCAGAGGACGCTGATCTTGAGGAGCTCAGGGCCGTCATCGCACCCATCGTGGACAAGGTGAACGAGGTCAGGAGGGTCGACGGCGAGCGCGTGGATTAGGCTGCCCTTCTTCTCCCTTTTTCTTGTTGCTGCCGTTTCAGTTATGAGAACAATCTAGTCAGTGCCACAATAAGTCATTCTTGTAATATAACTTTATTCTGGGTACTGCTTGCTATGTTATTTCCTTTACTCTGTTACATCCCTTGTATGCATTTACCCTACGCTTTGAGGGAACTTGCCGGCGCAAGCACACTTGCTGAGTGCGGAACATCAGCAGCCCGCTGGCGGTGCTGCCTCCGGCAAGAAATCTTGTCGGGACTAGTTACAGCTCGCTTGTATTGTTGAGCGGACTCGAAAACAAATCAAGGGCGCAACTTAGCCGCGAGTCGATTCCTCCGCGCACAGGTTTTCCATTCAAGGCACGAACGTTGAAGGAATATAACTTAAAAATATAAAATTGACTAAGCTCAAACTTTGGCAACTTAGCTTTTCTGTCGTCTGCGTCCCGGCAAGGTTAGATTCCTTTGAACGACGCCTGGTCCACACCTTTATCTTCCCTCCCCCACCAGTGAACTTGTGGGTGGAGGATCTTCTTTTTGAGAAGAAAGAAGAGAAAATAATGATACGGAACCTTAAGGTTTGCTATTGCTTACCAGGGGTAAGTGCTGCACAAAGTGTCAGATATAGATGCAAAAAAAAGAAAGATGCATTAAATTTGACAAGATGTGCAGGGCACATAAACTTTATTTACGCACGGGAGCTTCGCCCGGCTTTGTACAAAGGGTTACATGCAACAGCGGCAAGGCTTGTACAAAAGGTGGTTGCCGGAACGGGGCCGGCAACCGCGCCTTATGGGTAAAACTTGCGAAGGTGCTCTATGTTCCAGGAGTTGCTCACCGGAATGCCATCTTCGGTCTCAAGGTGGACAGCGCCGGGCCTAGTGACTCGTTTCACCCGATAAGGGCCTTCCCACTTCGGTGTCAACTTGTTGGAATTCTTGGCGGATTGAACACGCCGAAGAACAAGGTCGCCTTCCTCGAAGCTTCTGGCATTAACTTTGCGGCTATGATAGCGGCGCAAAGCTTGCTGGTAGCGAGCAGCTCGCACAGCAGCCTGAAGACGATTCTCCTTGAGGAGCAGCGCGTCATCTTGCCGCAGCTGCTCTTGCTCAAGCTCATCATAAGCGAGCACTCGAGGAGCAGCCTGAAGATGTCGTGGGGTTCTGCGGAGCACGATCACCTATGGGGCATGGAGCCCCTTCTGGTCCGGCAGAGAGCGGAGTGGCGCACGAAGAGCAGATCGAGGTCGAGCGCGCGGGGGAAACGGGCGATTTTTACCCAGCTTCGGAGCTCTCGGAGAGATAAAACTCCTACTGCTGCTTTGTTTTTGTATTTGTTCTTCGCTAGAAAGCGTGGGTATGCTGTGTTCTCGAGTGAGTCGAACTGACTGAACCCAAACGAGCCGAACCCCTTCTACGTGCACATGGGCCTCCCTTTTATAGTCCAAAGGGGGTCACCGACAGGTGGTAGCGTAGAAAGAGGGGTAAAGAGGTAAAAACGCAGGTTGGTACAACAAGAAATCCAACAGGTCCCCTACCTAACTCGACGGCAGGGACAAGGGCATTTAATGCTTCGTCCGGTCGCCTAACAAAGGCAAGGAAACGATCATAGGGCGCCACCGATCACCACGATGGCCTCCTTGTCAGCTTTGCTTGCCACCTCGCACCGCATAGCTGCACAGCGCCTCGCCACGTGCTCCTAGGATGGTCCTGGGGTGACACGTCGCTGGATGCGATGGAGCTTGGCTGCAGAGTGGCAGCCTTGCCGTGGCAAGTGCCTTGCCGCGGCCGTTGTCTTGTCGCACCAGCGAGCTTGCCGCCCGCCGGGCCTTGTTGGGACACGCAGGGCGTTGCGGCAAGTTTCTGGAAGTGTCTTGGTTGGCCTTCCCGGCAAGCTCCTCTTGCCGGGGTCTTGCTCTTCCTAGCAAGCTTCCCTTGCCGGGGCCTTGTTCTTTCCCGACAAGCTCCTCTTGCCGGGGCCTTGTCTTCTTAGTTAATACTTTGTTCTTGAATGGCAGTAGAATAGGGACTTCGGAGGATCTTGGCGGACGCACGGCAAGCCTTGCCGCGGGGTGCTGCGACTGCCCGTGCACAAGTTCGGGGTGCTAAGGTACACCTACTTTAGTACATCGACAACTGAAGTCCTTGCGGCTGAAGAGTATGAACTCGAACGCCCCTCCAAGAGCTACCCAAAACGCAGGCTGCTACCCTGATTAGTGGAGGAAGCATTTCAACCTACATCACCACCGCATGACGCGGCCGACCGGCCACCTCGTGGCCGCGACAGAGAGGCCTCGAGGCCCTCCGCTAAAGCCGCACCCCAGTGTCGCTCGAAGAATACAAAACCACGGGGGGAGTGCACCAGACTTGCAAGACATATTGGAGGACAAGGCAAGACAAACAAGATTGATCTACGAATCACGTGGGCGTCCCACGATACATGATGACAACCATCACGCCGGATACAGCAAATCCTGCCGGGCCAAACACAATAGACAAAGCTCATTTGAGCTGCGTCGTGATATAGCCCAATACAGAGGCACCGCACACCCACTATGCTTCACAGACGAAGTAATGGATCATCAAATCCCCGAGGGTTTCAAACCCGTAAAACATGGAATCATTCGACGACACAACAGATCCTGCGGTTTGGATCGAGGACTATCTCCTTCACATCCACATGGCCCACGGTGATGATCTACACGCCATCAAATACCTCCCACTGAAGCTTAAAGGACCAGCGCGGCATTGGCTTAACAGCTTGCGAGCAGAGTCAATCAGTTGTTGGGAAGACCTGGAAGCCGCATTGCTCGACAACTTCTAGGGCACTTATGTGCGACCGCCAGACGCCAATGACCTAAGCCACATAATCCAGCAGCCAGAAAAATCGGCCAGACAATTCTGGACACGGTTCCCAACCAAGAAAAATCAAATCATCAACTGTTCGGATGCAGAGGCCCTTGCAGCCTTCAAACACAACATCCGCGATGAGTGGCTTGCCCGGCACCTAGGACAGGAAAAGCCGAAATCCATGGCAGCCCTCACAACACTAATGGCCCGCTTCTGCGCGGGAGAGGATAGCTAGCTAGCTCGTAGTAACAACATGACCAAGAGCCCCGGTAATTCGAATACCAAGGACACCAACGGCAGGTCGTGTCGCAACAAGCACAAGCGCCACATTAATGGCGACAATGCTGAGGATACGGCAGTCAATGCCGGATTCATAGGCTCTAAATCCGGTCAGCGGAAAAAGCCATTCAAAAGAAATACTCCGGGCCTGTCCAATTTGGAACGAATACTCGATCGCTCGTGCCAGATACACGGCACCCCCGAAAAGCCAGCCAATCACACCAACAGGGATTTTTGGGTGTACAAGCAGGCAAGCAATTTAATGGCCGAAAACAGTGACAAGGGGCTGCATAGCGATGACGAGGGGGAGACCCGGCCGCCGAACAATAGAGGATAGAAGGGTTTTCCCCCACAAGTGCGGACGGTGAACATGATATACGCAACCCACATACCCAAAAGGGAGCGGAAGCGTGCACTCAGGGACGTATATGCGTTGGAGCCAGTCGCCCCAAAGTTCAATCCGTGGTCCTCCTGCCCGATAACTTTCGATCGAAGGGACCACCCCACTAGCATCCGCCACGGCGGATTCGCTGCATTGGTTCTAGACCCAAGTGTCGATGGAATTCACCTCACTAGAGTCCTGATGGACGGTGGCAGCAGCCTGAACCTGCTGTATCAGGATACAGTGTGCAAGATGGGCATAGACCCCTCAAGGATTAAACCCACAAAGACGACCTTTAAAGGCGTCATACCAGGTGTAGAGGCCAATTGTACAGGCTCAGTTACACTTGAAGTGGTCTTCGTATCCCCAGATAACTTCCGAAGCGAGGAGTTAATCTTCGACATAGTCCCGTTCCATAGCGGCTATCACGCACTGCTCGGACGAACTGCATTTGCAAAGTTCAATGCGGTGCCGCACTACGCATACCTCAAGCTCAAGATGCCAGGCCCTCGAGGAGTCATTACGGTCAACGGAAACACCGAACACTCTCTCCGGACGGAGGAGCATGCAGCGGCTCTCGCGGCGGAAGTACAAAGCAGCCTCTTAAGGCAATTCTTGAGTTCGGCCGTTAAGCGGCCGGACACCGTCAAGCACGCCTGAAGTAACCCACAACAAGACCGCATGGCACGTTCCGAGCACGCGTAGCAATGCGGCCCCAACCCCAGCCCTCGCGAAATTGCGAGATCAGTACCACGCGGACATAACTACGCTCTGGAGATACCATGGGCATAGGGGTAGGGGCACGACCACGGCATGCCAGGAGAGCGGCTCAACCGCACCAGGGGCTCCCAATTTTTTCATTCTTTTTTTCTCTTATTCTCAGGACTCCATTTTGCAGAAGCCCTGTCTGGCAGTAGAATCGCCGAACTCACGATGCAACAGCCAAGGAAGAAGAAAAGCTATGTCAAGTGTCCAGGTGGTCTCTATTACGAGCAATATACTTGTTTCGCATACAATCCCGCAGCCTACCCCTGGAGGGGGACATGTTAAAATAGTCCCATCCCTTGCTTATCGCACTATTTGCATCGTTCTGCTTTCATTGCAGTACCTTTTGAATAAACAATGCATCGCTTTTCGCCTATTACTGCATTACTTTTTTTATCTATATATGTTCACTTACGACATGTCGCATCCGTACGCTTTGGTACGGCCAAATACACCAGGGGCTTAAGTTCCCCAAAATATGGTGTGATAAGTCCGAACACTTTCACAAGTGCGGCACCCCGAACTTATAGCATTATATGCATCGGCTCTGAATCATGTCTTGGGACAATAGTTGGGTTTGCCCGGCTCCCATGTCTTGGTACCTTACATTTCATTATATCAGCTAAGGTAGCGCTGGGAGAACCACTGCGATTGTGCCCCAGTTGAGCTGGGTGAGCACCTCAGTGGAGAAATCTAAAACTGACCGTCATGATAGGGCGAGAGCCGGTCGCTGTTCGAGAGGTTTTTCGAGTCCCTAAAGACTTATGCCGCTTAGAGCGAGGAGCCGGCTTTGTCCGGCCCAGGCGTGGATAGCGCCCCGAATTCAGTCTTTCGAACACTAGGGGCTTCGCCGAAATTTAAAATTATAGAATTCTATGGCTAAGTGGTAGTGTTCAAGCATCATAAGTCCGGTTGCGTTGTTCGTTGTGTTGAGCGCCTCCCTCGAAGGACCCAAAAATGGGAACAAGAGTGCTCAAGTTTATCCAGAACACCCCAGCACTCGTGGCATGGGGGCTGAAGCCAACGACTTCCCATCTCTCAAATTCGATAAACGGCCGCACAGAAGGTAATATTTTAAATTAAAAAGCATTGCTTAGCGCGTACAGACAAAGTTTTCAGCGCACAGGATAAAAAATGTGAGTCTACTCAAAAATTACATCTTTGGAGCATTCACCCGCTATAAGACGGGCACCCTTCAGGACACCCTTATAGTACATCTCGGGCGTGCGATACTCCTTGCCCGGCGGTGGTGCGTCCGTCACAAGCTTCTCGGCGTCCATCTTACCCCAGTGCACTTTAGCCTGGGCAAGGGCCCTACGGACAGGCGTCCACCAGCGGCCGCACCATACCGAAGTAGCTCCCAGGCATGGCTTCTTTAGGCCACAACCGAACTATGAGTCCCTTCATGGCCTGTTCGGCCACCTTGTAGATCTCGACCAGCTGCTTCAGCTGGTCGCTCAGGGGCACCGGATGTCCGGCCTCAGCATTTTGAGACCAGAATACCTTCTCCGTCAAGCTCCCTTCCTTGGCCCGGTAGAATGCGGCAGCGTCGGACACACTGCAGGGAAGATCTGCAAATTCTCCTGGAGAGCTCCGGATTCGGGTAAGTAACAAGTAATTCACTTTCATGTGCTTGCTTTGCATGGAGAATGCCTTACCCACCGCTATCTTTCTTATCGCCTCAATCTCCTGAAAGGCTTTTTGGGCTTCGGTCTTAGCGGCCTTGGCACTCTCAAGAGCCGAGGCGAGCTCGGACTCTCGAGTCTTCGAGTCATGCTCCAAACTCTCGTGTTTTTCCACGAGAGCCTGGAGCTCTCGCCGCACCTCCGCCACCCGCGCCTCCTACTTCTCTCGCTCGGTGCTCTCTGCGGCCGCACTCTTTTTGGCCTCGGACACCGCCTCTTTCAGGGTCGCCACCTCGTTTGTGGCCCCTGCAATACTCACGTTATTCCTGTCATTTTTTGCAACCAAATCCTTTCTATAAGGCATTACTTTAATAAGGTATTACTTACCTTCCTTGTCCTCAAGCTGCTTCTTGGCACGGCCGAGCTCGTTCTCCAACCGCTCGAGGCTCTCCTTCAACACATTGACCTCCGTAGTCAGTGCGGCAGAGGTCAGCAGCGCAGCCTGCATCCCATATTGACATGGTTATGTTAGACTCCTGCGTATATCTTTTTAGATCCTTAGTTCGTCTTTTCTTTCCGAACACCGAACTGAGCATCAGGGGCTACAGTCTATCTGGTACTACTTTACATATCTTAATTACATAACTCAAAGCCTGTTAGAAGGCTGGTACAGGCTTCAGTCAGCCTGCTCTTGGCGGACTGAACTTTCTGGATCACCGCACTCATAACAGTGCGGTGCTCCTCGTTGATGGCGGCACCGTTAAGCGCCTCTAGCAAATTATCCGGCGCCTCCAGTTGGACGGAGGCCACCAGCGTTGCAGTCTAGCCCTCCTTACGAAGGGGCCACCCGCCGGACTCCGGAATCACTAAAGGTTCCGGTGCGGAGTCCGGCCCAGGACCGAACTCAGAACCCTTCGGGGGTTGATCCCCTTCATGCCCAAAGTCCGGGAGGTTGCCTTGCAGCACCTCCGGGACCTCCTCCTCCTGGCCGTGCCCCTTTCGGGACCCCACCTCGGCGGCGTCAGCAGCGTGAGGAGAGGAGGCTGCCGGAAGTGAAGTACTATTCACATCCGACAGGGCCAGGGAGCCGCTCGTTGAAATATCAAGCCCGTCCTTGGGCGGGCTGCACGGTTGTATTCGGCGTTAGAAGACACTATGCGGCAAAGGAAAAATCATGAGTCATTGTGGAATCCGGACACTTACAATCTTGCCAGGGGCTTGGCCCTTGGTGACCACTCCTCTTCGCCGTCGTCGGCGTTGGTGGAGTAGTCCGGAGGAAGGGCCCTTCCTTTCTTAGACCCTCCAGCCTCCCCAGTCAGGGAGGCCTTCCTTTTCTTCTCTCACCCCTCGGGGGAAGAGGCCTCTTTTTCCTCTTCCCCGTCTTCGTGGGAGGAGTCCACCTCGGAGTCGTCAGACGATGAGTCCGAGAACACCTGGCGCCGGGAACTCCTTCGAGTTCCCGTGGTCTTCTTCTTGGCCTTCTTCTCCGGCACCACGTAAGGCGCCGGAGCCAGCAGCCCCGTTAATTGGCCGTCCGCTGGACCTTCTGGCAAGGGAGCCGGACAGTTAACCTGCCCGGACGTCTTTTGCCAGGCCTGTCAAAGGTAAAGGGAGTTTAGATCCCGCATAAAGTCAAACTATGGAAAATAAGCGTCCTATAAAGGGTACAATAGCTTACCTCGCCGGCTTGACGCTGCGAGCTGAATCCGCGATCTTTGGTAGCGGATGCGGGGGCCTCGGCGCCCTTGAACAACACCCTCTAGGCGTCTTTGTACGTAGTGTCGAAGAGCCTGCTCAAGGTCTGGTGTTGTGCCGGATCAAACTCCCACAAGTTGAACGCCCGTTCCTGGCACGGGAGGATCCGCCGGACGAGCGTGACCTGGACTACGTTGACAAGCTTGAGCTTCTTGTTCACCAAAGTTTGGATGCAGCATTGGAGTCCGGTCAGTTCCTCCGAATCACCCCATGCTAGGCCCTTCTCTTTCCAGGAGGTGAGCCGCGTGGGGATGCCAGATCTGAATTCGGGGGCCGCTGCCCATTTAGAATCACGTGGCTCGGTGATGTAGAACCATGCCGATTTCCACCCCTTTATGGTCTCCACAAAGGAGCCCTCGAGCCATGTGACGTTGGGCATCTTGCCCACCATGGCGCCTCCGCACTCCGCTTGACGGCCGCCCACTACCTTCGGCTTGACATTGAAGGTCTTCAGCCATAAGCCGAAGAGGGGCTGGATGCAGAGGAAGGCCTCACACACGACGATGAACGCCGAAATGTTGAGGACGAAATTCGGGGCCAGATCATGAAAATCCAGGCCGTAGTAGAACATGAGCCCCCGGACAAATGGGTGAAGTGGAAAACCTAGTCCGCGGAGGAAGTGGGTGAGGAACACCACCCTCTCATGGGGCACGGGGGTAGGGATGATCTGCCCCTCGTCGGGGAGCTGATGCGCGATGTCGCTGGACAAGTATCCGGCCTTTCGCAGCCTCTTGATGTGCCCCTCCGTAACGGAGGAGGCCATCCACTTGCCTCCCGCTCCGGACATGGCTGGGGAAGGTTGAGGCGAGATGTGCGGACTTGGGCGCTGGAGCTCGAGTACGCGGGAATGGATAAGCAAAAGAGGAAGAAGGCGTAGGTAAAAAGGGTGGATCCTATCACCTTATATATGAATGGACGAAACTATGCGTCCCCACCGGCCTGGTAAAACTCGCTTATCTCCCAAGCGCCATAATCAATGGCGCGTTTGGGTTACCCACGTCCGTATTTATGAGAATCCTGGAATAAGGGGACATGATCTCTGCTTTGACAAGACGTGCCAAGGAAACCGCTTCGCTAAACACGCTGAGGTGGAACAGTAAAAACGATTCGAATAAAGGCTTGGCCATGGTGTGATGTCATGCCACGGGATATGTCAGCAGATTGAACTTGTGTAAATATTATTCTCTCTATGGTGGTATGTGGAACTTATTTTGCAGAGCCGGACACTATCCTTGTGTTCAAAATCTTCTACGAAATATTCGGAGGAGGAACCTGCTTTGCAATGCCAAAGACAATATGCACGCCGGACTCGTCGTCATTGAAGCCTGGTTCAGGGGCTACTGAGGGAGTCCTGGACTAGGGGGTGTCCGGATAGCCGAACTATCATCATTGGCCGGACTCCAAGACTATGAAGATACAAGATTGAAGACTTCGTCCCGTGTCCGGATGGGACTTTCCTTGGCGTGGAAGGAAAGCTTGGCAATAAAGATATGTAGATCTCCTACCATTGTAACCGACTCTGTGTAACCCTAGCCCTCTTCGGTGTCTATATAAACCGGAGGGTTTTAGTCCGTAGGACCAACAAGAGACATACCATAGGCTACCTTCTAGGGTTTAGCCTCATTGATCTTGTGGTAGATCTACTCTTGTACTACCCATATCATCAATATTAATCAAGCAGGAGTAGGGTTTTACCTCCATCGAGAGGGCCTGAACCTGGGTAAAAATATTGTGTCCCTTGTCTCCTGTTACCATCCGCCTAGACGCACAGTTCGGGACCCCCTACCCGAGATCCGCCCATTTTGACACCGACAAGCACTCTGTACCAGATATATCAGATATACTCAGACATGCAGAAGTAGGGGTATTATCTCTCCGAAGAGACCCGAACCTGGGTAAACTACCGCGTGATACTCGCATACCCGTCCCCGGATATTCCGGCAACAGTCTTGCCCTCACCCAAAACCACCTTGTGGCACCTGTCGTCTTGCACCCCCCGTGAGAATACCACGACACTACTGATACATACCCTCAGCCCCGAGGGTGAACTGCTCCCTCCTCGTCATGGAGACCGTCGGGATGATGAAGATGGCCACCGGTGAGGGATCCCCACCTCCGGCAGGGTGCTGGAATGGGCTCCCGAGGGGTTTTTGGTGGCCACAGAGGCTTGCGGCGTCGGAACTCCCGATCTATTGTTGTCTTCGATGTTTTTAGGGTATATGGGAATATATAGGCGAAAGAAGTCGGTCAGGAGAGCCTCGAGGGGCCCACGAGGGTGCAGGGCGCCCCAGGGGGGTGTGCGCGCCCCCTGCCTCGTGGCCTCCTTGAAGCTTCCCTGACTTGCACTCCAAGTCCCCTGAATTGCTTCCATTCAAAAAATAACGCTCCCGAAGGTTTCATTCCGTTTGGACTCTGTTTGATATTCCTTTTCTTCAAAACACTAAAATAGTCAAGAAAATAGCAATATGGCTGGGCCTCCAGTTAATAGATTAGTCCCAAAAATAATATAAAAGTGTATAATAAGGCCCATAAACATCCAAAACAAATAATAATATAGCATGAATGCTTCATAAATTATAGGTACGTTGGAGACGTATTAGCATCCCCAACCTTAATTCCTGCTTGTCCTTGAGTAGGTAAATGATAAAAGAAAGAATTTATGAAGTGTGGATTCTAGCAGGTGCACAAGTTTGATCAATGATAATTTCAATCACCTTTTGTAGCATGATTATATGTCATAACAGCAGTTCATCTCATAAAACTTCTCACGAAAAAGTAACAAGCAATTCACATGTTAAAGCATAGACCATAAACTTTCTTGAAAGCTAGCAAACTTCATTCTCAGTCATCAAACAATTACAATTCATCTTATTTTCAGGAAGGGTCTATGTCAGAGCTTTGATTTAGCAAACTCCACATACTCAACTATCATATAGTCTTCTACAATTGCTAACACTCACGCAATACTTGTGCTTATGGAGTTTTAACCGGACACTAAGAAAGATAGGGGCTTATAATTTTGCCTCCCAACGTATTCACCTTTGGGTGATGTCAACAGTAATAGTTCATGCTAACTTACATCCAATTGGATATATATATATATATATATATATATATATATATATATATATATGGATATTTCAAACACAAGGTACTTGCCAAAGGATAAAATGAAAAAGGGAAAGGTGAAGATCACCTTGACTCTTGCATAAAGTAACAGACATAAAGTAAAAGATAGGCCCTTAGCAAAGGGAAGCAGGGATTTGCAGAGGTGCTAGAGCTCGATTTTGAAATAGAGATGAAAATAATTTTGAGAGGTATGCTTTAATTGTCAACATAACAACCAAGAGTTCCCAATATCTTCCATAGTACATACATTATAGGCGGTTCCCAAACAGAATGGTAAAGTTTTTACTCCCCCTCCACCAACAATCACACTCCACGGCCATCTGAAACAACGGGGTACCGTCCATACCAACAACAGTTCTGGGGGAGTTTTGTTTTCAATTATTTTTTATTTGATTTTGATCTTTTGATCATGGGACCGGGCATCCCGGATACCAGCCATTTTTTTCGTGAATGATGAGCGGAGTCCACTCATCTTGAGAATAACCCACCTAGCATGGAAGATACTGATAGCCCCTAGTCGCTACATGAGCTATTCAGGCATACAAAATAGATTATTATTTGAAGGTTTAGAGTTTGGCACATGCAAATTTACTTGGAACGGAAGGTAAATACCGCATATAGGTAGGTATGGTGGACACTCATGGCAAAAACTGGGTTTAGGGATATTTGGAAGCACAAGTAGTATCTCTACTTGGTGCAAGGAATTTTGGCTAGCATGAGGGGGAAAGGCAAGCTCAACATATTTGAATGATCCATGACAATATACTTTAACTGAGATGTGAGAAAACATAACCCATTATGTTGTCTTCCTTGTCCAACATCAACTCTTCAGCATGTCATACTTAATGAGTGCTCACAATTATAAAAGATGTCTAGGATAGTATATTTATATATGAAATCTCTCTTCCTTCAATATTCTTTCATGAATTGTTCAAATGACCAATACAATGTTTGCTAACCTTCAATAAATTTATAACCTCTACTTCTTAGATGTGAAGTCATTACTCCCAACAGGGTAAGCATATGAAACCATTCAACCATTCAACCATTCAACCATTCAACCATTCAACCATTCAACCATTCAACCATTCAACCATTTATGACAATCAACTCATTCAACCATTTACTCATAGGATATAAGTGAAGCACACGAGTGAATGACAAACTACTCCAAAAAGATATAAGTGAAGATCAAATGAGTAGCTAAATAATTATGTAGCTATGTGAAGACTTTCTCTCATTTAAGAATTTCATATCTTAAGTACTTTATTCAAGAAGCAAGCAAAGCAAGATAAAATGATATTGCAAGTATAGAACAACATGTGAAGAAGCAAAAACTTAGGCTCAACCGATACTAACCGATTGTTGTTGAAGAAGAAAGGTGGGATGCCTAACGGGGCATCCCCAATCTTAGATGCTTGAGACTTATTGAAATATTATCTTGGTGTTCCTTGGGAATCCCCAATCTTGAACTTTTGTGTCTCCTTAATTCCTCTCATATCATGGTTTCTCTTTTTATCAAAAGCTTCATCCACACCAAACTCAACAAGAACTCGTGAGATAGGTTAGTATAAACCAATGCAAAACCTTATCATTTTCTACTGTAACAAATCACTAAAATTATTATTCAACATTGCATACTAAATTCCTCTGCATATTTAATACTCTTATCCTCAAATAGAATCATTAAACAAGCAAACATATGCAAACAATGCAACCATAACAGCAATGTGCCAAAACAGTATAGTCTGTAAAGAATGCAAGATTCATCATACTTCCCTAACTCCACAAATTATGAGAAAAATACCTTACTGTAGAATATTTATCAGATCTCAATATGCAAAAAGTTTCAACATTATACCATTCTCTGACTTTTCTAGGGAATTTTTGCAACAGCGGTAAACTTTCTGTTTTCAAACAGCAACATGTATACTAGCAAAATAAGTATGGTAAACGCTATCCTTGACATTTTTATTGAAAATATAGATGCAAAAAATTATTCTCAATAACAGCAAGCAAATACTAACAAAATAAAATGACGCTCCAAGCAAAACACATATCATGTGGTGAATAAAAATATAGCTCCAAGTAAAGTTACTGATGAACGAAGACGAAAGAGGAGATGCCATCCGGGGCATCCCCAAGCTTATGCTCTTAGTTGTCCTTGAATATTACCTTGGGGTTCCTTGGGAATCCCCAATCTTAGGCTCTTGCTACTCCTTATTCCATAGTCCATCGAATCTTTATCCAAAACTTGAAAACTTCCCAACACAAAACTCAACAGAAAACTCGTAAGCTCCGTTAGTATAAGAAAATAAAACCACCACTTAGGTACTGTAATGAACTCATTCTAAATTCATATTGGTGTAATATCTACTGTACTCCAACTTATCTATGGTTCATACCCATACATACTAGCCATAGGTGCATCAAAATAAGCAAACAACACATAGAAAACAGAATCTGTCAAAAACAGAACAATCTGTAGTAATCTGTATCAAATGTATACTTCTAGAACTCCAAAGTTCCTACCAAATTAGTAAGTCCTAAGCAATTTGTGTATAAATCCATATAAAAAAGAATCAGATCATAAGAACGTTTCTGTGAATTATCAAAACTAATTTACTGGGTGCAAAAGTTTGTGATTTTCAGCAGGATCAACACAAATATCACCGTAAGCTATCCCAAAGGTCTTACTTGGCACTTTACTGAAACAAAAGCTATAAAACATGATTACTACAGTACCATAAACATGTGAACACGCAAAAACAGTAAGGGTAAATATTGGGTTGTCTCCCAACAAGCGCTTTTCTTTAATGCCTTTCTAGCTAGGCATGATGATGACAATGATGCTCACATCAAAGATAAGAATTGAAATATAACGGGAGCATCATGAAGCATATGACTAGCACATTTAAGTATAACCAACATCCTATGCATAGGGATTTTGTGAGTGAACAACTTATGGGAACAATAATCAACTAGCATAGGAAGGTAAAACAAGCATAGCTTCAAGATTTTCAACACATAGGGAGGAAACTTGATATTTTTGCAACTCCTACAAGCATATGTTCCTCCCTCATAATAATTTTCAGTAGCATCATGAATGAATTCAACAATATAACCAGCACCTCAAGCATTCTTTTCATGATCTACTTGCATAGAAAATTTACTACTCCCCACATAAGCAAAATTCTTCTCATTCGGAATAGTGGAAGTATCATAAGAGACTCGAATACTGTAAATTGTTTCCAAATTAAAAGAGTAATGTTCAGAAAAAGGGTAATCATCGTGAAAAGTTTTATAAATATAATCATCACTACTTTTTATAGCATAAGTTTCATCATAATAATCATCATAAGTAGCCACTTTGTTCTCATCATAATCGGTTGAAACCTCTTCCAAGATAGTGGAATCATCACTAATTAAAGTCATGACCTCTCCAAATCCACTTTCATATTCATCACAGTAAGATTCAACACCCTCTAGGGATCACTACTTCCTAAAGTTGACATTCTTCCAAACCCACTTTCATCAATATAATCATCATAGGTAAGAGGCATGCTTATAGGAGACAGTTTCATCATAACTAGTGCATTCATCGTTAGTACTATGGATATTCAAAGAGTTCACACTAACAACATTGCAATCATGCTCATCATTCAAAGATTTAGTATCAAGCATTTTATAGACTTCTTCTTCTAGCACTTGAGCACTATTTTCCTTTCCATCATACTCACGAAAGATATTAAAAAGATGAAGCGTATGAGACAAGCTCAATTCCATTTTTTGTAGTTTTCTTTTATAGACTAAACTAGTGATGAAACAAGAAACAAAAAGATTCGATTGCAAGATCTAAAGATATACCTTCAATCACTCACCTCCCCGACAACGGTGCTAGAAAAGAGCTTGATGTCTACTACGCAACCTTCTTCTTGTAGACGTTGTTGGACCTCCAAGTGCAAAGGCTTGTAGGACAGTAGCAAATTTCCATCAAGTGGATGACCTAAGGTTTATCAATCCGTGGGAGGCGTAGGATGAAGATGGTCTCTCTCAAGTAGCCCTGCAACCAAATAACAAAGAGTCTCTTGTGTCCTCAACACACCCAATACGATGGTAAATTGTATAGGTGCACTAGTTCGGCGAAGAGAAGGTGATACAAGTGCAATATGGATGGTAGATATAGGTTTTTGTAATCTGAAAATATAAAAACAGCAAGGTAACTAATGATAAAAGTGAGCGTAAATGGTATTGCAATGGTAGGAAACAAGGCCTAGGGTTCATACTTTCACTAGTGCAAGTTCTCTCAACAATAATAACATAATTGGATCATATGAGTATCCCTCAACATGCAACAAAGAGTCACTCCAAAGTCACTAATAGCGGAGAACAAATGAAGAGATTATGGTAGGGTACGAAACCACCTCAAAGTTATCCTTTCTGTTCTATCTATTCAAGAGTCCGTAGTAAAATAACATGTAGCTATTCTTTCCGTTCAATCTATCATAGAGTTCATACTAGAATAACACCTTAAGACACAAATCAACCAAAACCCTAATGTCACCTAGATACTCCATTGTCACCTCAAGTATCCGTGGGCATGATTATACGATATGCATCACACAATCTCAGATTCATCTATTCAACCAACACAAAGTACTTCAAAGAGTGCCCCAAAGTTTCTACTGGAGAGTCAGGATGAAAACGTGTGCCAACCCCTATGCATAAGTTCATGGGCGGAACGCGCAAGTTGATCACCAAAACATACATCAAGTAGATCACGTGAATATCCCATTGTCACCACAGATAAGCACGGCAAGACATACCACAAGTGTTCTCAAATCCTTAAAGACTCAATCCGACAAGATAACTTCAATAGGAAAACTCAATTCATCACAAGAGCGTAGACAGGGACAAACATCATAAGATCCAACTATAATAGCAAAGCTCGCGATACATCAAGATCATATCACCTCAAGAACACGAGAGAAAGAGAGAGATCAAACAATATAGCTACTAGTACATACCCTCAGCCCAGAGGGTGAACTACTCCCTCCTCGTCATGGAGAGTGCCGGGATGATGAAGATGGCCACCAGTGGGGGACCGCCCCCTCCGGCAGGGTGCCGTAACGGGCTCCCGAGAGGTTTTTGGTGGCTATAGAGGCTTGTGGCGGCAGAACTCCCGATCTATTGTTGTCTTCGATGTTTTTAGGGTATATGGGAATATATAGGCGAAAGAAGTCGGTCAGGGGAGCCTTGAGGGGCCCAAGAGGGTGGTGGGCGTGCCCAGGGGGGTGGGCGCGCCCCCAGCCTCATGGCCTCCTCGAAGCTTCCCTGACTTGCACTCCAAGTCCCCTGGATTGCTTCTGTTCCAAAAATAACGCTCCCAAAGGTTTCATTCCGTTTGGACTCCATTTGATATTCCTTTTCTTCGAAACACTGAAATAGGCAAGAAAACAGCAATATGGGCTGGGCCTCCGGTTAATAGGTTAGTCCCAAAAATAATATAGAAGTGTATAATAAGGCCCATAAACATCCAAAACAGATAATAATATAGCATGAATGCTTCATAAATTATAGATACGTTGGAGACGTATAAACGACCTACCAATGGTTACGGGGGTGGTGTGTGTCGGTGAGCGGAGGTTTTGGGGAGTGTGTGTTGTGTGTTGAGGGGGCGGGGGGATTAAGGTGGTGTTTGAGGAAATACCGCGGCAACTGAAAATTTTACTAGGCAGGAGTAACAAGGCGGGGCTACTGAAAATTTTGATCAAGGGCGAGCATATATTTTTGAGATTGCGAGGGATGCAGAGGTGGGAGTATTTGGGGAGCGAGCTAGCGTGCTTGACAGGCCGGCTGTGAACTGTAGCCGACACACGTTCTCTTGTAAGCCATAGGCGTACAATACACCGATGGTGCTCTAGGATATTTTGTACTGCATCTCACACGGTTGGTGATAATAAATTATGTGGGATCTACTTGAATTTTCCTTTTGATTTGAATTACATTATGGGGTCACAACAGCAATGGACGGTGTTTGAATTGCTAGACCTCTTATCTGCTGTGAACATGCAACTATATGTGTGTCGTACAAAAATTGGAATTATTCAGGGTTCGTTTGGAAATTTTATACATTAAATTGGTTTTCTAGCCATTTTAGTTGCATAATTCAAAATTAAAGCGCATGCTCCAGTCCATAAAAATAGGTGGCAAAATCAAATGTTTGTCCTTGGTTGCAAGCTTAAGTCACATGCAAGAAGTGAGAATGAATGTCAAACACCTTGACACTGTCGCTCGGCCGCTAACATTGAGTTACATGGTTTTAAAATTCTAGTAGATCGAAAACTCGGCCGAAATTCATGAAACTTGACATGATATCATGGAACGGCATCGACATGCATGGTAAAAATATTTTCCCATTTGGGGCAGGTTTGGGTATAAGCTTCCCGCAAACCAGAGCTTCTCTCACAACAAGCTAGATGGTTTCGGTAGGGAACGTGCCACCTTGGGGAACAAACGATACATGTTGCCTCTTCTTACTTTCTAAAAAAATTTCATGTCAACATAGAACAACACGAGTTATGTGTCATTTTTCGGGATTTTTCGGGGTTCGCTTGGACATTTTTATGCATTAACTGAGTTTTCTATGCATTCATGTGCATAATTCAAATTTGAACTACATGCACATGCTCCAGTGCATATAAAGTGGTTCAAATTTGGAAAGTGTGTCCTTGTTTACATGCTTAAGTCCCATGCAAGAAATTAGAATGAATGTCAAACACCTTGCCACCGTCGCTCGGCCGCTTACATTGAGATACATGGTTTTTAAATTCTAGTAAATCGAAAACGCGTTTGAAATTTATGAAGCTTGACGGGCATGGAACAGCATCAACATTTAGTGGTAAAAATATTGTTCCATTTGGGGCAGGTTGGGGTATAGAAGCTTCTCGCAAACCAGAGCTCCTCACAACAAGCCTCTCATGGTTACGGTAGGGAACGTTTCACCTTTCTGGACGAAATGATATCCGTTGCCTCTTGTGCATTTCAATTTTCTTTTCAAGTGACAATATAGAACAACATGAGTGTTGTATTAATTTTAGGATTTTTTCGCGGTTTGTTTGGACATTTTTATACATTAAGTGAGTTTTCAATGCATTTATGTGCATAACTCAAATTTGAACTACATGCACATGCTCTAATTCATAATAATTGGTTGAAAATTCAAATCGGTGGCCTTTGTTGCATGCTTAGGTCCCATGCAAGAAATGGGAATGAATGTCAAACAACCTGCCACCATCACTCGGGCGCAAACATTGAGATACCTGCTTTTTAAATTCCAGTACATCCAAAACTCTTCTGAAATTCATGAAACTTGGCATGCTATCATGGAGCGGCATCAACATGCCGTGGTAATTTTTTTTGTCCCATTTGGGGCAGGTTTGGGAATAAGCTTCTCACAAACCATATCTTCTCACAACAAGAGGCTCACGATTTCGGTAGGGAACGTGCCACCTTTGGGGATGAAACGATATCTGTTGCCCTGTTATTGCTTTCAATTTTTTGTCTAGTGTCAACATAGAACAACATGAGTGTTGTGTTAAAATTTGGAATTTTTCGGGGTTCGTTTGGACATTTTTATACATTAATTGAGTTTTCAATGCATTTACGTGCATAATTCAAATTTGAACTACATGCACATGCTCTAATGCACATAAGTTGGTTGAAAATTCAAATTCGTGTCCTTGGCTACATGCTTAGGTCCCATGCAAGAAATAGGAATGAATGTGAAACACTCTGCCACCGTCACTCGGCCGCAAACATTGAGATACCTCCTTTTCAACTTAACCTCATTACCGGCTGTTCGTCAGTGTGATGGACGACGACCTCGCGGGCCCACAGAAAGCGTCACACGCGAGTATCGAGTGTCGTGAAGGACAACCATCGACTGCATGTGGCCAAAACATGTATGTATGAAAGGGTTGTGTAATCTTTTAAATTATGAATTCATGACTCTGATGTGGCACCGGCTTGCCTAACAAAACGGCCAACCCACACGGTGGCTCACAACTCGTAGTGTACTGCAAGCCACCCACCACCCCAGACGCACATACCCACACACACACCGCGAATCCACCACAACTACGATGCATGTTAAATTAATTATCCTGCTGTGAACATATATATGTTACCAAAGGAGGGAGGTTTTAATTCCCAAAAAATAGAGATCCTTAAGACGTTTTAGTACATTAATTGATTGATTTTCTACGGGTATAATGTGCAAAAATCAAATTCGAGCTACATGCACACGTGATAGTGCACCTAAATGGATTGAAAAAACACAGGTGTCTCACTGGGTGCATGTTTACTCCCCGTGCAACAAATTTCAAACAATGAGAATCTTGATTTTTAAATTTTAGTACATCCAAAACTTATTTGAAGTTCATGAAACTTATCGTGTTGTTATATGGACACCAATACAAAGTTGGATTGTACTTTTTTGGTCAAATTTGAGACCAGTTTTGATGTAATATTTATCTAATTACAAATGGGAGATTATTAATAATTGGGTACGAATATGCCAAACCGATTATTTTATCAAACCGTGAGCGTTAGACCAACAATGGATACATGCCATGCTTCGGTTAAACAATAAAGCGACAACATTAATCATCCAAATAGAAAAACAATATATGTTGGTTTATATACAACAAGTCATCAACACACAACGACAACGAGGATACATGTTGGATTATAGATTATTTCCAACAAAACATTCTAGTAAATAGCAAAGTTTTTCTCACACAACAAATAACAAAGCGATGAAACGAACTTCAGCTCAACCAATCCTCAGCGTTGGAAAGGCTTGCTTTGAACCATAACTGATTCTTTGGGAAGGGCCTACTGTTGTCAATCTCGAGACCAATGCAGGACCGATCATCTAGGCCGAAGCGGCCTATAGGACGCATATTGTGATAGCGAGGGTAGGTAACCATAGCAGTGTCCGAGGTATATATACAGTTGCATCCCATAAACTGTAGTAATGTTGTGTCAACAGCAGCTGGATCGCCTTTCGCCATCATTGGATAGTTTTGTCCAAGGAAGAGAGAGTTTTCTCCAAGACTATCAATACTGAACCAGGGAGAAGGTGTTGGCGCTAGCACACGAGTATCCATCCTGAATACTATGCAACTGATGTTGGATTACTACATTATTAAACACCTAAAATGCTTTAATTATATTAAGTACACCTAATTAAAAACCTACATTTTGAACATGGTTCGATCATAACTAGGGTTCATACTACATTATTCTAAGATTAAACACCTAAAATACCTAAATTATATTAACTACACCTAATTAAAAACCTACATTTTGAACATGGTTCGATCATAACTAGCTAGGGTTGATACTACATTATTCTAAGATTAAACACCTAAGATTAAACACCTAAGATCATAACCTAATACATTATTCTAAGATTTATCCTACATTTTCCAACTAGCTAGGGTTCAAAATAAACTAGGGAGGAGGAGGAAGGAGGGAGGAGGAGTACCCCTCAGTGGAGGATGACCGTGCTGGTGGGCTGGGGAGGAGGGCCAGGCGGGAGGGCGGGCGGGGGAGGAGGCCAGCTGGGGAGGCGGTCGGCAGGGGATGAGGGCTGGCGCGGGCTAGGGCGGCCGGTGGGGGAGGACCAGTGCGGGGCAGTGCAGCACGCAGGGGACGGCGACCGGAGCGAGGGGATTGAGGGAGGAGAGTGAGTGAGAGTGAGTGTGAGTGGAGAGACGAGAGTGAGGGGAGGCCGGTTGGGAGAAGATAGGATGGCTTTAGCAGTAGCGTGCTTTAGGAAAACGCGCTACTGCTAAACGCCCTAGAAGTAGTGCCTTTTAGTCAAGAAGCACTACTACTCCGCCCGTAGCAGTAGCACTTTCTGGTAAAACGCGATACTGCTAAGTCTAAGCATGTAAAAATAAACATTAAAAATACATTGGTCATCAATGATCTTTTTGTGTACAATTTGAATTGTCAATATGAGTCCTCACTGGTTTAGGAACCGGAGAAGGCTCATATTGCGGCCACAAATTCTACACAGAGTTCAATGAAGACCAAATGTTTGTGATAGTTTGAGAAGTAACATATTTAAAGTGGTAAAAACCATGTTCGCGGAGCAAGGTGGGACTAAATTTAGGAGCAAGGAGTGGAGTAAACTTAGCAGTGGCGAGCTTTGTCAAAAAGTGCTACTGCTAAGATAAATAGCAGTAGCACGATTTAGAATAAGGCGCTAATGCTATAACTAGCTTGATGGCGAGGTCATGGCAATTCGCGCTACTGCTATTCTTATTTCAGCAGCGCGCTTTGTTGACACGCGCTACTACTAGATAGCAGTAGCGGTAGCACCTTATTTTAAAGCTTGCTGCTGGTAAGATTCTGTGTGTAAGGTTTTCCGTAGTAGCGGGAGGAACTAATGATTGGGTCAAGTGGAGTACAAAAGTTCATGGTTCCACAGGAAACTTTTGCGCGGCACACTTTGATAGGTGATCAGCGATGCCGTTTCCCGCACGAGGCATGTGCTCCATCTGCAGCCCGTTAAAGCATTCCTCCTGCTTCGTCACCTCCTCCACGTATGCTTCCATCAATGGGGTCTAGTAATCCTTACTCACTTGCTTCACAACAAGCTGGGAGTCGCCGCGTACACTACACAAAAAAAGATAGGTTCGTGACATTTTGGGCCGAACAGATTTTTTTTGTCATGCTTATGACACTTCTATGACGATAATTATGACAAAACCTGGTATCATCATAGATGTGGTGGGCTCCTACTTCTATGACAAAAATCATGATAGAAAATGGGCTTTTCGTCCTGGGCTGGCTGGAGACGCACCTGCATGCCATTCTTTGGCCCGTCCATGACATAAAAAATCATGGTAGAAGCGAGGGCGAGGAAAATTTCAGGGAGTTCCCGGTTATGACGGGTGGTCGGGGCCGAGCGATGCACGGAGGTATTGCGTGTTTCTCTCATACACGTACGCGTGTGTGTGCGAGGCGTTGGGCTCTAACTGAACCCGAGCAATTGCACTGGCTACACGTTACTGAACCCGAGCAATCGATCGATCCCTGGCTATTACTAAACCTGACGAGCGATTCCTTCGCTACTGCTGCTAACTGAAGCCGATCGAACCTACTGCCTATTGATGAACAATGAGCGTTGTTGGGGGTTGGATGAACAGTTCCCGGTGGGGGTTAGATGAACAGGACCCCGTGGTAGTTGAGGCCGTTGTCGCTGGATGAAAAGGACCCCTATCAAGCAGGTTGGGTGGTGGATGAACATGACCCCGTGGAGGGATGGTTGAACAGTAGCCGGTGGAGGGCTGGATGAACAGTAGTACGTGGAGGGTTGTTTATATAGTAGCCGATGGAGGCTGGATGAACAGGAGCCCGTGGATGAACAGTAGCTGGTGGAGGCAGGAGGGAGACACCATGGATGAACTTTCGCAGGTAGATGCTGGAGGAGGTCGATGGTGGATGAACAGTTCCCATGGAGGCTGGTGCGACGTAGTAGACAGTGGATGAACAGTAGCCCGTGGAGTCCCATTTTGCGGTAGGCCACACCCCTCCCGATGAACAGGACCCTGTTTTGACCATAGGAGGTCAAAGCAACGTCTGTTTCCCCTGTTTTGCGGTACACCACACCCCTCCCGATTAACATGACCCTGTTTCGACTGTAGGAGGTCGAAGAGAAGTCCATTTCCTTCGTTGTGCGGTACGCCAGACCCCTCCTGATGAACAGGATCTCGTTTCGACCATAGGCAGTCGAACAGAAGGCTGTTTCCTTCGTTCCGCAGTATGCCAGGCCACGTTTTGGTTGTTCCGTCCAAGCCAGTTCGCACCCAATGAACAGGATGCATTACGTTGCCTCCCGATGAACACGATGCAGTTTCTCCGTTCCGACCCAGTCGGTTGGCTGCCGATTAATGGGACGCCACTGTTGCCCTCCACTGCCTCTCCATGCACACGAGCCCTGGCCGTACGCATGCATGAGTAGGCGTCCGAGACCTCGCCCATATGTACGTACGTGGTCGTATTTACTTTCTTGCACCCTAGATGTATGTACGTGTACATGATATAGACGGTCCTAAGTGACATGCTACGTCCGTTCCTCTAGTACGACACGTGCCCTTCCTTACTCGACCACAATTCATCGCTGCAGCCTACAGATAGACCGATCGACCAGAATGTACGTACATGTTCGCGACAAGACACACAACCCTATGTACAGTTCGACCAGGTGGGTCCCAGCTGTCAGGGAGGTAAGGAGGCACTTCCTTGCGTGTGAAGATATAGCTGGTGGGTCCTAGCTGTCAGGGGGAGAATCATATTTTTTGCTCGTAATATGGACGCACTTCCTTGTGTGCGAAGATGTAGCTGGTGGGTCCCAGCAGTCAGGGGGAAATGTTTTTTTGTGAAATACGGTGGCCCATCCGATGGGTCCCTGCTATCAGGTGGAGGAATCATTATTTTGCGCATGATAAGGAGGCACTTCCTTGCTGCGGCCATGGACACAACTGTCAGCCTCTCCACGTACAGTCATCTTCCTATGGAAGTCGTTCCTTGACTTGATTGACCACGCTGCGCCAAGAGAACCAAGGCAGTGGATGACGATGAGGCCTAGGAAGGGGACAACACGGAGCCGGGAAAGACGCGACAGTGGATGCCCACGCGGAGAGGAGTACGAGGGTTGCCTGCTTCAGCTGCGATGTGAGGCTGTCATCGCCGTAGAATAACAGGGGTTGTGGCTGAGTAAAGGGATGGCCTGGCTAGAGGTTGGAGTAGGGTGGGGCGGTGAGGCCTGCACTGCAGCAAAGGCGGCCACGGGACGCAGGAGTAGGCGGCACGACCGGCACTGGTTTGGGCGGGTGGAGGAAGAAGACCAGAGGTTGAAGAAGCACTATGGCCGTTGGAAGGACATCGTACGGTTAATGGAGCTAGAATCATTTATATTGACTAAGTTGACAATGCCTAACATCCGCGTCAACTTAGTAGGTCCACAAGTCAGCCTCTCACTATGGTGGGCCCAAGCTAGCAGGGGGGTTATTCATTTTTTGTGTAATAAGGAGGCACTTCCTTGCGTGTGAAGATATAGCTAGTGGGTCTGAGCTATCAGCGGGGGGAACTTTTTTTCGTGAAATATAGAGGCCCTTACGGTGGGTCCCAACTGTCAGGTGGAGGAATCATTATTTTGCACGTAATAATGAGGCACTTCCTTGCGTGCGTCCATGGATCCATATGTCAGCCTCTCCACGTGGAGTCCTCTTCCGATGGATGTTGTTCATTGACCACATTGACCACGTCGCGTCGAGAGCAACAGGGCAGTGTATGACGGTGAAGCCTAGGAAGGGAATGACACGGAACCAGGAAAGACTCGGCAAATGTTTCCCACGCAGAGGGGAGTACGAGGATTTACTGTTTCGTCTTCCGTTGCTGGAGAATAACAGCAGGTGTGGGTGAGTAGAGGGATGGCCAGGCCAGCGGTGGGGGTAGGGTGGGCCGGTGAGGCCTGCGCAGCAGCACAGCCGGCCATGGGAGAAGGGAGCAGTTAGTCCCGCCGGTGGTTGTTTGAGCAGAGATTGAAGAAGCATGACGGCCGTTGGATGGACATCCAACAGTCACTACTCTCGTGTGTTGACTAAGTTAACACGGCGTTGCATGTGTGTCAACCTTTTTTTAGAAAGCGTACGCGTCAACCTATAGTAGGAGCACAAGTCAGCCTCAAATCTGTGGAAAAGGGCATATAGCCCGTATGCCATTATTTTTAATAATTTACTGCCCATTTGCTAAGTCTTAAGGTTTGTTTGGAGCCCAAATTCTTTATGTTAGCATTACAGCCCATATTGTGGCCACGGTTAAAAAATTATACGAAATTTTGCATATTTCGGTGCAGTCGAAAGTGTTTTTATCTCGAAATTTCAAGTCAAATTCAAACTAATTTGAAAAATAAATTTATATCAATATAAAATCGAAAATAATTGTCCAGAGATAAAAATCAATGGAATTTCATATCTCGAAATGAAAAAAAGGAAATTTGAAACTAATTGCCAGTTTGATGTGTTTTAAAAATGTACAACCCATTTCTCATTACTGATAGCCCATTTTTGGCAAGCCGAATGAGGCTCTCCTTGTCTTGAAAGATTTGCAGCCCAGCAGGGCTGACAAAGCAAGTGGGATTCGGTTGGGTATTCCGCAAAAGAACAAAAAAATTGGGCAAGCCATTTTAAGAAAGAAAAAAAAAACTACTAGGCTGGTCTTGTGGTAAACATAAAAGAAAAGGCTGGCTAGACAGGCCAGAGTGCCCCGCACAACCAGTTGACACCCTGCTTCCGTCTCAGAAACAAAAATAACTGGGCGAGCTGTTGTGTCCCTTGTGTCAGCTGCTCATTGTGCAATTCTCTCATTTATTGAGTACTTTGGCAATGGCATGGGACCCAGATGTTAGAAATCCATTAGGCGGAACCATTTTTTGGCTTGAAATAAGGAGGCACATGCTTGCATACTGCCATGGCCCTGGTGGGTCCCTGCTGTCATCCTATACACGTACAATCATCTCTTGATTGTGTACACGTCAACCTAGTAGGCCCACAAGTCAGCCTCTAAACCCGTGGCTGACAAATACAACCCATTTAAAGAAATAACAGCCCATTCCATATGTTTAAACGAAAAGTTCAAAATTCAGAGCAAAGTAACAGGTCTGATCCAGATATAGAGTACTGAACTTCCACGTTGACAACCATCATAGCCAAGTTAACTATCTATTCCCACTAATACGCTAGTAGTGTACTAGTACTAACTTACTCTTAGCTAACTAGACAATGTCGGGCGCCATCTGCGGTACACGCTAAACGTCGGCACCAACATCCTCCCCCTTGCCTTGGATTTGCCAGAGGTGCGATTGGACGCGTTGCTCGCACGTGTTGGCCCATTCCATGCCTGTGTGGTCACCGAAGCTTCGGCTTCTAAGCGGGAAACCCACTTGACGAGCTGGTAGTAAAATTCAGCGTCGCGAATGCGTGCATGCCCGACAGCCTCCAGGGCTATTTGCCAGGTGCCGGCCTCCACGTAGTCAGCCCAATTGCGGGCGCTCTGCTCGCGACTCAGAGCATCAGTGTGCTGCTGCTCCATGCCCTACTGGCGGTGCAAATCGGCGATACGCTGCTCCTCCGCTAGGTGGTTGCGCTCCAACAAGTCCTCAGAATCTGCTTTGCCATCTAAAGACTGATAGAATGCCTCCTCCCTCCGTCTGCCTTTCGGTGAAAAACCGAACACTAGTTCTGGCGGTGATTGCCTCCAGCATCGCCTTTGCGGATGGGCGGGGGCATGACAGACATGGCGAGAGCGAGGGCAAGTAGCGAGCGACGCGGGCCGGTGGGGGACTATGAGTATAGGGCGAGTTGGGTGATGGTGCTACCGGAGAACGCTGGGAACCAGTAATTATAGGCAGAAGGTAGGTTAACCAGCGTGTCATAGGAAACGTGATGGTCATCCCGGTCATCGGAATTCAATGCATAAGTGGGCATAGCTTAGCACGCCAACTTGCCGTGGAAACTAGAAAAAACTGAAATTATGACTGTGCCGTCCCGTCCCGTCCATGTTGGGTCGCACATCCACTACTAGGAAAAGGCCTACTAATGGCGCATTGGTTTTGCCTACTAATGGCGCATTATCAGTGCGCCATTAGTAGCACGCCACTAGTAATTTTTACTAATGGCGCACCATTGGTGCGCCATTAGTATCTGGTATACTAATGGCGCACCAAGCAGTGCGCCATTAGTATGTAACACCATGCGCCATTAGTTTTCCTCCCGGGGGGCCATACGTAAGCATGTGCTTTGTCATACTAATGGCGCATTCTGTCTTGATGCGCCATTAGTATCCTTTGGCATACTAATGGCGCACCTGGTTGTGATGCGCCATTAGTATGAATATTTGGTTTTTTTACTTTTCTGATTTTTGCATAGGTTACAAAATATATTATTGGACAGAATATAGACAGCAGCACACATCAACATCAGATTCATTGAATACAATGGAAGATTAGTCTCTGAATACAATTCATCATATTAGTCTCCGAATTCAAAAGACCGAACAAAGATAAAACATTACAAGTCTCAAGACCGCGAGTATCGAGTTTGTCTTCACATTACAAGTTGATATCGATCATCTAAACTACCATCACATAGATGAGAGTTGTGGTCATCACGATGAGCATCATCGCGTTCAAACTGGTCTTCATCCGGTTCCTCCAACGCTCCCTCCTCTCTCCCGCTAGATAGCGGGCGTATCTAGATTCGCCTCCGCCCTAGTGGTGTACCCTTTGTAATCATTATCGCTGAACGGTGAACCTGTCTCCGACACCCCTCCCAATCGTCATAGACTCCGGGAACCTTACCCTTCTACACGACATACGACGGCATCTCTATGCACAAGCCAAACAACGACAATACATATGCAATATGTAAGTATGCAACAAAAGGATCGGAAGAGAAAAGCAAGACATTAATAGCATGATTCATGGTCCTACTAATAAATAGTATCGACACATCTAAGTTGAACGATTGTCCAAACCAAAGAGACATACTGAAGTCATTAAAGTTTAATTACAACATGAGCCAATCAATGTTTCGTAACTACACATCACTACTTTTGACTCGACTCATCGGACAGAGCGTGGATGAAACCGCCGTCTGTCGTGATGGTCATGAAATCGCGGTCGTTGTCACCCCTGCATTTGTAGCATTCCATCTATCTCATTGTTGGACGGTTGATATCGAGGAAGAACTGCCCGAGGTATGAAGGACATCTTGATGGATGATGTCCGCAAACTCCGATCGGATGCGAAGAATTCTTGTCCGAGGTCCGCGTCCTAGATTGCCGACAACTTCCCGCCCAATCTTTGAGATTATCTAGTAGCGAAGTTGATGATGGTCCTCACGATCGCCTCGCATGTGATGGAGGGCGAGTAGGGATCCTTCGACCACAAAGCATCGCTTGACGCAGAGAACTTCATATTGTGTGAGAACATGTGCTTGCCGTGATTTACGAACTGCCTGGTGAAGGTGCCTCCAGATTTGGCGTGGCGGGAGAACATCATCAAGAACTTGCTTGACATTTGTGTAGTCTATCTTGGAGTTACGGTTCGGTCTAAATACGTGGCCATGGAATATTTCGGGCTTAAGAGGATGAGTGTGCAATGTGTGTCACTGCACAGAACATGGAATGTTAGAAAAAAAAAGAACGATCAAAATCTAAGAAATCATATGTTACGGGGCGGTTAAGGGATGACTTACTCGGCAAAGTAAGCCACAAGGAAGTTATCCTTATCCGGGTTTGCCAGAATGACGCCTTCGAGGTGTGAACTCGCAACTTGGCGGTCCCCAGCGCTACTCAAGTGCTTGGCATGCATGTAGAAGGGGTCGACTATCATGATGTCCGGGGTCTTGTCTCTAATGATCTGCATCTCCATACTCAGCGAAAACAGCCAAACGAAGGTGTAGTGCAGTGGATGAAGGTTAAACATAGCAAAGATATCATCAAACAACAGGACGATCGTACCCCCGATGTCGCCATCCACAAAGCCCTTGCCCTGTGGCACCTTGGCCACGAAAACCGGGTATGCCACATCCTTCTCTCTGAGACACCGCTTCTCCAAAGAAAGAACACTGTCGTCGTGCAGACCAGATAGCACGGTTGCAGATTCAGCATATTTCGCGTAGCATCGCCTACCCGCCACATGCACCCTCCTCGAGATATCCTTAGGTGAAGGTGGCCCGTCCAGAGCACAGATCGAACTCGGTGCCGGCTGGCTCGCACCGGCACCCTTGTTAGTCTTTCGTTTCCGTCCCTTCTTCTTGATCTCCTGTAATGGGACCGAGTTCTGCTCACAGACCGCCTTCTTAAGCGTGTTGGGGCTGATAATATTTCGCACCTCAATTCCTCAAAGACAGTGGGAGTTCTCTCCCATTGTCAATTCCTCAAAAAAAATTTCGCACCTCAGCTATCAGAGCCTCGGTGAAGGCGGGAGCTGGAGGCATCTCCTGAGAACTAAACGCCAGACGACGCCTGTTGCAATTGGATTTCTCCGCCGTACCAGCTAGATTGCGGTCGTCTTGGTTGGGTTCTTGAGAAAGAGGCCCGCAGAACTCGTCAGTGTACCCATGTTCGGCAAAGTACTAATCCACTTTGGTAAATGTACCGTCGTCGTTGTCGTCGTCATCCGGATCCTGTGCCATAGGGCTGTTCAGATCCTTTGCCATAGGGATGTCTGGCAGGTCCGGTAGCGTTGCGGCGTTCCTGCCATGGCTTGGCGCCGGCATGACTGGCGGTCTTGTCTGTGGGGTGGTGTCCCCCGCCCCCAAACGAATCTGGCTCTTCGGCCAAAGCAGGGCGAAGTTTACGCAGCGCCGAGGGTCATCTCATCTTCTTCGTCGGCCCCTGCGGGTCGAATCGGAGGTAACAGCTCGTCGCAGCCTGGCAGCACCCGAACCACTTCATTATTTCTTGTTGCATCTAATAATTTGTTTTTTTATCAAATTTGTTATTTGCGGCGGTGGAGCGGGCCGGGGGAGGGTGCGGGGTGTCGGCGGCGGCGGTGGAGCGGGGGAGGGTGCGGTGGGTCGTCGGCGGCGGTGGAGCGGGGGAGGGTGCGGTGGTTCATCGGCGGCGGTGGAGCGGGGGAGGGTGCGGGGGGTCGGCGACGGTGGTGGAGCGGGGGGTGGTCGGCGGTGAGGGGGATCTGGCGAGGGGGATAGCTATCAAGAGGGAGGGGGATCGAGATCAAGTGTCCTCATGAATATTCAATATTTTTTTCATATTGAATATGAAAAAATATCATCAAATTTGAAAAAATATTCATGAATTCAAAAAGTGCCCATGAAGTTTAAAAATATTCATGATATCAAAAAGTGCCCGAGAAATGAAGGCTATAATTTAAATACAATCGATCTTAGCTAGCTATCTGTTCACAATCTTCTTGCCCTTCTTTTTCGCAAATGGATTTCTTCTGTGGAACGGACGTCCTTTAGGTAGGGTGGTCCCGCTTCTTCTTGTGGTGTGTGCTGCTAATTCATCGTCGTCGTCATGTTCGATCTTCGGGTCGCCATACTTGTCGAAGTCTTGCTCAATGGCTACTCCATCCATTCCGATGATCTTCCTTTTGCCTCTCCTCACGACAACACGACTGGGCTTTGACGGGTCGGTAATGAAGAAGCATTGGTCCACTTGGGAAGCCAGTACCCATGGCTCATTTTTCGCGGTGACGTTTGCGCCCGCAGTCTTGGATTTGGCTTCGGGTATAACGATGGTGGTGAAATACCGTGTTCTTTAGGACGCTCTTGGCCCATCGACACGAAACATCGACCTTCTCTCCAGCGAGCTCAGCTCCCAGATCTCCTCGATCCTTCCGTAGTATCTGTCCTTGTCATTGCGGTGTAGGATTCCATCGTTACCCGGAGTTCGATAACCATCGCTCTTCATGTCCTTGTTCTCGTGTAGAATGTGTAGCCGTTAATATCGTGACGCCTCATAGGTCATCGGTTGTGCTCGGCATACGTGACAAGGCGAATATGAGTTGTTCTTCCGCGGAAGAATCCTCATGTAAAGGGTACGAAGCTTCGCTTGAACCAACGCGTGAAACATGAGTTGTGCTCTTTGATTATATCTCCGTCCGTCCTCTGTTGGCCTTGGTCATTGTACGTCTTCTCAATAAAGGTTTTGTGCTCTACCACCCCAGGATCGACCACGTCTATGTGTTGTAGCGCGAATAGGTTTGCCCTTTCAAAGTCAGCGAGTCGACCCTCGAAGTCGACATGCATTTTGCGGCGACCCTCACGGTGACCCCATCCAGCGAGCCTGCCGATGTGCCTGTTGACAGGCAGACCAACGGGGTTCTCAATGCCTAGATAATTCGTGTAGTAGGAGATGCACTCTTCGGTCAGAAAGCCCCTGGCTATACTTCCCTCTGGACGTGACATGTTGCGAATGTATCCTTTGGTGACACCATTCATCCTTTCGAACGGCATCATGCTGTGCAGGAACGTCGGCCCGAGTTGGATGATATCCTCCACGATATGGACCAACAGATGCACCATAACGTCGAAGAATGCGGGTGGGAAGTACATCTCAAGCTCGCATAGTATCACCACGATCTCTTCTTGTAGCCTTCTGAGTTGACTCACGCCAATCGACTTCCGAGAGATGACGTCGAAAAAGTTGCATAGGCCAAATAGCATTTCACGGACGTGCGCGTCCATGATCCCACGGATTGCAACTGGAAGTATATGTGTCATCAGCACGTGACAGACATGAGACTTCATCCCACTAAACTTCTGCTTTGCTGGGTCTAGGTATCTGCTTATCTTCCCCGCGTAACCGTATGGAAGTTTTACTCCTAGGAGGCTGGTGAAAAACTGCTCGATCTCCTCCTGACTTAGAGTGAAGCACGCGGGAGGGTAGTCATTCCGGTCTTCTTGGCCTTTTTGCCTTTGCGACGACTTTCTATGTCCTGCTTCGCCTCATCATCATCATCATCATCATTAGCGTGAAGCTCCTGCCTGATGCCCATTGATTTCAAGTCTGCCCTTGCTTTCGCCCATATTTGGTCCTCTCTGGCATGTTGAGCAGGGTACCAAGCAGACTCTCGCACACGGTTCTTCGTGATATGCATGACATCAAGGATGTGAGGCACACGGTGGATCTTCCAGTACGGCAAGTCCCAGAAAACAGACCTCGTTTTCCATACCTTCAGTAGCGGCTCTGGCGCCTTTCGCTTCTTTCCCGGCTCTGGCGCCTTTTGCTTCCTTCCCGGCAGTGGGCAGTCTTTCCAATTTTTCAACAGCTCGTCTATTTCCTTGCCGCTCCTCGTACACGGGCGTTTTCAGGGTTCAGTTTCACCATCGAACAGATACTTGCGTTTCCTCCACGGGTCATCGTCGCGAAGCCACCTTCAATGTCCCTTGAACACGGTTTTCGAAGACCCGGGATCTCTATCTAGCTGGCGATATGTTGTGTCATCCATGCACCTTACGCATCCAGAAAATCCATGGACTACCGGCCCCGCGAGATATCCGTAACCGAGATAGTCCTGCACCGTCGTGAGCAGTGCGGCTCTCATAGGGAAATATTCTTTCTCTGCGGCGTCCCACGTATTGGTGGCGTTTTCCATAAGTGTCTAGCTACTCCTTCAAAGAGCCCCAGATCTGATTGATGTCGTTCCCTGGTTGTTTCAGCCCTTCAATTAGCATACTCATGTGAATGTACTTCCTCTTCATACACAACCAGGGGGGAAGGTTGTACATCCACACAAACATAGGCCAGGTGCTATGTGTGCTTCTCTGGCTGCCAAACGGTGCTCGCACCCAGCACGATGTTCCTTGGATCCTTCCCAAATTCTGGGTATTCGAAGTTCAACGCTTGCCACTGGCTCGCATCCTTAGGGTGACTTAGCATCTTGTCTTTTTTAATTATCTCCGGATCATTTCCGTCATCTTCCCGCTTCTTCTCCTCCCTATCCGCGTGCCAACGCAAGAGCTTTGCTACCTTAGGGTCCGCGAAATACCGCTGCAGACGAGGAGTGATCGGAAAGTACCACACCGATTTTCGAGGAGCTTTCTTCCTCTTCTTGTATCGAGTGACGCAGCACACCGGACATATGGTAGACTCCGCGTGCTCGTCCCGATAAATGATGCAATTTTTCATGCACGCATGGTATTTCACGTGCGGTAAATCCAGAGGACACACGATTTTCTTCACCTCCTTGAAACTGGTCGGGCACTTGTTCCCCTTGGGAAGACGTTAGTGATGTAATGACATGTTCTCGTCGAAGCATCGTCGGTCATTTTGTGTTTTACCTTCATCTCGAGCCATGAGCGTTACTTTTCAGCGGGTATCCTCGGGCCTGCATCCTTCATACAATGGAGTAACGCGTCTATCTCCGGTTGATCCAGCTTGGCTTTCTCTCGGCGGCAGCTCTTGCGTTATCCGTCTGCTTGAGAAGCAGCTCTTGAATATGAGGGTCCTGCACCCAGCCTCCATCGTCGTCTGCTCCAGCATCTTCATCTTCATGATCATGCCCTTCGTCTTGATCTTCCTCATCATCATGTACGACATCTTCTACATGATGATCGGTACAAGATCACCGCCGTGATCATGTCCTAGAGATTCTTCGTCTTCTCGCCCGCCCTCGCCGAGGTGGTACTTGTCTTGTTGCCCTTCCTCATTTCTTGCCCGGACCCCATGGACGACTTCATAGTCATCTTCATCACCTTGCCACCGATAGCCATCCATGAAACCACGCAAGAGCAGGTGGTCCCGCACCGCACGAATCGGGTCCGCAATAAGGCTCTTCAGCTTGCATCTTCGACACGAACATCTTATCTCCGTCTCGTTCTTTTGAAGCATCTCGGCCTTCGCTAAAAATAGGACCAAAAAGAATGCATAGTGCCAAAATTCTCGCCGAAACGGAAATGAATCAACATTCCGGCAAAATATTGGCAACTATCGCATTTCAAATACCAGTACCTGCAAACACAAACATATATGCAACACCACAAACACATGCAACACCACAAACATACATAGATCTAGCTAGGCCACAAAAAGTGCATGTGCACGTTGTTGGAGCAAGCTAGGGAGAAAAAAAGTAGATCTACCTCATGAAGATAGCTTTCCCCTCACTTACCTATCAAAAAAAGGTAATTTCACCACTTAATTTTGATGAATCTATGGTGGAAATGAGGTGAGGAGGAGGAGGCAGCCGAAAGCTTGGAGAAGGAGGTAGAGGGAATGAAGTGGGGAAAGTGAGTGGTTAGGTGTGGCTGTCCAAAATATCTTGTTGGGGTCCCAGGTTACTAATGGCGCACCACCTGCAAATGCGCCATTAGTATGCCTGGTTACTAATGGCGCACCTGCAGATGGTGCGCCATTAATAGTTTTGCCAAAAAGTAAAAAAATAAATAAATATATATACTAATGGCGCACTGAGACACGGTGCGCCATTAGTAGTTTAAACTAGTAATGGCGCACTGTGACATGGTGCGCCATTAGTAGTTTTGCAAAAAAAAAAGAATAAAAAAATACAGTAATGGCGCACTGTCTGCCAGGTGCGCCATTACGAGTTAGAACTAGTAATGGCGCACTTCGACCTGATGCGCCATTAGTATGTATGGAAAAATGGAAAAAAAATTAATACTAGTGGCGCACCCTATTTCTGGTGCGCCATTAGTGTCTTCCACACCAATGGCGCATCACCAACTGGTGCGCCATTAGTATATAGTAGTGGCGCACTACTTCCAGGGTGCGCCATTAGTATCAATCCTATCTATAGCCCTTTTCCTAGTAGTGATCGGCATGACGGTCAAATGAGTGCGCTCATTTCATCTCGAACAGCAATAGTTATTTTCACATGGTATTCAAAAACACCATAGTAGTGGGCATTAGCTATTCTGAAGTGGCCATTAGCGCACGTGCATGATCTGCTGGTTATTCACATAGGATCGAGTTGGTCGGATAGTGTACGGGTATGATCGCAATAGTTGCTGAACGTTCGTCGGGAGATAAGGCATTTGTGAACATTTTTACTCGCAGTTTCTTCAGATTCGCATGGTATTTTCTTCAGAACAGCATGTCAGTTTCTTCAGAGGTAGGCATTTTTATTCAAAAAAATTGCCACCTTCAGATCTTGCGTCGCAATTAAAACTGACAGGAGCGCGTTAGTAGGCTAGCTAGTGATTGATTAGTAACTTGTAAACACTGAGCAAACAGAAATAAGGAACTGCCAGTAACTTGTAAACACCGAGAACACAGAAATAAGGATCATGCCGTGCACAGTAGTAAGAGCTGATCCGTTCAAAATGTTCACACGGGACTCACAGGCTTGGCATTGTTATCTGTCCACATTAGTAGCCAAAATTCACAACCAACTAGTACAATTCACATACATAAGATCAACATATTAATGCATCTCAATGATTCATAGATCATATAGGAATATGTAGCTCCAAAAGCAAAGATCTAGAAAAAAAAATCTGTTCTTCCTACTAACATGGATGCTTCTTTGGGCCAACATTCCGTACAGAGTGAAAGACAAATTTGTTTGTAAAGTCTACAATTCCTCTTGCAAATGTAAGTGGTTTCACCAACAGCTGGAACCATGAGAATGAACCACACATGATGGAGGAACATCCACTGCAATATGATTTGGTCTTCTCCCGATCACACGGCGAGACTATTTTTGGAATACAAACAATAACTTAGGCAAAATGATGCCCATTGTATAATCAAACCAAAGCAATGAAGAACCTAGTGTTGGCCAATAAATAGTATAGTACTACTTTTTTGAAGTCCATGAAGTGACTATCCAACCTTTCTATATCTATTTTCAAATGGCATTGCATGCAGTGACTATACTATTCGCTTGTGCAGTTCCACCAAAATTGCGGTAACTTTGTTTGTTTGCCAAATAGCAACGGGTAGACATCTATTTGCACAAATATCAAGCAGCTAGTAAACATATACCCCACTTTGTATTTTTGGTTTAAACACTTCTCTTCCGCTTAGGATCAGTCTTGTTTTGCACTGGACAATTTGATATTGTCATGTTTTGCCCTAGACAGTTTCATACTGAATTGATTTGCTAGTACAGAGCAAAAATATAGCGCTTATGCTTCATCATACCAAGGATATCCATGTTCGCAGTGATGGAAGAGGTGAAATCGATACAACCAAAATTGAACATCCAATCATTGAAACATGTCCCGCACCTCAAATGTAGGTCCACCCTGCCAATAAATTCACATGCTAACCAATAATATTACTATCTAATGACATTACAAAAAGAGTAGCAACATAGTAGCAAACCATGTACCTTCGTATAAACAGCTCATAGTGCCACCTATTGGATATAACGGTTTGGAAGAAAACATGCACCTAATGTTGAACCATTTGGACTTTTTGTGTAGTTCCGTTAAAATCGAGCATCCCTGTTTGCACAGATATTGGATGTGTGATTACTATAAATGTGGCACTAGTTGAAGTATAGACTCACAAATATAAGCATTCGAATTTCTTAATGGGAAAAGGTAGCAAGACTGTTTCTAACCACCCGTTTGAAGGAATAAATAAGGCAACGATGGCTGATGTCAGGAAGGCATACAGAGTATTTCTGAAAAACTGAACCATTCCTAACCTTTCCTCTCCTTTTAAGCATATTTTGTGCAGTTTAACTAAAATAAAATGTCATCACCGCCTTGACAATTCAGTGACACTTGTAAGTGCATCTAGTGCCCCTTAGTGATTTTGGTGTATTGAAGACTTATAGGTTAAGGGACTAATGTGTTTGTGAGTGTACACATGTTCTATAAGTAGATGAGGAGTTTGATATTTATGAAGAAAGTCGACCCCTAAAAATGAATGTCTTTAGTTGAAGACTTTGTTTTTTTCGAAGACTTTGAAAATGAGGGAATTGGCGTGACCTTGAAGACTTTGATATTACTGCGAGGATAATGAAGCATGAAGACTTTTGTTTTCGTAGTTTCATTTTCTCTTTCTTGAGTCATAGGAAACACCATACTGTTAAAGGGGGTCGAGGTAAAACTAAGGAAAAGTTTCCAAGTGATGCTCACCTCAAAAAACTACACCTACCCAATCCTTCCGAGTGATGCTTTTGGAAATCTCATATAGTTCAGTCAATTTCTTCGGTGATAGGGACAAAGATCTTCTGTTCTATGAGGAATTTGTTCTTACTGAGGAGCTAGGAATTCACCAGTGCAGATTACCTACAAGTGAGGAACATGATAGCCCTAAGGAATTTGGGAGCTCAAATTTCCAACGGTTGTTGTGATATGCGCCAGCTGTCCCAAAATATCCTACCCACCTAACGGTCATATCATTGAAGGGCATTTATGTTTATCTTGTCGGGCTGCTCCCTAGGCTATAAATATCCGCCCCCTGCAACCACTAGTTGGTTGGCTGCTCTGAGAGAAACTAACACTTGTTATTGAGAGCATTCCATCCTCCGAGGACTTTGAGCGAAAATCATCAGTGAGGAAAAACCCAAACACAAACCCAAACACCTACAACCCATAGAGATTGAGCAGCACTGAAGATATTGTCCCTGTGTGGAATCGGCGCTTGTTACCTTTGAGGACTGTGCATCCTCCAGACGGTTAGGCATCATGGTCTAGAGCATCCAAGAGGAATTGTGGATCGCCGAGTGACCGAGTCTGTGAAGGTTTGGAAGTCACCTGGAGACTTACCACGAGTGATTGGGTGAGGTCTATGTGACCCTAGCTCAAGAAGAATATGGTGAGGACTATGTTTCCGGGACTGTGTGTCCTCGGGTTTAAATACCAGCCGCTCCAACCAGACGTACAACTGTCACAACAGTTGGAACTAGTCTGCCAAAGCATCGTCTTCACCAAGCTACTGGTTCTGTTTCCTCAACCCTTTTATTTCATCATTCATGTGTTGATTAAGTTGATCGTTACTATTTGAAGACTTTGACTGAAGACTTTCTCAATTTCCTCGATCCTAATTTGTCGGCGTTTTGGATATGGGGGTACCTAGACTTGCCTGCCTGCGGCCCATGGCGTGGCTCCATTGATGGCCTAGTATGGCCTAGTTTTAGTATCAACAACTCAAGACCCTCGCGAGAGGCCAAGCCTCACGAGGCGAACGACACCAAGACCTCCAAGGGGATCATCCTCCCCAGGATGGCTCCCGAGGAGCAGAGATTCCTATGCAAGGTGCACCTCACGAGGCTCAGCTAATGTGAGCCATGACAACCAAGGCTAGGCAGGCGCCAGCGGGCGCAGCGTACCAGTTTCCCCTTCGCTGCAAGGGAGGCAAGTTGCAGGCACGGAGTCCCAAGGAATCAACCAAAGGTTTCCATTGTGGTGCAACAAGACCAAGACTGCCAGGACGGCAGGACGGAGGTCATTGCTGAGCCCACCGCAGCGTCACGACCAGAGGCTTTTGCAGGCGAAGACCACTTTAGTCAGGATAGGATGTACTTGTTGTCTCCCTTCAAATTTGGCCATTGTGGGATCCCTTCCCGCCAACATTTGGGAAGAGGACCAAG
The DNA here is from genome assembly GCA_021437245.1 of Aegilops speltoides. Taxonomy (NCBI): domain Eukaryota; kingdom Viridiplantae; phylum Streptophyta; class Magnoliopsida; order Poales; family Poaceae; genus Aegilops; species Aegilops speltoides. Next base: position 120,237,935 of record CM038145.1, read on the forward strand.
GCCACTATAAATAGGACCTAGCCACCACCATAGAGGGGGGACACAGACAGACATAGACACAGAGGTAAGACGGGTCGAATCATTGAACCCATTCGAGCCACACCATCTCACCAGCTCACTTGAGCCCAAGAACACCTCACCTCTCGAGGCTGTTCAACCACTGTACTAGTTCATCCTCAAACCCTCGAGGCAATCCACCATAAGGCTGGAGTAGGGTATAACACCGCAAGGTGGCCTGAACTAGGATAAATTGCCGTGTCTCTCTTTCCCTTCGAGTTCATCGCGCTAGGCTATGAGGATGGTGAGTTAGTGGGCTGGGGAGGTTGAGACCTCCGTACGCACCCCAGAGTTTGAACCTCTCAAGGGTTTGCGGAACCCGAAATCCGACATTTGGCGCGCCAGGTAGGGGTGCGTCGGATATTCTGTTCCATCGATCGATCCACTGCTACTCCGACACTCCCATGGCTAATGCACGTCGGGATCGCGCTGAGCGCCGGGCTGCGGTCGCAGCCCGCATCGCCTAGACGGCATCGGCGGGCGACGGCTATCCTCGCCGTCCCCCGTCACCATCGGCGAACGCTGCCACGGGCCCTGCTGGCCATAAGCAGCTAGCTTCATCACTGCATCCCTCTGTGCGCCACGACGGGTGCACCGCCACTCCGTCGCTGACTCCGGCCGCCTCGTCCTCTCACGTGCGTCACGGCCCGGCGAACGCACAGGCCACCCTGCTCATGGCGTAGGAGCTCCTACGCTATCGCCCAGTTGACGACTTCTACAAGGAGTGGCTCGAACGCATCACCGAGCTTGTCAGCGCCGCCGAAGACTCTGCTGCACCGGCCCACTCACTGCCCAAGCCGCTGCCTGCTATGGGCGATGTGGGTCACGGGGCGCCTCCACCACCTCCGGTCCAGGGTGCCCTCGTCGAGCCAAGGCGGGCAGCACCACGACATGGCCCACAACATCAGGCGCCCACGCATGAAGAAGCAAGTTGTCAAGTAGTGCAGCGGTCCCTAGAAGATGCACGCGTGCTTCTAGCGCCTCCACGACAAGACCGTGCACCACCTATGGTGGTGGTGCGCGAGCCCCAAGACCAGGCTCCACCACCCCGACGGGTTCCCGTGACCACTGCAGGGTGTCGTGCGTCCACCCCAAGAGTTGTGCAACATCATCTGGCCGGGCAAGTTCAAGCCTGACCTGCCCCCATGCTATGACGGCACCGCTAACCCTGCGGAGTTCCTGCAGCTCTACGAATTGAGCATCAAGGCGGCCAGCAGCGATGAGAAGATCATGGCAAACTGGTTCCCCATGGCCCTCAAGGACGGCGCACGCTAGTGGCTCCTAAACCTCCCCGTGGGATCAGTCTGCTCCTGTGATGATATGTGCGATCGCTTCGTCGTGAACTTCTAGGGCACACGCGACCACCCGCCAGCCGCGGGTGACCTACGACGCATCAAGCAGTAGCTAGGAGAGACCCTGTAGAAGTACATCCAGCACTTCAACAATGTTTGCCTCAAGATCCCTAAGGTATCGGACAAGGCTATCATCTCAGCGTTCACTGATGGCGTCCGCGACATCAAGATGAAGGAGGAGCTCGCCATACATGAAGACCTCTACACAGCCCTGGAGATGTTCAACATGGCGAACAAGTGCGCAAGTGCTGAGGAGGGACGCCTCTCCCTCCTCGAGCTCCCCGATACAGACCCAGAAGACAAGAAGGCCAAGTCGAAGGACGTGAAGCGCAAGGGACCAGACGTACTCACGGCCGAACCAGAGATGAAGCATGGCCGCGATCACCTTAGTCATCCAAGGGCAGCCGTCCGTATTGCATCTTCCAGAACATGCACAACCACAACACCAACGACCACCAGGAGCTCAAGGCCCTCCATGATGGGCGCCTCAGTCGATGCCCCAAGCGCAACGATCGAGGCTACGGTCGTGGAGGTGGCCGAAGTGGAGGACGCTGGGACGAGCGCGACCATCGCCAGGAGTGGTGCGACTAGCCTTGGGAGGACTGCTGGCAAGGCCGCCCTCACAAGGGCGCCTAGAGGGACCAGCCTCGCGAGGATCGGCCTCAGGGAAACCCTCGGCTGCCTCCACCGCCAAGAAGGAACAAAGACCACCACCAGGACGAGGGGGCTGGGGGCTTCCAGGAGCCTCGCGCCATCGCTTGCATCTTGGGCGGCTCATAGGCCCCAGCTTCTCATCGCGCCTTCAAGCAGTTCGCACTCGAGGTGAACGCAATCCTCCCCAAGCTCGAGGCAGCACGCCCGCTCATGTGGTCGATGTACGCCATCACCTTCAACTCCTCCGACGGCTCCAGCCTACCAAGCCCTTCTCAGGAGTGATAGATGGCTCCACGCATCCAATCAGGCAAGTCTGCCTCCCTTTCACCTTCGGCAAGCGCGACAACTACCACACCAAGCTCATCGACTTCGACGTCGCCGACATTCGCCTTCCATACAATGCCATCCTTGGGTACCCATCCCTAGCCAAGTTCATGGCGGGGATGCACCATGGCTACAACATCCTCAAGATGCCAGGGAGCGGGGGCATCATCACGGTCCCCTGCGAGGAAAAGGACGTGGTGTGCTCTCTCGAGCGCGCCTACCAAGTAGCAGCGGTCGAGAAACCTGAAGACGAGGGTGATGCCCTCCCTCTGGAGGTCGCCCCCAGGACAAAGAAGCAGCTGCTGGGCCAGGGATCTCAAGAGGAGGCATTGCCTGATGGTGCCGCGTTGAGCCTCGCATTCGTGGATGGGGCGCCTTCACCTATCGCATAGGAAGGCACGCCCGGTGCCCCTCTAAGGTTGGGCTCGGGGGCTCTCTTCTAGAGGGCCTCTAACCTAGCCAATGTCACGAGGGAGGCGCTCAGGCACCATGTGGAGGCATGCTTCAGCGCACGCTTCCAAGGGAAGAGCATAGGGCGCGAGGCACCAGGCGCTCAGGAATCCATCCGCAAGGCAGTCAAGGAGAATTAGGAGGCGAGGGCTCTGCAGGGCGACCATCGCCCACCACCAGGCACGGCTCCTTGCCCTGGTGAGGGTAAGGAGTTCCGCATTTGCATCGACATCCCAAGGCACAACAGGGTTGCGTCTTAGGAGCTCTTCTGATCGTCCCGTGTCGGCCGATGCGAGGGTCCGCCTCACAGCTACATTCCCATGCCCTTCGGCCTGCTAAGCATGGTTGTTGCATCTCAGCACCGCATGCGAGATGTCCTGGCGGCTCAGGAGGCTAGGAATCACGCGATCCTGGCGGAGATGGAGATGTATCCTCACGAGCCCACCAGGCCCCAGAGCCTCCCGAGGCTCACGGCTTGGGCGGCTCATTAGGAGCGGATTCAGCAACGTCGCGCCTCCTACTACCCCGACATTTCTTCAGCAACGGTGCCAGGTGACGTCTTTTAGTTCGTTCAGTTTGGGGGCGCCTCTCGGTGTCACATCCCTAGTTCTGGTCTGCTCTGGGTTAGCTAGTCATGTGTTGCATCATGTTTAATTTCTTTTTAACTTGAATTGGGGATGACAGAACCCCCAGCACCCCCCTTAAACAAACTAGGGTTTACTAAAATCATTTTCAATGAACCCAAAATGCCCTTCTAAAATGTTCATCATCTTTGCCTTGGTCTAGAACCTCTGACAAAAATGGTGCACACTTTTCTAGGACAACACAGGGTCACTGGATTAAATCATTAGTTAATTGCATTTGGGCATTTAAATGCTAGTAACTATTTTAAATGTCCAAATAATCCCAAACCAAAATGTTCCATGTTGGATATATTCTAAACATTGGGCATGTACAGTTTGGTGATGTTTGAAAATGCCTAGATATTTTTAGTAAAGCCACAAAGTTGCAGAAAAAATAGAAAACAGGAAATAAAAGAGAGTGAAAGGAACCTACCTAACTTACGTGTGTAGCCACCTGGCGGCCCAAGTGGCCAGCCCAGCCCACCTAGCCTCCCACAGCGTCTTCTTCCCTGCCGGGGAGGGGCGGCAGCGTGGCAGCCAGCCACGCAGCGTCCCGACCACCTCCTGCTGGCCGCTTCCCCTCGGCGCCCTGGTGAAGCCACGACACCCCCCTGACCGCCCCTCTCTCTCTCTGGACCCCCTCCTCCCCTCTGCTCCCTCTGTCTCGCCCGAACCCGAGCGCAGCCATCGACGCTCTCGTCCTCCCCGTCGACCCACTCGACGCCGGATGCCTCAAAACGCCGTCACCGACCTCTTCTTCGTCGTCGGCCGCCGCGGATCCCCATCACCGACTCGTCGCCATCCGGCCTTCCCCGAGCCCGCTTCGACGTCTGCTGCAACCGCTGTGAGCCACCGAACCTTTTCCCCCTCTCCACTCTCGCTCTCGTGCGCCGTAGCTGCCGCACCTTGCTCGCCCGCACGCGCCGCCGCCTATGACCGCCGCCGACGAGCCTCCGGCCACCTAGCGGTCCGGCCGTCATGCTCAACTCCCTTCCCGCGCTACATAGAGCACATAGGTGCCCCGCACGAGCCTCCCCGGTCACCGTAGCGTCGACCCCGAACTCACCCGATTTCCGGCGACCGCCAGGGTCGACGCCGGCGACAACTCCGGCCACCCTAGCCTCCGCCACCGCCATCGTTGGATGCGCCACTCCATCCTCTTCCGTGCTGCTCCTGCTGGCCAAAAGAGCCCCAGGGTGGTTCCGACCCAGCCTCGCGCGTCCGGCCTCGCCAAGCGACTAAGCGCCCGGCGGGTTGACCGCTTGGACCGGCGAGGTTTGACCCCGTCTGTCCAGGGGTTTGACCCCTCTCTCTCACTGACTTGCGGGCCCCGCCCGACTAATTACTCTAGTTAGCACTAATTAACTTGCTAGGTTAGTATTAGTTTAACGCTAACTAAACTTAGTTAGTTTAACTGACACTGACAGATGGGACCTACAGATCAGGGTTGACCTGGACCGTCTCAGTTGACCGATGACGTCACACTGACGTCAGGCTGACGCAGTAAATCATTTACTGGATTTATTCTTATTCAGGAAATTCCAGAAAATGTTCAAAACTTCTAAAAATCATATAAATTCAACCGTAACTCCAAATGAAATAATTTATATATGAAAAATGATCAGAAAAATCCAATCTATCCATCTGTACTGTTTTCATGCATGTTAGAACAACTTATGACTACTGTTTAGGACAAATCATATAATGGCATTTAAATATCCACATATGGGGTTTGAATTTGAACCCTTGGATCAAACCAACTTCATTTAATCTGTTCTAAGTTGCATTAGCCAAAACACACTCATTTTTGCCATGTCATATCATGCATCATATTGTGCATTGCATTGATTGTATTTCTTCTCTGTTGCCGGTGTTTGTCCCCTCTCGATAGACGTGGTTTCGACGATGAGTTCGATGACACCGATGAAGAGCTATATCATCTTCAGAAGTGCCAGGCAAGCAAAACCCCCTTGTTCATTCCGATACAATCCCACTCTCTCGCTCCTGCTCTCTTTTACTGCATTAGGACAACAACATTTCAACTGTTATGTGCTGCGGTAGCTGAACCCCTTTATCCTCTGCATGACCTGTCATTGCCACAGTAAATAGATGAAACCCACTAGCATGAGTAGGACTTGTTTGAGCCCTGTTGTGCCTACTCATTCATGCTTGTTTGTCATGCCTACTACTGCTTAGAGTTGAGTCAGGTCTGATTCATCTGGGATGAATCAGAGGTGTGTGAACATGTCCTACTGTTGAGAGCTAAGTGTGTGAACACGATTTGGTAAAGGTAGCGGTGAGAGGCCATGTAGGAGTACATGGTGGGTTGTCTCATTCTAGCCGTCCTCAGGAACTGAGTTCTGTGTTTGTGGTCCATGAACAGTTACTACCACACATTGGGCTCCGGCGCTCCAAGCTCTCTCGACTTATTAATCAACCTGATCTCTGTCCGGGGAGTTGCAACTAGTTTACGGTGTTTGTAGGTAGTGTTAGTAGTCTACCAAGTGGCACCGATGCAGGTGGGCTTGGGGCAGACCCGGCACCGTGGCATGGTGTACCAAGCGTAGATCCACCCGTCGAGGTGGGCTTGGGAACCCTGCACACATCGTTTGGGGCCGTGGCGACACCCGGCGGATCTCCTTGCGGATGGAACCGAATAGGCGATAAACACTGGAATCTGAGACTTGTGTGGTTAGTCGGTCGTGGCCGACTCCTCGCCAAAGCTTCCGCTTGAAGGTTGCGAGATACATGAGGTGTACATGGCGGTAAGTGGCGAGGCGTGTGTGAAGAAGTACACCCTGCGGGGTTAACATTATCTATTGAATAGCCGTGTCATGAAAAGGACTTCGGGTTGCCTATACGGTTCATAGACAAGTGAAAGTGGATACTCTAAAATCATAAGATAAGCATGAGTGCTATGGATGGCGTTCTCGTGAGAAGCGGGAGGCGGATCCATAGTGGTGTATTGGTTTGGTGAATATGTGGACTCGTGTGCGCCACCTCAAAAGAGTTACTTGCAGTCATAGTTCAGGATAGCCACCGAGTTAAAGCTGGCTTGCTGCAGTTAAACCCCACCATCCCCTTTGTTGACAATGATGCATATGTAGTTAGATCGATGTAAGTCTTCTTTGGGTACATCTGTACTCACGTTTGCCTATTTTATGTTTTTGCGAGAGACTTGATCTCACTAGTAGTTCCACGTGGACTTGACGTTTAGCTTGTTACCTCAGCTACGATCTTGTGCCCTCGGCGGATCTGGTAGATAGTCGGGCTTCTCGGCCTTTTTCATTTGTAGATATACGTACCCGGACATGTTAAGCTTCCGCTTGTGCTTTGACTTGTATGCTCTGAATGTTGGGTCGTGAGACCCATGTTTGTAATATCTCACCCCTCGGAGCCTATTGAATAAATACTTGAGTTGTAGAGTCATGTTGTGATGCCATGTTGTATTTGCACATATCGAGCATATTGTGTGTATGTTATTGAAATGATTGGTATGTGTGGGATCTGACTATCTAGTTGTTTATCTTTAGTAGCCTCTCTTACGGAAATGTCTCCTAGTGTTTCCATTGAGCCATGGTAGCTTACTCTGCTCCTAAACACTTAGGCTGGCAGCATGTGTCCTTCTTCGTTCTGTATGTCCCCGGGAAATGTCACTGCGATGTATACGAGTCTGTTAGCCCGCTACAGCCGGTTCACGAATCCTGCTAGCCCAGTGCTACAGCCTGGATTCACTCGCGATGACCGACACGTTCAATCTTTGGTTATGGATGCTGTCGATAAGTTTGTGCCACTTTGGGTTTCACGACTAGCCATGTCAGCCTGGGCTCCTTATCATATGGATGCTAGCGACACTATCATATACGTGTGACAAAAGGCGCAAATGGTCCCGGGCAAAGGTAAGGCGACACCCGTGGGAATACCGTGCGTGAGGCCGCAAAGTGATATGAGGTGTTACATGCTAGATCAATGTGGCATTGAGTCGGTCTCCTGACACTCGGGCTGCACTATCCCCAAGCCGCGTGGGTCTGTCCCTGCGGCATGTATCCTTTTGCATTTATCGGAACTAGTTTACATTCCTCTATGAGTTGTCTTAAGATCATCAATTGCCTGTCCGGTGCTTCGTCGCCATGACCGTCTCATGCCCTTGCGAGCCCACCCACGACCGCCTCATAATTAAGGACTCCTCGGGTCCATCCCTACAGCATCGCTAAACCCAAGAGGCTGTGCTATGGCTTGTAGGCCAGCTCCCGTGTACGTCACCTCCCATGGCCCTTGTGCCTTGTTCTTGCATGAGCTAATCGTGGGCGGATGAGTGAGGGCGCGCGACCTGGTGCCGCGTCACCACGGGAGCCGCGCGCCGGTTGTTTTTCTTCAGGACCTGTGCATGAGAAGACCGGGCATGGCGTCTGTGCTCGGGTCCGTCCCTACAGCATCGATAAACACAATGGCTGAGCTCTGTCTGGCAGGCCGGCCCTGTTCACATCACCTCCTGGGGTCGTTGGTGTCAGGCCTTCTCATGAAATAATCTCAGGAGACTCACTCAGTGCAAGTTGCCTAACCACCTTGCAGGACTGACACAAGTGTTCCTAATCAAATTCAGGCGCAACCCGCCTTGAGGTAGGGCCTTGTGAGTCCCACGCTGGCTCACTAGTGCCCATACACACCTCCTCTAGCCCTGCCGTGCAAGCCATGTGTCAGGGCGGGGCTGTACATGCCCCGGGGGCCCTCCTCAGAGGGAGCCCCCTCCCACGCACCAGTGCAAGCACCATGCTTCGCGCTAGCAGTCGACACTCCCAAGGGGCGGCTATGCCCCTGCAAGAGAGGAAGCACCATGCTCCGCACTGGTGATAAACAACTAAGGGTGGCCTCGCGGCTGTAGCAACCTCAGGGAGCCTCCGGGCTGCGTGCTTAGCCTCATCGCGCTGCTCTCCCTCGGGAGGGTAGAGTGAGGGGGCTGGGCACGGGGGCTACGCTCAGGAGACGCCTGGCGTACGCCACCCTACCAGGTCTCACGGACCTAGTCTTCGCGCGCCCCTCCCGAGTGAGAGCTTGGTAAGGAAAGGTATGATGGTCTGTTCGTATGTCAAGGGGGACTCCTGAGCATCGTGTCTCAAGAGCCTAACTGGCCGCGTAGCCCCACACCCCATGGCCTTGTCCTAGCGATCCGAACGACCCAATGGCGGCTGAGGAATGCTCGGGGCTGGGCCCTGCCGACGCAGAACGCCAAGGCTTGCTCTCGCACCTCCTCCCCCAAGTTGTTCGCACGTCAAGGGGGACTCCTGAGCATCGCATCTAAGGAGCCTAACTAGTCGCGTAGCCCCTCACCCCTTGGCCTCGTCCTGGCAATTCGAACAACCCAATGGTGGCTGATGTATGTGCGGGGCCGGGCCCTGCCGATGCAGAATGCTAATGCAAACGGAAAAGAGATCGTGAAACCTTAAGCAAATTATTACAAAACACATTGTTCCAATCATAAGGTCTTATGCCTCCACGAGGCATGGTACATGTTGCGGAATAAAACCAGGGGGAAGCACCACCGTCGAGCTCCCTGTTCAACCTTGGACGCCGCCATCGCCCGCCTGCGGAGTCCCGTTGTCAATGATGTCGCCGTCATCCTTGCCCTCGGCGCCCGCCGCAGGACCAACGGCGAAACGGCGAGGACCTTCCACAGCAGGGCCTCCACTGGACCCTTCACGGCTTCAGCAAGGGCTTCAGCAGCAGTGGCACAGGAGTCGGGCTCCACGGGCTCAAGCAAGGCGACAAAGTCGAAGCTGGCGTCTCGGAGATAAAGATGGCTGAAGGCACGCGTTAGGCCGAGGAAGAGAGTACGTGGTCCTCGTCTTCCACCATGGAACCGAACCCAGCAACAACAATCTCGAGTGCTTCAACAAGCTCGGGAAGCAGGGAGGCAGGGCTGTCCTTCGAGGCCACTGCTGTCTCCTGGGGCTTGCTCCCGAATAGTTCCTGGAGCGCCTTGCCGGACCTCTCCTCGAGGGAGACGAAGGCGTCACGCTCCATGGTGGCCGCATTCTCGGCCTTGGCAAGGGATGCCTGGGCCGCCTCTGCCTCCTCCTTCAACTTCTCCAGGCTACTGCACTCTGTGGCCTACTCCTAGGCTGCCTGCTTCAGCTCAGCGTTGCGATCAGCAACTGCAGCCTCCTGGGCCTTCAGCTTCTCCTCTTGCTCCTTGAGCTGACAGGCCTGGGCGGCCTGCTCATCCCGGAGGGTCTTTAGCTTAGCCTCCACTGCATGGCATTACTCCTGCGCGTCTTTGGCCTCCTTCAGCACCACGTCACGCTCGGCAGCAGCCAAGCTGGCCAACTTCCGGGCCTCCTCCACAGATGCCGAGGCTTGATCCCAGGCCGCCCGGACGGACGCATCGCCTAGAAGCCACCCCGACACCAGCTCTAGGAGCCCCGACGCCATGCACCGGTCTGGACCTCGAAGATCACCTTGGAGCTGGGCCAGCATGGAGCGGGCCTCCTGCAGGGCTCCGAGCGCGGCGGAACCACCATGGCCCGATGGCGTGGTGGGTGGAAGAAGAGGCACTCCTGGTACCAAGACTGGTGGAGCAGCAGTAGGAAGGATAGGGGCTCCAGAGACCTCGGGTCTCCAGCGAGCGAGCCGGGGATAGGCATCTCCAAGGTCAGCTCTGCTACGGGAACCATTTCCTCTTGATGCTGGGATCCAGCGCTTCGGGAGGGCAGTGACGCGGCAGGAGGAACGGAAGTCCAGTTCGTAGCTCCAGCAGGACTTGCGAGTGCTTGGCGTCCATGAGGACCCATTTGTTCCGGAGTCCTCCACCTTTTTCCCGGCGCGAGAAATCGCATTGGTGTCGTGGCTCGCGATGAAGCCAGCACACCCTATGGGCTAGTGGCCATTCACCCGGAGGTAGAAGAAGTAGCGGAGCATTGCGATGGAGGGCATCACCCCCATGAACGCCTCGCAGTAGAAGGCGAAGATTGACAGGAGGAGAACGGAATTGGGATGAAGATGGAGTGCGTGGATACCATAATGGTGGAGGACGGCGTAGAAGAAGCGAGAGAAAGGAGGAATCATCCCCGCATAGACGTTGTGCAGGAAGAAGGGGTAGAAGGTGCTACTCGCGGGTTCCAGCTTGGCGGAGCCAACCCGGAGCATTGTCTCCCCCCTTCGCTGTCGTCACTCACCGTCAAGAGAAGCGGAGTCTGGAGCTTCTCCTTGGCGACAGTGGGTGCGCTCAACGCTGGCTCAAACCAGGCGGCAGAATCCACAGCCGAGGCTAGAGCTTTAGCCTTATCAACGGCCATCAGGCGAGAGCTTGGTGGGGAGGATCGGCATATCTGGAGGATTTTTCCGGCGTAGGGAGAAAAGGGGATCTAGAGCAAGACGAAAGGAAGGCAATGAAGGCTCAACGCAGGTGACAGCCTTTTTGTGAACCAGGAGCGGTTGCCGAGGTAGCATGGGGAAGCGGAGACGCCCACATCCCATCAATCGCCACGCGTCATGGAAGGCCACAGGCGGTTAGGGCCCGCGACGCTCCGCACTTACCCTTTGGCTTCGCCTAGAAGCCAAGTCTGAGCGCGCCTTGGGCCCGGGGGCTACTGTCAGCGTTCTAGATATGGGGGTACCCAGACCTGCCTGCCTGCGGCCCATGGCGTGGCTCCATCGATGGCATGGTACGGCCCAGTTTCAGCATCAACAACTCAAGACCCTCGCGAAGTGAATGACACCAAGACCTCCAAGGGGCTTGGCCTCCCCAGGTTGGCTCCCGAGGAGCGGAGATTCATATTCAACGTGCACCTCATGAGGCTCAGCTGACGTGAGCCATGACGACCAAGGCCAGGCGGGCACCAACGGGCACAGTGTACCAGTTTCCCCTTCGGTGCAAGGGAGGCAAGCAGCAGGCGTGGAGTCTCGAGGAATCAACCAAAGGTTTCCATTATGGTGCAACAAGGCCAAGACTACGAGGACGATAGGACAGATGTCATCGCTGAGCCCACCGCAGCGTCACAACCAGAGGCTTTTGTAGGCGAAGACCACTTTACTCAGGATAGAATGTACTTGTTGCCTCCCTTCAAATTTGGTCGTTGTGGGATCCCTTCCCGCAAACATTTGGGGAGAGGACCGAGGCCACTATATATAGCACCTAGCCACCACCATAGAGAGGGGACACAGATAGACACAGAAACAGAGGAAAGACGGGTCGGATCATCGAATCCATTCCATCCTCACCATCTCACCAGCTCACTTGTGCCCAAGAACACCTCACCTCCTGAGGTTGTTCAACCACTGTACTAGTTCATCCTCAGCCCCTCGAGGCAATCCACCATAAGGCTGGAGTTGGGTATTACACCGCAAGGTGGCCCAAACCAGGATAAATTGCCGTGTCTCTCTTTCTCCTTGAGTTCGCCGTGCTAGGCTATGAGGATCGCGAGTTAGAAGGCTGGGTAGGTTGAGATCTCCGCATGCACCCCAAAGTTTGAACCTCTCAAGGGTTTGTGGAACCCGAAATCTGACATAATTCTTCAGTCACTTTATCTTTACCCTGCTTATCCTGGTTACACGCTACCTGTGCTCTGTGTATGTTTCATTTCATCATGATGACTATGCTACATCTTTGTTATGCATGCACCTGAGTACTTATTCCGCTGCTTGTAGTTCGTTGCTTAGGAAATTCCTCAATTTGAATTTCCTCAGTGAAAAATTTGTAAAAATCACCTATTCACCCCCTCTAGTCAATATAACACACTTTCAACACTGTAAAAAAAGAAATGACTTACCATACATCATGATGTCAAGTAAGTAATCGACAGGCATAAGCTAGCACTGGAAGATTTCTATAAGCATTAATAGACAAAATGTAAAGGTAACAAGTTTCAGCATTGGTATACTAGTTGTGCAATAGCATTAAACCAAATATGAAAGTCTGAAGGTAACTAGCTGAAAGTGCTAGTTATCGACTAGAGGGGGGTGAATAGGCAATTTTTACGGAAGTCTTCAAAACACGGTGGCTTTGAAGACAAACAGGTAAACTGAACCTATATAGTAAGCGGCGGAACGAAGACTACACTAGGCAAGCATTATTCAAGCATACAATACAGCGAAAGCACGAAGACTAACTGCAACAATATAAATCTTCACACAATGAAGTCAAGCAAATCAGGCATGCAAGCAATGACTTCACGAAGACAAACTATAAAGTAAGGAGAGTAGGGGATAGAACTAGTTGCTTGGTGAAGACAAGGATTTGGTAGACAAGTTCCAGTAGATGTGACAACTGTACGTCTAGTTAGGGAGGCTGAGATTGAACTCAGAAGACTGTGTCTTCACCTTATTCCCCTGGAGCTAAGGACACCCATTCCTTGCCCAATCACTCTGGTAAGTCTTTGAGGTAGACTTCAAAACCTTCACAGACTTTGTTCGGTGGCAATCCACAATGACTCTTGGATGCTTAGAACGTGACGCCTAACCGGCTGGAAGATTCACAGTCCTCAAGTGTAACAAGTCTTTAGATCACGTGGACAGAATGACTTCAGTGATGCCAAACACTCTTTGGCTCTGGTTGTTTTGGGCTTAGTCCTTGCAAGGATCTCTCTCTCTCTCTCAAATGCTTCAGCAGTGGGTTGCTCTCAAACGACAAAAGCCATGTACTAACTCTAAGCAGCCACCAATTTATGGTGTAGGGGGTGGGCTATTTATAGCCGGGCGCAACCGACTGATATGTCGAAATGACCACGGTCACTAAGGAACTGACACATGTCCAACGGTCAGATTTAAACACACGCGGCAGCTTGGCTTGGGCTACAAGCAAAGCTGACTCATCCAGCTCTAGATAAGGTTTGCTCTCATTGTCTTTGCTCGAAGACATAGGATTTGGTTGAGCATCACTTCAGTCACTATGACTTTGTTCACTTGGACCCCACTAAATAGTACGACGGTTCCTATGACTCAATAAAGAAGAAAGGAAGCTACAAAACAGCTATGTCTTTGCACTCCATACTCTTCAAGTGAATATCTTCACATGTCATAATCTTCGTCTTGAATGTCCTGATGAACCACCATTGTCTTGAATGTCTTCACACATTTTTAGGGCTCATCTCTGGTAGGTTAACCGAATAAATGAGGGACTACTACCTGTGTTATCCTGCAATTCTCACAAACACATTAGTCCCTCAACCACGTTTGTCGTTAATACTTCAAAACCAACTAGGGGTGGCACTAGATGCACTTACAATATCCCCTTTTTTGGTGATTGATGACAAACTAGTTGAAGTTTTCAACGGGGTTAAAAGTATGTGAAAGTTCAGTTTTGTGAGCATTGTCTTCATACATAAAAAGAGGCTCCCCCTGAAGATGTGCATATAAGTAGTTCTCTTTGGAATGCAAATGCACATGGCGGGTTTTGCTTTGTGGAGGCCATCTTCAAAGTGTGAAGACAATTCATCATGCATATATGAAGGTAATGAAGTTAATGATATGCATAATGGAAAATGGACGTCTGCAGAATGACTTCATGCGGAATTTATCATCGCATCACAGAGTGGCAGCAAGAGTAGCATACGACCATCAGGTTTAAGTGTTACAACTCAAAAGCCAAAAGTTTAGAGTTGTAAGAACTTAGCAAAAATAAAGCAACCACCCATATGGACCCGCTTGAAGACTATCAACTCATATGCTTCTCCCCCTTTTGTCAGTAATGACCAAAAAGGTTTGAAGACATAGAGTATATACTCGTTCCTAGGTGGAGACGAAGTTGGAGCAGCAGGGTCGATGTTGGAGTTAGGTGGTGCAGATGGGCCTGGCGCAGCATCGCGATGTAGTGAAGTTAATGCTAGGGAAGTGGCGTCGTCTTCTTCATTGACGACTCGAGCAACAACAGTTGAAGCCAAAGATGAGCACTTAGAATCTTCAACGGAAGGCATGTCACGCCAACTTGCATTTTGAGGAGGCCTGGAGTCAAACTTGAAATTCTCAGTGAAACCATCCGCGCGAAGATCATATTCAGGGCAGAGCAAGGTGAGACTCTTCTAGGACCGCCCGCAGGCTTCATGTGCTACAAATGAGTTCTTGGTGGCCAAGTTGTGAATGCGATTGACATCCACTAAGATACTTTGCATCTGATGCTTCAGCCAGTCATGATGTCTCTCCTGCTTTTGATGTAAAGCCACCAGAAGCTCACGGTCATTGAGAACACAAGGACACTTCTTAGGCCTTTGAGCTATGGTGCTTGTAGTGGCTTCAGTATTGGCACAGTGCAGTATGCGCAGGTTGCCAACCAGAGGATACACAGGAGCTGCAGCATTGGGCACATGAATACCTTCAATGGGCTGTGTGAAGCTTTGGAATTCAGCATTCTGGAGGTGGAGGGGCTTCTTGGAAGGCTCGGGGTAGATGGATTCAATAGACATATCAACTTCAGGCAGAAAGAAAATATGGTTGCGTGCTGAAGGCTAATAGTCAATGGTTGAACAAAGTTTAATCAAGCACATCACCCATGGAGCATAGAATTTCAGACCAAACAGATCAATCCCAGAAGCAGCAAGTTGTGTGATGAAGAAATCCTAAGTGTTGAATCTGATGCCATTGATGCTATATAATACCAAAGTCTTCATGGCACCTTCATGTTTGGCTTTAGAAGAATTTCCTTTGATAGGCCAGAGAGTATGCCTCAGAATATGGTACACTGTGTGTGGCAAATACTCAAGGTCCTTGACAAAGAACTCCTTTGGATATTCTGCATTATGTGGCAATGGCTTCATCATACTAAGCGTTTGGCTCATATTTGGCTCACAACCACGAAAGATGCTCTGCAACTCATTTTGATGAACATGACAACAAGGTTTGTATAACTCCCTGGAGTGTGCAAGTAAGTAAGCTTGATGATATCCCAAGCTTTGGCTTCGTGATGTACATCACCTGTCATCCACTCAAGGATCCAAGTCTTTACTACAAAAAAATACACTTCCGTGGTGATACGTGTTTGTCACAATAGGTCACGTTTTTTGTCATGCATGTACATCCATGACGATTTTATGACAGAATCAAGATAGTCATACCTGTGCTGTCGTAGAAGTGTTCCATGACATTACCAAAATTATCATCACGGAAGTGTCCACTTCGATGACGATAAATTGCGCGTCATAGAAGTGCTTTCGTCAAGGGTGACTGACACGTGGCAGCCACCGTAATGGGACGCCGTTAAGCACCGTTAAGCTATCGGGTCCAGTTTTGGATCCGATAACCCGCTAACACCCACGACCAATGCCAATTTTCCATGTGTAAAATTCTCATTGGCCGACGGAACCACGCGTCAGCTCCGCGTTGGTACAGGTGTCACTCATCCAACGGTTGAGATGGGCCTATGATATGTTGACACGTGGACGGGCCCAAAAATGGCCCATAAAGTTTAAATGGTCCCGCCCAACTAAAGGCCCACACGATTTAGCGGACCATAATGGGATGGCCCAGCTAAAGGCCCACAAGATTTTGCAGACCATAATGGGCCGGCCTAGCTAAAGGCGCACAAGATTTAGTAGACCACAATGGACCGGCCCAGCTAAAGGCCCAAAAGATTTTGCAGACCATAATGGGCCGAATTAGCTAAAGGCCCAACAATCTCAGTAAGGCCCGTACGCCTAGTGTCAAATCGGCCTGTCAATGGCCTGTCCTAAACTTGTAATCATCGTGGCCCATGGTCACTTCTGGCCCATTAACAGTCCGCTAAGTATTTGGGCCGAATTACGGCCCGGTGTATTTCCGGACTGTTAAAGGTCCTACTTCTTTTGGGCCCATTTAAAGGCCATTGAAACTTTTGGCCCATAAACGACCGTGAAGGATTCGGGTCATATTCGGCCATGTCTGACATTCGGCCTGTTAAAGGCGCACTATAGATTTGGGCCACTTTCGGCCTGTTGTGATTTTCGGCTTGCTAACGTCGGACGAAATCCATGGGCCATATGTGGCCCAACGTCACATCAGGCCCATTAACGGCCCGTATAAAAACGAGCTAATCCAGACCGACCGAACTTCCGGACTGTTAAAGGCCTGTGTATTAGGTCGGCGCATTTACGGCCCATCCGAATATCGGCCTATGAAAGATCTGCATCGTAAATGGGCCACTGTTGGTGTCAAAGCCGGCGGATCTCGAGTAGGGGGTCCCGAACTGTGCGTCTAGGCGGATGGTAACAGGAGACAAGGGACACGATGTTTTTACCCAGGTTCGGGCCCTCTCGATGGAGGTAAAATCCTACTCCTGCTTGATTGATATTGACGATATGGGTAGTACAAGAGTGGATCTACCACGAGATCAAGGAGGCTAAACCCTAGAAGCTAGCCTATGGTATGATTGTTGTAATGGTTGTTCCTCCTACGGACTAAAACCCTCCGGTTTATATAGACACCGGAGAGGGCTAGGGTTACACAGAGTCGGTTACAATGGTAGGAGATCTACATATCCGTATCGCCAAGCTTGCCTTCCACGCCAAGGAAAGTCCCATCCGGACACGGGACAAAGTCTTCAATCTTGTATCTTCATAGTCTTGGAGTCCGGCCGATGATGATAGTCCGACCATCCGGACACCCCCTAGTCCAGGACTCCCTCAGTAGCCCCTGACCCAGGCTTCAATGACGATGAGTCCGGCGCGCATATTGTTCGGCATTGCAAGGCGGGTTCCTCCTCCGAATAATTCATAGAAGATTGCGAACACCAGGATAGTGTCTGGCTCTGCAAAATAAATTCCCCATTCCACCGTAGAGACAATAATATGTACACAAGTTCAATCTGCTGACGTATTTTGTGGCATGACGTCACACCACCACTAAGCATTTACTTGAATCGTTTTTTATTATACCACCTCAACGCGTTTAGCGAAGCGGTTTCCTTGGCACGTCTTGTCGAAGCAGAGATCGTGTTCCCCTTATTCAGGATTCCCATCAATACGGACGTGGGTAACCCAAGCTGCGCCATTGATTGTGGCGCTTGGGAGATAGCGAGTTTTACCGGGCGATGGGGATGC
Source organism: Aegilops speltoides (assembly GCA_021437245.1). Classification (NCBI taxonomy): domain Eukaryota; kingdom Viridiplantae; phylum Streptophyta; class Magnoliopsida; order Poales; family Poaceae; genus Aegilops; species Aegilops speltoides. Next base: position 120,255,395 of record CM038145.1, read on the forward strand.
ATAGTCTTCGTCGCCCATATATAAGGGGATAAGGATCCACCTGTTTTACCTACGCCTTCTTCCTCCTTTGCTTATCCATCTCCGCGCACTCGAGCTCCAGCGCCCAAGTCCGCACAACTCGTCTCAACCTTCTCCAGCCATGTCCGGAGCGGGAGGCAAGTGGATGGCCTCCTCCGTTATAGAGGGGCACATCGAGAAGCTGCGCGGCGCCGGATACCTCTCCAACGACATTGCACACCGGCTGCCCGACAAGGGGCAGCTCATCCCCACCCCAGGCCTCATGAGAGGGTCGTATTCCTTCCCCACTTCCTCCACGGACTGGGCTTCCCACTTCATCCCTTCGTCTGGGGGCTCATGTACTACTACGGCCTGGAGTTCCACGATTGGCGCCAAACTTCATCCTCAACATCTCGGCGTTTATCGTCGCGTGCGACGCCTTCCTCTGCATCCAGCCCCACTTCGGCTTGTGGCTAAAAACCTTCAATGTCAAGCCGAAGGTGGTGAAGGGCGTCAAAGCGAGTCTTGGCGCCATGGTGGGCAAAATGCCCAATGTCATCTGGCTCGAGGGTGCCTTCGTGGAGTCCGTCAAAGGGTGGCAATCGGGGTTGTTCTACATCACCGAGCCGCGTGACCCTAAGCAGGCGGCAGCCCCGAGTTCAGATCTGGTATCCCCATGCAGCTCACCTCCACGGAAAGAAGGGCTTGCTATGGGGTAGTTGGAGGAGCCGACGGACTCGATCCTGTCTCAGACCCTAGTGAACAAGCTTAAGCTTGTCAACATGATCAAGGTCATGCTTTCGTCGCGGATTCTCCCCTGCCAACAACGGGCCTTCAATTTGTGGGAGTTTGATCTGGCGCAGCACCGGACCCTGAGCGGGCTCTTCGACATGACGTACGAAGCTGCCTGGAGGGTGCTGTTCAAGGGTGGAGAAGCCCTCGCATCCGCAACTGAAGATCGTGGATTCAGCACCAAGCGCCCGGCCGGTGAGGTAAGCTTTGTTATCCTTTACGGGACACGTATTTCTCTCTTAGTTTGACTCTATGTGGGATCTAAAACTCCCAATGCCTTTAACAGGACTGGCAGAGGACGTCCGGATAGGTTAACTGTCCGGCTCCCCTTCCCGAAGACCCAGTGGACACCCGTTTAACGGGGCTGCTAGTTCCGGCCCTTTACGTGGTGCCGGAGAAGAAGGCCAAGAAGAAGGCCGCGGGAACCCGAAGAAGTTCCCGGCGCCAGGTGGTGTCGGACTCATCGTCCGATGGCTCCAAGGCGGACTCCTCCCCCGAAGACGAGGAGGAGAAAGAGGACTCTCCCCCAGAGGGGGGGAGAGGAAGAGGAAGGCTTCCCCAACGGGGGAGACCGAAGGGTCCAAGAAGGGAAGGACCCTTCCTCCGGACTGCTCCGCCAACGCCGACGACGGCGACGAGGGGTGGCCCTCAAGAGCCAAGCCCCCGGAAAAATCGTAAGTATCCAGATTCCTGAATGATTTATAATTTCTCTTTGTGCCATGTAGTGTCCTTCTAATGCCGCACACTACCTGTAGTCCGGCCGAGGATGATCTTCCCGCTTCATCGAGCGGGTCCTTGGCTCCGTCGGATGTGGATTCCCTTCCGACCGCCTCAACTCCCCATGGCGCTAACGACGCCGAGGTGGGATCCCAGGAGGGGACCCATCAGGAGGAGGAGGCTCCGGAGGTGCCGCAAGGCAGCCTCCCGGACTTTGCGCCGGACTCCACACCGGAACCAGCCATGGTTCCGGAGTCCGGCAGGCGGCCCCTTCGTAAGAAGGGCAAGACCGTGACACCGGCGGCCTCCGTCCAACCGGAGGCGCCGGACAACTTGTTGGAGGCGCTCAACGGCGCTTCCATCGTGGAAGAACACCACACTATAATGAGCGCGGTGATTCAGAAGGTTGAGCTCGCTAAGAGCGGTGACGAAGCACATGCAGCCTTCTAACAGGCTTTGAGGTAGAAATTTCAAAATATGTAATGTAATACCGCATAGACAGTAGCCCCTGATGCTCGGTTCGGTGTTCGGAAAGAAAAGCCGGACTGAGGATCTAAAAAGATATATGTAGGAGTTCTAAAAATTATGTCAATATGGGATTGCAGGCTGTGTTGCTGACCTCTGCCGCATTGACTGCGGAGGTCGGTGCTTTGAAGCAGGACCTCGAGCGGTCCGAGAACGAGCTCGGCCTTGCCAAGAAGCAGCTCGAGGACAAAGAAGGTGAGTAACACCATATTAAATTTGTACCTTCTGAGAAAAGGATTTTGGTTGCAATAGAAATAACAAGGATAACGTGGGCCTGCAGGGCTACGAATGAGGTGGCGACCACGAAGGAGGCCGTGTCATGCTGCTGCAAGCGTGTCTGACAGAACGCAGGCGAGCGAGAGAAGCAGAGGCGGGTGGCGGAGTTGCGGCAAGAGCTCCGGCTCTCATGGAAAAGCATGAGAGTTTGGGCGCGACTCGAGACTCGAGTCCGAGCTTGCCTCGGCTCTTGAGAGTGCCAAAGCCGCTAAGGCCGAGGCCCATAAGGCCCTCCGGGAGATTGAGGCGGTGAAGAAAATAGTGGCGGGTAAGGCATTTTCATGCAAAGCAAGCATGTTAAAGTGAATTACATGTTACTTACCAATCGGAGCTCTCCAAGGCGTTTGCAGATCTTCCTCGCGGTGTGTCCGATCTTTCGTCGCATTCTACCGGGCTGAGGAGGGAGCTCAACGGAGAAGGTATTCTAGTCTCGATATCTTTGAGGCGGACATCCGTGCCCTTAGCGACCAGTGAAGCAGCTGGTCGAGCACCACAAGGTAGCCGAGCAGGCCATGAAGGGCCTCATAGTCCGGCCGTGGCTGAAGAGGCCATGCACGAGAGCTACTTCGGCATGGTGCGGCGGCTGGTGGATCGTGTCCACAGGTGGAAGTCATCAAGCGCTCAGCCTGCATTGAAGGTGCCGTCGGGCCCTTGCCCATAAAGGTGCAGGGGCAGGCTGGATCTTTGAGAAGCTTGACAGACGCGCCCGGCGGGGCAAGGAGTATCGCATACGCCGAAATGTATTATAAGAGTGTCCTGAAGGGTGCCCGCAAGATTGCGGATGAGTGCTCCAAGGATGTAATATTTGAGTAGACTCGCAATGTGTTATCTTGTGCGCTGAAAACTTTGTTCATATGCGCTAAGCAACGCTTATTAATTTAAAATATTACCTTATGTGCGGCCGTTTATAAAATCAAAGAGATGGCAAGTCGTCGGCTTCAGCTCCCATGCCACGAGTGCTGGGGTGTTTGGTATAAACTTGAGCGCTCTTGTTCCCATTTTTGGGTCCGTCTAGGGAGACGCTCAACACGACGAACAAGGCAACTGGACTTATAATGCTTGAACACTCTCACTTAGCCATAGAATTCTATAATTTTAAATTTCAGCGAAGCCCCTAGTATTCGGAAGACCGTGTTCGGGGCGCTATCCACGCCTGGGCCGGACAAAGCCGGTTCCTCATTCTAAGCGGCATAAGTCTTTAGGGACTCGAAAAGACCTCTCGAACAGCGACCAGCTCTCGCCTTATCATGACGGTCAATTTTAGCTTTCTCCATTGAGGCACTCGCCCAGCTCAACTGGGGCGCAATTGCGGTGGTTCTCCCAGTGCTACCTTAGCCGATAAAACGGAACGTAAGGTACCAAAACATGGGAGCCGGGCAAACCCAACTATTGACCCAAGACATGATTCGGAGCCGATGCATATATTGCTATAAGTTCGGGGTGCCGCACTTGGGAAAGTGTTGGACTTATCACACCATAATCACGGGAACATAAGCCCTGGTGTATTCGGCCGTACCAAAGTGTCTGATCACGAGGATGCCACAAATGAACATATGTATATAAAAGGAATGCGATTATAAGCAAAAGCGATGCATTGTTTATTCGAAATCTGCCATGAATGCGAGCGATACAAATAGTGCGATAAGCAAGGGTTGGACTATTAGACATGTCTCCCTCGAGGGTAGGCTGCGGAATGGTGTATTAAACAGATTTAATGCTCATAATGGAGACCACCTGAGTATTCGTCGTAGCCTTTGTCCTTCCCTGGCTGTTGCATCGTGAGTTCGGTAGATTCACCGCCGGACAGGGTCTCTGGTGAACGGGGTCTTGTGGATAAAAAAAGCAAAAGAAAAAGAGCGACACACTTGGGAGCCCCTGGTGTGGTTGAGCCACACTTTGGTCCTATTGTGGTCGTGCCCCTCCCCCTATGCCCATGGTATCTCCAGAGTGTAATGGTGTACGCGAAGGGCTAGTCTTGCATTCATGCAAGGGATGGGGTTGGGGCCGCATTGCTACGCGTGCTCGGAACGGGCCAGACGGTCTTGTTGTGCGTTACTCCGGGCGCGTTTGGCCGTGTTCGGTCGCTTAACGGCCAGACTCGAAAATTGCCTTGAGAGGCTGTTCTGTACTTCTGCCGCGAGAGCCGCTGTGTGTTCCTCCATTCGGAGGGAGCGTTCAGTGTTTCCATTGACCGTGATGACTCCTCGAGGGCCTGGCATCTTGAGCTTGAGGTATGCATAATGCGGCACCATATTGAACTTTAAGCAAGCAGCGTCCGTCCGGGCGAGCATGATAGCCGCTGCGAGCGGGACTATATTGAAGATTAACTCTTAACCCGGAAGTTATCCGGGATCCGAAGACCACTTCTAGTGTGGTGAGCTGTACAATTGGCCTCTACACCTGGTATGGCGCCTTTGAAGGTCGACTTTATACGTTTATTCCTTGAGGGTCTATGCCCATCTTGCGCCTTGTGTCTGATAAAGCAGGTTCAGGCTGCTGCCGCCGTCCATCGGGACTCTTGTGAGGTGAAATCCATCGGCGATTGGGTCTAAAACCAATCTGGCCGAATCCGCCGTGGCGGATCTTTGAGTGGGTGGTCCTTGATCGAAAGTGATCGGGCAAGAGGACCATGGATTGAACTTCGGGGCGAATGTCTCCATCGCATATACGTCCCTAAGTGCACGCTTCCGCTCCTCTTGGGTATATGGGTTTCGTATATCATGTTTACCGTCCGCACTTGTGAAACCCTACATCCTCTTTGTTACGTGGCGGGTCTCTTCCTCGTCATCGCTATGCAGCCCCTTGTCGTTGTTTTCGGCAATTAACTTGCCTGCCTGCTTGAATACCCAAATTGGACAGACCCGGAGTGGTTCTTTTGAATGGCTTCTTCCGCTGACCGGGTTTAGAGCCTCTGAATCCGGCGTTGACTGCCGTATCCTCAGTGTTATCGCCGTTAACGCGTTTGTTTTTTGTTTCGACGCGACCTGCCATTGCGGTCCTTAGTATCCGGACTGCCAGCATTTTTGCCGAGGTTGTTACCTGCGGGCTAGCCAGCTGTCCTCCCCGCCTGAAGCGGGTCATAAGTGATGTGAGGGCTGCCATGGATTTCGGCTTTTCCTGTCCTAGGTGCCGGGCCAGCCACTCGTCGCGGATATTGTGTTTGAAGGCTACGAGGGCCTCTGCATCCGGACAGTCGACGATTTGATTTTTCTTTGTGAGGAACCGTGTCGAATTGTCCGGCGATTAAATGCGCTGCTGAATTATGTAGCTTAGGTCATCGGCGTCTGGTGCTCGCACATATGTGCCCGGAAGTTGTCAAGGAATGCGGCTTCCGGTCCTCTAACACCAATTGATTCTGGCGGCAAGCTGTTAAGCCAATGCCGAGCTGGTCCTTACGCTGCAGAGTGGGAGATACTTGATGGCGTGGAGATCGTCACCACAGGACATATGGATGTGAAGGAGATAGTCTTCGATCCAAACCACGGGGTCTGTTGTGCCATCGTAGGATTCAATGTGAAGATAGTGGGTGTGCGGCGCCTCTATACTGGGAAATATCGCGACGCAGCTCAAGAGAGCTTTGTCTACTGTGTTTGGCCCGGCCGGGGTTGCTGTATCCGGCACGACGGTAGTCGTCTCCCATCGTGGGGCGCCCACGTGATCCATAGATCGATCTTGACTGTCTTGCCTTGTCCTCCAATATGTCTCGCAAGTCCGGCGCATTCCACAATGGCCCGGCGCTTTTCGGCGGTGCGGAATACGGTTACGTGGAGGGTCTAGATGCCTCTCTGTCGCGGCCACGAGGTGGTCGGTCTGCCGTATTGTGCGCTGGTGATGAAGGTTTATATGCCTCCTCTTCTAATCGGGGGAGCAACTTGCGTTTTAGGTAGCTTTTGGAGGGGCGTTCGAGTTCGTGCTCTTCGGCCGCAAGGACCTCGGTCCATCTGTCGGCCAGCAGGTCTTGATCATCTCGAAGTTGTTGCTGCTTTTTCTTTAGGCTATTCGCCGTGGTCATTAGCCTGCGTTTAAAACGCTCTTGTTCGACGGGATCCTCGGGCACGACAAATTCGTCGTTGTTGAGGCTTGCCTCGTCTCCGGAGGGAGGCATGTAATTGTCATCCTCTATCTCCTCGTCGACCGCTATCTCTCGAGGGCTGGCTTCTCCGTCTTCCTGTGCTGAATCTTGCTGGAGGGGGTTGTCTTCAGCACTCTCTGGGATGTTATTGTCTCTGGTGCCGGAATCTCCATTCTTGCTGTGGCGGGATTTAGAGCGGCGCCGCTGACGTCGGCGCTTGGGCTGTTTCTTAGAGGAATCTGCCTCCGCTGCTTCTTCGCCATTCCCATCCTTTGGGATGTCCACCATGTATATGTCGTATGATGAGGTGGTCTTCCAGTGCCCCGTAGGCGCTGGTTCTTGATCGTCTCCGGCAACGTCGTCCGTACCGTCGATGTCTTCGGAGTCGTAGTCTAGCATGTCGGTTAAATCGTCGATAGTGGCTACAAAGTGGGTGGTGGGTGGGCTTTGAATTTCTTCATTGTCCGCATCCCAACCATCCTGACCGCAGTCCGGCCAGGGCTCTCCTGATAACGAGAGATACTTTAGCGAATTAAGGATGTCGCCAAAGGGTGAGTGCTGAAAGATGTCCGCAGCGGTGAACTCCATGATTGGCCCAATCGGATTCGATTGGCAGGGGCGCAGGAGGTTCGAAGTCCGGCAAGGAGTCCAGCACCTCGGAGTCACGAGCTTTGCAAGGGATAAGGTCGGTATTCGGCTCCATCGCCGTAGAAGTTGCAGCCCCCGAGGCGGTGTCCAGCCACCCATCCTTGATCTGCGTGGTCGGCTCCGAACTATGGGTCGGAGCGGATTCGTGTGCGGCCTCCAGGGTACTGTCCGGCGGTAGAGATAAATCATGCCCATCGTGATAGTGCGGCACGCTCGGCTGTGGCTCGAATCCATCAAAGATCAAGTCCCCGCGGATGTCAGCCGTGAAGTTTAGGCTTCCAAATCTGACCCGATGGCCAGGGGCATAGCTTTCGATCTTCTCCAGATGGCCAAGTGAATTGGCCCGCAGTGCAAAGCCGCCGAACACGAAGACCTGTCCGGTGAGAAAAGTCTCACCCTAGACTGCGTTGTTGTTGATTGAAGAAGCCATCAAGCCTATCGGTGATGACACAGAGGAACTGTCAACGAAAGCACCAATGTCGGTGTCAAAACCGGCGGATCTTGGGTAGGGGGTCCCGAACTGTGCGTCTAGGCGGATGGTAACAGGAGACAAGGGACACGATGTTTTACCCAGGTTCGGGCCCTCTCGATGGAGGTAAAACCCTACTCCTGCTTGAATGATATTGATGATATGGGTAGTACAAGAGTGGATCTACCACGAGATCAAGGAGGCTAATCCCTAGAAGCTAGCCTATGGTATGATTGTTGTAATGGTTGTTCCTCCTATGGACTAAAACACTTGGGTTTATATAGACACCGGAGAGGGCTAGGGTTACACAGAGTCGGTTACAATGGTAGGAGATCTACATATCCGTATCGCCAAGCTTGCCTTCCACGCCAAGGAAAGTCCCATCCGAACACGGGACGAAGTCTTCAATCTTGTATCTTCATAGTCTTGGAGTCCGGCCGATGATGATAGTCCGGCCATCTGGACACCCCCTAGTCCAGGACTCCCTCAGCCACCATTTCGGCCTGCTAAGACCAGTGGGTTATTTGGCACTATCAGGGCCCAATCCCACTTTCGGCCTATTAAAGGCCCATGTTTCTTATGGGCTCGAGATATTTACACCTGTAAACGGCCTATTGTTACTGAGGGCCCAAGTTATGTTTAGGCCTGTTAAAGACCCACTATGGGCACAGGCCTACCGGAAAAATATGAAAGCTTATGCTGACTTAGGCCCATATATTTTTAGTGGGCTACATGCAAATTTCGGCCCATAATCATTTTTAGCCCAATTGGAATGGGCCCGACAAATGTTGTCATGTTGGGCTCCTACGAAGCTTTCAGCCGAATACATTACTAAGATAAACCTACACTATACAAAAATAGCGTCGTAATTACTGCAACCTTTGGCAGCATCATAAATGATGTATCACAAGAAAATAAATTCCAAACATACAACAAAAGGCTTGTTGGCATAAAGTTTACAGTCCTTGCAGATAAAAGCACCATCACATGTATAAATGCACAGATCATTTGACCTGAGTGCTAATGTTTCAGGCTGTAGAATCTGATGGATCAGCATGATCTTCACCTTTTTCCGCCATTGCTCTTGAGCAACGAAGCTAATGTCTAATAGTCTGGTTTCAAAATCATTCATTTCTTGACGACATTTGTCAACCACTATTCTTGTTTTCGAAACGACGTCCATTAGGGATTGGACTTGTGTCTGGAGCATAGATATATCACTCTGTCTAGCTAGAAGATTTTGTTCAGTAGGCGATTTGGACGAGGTTACCTTGACAACCAACCCAGAATTATGCAGGAAGGTGCTTTTTGCACTGTTAGTGGAGAGATACTGACGCATCGCAGCAAGAGATGACAATGTGTCTGTGGTAGCCTCGTCACCTTCAGGTGGTTGTGGCTGTTCAATCATTTGTTCCATATCTTCCTGAAACTTTGAACTTGTAGATTAGTGTACTAGATAAGTTACTAATGAGACAAAAACAAACAAAGTAGGTTACACGTTTATACATAACTTATTTTGGTGAACTACTGTAATACATTAGCATGTATTATAGTGCCAACTACATAATAAAATCACTTTCGGAACATATGTCCATGTAGCATACCTACTGTATTGTCCATTTCCTCACATTCGTTGACATCTAAGGATAAAGAGACATGGTTTAAAGTAGGATGTACATAGTATGACATCATTCATATCATGGGCAAACGGATATAGAACAAACATGCTATTTTATCATTGTGTGCGCACGTGAACATAACAACTAGATTACAGATCAAGACCAAAAGAATATCCTTCATCTCTTTTAAACCATATAAGGTGAAATGATACGTTAAGAAAACTGTGTATAAAAGTGAACAGTGTAACTGACATTGGCTGCAAACCAAGTAGTTAAATGAACACATCACAGTACCAATCAGTTCAAAGGCAGGAGGAGTATGGACTTACAACAGTGGCTTGAATTGGTGTGCTCATGCCCTTCATCTTGTTGGTGTGGCAATCCTTGAAGATTTGCACTGCATTTGGTTCAGGTTATTTTTGGTCCGCATACGCTTTCCTCTGTATTTGGAACAAGTCAATATAGATACGATAATATCGCACAGAAAAAAGAAGGAAGTAGCAGCTATTTACAAGAGCCTCGCAGTGTGCAATATAGCTTCGATATCCTGTTATCTGTTGGAATTTCACTTTAGAACATTTAGTCTTGTTCTTCAAACATTTAGCCTAGAAGAAGATACACTTGTAAGGCACATACACAAATATAAGTTCAATATGTGGCCTGATCAAATACATATAGCCTACCTGATACTTTGGATCAGACTAGTGTTTAACGAGGGTTGTCCAGTCTTCATCTGTATTATATTCCACTGGAGATGTTCGGGCAATTTCATTGTTAGCCTTGCCTTCAAAGTGAGATTTTCTAAGGTGGTGCTGATACTGTTGCAAAGCAAACTGAAAAACATGAGTGCATGCTTGTTTAGTTGCATCATCTTTCGGATCCAACTTGAATCTCGTCTTTGAAAAAAGAATGTGAGTGTTATTGGGAGGAAACTAGAAAGTATGGGACAGAGCAAGACAATATCACTTATTGGGATGAATAACATTACTTACGGAAAAATGGTCAAGGAAGGTGTTAAACTGGGTATTGTCTTTCTCATTCCTGTACTGGATCCATGTTGGGAGGATACGCGCATGACACCTAACGGCAACGGCTGCCTCTGATACTAACTCGGCTGACTTTGTAGCATCATGTGGCCTTTTTAAACCTGCCTCAAAATGGATCTCCATTCTTCCTCCTTTAGATTTTGTTAATCTGTCAAGCATTATCCCTGATGTCTGTTTCCGCTTGCACCGTGGTGCTAGTTCAACAACGAATATGGAAAGTGTTAGTTTACGTCAAACTCTGAGAGTACATATAAAGGAGCATGCAACGGCAACTTGACTCGGTCAGGTATCGTCTTGGTGTTGATGCTGATGAGGTTCATCTGATCTTGCCAAGTCTTGTTGTGTCAGCAATGCTTCGAAAGTAGTATTAGGTGTGAAGGCAGCTCCAGAACTGGCCAGTTCCGGAGAAAATGAACGAGTAACTCCTTGAGATGTTGGTATCGTTGAAGCGGATGCTGCAGCTGGTGGACCAGGTGTGTTTGTAGATTTAGTCGGTGGACTTGGACCTTCTACTACACTATAAGTACCGGCAGAATCTTGACGGTAGATCCTTTTCCGTTTCACCCGACGAGTAACACCACTCCCTGCTATATTATTTTCCTTGCTCTTTTTTGACATTGCCATGTCAAGCCGTACCCACAACACAAAAGAATAAAATCGCTCTTCAGAATTCATTGATGCATGATACAGACAAGCAATACTTTGATGTAAGACAACCGTATAAGGATGGAATATGTAAGAAAAATAGGACGGTGTGACATATTCACAGCTACTATGTGTAAACTAAGAAGAAGGATTTTCAAGAAAATAGAAGTAATGCAAGCTAGACACCATATGAAAGATGCAACCAATATTACTCTGCCAAGTCAAAAGTGTCTTGTCATAAGTGGCAATTCAAAAAATTAGAAGCAGTACAACGTAGAAATCAATGCAAGATGCAACCACTATCAAACTGCCATGTTAAAAGCGTCCAATCATGAGTGACTGATGCGGGATACACAACAACAGTACTTTGATGTAAGAACATGGTATGATAAATAGATGTAGTGTATTCTAGACACGGAAAGCCATCTCATATGCACATGCATAACGTATAAACTCAGCAGGTGCAATTTAATCAAAATAGAAGAAATACAGGCTAGACAACATATGCAAAATGAAACCAATTATCACACTGTCAACTTAGAGAAAGCGCCTGCGATGGTGGAGTATGAGAGATGAACTCATCATGTAGACTTGGGACTTCCACTTCATTAGCAGTAGCAGTGGCAAATATAGAGAGTCTCTGTTTGCGTTGGTGCGGAGTACCACCAACATCCCCTAACTTACTCTTTTCCTTCCTATTTTCCGATATTGCCTTATGAAGTCAAAAGCACAAGAAGATGAATAATATTAGCTCTGCATAACTGGTTGATGCATGATACAGACGAACACTACTTTGATGTAAGGCAAGCGCAGGATAGGAGGATAGAATATATACAAAAAAGACAGTGTTGCATATTCACACGTACGATAGGAGGATGGAATATGTATGAAAAAATAGTAAGCAGAAGGAATTTCAACAAAATTAGAAGAAACGAAAGCTAGGCACCATATGAACATGCAACCAATATCACTCTATCAGGTAAAAAGTGTCTCGTCATAAGTGCCATTTCAAGAAATTAGAAGCAGTACAAGCTAGAAGACAATGCAAGATGCAACCTACATCACAGTCCCAAGTGAAATGTGTCTTATGGGTAAATGATCGTTGCCTATACAAGTTGTAAGCTACGCAGATGCAATTCAACATAATCAGAAGTAATACAAACTAGATATCATACGGAAAACGCAACCACATATAACAGTTCCAAGTTAGAGAAAGCACCTGTGATGGTGGAGTAGGGGAGATGTGTTCATCATGTACACGTATGTTCTAGAAACCGGAACACATGTCATATTTACAGCATTATGTGTAAAGTAAGTAGATGCAATTCCACAAAGTTAGAAGCAATATAAGCTAGACATCATACGCAACATGCAACCACATATAATAGTGCCAAAAGCAAGCACCTGTGATGCTGGAGTAGGGGAGATGTGCTCATCATCTACACAGCTACTTGACTATCTAGCCTTGTGTTGTCTTGCGAATCTTGTTGGGAGGATGGTGGTGTAGAATCTATGGAGACCCTATGTTTGAGTTGCTCCGAAGGACCACCATCATCCACTACCGGACTAATTTCCTTCAGTTGTAATGATTTTGCATTGTGAAGTCAAACCGATAAAACGAAGAAATAAAATTTGCTCTTCAGGACACATTCATGCATGATACTAATGAACACTACTTAGATTAAAGGCAAACACATGATGCGAGGATGGAATATGTATGAAAAACAGGATGGTGTGACATATTCACACCTATGATGTGGTAACTAAGCAGAAGGCATTTCAACAAATCAGAAGCACTGCAAGCTAGACACCATATGAAAGATGCAACCACTATCACACAGCCAACTTCAAACTGTATGGCGTTTCAACAAATTAGAAGCAATACATGCTAGAAATCATATGCAAGACACAACCAATATCAAAGTGGTGACCTAAAGGTGCCTTATCATAAGTGACTGATGTGGGATATGCAAGAACAGTAGTCTGATGTATGAACATGGTGTGATCTGATATAGTACGTTCTAGAAACAAGAACATATGTCATATTCACATGCATTATGTGTAAAGTAAGCAGATGCAATTCAACAAAGTTAGAATCAATACAAGCTAGACATCATACGCAACATGCAACCAAATATAGTAGTGCCAAGTTAGAGCAAGCACCTTTGATGGTGGAGTAGGGGAGATGTGCTCATCATCTACACAGCTACTTGACTATCTAGCCTTGTGTTGTCTTGCCAACCTTGTTGGGAGGATGACGGAGTAGAATTTATAGAGAACCTCCATTTCGGTTGCTCGGAAGGACTACCATAATCCAATGCCTTGCCAATTTCCTTCAGCTTTATTGATTTTGCATTGTGAGGTCAAATCGACAAGAAAAAGGAATACAATTGGCTCTTCAGAACTCATTCATGCATGATACTAACGAACACTACTCTGACGAAAGGCAAAGTCATGATTCGAGGATCAAATATGTACGAAAAACTTGACGACTTGACATATTCACACCTATGATGTGGTAACTAAGCAGAAGGCACTTCAACAAATTAGAAGCACTACAAGCTAGACACCATACGGAAGGTGCAATCAATATCACTCTGCCAAGTTAAAACTGTCTCGCCATAGGTGGCGTTCATCAAACTAGAAGCAATACATGCTAGAAATCATATTCAAGACGCAAACCAATATCACACTGTCAACTTAAAGGTGTCCCATCATAAGTGACTGATGCAGGATACACAAGAAGAGTAAGTTCATGTAAGAACATGGTGTGATAGACAGATATAGTATGTACGAAAAACAGGAAAGCGTGTCATATTCACGCGTATCATGTGTAAGCTAAGAAGATGCAGTTTACACTAATTAGGAGCTATACAAGCTAGACACCATATGCAACATGCAACTAGATATCACACTGCCAAGTTAGAGCAAGCACCTTGGATGGTGGAGTTGGGGAGCGGAGACTTGGACCTTGTAATGCACTAGTAGTACAAGGAGAATTGGTACAGATGCTTCATTTACGTTACTGAAGAGGATCACCATCATCTCCTTCCTTACTCTTTTCCTTCATCTTTCTTGATTTTGCCTTGTCAAATCAAACCCACAAGAAAAAGGAATAAAATTTGATCTTCAGAACTCATTGATGCATGATACTAACGAACACTACTTTAATGTAAGTCAGCCGCATGATAGGAGGATGGAATATATATGAAAAACATGACGACGTGACATATTGCCATGTATGATGTATAAAGTGTAAACTAAGCACAAGCTGTTTGAACTTGTTAGAATCAATGCAAGCTAGAAACCATATGAAAGATGAAACAATATCACTCTGCCAAATTAAAAGGGTGCCCTAATAGATGTATTTGACCAAATTAGAAGCAATAAATGGCAACAGGCTAGAAATAATATGCAATATGCAACAAATAAAGGTGACTCATCATAAGTGATTGATGCATGATACATAAGAGAGGTAGTTTCATGTAAGAACAAGGTTAACACATAGATGTAGTATGTACCAAAAATAGGAAGGCATGTCATATTCACATGTATAATGTGTAAACTAAGCAGATGCAATTTACCCTAATTAGAAGCATTACAAGCTAGACACCATATGCAACATGCAACCACATATCACACTGCGAAGTTAGAGCAAGCACCTGTGATGGTGGTGTAGGGGAAGTGCGGTCTTCAAGTACAGAGCTACGTTCAATATCTTCATTTAGGCTTGCTATTTCTTGAGAATCATGTGGAGAGGATGAAATTGCATTCTTTATAAGAGTAGTGTGTCTCATACTAACCCACGGGCGTGACTGTCTCATCAAACGCGATAGATGCAGGGTACACAAGAACAGTAGTTTGATGTAAGAACATGGTGTGATAGGCAGATGTAGTATGTACCAAAAACAGCAAGGCATATGATATTCACATGTATAATGTGTAAGCTAAGGAGATGCAATTTAACAAATTAGGAGCAATACTAGCTAGGAACCATATGCCACATGCAACCAGATATCACACTGCCATGTTAGAGCAAGCACCTTGGGTTCTGGAGTAGGGGAGATGAGATTTGGAACTTGCATTGCAGTACGAGTAGCAGGAGGCAGAGATCATCTGTTTTGGTTGCTCCAGAGGACCACCATCATTCCATGCCTTCGTCCATTTAGATTTTTCCTTGTCGAGTAAACACACAAGAAAAAGGAATGAAATTTGCACTTCCAAATTCGTTGATGCATGATACTCACGAACACAACTTTTATGTATGGCAACCACATTGTAGGAGGATGGAATATGTATGAAAAACGCTAAGCAGAAGGCATTTCAACAAATTGGAAGCAATGCAATCTAGACACCATATGAAAGATCCAACCAAAATCACTCTACCAAGTTAGATGTGTCTCATTATAAGTGGTACTTCAACAAATTAGAGGCAATACATATTTGAAATGATATGCAAGATGCAACCAATATTACACTGTCAACTTGAAGGTGTATCGCCAAAAGTGATTGACGAGGGATACACAAGAAAAGTAGTTTGATGTAAGAACATGGTTAATAGAAAGACGTAGTATGTACCAAAAACAGGTAGCCATGTCATATTCATAGGTATAATGTGTTAACTAAGCAGATGCAATTTACCCTAATTAGAAGCATTACAAGGTAAACACCATATGCAACATGCAACCACATATCACACTGCCAAGTAAGAGCAAGCACCTGCGATGGTGGTGTGGGGGAATTGCGGTCATCAACTAGAGGGCTACGTTGACTATCTTCATTTAGCCTTGCTGTTTCTTAAGAATCATGTGGGGAGGATGACACTGCACTCTTTAAATGAGTAGGGCGTCTCATAGTAACCCACTGGGGTGACTGTCTCATAATAAGTGATTGATGAGGGATACAAAAGAGCATTAGTTTGATGTACGAACATGGTTAATAGACATATGTAGTATGTATCAAAAAACAGGAAGGCATGCCATTATCCAAGGTATAATGTGTAAAGTAAGCAGATGCAATTTAACCAAATTGGAAGCAATACAAGCTAGACACCATATGCAACATGCAACCATATTTGACAGTGCGAAGTTAAAGCAAGCACCTGGGATGGTTGTGTGTGGCAATTGAGATCATCAACTGCAGAGGTACATTTACTGTCTCCAACTGCTAACACTTCACCCTTTAGAACGTTGAAACGCTTAGTGCTTATCTTCGAATTACACTGGAGCGACTTCTCTGTTTTTTCTTTTCTACATTCATCAACACTGCATCAGAGTCTGAAATATCCATGCATAAAAAAAAATTGTGTGAGTATGGGTGAAGTGTGTGCACAATTAATATAGTGTAAAGGTAGCAGATAGCAGGTCGGTGAGAAATAAATGACGGGAGACATATGATAGTTGTACAACATGCATGGCACACTAAATTACTACTGGATTCTATGAAAATAACAGTCGACTAAAAACAAATAGGTCAGTCCATTTTTTCTGCACCGTCGATGTGGGGACCCCGATTCATAAGTCGTGATCACCGAATGCACGTGTACAGTGATCCCAGAGATCAATGCTCACTAAACACACAGAAGCTGAATAACAAGAGTCTTACATCCATACATACCGTTTTACACAAATTATGACCATTATGGTCAAGTCTTGAGGATAACATCGCAGCGGAAATCTTCGTCAATAACTTGGACCCATGCCATCTGCCTTAACCCTACAGGCATTCTGATTGGGAAATGTCCTAGCTCGCATGTTCATCGCCGAAGTATTCTTCATCATATCCTGTTCTTTCATGCCTGGCCAATAAAATAACTAGTGGCAAGCCAATGAGTACTTTGAATGTACTCGCAAGCAACCCATGTTTTGGTTCAAGATACAACAATGCATGATATAGGTAAATTTTTTTTGCAGAAAGCTAGTTTAGAGTGCAATGACATGTTCAACAACTTGTAAGACATGCATCAAGAGAATTCAAGTAACCATGAGGACAGGTTACATATATCAACATAAATAGAGTGGGCACCAACCCAACTCAATCATGTCAAGTCCCTTGACTTGACCCAAGTAGTTTTATCAACACACACAATCGGTTTGTAAACATGTGGACATAGCCCAAGAGCGGTTACCCAACTGTCCTTGACCGTGGACACGGCTATTCGAATAGTTTTACACTCTGCAGAGGTTGCACACTGTACCCACAAGATCCGGGGAACTTCCGTGTCATCCACGACCCGCGATACCTCAAGTACCCGGGGTAAGCACCCGATCACTACCTTTCCCTAGATGACACTAACATGGAGTCCACTCGATTGGTAGTAACCCCCGTGCCTAACATTTCACATCATAAAGTTGTGGAGCCTCGCTCCCATATTCATCACATACCACAAGCACGGGGTACCAACGGTGTGTCCGGTCTTTGTAAAAACGATCATGGCCGCCCTACTTGCACGACCCGTCCAGAGAGAGCACCAACTCTCCCCGTCACTAATGTCACGGGCTCCAAGCTAGTATCGACCTAGGTAATCAATAATGCCCTTTCCCATATAAGGATAGAGTGGTTGCGCATGTAAGGTTGGAATAACGGTCACAACTTCAACCAATCCGTTTTGAAAACAACACACACTTGCCTCGGTAAACCACTTCGTCATCAAGTGGCTACCCAACTCATCATCTCCCCCGGGCATAAGTGGCACCCGATGGGGTTTTCGAAAAGTCCTTTGAAAATACTTAGTCTCCTTCACCATGCATATTCCCGTCCCTTTTTGTGTAGCATCTACTTTAGCATCCTATCTACTCCCACTGGCATAACCCTCATAAGAAGGTAGGGTCATGCACAATGCAAGTATCAACGAGAAAGTATGGTGGCAAACCATCAAAGTGGTTACCACCTCATCATGATTCCGTTGCAACAACAATATGGTGCTATATGACATGCATAAAAAGGGGTTCATAGACATGGTAAAAGGGCTGCTTGCCTGGTTCCTCAGAGTCTTCAAGTCTTCAAATATCTCTGGTCCAACTCCGAGAATTTCGTCTACTTCATCAACTATCGTCGAAAGCAACCATAATAAGCAACACAACAAGGCAGGAAATAAAAGTGCTCTAAAAATATGAGTTGGACTTTTCTGGGATACCTCTGGTCATATGAGGGATGACCAAAGTGGTTTCATTAGGATTTGATCAATGGACATCTCTGAACATTTCAATATGATGGAATCAAGGGATTAATGGGTTTGCAAGAACAGAAATATATTTTTGAAAAATGAGAAAAGGCACCCATTTAACAAAGGATGATTTTAGAAGCATCTAGGAATTGGTTTCACTGGATTTGGAGTTGAGATGATTTTCCTATGAATTTGCAAAGTTGGCTATATATAAAGAAAAAGACCATTATTTGAGGTGATATAGAAAGTATTAGAAAAAATGTTCAAAAACTAAGTTTTGAACTTATAGACATCTAGGATTTTGAATCATGGAATTTGGATCAAAAATGGGCTCTCTGTGATTTTCTAAAGTTCATCACAGAAATGGAAAAACAAGATTTGATAAATGTTTGTGAAGAAAAAGTTTCTGGAAAAATGTGCAAGTTGCACCATGAGATAGATCATGATTTTATGAGCTACTAGAAATTTGAATCATCAAATTTGGAGTTAATATGAATATTTTATGGATCTTACAATATTTCTGGAAAAGAATAAGAAGAGGAAAGGAATCAACCTTATAACGCGCAGACCGGGCCCGGCTAAACAACAGCCTCTTGGGCTCGGCCAGTGGATCAGCTCTTGTGAGGAAGGGTGACAGCGAAGAGCGCCACCCAGTGGGGAAAGCGGATCGGCTAGGAGCCGTTTCCACTTAACCCGACAGGTGGGCCGGCTCGGTCACCTCTGCCGCTGACGGGCGGGCCCCCTTGCCAGCTGGCGGGTGGTCGTCCGCTACCTCGCGCCTGAGGGAGAGGAGCGACATGGGAGGCACGGCCGAGCGGCACCGGCGCCCGTCTCGGCGGCTCCGGTCACTTGCGATGGTGCCCAGCACACCGGACGACTCAGCGCAGCGTGCCGATCCCGTCCATGTGCTTCGCACCCGTGGAGGAGCTCGGGATGTCACAAATCTTGGCGGTGGCCGGCGGCGATCCTTTGGCTGTGGAGGAGGATAGGGGACGCGGGAGAGAGAGAGGGCTGATCCAGAAGGACTAGGGGAGGGGGAGAGAGTGAATGGAGATGAGGGAGAGACCAGGGGAGGCCCTATAAGGCGAGGCCATGGTGCACCGTGAGCCAAGCTCACGGGTGCCATGCGAAGTCGCGATGGCGGTCGAGGAGGCTCTGGATGGTCGATGGCGCTCGTGGAGTTCGTCCAGGAGCGAGGGAGGTGAGAGGGGGAGCGAGGCGATGCCAGAGGCAGGCCAGCCGTGTGGCCAGGAAGAGGCCGAGTCGGGCAGTGCTCGGGCATGCAACGACTGGCTCAAAGGAGATAGAAGGAGGAGGGGCCCGGCCTCGTAGCGTGTCACGCACGCCGAGGCGACCTCGAGGACACGTTCGGCGCCCAAAGTCGGCGGGAGCATCGGGCGAGGCGGCTCTGGTTCCACAGTGCCTTTGAAGCGCTCGAGCGCCCATGGCATGCCATGGCATTAAGAAAGGGGAGTGGGCGCGCCACTTGTGTCGATAGTGCGGGAGGTATTAGGATAGCGGGGAAGCCTTGGATGCCTTGTGGAACCAATGGAGTGAGGAGGAGGTGAGAAAGAGAGAGGAAGGTGCTATCGGAGGGGTAAATGGGGTGTTTCACCCTCAATCATTGAGTGAGGCCGGGGAAGAGTTCCTGGAGATAGGAGAAGACTAGGAGGAGTTGTGGTAAAAAGTTGAGCTCAAGGAGATTAGGGGAAGGGGTCAAAATGGTGTTTTTGGAAAAATGGCAGAAGGTTTTTGTTGTTGGTTTGGGCAAGAAGATGATTTCCATTTGTCATGAGGCTCCACACGGTGAAATGGCACACATAATTAGGGCCTTCCACCCATTTTGAGCTCATTTGAGCAAAGTTGACAATGCAACTTTTGTGAATCCTAGAAATGAACAGAAATGGATTTTCCAAGATTTAGTCATGCAAATCTATTCTCCTTGATGCACCACTTGGTGTAGTGCCATCATTAGAGGCTATGAACATGTCCAAAAAAGTTCAGATCAAAAGGAGAAAGTTGCCAATGTAGATTTATTCAAATTTGGTTCTGGACAGAAAGGGTTTTGAGGCACTTTGATCAACATAACATTCTATCCAACTTGTTCCATTTGGTCTAGATGCATGATTAGGCCATTGGAGCATGTTCTCAAGACTTGCGAGAATTTGGATATGTTTGGCAATGTAAGGTTACTCAAACTTCAAAATGGACAGAAATGGTATTGAGAGGATTTGATGATGTTATCTTGTTCTCCAAGACATGAGACTTGGTAAGATCACCAAATATGTCATATGTGACATGATAGAAGTTTCTTGGAATTTTTGGAGAATATTTCCTTTGTAAATATTTCAAAAGCTTGAAATATCCAGAAAGGGTTTTTGAGGGATTTGAACAATATTTTGAACATGACCATGTGTTGAAACTCTTATATATGGACAATATATGTCCACTGAGTTTCCCTAGGTTTCTGTCAAATATTTTTAAAGCAATAAAATAATTTTTCCTATTAAAGACCATTTCTGGCCTTCAGAAAAAGCTTTTAAATAAAATAGGAAAATAACTTTAAAAATTATATTTTTGTGGTTTCTCAGTATCCTATATCTAATAGGAGTAAAATATATATTTATAAAGATTTTTACTGCCCTTAATTAAGTACTTGCGGTGCAAACCTCAATTCAGGGGTTTTTGGAAAACTAATTGTTGAAAATACTTTTTGGCCAAATTATTTTTGTAAGAAAATACTATATTGCTCTATACACATGGCATGATCATTGGGAAAAGGTTTTGGATCAAGGAGAGGAAGTATAGAAGTTGGAGGATTTATTTGATTTTTAGAGCACTTGCAAACAGCAAACAAAAATCCAATCAAGGAAAGTCCAAAACACTCAAAAGTTTTTGTCAAAACACATTTTATCATGATTTATTAGCTTAAGTGTTCTGGCATGAAAATCAGGGTGTGACAGACCTACCCCCCTTACAAGAATCTCGTCCCCGAGATTCCTAGACTAGGTCTTGAAAGGGATCTTTGAAACTTGGATGCAGGGTAGTCTTCAAGTCCTCATGTTGCTTCTGCTTCCGTGTAGTGCTCCATTGAGCTTGAAGTACTTGATGATGTGGCTTCGTGTATGTCGCTCTTCTTGATCCAGGTTACTAATGGTAGCTCGTGGTAGGTTAAATTGGGCTAGGAGTCTTGGCTCGGTGGTCGATGTCTTTGTAGAGATCGGGATAATTAGGAAGTTAGAAATGTTTCCGGAGTGGTGTCGTGTGGAAAAATATTGTGCATAGTGGGTGAGTCAGGTGGTAACTCTAGTTGGTATCTGTCTACTCTTCGTCTTGAAGTGATCTCGGAGGGGGTTGTTAAATCTTGGAGTGATCTCGAAGGGGGCCGATGAATCTTGGTGTGGGTTTCCTTGTCATGGAAATGCTTGGTTCCTTAGAGAGAAGTGGTTTGTAGATACGCACGGTCTTCGACGCGGATGTTTACTTCTTGATGATGGTGGTAGTTGTAGTTCTTCCTCCTTGGCATGGCGGTCTTCAAATGTTCTTGGACTAGCTGAACGACTTTCTTCCGTCTTCGGGTGGACAAGTAGGTCACCAAATGATGATGACAACTATCTTGTCTAAGCACTCCATGAAGTCTATGGGGTACGTAAAGTGGGCTGAGGCATTGGTGATGGTTACGGTTGAGTATTGGCCAAGGTCTTATCGATCTAGAGGCAAAGCCCAAGGTCAGGATCTGACCATGTTGTGGCTTGGTAGGGCGTAAGGGTTTCAAGGATTCTAGCGTGCGAGTGAACGTTTATCATTGAGCACAATTCCTGAGATGCCAAATGTTCTACCTAGTCTTTGCCTCATATTACCAAAAGAATCATCTCGTATAGGTCAACTCCAATCATCACTCATGTGATTCATATCCTCATGGCTCCCGAGAGGAGGTCTAACAAAATCATACATGTCTACAATCCCCAAACTCATATGTATGTCTACCCCTAAAAATCCATGGGTAGAACATATAAGCTGCTAAGCTCGAACGTGACAATCCAAGTGTTTGGCCTATTCTTCCAAGGTCCATGATAGTGCACTTCTACCCTAAGGAAACCCGTCGTATGCCACTCCAAAATATTGTTTCCTTCCTATGAATCAACTCCAACAACCCATTAACTACACCAAGCGTTACATGACCCAGTAGTTCTTCAAATCCAATCTCTATGGTGTTCCACACGATCTTCTAATATCCTATAATCCACAAATACTAGGAAGGCTACCTTACTATAGTCAGTCCACCAATTTCCATTATCATGGTCAAGTAAACTCCAAGGTCAAGCTTACATGGAACCCTGAATCATCTCCGACAATTAATCCAATCTCCTAGTTTATCGTCCACCGAGAAACATGATATCATAATTGAGATCATCAGTATAAATCCAATTTACTCCAAACCATGTAGATATACATTATAATCTATATTCAACTAGGATCACCTACTTAAATCCAAATCTCATGTCCAACGAGGATTTCTTCACTTTTCCCCCAAGTCATTATTGCAATATCAACTGTCTACTATCCATATCACTGGCTAAGTCAAATCCTTATATATCCGAGAATTTCAGCTTGCGACTACAATCGTCCTACTAACTCCAATTTACTCAGGGATAATGAAAGCTATGCTACTCTATAATCATGATCCCACCAAGTTCATCTACCAACATGAAAACCTCATAATCCACCAAATAGTCTCGGATAATTCCTCAAGGTCACCGATATAAACTCATCAAGTCATTTGTCCTCTGTTCCTTTATCCTCAAACTGGTATTCCTATGGCATCGTCAGTTCTGGTGCTATATTAGGATGATAATGTGCTCGTTCACTATGTCCACTAGTTCCATAATGAACCCAGTGTTGTGCGAGGTTTACAGAGGCTTAACTGGTTCTCTTGCAATTCTGTGGGTTAAGCACATGGTTAAGGACTCAATCTGGGGTATCTCATGAAGTCTTGAAGGGTCTAGGATTGGGTTTCTAGTATGGAGGGTTAAAGATAACTCTACGGGGTTTCACTTGGTCGAGGAGGCTGCAACAAAAAGTCTTCAGTGCTAGTTGGTCGCTGAAGCAGCTTCCTTGGTGCATCTTGTCTTGCTGGTCTTCAGTTGAGGAGAGAGATGAGAGGGATAAGTAGCATAAAAGGGGGATGCCTAAAGGGGGTTCTATAGTGCAGGTGCAAACCAGCAAGTTCCAAAAAGGCAAAACCCAAACAACAAAATAAGGCAGGTAATATAGTTGCGTACTTGTTGCCTAGGGCAAAAAGGGGCGACTGATATCAAAACACAAACAAATAAAAACAAGAAACACACAATCATGGTTCTATTCGAACTATCATACGGCTCGACTGCGCATAGGGGGTACACGACTCATCCTACCCTAGGGGTTCTCGGACTCAGTAGTCGTGCCTTGTGCCTCGTGCAGTCTTCTGAGTTTTCCTCAGGTGTCGCTACGTCTCTTGTTTGATGAAACGATCTGGGTTGAGCCTGAAGAATCTTTGACAACTTCTTGCCTGTTGAAGTGATGGGGTGAAGGTGGCTCCTCGTAACTGGCATTGACTTGATCTTCTGTTGTCTTGTTAATCATGACGATCACTTTTGCCTTTTTAAGGTGTTGGCGGTTCTAGGTGGCACTCCTTTATGCAATGGCATTAACAAGGCATAATAGAGGCCCAATCTGTTAGACACCTTGTTGACAATATCATCACCGAGAGCACGGGATGAAGAGAACCGTTTTCCTGCTCACTATAGTGAGGCGGACCAAATGGCTAGGTTCTCATCCACTAGTGGTTGCCGATACAACAACGGTAGTGACAGGGTTACCCTATTAGCGATGTATATCATGATCTTGCATAACCTATGCCCTGATCTTCGTAGGCTAAGGTTGCATCATCTTGGGGCAGTGTCAAGGGTGTCACCATCTCCTAGGTCTTCAGGTCCTCATTCCTCGGGGATGCATCTTCTGTTGGTATCGTCTTGTTGTGATGTCGCCAATCTTGTGTTCAGGAGATGTGGGTGAATGTCTAGCAAGGCATCTTCCGTCTTGATTATCCATGAGGATTACAAGGAATCCAGTGGTTAGGGGCACAAGGGTTCTAGCGACCAAAGGTTTTGAAGGGGAAGAGATCAATAAGGAAAGTGTACCTTAGTTTTCGAAAAACTGAGAAGGGAAGAGAAGTACAGATAGTTTTGAAAACTAGTAGTAGTTTTGGAAATAGTTTTACCCTAACAAACGACCATGCTAACTAAGGCTTCCTACAGTCAGGATGGCTCTGATACCAGCTCTGTGGGGACCCCGACTCATAAGTCGTGATCACCGAATGCACGTGTCTGAGGATCCCGAGATCAATGCTCACCGAACACCACGAAGCTGAATAACAAGAGTCTTACATCCATACATACCGTTTTACACAAATTATGACCATTATGGTCAAGTCTTGAGTATAACATCGCAGCGGAAATCTTCGTCAATAACTTGGACCCATGCCATCTGCCTTAACCCTACAGGGCATTACGACCGAAATGTCCTAGCTCGCATGTTAAATCAAGTATTCTTCATCATATCCTGTTCTTTCATGCCCGCCAATAAAATAACTAGTGGCAAGCCAATGAGTACTTTGAATGTACTACTTAAGCAACCCATGTTTTGGTTCAAGATACAACAATGCATGATATAGGTAAATTTTTTTGCAGAAAGCTAGTTTTGAGTGCAATGACATGTTCAACAACTTGTAAGACATGCATCAAGAGAATTCAAGTAACCATGAGGACAGGTTACAGATATCAACATAAATAGAGTGGGCACCAACCCAACTCAATCATGTCAAGTCCCTTGACTTGACCCATGTAGTTTTATCAACACACACACTCGGTTTGTAAACATGTGGACGTAGCCCAAGAGCGGTTACCCAACTGTCCTTGACCGTGGACACGGCTATTCGAATAGTTTTACACTCTGCAGAGGTTGCACACTGTACCCACAAGATCCGGGGAACTTTCGTGTCATCCACGTCCCGCGATACCTGAAGTACCCGGGGTAAGCACCCGATCACTATCTTTCCCTAGACGACACTAACATGGAGTCCACTCGATTGGTAGTAACCCCCGTGCCTGTCAGGACCCCGACTCAATGCCACATAGATCTAGCATGTAACACCTCATATTACTTTGCGGCCTCACGCACGGTATCCCCACGGGTGTCGCCTTACCTTTGCCCGGGACCGTTTGCGCCTTTTGGCACACGTATATGATAGAGTCGCTAGCATCCATATGATAAGGAGCCCGGGCTGACATGGCTAGTCGTAAACCCAAAGTGGCACAAACTTACAGGACAGGCATCCATGACCCAAAGATCGAGCGTGTCGGTCATCACGTGTGAATCGAGGCTGTAGCACTGGGCTAGCAGACTCGTGAACCGGGCAGAAGCGGCTAACAGACTCGGTATTCATCGCGTGACATTTCCCGAAGGGACGGACACGAGAACGAAGAAGGACACATGCCGGCCAGCCTAAGTGTTCCGGAGCAAGAGCAAGCTACCATGGCTCGATGAAACACTAGGAGACATTTCCGTAAGAGAGGCTACTAAAGATAAACAACTAGATAGTCGGATCCCACACATACCAAGCATTTCAAACATACACACAATATGCTCGATATGTGTAAATACAACATGGCATCACAACATAACTCTCGACTCAAGTATGTATTCATTAGGCTCCGAGGAGCGAGATATTACAAACAGGGTCTCATGACCCAACATTGAGCATACAAATCAAAGCACAAGCGGAAGCTTAACATGTCCGAGTACGCATAACTATAAATGAAAAAGGCTTAGAAGCCTGATTATCTACCAGATCCTGCCGAGGGCACAAGATCGTAGCTGAGGTAACAAGCTAAACGTCGAAGTCCACGTGGAACTACTAGCGAGACTGAAATCTCTCTGCAAAAAAATAAAATAGGAAAATGTGAGTACAAATGTACCCAGCAAGACTTACATCAGAACTAACTACATATGCATCATTATCAACAAAGGGGTAGTGGAGTTTAACTGCAGCAAGCCAGCTTTGACTCGGTGGCTATCCTGAACTACAACTGCAAGTAACTCTTTTGAGGTGGCGCACACGAGTCCACATATTCACCATATCAATACACCACTATGGATCCGAACCCGTCTCCCTACGAGAACGCCATCCATAGCACTCACACTTATCTTGCGTATTTTAGAGTATCCACTTTCACTTGTCTATGAACTATACAAGGGGTCCAAGTTTCCATATCCGAGGAATCCGGCTATTCAATAGATAATGATAACCTGCGGGTGTACTTCTTCACACACGCCTCGCCACTTATCGCCTACAGACACGTCATGTACCTCGGCAACCTTCAAGCGGAAGCCAGGCGAGGGAGTCGGCCACGACCTACCTAAACACTCAAGTCTCTCGTCCAGGTTTATCGCCTATTCGGGTTCCATCCGCAAGGAGATCCGGCCGGGGTGTCGCTCACGGCCCCAAACGATGTGAGCAGGGTTCCCAAGCCCACCTCGACGGGTGGATGTACGCTTGGTACACCGTGCCACAGTGCCTAGTCATCCCAAGCCCACATGCACGGGTGCCACTTGGTAGACTACTAACACTACCTACAAACACGAAAACTAGTTGCAACTCACGGACAGAGAACAAGCGTGATTAAGAAGCCGAGAGGGCTTGGGCGCCGGAGCCCAATGTGTGGTAGTAGCTGTTCATGGATCACAAACACGAACTCAGTTCACGAGGGCGGCTGCAATGAGACAACCCACCATGTACTCCTACATGGCCTCTCACCGCTACCTTTACCAAATCGTGTTCACACACTTAGCTCACACACAAGAGGACATGTTCACACGCCTCGATTCATCCTCGATGAATCGGACCCGACTCAACTCTAAGCGTGCGGGCATGACAAAAAACATGAATGAGTAGGCACATCAGGGCTCAAACAACTCCTACTCATGCTAGTGGGTTTCATCTATTTACTTGTGGAATGACAGTCATGCAAAGGATAAAGGGGTTCAGCTACCGCAGCAAGTAACAGTTGAATCGTTGTTGTCCTAATGCAGTAAAAGAGAGCAGGAGCGAGAGAGTGGGATTGTATCGGAATGAACAAGGGGGTTTTGCTTGCCTGGCACTTCCGAAGATAATATAGCTCTTCATCAGTGTCATCGATCACATTGTCGAAACCACGTCTATCGAGAGGGGACAAATACCGGCAACAGAGAAAGAAACACAATCAATGCAATGCACAATATGATGCATGATCATGACATGGCAACATGCTGGTGTTTGAGCTAATGCAACTAGCAACAAAGTTAAATGAAGTTGGTTTGAACCCTAAGTTCAAATCCAAACTCCATATGTGAAATTCAAATGCCATTTATATGATTTGTCCTAAACAGCAGCCATAAGTTGTTCTAACATGCATTAAAATGGTACAGATGGATAGATTGGATTTTTCTGATCATTTTTCATATATAATTTATTTGATTTGGAGTTACGGTTGATTTTCTATGAATTTTTGAAGTTTAGGCCTTTTTCTGGATTTTCCTGATTATTTTAAAAATAAAATAAATTCCAGAAATGTAATATTACGTCGAGATGGCGTCATCCCGAGCTCAGCGAGTCAACAGGCTGCCCGGGTCAAACGACGACCAGGGGTCCATCGTCGATGACCCAAGGCTGGTTAGTGTGGCTGACAGGTGGGGCCGGGTCAACAGACGCGTCAGCAGGTCAACTTTGACGTGTGGGGCCGGTCAGCGGGTGACGTGGCAAGATCAAGCTAATGGGTGGGGTCCAACCTGTTAAATTAATACTAAGTATTTTGTTAGCCGGTTAATTAACCCTGTGGGACCCACTGTCAGTGACATGGGCGTGTGGTTAGTGCTTACTTAACCCTCGCCACGTCAGCGAACGGCGTTCAGCCGCCGGTGACCACATCCCGTGGCGGTGGCTCGCCGGCGTTGCTCGGGACGGCGCTACAGAGCACCGTTTCGCTCGGGGTTTGCAGCTACGGGACGCTGGCAGTGAGGCGCATCCGGTGGTGGCGCGTGGTGTCTTTGGGGTGTGTAGCAGCGCGGCGGCGAAGCGAGCGGCGGCGGAGTTCGCCGGTGCGGAAACGCTGCGGCGCTTCGAGAGTGAGTTTGGGTGCGGGTTGGGTTCCTGGCGAGGTCTGGAGCACGTTAACGTGCCAAGGAGCGACGAACACGGCCTCTGGCCACGGCGGCGAGAAGCTCAGGCGGCGGTGCATTTCGGTCATCAAGGGGGCGACGGCTACGGCAATCAAACGAAGAGGGGAAGAGGGGGAAACGGTGGCGGAGCTCACATCGGTGCCATAGGGATGGTTAGCGGGCTCGGGGACGTCCTGCGCGCGGCGGATCGACGACGATGGTGGCCGGAGCCCGAGGTGGAAGACGACGGCGATGGCGACTTTGCTGGCCTCCCGAGGTCGCGTAGATCGGCTAAGACGGCGTAGCGGATGACGGCAGAGCTCGTGGGCCGGTCGGGGGAGCGAGGGGGGTGCGGTGGACACGGCGGCAGCGAACGGTGGCGGCAGCGCTCAGCGTTCGTGGGAGGGAGAAACAGAGAGGGGAGAGCACTTGGGAAAGTGAGGGAGGCCAGGGGTTACGTGGCGCTCGGGCTGGCTCGAAGCGGCGGAGCGAGGAGGTGGCGAGCGGCGCTTGCCGCAGCCACACGCCTCCCTCCCACCGCGGGAGGTGGAAGACGATAAGCGCGTGGAGCTGGGCTGGGCTGGCTTTGCCCGGCTGGGCTGCTTGCACAGAGCTGGGCAGCTACTGATTGCGGGCCGCCAGTGCGTTCTGTTCCTTTTTTATTATCATTATCTGTTTTTAGTTAATATTTTGCCACTGTTTTGAATTCAAACAAATTCAAACAATGCCAAAAACTCCTCTGAATATTTTTATTTTGCTAGATGGACTTTTCCAAAAGCTCATAAAATAATTCAGGGGTATTTGAAATTATATTCTAATATATGAATATAATCCAAATTCAAATAGCTAATGATTTAAATTCAAAGACCCAAAATATTCCTTACAAATGTTCATTATTTTTGGTTTGGTGCAAGAGCCTTGCCAAAAATATTAAACAGTTAATAAGATCATTTTGAGAAACATTGAATGCAATTTCCCAGGGTTCTTTGCCCTTCTTGAATTAAATCTTGAGGCTTCCAAATTTCCTCAATTCAGGTTTCAAAAATTTAAACATGATGCAAGCAAGATGCAAACGCTAGGCAGCACCAGTAGCTAGGGATGTGACAACTCACCCCCACTAAGCAAAAATCTCGTCCCGAGATTCAAGCGTAGGGTAAGATGAAGGGGGGACACAAACTAACACAATCTTCACGATCCAGGTGTCCTTCTCGAGAATGTTGATTCATTGCATCATCTTGATCTTGACATCTTGCTTTGAGACCTACATCCAACATGACAACGAGAGGAAAGGGAGGATTTTAGAAGAATCAATCTTCTCGAAGATTGAACAACCGACGATCAACTCGCGGAATGAGACATAGCAACATCTCTCGAGCTGAGACACGAAGCACACATCTAGAGGAATGGAGTGGAACAAATGATGAGGGTTCACTAGGTAGACAACAATTCCACACTTAAGAGGGTGGTGAACGATTGTCAACGTAGCGAGCAGTTGAGTTGCCATGATACCATAACGATGCACTTTAGGGAAGGTGACTCGTAGAAATATCCCCTTTAAGTGGCAAAAAGAATTACCTTTGATTCAGAGATCATTGAAATTCTTTATACCCGCCTAAGGCAATCACAATCGATCATTTGAAGGAGTCCGAAAGAATGACATTCTCGGGCCAGAATGGATGATGTGGATTACCTTGTTGAAAACAACACAAGGGTTGATTTTAGTAACTGGGGAGAAGCTCAACAGCAGAAAGTGATTCCACTATTGGAGTGGTTATAGCATAACCGAAAAGACTAGGAACAATTCCAGTTAGTGCCGGTGATAATACATAGTGCTTGTGCGTGCTCTCAAGAACTTGAGCATTTCCATATTCATCAAGGTTTTACCAACATCCGTGGCAAGGGTGCTGACAACACAACATACTACCATGATGAATAGCGATGGACAATGCAAATACAAAGGAAGATAACACCTTCTCAGATTTCACCTTAGCGAGGCCAAGGGGACAAAACCTGGAGGATTGACCGAGAGACATTTAGCACTCCGCTTCTAATGTTCTCCTTGATGTGCTAGCATATCCCATTCATTGATATGGTTTGATATCTAGAACATTAAGTAACAGGTCGGACTTCGGGGGCACAAAAAATCATAAGGCACATAAATAGGGAATAATTCCTACGAAGTCCTTATGGAGAGGTGGCCAACTTCTTCAATCAAGATATTACAATAACAGGTCTTCCGGCTGGGTGTGTTGGCCACGGCATCCATTTTACCGGGTTACAGAGAGACCAATAATACAATTCTTGGGAAACGTTCCAACCATCATATCTGCCTGAGATTCAGATCTGGTTGGTGTCAGAATAATCTAGACTCATCGAGTTTAGAAAGAAAAATGAAAGTTTGCAACACAAACCGACGAGATGATGTTGCGTGATTCTCGGAAAATGAGCTACGGTAGCAGGCTCCAAAACATGAGCTGGTTCTGCTACAAACATGTGAACACGTTGTCCCAGACAAACATGGCCACACAGTAGTATTATAATAAAACACTACCGAGTTCAGGAGGGGAAACATCATCGAGGATATCGAAGTCCTTGCATAAGTCATGAGCCTACGAAGGAACTTCGTCTCCTCGAACAAATCAATCAGTGGCTTGGTGTGCTAGGGACACACATAGAATGGAGGTAGCGAGCCTATCAAACCATAGCATACTTCGCACATGCATGACTGACTTGAGATAATTCCAAAGGAAGCAAAAACAATCTTTCTCGGATCCACGGCGGCAACTTACACCAAGTGCACGTGAATTAGAGGTGGTCACTTCTCTCATCCGGACATATGCTCCATGAGCGGTCATGAAAATAATGCTTATAAAAGTTTCCAATACTAGCTGGATGTTCAACACAAATCATGGAGGAGATAAGGATGTTGTCGATGGGCTCAACAACAACTCATCCAGGTTTCCATGAAGAAGGAATTCCATAATTATGTGAACAAGTGATAGCACTGGTCAGACCAAAAGATGTAATGGTGTATGCTCGAGGAATCAACCACGAGTAAGACAACATTACAAATATCGTTGGTTCTGATTTGATTTGATGATAGCCCATACTCAAATCAAAGGTTTGGGATAAGACAATAAATCCAACAATTGATCACGAGGATCAATCAATGAAGACATCATCTTTCTTCAACACACATATAAAAAAGATATCCCTTAAAATGAGCTAAGTCGGACAAGCTTTTATCTTCCAACTCTCCAAGTTGTTGTTTGACCTAACCAACTAGCTCAGGGCTATCGAACCCAGATTCTTGGAGAATGGGTGGTTTGGAGGAAAACCAACATGATCACGAACTCAACATAGCGGTCAGGTGACAACCTGGTAATACTTCCGAGAAGATATTCGGAACATCACGAACCACCGATATGTTACTAAGCTCGATAACAATCTTGCTTTTCAGGGCAAGATGATGTGGTGAAATAAGCAAGGAATTGGATAATCCTAACTGAACGAAATTATTGTCCATTAACTACCAAGCAACAAGGTTGCTAGGAGTATAGATTTCACACACCACAATTCACTTGTCGGTACTCCGGTTGCGACAACACGGAACCGAGGAATGAATAATGATGGCGAGAAGTATCACTATGTCAAGAATTCACAAGAGGTGGTGCAATTCTCATGAAAATCCTGACATAAAGAAGGTAATACTTCAAGGTAGAACAGACCAGAAGCTGGATTGCATTTGATCTGCGGGATACAACTGCTTCGACCCAATCCTGGAGATGGATGAGGTACTGGAGTTTGTTTCTCCTAGTCATTCCGGAATAGAATGGCTTGACGGACCACAAGAGTAATAGGCATCGATAAACAAATGCACGCATACTCTTGACTATCAATTGATAGACGGAGGTCAGAAGACAACTAAAGAGGGACAACTCAAAGAACGTATGATTTTCTGAGTTGTGGATGCATAGATTAGTATGTCGAACCAAGTTCAACAAATTTCTTCCGGATAATCCATGCGGAAAGGTAGAACTGGCAGAGTCACAATTATGAATGGAGAACTCATCGAGGCACTCCTGTTGTGATCTTTTGGTTCAACGAGGAACTGCTGCCATAAACGGTTCATAGTATTTGAAGAAGGAAATACCACGGACCTCGAGGACTATCACAAAGGTTACTAATAACCTAAAGGAACTAGCAAATACTACCAACAAGAAGTAGGTAGGGTGAATATCGGGTTCAGAAACCCAGGAGTAGAATGTCTACTAACTAAATGGCATCACGGGATGCTTTCGAGAATGATGGCCAGAATCATCACACTGGGAACACAAAGCATGGCTAAATTACTAGATGATCCTGTAAGACACCTAGGGTCATAATAATAACTCCAACATATATGTCGAGGCGATAAAGTACCTCAACTCAGCAATTAGTGTGAATAATCTGGCCCAAAGGATTATTAGGAATGGGAAGGAGGGATTTGCAAATGCTTCAGACTATTTAGAAACCTGGAATGACTCGGACAGCATAACGACTGTAAATGCTCAAAAAAGTTTGGAGACATACTACAAAAATGGTGGCATAGCCACTCCGAAGCACAATATCAAAGGTTTTTGGGATCAACAGTTATGAACATAGGAAGTAGTAAAACTGAACTGAGATTTGAAACTAACAATTCTATAAGTCAATGGATTAGTAACACGTCATCCTGATAGATAGATGAGAGGGCCAAGTTCTTAATCCCCGTAGAAGAGAAGAGGTTGACTCAGATCAGAAGGCCATGAGGTATAAGGAGTAAAAGAGCCTTACGTTCCATCCCACAATCAATTCCCCTACATATAACGAAAGCATTTCTAGACTCAACTTTGACCAGTTTGGCTTGGTAAACCTACAGGCAGTCAAGCTCTGATACCAAAGCTGTCAGGACCCCGACTCAATGCCACATAGATCTAGCATGTAACACCTCATATTACTTTGCGGCCTCACGCACGGTATCCCCACGGGTGTCGCCTTACCTTTGCCCGGGACCGTTTGCGCCTTTTGGCACACGTATATGATAGAGTCGCTAGCATCCATATGATAAGGAGCCCGGGCTGACATGGCTAGTCGTAAACCCAAAGTGGCACAAACTTACGAGGACAGCATCCATGACCCAGCATCGAGCGTGTCGGTCATCGCGAGTGAATCCAGTGTGTAGCACTGGGCTAGCAGACTCGTGAACCGGCATGGCGGCTAACAGACTCCGGTATTCATCGCGTGACATTTCCCCGAAGGGACAGACACAGGAACGAAGAAGGACACATGCCGGCCAGCCTAAGTGTTCCGGAGCAGTAGCAAGCTACCATGGCTCAGTGAAACACTAGGAGACATTTCCCGGTAAGAGAGGCTACTAAAGATAAACAACTAGATAGTCAGATCCCACACATACCAAGCATTTCAAACATACACACAATATGCTCGATATGTGTAAATACAACATGGCATCACAACATAACTCTACGACTCAAGTATGTATTCATTAGGCTCCGAGGAGCGAGATATTACAAACAGGGGTCTCATGACCCAACATTCAGAGCATACAAATCAAAGCACAAGCGGAAGCTTAACATGTCTGAGTACAGACAACTATAAATGAAAAAGGCTTAGAAGCCTGATTATCTACCAGATCCTGCCGAGGGCACAAGATCGTAGCTGAGGTAACAAGCTAAACGTCGAAGTCCACGTGGAACTACTAGCGAGACTGAAATCTCTCTGCAAAAACATAAAATAGGCAAACGTGAGTACAAATGTACCCAGCAAGACTTACATCAGAACTAACTACATATGCATCATTATCAACAAAGGGGTAGTGGAGTTTAACTGCAGCAAGCCAGCTTTGACTCGGTGGCTATCCTGAACTACAACTGCAAGTAACTCTTTTGAGGTGGCGCACACGAGTCCACATATTCACCATATCAATACACCACTATGGATCCGAACCCGTCTCCCTACGAGAACGCCATCCATAGCACTCACACTTATCTTGCGTATTTTAGAGTATCCACTTTCACTTGTCTATGAACTGTACGAGGGGTCCAAGTTTCCATATCCGAGGAATCCGGCTATTCAATAGATAATGATAACCTGCAGGTGTACTTCTTCACACACGTTCTCGCCACTTATCGCCTCAGACACGTCATGTACCTCGGCAACCTTCAAGCGGAAGCCAGGCGAGGGAGTCGGCCACGACCTACCTAAACACTCAAGTCTCTTCGTCCGGGTTTATCGCCTATTCGGGTTCCATCCGCAAGGAGATCCGGCCGGGGTGTCGCTCACGGCCCCAAACGATGTGAGCAGGGTTCCCAAGCCCACCTCGACGGGTGGATGTACGCTTGGTACACCGTGCCACGGTGCCTAGTCTGTTCCAAGCCCACCTGTACCGGGTGCCACTTGGTAGACTACTAACACTACCTACAAACACCAGAAACTAGTTGCAACTCCTGGACAGAGAACAAGCGTGATTAAGAAGCCGAGAGGGCTTGGGCGCCTGAGCCCAATGTGTGGTAGTAGCTGTTCATGGATCACAAACACGTAACTCAGTTCTCGAGGACGGCTGCAATGAGACAACCCACCATGTACTCCTACATGGCCTCTCACCGCTACCTTTACCAAATCGTGTTCACACACTTAGCTCACACACAAGGGACATGTTCACACGCCTCGATTCATCCTCGATGAATCGACCCGACTCAACTCTAAGCAATGAGCAGGCATCACAAACAAACATCAATGAGTAGGCACATCGGGGCTCAAACAACTCCTACTCATGCTAGTGGGTTTCATCTATTTACCGTGGAATGACAGTCATGCAAAGGATAAAGGGTTCAGCTACCGCAGCAAGTAACAGCTTGAATCGTTGTTGTCCTAATTCAAGAAAAGAGAGCAGGAGCGAGAGAGTGGGATTGTATCGAATGAACAAGGGGTTTTGCTTGCACGCACTTCCAAGATAATATAGCTCTTCATCGCTGTCATCGATCACATTGTCGAAACCACGTCTATCGAGAGGGGACAAATACCGGCAACAGAGAAAGAAACACAATCAATGCAATGCACAATATGATGCATGATCATGACATGGCAACATGCTGGTGTTTGAGCTAATGCAACTAGCAACAAAGTTAAATGAAGTTGGTTTGAACCCTAAGTTCAAATCCAAACTCCATATGTGAAATTCAAATGCCATTTATATGATTTGTCCTAAACAGCAGCCATAAGTTGTTCTAACATGCATTAAAATGGTACAGATGGATATATTGGATTTTTCTGATCATTTTTCATATATAATTTATTTGATTTGGAGTTACGGTTGATTTTCTATGAATTTTTGAAGTTTAGGCCTTTTTCTGGATTTTCCTGATTATTTTAAAAATAAAATAAATTCCAGAAATGTAATATTACGTCAGCATGGCGTCATCCTGAGCTCAGCAGAGTCAACAGGGCTGCCCCGGGTCAAACCTGACCAGTGGGGTCCACTGGTCAGTGACCCAAGGCTGGTTAGTGTGGCTGACAGGTGGGGCCGGGTCAACAGACGCGTCAGCAGGTCAACTTTGACGTGTGGGGCCGGTCAGTGGGTGACGTGGCAAGATCAAGCTAATGGGTGGGGTCCAACCTTTTAAATTAATACTAAGTATTTTGTTAGCCGGTTAATCAACCCTGTGGGACCCACTGTCAGTGACATGGGCGTGTGGTTAGTGCTTACTTAACCCGCGCCACGTCAGCGAACGGCGTTCAGCCGCCGGTGACCACATCCCGTGGCGGTGGCTCGCCGGCGTTGCTCGGGACGGCGCTACAGAGCACCGTTTCGCTCGGGGTTTGCAGCTACGGGACGCTGGCAGTGAGGCGCATCCGGTGGTGGCCGCGTGGTGTGCTGGGGGTGTGTGTAGCAGCGGCGGCGGCGAGCGGAGCGGCGGCCGGAGTTCGGCCGGGTGCGGAAACGCGGCTGCAGCTTCGAGAGTGAGTTTAAAAGCGGGTTGGGTTCTGGCGAGGTGCGAGCACGTTAACGCGTGCCAGAGCGATTTAACACGGCCTCACCACGGCGGCGAAGCTCGGCGGCGGTGCATTTCGGTCATCAAGGGGGCGACGGCTACGGCAATCAAACGAAGAGGGGGAAGCGGTGGCGGAGCTCACATCGGTGCCGTAGGGATGGTTAGCGGGCTCGGGGATGTCCTGCGCGCGGCGGATCGACGACGATGGTGGCCGGAGCCCGAGGTGGAAGACGACGGCGATGGCGACATTGCTGGCCTCCCGGGGTCGCGTAGATTGGCTAAGACGGCGTAGCGGATGACGGCGGAGCTCGTGGGCCGGTCGGGGGAGCGAGGGGGGTGCGGTGGACACGGCGGCAGCGAACGGTGGCGACGAGCGCACTCGGGCGTTCGTGGGAGGGAGAAACAGAGGAGGGGGAGAGCACTTGGGAAAGTGAGGGAGGCCAGGGGGTTAGGTGGCGCTCGGGGCTGGCTCCAGAAGCGGCGGAAGCAGGAGGTGGCGAGGCGCGTGCGCGCGCGCCGCGGCCACACGCCCTCCTGCCCACTAGCAGGAGGTGGAAGACGACAGTGTGGAGCTGGGCTGGGCTGGCTTTGCCTGGCTGGGCTCTTGCAGACAGAGCTGGGCCGGCTACGATTCTATGGGCCGCCAGTGCGTTCTGTTCCTTTTTTATTATCTCGTTATCTGTTTTAGTTAATATTTTGCCACTGTTTTGAATTCAAACAAATTCAAACAATGCCAAAAACTCCTCTGAATATTTTTATTTTGCTAGATGGACTTTTCCAAAAGCTCATAAAATAATTCAGGGGTATTTGAAATTATATTCTAATATATGAATATAATCCAAATTCAAATAGCTAATGATTTAAATTCAAAGACCCAAAATATTCCTTACAAATGTTCATTATTTTTGGTTTGGTGCAAGAGCCTTGCCAAAAATATTAAACAGTTAAAAAGATCATTTTGAGAAACATTGAATGCAATTTCCCAGGGTTCTTTGCCCTTCTTGAATTAAATCTTGAGGCTTCCAAATTTCCTCAATTCAGGTTTCAAAAATTTAAACATGATGCAAGCAAGATGCAAACGCTAGGCAGCACCAGTAGCTAGGGATGTGACAGTGCCTAACATTTCACATCATAAAGTTGTGGAGCCTCGCTCCCATATTCATCACATACCACAAGCACGGGGTACCAACGGTGTGTCCGGTGCTGTAAAGACAGTCATGGCCGCCCTACCTGGCACGACCCCGTCCCGAGAGAGAGCACCAACTCTCCCCCGTCACTAGTAATGCGGGCTCCTGTTCGCACACGAACACGTCACCGTGTACCTTCAACGCCGAGGGTGATGCACCGCAGCTCACGTCGAAGGAGACCCGCCGGAAGCGCGGTACGCAAGACAATCCGGCGGGTGCTTTTGTAGACCCGAAACCCCACACGCCCGGGAGGGACCCCGTTAGGGCGCGCGGCAGCTATTGGCTGCCCTAGGTCGGCCTGACCGCCCCTAGGGCCTCGAGGTTCGCCGCCCTGCAATGAAGAAGAACAAACGAAGAACGAGGAAGAAGAAGAACAAGGGAGAAGGAAAAGTAAAAGTAAAAGATGTAGATAGATTTGTTCGATTGTGTGTTGTTGTTCAATCGGCCGTCACCTCTTGTCTATATAAGAGGCGGGTGGACTTCCCGTACAAGAAAAGGACTTGCGTAGCCGTCCAAATCGTCAAAACCTAATAAAACACGGACTATTCACGACCCCCGGCCCGGATGTCCGGCTCAAGGCCCGGATGATCCGGCCTAGCCCAGTTTTTTGACAGCAGCTCACTGTTTTGGCTCTAGAATCCTAATACGACCACGGATTTGGACGTTTTTTACATCCAAATTAACCGTCTCGACGAGACGCACAACTTTCATGTTGAACACTTTCTCATCCGAGGCCATTTTGAGGGTGTTTCGGGCCGTTTTCTAAAGTCTGCAGCAGAAAAACGTGTCCGACATCCGGCGATTGCCCGGATTGTCCGCCTTTACCCGGATCATCCGGAGTTGATCCAGATCATCCGCTTCAAATTTTAGCTTCTGTTGTTTTGGTCAATTTTTCGCCCTCGCCAGATGATCTGGACCCGGTCCGATGATCCGCCATACTGATGCTGCAGCGCACAGTTTTGGCTATAAATTTTGCATACGGACTCGGATGGGGACGATTCTTATATCAAAATCGTCCGTTTCGACGAGACAAAGAACTTTTCAGTTGTAACTGTTTCCATCAGAGGCCATCTTGGGGGCGTAATCAGCCGAATACTGTTCTGAACACAAAATCAATACTTCGAATACAACTTCGGCCTTAGAGATGAGATCGGATGGCTATGGCCCAAATATCAAAATTTCTCCTTTTGACGATATGGAACTTTCTCGCTTTGATCATTTTTCCATTTTAGACCTTCTTAATTAGGTTTCATGCCATTCTTTAATCAGGTGTCAACACGGGTATCTCCGAAATTGTCATATCTTTTGCACTTGAGCTCCTTTTTGGTCCATCTTCATATTTATTTCGATCATATTGATGAGGGCCATCAAATGGTGACATAAACTCATAATTTTAACCTCATTCCATTATAGACTTAAGTCACTCTTTGCGATCATGCCATTTTTGAGCGTCAACACATGCCCCCCCTGTTTTTCGGCAAAGGTAGTATGCCGAAAAATAACTTGTATCATGTTGATTCTAAGGACGATGTCAACACTCCATCGGCCACTTTGCATGTGCTTAGGGCGATAAATATATATCAGCCATTATTTGCTTGAATCCTTGATGCAAATTTGGGTGAAACCTCTTCAACATCATTAACAACTCGATGATAAAGTTTCATAGATATGTATCTCAAGGTCATCCTCCGAACCATATTGTTCACCCTTTTGTTAGGACTTTGCAGATAATCAACAATAAACTTTCTCCAATCCTCACTTTTACCTGCATAAAAACAATATTAGTGGACGAAGCGGTGGACTTCGGTTCGGCCTTACCTATGTTGACGAGACTAAGCATCGGCTATTGATAGAAATGCAACACACCATGATTAACATAGTAGCCGGATGCCTGCTGTGCCAACTCTTTCGAATTGTCATGTCTAGATATATGAACAATTTTATAGCAACCAAGGTAAATTTTGCATCTAGACATACCTCAAGATAAACTATAAGTGATTCGTCAAAACATTGATAACCCTTGGATATTTGTTGCACTACTCATAACGAATCACTGAAAGCCTCAATATGTATAGCCATATAGCATGTAAAAGATTCAATCCAAATAACAATGTATATTCGGCTTTGATTAATTGTGCAAAAAATATTCTAAGTGGCATGAGGCTTCATAAAATTGCACTATAAGGAGATATATAAACAACACCAACACCTTGGCCATTGTGAATTCAACCATCGAAACATAATCTCCATAGTACTAGAGAGACAAGGTTAATATCACTTAACCTGTACCTTGTCTCAGTTCCAGTTGAACTAAGGACGATGTTAGAATTTCACACCGGCCATGATAGGATAGTTTCTTAGGACGATAGTTAAGTATCGGCCATTATCATGAGGTCCATGTAGAATTCATCCATTAAAGCATGTATAGCCGAAATAAATAAATAAAATAGGAATAAAATATTTCGGCCCCTTTGTCTTAGCAACAAAAATGTAACTAACCAAATGTATACTGATTTGGTAATATTCTGTCATGATATAGAAAATTATGTTGCATCCATGGATCAAAATAAGTCCATGGAGGGTAACTGATCATACCTGTGGATGAATTCCATGGCAAAGGCATCAATGGCATTGTTGAAGAAAATGGATGATGTGCTAACTGAAGATTTTGATGTTGTGATGCACACCTTCGGCTTAATTGTTTGTTTCTTCCATCCTTCTCTTTCTTCACTTTCATTGTACTTGTTGCAATTGAAGCATGCACATCATTTTTGTTTTGATTGGTCCTCTTAGGAACCCATACCATGTCCGTCTTTCTCAGCTCTTGTGCACTAAGATTTTGTAATTCCTTCTTTTGCCAATGCGATAAGCCGAGTGGGCACCTCGGCTGTGATTCTGTTTTGACTAATGGCAATTCTTTCTTGGCCTTGTGCACTCTCAACTTCTTTTCTTCAGATTTGGAATTTTGACTCTCAATAATTTGTTGCTTCATCTCATTGCCTTTAGTAGCCAATGTCAACACTTTCATTGGCTCTTTTTCATTTGAGATCAAATCTGAAGTAGCACTCTTACGACCATCTCTTTTAACGTGGTAAACTTGTTTGACCACCTCTTTCTTCTTCCTTGAGCTCTGGACCGATTCCTTATGATTGAAACGGTCTTTAACATGTAATTGTTCAGATGTTGATCTTCTTGGAGCTGCATAATATTGGTGAGATGGTCTAAAATAAGCTGGAGAATGTGCCCTTGTATCATACCTGTCCCATGATGAATATGTATCTACACGAGCATAGGGAGGCATCCACAGCATTGGCATTGGCAGCCCAAAATAAGGATATGAATATGTTGCATTAAAATTATCACTTTGCCAATACCAATCCTCATATTTGCGCCTTGGGGGTGATCTTGGTTTCTTTGCATGATTTGGCCGATAAGCATTCTTCTCTTCACTCTTCCTTTGATATTTATCCAATAGTTCAGCAAAAGTGATTTTTGATCTCTGACACTTGCGCTTATTCCGGCCTTTGTTTTCTTTTGGTTTGCTTTCATCGATCATTAGATTTGCTCGTTGCCCCCCAGTCCTTGGCATCTCCATTGTAGCTTCGATGGAACTCCCGCCCTCAAGATTATGCTCGTTATGCTCTTCAACAACTTCTTTACTTGAAAGCTTGATCCCATCACCTGTAGCTTTTACATTCTCTTTAAATGGATCGGCTTGAAGCAGCCGATGCAAAAACTTTTTGCCATCGGGAACAATCGGAATAGACTGGTCATCTCTTGGTGTTTCAACAAACTTCAATCGTCCTTTTTCAACCGATTTAACTATTTGACGAAACATGTTGCAATCCTCAAAATTATACTTGGACGAATCATGCAACTTACAATACATTCGTCCTTGGATTGATGGCTTAACATGGTGATCAAGAATTGTAATGTAATTATTTTTCAGCAACAAATCAAATATTTTATCACACATGCTTGAATTGAAGGTATACTTCTTGTTTTCTAGCCGATCTTGCTGTTTGAACGGCTTTGAAGATAAGCAAACGAATGGTTTAGATTTGTAATCTCCCCGTTCGGCTATGCAGTGTGTTTTCCACTCTATCTCCGATGTCTTTGGATAAGATATTATATTAGCATCGGTTTTCTCAGTAGAATTTAACCTTGGCTTTAAATTTCTGAAACGAAGATATTTAGAACATACATGTCTCAGTTGAGACCAAGTGCAAGCCAAGTACTAAATAAGCAAAGCTACCCAACTAGATGTGAACTTTAGATAAAGCAACGGGAAAGCTGTGGCGTAAGTCAATATCGGTCTTTATAAATGGCGAATGGGTTGACCGATATGTTCCATAACAAGTTTATTGCTAACAAGTAAATTACCCTTCTTCATTGGTCTTTCAAAATTACTTATGAGGATTTTTCTAATAGATGTATCAACAATAAAGTTCTGACCAAATCTAAAAATAGGTAAATTACTTGCTAAACATACCTCTTCAAATATGTTGGGAGAGCATGATGGTGGTGCCACTTGAAGAACATCTTGCTCCGTCTTTGGATGGCTCC
The DNA here is from genome assembly GCA_021437245.1 of Aegilops speltoides. Taxonomy (NCBI): domain Eukaryota; kingdom Viridiplantae; phylum Streptophyta; class Magnoliopsida; order Poales; family Poaceae; genus Aegilops; species Aegilops speltoides. The sequence continues at coordinate 120,297,382 of CM038145.1, forward strand.
CCAACACCTTGTCATTATCTTTTTCTTGATTCCGTGTATCATAACCTTGAAGATCCATGTCAGCCGAACTTTGTTCGGCTACTTGTTCTTGTCCTTGAGGCTTGTCAATTTTTATGGCACGGAACTCATAGGGCAGGAAGTAGGTTCCATTGACCTCGGAAAAATCAAGTATGGCTATTTTGCTATGCTTTCCAGGCCCTTTCTCAATAATGCTTGCCTCGTTGGATTTGATGGATTCAGAATATATACTACTTGATTCGGCTTTTTCAACCGAAGCACTTTCATGTTCCGAATCATCCTTCTCTTCATTGATACTACCAATTGGCAATGCTTCTTTTATCTGTGCCAATTCTTTTTCTATTTGTTTCTGACGGCGAGCGGCAAAATTAGCTTTAAGCTTTTTCTCAATTTCAGCCCACCGGATATGATTGCCCCCCAATGCTTTTAGATTCTTTCGGCAATGACACACGGGTGTTGCCGAAATTTTGCAATTGTGTAGGGGGTGTATAATATGATGTAGTACTAGGTGAAGGCATATGCATTGTTGTAAGACCATACTTTTGCTCGCCAATTTTATCAATTGGCAAAGATTCATCTTCTTGCAAAACTCTAGCTTTCATTGCGGCATAATCAGGAAATAGCCCCTTTTCATGTTGTTCAAGGCAAAGAGCACTAATTCTCTTATTTTGGGCTAAACTCTTCAATGCAGCCACCACTATCTCATCTTCTACAATGTTTGGCACAACGGCTCCTGTAAAATTTACATTTATTCAGCTATGACCAGAAAGGTGTGAAGCCGAATTATGAGCATCTACAGTTGTGTATGTTGCCGAAAAATTACTAACATGAGGTGTAGCATATGATGGTTGAGAGTAACTCGCCGAATAGCTAGTAGTAGCATGTCCAATTCTCTCATTCATAGGCATGGTTGGATTCACATATTGCAAATTAGTTGCCGATGAATAAAAAGGTGAAACACTTTCTTGTATGCTATTGGAAATTTTAACATGAGGTGTTTCAAATTGATTAACCAAACCCATCATGTTGTTCATCGGCATATGGATTTGTGGGGTTGCCGATGCATGAGGGTTTGGATACATATGTCGTATGTTGCTGAAATCATGATAATTTGAAGCATGAAAATTGTTTTGCATCGGCCCTTGCGCATAATTAGATGCATGATTGATAAAACTAGGGCTAGCCGATACATTATGCTCATTAGGTGATCTAGCAACAACATATGGATTATTTGCATCTACAAAGGGGGATTGGGTATTCATATTACCTTTGTAGATTGCAGCAAATTGATGACGATCTCTTCGTAGCAAGAACGGGCTGGAGACCGTTCAAAGCTTCGTCCCCAGCGGAGTCGCCAAAAAGCGTGTTCGCACACGAACACGTCACCGTGTACCTTCAACGTCGAGGGTGATGCACCGCAGCTCACGTCGAAGGAGACCCGCCGGAAGCGCGGTACGCAAGACAATCCGGCGGGTGCTTTTGTAGACCCGAAACCCCACACGCCCGGGAGGGACCCCGTCAGGGCGCGCGGCGGCTATGGGCTGCCCTAGGTCAGCCTGACCGCCCCTAGGGCCTCGAGGTTCGCCGCCCTGCAATGAAGAAGAACAAACGAAGAACGAGGAAGAAGAAGAAAAGGGAGAAGGAAAAGTAAAAGTAAAAGATGTAGATAGATTTGTTCGATTGTGTGTTGTTGTTCAATCGGCCGTCACCTCTTGTCTATATAAGAGGCGGGTGGACTTCCGGTACAAGAAAAGGACTTGCCTAGCCGTCCAAATCATCAAAACCTAATAAAACACGGACTATTCACGACCCCCGGCCCGGATGTCCGGCTCAAGGCCCGGATGATCCGGCCATACAGTGCTGCAGCGCACAGTTTTGGCTATAACTTTTTTATACGAACTCGGATTGTCGGGGCGTCTCTCTGTGGCCACGAGCACCTATGGGGCAGGGGGGCCCCTTCTAGTCCGGCAAGGGAGTGGAGGGCGTGCGCAGAGCAGATCGAGGTCGAGCGCGTCGGGGAGACGGGCGATTTTTACCCAGCTTTGGAGCTCTCCGGGGAGATAAAACTCCTACTGCTGCTTTGTGGTTGTATTTGTTCTTGCTCGATAATGCGAGCGTATCGTGGTGTTGGATCTACCAACCGCGGAACCCTAGTGTGGAGAAGTTCTGAACCGCCGAACCCCTTCTACGTGTGCATGGGCCTCCCTTTTATAGTCTGAAGGGGGCACCCACAGGTGGCAGCGTAGGAAGAGGGGGTAAAAGAGTAAAAACGCAGGTTGGTACAACAGTGTCCAACAGTGCCCCCTACCTAACTCTGACGGCAGGGGACAAAGGCATTTAATGCCCGTCCGGTTGCCCCAACAGTGCAAAGAAACGACCGTTAGGTGTGCCACCGGTTGCCACGATGGCCTCCTTGTCAGCTCCGCTTTCCACCTCGCTCCGCATGGTTGTGCAGCGTCTCGCCACATGCTCCTGGGATGGCCCTGGGGTGACACGTTGCTGGATGCGCTGGAGTTTGGGTGCAGGGTGGCAGCCTTGCCGCGGCAAGCGCCTTGCCGCGGCCCCTCTCTTGTTGCGCCGGCAAGCTTGCCGGCCGCCGGGCCTTGCCGTGATGCACGGGGCGTCGCGGCAAGTTCTTCTGGAGCGCCTTGGTTGGCCTTCCCGGCAAGCTCCTCTTGCCGGGGTCTTTGTTCTTCCCGGCAAGCTCCTCTTGCCGGGGTCTTGTCTATTTGGTTGACACTTTGTTCTTGAATGGCAGTAATAGGAAATGACGGAGGGTCTTGGCGGGTGCCCGACGAGTCTTGCCGCGGGGTGCTGCGACTGCCCGTGCACAAGTTCTGGGTAGTAAGGTACCCCTACTTTAGTACACCGACAGGAGCCCCCGGGCCTGGGCCATACACGGTGCCGAGCGTTGTTGGGCCAGGCCCGAAACAGTGCACGGGCACGCGCGGCCTGGGTCCACACAAAACCCACTCCGCTCCCACCGCGTCCTCCCGCAATGGCACGCGTCGATTGCAGCGTCGTGGGAGGCATGGGTAGTGTGCGCGATCTTCAAGGCGTCCACCCCTGTGATTACGGGGCATGGTGAGGTCACTTCATCTGTCGCCCCGGCTTCGCCTCCCTGCCACGCGGCTCCCATGCGCGTGGGGTCGTGGGCGGTGAAGGTGGGAAACCGAGCCGTCACGGGCGGAGGTGGTGGGTCGGCCCCGTTCCTCTGCTCTCCCCGTGCTCCGATTGGCTGAGCGGGGCGGCCGAGCCCCCACCTCGCTCCTTAAAAAGGGGCGGAAGGGGAGCGCAAAAACCCCGCACTCCTCATCTTCTCCCTTCTTCAAATTCTGCTACTCTTCCTCTCATCCGCCATGGAGGGAGGGAACCATGGTCCCTCATCGGTGGCGGCGAGGGTCGCCACCAGGCAGCGCGCCTCTCCCTATCCCGCGCCGGTGGTGGCGGAGCCAGCCACGAGGGGAAGAGGGAGGGGGCAAGGCCATGGACGAGGTCGAGGACGTGGTCGGAGCGCTCGGGGAAGAGGCGGCCGGGGCGGTGCGCCACCCTCGCCTCCGCCGGCAGCTCCTCTCCTCGAGGCGGTCCATACCGGGGACGATCCTTGGGAGTTCTTCGTCAAGCTGCGCCGGGCACCTCGTCGTCGCCTCTGGCTTCCGGCTCTGTTTGCGAGCGCGATGGAGCCGGACCCGCCCGAGATGCTGGAATTGCGCATGAGGGGCTGTGGGATCAGCGGCACGCGAGTTAGTGTCGTATCCCCAGCCCCCAGCGTGATGTATTTCGATCGAGGGTGGAAGACGTTCGCCCGCATCAACAGCTTGACGGCGGGGTTCACCCTCCATTTTAAGTTAATGGAGGGCGACCTTCTCGCCGTCAAGGTCTTCGGGGACTCCGGCACCCGGGCGAGATGCTGCGTGGACAGCTCCTCCGATAGCGAAGACTCCCCCTCGAGCGAGAGTGACGAGGAGGAGAGCGACAGCGACGACGAGGACGGCGGTGGGTCCGACTAGGCGTCGGCCGTTGCCTCGCGCGCCACCGGCGACCCCATCATCCGGGTCGCCGGCCTTCTGAACTCCCCGGGGCCGTCTCCTTGGGCGGCTGGCGTAGGGAGGCTGCGGAAGAGGAAGAGGGGTGGCGGCAAGGCCATCAAGTCGAGTACGAGGCGTGGTGCCTCGACAGCAGGCCGACGCCCCGCCCGTCTTGGCTCTGCTCGCTCGCCTCCGTCTCCGCCAAGCTCCTGTCCGGCCACCGGGATGTTCTCTTGGTGTCTTCTGGCACCCGAAGCTCACCTAGGCGCCCCTTTTGCCCTTCCCGGCAAACTTCTCTTGCCGGGGCCTCCTTGACCTACCTCCTGAAGAGAGAAACAGGAGAGGGATTACGGGCACCTTATCTTTTTTTTAATGTGTAAGCCTTTGGGCCTTAGCTGCATTTAAAACTTGTAATCCTCTCTTTCATGTTTTTCATCCTCTATGGACTTGTACTGGAATGGGATGTTTTTTAATGAAAGGAGGGGAATGCTTGCCGGGTTATATCCTTTACTTGATTCTGTGCTCTGTATGTTTCCACCCTACGCTATGAGGGAACTTGCCGGCGCAAGCACACTTGCTGAGTGCGGAACATCAGCAGCCCGCTGGCGGTGCTATTGCCGGCAAGAAACCTTGTCGGGTCAGTTGCAGCGCACTTGTATTGTTGAGCGGACTCGAAAACAAATCAAGGGCGCAACTGAACCGCAAGTCGATTCCTCCGCGCACAGGTTTTCCATACAAGGCACGCTCGTTCAAGGACGCGGCCTCGCATTCCCCAGTCCATAAGAGGATGCATGATGAGGGATGAAAAACTTATCTGATATCACTGTCCCCGGCGACTCTGGCTTGCCGGGGATGGTCCTTGGCATCGGCAGCCCCCGGCAACACTGGTTCGCTGAGGGCCAGGTGCCGGTGCTCCTTTCTTTGTTCTTGTCGCTGACGCCGCAGCCCTCGAGGGCCCTGGTTTGCTGCGAAGGAATCTTGGTGCTCGCAGCCCCCAGCAGCGCCGGTTTGCCGGGGCTCAGGTGCCAGCGCGCCCCTCTGTTCCTTCCTTGTCGCTGTTATTTTAGTCATGAAAACAACTTAGACAGCGCCGCAATAAGTTACTTTTTGCAAAGTAACTTCATGTTGGGCAATGCAATGCTATGTTTCGCCCTTTGTATGTTTTTGCTCTACGCTTTTAGGGGACTTGCCGGTGCATACACGCTTGCTGAGTGCGGAACATCAGCAGCCCGCTGGCGGTGTTGCCTCCGGCAAGAAACCTCGTGGGGCTAGTTGCAGCGCGCTTTTCATCGTTGAGCGGACTCTAAAACGAATCAAGGGCGCAACTTAGCCACGATTCGGCTCCTCCGCGCACAAGTTTCTCATACAAAGGACGTCCCGCGGCAATGCTTGTCACGTTACATCCTTTACCCCATCACATCCCTTGTATGTTTTTACCCTACGCCTTCAGGGAACTTGCCGGTGCTAACACACTTGTTGAGTGCGGAACATCAGCAACCCGCTGGCGGTGCTGTCTCCGGCAAGAAACCTTGTCGGGCCAGTTGCAGCGCACTTTCATTGTTGAGCGGACTCGAAACAAAGCAAGGGCGCAACTTAACCACGAGGTTGTTCCTCCGTGCACAGGTTTTTTTTCATACAAGGCACGGACATTCAAGGAATATAACATAAAAATTTAAAACTGAAAGTGTTCTGCACTCAAACTGAGGCAACTTAGCTTTTCCGTCTTCTGCGCTCCGGCAAGGCCGCACTTCTCCCTTGATTCCCTCCCTTGTACGTTTTCACCCTCACGCTTCCAGGGAACCCGCCGGTGCAGACATACTTGCTGAGTGCGGAACATCAGCAGCCCGCTGGCGGTGTTGCCTCCGGCAGGAAAAACTCGTCGGGCTAGTTGCAACGCGCTTTCATTGTTGAGCGGACTCGAAACAAATCAAGGGCGCAACTTAGCCACAATTCGACCCCTTTGCGCACAGGTTTTTTTTGTACAAGGCACGGTCCTCCAAGGGATGTGACTCAAAAGTTTGGAACTGAGTGCTTTCTTTGCTTTAAATGCCGGTAGAGCTCGATGGCACGTCCTCGACGGTAGCGCAACACTCCGGAGAGGTGTGCTTGCGAGAGTAGGCACCAGAGCTATTCCTGCCGGACTTATTCTTTGGTGAAACTGCCTTTGTCTTCTCGCACTTGCCGGTGGAGCTCGATGGTGCGTCCTCGACGGCAGCGCAGCACTCCGGAGAGGTGCGCTTGCTGGAGTGGGCACCAGAGCTGCTCTTGCTGGACTTGGCCTTCTTCTTCCCCCGGGGAGCTTCAGCGGCAAGTGGCTCGCGCTCTGCTGCGGCTGCTGCTTCCCGATAGATCTTGTCGGTGCAGATAAGTGCATCTTCCTTGTCACCTTGAACAGAAATGACACTTATTGGACCATGCATCTTGAGCACATTGTAGGCATAGTGAGAGGCTGCCATGAACTTGGCGAGCGCTGGACGGCCTAGTATCCCATTGTAGGGCAATGGGAAATCAGCAACATCAAACGTGACCCTTTCTGTCCTGAAATTCAGCTTGCTGCTAAAGGTCACTCGCAGTGTGATCTTCCCCTTCGGCCTGCTCCTTCCCGGATTTATCCCTTGAAAGGTACCAGTTTCTTCGAGCTCGCTGTCGGGGATCTGGAGCTTCTTGAGCACTGCGGAGGAAATCAGATTCAGACCGGCCCCGCCGTCAACCAACATCTTCGTGACCTTGAGGTTGCGGATTGTTGGTGAGACAAACATTGGCAAGCACCCGACCGCGGTGATGGGATCAGGGTGATCCTCAACATCGAAGACGATGGGCGTGCCGGACCATTTCAGAGGTTTGCGCGACTCGACGGACGGCTCCGCTGTGCTCACTTCTCGCACCCACTGCTTGAGTTGGCGGTGCGAGGTGTGCAGAGAGGCACCACCATCGATGCACAACACCTCCGTTGCCTTCTGAAACTCTTGGTCATCAGTCTCATCTTCCTCCATCTCATCATCCTCATCTTCATCTTCGTTTTGTCGCGCCACGGGAGGCTGTCTCCTTGCCGCGGCTTGGCTCTTGCCACGATGCCCTCCCCAAGGGAAGCTTCTTGCGGATCCTCCGCCACCTCCTTGGGCTCTCTCCTTGTCGCGGCGCTCGTACTCAGCTTTCTGAGCTCCGCCATCTGCTCGACTTTCTTGCAGGTTTGGAGGTCATGGCCCTTGGTGCGGTGGATCTTGCAATACCGCTTGCCGGAGCTATCCTGCTTGTCGGCGGCTACCACGGCCTCGCCGGAGTCATCGGCTTTGGCCTTGTCGGAGTCGCCTCCCTTGCCGGAATGCTCAACAGCTAGCACATCCTTAGCCTTTCTCTTTATGTTGTTCCGCCTCCGGTTCTTCCTCTCCGGGCGGCATCCTCACTGTCAGATCCTTCTGCTCCTGCAATCTCTCCGGGGATCTTCCTCCTCCTCACCAGGCACACTTGTCGGCCAGAGCATAAAGCTCACGACATCTCGATCTTGCACATCGCCATCTCCTCCTCTTCACGTGGTTACGCACGTTACGTGGAACGCGCCGATAACCGCGCAGGGTGGACGCTCGATATTGCGTTGTACCGGCTGAATCTCTGATGTACTTGCGCAGGGCTCTCCCTCCTTCGGGCGAGCAAATGCAGACGCTTCTCTCGCCATGGGGTTTGTGGCCGCCTGTGAAGGCACCGACAAACTGATGACACAGGTCCGTCCATGAAGAGATGGAGCCGTCCGACAAGTGCATGAGCCAAGATCTAACGTTGGGCTTGAGCACCAGCGGGAAGTAGTTGGCGAGGATCTTCTCGTCGCACCCTCCGGCAGCCTGCACCGCGATGGTGCAGATGCTGAGGAACTCCGACGAATGTATCCTGCCATCATACTTCTCGGGCACGTCGGGCTTGAAGTTCTTGGTACTGGGCCACTGGACTTGCCGCAGCTCACGGGTGAACGCAGGGCAACCTGCCGCGTACGGCAAGTCGCCTGGTTCCCCTGGTGCATGCGGATCGACAGTGGGCCCAGCGCGCTGATCAGATTGACGCCGCTTCCCTTCTGCGCTCGATGCGAGTACGAGCGTCTTTGTGTCGTCGTTCTTGGAGAACTTGGCGTTGATCGCGGCGGGTGCGCGGGTCCGACGACGCGGTGGAGTCGGCGTCGGGGTTGGCCCAGCAAGCCGGCGATCTCGGCCTTCGGGCGGGGAGTGCGCGGTGGTGGCACCCCCAGCGGTCTTGTAGGTGTCGGCTTGCGCCTGGGCGCCTTGTCGGGGCCTCGATGCCCTCGGTTGCCGGGGCTTGTCGCCGTTGGCGAAGCCGATAAGGCTGTAAATGGTCATCCTCCAGTCGTCGATCTTGTGTGGCGCCGTAGGATAATCTAGAAGCAGTTGGGCTCGAGCCAGCGCTTCCTCTGCAGTCTTGGGTGGTGGCGGCGACGAGCGGCGCGACGAGCGGGATGTGCTCGGACTCCCAATTGGATTGGGAGGAGCAACACCTCGTCCGGCAATCAGACCTCACTCGCGCCAAGATGTCTTTGGCGCTGCGTGCTGGTCTCGAACGTCCGTGACTCCACCAGCTTGGCCTTGCTCAGCATGAGCACGGTGCTAGGAGCACCGGGCGTTGTCGACCTTGCACCTTCCGGGAGGCGTGGTGTTCGCATAGCTGCCGACGCTATGGGCCTTGTTTTTGGACCCGTGACGACGTGCGTCCCACCGTCGGCGGCCGCTCCTCCGCCGGTGTCCACTCCACCGCCTGCTTGCTCCGGCGGTGGTGGTAGAATCGACGTAGACGGAGCGGCCACTTCCGAAGGCTTCTTCTTCGGTGGCATGTCGATGAAGGCGTTTATGTAGCGCATGAGACCGGATCGATGCTCACGACTCGACGCACCTACCGGGCGCCCAAAGATGTCGGGCGTCTCTCTTGGCCATGAGCACCTATGGGGCAGGGGGCCCCTTCTAGTCCCAAGCAAGGAGCGGAGGGCGGCGCAGAGCAGATCGAGGTCGAGCGCTCGGGGGAGACGGGCGATTTTTACCCAGCTTCGGAGCTCTCCGGGGAGATAAAACTCCTACTGCTGCTTTGTGGTTGTATTTGTTCTTGCTCGATAATGCGAGCGTATCGTGGTGTTGGATCTACGAACCACGGAACCCTAGTGTGGAGAAGTTCTGAACCGTCGAACCCCTTCTACGTGCGCATGGGCCTCTCTTTTATAGTCTGAAGGGGGCACCCACAGGTGGCAGCGTAGGAAGAGGGGGTAAAAGAGTAAAAACTCAGGTTGGTACAACAGTGTCCAACAGTGCCCCCTACCTAACTCTGACGGCAGGGGACAAAGGCATTTAATGCCCGTCCGGTCGCCCCAACAGTGCAAAGAAACGACCGTTAGGTCTGCCACCGGTTGCCACGATGGCCTCCTTGTCAGCTCCGCTTGCCACCTCGCTCCGCATGGTTGTGCAGCGCTCGCCACGCGCTCTGGACGGCCCTGGGGTGACACGTTGCTGGATGCGCTGGAGTTTGGGTGCAGGGTGGCAGCCTTGCCGCGGCAAGCGCCTTGCCGCGGCCCCTCTCTTGTTGCACCGGCAAGCTTGCCAGCCGCCGGGCCTTGCCGTGACGCACGGGCCGTCGCGGCAAGTTCTTCTGGAGCGCCTTGGTTGGCCTTCCCGGCAAGCTCCTCTTGCCGGGGTCTTTGTTCTTCCCGGCAAGCTCCTCTTGCCGGGGTCTTGTCTATTTGGTTGACACTTTGTTCTTGAATGGCAGTAATAGGAAATGACGGAGGGTCTTGGCGCGTGCCCGGCGAGCCTTGCCGCGGGGTGCTGCGACTGCCCGTGCACAAGTTCGGGGTACTAAGGTACCTCTACTTTAGTACACCGACACGGATGGGGAAGATTCTTATATTAAAACCGTCCGTTTCGACGAGACGAAGAACTTTGCAGTTGTAACTTTTTCCATCAGAGGCCATCTTGGGGCGAATCACCGAATAATGCTCAACACAAAATCAATACTTGAATACAACTTCGGCCTTAGAGATGAGATCGGATGGCTATGGCCCAAATATCAAAATTTCTCCTTTTGATGATATGGAACTTTCTCGCTTTGATCATTTTTCCATTTGAGACCTTCTTAATTAGGTTTCATGTCATTCTTTAATCAGGTGTCAACACGGGTATCTCCGAAATTGTCATATCTTTTGCACTTGAGCTCCTTTTTGGTCCATCTTCATATTTATTTCGATAATCTTGATGAGGGCCATCAAATGGTGACATAAACTCATAATTTTAACCTCATTCCATTATAGACTTAAGTCACTCTTTGCGATCATGCCATTTTTGAGCGTCAACAGCTCCAAGCTAGTATCGACCTAGGTAATCAATAATGCCATTTTTGAGCGTCAACAGCTCCAAACCACTTTGTCATCAAGTGTCTACCCAACTCATCATCTCCCCTGGGCATAAGTGGCACCCGATGGGGTTTTTGAAAAGTCCTTTGAAAATACTTAGTCTCCTTCACCATGCATATTCCCGTCCCTTTTTGTGTAGCATCTACTTTAGCATCCTATCTACTCCCACCGGCATAACCCTCATAAGAAGGTAGGGTCATGCACAATGCAAGTATCAACGAGAAAGTACAGTGGCAAACCATCAAAGTGGTTGCCACCTCATCATGATTCCGTTGCAACAACAATATGGTGCTATATGACATGCATAAAAAGGGGTTCGTAGACATGGCCAAAGGGCTGCTTGCCTGGTTCCTCAGAGTCATCAAGTCTTCAAATATCTCTGGTCCAACTCCGAGCATTTCGTCTACTTCGTCAACTATCGTCGAAAGCAACCATAATAAGCAACACAACAAGGCAGGAAATAAAAGTGCTCTAAAAATATGAGTTGGACTTTTCTGGGATACCTCTGGTCATATGAGGGATGACCAAAGTGGTTTCATTAGGATTTGATCAATGGACAACTCTGAACATTTCAATATGATGGAATCAAGGGATTAATGGGTTTTCAAGAAGTGTACAGAAATATATTTTTGAAAAATGAGCAAAGGCACCCATTTAACAAAGGATGGTTTTAGAAGCATCTAGGAATTGGTTTCACTGGATTTGGAGTTGAGATGATTTTCCTATGAATTTGCAAAGTTGGCTATATATAAAGAAATATACCATTATTTGAGGTGATACAGAAAGTATTAGAAAAAATGTTCAAAAACTAAGTTTTGAACTTATAGACATCTAGGATTTTGAATCATGGAATTTGGATCAAAAATGGGCTCTCTGTGATTTTCTAAAGTTCATCACAGAAATGGAAAAACAAGATTTGATAAATGTTTGTGAAGAAAAAGTTTCTGGAAAAATGTGCAAGTTGCACCATGAGATAGATCATGATTTTATGAGCTTCTAGAAATTTGAATCATCAAATTTTGAGTTAATATGAATATTTTATGGATCTTACAATATTTCTGGAAAAGAATAAGAAGAAGAAAGGAATCAACCTTATAACGCCAGACCGGGCAAAGCCCACTAAACAAATACCTCTTGGGCTCGGTCGAGTGGCTCACCAAGGCCAGGAAGGGGTGACGCCAAGGCGCACTACGGGAGAGCGCCACCCAGCGGGGCAAGCGGATCGGCTAGGAGCCGTTTCCACTTAACCCGACAGGTGGGCTGGCTCGGTCACCTCTGCCGCTGATGGGCGGGCCCCCTAGCCAGCTGGCGGGTGGTCGTCCTCTACCTCGCGCCTGAGGGAGAGGAGCGACAGGGGAGGCACGGCCGAGCGGCACCGGCGCCCGTCCCGACGGCTCCGGTCCACTGCGATGGTGCCCAAAGACACCGGACGACTTCAGGCAGCTGCGTGCCGATCCTGGCCCATGTGCCAGACCATGGAGGAGCTCGGGATGTCACGAATCTTGGCGGCGGCCGGCGGCGATCCTTTGGCTGTGGAGGAGGATAGGGGACAAGGGAGAGGGAGAGGGCTGATCCAGAAGGACTAGGGGAGGGGGAGAGAGTGAATGGAGATGAGGGAGAGACCAGGGGAGGCCCTATAAGGCGAGGCCATGGTGCACCGTGAGCCAAGCTCACGGGTGCCCACGGAAGTCGCGGTGGCGGTCGAGGGAGGGCTCCTGGATGGTCAGTGGCGCTCGTGGAGTTCGTCCAGGAGCGAGGGAGGTGAGAGGGGGAGCGGGGCGATGCCAGAGGTGGGACAGCCAAGGCTGTGAAGTGGCCGAGTCGGGCGGTGCTCGGGCATGCAACGACGGGCTCAAAGGAGAGAGAAGGAGGAGGGGCCCGGCCTCGTAGCGTGTCACGCACACCGAGGCGGCCTGGGGACACGCCTCGGCGCCCAAGGTTGACGGGAGCATCGGCAGAGGGCGGCTACAGCCTCAGTGCATCAGAAGGCCTGTATGCGCCCATGGCATGCCATGGCATTAAGAAAGGGGAGGGCGCGCCACTTGTGTCCAAGAGTGCTGGGAGGTATTAGGATAGCAGGGGAAGCCTTGGATGCCTTGTGGAACCAATGGAGGAGGAGGGAGGTGAGAAAGAGAGAGGAAGGTGCTATCCAGAGGGGTAAATGGGGGTGTTTCACCCCTCAATCATTGAGCTGAGGCCAGGGAAGAGTTAGTAGAGATAGGAGAAGACTAGGAGGAGCTGTGGTAAATAGTTGAGCTCAAGGAGATTAGGGGAAGGGGTCAAAATGGTGTTTTTGGAAAAATGGCAGAAGGTGTTTGTTGTTGGTTTGGGCAAGAAGATGATTTCCATTTGTCATGAGGCTCCACAGGGTGAAATGGCACACATAATTAGGGCCTTCCACCCATTTTGAGCTCATTTGAGCAAAGTTGACAATGCAACTTTTGTGAATCCTAGAAATGAATAGAAATGGATTTTCCAAGATTTAGTCATGCAAATCTATTCTCCTTGATGCACCACTTGGTGTAGTGACATCATTAGAGGCTATGAACATGTCCACAAAAGTTGAGATCAAAAGGAGAAAGTTGCCAATGTAGAGTTGTTCAAATTTGGTTCTGGACAGAAAGGGTTTTGAGGCACTTTGATCAACATAACATTCTCTCCAACTTGTTCCATTTGGTCTAGATGCATGATTAGGCCATTGGAGCATGTTCTCAAGACTTGAGAGAATTTGGATATGTTTGGCAATGTAAGGTTGCTCAAACTTCAAAATGGACAGAAATGGTTTTGAGAGGATTTGATGATGTTATCTTGTTCTCCAAGACATGAGACTTGGTAAGATCACCAAATATGTCATATGTGACATGATAGAAGTTTCTTGGAATTTTTGGAGAATATTTCCTTTGTAAATATTTCAAAAGCTTGAAATATCCAGAAAGGGTTTTTGAGGGATTTGAACAATATTTTGAACATGACCATGTGTTGAAACTCTTATATATGGACAATATATGTCCACTGAGTTTCCTTAGGTTTTTGTCAAATATTTTTCAAGCAATAAAATAATTTTTCCCTATTAAAGACCATTTCTGGCCTTAAGAAAAAGCTTTTAAATAAAATAGGAAAATAACTTTAAAAATTATATTTTTATGGTTTCTGGGTATCCTATATCTAATAGGAGTAAAATATATTTTTATAAAGATTTTTACTGCCCTTAATTAAGTACTTGCAGTGCAAACCTCAATTCAGGGGTTTTTGGAAAACTAATTGTTGAAAATACTTTTTGGCCAAATTATTTTTGTAAGAAAATACTATATTGCTCTATACACATGGCATGATCATTGGGAAAAGGTTTTGGATCAAGGAGATGAAGTATAGAAGTTGGAGGATTTATTTGATTTTTAGAGCACTTGCAAACAACAAACAAAAATCCAATCAAGCAAAGTCCAAAACACTCAAAAGTTTTTATCAAAACACATTTTATAATGATTTATTAGCTTAAGTGGTCTGGCATGAAAATCAGGGTGTGACAGTCGATGTACAAACAACGGGCAGATCGCCTTCATCTACCTTCAGCCAGTCAGTGTTGATGATCTTCCTCTAAATGCCAGCGACCACCGGCCCAGTCCCCTGATTGCGCCCTCCCCTCGACCTCACCGCACCGCAGTGCTTGGCACCGCCCTCGGCCATCCATTCAAGCCCCGCCAACCTCCAGATCAGGCGCAAGCAGCACCTGTGCCTCACACCCCTATGATAGACACCGATGCACCGCCTCCCCGTGAACAAAGTGACTAGGTGCTCAAGGCGCCTAAGCGGGTGCCGCTTTTTAATTATGGTTCGACCGACCTCAATTGAAATCCAGCGGGCTAACGACCTCTAGTAAAGGTGAAATAGTAAAGGGAGGAAACCTTGTGCATTTAGTATCACGAAGAAGATGCAGTAAGAAGCGCTCAACTAGTTTCTTTCGTGGGATGAATACGGTGTGAGCAGAGACGTGAGATTTGCATGAATAAGGGAAGAGGAGTGCCTCTTTCTGCTGGTAGTGTTGTGTCCGCCTTTTGTTTTACCAACGATCTTCTTGTGGTTCGCTGGAAACGAGAAGTTGTGAAGGACAGTGGAGCCTTGGACGAACACATGGCCAAGTTGTTGAGTGTGGTGCGGTGGCCGTCTGTCGGCAGCGGGGAACCAGAGCCGAGGCGGCGAACGACGGTGTAGCAGGAACAGCTCCGGTGCGGTGGACGGTAGCGACAGTGGAGCAGCATCGGTGAGGCGCAGGACGGCGTGGTTGGAGTGGTTCTGGTACGGCGCACGTCGGTGTCGGTGTCGTGGAGGTGGCTCTTCCTCGGCTTTAGCTGCTAAGTCCTTGAGGGCGTTGCGGTTGCGGTTGCGTTAGACGACGACGTCGGGGTACTGGCTCCGGCGTGATGGAGGAGGGCACCGGTGGATTGGGCGCTATGGGGTGGAGGACGGAGGAGGCTGGGGTTTCGCGGCTGGTGGAGAGGGTGTTTTGGCTCCCATGGAGTATGAATGGGGAAATGGAGGGAGGGGGAACTAAGGGGGAACAATGTTTCGGTTTCGGACGCGCTTGTTTGAAATTTGGGGAAAGTTACAAACTTTGCCCCCATCTAAAATTTCGGACATATTGTGGGTTAGGGTAGGACAGTAATCTCAGGTGTCCCAAATGTGGGCGGGATAGATTTCGGCCGAGCGCATGGGTGTTTAGGTGCCCACGGCGTATGAATGCTTCTCGGAGGCGGTTGAGACTGGCATGTTGGTGAAGTTACAAACCTACCCTGGTTTAGATCTTTAGACATCGGGCCGATTGGCTACACGAGCCAGAGTTAGGACAGTAATTTCCTACCACCAAACATTAGTCTCGTGCGGTTTCAGGTGACCATAGGCTTATTTTGCGCTTCGTTCAGTATTTGGGAGAAGAAGCATTAACGTTTTCGATTCTCTTGAATTGAACTTTCAGGATTTATCAAACTTCACAAATCTTTACTCTTGAAAATCCTAAAGCTGCGTCTATTTTGGAATGGAGGGGTGCATTTGAATATACATTGTACACGAGCATATATTAAAAAATATGCAACTTACCTTAGTTCATGCATGGTTCCAGATATAATCTCCTTGGTTGCAAAAACAAATAGTTAGACATGCGTATGAATATATAGCATGTTCAAATGCACAACAAAGATTGATGCCCCCTTTTAGATATGATTTAAAATTCCATTATCTCGGGTTCAAATAGATGAATGCACTTCCTATGAATTCGAATCTTTGAAACCCCCTTTATGTTGAAATCGACATGTATTCTATTTCGTAGCTAGCAATTTGGAGTATCAATGCAAGTGACAAATGTATAAAGTGCTTCACACTAACAACATGCGTGCACTAATTAATGTTTATATATGAATTGCAAAAGCAATCCATTGCCTGTATTTCAAACAGCTCTCACTCTATGGATCGATAATATGAAATAAACACATGCACAAGCTAGAATTCAATAGAGTATGGGTGTCTGATAGACCGATTTTCATCCATACGCAATTTGCAAAATTCGTGATCTCATCCAAAGATAATAATGCCATTTATATTTTAGTTTAATGCGTAGAACCGCCTTTTACACGTAGATGCACTATGCCTCGGCCCGTTCTCACAAACGCGCTATATATCTCTCTATCTAACGCATAAGTGCACACACTTTATATGCATCGGCATTTGTCTTTCACACATACTCACAATCTCTCTCGGGGTGTTATGGTGTCTCACACACATGCTCTCTCTATATATATGTCTCTCTTACTACTATGTACCACTCTTTTCACTAATCTCAGTTGGAAAACACTATTTCTCTCACATGCATATATACACATGCACGGTCTCTACTAGCCCTCTATACGCACATATATATGCCTACGTGTCTCCCACATGCACATTACCTTTAGGCCTCTCTCGCACACATTGCCCCTGACCCCCCCCCCGACACACCTCTTTGTTAGTAGTTGGCAGATATGATTCCATCATATCATTCGGTAGGATATCCCTGACTGTTAGGCTGGATCTGGTGGAATGTTGATGATATCCAAAGGCAAGTAGTGCTCGGATTGGCCTTCTCTGCAATGTTGTATTAGCTTCATCCAGTGACCATCGTTCAAAGTTATTCGCACACTATATAGTTCTTGTGCCATAGTTCCATGTCTTGGAAAAAAACTACTAGTGGGTTGTACTAGCTATTTAGGAATAGAAGATGTATACATGGACGTTGTAGGGAAAGAGATGACATGGAGTATCTCAATTCCTATGAGTAGGGATTGGAAAAGAGATGTCATTGGTTCACTTCATAGGAACTTTTCTATTGAATCTAGAGATGACATGTATCTCAATTCCTATGAGGAGGGATTGGAAAAGAGATGTAATTTGGTTCATGTCATAGGAACTTTTCTATTGAATATACGCTAATGTTTATTTTCCATTGAAATTATGGGAGTATAGGAACCCATTCATATGAACCAAGTGGATCTAAAGCTATAAAAATGATATCATGTTTATTTCCTTTGAAATGTGGAGTATAAGAATCTATTCCTATGAACCAATTGGCTCTAGAGGAAAAAATCCTATAAAAATCATATAATATAGAGTTCCTATGATATTCCTCCCCACCAAAGGATGGCTGAAATTGCTGCAGGTGATACGATGGTCTTTCTTCGTAGACTCCTCCCCCATATTTATAGTTACCCCTCGAAGATGAATGAAATGATATATACTAGGTATTCTACATGTGCAATTTGGTACACGAAAACTCGGTAAAAGTTTGCGAGGTCTGAATTTTCAATAAAGCTATAAGCACTGCATTTTGGAACGGAGGGAGCATACGGCAGTTGCTAACACTCACGTGGAAGATTTGTGTGTAGATGGAGTGGCTGTTCTGTTAAATGACATGGCAAAACTG
Organism: Aegilops speltoides; assembly: GCA_021437245.1. Lineage (NCBI taxonomy): Eukaryota > Viridiplantae > Streptophyta > Magnoliopsida > Poales > Poaceae > Aegilops > Aegilops speltoides. Next base: position 120,314,768 of record CM038145.1, read on the forward strand.
ACACTGTCGGATGCCGTTATAATGGTTCTTACGGCGTTCGTCAGGAAAAGGCTTGTGGCGAACGTTTGTCGGATAATGATTTACGGACACATGCATTGCATTGATACATGCCCCCCCTCTCTCTCTCATGCACACGCACCACGAGTCATGACTCTCCCAAGTCCTCTCGCACCCACCGTCTATCGGCAGGTAGACGTCACACACATATGTGCTCTTCACACCCTACCATCAGAACATCTAAAAAACAAAAGACATCGCGCACATTTTATTTTAGCTCACACGTCACACACTTATACTATTACTCTTGTGGCGAACGTTCTTTGGGCATAGTATATTGTACTCTCACGAAGAGAAGCGGTGCATGCATGCACTAGTTCTCTCACACCCACTCACGGGTACACGTATGAGCGCATTTTTTGGAACTGGTACAACAAAATTACTCCACTATATATATATATATATATATATATATATATATATATAGTGTTACTATTCATCACCTGTGCGTAATAAGTTATTCTTCACCCGAGGTAATCTTACGATCATTTCATAATTAAATTACGCTTTGGAATTCAAATAGTTACATTCCTATCGATTCACGATGTAAAATTTGACATAAGAAAATAAAATATAGGTCATAAGACAAGAAAATTTACAGTTTATGTGTATTTTACACTATGTTTTTAAATTTGTAATTTTACATAACGTAAAATATTTTTTCCGACGATTATATATTTTCTTACGGTCTCTTTTACTTCAGAAATAAGGCAAAATTTACTGAACGTAAAATTACGGTCCATTGATAGTAAAATAGAGGGGGGTGAAGAATAACTATTCCTCACCCAGGGTGACGAATAGTCAATCCCATATATATATATATATATAAGCAGGAGCCCTAGCGCTTGCTTTACTAGGGTTCCTCTCGTTCACTATCTAATGCTCTCCAGATCTAAGCAAGACATAGGTGGCCACACTCTGTCTCTGCTCACGGCTGGCACAAATCTGGCCGGACAACCTCGACCGGGCTAGGGGTGTAGGTGCATCGTTCACGCTGTCGTCAGAAGCGAGGGAGGAGACCAACAGCTGCCCGCGCGTCCCGATCGGCGGCCGTGCCATTCTCTTCGAGAGAGCGCCGGCTCGGCAGGTGTCGGGGCGCTCTGCGGCCACGAGCACCTATGGGGCAGGGGGCCCCTTCTGGTCCGACAAGGGAGCGGAGCGCGCGCGCAGAGCAGATCGAGGTCGGGCGCGCGCAGGGGAGATGGCCGATTTTTACCCAGCTTCGAAGCTCTCCGGAGAGATAAAACTCCTACTGCTGCTTTGTGTTTTGTATTTGTTCTTGCTCGAGAGCGCGAGCGTATAGTGGTGTTGGATCTACGAACTGCGGAACCCCTTCTACGTGCGCATGGGCCTCCCTTTTATAGTCTAAGGGGGTCACCGACAGGTGGCAGTGTAGGAAGAAGGGTAGAAAGGTAAAAACACAGGTTGGTACAACAGTGACCAACAGTGCCCCCTACCTAAATCTGACAGCAGGGGACAAGGGCATTTAATGCCCGTCTGGTCGCCCCAACAGTGCAAGGAAACGACCGTTAGGTGCGCCACCGATCGCCACGATGGCCTCCTTGTCAGCTCCGCTAGCCACCTCGCACCGCATGGCTGCGCAGCGCCGCCACTTGCTCCTGGATGGCCCAGGGTGACACGTCGCTGGATGCTCTGGAGTGCAGGGTGGCAGCCTTGCATGACAAGCGCCTTGCCGCATGTCCTTCTTTGTTGCGCCGCAAGCTTGCGGTCGTCGGCCTTGCCGGACACGCGGGCGCCGCGCAAGTCTTCCGAAGCGCCTTGTTTGGCCTTCCCGACAAGCTCCTCTTGCCGGGGCCTTTGTCCTCCCCGGCAAGCTCCTCTTGCCGGGTCTTTGTCTTCTCAGTTGATACTTTGTTCTTGAATGTCATTAATAGGAAATGACGGAGGGTCTTGGCGGGCGCCCGGCAAGCCTTGCCGCGGGGTGCTGCGACTGCCCGTGCACAAGTTCTGGGTACTAAGGTACCCCTACTTTAGTACACCGACAGGAGCCCCCGGGCCTGGGCCATACACGGTGCCGAGCGTTGTTGGGCCAGTCCCAAAACAGTGCACGGGCACGCACGGCCTGGGTCCATGCAAAACCTTCTCCGTATCCACCGCGCTCTCTCGCAACGGCATGCGTCGATTGCGGCGTCGTGGGAGAGAACGTGGTCAATACTTAATTCCAGGAAATGCGTAACGTTCGCATCTCCCATTTATAAGCAGGGGAAACATGGCCGTACCCCCACCTTCGCTACTTGCAGTTCCTTCCTCCGAAAGCTCCGCCGGCCCCGTCCACTTCCAAGTCGAAGAGAGCAGTGCTCCGCCGCCCATCGTCGCCATCGCTTTCGCCTTCCCCCACCGCTCCTGCCATGGCTCCGAAGACGGGGAAGGCCGCGAAGGCTGCGAAGGCTTCTAAGGCTGCGAAGTCGGCCGAGGCGCTGGAGCTTGAGGCGCTGCGCAAGAAGCACGTGCTTTTCCTCCCCGAGCTCACCCCGGAGGCGTTGCGGGCGGAGTTCTACCTCTTCTGGTCGACGGAGACGCGGGCGCATCCGCGCACGCCGGTGCTTTCCGCTGAGGCTTCCAAATTGAAGAAGTGTCCCAGAGGGTACTACTTCTTCCCTATGTTCTTCTACTGCGGGCTCTGCCCACCTTTTTCCGATTTTCATTGCGACATCATGAATACCTACGAGTTCCATCTTCTTGATTTCACCCCCAACGCCGTTCTGACAATGGCGGTTTTCGCACACCTCTGCGAGAACTTTGTTGGCATCCTCCCCAATGTTGCTCTTTTTCGTCATTATTTCTCCCCTCGAGCCAAGAAAGGGGAGCAGCTGGCTGGCGGAATCACCTGGACCTCTCGGATGGGCATGAAGGAGGTGTACTTGACGGGCGAGCTCCGCAGCAAGTGGGACGAGCGGAGGGCGGAGTGGTGCTGGATCTGTGATGCCAATCCGCCGCCATTCACTAAGCTGCGCCGGACCCGGGTTGTGCGCGGCAGCGATTGGAGTGCTCTATCGCTAGATGATGCCAAGCTGACGATCGCCACCACCCGAATCCTCCGGCTCAGGCATGCCGGACTCACAACAGGGGCAGTTGGCACGGATTTCCTTCACCGTCGCATCGCCCCTCTGCAGGAGAGGGGGAGGCCCGCCTGGCTGTTTAGCGGCCCGGCGGATTTCATGAGGCTGCGCCCAGGCCTCAACTTCAACTTCACGGTTATGGAGCTTGACGCGATGCTGAGGGAGATGTTCAAGCACCACGCCAATCATCCGTAGTGGTTCCAGCTTGCCGCAGGCGTTGTCCCTTGTGCAATAACTCCCAAAGCGATCAGATTCTGCGCAATGATGCCAGAGTGCGACTCGCATGGAATAAGTGCAAACTGATAGAGCCCGCTGCGAGGTCGTGCAGCAATTCTTCGATGACTTGGCGGAGGTGGCAGTCAACTCCGACGAAAGCGAAGCTCACCACACGCCACGACCGCCAACGAGCCGGGCGACATTGCTAGCAGGGCGAAGAGGCGGCGTAGTAGGCCGCCGGGCGAAGTTTGGCTTCACGCCGGGCGGAGGCAGATGCTGCTGAGGCGGCAAGCCTTGCCGCCCGGGAAGATCTTGCCGGAGAAGGCGATGGTGAAGGGGAGGCCGAGGTTAAAGCGAGCGAGCCCGCGGAGGGCGCAAGCGGCCAGCCGTCTTCGAGCAACTTGCCGCAGGCAGAGCCCCCAGCGCAGCCCGAATTCCGACCGAGAAGGCGCCTCCGTCGAGTCGGAGAGTTGGCAGAGGAGCAGGCCGTCCAGCAGCCGCGGCGCCGTGGGACACGCTCCACCGCGGCAAGCAACGTTGCTGCAGGAGGGTCCCAGGCTGTGCCGGCAACTGAGGCGGGGTCTTCCCGGACCGCTACGCCTGATCCTGATGCAGCCCTCGGCAAGCGCCGGAGGGAGCCTACTCCTCCGCCGCGCCGTGTCGAGAGGGTACCAGAGTTCGACCTCTCCGCGCTGAGCTCCGATGACGATGAAGAGGAGGAGGAGGAGGCGGAGGAGGAGTAAGGCTTTCTCCTTACTGCACTTGTCTTTTCTTTGTTGTTGTTCGTTTTGTATCTGACTCACTCCTCCCTGAACTCCTGTTCCTTTTCAGGACTTTGGTCAAGAGGGCGGCGAAGAGGGCCAAGATCCCCGTGGTTGACATCGGGGACGATCCTGCCGTGACGACAGAAGATACGTCCGAGACCACCTTGACGGATCCGATCCCTTCCCCTCGCGGCAGCCCCCAGCACAACCCCCAGCGTAAGTGTTTTGGTTCACCTCCCGTTGTGGGGCGCGCACGGGCGCTTCTTCTTTTGCTGTGTCACATCCCTAGATCTGGTATGACCTAGGCTAGCCTCTCATTTGTGCATCATGTTTATATTCCATTTAAATTTGAAATGAGGATTGGTGAAACCCTCAGAATCATTTTTGAAATGACCCCAAATAAAAATTTCTCCAAAAGGGTCCAAGAAAATGCTCATAAATACCCTCTGAAAATATTGGACAGAGATAAAAAAATCAATCCAATATTTTTAAGAGCTCTTAAGTATTTATTTTGGGCATTTGGAATTAATGCATAAATATTTGCATTGGAAATATATTAATTATATATATTAATATATGTCCAAAAATTATGCCACTTGTTGGGGAGCTTTGGAATAATGCCACTAGCCCCTGCAAAATTTGGCATAAGTAAATAAAATGATTTAGTATTTTAAACTAAATCAAAACTAATGTCAGAAATAGAAAACAGAAAACAATATAAAAAGGGAAAGCTTACCTGGGCCTCCTCCTGTCTGGCTGACCCAAGATCAGGCGGCTCGGCCGCCCAGCCCACCCTCCTCTGTCTGCTTCGCCCTCGACAGGGGCTGGGCGCGGCGTCGACGCTGCAGCCCGCCACGCCACGCCACCTCCTCCCTCGCTGCTCTGGCGTCCTCGTCGCTCGAACGCCTGACCACGCCACGTGCCGCCCGGTTCTTCCCACTCTCTCTCGCTCTCCTCCTCCCTGGACCTCTTCCTCTCCAGCGCCCGGCCGCCGCCGCCGCCACCACTCGCCGCCGTCGCGCCATCGCCTCCCCTCGTCCCTCCGTCGTGTCCACGCTCTCGCTGCCAGTGGGCTACGCCTCGCCAAGCCGCAAGACGCCGGAAGCGTGGAGCTCGCCATCGAGCTCGACCCGCCGCCTCTGCACCGAGATCGCCGGGCGATCAGACGCCGCCCCGACGCCTTCCCGAGCCGCTCGAGCCTCTCACAGAATCGCGGTGAGCTCCGCCACTTCCTCTCTCTCCGCGAGCCGACCGCACGCCATAGCCTTCTCCCCACCTCGCCGTAGCACCTCGCCGCCGTCCCATGTCGCCGCTGCCGCCCTAGCCACCAGAGCTCGCAACCGAGCACGCCACTGCGTTTGGTGCCACGAGGGTGCCGCAGAGCCCTCGGTGGCCTCCCCGGCGCCCGTAGCAGCGTCCCCGCCGAGCCCGAGCTCCGGCCGCCGCCCTGAAGCTCTGCTCCGCGAGCCCGCACCCCACGGTCTCCGCGTGTCCCATCGATGCGCTACGAGCCTGGGCTTCACAGTGGTGGTCTCCGCCGCCCGATTGGTCGCTGAACGGCGATCCCGAGCCCGCCGCCCGCGTCCGCCCTCGCCCGGCGTGTGTCGCCGGGCGGGTTTGACCTCACGACCAGGGGTTTGACCTCCCAGGTCGCCGACAAGTGGGGCCGCCCCGCTAATTTTAGTTTAGGATTAGTTTAGTAACTAATTAATTCTGTTAAATAATCGTGTCACCGACGTGGGCCCCACACGCCAGGTTTGACCTAGGTTGACCGCTGACGCAGATGTTGACGCCATGTCGACGCAATTAACTATTTTCTCGAATTAAAATAATCAGAAATTCCGTAAAATGATTTAAACTTCAAAATTCATAGAAATTCAACCGTAGCTCGATTGAAATAATTTATATATGAAAATTATCAGAAAAATGCAACCTATCCATCTGTACTAGTTTCATGCATGAAAACCAACTTATACCTACTGTATAAGTGAAACACTAAAGATGGCATTTATAAAGAGCTTATTTGGAGTTGCATTTGAATCCTTGATTCAAATGAACTTCATCTAGATGGAATACTAGTTGCATTAGCTCAAACGACATCACATCTACATGCCATGCTCATGCATCATATTGTTGCATATGTTTGTGTATTGATTGTCGACAATCGTTCCTTCTCGATAGGTCCCTCTCCCGAGATCGCTCCAGAGAACTCATCTATGAAGCAAAGGCCTCCTCTGTTGATCTATCGTGCAAGCAAACCCCTTGTTCATTCCGATAAAACCCTACTCTCTCGCCTCCTGCTCTCGCTATTGCATTAGGACAACAACGATTCATCTGCTACATTGTGTTTGCGGTAGTTGAACCCATTCCTCTGCATGACCCGTCATTGCCACAAGAATAGTTGAAACCCACTAGCATGTGTAGGAGTTGATTGAGCCCATGTTGTGTTCCTACCATGCTATGCCTGCTATTGCTTAGAGTTGTGTCAGTCCGTTCATTGGGAATGAAGTGGAGTGCAGTTCTATGTTCTCGATGTCGAGAGTGAACGTGTGAACACGATTTGGTAAAGGTAGCGGTGAGAGGCCATGTAGGAGTACATGGTGGGTTGTCTCACCGAACCGCCCTAAGCAATCGAGTTCTATGTATGTTGTCCAATGACTCGATACTACCACACATTGGGTTCCGTAACTCGACCCTCTCGACTTATTAACCAACTTGGTCTCTGTCCAGGAGTCGCAACTAGTTTCTGGTGTTTGTAGGTAGTGTTATTTTTCTACCGAGTGGCACCCGGCAGGGTGGGCTTGGGACAGACTAGGCACAGGTGGCACGGTGTACCAAGTGGCACCCGGATGGTGGGCTTGGGAACCCTGCTCACATCGTTTGGGGCCGTGAGCGACACCCCGGCCGGATCTCCTTGCGGATAGAACCCGAATAGGCGATAAACCTGGGCTAGAGTCTTGTGTGGTTAGTCAGGTCGTGGCCGACACCCTCGCCAGGCTTCCGCTTGAAGGTTGCCGAGATACATGATGTGTACATGGCGGTAAGTGGCGAGAGCGTGTGTGAAGAAGTACACCCCTGCAGGGTTAACATGATCTATTCGAATAGCCGGGTCCGCGGATATGGACTTCTTGGATGCTTACATGGTACATAGACAACTTGAAGTGGACACTATAAAATGCTCAAGAAAAGTGTGAGTACTATGGATGGCCTTCTCGTAGAGAGACGGGGATGAATCCATAGTAGTGTATTGAGTGGTGATTAGTGGACTGTGTGCCTATATCACCTCAAAGAAGTTCTCGTAGTCGAGAACAGGTTAGCCACAGAGTCAAAGCCGCTTGTCGCAACTAAACCCCACATTACCCTCTTGATACAAGTGCATGTATGATAGGATCTGATATAAGTCTTGCTGAGTACCTTTGTACTCATGGTGCTTTATTTATGTTTTTGCAGCGAAGACTTCGGTCTTACTAGTGTTCTCGTGGACTTCGACGAGTAGCTTGTACCTCAGCTACGATCTTGGTCGGATGTTGTAGATAGTCAGGCTCTTCAGCCTTTTTCTTTTGTAGATGTCTGCACCTGACATGTAATGCTTCCGCTTGTTGCTTGTATGTTTCAGATGATGGGTCTTATGACCCTGCTTGCAATAATGCTATGATGGCTCTTCTGAGCCTTTATCTATATGAGTTGTTGAGTTATGCTGTGATGCCATGTTGTACAGCACATACTTGCATGTTATGCGTACGTGTAATGTGTATTGCTATGTGTGGGATCTGACTATCTAGTTGTTTATTCTTAGTAGCCTTTCTTACCGGGAAATGTCTCCTAGTGCTTCCACTGAGCCATGGTAGCATGCTACTGCTCCGGATCACTTAGGCTGGCCGGCATGTGTCCTTCCTCGTTCCTGTGTCTGTCCCTTCGGGGAAATGTCACGCGATGGATACCGGAGTCCTGCTAGCCCGCTACAGCCCGGTTCACCGGAGTCCTGTTAGCCCAAAGCAGTACAGGATTCACTCACCGATGACCGACACGCTCGATGTTTGGGTCATGGATGCTGTCCTCGTAAGTTTGTGCCACTTTGGGTTTACGACTAGCCATGTCAGCCCGGCTCCTTATCATATGGATGCTAGCGACACTATCATATACGTGTGCCAAAAGGCGCAAACGGTCCCGCAAAGGTAAGGCGACACCGTGGGAATACCGTCGTGAGGCCGCAAGTGATATGAAGTGTTACATGTTAGATCGATGTGGCATTGAGTCGGGTCCCGACAGCTTTGGTATCGAGCCCGATCGCTCAGAGGATTAGCAAGCCAAACTGGTCAAGTTGAGTCTAGAAATTCTTTAGTTATGTAAGGGAATTGATTGTGGGAAGGAACGTAAGGCTCTTTTTACTCCTTATACCTCATGGCCTTCGATCCGAAGTCATCCCATCTTTCCCGGGGTTAAGGAACTAGGCTTCTTCCGCCTATCAGGATCACGTGTTACTACTCCGTAGTCCCTTAGGATTGGTTGACCAGAGTCATATTCCAGTTTTCGAGCACTTCCGGTGTAGTTTGTTTAGTATGATCTCAGAACCTAGAGTGATGATGTTGAGTATGTTACTACCCCATTTTTGGCAGGATGTCTCATTCTGAGCATTTTACTGCCGTTATGCTGCCGGAATTGCCCTAGGAGTTCGTGAGTTACTAATTTCCTTGTCCTACATTCTATAGCCTATAGTTGGAGCTGATTCCCTCCTTCGTTTCGTTTCTCAGGATGTCATCAGCTAAGCGAAGCTCTGTTGCTCGTAGCCAGAACCACGGAGATGGTAGGGATGAGGATCCTCCCGACCAGCCTTCGTTGACAGAGTTCATGTTAGAGATGGAGAGGAACAAGCGTGAGTCTAACCGCTTGTTGGCACGTATCGAGGAGAACACCGCACATCGGTTCAAAGGGTCTGCAACCATTCATGACTTCATCCGCTTGCACCCACCTACCTTTCATCATTCCATCGAGCCGCCGATGCGTATGACCGGCCCGTAGTATCACACACAAGCTCCGCTCGCGAACGTAGTCAAGATGACAAGGTCACCTATGCCACATACCACCCGGAAGGTCCCGCTAGTCTTTGGTGGCGTAACTATGAGGCTATGCTTCCAACCTGGCCGATTCCTACCTCGAGGGATTTCACCGAGGCTTTTCATGAGCATCACATTCCTCAGGCCCTCATCGATCGCAAGAGAGAAGAGTTCTGTAGTTTCACCCAGAGTAAGATGGCTGTTGATGCTTACAGCCGAGAGTTTGAGAACCTCGCCCGTTATGCCACAGAAGAGGTGTCCACGGACGCCAAGAAGCAGGCTAGGTTCCGGAAGGGTCTCAACCCCAAGTTGCGTCGTGATCTCCACTTGCATCATTGCGATACGTTCCAAGCTCTTGTGAACAAGGCCATCAATGCAGAGACAGCTCAGCTCACTTACGAGGAGTCTCGTAAGCACACCCGTGATTCGGGATCTTCTTCCGGTTCTGGTTCTCAAAAGCGCCGGATTTGGGTTCCAAACTCCGCTCTTCCTCCCGGATATTCACCAAGACCATATCATGTGGTGCCTCCCCCAGCTCAGTCGTATGTTCCACCCAGGCCTACTGGTAGACCGCTTGTCAGTGCGGGTCCGCATCCAACTTCAGGGACTTGCTTCACATGCGGGAAGCCAGGACACTATGCACGTGACTGCTCCCAGACTAGTTATGCTCCACCCCAGCCCGAGAAGCCTGTTGGCTGTGGTAAGCCATCACGCAAGATGATCGGTGTCAAGTCAGTTCCCACTGAACGTGGACGTGTGCATCACGTCTCAGTTAGTAACGCTCATGATGATCCGGATGTCGTTCTTGGTACGCCTTGTCAACTCGTCATCCAAAGATCGCTTCGCTTCGACATCGAGCGTCTCACTCCTTCATTTCTGAAAGCTATGCTAATTTGCACAATATGTCATTTTGTGATATGCCCTCTCCACTAGTCATTCAAACTCCTGGATCCAAATGGCAAACTTCTAGTGTAAGCCATGGTAACGAAATCCTTGTAGATGCACTTGTATTCCTTGCATCACTTATAGCCCTCAAGTCTACAGATATTAACATCATCTTGGGTATGGACCGATGACAGCTCATTATGCCAAGATTGATTGTTACACCAGTCTGCTCAGCTTACCCACCCATCCGGCAAGATAGTCACTTTATCTCCACTAGAGTTGCAAGGCGTCGGCTCTATTCTCTTAATGCCAGCCCTCTTCCGCACCTTCAAGATATCCCGTAGTCCGTGACTTTCCGGATGTCTTTCAGAGGAACTGCCAGTGTTCCACCCGACGGAGATGTAGAGTTCGGCATAGACCTTATCCCAGAACTGCTCCAATCTCTAGGAGACCTTACAAGATGGCACCCTTAGAACTAGCCGAGCTTAAGAAACAACTTGATGAGTCCTTGCAAAAGGGTTTCATCCGTCCTAGTTCTTCTCCTTGGGCTTGCCCGCCTCTTCGTCAAGAAGAAGGATGGTACGGACCGGATGGTTGTAGATTATCGTCCGTTAATTTGGTCACGATAAAGAACAAATATCCGCTCCCGGGATCAACGACACATATGATCAGCTCGCTGGATCCTCGCCTTCTCCAAGATGGATTTGAGGTTAGGCTACCACCAAATCAAGATCGAAAACGGGACATTCCTAAGACAGCCTTTGTCACTGTTATGGCCAAGACGAGTACACCGTCATGTCCTTTGGCCTAACCAACGCTCCAGCTACATTCTCCGCTTGATGAACTCGATCTTCATGGAGTACTTAGATAAGTTCGTCGTGGTTTACCTCGATGATATTCTTATTTACTCAAGAACGAAGAAGAGCATGCCAACATCTTAGACTTGTGTTAGAAAAACTCGAGAGAACATCGCCTTTATGCCAAGTTCTCCAAGTGTGAATTTTGTTGCGGTGACCTACCTAGGTCACGTAATCTCTGGTAAGGGCATTGCTGTCAATCCCGAGAGAGTTAAGGCCGTTCTCGATTGACTCCACCAAACCGTTAAACAAGTTAGGAGTTTCCTTGGTCTAGCCAGCTATTGTCGCCGCTTTGTTGAAAACTTCTCCAAAGTAGCTAAACCCCTCACGGAACTTCTCAAGAAAGATAAAAGTTTGAGTGGTCCCCACAGTGTGAGTACAGCCAGAACCGAAAAGACGCCTCGACTTCTGCTCCCATACTTGTGCCACCGGATTTCACTAAAGACTTTGTTATCTCATCGGCGCCTCACGACGGGGGCTAGGTTGCATCCTTATGCAGGATCGTCATGTGATTGCCTATGCATCTCGGCAGCTTGCATCCACATGAGGAGAATTATCCTACACATGATCTAGAGCTTGCACCGTAGTCTATGCACTCAAGACCTGGCGACGTTACCTCCTTGGTAAACGTTGCGAGATCTACACCGATCACCAGAGTCTCAAGTATATCTTCACACAACCAGATCTGAATCTTAGGCAAAGACGTTGGTTGGAGTTGATCTCAGATTACGACTTAGGGATTACCTACACTCCAGGTAAAGCTAATGTCATGGCTGATGCTCTAAGTCAGAAATCCTATTGCAACAATCTCATGTTGCAAAGAGGGTCAACCACTTCTCCATGAGGAATTCGTAAGCAACTCGCACATTGCTCCTCACGGATTTCTTTCTACCTTGGTGGCGAAACCTACTCTTGTAGATCATATCATAGAAGCCCAGAAACATGATACGGGGATTACCCGGATCAAGAGAAACATTGCCAAGGGTATAGCTGGTAGTTTCTCTATAGATGATCGAGGTGTCGTTTTCTTTGGGAACCGCCTGGTGGTCCCCAAGAAGCAGCATCTTCGACAATTGATTCTTAAGGAGGCGCATGAATCTCCTCTCACGATTCATCCCGGTAGTACTAAGATGTATCAGACCTCGCCAGAGGTTCCGTGGACTAGGATGAAGAGAGAAATTGCCGACTTCGTTGCTAATTGTGACGCTTTGTCGTCGCGTTAAGCAGAGCATCAAAGACCTGCCGGCACCCTTCACCTTTAGCTATTCCCGAGTGGAAATGGGATAAAGTTGGTATGGACTTCATCACCGCTTTCCTGTGACCAAGAGAGGGAATAACGCTATCTTCGTAGTCATTGATCGTCTCTCCAAAGTGGCTCACTTCCTACCTGTTCGAGAGAGTATCACCGCTAGTCAGCTCGCTGACTTATATATTTCTCGAATAGTATCACTTCATGGTGTTCCACTAGAGATCAATTCAGACCGTGGTAGTCTTTTCACTTCTCATTTCTGGGAAAGCTTCCAATCTGCCATGGGAACCCATCTCTCCTTCAGTACCGCTTTCCACCCTCAGTCGAGTGGTCAGGTGGAACGGGTCAACCAAATTCTCGAAGACATGCTTAGAGCTTGCGTTATCTCATTCGGTATGGATTGGGAGAAATGTCTTCCTTTTGCCGAGTTTGCTTATAACAATAGCTATCAATCCAGTCTCAAGAAAGCTCCTTTTGAGATTCTCTATGGACGAAGATGTCGAACACCGTTGAACTGGTCGAAACCGTGAAAGACAATTCTTTGGACCGACATGATCCAGAGGCGTAAGAGCAAGTTCGCATCATTCGTGAGAATTTGAAAACAGCCCGCCTCGTCAAAAGAGCCAAGATGATCGCCATCATAAGGATATGACTTATGAAGTTGGCGACAAAGCTTACCTTCGGGTTACTCCTTTAAAGGGTACCCATCGTTTCGGTATCAAGGGCAAGTTGGCTCCTCGTTACATTGGTCCTTTTCGCATTCTCGCTAAACGAGGAGAGGTTGCCTACCAGTTGGAACTACCCCCACATCTTTCTCGAGTTCATGATGTCTTCCACGTCTCTCAACTCAGGCGTTGCTTCTCGGATCCTATCCGCGGAGTGGACCACGAAGCGCTTGATCTCCAAGATAACCTCACATATCGAGAGTATCCAGTTCGCATTCTTGATCAAGCAGAGCGTGTCACTCGACGCCATAACATCAAGTTTCTCAAGGTTCAGTGGTCTCATCATTCCGAGAGAGAAGCTACTTGGGAGCGAGAAGATCGTCTTCGATTGAGTACCCGCTTTCTTTCCGTCGACCCCTGAATCTCGGGACGAGATTTTTTCAAGTGGGGGCGAGTTGTCACATCCCTAGATCTGGTATGACCTAGGCTAGCCTCTCATTTGTGCATCATGTTTATATTCCATTTAAATTTGAAATGAGGATTGGTGAAACCCTCAGAATCATTTTTGAAATGACCCCAAATAAAAATTTCTCCAAAAGGGTCCAAGAAAATGCTCATGTTACCCTCTGAAAATATTGGACAGAGATAAAAAAATCAATCCAATATTTTTAAGAGCTCTTAAGTATTTATTTTGGGCATTTGGAATTAATGCATAAATATTTGCATTGGAAATATATTAATTATATATATTAATATATGTCCAAAAATTATGCCACTTGTTGGGGAGTTTGGAATAATGCCACTAGCCCCTGCAAAATTTGGCATAAGTAAATAAAATGATTTAGTATTTTAAACTAAATCAAAACTAATGTCGAAATAGAAAATGTAAAACAATATAAAAGGAAAGCTTACTGGCCTCCTCCTGTCTGGCCCAAGATCGTCAGGCTCGGCCGCCCAGCCCACCCTCCTCTCGTCGCCTTCGTCCTCGACAGGGGCTGGGCGCGCGTTCGACGCTGCAAGCCTCTCCGCCAAGGCCACGCCACCTCCTCCTCCTCTGCTGGCGTCCCCTCGTCGCTTGAACGCCTGGACGACGCCACGCGCCGCCTGTTCTCTCCCACTCTCTCTCTCTCCTCCTCCCTGGACCTCTTCCTCTCCCAGCCCGGCCAGCCTGCCGCCGCCACCACTCGCCGTCGTCGCCATCGCCTCCCCTCGTCCCTCCGTCGTGTCCACGCAGCTCCGCCGCCTACGCCTCGCCAAGCCGCAAGACGCCGGAAGCGGTGGAGCTCGCCATCGAGCTCGACCCGCCGCCTCGCACCGAGATCGCTGGCGATCAGACGCCGCCCCCGACGCCTTTCCCGAGCCGCTCGAGCCTCTCACAGAATCGCGGTGAGCTCCGCCACCGTTCCCTGCTCTCCAGAGCCGACCGCACGCCGTAGCCTTCTCCCCACCTCGCCGTAGCACTCGCCGCCGTCCATGTCGCCGCTGCCGCCCTAGCCACCGCAGCCCGCAACTGCGCTTTGGTGCCACGAGGGTGCCGCAGAGCCCTCGGGTGGCCTCCCCTGCGCGCCGTAGCCGCCCCCGCTGAGCCCGAAGCTCCGCCGCCGCCATGAGCTCTGCTCCGCGAGCTCCGCACCCCACGGTCTCCCGCGTGTCCCATCGATGCGCTGCGGCGAGCCTGGGCTTGCAGTGGGTGGTCTCCGCCGCCCGATTGGTCGCCGGAACGGCGATCCCGAGCCCGCCGCCGCGTCCGGCCTCGCCGGCGTCGTGTCGCCGGCGGGTTTGACCCCGCTGACCAGAGGTTTGACCTCCCCTGGGTCGCTGACAAGTGGGGCCCGGCCCTGCTAATTTTAGTTTAGGATTAGTTTAGTAACTAATTAATTCTGTTAAATAACTGTGTCACTGACGTGTGGCCCCACACGTCAGGTTTGACCCAGGTTGACCGCTGACGCAGTGCTGACGTCATGCTGACGCAATTAACTATTTTCTGGAATTAAAATAATCAGGAAATTCCAGAAAATGATTTAAACTTCAAAAATTCATAGAAATTCAACCGTAGCTCAGATTGAAATAATTTATATATGAAAAATTATCAGAAAAATGCAACCTATCCATCTGTACTAGTTTCATGCATGAAAAACCAACTTATACCTACTGTATAAGTGAAACACTAAAGATGGCATTTATAAAGAGCTTATTTGGAGTTGCATTTGAATCCTTGATTCAAATGAACTTCATCTAGATGGAATACTAGTTGCATTAGCTCAAACGACATCACATCTACATGCCATGCTCATGCATCATATTGTTGCATATGTTTGTGTATTGATTGCCGACACTGTTCCTTCTCGATAGGTCCTGCTCCGGAGATCGTTCCAGAAACTCCGCTCTATGAAGCAAAGGCCTCCTCTGTTGATCTATCAGGCAAGCAAACCCCCATGTTCATTCCGATAAAACCCTACTCTCTCGCTCCTGCTCTCAGTTATTGCATTAGGACAACAACGATTCATCTGCTACATTGTGTCATGTAGTTGAACCCATTCCTCTGCATGACCCGTCATTGCCACAATAATAGTTGAAACCCACTAGCATGTGTAGGAGTTGATTGAGCCCATGTTGTGTTCCTACCATGCTATGCCTGCTATTGCTTAGAGTTGTGTCAGGTCTGGTTCATTGGGAATGAATTGGAGTGCAGTTCTATGTTCTGATGCCGAGAGTGAACGTGTGAACACGATTTGGTAAAGGTAGCGGTGAGAGGCCATGTAGGAGTACATGGTGGGTTGTCTCACTGGAACCGTCCTTAAGCACTGAGTTCTATGTATGTTGTCCAATGACTCGATACTACCACACATTGGGTTCCGGTAACTCGACCCCTCTCGACTTATTAACCAACTTGGTCTCTGTCCAGGAGTCGCAACTAGTTTCTGGTGTTTGTAGGTAGTGCTATTTTTCTACCAAGTGGCACCCGGCAGGGTGGGCTTGGGACAGACTAGGCACAGTGGCACGGTGTACCAAGTGGCACCCGGATGGTGGGCTTGGGAACCCTGCTCACATCGTTTGGGGCCGTGAGCGACACCCCGGCCGGATCTCCTTGCGGATAGAACCCGAATAGGCGATAAACCTGGGCTAGAGTCTTGTGTGGTTAGTCAGGTCGTGGCCGACACCCTCGCCAGGCTTCCGCTTGAAGGTTGCCGAGATACATGATGTGTACATGGCGGTAAGTGGCGAGAGCGTGTGTGAAGAAGTACACCCCTGCAGGGTTAACATGATCTATTCGAATAGCCGGGTCCGCGGATATGGACTTCTTGGATGCTTACATGGTACATAGACAACTTGAAGTGGACACTATAAAATGCTCAAGAAAAGTGTGAGTACTATGGATGGCCTTCTCGTAGAGAGACGGGGATGAATCCATAGTAGTGTATTGAGTGGTGATTAGTGGACTCGTGTGCGCCATATCACCTCAAAGAAGTTCTGGTAGTCGTAGAACAGGTTAGCCACAGAGTCAAAGCCGGCTTGCTGCAACTAAACCCCACATTACCCTCTTGATACAAGTGCATGTATGATAGGATCTGATGTAAGTCTTGCTGAGTACCTTTGTACTCATGGTGCTTTATTTATGTTTTTGCAGCGGAGACTTCGGTCTTACTAGTGTTCTCGTGGACTTCGACGAGTAGCTTGTACCTCAGCTACGATCTTGATCGGATGTTGTAGATAGTCGCTCTTCACCTTTTTTTTTGTAGATGTCTGTATCTGCACATGTAATGCTTCCGCTTGTTGCTTGTATGTTTCAGATGATGGGTCTTATGACCCTCGCTTGCAATAATGCTATGATGGCTCTTGAGCCTTTATCTATATGAGTTGTTGAGTTATGCTGTGATGCCATGTTGTACAGCACATACTTGCATGTTATGCGTACGTGTAATGTGTATTGCTATGTGTGGGATCTGACTATCTAGTTGTTTATTCTTAGTAGCCTTTCTTACCGGGAAATGTCTCCTAGTGCTTCCACTGAGCCATGGTAGCATGCTACTGCTCCGGATCACTTAGGCTGGCGGCATGTGTCCTTCCTCGCTCTCGTCTGTACATCGGGAAATGTCACGCGATGGATACCGGAGTCCTGCTAGCCGCTACAGCCCGGTTCACCGAGTCTGTTAGCCCGTGCTACAGCCTGGATTCACTCGCGATGACCGACACGCTCGATGCCGGGTCATGGATGCCTGTCCTCGTAAGTTTGCGCCACTTTGGGTTTACGACTAGCCATGTCAGCCCGGCTCCTTATCATATGGATGCTAGCGACACTATCATATACGTGTGCCAAAAGGCGCAAACGGTCCCGGGCAAAGGTAAGGCGACACCCGTGGGAATACCGTGCGTGAGGCCGCAAAGTGATATGAAGTGTTACATGTTAGATCGATGTGGCATTGAGTCGGGGTCCTGACATGCTGACATCTTGATTATTGACTCATTTGTATAGGAGCAGAACAAGCCCACCAGGAGCGACCGGAGGCCGACCCGGAGGTGTCGTCGGCTTTGACTGCGCTGCCAAGGGCCGATTCCCCGATATGGGAGCACTCCCCAGCAAGGAGGGGATCTCCGACAAGGGGCGGAACTGGTGAGCCCTCAGTGGTGGAGCCCATGATCATAGAGCCTAGCACAGGTGACCCTCCTTGTCGGAAACTTTCCCTTGGGTCCTGCTGATCTTCTTTCTCTGTCTTTTGGATATCTGCTTGATTTTCCCTTCCTCTTCCTGTCTTCAGATCCTCCTCTTGGGGACCCGATGAGAACTGAGGCCACCGGCGAGGAGGGCGTGCGCGGCAACACTGGGGAAGTCGCCGCTGATGAGGAAGAGGCCGGCGCGGAGGAGCCCGCCGGCGAAGAGGCCGCCATGGCCGCTAGCACAGGGGCTGGCGAGGGCCCGCGATCGTCTCGACGACCGGAGGACGCAGGAGCGAGGCGCCAGATCGATCGCCGACCCTCCGCTGGCCGACGCAGCTGGGCTCCGAGGAGCCCCAGCCAGGCGCTTACTTGAAGGTCGGCGAGGGCGTATATATCAAGCTCCCCTGGGCATCGAGCTCCAGGGCACCGGTTGAAGGAGAGGAGTTTGACGGGGAAGTACTTGCCTCCGCCGGGCTGGCAATGGTAGACAGGCCAAGCAGCAGCAGCGGCGAGTCCGAGGAGGAGCAGCTGCTCTGAAAGCTGGTGTCACTCTACCGCGCCCGGCAAGCGAAGCTTGAGTCCCGGGAAGCGCTTGTCACGTAGGCGGGAGTTGACATAGAGAAACATGCACAAGAGCTCCGGAACCGCAACCAGGAGACCCTCCGATCCATTGCAGAGGAGAGGGCGCAGCTCGGCGAGGCAAAGGAGGCGTTCATCCTGGAGAAGGCTGAAGCCGAGGAGCAGCAGAGGCTCGCCACGAGGAGATGTCCAGGCGGGAAGGTGAGCTGACACAGAAGAAAGCCAGTCTGGACAGTCACGAGGAGGAGCTCGAGGCACGAGAGCAGTTGCTTGGCAGGACACTCAAGGAGGCAAAGGACGCAGCCGCGGCCGCCGAGGCCGCCAAGAAGGTTTTAGAGGAGAGGGTGGCGCGGCTGGAGGTGGATATGGGGAAGAAGAACGAAGAGCTTGCCGCACTCCAACGCGAGCGCGAGAAGGACGCACGCGCCCATGGCGAGCTGCAAGTCCAGCTTGCTGAGAAGACCAAGGAGCTGAATGCCGCCAAAGACTCGAAAAGCCGATCCGAGCTGAATCGCTACCTTGGCGGAGACGCTGGACGCCGCCAAGAAGCGAGAGGACGACTTGAGGAAAGAGCTCAAGGGCAACGTGGAGCTGCTGACGAGGGCCGCCGAGGCCCAGAACACCTTCAAGACCATGGTGGAGCTCTGGATGGAGGGCCTCGTCAACATCGCCGTGCTCATCGACGAGGAGTTGGCGGAGCTGAACTTGACGGGCTTCGGGTACTCTACTGAGGAGAATCTCCAGCCCAGCGCCAAGCTCACACTTTTCTTCAAGGATGTGGTGACGGCTCTTCGGCAGCTCCGGGAAAGGATCCCGAAGCAGCTGGCCGACGAGTCGCGCGCGATCTGCGCCTGGGTCTTGGAGAAGGTGTTGGTGAAGGTCCTTTTCCGCAACCCGGGCATCGACCTCTCCCGCGTCACCAAGAAGCTGCCAGAGGGCGCTGCTCTTGAGGAGCTCAGGGCTATCGTCGCACCCATCATGGACAAGGTCAACGAGGTCAGGAGGGTCGACGGCGGGCGCGTGGATTAGGCCGCCCTTCTTCTCCCTTTTTCTTGCTGCTGCCGTTTCGGTTATGAGAACAATTTAGTCAGTGCCACAATAAGTCATTCTTGTAATATAACTCTATTTTGGGTACTGTTTGCTATGTTATTTCCTTTACTCTGTTACATTCCTTGTATGCTTTTACCCTACGCTTTGAGGGAACTTGCCGGCGCAAACACACTTGCTGAGTGTGGAACATCAGCAGCCTGCTGGCGGCGCTGCCTCCGGCAAGAAACCTCGTCGGGGCTAGTTGCAGCTCGCTTGTATTGTTGAGCGGGCTCGAAAACAAAGCAAGGGCGCAACTTAGCCGCGAGTTGATTCCTCCGCGCACAGGTTTTCCATACAAGGCACGAACGTTCAAGGAATATTACTTGAAAGATTTAAAGTTGACTAGGCTCAAACTTTGGCGACTTAGCTTCTCTGTTGTCTTCATCCCAAAACTTTGGCGACTTAGCTTCTCTGTTGTCTTCATCCCGGCAAGGCTAGATTCCTTTGAACGACGCCTGGTCTAGACCTTTATCTCCTCCTCCCCCCCTGGTGAACTTGTGGGCAGAGGAATCTTCTTTTTGAGAAGAAATAAGAGAAAATAATGATATGGAACCCTAAGGTTCTTTATTGCTTACCGGGGGTACGTGCTGCACAAAGTGTCTGATATACATGCAAAAGAAAAGAAAGATGCACTGAATTTGACAAGATGTGCAGGGCACATAAACTTTATCTACGCACGGGAGCTGTGCTCGGCTTTGTACAAAGTGTTACATGCGACAGCGGCAAGGCTTGTACAAAAGGTGGTTGCCGGAACGGGTCCGGCAACCGCGCCTTATGGGTAAAACTTGCGAAGATGTTCTATGTTCCAGGAGTTGCGCACCGGAATGCCATTTTCGGTCTCAAGGCGGACAGCGCCGGGCCTAGTGACTCGTTTCACCCGATAAGGGCCTTCCCACTTCGGCGTCAACTTGTTTGAATTCTTGGCGGATTGAACGCGCCGAAGAACAAGGTCGCCTTCCTCGAAGCTTCTGGCGTTAACTTTGAGGCTATGATAGCGGCGCAAAGCTTGCTGGTAGCGAGCAGCTCACACAGCAGCCTGAAGACGATCCTCCTCGAGGAGCAGCGCGTCATCTTGCCGCAGCTGCTCTTGCTCAAACTCATCATAAGCGAGCACTCGTGGCGATCCGTATACGAGTTCCGTGGGGAGAACTGCTTCTGCTCCATAGACAAGAGCAAAAGGCGTCTGGCCAGTGGCTCGATTTGGCGTCGTCCTGATCGACCAAAGAACCACCGGCAACTACTCGATCCAATTTTTTCCGCACTTGTGCAGCCTGTCGAAAGTTCTGGTCTTGAGCCCGCGCAGCACTTCAGCGTTTGCCCTCTCCGCTTGACCGTTTCTTCTCGGGTGAGCAACAGAAGCGAAGCAGATCTTGGTGCCAAGATCTTGGACGTATTGCATGAAGGTGTGACTCGTAAATTGTGTGCCATTGTCGGTGATGATCCTGTTAGGGATTCCGAAACGGCAAACAATCAACTCAAGAACTTGATCGCCGACCAGGTTGTCACCTTCCTCACTGGTTCCACTTCCGCCACTTTGTGAACTTGTCGATTGCAACGCATAAGTACTCAAAGCCCCGACAACTCGGGGAAAGGGGCCGAGGATGTCGAGCCCCCAGACCAAAAATGGCCAGGATAAAGGGATTGTTTGGAGAGCTTGAGCTGGCTGATGAATCTGTTTGGAATGGAACTGGCACGCTTCACACTTGGTTACTTGTGCAGTTGCATCCTGGAGGGCTGTCGGCCAGAAGAAACCTTGCCGGAAAGCCTTGCCGGCAAGTGCTCTTGCGCCAATGTGGTGACCACATATGCCTCCATGTATCTCCGCCAACAGCTCTTGTCCATCTTCTCGGGAAGTTCATGTCAATTTCACTCCGTTGAATCTTTTTCTGTACAGTATGTCATCGACAAACTGTTACATACTTGATTGCCGAGCTACTCTTTCTGCCTCTTCTTGTTCCTCGGGAAGTTCTCCTGTCTGAAGGAAATGGACTATTGGCTGTGCCCAGGCTGGAGCTTGTGGCTCGACAGCGATGACTAAAGGCGCAAAGGCTGCTTCCGGAACATCCGCTTCGACGGCAAGGACCAGGGATCCCGCCGGAGCGTGATGTTCCCCGGCAAGCGTGTCGGGACACAGCTTGTCGGGAGCGTCAGCTTCAACGAAGCAAGCCTTGGGGCTTGTCGGAGCAGACTGCTCCTCAGCTCTTTCTGTGTTGAGCCTGGGAACCTTCTTGGCGGCGGCTTCTGGGAGCTCTGCCGGGAAGTGGTCGCCAGCAGGCAATTTTCTCTTCTTGCTCTATCCAGTTGATGGTGTGACGGATGGCTGAGTCAGCTTGAGCACAAAAATCCCTGGTTCCACAGGCAACTTGAGTGTGGCACATTTTGACAGGGCATCTGCAATGTCGTTCTGAGCCCTTGGAACATGTTCCATTTGTAGACCATCAAAATGTTCCTCTAGCTTCCTTACTTCGTCAA
Organism: Aegilops speltoides; assembly: GCA_021437245.1. NCBI lineage: Eukaryota > Viridiplantae > Streptophyta > Magnoliopsida > Poales > Poaceae > Aegilops > Aegilops speltoides. The sequence goes on from CM038145.1 coordinate 120,336,391, forward strand.
TGTATGCTTCCATCAATGGACTCTGGTAATCTTTGTTGACTTGGCGGACGACAAGTCTGTGAGTCACCCCGACGATGAGCTTTTGATCCCAAGTTCAGCTGCGATCCTGAGTCCGGCAAGCAAACCCTCATACTCCGCGGTATTGTTTGTTGCTTGCTCCTTGGGAAAATGCATTTGTACCACGTACTTGAGGTGCTCTCTGGTGGGGGCAATGAGTAGTACGCCCGCACCGGCGCCTTGCAGCGAGAAGGCACCATCAAAGTACATGATCCATTCTTTGCTAACTTCCTTGACGGGGATGCTCTTCTCCGGAGATTCTTCGTCCGGTGTTGGCGTCCATTCTGCTATAAATTCTGCCAAAGCCCGGCTCTAAATATTTGCAGTGCTTTCAAACTTGAGGCCAAAGCTTGACAATTCCAATGCCCACTCGACAATCCTGCCTATTGCTTTTGGATTCTGCAGTATCCTCTTCAGCGGAAAGCGAGTGACAACCGTGATCTCATGTGCTTGAAAATAATGGCGCAGCTTTCTTGAGGCCATGAGTAGGCCGAAAAGCAACTTCTGCACACCAGCGTACCTTGATCTAGCCCCCTGCAAAAGGGAACTGACAAAGTAAACTGGGCGCTGCACCCTCTTCTTCGGTGTTTCTTCCGCAATCTGCAGATCCATCCTTGGCGGGGCCAGAACTCGTCGGATCAGGACTTGCTGGGCCAGAGCTTGTCGAAGAAGCCCCCTGCTTGTCACTGGACTCGCTTGCCGTGGCTGCTGGCTCATCATCTGCCTCCCTTTCCGCCACTAACGCAGCACTAACCACTTGATTGGTTGCGGCCAGGTATAGCAGCAACTTCTCTTGTGGCTTAGGTGCGACAAATGTTGGAGTGGAGGACAAATATTTCTTCAAGTCTCGCAGCGCAGCCTCCGCTCCCGAGTCCATTTCATGGGACCCGCCTTTTTCAAGATTTTGAAAATGGCAAGGCACGCTCAGCAGACTTGGAAATGAATCTCATCGAGAGCAACAACGCAGCCGGCAAGCCTTCGCACATCCTTGACGCGCTTTGGTGCTTCAATTTGCTCAATGGCCTTGATCTTGTCGGGGTTGGCTTCAATCCCCCTCTGAGACACGAAGAATCCGAGGAGCTTGCCGGAAGGAACTCCGAACACACACTTCTCGGGGTTCAACTTGAGATTGACCTTGCGCAGATTTGCAAAAGTCTCATCCAAATCTTGGATTAGAGTCTCTTTGTCTTTGCTCTTGACCACTATGTCATCCATGTAAGCTTCTACATTTCTGTGCAGCTGTGGCTCAAAAGCATGGCTGACTACTCTTGCAAATGTTGAACCAGCATTTTTTAGTCCGAAAGGCATCCGTCTGAGCGGTCGCGCTACATGGTGTAATGAATGCGGTTTTCTTCATCCTCTTCGCCATGAAGATCTGATGATATCCTCGAGTATGCATCAAGGAACGAAGCAAATCACATCATGCCGTGGAGTCAACAATCTGGTCAATGCGCCGCAAGGAATGGATCCTCGACAGGCTTTATTAACATCGCGAAGTCGATGCAAAGCCTCCACTTCCCGCTTGCCTTGGCGCACGACTCTCGGATTAGCTAGCCACGCCGGATGGAGTACTCCTCGACCAGGCCTGCCGCTTCCAACTTCCTGATCTCTTCGCTATGAACTCTTGACGCCTATCGCTTGTCGTCGACTCTTTGCTTGACGGGCCGCACGTGAGGGCGACGGCAAGGTGGTGCTCAATCACTTCCACAGAACACCGGGATGTCGATGGTTGCCATGCAAACACATCGACATTCGCCCGCAGGAAAGCAACGAGCGCTCTTTCCTATTTAGGATCAAGCATGGCACTGATGGTGAAGGTACCACCAGTGCCGTCCTCCTTGGCGGCCACTTTCTTGGTCTCTGGTGAAGCTGTCTTTGCCTTCTTGCACTTGCCGGTGGAGCTCGATGGTGCGTCCTCGACGGCAGCGCAGCACTCCGGAGAGGTGCGCTTGCTGGAGAGGGCATCAGAGCTTCTCTTGCCAAACTTAGCCTTCTTCTTCCCCCGGGGAGCTTCAGCGGCAAGTGGCTCGCGCTCCGCTGCTGCTGCTGCTTCCCGGTAGATCTTGTCGGTGCAGATAAGTGCATCTTTCTTGTCGCCTTGAACAGAAATGACACTTATCGGACCAGGCATCTTGAGCACATTGTAGGCGTAGTGAGAGGCTGCCATGAACTTGGCAAGCGCCGGTCGGCCGAGTATCCCATTGTAGGGCAACGGGAAATCGGCGACGTCAAATGTGACCCTCTCTATCCTAAAATTCAGTTCGCTGCCAAACGTCACTGGCAGTGTGATCTTCCCCTTGGGCTTGCTCCTTCCCGGGTTTATTCCTTGAAAGGTACCAGTCTCTTCGAGCTCGCTGTCGGGGATCTGGAGCTTCTTGAGCATTGCGGAGGAAATCAGGTTCAGGCTGGCCCCGCCGTCAACCAGCATCTTCGTGACCTTGAGGTTGCGGATTGTTGGCGATACCAACATTGGCAAGCACCCGACCGCGGTGATGCGATCAGGGTGATCCTCAACATCGAAGATGATGGGCGTGCTGGACCATTTCAGAGGCTTGCGCGACTCGACGGATGGCTCCGCTGCATTCACTTCTCGCACCCACTGCTTGAGTTGGCGGTGCGAGGTGTGCAGAGAGGCGCCGCCGTCGATGCACAACACCTCCATTGCCTTCTGAAACTCTTGGTCGTCAGTTTCATCTTCCTCCATCTCATCATCCTCATCTTCCTCTTTGTCCTTGTCGCGGCCACGGGGAGGCCTGTCTCCTTGCCGCGGCTTGGCCTTGCCGCGGTGCCCTCCCCGGGCGGGAAGCTTCTTGCCGGATCCTCCGCCACCTCCCTGGGCTCTCTCCTTGTCGCGGCGCTCGTACTCAGCTTTCTGTAGCTCTGCCATCTGCTCAACTTTCTTGCCGGTTTGGAGGTCATGGCCCTTGGTGCGGTGAATCTTGCAATACCGCTTGTCGGAGCCATCCTGCTTGTCGGCGGCTACCACAGCCTCGCCGGAGTCATCAGCTTTGGCCTTGTCGGAGCCGCCTCCGTTGCCGGAATGCTCGACAGCTAGCACATCCTTAGCCTTTCTTTTTCTGTTGTTCCGCCTCCGGTTCTTCCTCGCCGGGGCGGCATCCTCACTGTCAGATCCTTCTGCTCCTGTTGCCTCTCCGGGGATTCTCCTCCCCTCCTCAGCCCGTGCACACTTGTTGGCCAGAGCATAAAGCTCACTAACATATCTGATCTTGCACATCGCCATCTCCTCCCTCATCCTGCGGTTACGCACGTTCTGATGGAACACGCTGATAACCGCGGCAGGATGGACGTCTGGGATGTTGCGCTGCACTTGGCTGAATCTCTGTATGTACTTGCGCAGGGTTCTCCTCCTTCGGACGAAAGCAGATGCAGATCGCTTCGCCATGCGGTTTGTGGCGCCCGTGAAGGCGCCGACAAACTGATGGCACAGTCCGCCCACGAAGAAATGGAGCCGTCCGCAAGTGCATGAGCCAAGATCTGACGTTGGGTTTGAGCACCGCGGAAGTAGTTGGCGAGATCTTCGTCGCGCCCTCGGCAGCCTGCACCGCGATGGTGTAGATGCCGAGGAACTCCGACGGATGTATCCTGCCATCGCATTTCGGCACGCCGGGCTTGAAGTTCTGGTCTCGGGCCATCGACTTGCCGCAGCTCACGGTGAACGCAGGCAACCCGCCGCGTCGGACAAGTCGCCTCGTTCCCCGGTGCATGCACATCGACAAAGGCCCAGTAGCGCTGGTCGATTGACGCCGCTTCTTCTTCGCGCTGCGCGAGTACGAGCGTCTTCGTGTCGTCGTTCTTGGAGAACTTGGCGTTGATCGCGGCAAGTTCGCGGGTCTGACGACGCAGTGGAGTCGGCGTCGGGGTTGACCCGGCAAGCCGACGATCTCGGCCTTCGGGGCGGGGAGTGCACGGTAGTGGCACCCCTAGCGGTCTTGTCGGCGTCGGCTTGCGCCTGGGCGCCTCGCTGGGGCTTCGATGCGCTCGGTTGCCGGGGCTTTTCGCCGTTGGCGAAGCCGATGAGGCTATAGATGGTCATCCTCCAGTCGTCGATCTTGTGTGGCGCCGGAGGGTAATCTAGAAGCTGCTGGGCTCGCCAGCGCTTCTCTGCGCCTTGGTGGCGGTGGCGACGAAGCGCGCGAGGAGCGGATGTGCTCGACTCCCAACCGGGTTGGAAGGGGCAACACCCCATCCGGCGACTATACTCACTCGCACCAAAGATGCCGGGCGTGCATGCTGGTCCCGAATGTCCCGCGACCCACCAGCTTGGCCTTGCTCCATCGCGAAAGCACGGTGCTAGAGCACCGGGCGTTGTCGACCTTGCACCTCCCGGAAGGGCGTGGTGTACCGCACGATCGCCGACGCTATGGGCCTTGTTTTTGGACCTGGTGACAACGTGAGTCCCACCGCCGCGCCCGCTCCTCCGCCGGCGTCCACTCCACCGCCTGCTTGCTCGGGCGGTGGTGGTAGCATCGATGTAGACGGAGCGCCACCTCCGAAGGCTTCTTCTTCGTGGCATGTTGATGAAGGCGCGATGTAGCGCACGCGACACCGGATCGGATGCTCACGACCTCGACGCCCCTACCGGGCGCGCCAAAGATGTCGGGCGCTCATGCCACGAGCACCTATGGGGCAGGGGCCCCTTCTCGTCCGGCAAGGAGCGGAGCGCGCGCAGAGCGGATCGAGGTCGGGCGCTGGGAGACGCAGGCGATTTTACCCAGCCGGAGCTCTTCGAGAGATAAAACTCCTACTGCTGCTTTGTGTTTTGTATTTGTTCTGCTCGAGAGCGAAAGCGATAGTGGTGTTGGATCTACGAACCACGGAACCCCTTCTACGTGCGCATGGGCCTCCCTTTATAGTCTAAGGGGTCACCGAGTGGCAGCAGTGTAGGAAGAAGGGTAGAAAGGTAAAACGCAGGTTGGTACAACAGACCAACAGTGCCCCTACCTAACTCGGCGGCAGGAGACAAGGGCATTTAATGGCCGTCCGGTCGCCTCTAACAATGGCAAGGAAACGACCGTTAGGTGCGCCACCGATCGCCACGATGGCCTCCTTGTCGCTCTCCGCTACACCAAGACCAAGATGGCTCGCGCGCGCCTCGCCACGTGCTCCTGGGATGGCCCTGGGGTGACACGTCGTTGGATGCGCTGGAGTGCAGGGTGGCAGCCTTGCCGCGGCAAGCGCCTTGCCGCGGTCCTTCTCTTGTTGCGCCGGCAAGCTTGCCGGTCGTCGGGCCTTGCTGGGACGCGGGGCATCGCGGCAAGTCTTCTGGAAGCGCCTTGTTTGGCCTTCCCGGCAAGCTCCTCTTGCCGGGGCCTTTGTCCTCCCCGGCAAGCTCCTCTTGCCGGGTCTTTGTCTTCTCAGTTGATACTTTGTTCTTGAATGGCATTAATAGGAAATGATGGAGGGTCTTGGTGGGCGCCCGGCAAGCCTTGCCGTGGGGTGCTGCGACTGCCCGTGCACAAGTTTGGGGTACTAAGGTACCCCTATTTAGTACACCGACAGCAGGGCCTTCGACCCCTTCTTCATCAGTGTGGTATTGTGGCCAAGATGCAGTCTCCTGACGTCGTCTTTGCGACAGCCGACGACCCTTAGGTATATATTCCTTCGAAACCTGCCTTGCTTTACTGCCCTAGCTCCCCACTTGGCTTCGTTCTTTTTCTACTTCCGTCTGCTGTTCCAAAGCCACCTAGACTTTTACTATTATTAGAAGTAAAGCTAGTTCATACAGTCGATTCTAAGAGTTGGTTCAAATAGGGAAGATAGTGGGAAAGCTGTAGCATGAATCTAGTACTTGGTTCTAAGAGCAAACGGGGGAAAGTAGTAGATACTGGCTACCCAACCGGTCTGTTGGTTGAAAAGACGAAGAAAGCATGGTGGATGGCGAAGGGTGGGGGGAAGTGGACCTGTATCTTGTTTGAAAAGGGAAAGAAAGTGACGGGTTTTGGGGGACAACGCAAATGAGAATGAGCAGGTCTAGATTTCCTGTGCTCACATAGGAAAATGTCGCCGAGGAGATAAAAAATGGGAAAAATGCAGACATGCTACCTGAGTGTTTGCCGCTCTCGACAACCACATCTACCTCACCACTTTATGCCCCTGCCGTCCCTATGCCCATATCGCCACCGTTAATGTAAAATCACATGAAGCATTAAGCAATGCCACCTAATGTCACTATAAGTAATAAATGGTCTAGTGCCGTCGATAAATTGAAGCAATGCAACCACCATTTTATGAAGTGCTTCCGTCTTGCTTTATTTCCCATGAATTGTGTTTTTGCAATTACAATTAAATCTCACACTGCTAACATTGCTTCATCCCAGTGGAACTGCACAAATTTGATTGCACATTTACTGACCATGTGCTACTCTCATGATAGTAATACTAATGCTATTGTTTTGCATGTTAATCTAATGGCAGCGTTGATGTGATGTGATGCTACTTACTTAAGGGCACTTTCATACTGTCAATCTAGTGCCAATTATAACACAATAGATATTGTTGTTAATCATATGCCACTGCAAATATCTGTCACTGTTTAAATAACTGTATTTTGTATTTGCGCAAACATGGATGTCTGTCTCCATATCGTTTCTTGTCTACACAATCAAAAGTACATACCTCAGTTTTAGTACAACTGCACAAAATGAGATGGCTATTCCTAGTTGTCGTCCTCTAACCTCCAGTGTTCCAGGTATTCCTACATCGTTAGTAACTAGGTAGAATGACCAACGCAATCTAAAAGAAGCTGATTCGTACGTTTTACTTCCTGATTGCAGTGCAGGGATGAGCTAAGACAACTTCATCCTAGTCCCGAATGCACTTTCTACCAGTTCATCCATGGATCGAGGACTTGCTGCATGGCTGCAGGGCGCTTTTTTGGACAGGTGCACGGACAATAGGCATTGTGGTCTGCTTATTTCTGCACATAGTGGTGCTTAAATTTAGTGGAATGCACAAGAATTTCAGCTAGTCGAGACCTGCATGGTTCGATTCAGCATTCGGTGAGACTGTGATGTACTAAAGTAGGGGTACCTTAGTACCCCGAACTTGTCTGCACGGGCGGTTCGCACACCCGTGGCAAGGCTCGCCAGCGTCCGCCAAGACCCTCCATCATTTCCATTTACTGCCATTCAAGAACAAAGTGTCAACCAAGTAGACAAAGCCCGGCAGAGGAGCTTGCCGGAAGTACAAAACCCGACAAGAAGAACTCGCCGGGAAGGGCGAGGCCCGGCAAGAGGAGCTGCCGGTAAGGCCAACCAAAGGCGCTTCGAAGCTTGCCGCGACGCCCAGCGTCCGGCAAGGCCAGCGACCGACAAGCTTGCGGCACAACAAGAGAAGGGTCATGGCAAAGGCGCTTCGCCAGCAAGGCTGCCACCGTGCACCCAAGCTCCAATAAGATCCAACGACGTGTCACCCTGGGGCCATCCGAGAGCGCGTGGCGGCGCGCGCAGCCATGCGGTGCGAGGTGGCAGCGAAGTTGACAAGGAGGCCATCGTGGCGATCGGTGGCGCCCCTAACGGTCGCTTCCTTGCACCGTTAGGCGCACGGACGGGCATTAAATGCCCTTGTCCCCGCCGTCCGAGTTAGGTAGGGGACACAGCTTGACACCAAGTACCAACCTGCTTTTTACTTTTTACCCCTCTTTCACGCTTACACTGTCAGGTGACCCCTTAGAATATAAAAAGGGAGGCCCATGCACACGTAGAAGGGGTTCGTCCATTCGACACATCCAACACCACTACCGCCACGCCTCGAGCAAGAACAAATACAAACACAAAGCAGCAGAGAGAGTTTTATCTCAAGAGTCTGGCTGGGTAAAGCCTCCCGATGCCGCTGCTGCCTCGATGCGCTCAAGGCACCCTCCGCCCCTTGCCGGACTAGAAGGGCCCCTTGCCCCCATAGGTGCTCGTGCCCACAGTGTACCACGACATCTTTGGCGCGCGAGGTAGGGGAGCGTCGAGGTCGTGCGTATCTGATTCGGCATCTACGCGCACTACATCAACATCTTCGTCAACATGCCACCAAGAAGAAGACTTGAGGTAGCCGCCCGCTCTGCGATCGTCCTATCGCCACCGGAGCAAACGGGCGATGGGGCGGACGCCTGGGCGAGGAGCGGCGCCGGTGGGACTCACGCCGGTCCAAAGACAAGGCCCCGCAAGCTTCAAAGATCTCGGATATCTACCACGCCCTTCTCAGAGGTGCAAGATCGACAACGCCACGCGTGCCCCTAGCACCGTGTTTCGCGTTGGAACAAGGCTGCCGGCGGATCGCGAGACGCTCAAGACCAGCGCACGCCGCCAGATGCCGGCACGAAGCGAGGTGCGATCGCTGGGCGGGCACTGCTCCTTCCAACCCGCTTGGGAGTCCGAGCATGTCCCGCACTCGCATCGCCGCCACCGCCGCCTAAGACTCCAAAGGAAGCGCCGCCCGAGCTCACTTGCTTTAGACTATCCTCCGCACCGCATAAGATCGACGACTGGAGGATGACCATTTAGAGCCTCGTCGGCTTCGCCAACGCCGACAAGCCCGCAACGAAAGCACATCGAAGTTTCCGGCAAGGCGCTCGGGCGCAAGCCGACGCCAACAAGACCACTGGGGCTACCACGGTGCACTCCCGCCCGAAGGTTAAGATCGCCAGCTCGCCGGGCCAACCTCGACAACGACTCCACCGCTGCCGGGCCCGCGAGCTTCGCCCGATCAGCGCCAAGTTCTTCAAGAACGATGGCATCGAAGACGCCGCACTTCGCATCGAAGGTCGAAGAGAAGCGCGCGCTCAATCCGACCCGCGCTGGGCCCACTGTCGATATGCATGCGCCGGGGAGCCAGCGACTTACCAGAGGCGATAGGTTGCCCTGCGTCACCCGTGAGCTGCGGCAAGTCCAAAGGGGCTCAACACCAAGAACTTCAAACCAGACATGCCCGAAGTACAATGGCAGGATACACCGTCGAGTTCTCAAAGATCTACACCATCGCGTGTAGGCTGCCGGAGGACGCGACGAGAAGATCCTTGCCAACTACTTCCCGCCGGTGCTCAAGCTTCAACGCCGATCTTGGCTCATGCACTTGCCGGAGGACTCCATTTCTTCGTGGGCGGACCTGTGCCACCAGTTTGTCGGCGCCTTCATAGGTGGCCACAAGCCTCATGGCCAGGAGAGCGACCTTCACTTGCTCGTCCAGAAGGAGGGGGAACCCCTGCGCAAATACATACAGAGATTCAGCCAGGTGCAGCGCAACATCCTGAGACGTCCACCTGCCAAGGTTATCAGCGCTTCCATCGAAACGCGCGTAACTGCAGGATGAGGGAGGAGATGGCGATGTGCAAGATTAGAGATGCCAGCGAGCTGTACGCTCTGGCCGACAAGTGTGCACGGGCTGAGGAGGGGAGGAAAATCCCCGGAGAGACTGCAAGAGCAGAAGGATCTGACAGTGAGGATGCCGCCCCGGCAAGGAAGAACCGGAGGCGGAACAAGAGAAAAAGAAAGGCTGAGGATGTGCTAGTTCTCGAGCATTCCGGTGACGGAGGCGGTTCCGACAAGGCCAAAGCTAGTGAGTCCGGCGAGGCTGTGGTAGCCACCGACAAGCAGGAAGGCTCCGGCAAGCAATATTGCAAGATCCACCGCACCAAGGGCCATGACCTCCAAGCCTGCAAGAAAGTTGAGCAGATGGCGGAGCTACAGAAAGCTGAGTACGAGCGCCGCGACAAGGAGAGGGCCCAGGGAGGTGGCGGAGGATCCTGCAAGAAGCTTCCCGCCCGGGGAGGGCACCGCGGCAAGGCTAAGCCGTGGCAAGGAGACAGGCCTCCCCGTGGCCGCGACAAGGACGAAGACGAAGATGAAGATGATGAAATGGAGGAATATGAGGCCGACGACCAAGAGTTTTACAAGGCAACGGAGGTGTTGTGCATCGACGACGGTGCTTCTCTGCGCACCTCGCACCACCAACTCAAACAGTGGGCGCGAGAGGTGAGCGCAGCAGAACCGTCCGTTGAATCGTGCAAGCCCCTGATGTGGTCCAGCACGCCCATCATCTTTGATGTTGAGGATCACCCTGATCGCATTACTGCGGTCGGGTGCTTGCCAATGTTGGTCTCGCCAACAATCCGCAACATCAAGGTCACGAAGATGTTGGTTGACGGCGGGGCCGGCCTGAATCTGATCTCCTCCGCAGTGCTCAACAAGCTCCGTGATCCTCGACAGCCGAAGCTCAAGAAACTGGTACCTTTCAAGGAATCAATCCGGGAAGGAGCAAGCCGAAGGGGAAGATCACACTGCCAGTGACATTCGGCAGCGAGTTGAATTTCAGAACAGAGAGAGTCATGTTTGATGTTGCTGATTTTCCATTGCCATACAATAGGATACTCAGCCGTCCAGCGCTTGCCAAGTTCATGGCAGCCTCTCATTATGCTTACAACATGCTCAAGATGCCTGGTCCGATAAGTGTCATTTTTGTCCGCGGCGACAAGAAAGATGCACTTATCTGCATCGACAAGATCTACAGGAAGCAAAGCCGCAAAGAGCAAGAAACCACTTGCCGTCAAGCTCCCGGGAGAAGAAGAGGAAGACTAAGTCCGCAAGAGTAGCTCGATGCCCACTCGCAAGCGCACCTCTTCGAGTGCTGCGCTACCGCCGAGGACGCACCATCGAGCTCCACCGCAAGTGCAAGAGGGCAAAGGCAGCTTCACCAGACTAAGAAAGTGGCATAAGGAGGACGGCACCGGTGGTACCTTCACCATCGCGCCACGCTTGATCCTAAATAGGAAAGTGCGCCGTTGCTTTCCTCAAGGGCGAATGTCGATGTGTTTGCATGGCAACGATCGACATCCCCGGTGTTCCTGTGGAAGTAATTGAGCACCACCTTGCCGCCGCCCTCACGCACGCCCGTCAAGGTAGAGTCGAAAACAAGCAAGGAGAGACAAGAGTTCATTGTAGAAGAGATCAAGAAGTTGGAAGCAGCAGGCTGGTCCGAGGAGTGCTCCATCCGACGTGGTTAGCCAATCCAGTGGTCGATGCGCAAGGCAAACGGGAAGTGGAGGCTTTGTATTGACTTCACTGATGTTAATAAAGCTTGTCCCAAGGATCCATTTCCTTGCCGCATTGACCGATTGTCGACTCCATAGCAGGATGTGATCTGCTTTCATTCCTTGATGCATACTCAGATATCATCGCATCTTCATGGCGAAGAGGATGAAGAGAAAACCGCATTCATTACTCCATGTGGCACGTATTGCTTCGTACGGATGCCTTTCGGACTAAAGAATGCTAGTTCAACATTTGCAAGGGTAGTCCGCCATGCTTTTGAGCCACAGCTGCACAGAAATGTAGAAGCTTACATGGATGACATAGTGGTCAAGAGCAAGGACAAAGAGACTCTGATCCAAGATTTGGATGAGACTTTTGCAAGTCTTCGCAAGGTCAATCTCAAGTTGAACCCCGAGAAGTGTGTGTTCGGAGTTCCTTCCGGCAAGCTTCTCGGGTTCTTTGTGTCTCAGAGGGGGATTGAAGCCAATCCCGACAAGATCAAGTCCATTGAGAAAACTGAAGCACCAAAGCGCGTCAAGGATGTGCGAAGGCTTGCCGGCTGCGTTGCTGCTCTTAGTAGATTCATTTCCAAGTCTGCTGAACGCGCCCTGCCATTTTTCAAAATCTTGAAAAAGGCGGGTCCCATGAAATGGACTCCGGAAGCGGAGGCTGCGCTGCAAGACTTGAAGAAATATTTGTCCTCCACTCCAACACTTGTCGCACCTAAGCCACAAGAGAAGTTGCTGCTATACCTGGCGGCAACCAATCAAGTGGTTAGTGCTGCGTTAGTGATGGAAAGGGAGGCAGATGATGAGCCAGCGGCCGCGGCAAGTGAATCCAGCGACAAGCAGGGGGCTTCTCCGACAAGCTCTGGCCCGGCAAGCCCTGATCCGACAAGTTCCGTCTCCGCCAAGGATGGATCTGTGCAGTTGCGGAGAAAAACAGAAGAAGAAGGTCGCAGCCTAGTTTACTTTTGTCGGGCCCTTTGCGGGGCTAGATCAAGGTACTGTGTACGTGGTTGCTTTTTGGCCTACTCATGGCCTCAAGGAAGCTGCGCCATTACTTTCAAGCACATGAGATCACGGTTGTCACTCGCTTTCGGCGAAGAGGATAACGCGAATCCGTAGCAACAGTGCAGGATCGTTGAGTGGGCACCGAGTTGTCAAGCTTTGGCCTCAAGTTTGAAAGTACTTCAACTATTCAGAGCCGCTTTGGCAGAATTTATAGCAGAATGGACGCCAACACCGATGAAGAAACTCCGGAGAAGAGCATCCCCACAAGGAAGTTAGCAAAGAATGGATCATGTACTTTGATGGTGCCTTCGCTGCAAGGCGCCAAAAGGGCGTATTACTTGTCGCCCCCACCGGAGAGCACCTCAAGTATGTGGTCAAAATGCACTTTCCCAAGGAGCAAGCAACAAATAATACTGCAGAGTATGAATGCTTGCTTGCCGGACTCAGGATAGCAGCTAGAGCTTGGGATCAAGAAGCTTATTGTCAGGGGTGACTCGCAGCTTGTCGTCCGTCAAGTGAACAAAGATTATCAGAGTCCGTTGATGGAAGCCTACATTGATGAAGTGAGGAAGCTAGAAGAACATTTTGACGGCCTGCAGATGGAACAAGTTCCAAGGGCTCAGAATGACGTTGCAGATGAACTGTCAAAGTGTGCTGCACTCAAGTTACCTGTGGAACCTGGAATTTTTCTGCTCAAGCTGACTCAGCCATCTGTAACACCATCAACTGGACAGGGAAAAAAGAGGAAGTTGGTCACTGGCGACTACTTTCCGGCAGAGCTCCCCGGAGCCGCCGCTAAGAAGGTCTCCAGGATCAACACAGTAGTGTCGAGGAGCAGTCTGCCCGACAAGCCCCGTGGTTTGTTTTGTTGAAGCGAGACGCTCCCGACAAGCTGTGTCCGACACGCTTGCCGGGAGTATCTCGCCCGCAGGTCCTGATCCTTGCCGTAGAACTGGATGTTCTCGCCCGCAGCATTCGCGCTTTTAGTCTTTGTCGTCGAGCCAGCTCCGCATGGGCACAACGAGATCGTCCATTTCCTTCGTGACAGGAGAACTTCCCGAGGAGCAAGAAGCAGCGGAGAAAGTAGCCCGGCAATCAAGTATGTACCAGTTTGTCGATGACATACTCTACAGAAGAAGATTCAACGGAGGGAAATTGAAGTGCCTCTCCCGGGAAGATGGACAGGAGCTGTTGGCGGAGATACACGGAGGCATATGTGGTCATCACATTGGTGCAAGAGCACTTGCCGCAAAGCTTCCGGCAAGGTTTCTTCCGCCGACAGCCCTCCGGATGCAACCGCACAAGTAACCAAGTGTGAAGCGTGCGGTTCCACTCCAAACAGATTCATCAACCAGCTCAAGCTCTCCAAACAATCCCTTTATCCTGGCCATTTTCAGTCTGGGGGCTCGATATCCTCCGCCCCTTCCCCCGAGCTGTCAGGGGCTTTTAGTACTTGTACGTTGCAATCGACAAGTTCACAAAGTGGCCTGAAGTGGAACCAGGAGGAAGGTGACAAAGACAGTCGCAATTGTCAAGTTCAGTCAATTGTTTGCCGCTTCGAATCCCTAACAGATCATTACCGACAATGGCACACAATTCACAAGCCGCACCTTCATGCAAGATGTCCAAGATCTTGGCACCAAGATCTGCTTCAGCTCCGCTGCTCACCCGAGAAGCAACGGTCAAGCCGGAGAGGGCAATGCTGAAGTGCTTCTGCGGGCTCAAGACCGTAACTTTCGACAGGCTGCACAAGTGCGGAAGAAATTGATAGAGCAGCTGCCGGGTTCTTGGTCAATCGTAACGACACCAAATCGAGCCATCGCCACACACCCTTTGCTCTTGTCTACGGAGCAGAGGCAGCTCTCCCATCGAACTCGTATATGGATCGCCTCGAGTGCTCGCTATGATGAGCTTGAGCAAGAGCAGCTGCGCAAGGCGACGCTTCTTACCTCGAGGAGAATCGCCTTGAGGCTGCCGTGGTGAGCTGCTCGCTACCGGAAGCTTTGCGCTGCTATCATAGCCGCAGTTAATGCCGAACCTTCGAGGAAGGCGACCTTGTTCTTCGGGCGTGTTCAATCCGCCAAGAATTCCAACAAGTTGACGCCGGTGGGAAGGCCCTTATCGGGTGAAAGCGAAATCACTAGGCCCGCGCTTATCCGCCTTTGAGACCAAAGATGGCATTCCGTGAGCAACTCCCCGAACATAGAGCATCTTCGCAAGTTTTACCCATATAGGCGGCGGTTGCCGTCCCGTTCGCAACCACCTTTTTGTACAAGCCTTGTCACCGACGATGTAACCCTTTGTACAAAGCCGGGCGCAGCTCTCGTGCGTAAATAAAGTTTATGTGCCTCGCACATCTTGTCAAATTTAATGCATCTTTCTTTTTGCATCTATATCTCGACACTTTGTGCAGCACTTACCCCGTAAGGCAACAAACGAACCTTAAGGTTCCAGATCATTATTTTCTCTTCTTTCTTCTCAAAAAGAAGATTCCTCCGCCCACAAGTTCACCGGGGCGGGAAGGGAAGATAAAGGTGTGGACCTGGCGTCGTTCAAGGGAATCTAACCTTGCCGGGACGCAGACGACAGAAAAGCTAAGTTGCCAAAGTTTGAGCTTAGTCCATTTTAAATTTTTAAGTTATATTCCTTGAACGCTCAGGTTTTGTATGGAAAACCTGTACGCGGAGGAATCGACTATGGGCTAACTTGCGCCCTTGATTTGTTTTCGAGTCCGCTTTCAACAATACAAGCGAAGCTGCAACTAGCCCCGACAAGGTTTTCACGGGCAAAGACTGGCCACTGGTTGTGATGTTCCGCACTCAGCAAGTGTGCTTATACGGCAAGTTCCTCAAGCGTAGGGTAAAAGCATACAAGGATGTAACAGAGTAAAGGAAATAACATAGCAAGCAGCACCTGTAATAAAGTTATATTACAAGAATGACTTATTGTGGCAATCGACTAGATTGTTCTCATAAATAAAACGGCAAGAAGAAGAGAAAGGGAGAAGAAGGGCGCCTAATCCACGCGCCGCCATCGACCTCCCGACCTCGCTCACCTTATCCACGATGGGTGCGACGACGGCCTGAGCTCCTCAAGATCAGCGTCCTCCGCAGCTTCTTGGTGACGCGGAGAGGTCGAGGCCTGGTTGCGGGAGAGGACCTTAACCAGCACCTTCTCCAAGACCTTGGCGCGAGATTATGCTGACTCCGTCCGCCAGCTTCTTCGGGATCCTTTCCGGAGTTGCTAGAGGGCCGCTGCTATGCCCTTGAAGAAGAGAGTGAGCTTGGCGCTGGGCTGGAGGTTCTGTTGGTGGAGTACCGAAGCCCGCTAAGTCCAGCTCCGCCAACTCCTCACAATGATCAGCAGGCCCTCGCCAGAGCTCCACCGTGGCTCAAAAGTGTTCTGAGTCTGGCGTCTCGCCAGCAGCTCTTCGTTGCCTTGAGCTCCTTCCTCAAGTCGTCTTCTCGCTTCTTGGCAGCCCAGGCGGCCCCGCCAAGGTGGCGATTCAGCCCAGATCAAGACTTGAGTCTTTGGCGGCGTCAGCTCCTTGATCTTCTCGGCAGCTGGACTTGCAGCTCGCCATGGGCGCTGCAGATCCTTCTCGTCAAGGCTGGAGTCGGCAAGCTCTTCGCTTCTTCCTTTTCATGTCCGCTCTAGCTGGCCACCTTCACCTCTAATTCCTTCTTGGCGGTCTCGGCGGCCGCGGTGGCATCCTTTGCCTCCTTGAGTGCCCCGCCAAGTGATTGCTCGTCGAGATCCTCTTCGTGGCTATCCAAGTTCACCTTCTTCTGTATCAGCTCACCATCCCGCTTGGACAGCTCCTCGGCGGCGAGCCTCTGCTGCTCTTCGGCTTCAGCCTTCTCCAGGATGAACGCCATCTTCGCCTCGTTGAGCTGCGCCTCTCAAGAATGGACCGAGGGCCTCCTGGTTCTTGCTCTTGAGCTCCTCCGTGTTTCTCTATGTCAACTCCGTCTGCGCGACAAGCGCTTCTCGACTCGAGCTTCGCTTGCCGGGCGCGAGAGCGACACCAGCTTTGAGCACTGTTCCTCATCGGACTCGCCATTGCCGCTGCTTGGCACATCGACCACGCGCCAGCCCAGCAGAGGCGAGTACTTCCCTGTCAAACTCCTCCCCCGGGCGCCACAGAGCTCGACGCCTGTGGAAGCTTGATGTACACGCCGCCAGCCTTTCTGGCACGCTACCGCCGGGCTCGTTGAGCCAGCGCTGCATCAACGGGCGGAAGGCCGGCGAGCGGTGTCGGTGTAGCTAAGGTAGGGGTACTCAGTACTTCATCTTGTCACGGGTAGCCGCAGCTCCCCACAAAGAAGATCCACCGTATGCTTGCGGAGACCATTTCGCTCCCTACCAAGCCATTCAAGAACAAAGTGTGCAAGACCAAAACTCAAGACCCGGCAAGAGGAGCTTGCCGGAAGGCCATTCTGTGCTCAAGGCTACAAGCATTCCTCTGAGATCCCGGCGAGAGGAGCTCGCCGGGAGGACCAAGATCACATCACGGAAGTCACGCCTCGGCGCCACAAGCGCCTCCGGGCGAGGACCCGGGGCGGCAAGTCACAGAGCCCGACAAGCCTCGGGCGGCAGAAAGATCAAGGCCCGGCAAGGAGCTTGCCGGGAGAGCTAAAGACGCGCCCGCACTCCAGCTCATTTGCCCACGCTGCCTCCAAATTTCTCCAGAGACGCCGTGGCGGGTGGCTGTATCGCATGAAGAATGCGGTGGCACTCCACGGTGGCTTCCCGCCGGCGGCGAAAAGAAGACGCAATGGCGGGAGTTTTTGGGCGGCGGGCGACGGGCATTTAATGCCCTTGTCCCTCTCACAAAAGTAGGTAGAAAGCATCCGTAGCTGCACTTGTTCCCGCACTATTCCAACTACCACCCTTTACGCTTTTACCTCTACCTCACGCTGACACTGCCGGTGACCCTTGCCCTATAAAAGGAGGCCCATGCACAACGAGGGAGGTTCCAACAGGTCGCTATTCTCGCGAGGAGGTTCGACTCATTTGCAACTCTCACGCTGAAGCTACCATCGTAGCTCTTCAAGCTCCCGGCACAATACAACACAAAGCAGCAGAGGGTTTTACGCGACAATCGCGCCCGGCCGGGTAAAATCCCAGCTGCCGCCTCCGATCTGCTCTCGCGCAGCCTCCGCCTGCATCAACACACGAAGGGGCCCTGCCCCATAGGTGCCGCGCCACACATCCGGCCGCGACATCTCTGGCGCGCCGGTAGGGCGCCGAGGTTGTGCGAATCCTGATCCGGCGTCAAGGCCAAAGACTCTTCATCAACCTCTCCAGCCGCAACAGCCTTCATCGACAATCGCATCATGGCCCTCAAGACGAGAGCTTCGAGGGTCGCAGACCATCTCCGCTTTCCCGCCGCCACCGGAGCCGACGGCAAAGCGGAGGAGACGCCGGTGGAAGGGTGGACACCGGCGAGGGTGCTCGCGTGCCACCAGCATCCAAGGACGGGCGGAGGACCACGCCGCCTCCGAGACCCACGCCCATCTCAGCGCACCACAACCCCAGCGGCGCCAGCCACGAAGATGGTGCCCGCATGCCGGGCTAGAACATGCCGGGGCTCGCGAGGCTCCGGACTGCTGTCCGAGCATGAGCAAAGCGAAGTGCCGGACAAGACCCTACTCCTCTTATCGCTACTAAGAGTCCGAGCACGACCCTGCTCGCGCCGCCGCCCCGCCTCCCCTACGCCCCGCAAGCGTGTCTCCTGAGCGCTTACGCAGCCGAGGACGCGCCATCGAGCTCTAAGTCCGGCGAGGACGGCTCAGTGCTTACTCCGGACGAGCGCAGCCTCGAACGCCTAAGCCCGGTGAAGACAACTTTGGTGTTCGTTCGCAAATGCACCTTCCCGGAGTGCTGCGCCGCCGTCAGAACGCATTCATTGGGCACCTCAGCCGAGTGCGAAGAAACAAGAAAAGAAAAGCTAAGTCGCCGACTTTCGTGCGAGCACTCCTTAATCTCATACTTTTATTCGTTATATCCCTCTCGATTTGTCGCTTGTGCCCAAACCTGCACGCCGAGGAGCCTGCCAGGATAGCCGCACCCTTACTTCGCTTCAACACACTCAACGAGTAAAAGAGCGAAGGCGCGACCAGCTTCGCACCCTCGCTTGCTCGAGTCTGCTCGAGCAAGTTGCTGCTCGCGAATCCAGACACGCAAGGTTGCTTGTCGGAAGCGACGCCACCACGGGCTGCTGATGTCCCGTACTCAAAGAAGCGCGTTAAGCGCCCGCAAGTTCCTCGGCGTGAAGGCTAAAGCGCACAAAGGATGCTGGGTAGAGGTGTAACGCTGCAAGCCTTGCCGTGAGATGCCCTTGGTATGGGAGGCTTGGGCAAGAGGAGCCAAGTCGTGGCCCGCCACGCATTTGTTTTGTTTCCGAGTCCGCTCAACAAACACAAGTGTGCTGCAGCACTTTATCTTGCTTCCGAGCCACGCCAGCAAGTTAAGCGTCAGAATCGGCCCGACAAGGTTGCTTGCCGGAGGCGACGCCACCAGCGGGCTGTCCCATGTCACTAAGCTTGTCCCCCTGGCAAGCTCCCCAAGAGCGAGAGTACAAACATACGGCGACAAAGCCCGACATCGCCTTTGCTTAGCTAAGATTTATATACACATACATGTGCATTGAGCAATCGCATATCTACCTCAGCTATTTTCATGGCTAAAATTGCAGCAACAAGGAGAACCAAAAGACCACACCAGCGCTTAGGATCCGGCAAGCCCGGTCGCTGGGCTGCGATTGCCGAGGCTCTCCTCGGCAAGCCAGCCTCACTGGGCTGCGAACGCCAAGATTCGCCTCCGCAAGCTAGAGTTGCTGGGGGCTGCTATTTCGAGATAAGTTTTTCATCCTCGCCATGCATCCTCTCATGGATGTGGAGATGCGGATCGTGCTTTGAACGATCGTGGTCTTGTAAAACTCAGACGTGGAGGAACCGAAGTCGTGGCCTGGGCTTGCGTGCTTGGTTTGTTTCCGAGTCCGCCAACAAACCCAGTGTGCCGCTGCACCTCTACCTTGCTTCCGAGCCTGCTCAGAAGATAGACGTCGAATCGCCCGACAAGGTTGCTTGCCGGGAGTGACACCACCAGCTGGTTGTCCTGCTGTCGCTAAGCGTGTTCGCCCGGCAAGCTCCCGATAGCGTAAGCACATACAAGGCACGCAGTCAAGTAAAAGACTCAGTCCGCAAGCTTTCCTCTTTTCATTAAAAACATCCAATTTAGTACAAGTCCATGGAGGATGAAAACATGATAGAGAGGATTACAAGTTCTTAAATACAGCTAATGCCCGAGGGCTTACAAACTAAAAAGATAAGGTGCTCAGATCCTCTCCTGCTTTCTCTGCTCAGGAGTTCAGAGGTAGGTCAAGGAGCCCCGGCAAGACAGCTTGCTGGAGAGAAGACCCCGCAAGAAGAGCTTGTCGGGAAGGGCGAAGAAGCGACCACCGCCACCGCCGAAGAGCCCGGATTCTCTTTCCATGACGGCAAGGAGGACTGAAAGTGAAGACGAAGGGAGAAGTGGATGGGTACGGCCGTTGAGCACCCCTTCCGCCCTATTTAAAGGGGCGAGGTGGGGGCTCAACCGCCCCGCTCGACCAATCAGGAGGCGAGAGAGCCAGAGGGGCGGGGCCGACTCGCTTTCTCCGCCTGCGTGACGGCTCGGTCTCCCACTCGCCGCCACGACCCTGCAGGCATGAGGGCCAGGCATAAAAAGCGGAGCCAGAGCGACAGGTGAAGCGACCCCGCTCTGCGCCACGATCACGGGGTGGATGCCTTAAAGGCTGCATGCGCCGCCCACTCCTCCCACGACACCGCAATCAACGCGTGCCGTTGCGGGGAGGGGAGACGACAGACGCAGAAGAGGATTCGACGCGCCATGGGCTTCTGCCGTGCAGCATCCTTGGGCCTGGCCCAACAGCGCGGCACTGTATGGCGGCCCAGGGGCTCTCCTGGTTGTGTACTAAGGTAGGGGTACCTCGACTTCATCTTGTGCACGGTAGCCGCAGCTCCCCACAAGAAGATCCACCGTGATGCTTGCCGGAGACCATTTCGCCCCTACCAAGCCATTCAAGAACAAAGTGTGCAAGACCAAAACTCAAGACCCCTGCAAGAGGAGCTTGCCGGAAGGCCATTCCAGGCTCAAGGCTACGCATCCTACAGATCCCCGGCAGAGGAGCCTGCCGGGAGGACCGTAAGATCACATCACAAGTCACGCCTCGGCGCCCAGCCTGGCCGGCGAGGACCCGGGGGGCGGCAAGTCACAGAGCCCGACAAGCCCCCGGGCCCGGCAAGATCAAGGCCCCGGCAAGGAGCTTGCCGGGGAGAGCTGTGCTACGTGCCCGCACTCCAGCTCATTTGCCCACGCGTCGCCTCCAGCCTTTCTCGAGACGCGCGGGCGGGTGGCAGTACTGCATGAAGAATGCGGTGGCACTCCACGGTGGTGGCTTCGCCGCGTGGCGAAAGAAGACGAATGGCGGAGCTTTTGGGCGACGGCGACGGGCATTTAATGCCCTTGTCCCCCTCTCACAAAAGTAGGTAGAAAGCATCGAGCTGCAACCGTTCCCGCACTATTCCAACTACCACCTCTTTTACGTTTTTACCCCTCTACCTCACGTTGACACCTGTCGGTGACCCCTTGCCCTATAAAAGGAGGCCCATGCACAACGTAGAGGAGGTTCCAACAGGTCGCTATTCTCGCGAGGAGGTTCGACTCATTTGCGACTCTCACGCTCGGGAAGCCACTACTGTAGCTCTTCAAGCTCCCGAAGCACAATACAACACAAAGCAGCAGTAGGGTTTTACGCGACGATCGCGTCCAGGCTGGGTAAAATCCCAGCGCAGGTCGCCTCGATCTGCTCTCCGCGCAGCCTCCGCCCCGTGCCGAACACACGAAGGGGCCCCGGCCCCATAGGTGCCGCGCCACCCATCCGGCCGCGACAGACGGTGTAGCGCCTTGCGCTCCTGCGTCGTCCGGGTCGTCAGTACGATCACCGGACCCCCTGCCAGCTTCTGCGCCAGCGGCCTTGGCGGCCTCCTCGTCGCCGGATTCATCAACGCCGGCCTCTTCCTCGCCGGCGGCGACATCTTCAGTGTTGCCGCGTGCGCCTTCCTCGCCGGAGGCCTCGGTATCCATCGGGTCTATGAGAGGGGGATCTGAGGATAGGAAGAGGGAGGAAAAGTCAAGCAAATATCCAAAAGAAGAAAGAAGATCAAAAGAAGGACCCAAGGGAAGATTCCCGACAAAAAGGGTTACCTGTGCTGGGTCCGTGACCATGGGCTCTTCCACCAGGGGCTCACTGGTTCCACCCCTTGCCGGAGACCCCTCCCTCGCCGGGGAGCGATCCCTTGTCGGAGAATCGCCCCTTGGCGGGCGTAGTCAGCAGCATAAGCACCTCCGGTCGGCCTCCGTTGCTCCTGGTGGGCTTGTTCTCGCTCCTATATACAAATGAGTCAACAATCAAGATGTCAGCAAAGAAGAAGCACCCATGCTCGCCCCACAACGGGAAGTAAACCAAAACACTTACGCTGGGGCAGCTGGGGCTGCCGCGAGGAGAAGGGACCGAGTCCGCTAAGGTGGTCTCGACGATCCTCTGCCACAAAGAGATCGCCATCGATGTTAACCACGGGACCTTGGCCTCTTCGCCGCTTCTCTCCGCCAAAGTCCTCAAGCGAATCGGGATTTAGAGAGAAGCTAATTAGATACAAGGCAAACAACAACAAGGATCAAAGAAAAACAAGTACAGTTAGAAGAAAGCCTTACTCCTCCTCCTCCTCGTCCTCTTCGCTGCCATCGAGCTCAGCGCGAGAGGTCGATCTCCGTACCCTCTCTGCTGCGGTGTGGCGGAGGAGTAGGCTCCTTCTGCGTTGCTGGGGCTGCGGCAGATCAGCGTGGCGGCCCGGAAGACCCGCCTCGCTTGCGGGCGCAGCTGGGACCTCTCCTGGCAACGGTATTTGCCGCGGTGGAGCGTGTCCCATGGCGCCATGCTTGCTGGTCGGCCTGCTCCTCCGCCATATCTCCAACTCGACGGAGGTGCCTTCTTGGCTGGAATTGGGGCTGTGCTTGAGGGCCCGCCAGCAAGCTGCTCGAGGACGGTGGCCACTCTCGCCTCGGCGGCTCGCTCATTCCGCCTCGCGCTCCCCTCGCCGACCTCCCGGCAAGATCTTCCTGTTCGGGCGAGGCTTGCCGCCTCCAGATCCGCCTCGCCAAGTGAAGCCAAACTTGCTCACGGTGCCGCCGCCGCCGCTTTTGGCCCTGCTGGCGATGTACGCCATCTCGCTATCGGGTGGCGCTGGTGAGGAGTTTCGCCGTCGGAGTTGACCGCACCTCCGCCAAGTTATCAAGAATTGCTGCACGACCTCGGCAGCGGGCTCTATCCAATTTGCACTTATCCGTGCGAAGTCGCACTGGCATCATTGAGCAGATGCGATCGCGCTTAGGAGTTGTTGCACAAGGGGACGACCTGCGCAACTTGAACCACTCGATGGTTGGCGCCAAGCTTGAACATCTCCTCAAAGATCGCGCCAAGCCCGTAACCGGAAGTTGAAGTTGAGGCCTCGGACGCAGCCTCATGATATCTGCCGGCCGCTAAATCGCCAAAGCGGGCTCTCCCCTCTTGCAGAGGGCGATGCGACGGCGAAGGAAATCCACGCCAATCGCCCTGTTGTGAGTCCGCATACCGAGCCGGAGGATTCGGTGGTGGCGATCTTCACTTACGCCATCTCGCGACAGAGCGCCCAGCCGCTGCCACGCACCACCCGGTCCGGCGCAGTTTGGTGAATGGCGGCGGATTGGCATCACAGATCCAGCACCACTCCGCCTCCACACGCCCCATTTGTCGCGGAGCTCGCCTCACAAATACAGCTCCTTCATGCCCATCCGGGAGGTCCAGGCGATTCCGCCAGCTGGCTCCCCTTTCTTGGCCCGAGGGGAGAAATAATGACGAAAAAGAGCAACATTGGGGAGGATGCCAACAAAGTTCTCGCAGAGGTAAAGCGAAACCGCCATTGTCGAACGGCGTTGGGGTGAAATCAAGAAGATGAAACCCGATGTGTTCAAGGATGTCGCAAAGAAAATCGGAAAAGGTGGGCAGAGCCGAAATAGAAGAACACTGGAAGAAGTAGTACCTCCGGGGCACTTTTTCGACGAAGCCTCAGCGAAAGCACCAGCGCAGCGCTGGATGCGCCTGTTCCGCCGACCGTAAGAGGTAGAACTCCGCCCGCAGCGCCTCCGGGGTGAGCTCGGGGAGGAAAAGCACTCGCTTCTTGCGCAGCGCCTCGAGCTCCAGTGCCTCGGCCATCTTTACAGCCTTCGCAGCCTTCGCAGTCTTCGCAGCCGTCCCGGTCTTCGGAGCCATGGCGGAAGCAGTTGGGGAAGGTGAAGGCGACGACGGCGACAATGGGCGGCGGAGCGCTGCTCTCTTTCGACTCGGGAAGTGGAGGGGAGCGGCGGAGCTTTCGAAGGAAGGAACTGCAAGTGGCGAAAGTGGGGGAACGGCCCTGCTTCCTCTGCTTATAAACAGGGGATGAGAACGTTACGCATTTCCTGGAATTAAGTGTTGACCACGTTCTCCCCCACGACGCCGCAATTGACGCATGCCGTTGCGAGATGGCGCGGTGGATACGGAGTGGATTCGGTTTGGACCCAGGCCGCGCGTGCCGGTGCACTGTTTTGGGCCTGGCCCAACAGCGCTCGGCACCGTGTATGGCCCAGGCCCGGGGGCTCCTGTCGGTGTACTAAAGTAGGGGTACCTTAGTACCCCGAACTTGTGCACGGGCGGTTGCAGCACCCCGTGGCAAGGCTCGCCAGGCGTCCGCCAAGACCATCCGTCATTTCCATTTACTGCCATTCAAGAACAAAGTGTCAACCAAGTAGACAAAGCCCCAGCAAGAGGAGCTTGCCGGGAAGTACAAGGCCCCAGCAAGAAGAACCTGCCGGGAAGGACGAGGCCCCGACAAGAGGAGCTTGCCGGGAAGGCCAACCAAGGCGCTTCCAGAAAGCTTGCCGCGACGCCCCGCGCATCCCAGCAAGGCCCGGCGATCGGCAAGCTCGCCGGCACGACAAGAGAAGGGCCGCGGCGAGGCGCTCGCCGCGGCAAGGCTGCCACCATGCACCCAAGCTCCAGCGCATCCAACGACGTGTCACCCCAGGGCCATCCCAGGAGCACGTGGCGGCGCTGCGCAGCCATGCGGTACGAGGTGGAAAGCGAAGGGACAAGGAGGCCATCGGGCGACGGTGGCGCCCCTAATGGTCGCTTCCTTGCACTGTTAGGGCGACTGGCGGCATTAAATGCCCTTGTCCCCTGCCGTCAGAGTTAGGTAGGGGACACTGTTGGACACTGTTGTACCAACCTGCGTTTTTACTCTTTTACCCCCTCTTTCTGCGTTGCCACCTGTCGGTGACCCCCTTAGACTATAAAAGGGAGGCCCATGCGCACGTAGAAGGGGTTCGGTCCATTCGACACATCCAACACCACTACTCGCTCATGCTCTCGAGCAAGAACAAATACAAACACAAAGCAGCAATAGGGTAAAAAGCCCCCGCGTGCCGTCGCCTCGATCTGCTCTGCGTGCGCCCTCTGCTCCCTTGCCGGACTAGAAGGGGCCCCCTTGCCCCATAGGTGCTCGTGCCCACAGCGTACCACGACAGAGACCATAATTATAATTGGTTATTCTAGAATGAGAGAACCTAACCCTGTATGGTGGCAACAAGAAAAAACCATAGTGAACTCCAGGAAATTTAAGCCTGCCGGGAGGCCCTTGGCTCAGAGAAGCCTTGCTTGTTTTTTGCTGATTTGTAAACCTTCTCAAAACTTTGTCTTTTGCTGTGAACTAGTATATTTTTGTTATGTTCTATGAAACATTGAGATGTATAAAATTGCTTAACTTATGTTTTTCATGTTTTTTATGAAGTCGAGTTTAATGTGAGTGTTCCACATGAACGCTGGACTAGCGTGTGAACGTTTGGAATTTACATTGTGGCCTCAGTTAACTGCATGAACCACTGTAACAAGATACATAGTTGCTTATATGTCAGACAGCAGATTGTTGATTGTTAGTTGGTCGATAGCCTAGTGTTGAAGCGAGCTGAGCCAATGTGCCGTGTTTTGCACAACTACTCACAAGTGGGGTAGCACCAACAGTATTTACAAGTACTTATGTATACGTCAGCGCACAGTTCTCGAACGAGTACTCTATTTCATCAAAACACACACTGCTCGTATGATAAACCGTGACAACTTATGTCTTACCATGCCATATTCATGAAAAAACTAGTGAGGACGCATCTGTTTCGGCAACAATTACAATGGTTCTCACATGATTCATGGGCACACAAAAGTAGCAGCAGTTCCCAAAGATGGATTCAAATAGAGTACTAGCCCCAGAGGGCTCGATAACACGCAAGGTTCGGATAATTAGACACAATCCAAACTACTATTAAACACTAGCTGCGGCAACTATTTCATGCCTCGATCTAATTTGGGCTGGACACAAGACGGACCTTGCCATGAACATCATCGAGGACATTCGGCAGCAGCTCAATCCTGTGAACCTTCATGAAGACAACCTTATGGCCTTGCCACTCATAAACTTGTTTGTGGAGGCATGCCACGTCATCTTCCTACGTAAGCTTGACAAGAACAGTATGCCTCACAAATGAAGGAGTATCTTTGAACTTCTTGTGCCTCAGTACACCCTGGACAACACGCCTGACAACAGTGAGGCTGGAATACAACTCGACATCGGTATAAGCGCAAATGGCTTGCAGGATCCAACAGCCTAAGAACTTTGTTTTCCCGGTGCGTATATTCAGGTCATCCGCCTCATAGCGAGTGACATGTACAACCACACAATCCTTGTCTGCATCAGGGCTCTTATTGAAACAGAAACAAAATTTGAATTACTTTCCAGTATAAGAAACACAAGTTATTTAAACCACTATGTATAGCATGGCATCGAAGCAAATAAAATTTTGCATTATTCATCACCCTATACTTAGATGAAAAACCACAATCGAGATCGGCAACGAAGAAAATCACCTTGGGCAGCTCAGCGGGGGGGGGACACATCCTCGAAGGGGGAAAACTACTCTTGCAGTGCCACGGGGGCTGTAACCTCAAACGGGGCGTTGACCATCTCAATAGTCGGAGCGTATCTAGGGTCGGCTCGGTGGCTGCCTCCATCTTCTTGGAGCTCTCTGTCTCGTGGGGATCAGCCTCCCGCGTCTGCTCCAATATCTGCAGATCTTTGCCTGGTTCTCCTTGGTCCATCATGAAACTGATGAATACTAGGAAACCACTAAAAGGAAAACACAATCGCAATGACAATGAAACAAAAAATAGAGTGAGGATCGGTTGCTGCTTTGCAAAAGTTCTTTTCTTTTCTCTGAATGAAAATATACTAACATCACGGATCCACTTACCTTCCCTTCGTTGGGAGAGAAGAACAGTGGCAGATGCGAGTGTTGCCTTTCTTGAAGACGATGAGCGAAGAGTGAAATGATGGTTGCTTCGTCCATCAAACTTAGACTGCGGGGAGATGGGGTTTTGTGATACAACGGCTCGTTATTGTCGCGCTACAACCGGGGTGACTCTCCGCCTACATACTGCCTTCTAATTTGGTGGATGGCATTTGGGCCCGCATGCTGCATGGCCCGCATGTCGGTGAACAAAAGTATAATGACATTCAGTAGAGGGAGACGTTTCGATGACCTAGGAGGAGCTAGAAGTGGTATTGTATCCACTGTACTAGTAGTAATTGTTTTTCTGGGTAGCTATAGAGTGTCTCCACTGTACTAGTAGTAATTGTTTCTGTGGGCCCAAGACAAAACAGCCCATCCACCCTAGTAAATAGTAAAATCAATTCAAAAGCCCATATATTTACTGAATGAGAGGCGCTACCCACACCCAGCACACCGCCCCCCAAAAAAACCTGGGTGCCCTTCTTCCTCCTCACTCCCACCCACCTCACGTCAGCTCGCTCCACTCATACCACCAAATTCCTCACCTAACTCTTACAGAAAACCCCAGCTCCCCTTCTTCCTCACTACTACAAAAAAAACCCTAGCTCCCTTTCTTCTTCACTCGCACTATAACTAGGCTCGTCATTCATTACTCTGCTCAAACCCATGAGCGCGACGGGATTCCCTCGAGGAAAATGGAGTCGGCTGACCCCAGCGCCAAGAAGATGAGGCTCCCGCCTGCGGCGATGCCTGTTGTAGATCCCGCACCCCGCAACATAGGGAGAAGCGGCAACCCCGCCCCCACCGGATCCCAGGAAACCGTAGAATCTCGGGTGGACCGCATTAGTGATCTCCCGGACACCGTCCTTGGGGAGATCATCTCGCTTCTCCCCACCAAGGATTGCTGCCGCACCCAAGTCCTCTCAATTCGGTGGCGCCCTCTATGGCGCGCTGTGCCCCTTAATCTCGACTGTCGTTAGCTATCTCTCTTCAATGATTTTGAAACCCCCAGAGCCATCATCTCCTCCCACCAGGGCTCCATTCAAAACCTCTGCATCCCGTCATGCTACCTGAGCAAGCATACCATGCCCTACACGGTAGACGCCTGCTGAAATCCCCTGAATTCACAGAACTATAGCTGCTTGAGTTCTACTATTCCCCTGGAAATCACATACCACATACCGAACGCCATGTACTTGTGCCCTCAGCACTGATGTCCTTCTCGCGGTGTTCCTCCACTCTCCAAACCGCCACCTTTGCGTGGTGCTACCTACCATACAATCCGGTACTAAACCTTCAAATCCCATTTCTCAAGAAACTTTCACTTGTGTGGGTTTGTATATCGGAGGCCTCATTGCACAGCATCATCCACTCCAGTTGCCCTGCCCTGGAGTGCTTGGTGCTTGTTTTCACCGTTAGAATCGGTTGTCTCCAAATAAAGTCGCCTAACCTTGTAAGAATTGGAATTTCTTTTGACAGAAGGCAGCTCATCATCCAAGATGCCCCTTCACATGAAAGTTGATCCTTGATTCTAGTTATTCACCGTTGCAAATAACCATCCTCTCAGCGCCTAAACTAGAGACCTTGGGTGTAATACATGATCTCTGTGCTCATTTCAATATGGTGTTTGGCTCCACAGTTCTTTAGGTACTTTATATTATCATCTACACTTGTAACCATAAGCTGATTTTTAAACTTCTACACATAAGTTATATATCATCTTGGAGTACATATTTTTTCTAATATTATGTTCTATGCTCAATGAAGAGTTTCTCCATGGATGGCCTATCAGTGGTGCTAGATTCTTTCAAGATCTTATATATCCAAATGAATAGTTTTGGTCTGAACAAGATTATTGGCTTGTTGCAATGCTTTACATGTCTAGAGAAGTTGTATATAGAGATGATAATTTCACGCACATTGGAAGCCCGCATATAGTGTACTAGAATTAACCGTTCAGCTGTTGCTCTTTCGACACTCTTTTTTAGACCTTACTGTTTTCAATCTTCATGTCTATTTAGGCAACAGTACGGGGTAAGAAAATTATAACCAATCGGTGGATTCGTAAGCATCGGGATTTTCTCATTTCTCATGAGATTCGATTGAAGACAATAATGCTCCAACGATATGTAGCCAACCGTGCGAACACTAAATTTGTCACATTCTTCCTGCTGAATGCGAGGTTACTTTTGTCCATCAGGCTTAAGTTTATCAGAAGCATGGTTTTGACGGATGGGTATGTCGAAGAGCAAAAAAGGAGTTTCAGGTGGGAAAAAGAGCTTGCGAACGTGCCCGAGCTTCTATTTACAACATTGTGGTCATAATCCAGTAAATTTTACGACCTGGGATGTTCATTCTATGGACCTGACCGATCCATTTGACTGTGACTGCCGAAAATAGTGCCGGAGTTAGATGTTGTTGCCCTTTTCAACCTGGGTTTTGTGTAAACCTGATGAACAATTAACCCTCATGCTTCTGTACAGTTTGTAAGCTGGAGTTAGATGTTCTTACCCTTTTCAACTCGGTTGTGACTGTCATATTTTCTTTGAAACAAGGCAAATGGCTTGCCATTCATTTAATTTAGAGTGAAATATTGTAACAAATCCCAACCAAGGGAAATAACATCACTCTCGCCGGCTGCTTGAGCTTGCTGTGCATTACATAAGCCAAGTGATTAGCCCCCACCAGCACCCACAAACTTATTTCGAACTAGCACATCAAATGGGCTGTAAATTTTCATAGGAAAGGCTGCATGACCGTGATAGATTTGGATTCTGACATTTGGGACCCGCGAGGAAATTGCCTATCCAAGGTGGTGTCGACTTACTAGCCAGTCAACAAACGATTCTGCCTACCAGCCATTAGATTGACATCCAACATCTGTCGTGTATCTTCTATATCTTGTCTTCTTCTTCCTCCAGCCGCCCAAACCAAACCACCCCATCGGCTCCGCCTGCTCCTGCCTCCCATGGCTGGCTGTGCCTCCGCCGCCCTATCGCACCCTCCAATGTTGGCCAGTCCCTCCCTCTATTCCCCCACATGTCCTGTTATTCTCTGGCGACGTCAGCCCCAACACGCACCCGCACCTGAACCAGTTAACCCTCGTACTCCCCTCCGCCTACGACTGGACCGACAGATCTTCCATGGCTCCTGTTCGTTCCGTCCGAGGCCTCGCCGTCATCCTCCGCCTTGGTTCGCTCGCCATGCGCGATGCGCCGCCCTCTTGCATTGTCAACGTCATCAACAACCGAGAGGAACAAGGAGATGACTCTATGTGGAGAGGATGACAGGAGGGACCCACCAGCATCATGGCAGTACGCAAGCAAGTGCCTCTATATTACAAGCCCAAAAATATGGTTCCTCCTAATGGTTGGACATCTGGGGCTCACGCCATTGTCAACGTAGTCAATAAACGAGAGAATTACACTACGAGCGGCTGACACCAGGGACCCAGCAGGTCGCGCAGTTTTTTTGAGGAACAAGCAGTTGTTATTTATACTAGTTTTAGCGACGGATCAAGGTAACAACAGGGTTGTGCGGGGGTTGTGGCCCGTCTAGCCAGGGTTTTATTTATGTTTACCACATCATGAAACCAGTTGTGTTTTTTTCTTGCGGAAAATGGCTAGCCCAGTTCTATTTTTTTAAAGAAATACCAAACAAGGCCTACTTGCTTTATCAGCCCTGCTGGGCTACAAATCTTTCCAGACGAGGAGAGTTTCATTCGGTTTGCCCAGAAATGGGATGTACATTTTTAAAATACATCAAACCGGGAATTAGTTTCAATTTTTTTTCATTACAAGATTTTAAATTCCATTGATTTTTATGCGTGGACAATTATTTGGATCTTATAACTATATAAATTATTTTTCAAAATAGTTTGAATGTGAATCAATATTTCGGGATTAAAAACAGTTGACCGCACCGAAATATGCAAAATTTCATATACTTTTTAACCGTCGCCACAATATGTGGTGTAATGCTAACAAAAAGAAGATGGGCTCCAAAAAAAATCTTAAGAATTAGGAAATGGGCTGTACATTATTAGAAATAATGGCAGATAGGTTGTATGTTGTTTTCCCTAGATTTGAGGCTGACTTGTGCGCCTACTATAGGTTGATGCGTATGCTTTCCTACAAAAAGGTTGACGCACACGCAACACCGTGTCAACTTAGTTAACACACGAGAGCAGTGACTGTTGGATGTCCATCCAATGGCTGTCGTCCTACTTCAATCTGTGCTCTTCCTGCTCCAGCCGCTCAAACAAGCACCGGCGGGACTGCCTGCTCCCTCCTCCCGCGGCCGGCTATACTGCCACGTAGGCTTCACCGCCCCACCGTACTCCCATCGCTGGCCTAGCCATCCCTCTACTCACCCACACCTGCTGTTATTCTCTGGGGACGACAGATGAATCAGTAAACCCTCGTACTCCCCTCCCCATGGGAAACAACTGTCGAGTCTTCCCTGGCTCCGTGTCGTTCCCTTCCTAGGCCTTGCCGTCATCCAGCCCTGGTGCTCTCGGCGCGTCCTGGTCAACGTGGTCAATGAACGACATCCATCGGAAGTGGACTATACGTGGAGAGGCTGACAGCTAGGACCCACCGGAAGGGTCTTTGTATTTCACAAAAAAAAAGTTCCCCCCGCTGACAAGTCGGACCCACCAGCTATATCTTCGCACGCAAGTAAGTGCCTCCTTATTACGCACAAAAAATGAATACACCCTGCTAGCTGGGACCCACCATAGTGGGAGGCTGACTTGTGGGCCTACAAAGTTGAGGGGAACGGAGGGCTTTGTCAACTTAGTCAATCTGAACGATTCTAGCTCCAGTAACCGTACGATGTCCATCCAACGACCATAGTGCTTCTTCAACCTCTAGTCTTCTTGCTCCAACCGCCTAAAGCAGCGCCGGTCTGCCGCCTGCTCCTGCCTCCCGTGGTCGGCTGTGCTTCCGCGGAGCCCTCACCTCCCCTACTACTCCCACCGCTGGCCAGGCCATCCCTCCACTCACCCACACCCCCTGTTATTTTGTGGCGATGGCAACCTCACACCGCAGCCGAACCAGTGAACCCTCGTACTCCTCTACACGTGGGCATCCACTATTGCGTCTTCCCCGACTCCGCGTCGTCCCCTTCCTAGGCCTCGCCGTCGTCCACCGCCATGGTGCTCTCGGAGCGGCGTGGACAATGTGGTCAACGATCGACTTCCATCGGAACAGTACTGTACGTGGAGAGGCTGACAGCTGGGTCCACGGGAGCCGCAAGGAAGTGCCTCCTTATTACGTGCAAAATAATTATTCCACCACCTGACAGCAGTGACCCACCGGACAGGCCATCGTATTTCACGAAAAAAAGTTTCCCCCCTGACTGTTGGGACCCACCGGACGGGCCACCATATTTCACGAAAAAAGGCTCCCCCGCTATCAGCTTGGACTCACCATAAGTGTCTGCTTATTACGCACAAAAAAAAGGAATACTCCCCCTGCTAGCTGGGACCCACCTTGGTGGGAGGCTGACTTGTGGGCCTACTAAGTTGACGGGGATGGAGGGCTTTGTCAACTTAGATGCACGCACGTAGCATGTACACGTACGTACAGCGACTAGGGTGCAAGATAGAAAATACGGCCATGTACGTACATATGGGAGGGGTCTCGAACGCCTACTCGCGCATACGTATGGCCAGGGATCGTGTAGATGGCTGGGTTGGAATGGAGAAACAACGTTGTCATCGTGTTCATGGGGAGGCAACGGAATGCGTTGTGTTCATCGGCAGGCAACGGAACGCGTTGGAGCCAACCGGCTTGGACAGAACAGCCGATGGTAACGAGGCCTGGCGTACTGCAGGACGGAGGAAACGGCCTTGTGTTCGACCAGCCACGTACGAAACTGGATCCTGTTCATTCGAGAGGGGTCTGGCGTACTGCAAAACGGAGGAAACAGACTTCTGTTGGACCTCCTACGGTCGAAACGGGGTCCTGTTGATCGGGAGGGGTGTGGCGTACCACAACACAGAGGAAATGGACTTGTGTTTGAGCTCTACGGTCGAAACGGGGGCCCTGTTCATCAGGAGGGGTGTGGCGTACCACAAAACTGGACTCCACGAGATATGGTTCATCTCCACCGTTGACCTCCTCCAGCCTCCACGGGCTAGTTCATCCACCGTCGACCTCCTCCAGCCTCCACCTGCGACTGTTCATCCACGGGCTCATGTTTATCCAGCCTCCACCGCGCGCTATTCCACCGGCTACTGTTCAACCAGCCCTCTCCACGGGCTCCTGTTCAAACACCCCTCCACGGGCTACTGTTCATCCAGCCCTCCACCAGCTACTGTTCAACCAGCCTCCACCAGCTACTATTCAACCTTCCCTCCACGGGGTCCTATTCATCCACGCCCAACTAGCTTGATCGATCGGGGTCCTGTTCATCCAGCGACAACACCTCGGGGTCCTGTTCATCCAACCCCCACCGGGAACTGTTCACCCAAAACCCCAACAACGCTCACTGCTCATCCAGAGAGAGCATCGATCGGCTTCAATTAGCAGCAGTAGCAAAGGAATCGCTTGATCAGGTTCAGTTAACAGCCATCGATCGATTGCTCGAGTTCAGTAACACATAGCTTGCAGTGCAATCACTCGGCTTCAGTAGGTGAATGCCTCGCTCGTGTTCTGTTAGAGCCCAACGCCTCGCACCTACGCGCATGCATGTACGAGAGAAACACGCGAACCTCCGTGCATCGCTCGGCCCGACCACCCACCGTAACCGGGAACACCCCAACATTTCCCTCGCCCTCGCTTCTACCATGGTTTTTTCCGACATGGACGGCCCAAAGAATGTCATGCAGCTGCGTCTCCGGCCTGCCCAGGACGAAAAGCCAATTTTCTGTCATGATTTTTTGTCATGGAAGTAGGAGCCCACCACATCTATGATGATACCGTGTTTTGTCACAATTATCATCATAGAAGTGTCATAAGTATGACAAAAAAAAATTGTTCGGCCGAAAATGTCACGGATGTGTCTTTTTTTGTAGTACTTCGAATTCCTTATGTATCCTCAAATGTGTAGGGTGGCGTAGAACTGCAACAGAAGCTCTTCATTCCAATGCTCCTTGTCAGTCACAAAAGCCAGAAGACCAACATCCCTAAAGCAGTCAAGGGCCCCTTCAAGACATGGCAGCCCAGCCATAGCATCACAATCCAGGCGTTTGTGCGGAAAAATTTGGTCTTGATTGTACAAAATGCAAGAGTAATAGCTTCGCTGTTGATGGCTCCAAAATCTGTCAGAGAAGATCTTTGGCTTCGTATATGGGTTCTTGGTGCTATCAAAGAAAGTATTGTGCTCTGTGAAGCTGAGCACGCTGAATGAGCATTGTGTAGTGATGACACTTGGAAGCCTTGGCAGACGTGGCTTTGGCTTCTGAATTTGAGGCCTCTGCTCCACATGATAATCATACTGGGGCTGTGGAGCAGTAGGAGGAACCATAACTGGCCATCTGAGAGTGAAAAGCTGACCTTCACGATTGAAAGCACTTTCCATGGTATGAGGCTGTGGTGGAGGAACAACACCATCTGTGGTGATTGGCGTCGCAGTGGCTTCAGTATTCACATTTGATTCAGGCTCCACATTGTCTTCAGCCATGACAGGGTCGTTACCTTCAATGGCGTTGTTGGTGGCAGCCTTAGTGTTTTCAGTCTCCATCTGGTCAATGACAGGAGGGTCGGGCATGATCACTTCTCTTCAAGAATGACCTGATGCAGCCAGAATGTCTTCAGCAGCTTTAGCATCGGACTCGTGAGAAGTTGCGGAACAATTTCCATCAGGGAACACTTGACGTGCCACTGAGCTAGATTGTTGCTCTTCCTCTTCTGGAATGGTCGACATGGAGACAGGTGGCCTGAGGCCTTTGCAAAGCCTGCGAAATGCTAGTGACGCCTTTGGAAATGGAGTGGTCTCCATGTAGTTGTCATCATCAAACACCGAAGAGGTAACTTGAGCAGGTGGGGTATGGGGTGTTTCATCATGTACTGGGTGTCTTCTTGTTGGCGCTCATCCCATGAGTTATCTTGAGCAATCAGCGTCAAAGGACGACCAATGCTAATGAGTTCCCTACTCATTGGAGTAGGCGATGATACCAACATGGGCTCGAACCAAGGAAGGACTTCATCATCATGCACATTGTCTTCACAACCAATGTATTCAGCTACGTTGGGGTCAACAGCTGGACCTGCTTCAGTTTCTCGAGCCTTTGTAGGAGCAGACTCATGGACGATGAGGTGGTGCTCGCGATTTGCAGAGGCAAGGAAGGCAAAAGAAATGGGTTCAACAATGATGGGCTCTGGGGCAGCAACATGCTCTTTTCTTGAAGACTTAGAGGCCTTTGTCTTGAGCTTTTTCTTGGAGGGAGCATCATCCGATGTATCACTGTGCTTCCTCTTCCTGCCTTCGGCTTCATCTTGCCTTGTTTTCTTGAGTTCTGAAGCAGCATAGGGGACCTTTGGCTTCGAGCCAGTCATGCTGGCAGGGAAGACAATGCTTGGTTGTCCCTGCCTTGGAGCATCTGGATTAGCTTTTGCATGCTTCCTTCTTTTCTTAGCAGCCATTCTGGGGTCAATGCCAAGACACCCAAGATCTTTCCTCTTTTCATCTTGATTGTGTGCTTGCACACATTTCTATGCATAAGCCTTCATGCGCTCTCTTGATCCTTTGGCTTCTTCATGGTTCTTGTGGAATTCAGCCTCGAGATCATGCAACATTTTCTTGAAAATTTGCTCATCAGCCACGCCAAGCTTGTGCATACGCTTCTTGAAATGCGCCTTCTCATAATCAATCTTGTTTTTGAGCTTGACAATTTTCTGAGGTAAGGCCAATTCATTAGAAATGGCTCCGTGAAATATGACGCTGATGCCCACTAGCAGCTGTAGACTATCAATGCTGATGCTCTGGTCGTCAAACCATTCCTTGATGAAATTTTTCGATATATCAACATCAAAGAGGGGCGGGTCACTGAAGATCTCCACCTCTTGCTTGCTCTTGATCAGCATCTCTAGAGCTTCATCACCAAGATCTTCATCACTTCACAGATCAATGGTGTCTTCCTCATTGCGCAGAACGGCAGCAGGAGTGAGGGGTTGCCCAGAAACCTTCTTGGGCAATGGCTTCTTGGTCCTCTTGGACACACGAGATATATCTTCAGATTACACAGTAGATTCAGGAGGTGCAGTTTTCAGAGGCTTCTTTGTCAAAGCTTCTAGAGCAGCAGGAGCAGAGGGCTTTAAAATTTTAGCATTTTTCTTTTGCTTCGATGGTGATGGAGCATCTTTAGAGTCTGCTTCTTCAGCAGATTGCTTCAGTGCGGCCCTCTAGGAAGCAATGAGGGACAGAAGCCCATAGAAGTTGGCAAAGGGGCCAATTCTGTTCTCATTGGCTTCACGTGTACCATCTGACCTTGGAGAAGATGGGCCAGGGTTGAAGTCGATGCCAAACTCCTTCTTGTTCTTGACAGCTGAATCCTTTGCGAACTGAAGGTTGCGCTTGAAGAGATTGTCGTCACGACACCATAAGAGAGATGATGGATCGGCATTCTCAGGCTTAGGTCCTCAGACCATGCAAGGATAGAACTCCTAAGCAATAGCTTCAGTCTTTGTCTTCGGTACGAAATTTCTGTACAGACAGTCACCCCATGGGCGCTTGATGGCATTCTTCTCAGCGTATTCATGTGTCACAAATTTGTACTTGACCCACTTCTC
The DNA here is from genome assembly GCA_021437245.1 of Aegilops speltoides. Lineage (NCBI taxonomy): Eukaryota > Viridiplantae > Streptophyta > Magnoliopsida > Poales > Poaceae > Aegilops > Aegilops speltoides. The sequence goes on from CM038145.1 coordinate 120,372,712, forward strand.
TGCCCAATATCTTCGTATCCATTGTATCCGGTTCTTGCGCAGTGTATAGCTCCCTTCAGGGACAGATTTGTAGAGCTCATATAGATCTGGGGGCAGGTTCAGTGTTGTATTGCCTCGGTGTTTCCTGCCACCTTTCCTTGCAGATTTCTCAGAAGCCATAATGTCCAAAAAGATAGGCTTCAAAATTGTGAAATGCTTCCGTCTGCTTGTCAAACAAGAGCTGGCTTCAGGAGATTCAATGTGACATTGTTGGAATTCTGCAAATGAATGCAGACTATGAGAACGAAGGGATTATCCCACGGACATGTACCTGTGAAAACATTAGAGATGCGAGGGAAGGTGAAGAGGTCATATGCATTCTCAGAAGATTTTGAAGATAAATTAGTTTTGAAGATATTGACCTCACAGTGCGAAGACATTCACTTATTGAAGGAAGGTGGTTCCAGCTTTGTATGAATCCAAGAATAAGTACAAGTGAGGAATCTAACTAGTTATGAAGCATAAGTGAACATGCTTTGCAATACATGAGATGCAGAAAGAGACAAATCTAGATTTGGAAGTGTATAAACCACTTTTGGTTGAAGTGGATGGATTTAACAGATCAAAAAGATTGTAAAAGGCGAGATTTAATTACCGCAGACGAACTGCTAGACGAGGAAGATGGAGGCCGAGCAGTCCAATCTCCTGTGCCCTAACTTGGCGGTGGAAGACACCTATGGCGGCGGTGGAGAAGACGAGGTCCACGGCCGGCGTGAGGACAACGTCGAAGAGGTCGTGGCAGCTAACCGCTTCATCTCCGGCATCGACACGAGCTAGCGGTGGTGCTAGGGTTTGTGCGAGATGGCGAGGTGGAAGAGGAAACATTGACCGTGAGGGGGCAAGTATTTATAAGAAGGAGGAGGGTGGCACAGCGCAATGACGCAGGTGCCCTTGGCGGTTCACATCTGAAGGACATATCGCATGCATGCAACTTATCATGAGTTGATCTATGTTCCCACACACGCCTGGATTGTCGGGTGGTCGTTCCGGCCTCTTCGGTTTTCAGGCTAAGGATAATACACTAAAATCAGTTTTAAAAGTGTGTCTCTATATCTTCTGCTGAGAAGGACACAGAGAAGATATTCGACAAGTGTCAACAGAATGCATATGACTTAGACAAAAAAAATTGAGGAAGTAGCACAGAAGGGATTAGGGTCCGATCACATTCACTTAGTTTAGAGAACGTGAAGACATAGTTATAAGTGAATGATGTAGAGGACAGAGCATATATATATTTAGTATTGAAGATGAAACAACATTGCGAACATATATATGTTGAAGATAAAACAATGTCGAAGACAATCCAAATGCGAAGATAATGCAATCATGACGCCGAGTGAAAATCTTTGAGAAATTATGGTGGTGGCGTTACCCACCGTATAGGAAGTATTAGACCCAGACATGGCGCAATTATCGTGGCGCTCCAAAGTCAAATTCCACATTAATGTATTCACACTCAGAGAGTAAGTCTTCATTGATTGGAGAAATATATTACTTCGTGTGTTGCACATCTAAGTCATCAACATGCATAAGCGTTAGGATGTGTGTCCATTCACTAGACATTTGAGGATTCTAGGATATTTAGCTCACACCGCAACTTGCAAAACCTCTTCTCATCCAAGGGCTACGTGAAGATATCTGCCAGTCGCTCTTCAGTGTCTATGTGAATGATATCAATGTCTTCCTTGTTGACATGATCTCTGAGAAAGTGATGACGAATCTCGATGTGCTTTGTCTTTGAGTGTTGAACTGGATTCTTGGAAAGCTTGATGGCGCTTTCATTTTCGTAGAAGAGTGGCACATTCTTCATGTTGATGCCGTAGTCCTTGAGAGTTTGCTTCATCTAGAGAAGCTGAGCACAGCAAGATCCAGCAGCAATATATTCAGATTCAGCAGTGGAGAGTGATACGCAGTTCTGCTTCTTTGAAGACCATAAGGCAAGAGATCGTCCAAGAAAGTGACATGTGCAAGATGTAGACTTGCGATCAACCTTGTCACCAGCATAATCAGCATCGGAATATCCAAATAGATCAAACTATGAGCCCTTTGGATACCATAATCCTAGTGTTGGGGTGTGAGCCAAATATCGAAGAATTCGCTTCACAACAAGGTGATGCGATTCCATCTTGGTGCCGCTTGGAATCGGGCACACATGCAAACGCTAAGCATTATATCATGCCTAGATGCACATAAGTATAGAGAAGAACCAATCATGGAGCGGTATACCTTTTGATCGAACTCTTTACCATTGTTGTCAGGGTTGAGATTACTTTTGGTTGGCATTGGCGTCGTGTACCCTTTGCAGTCTTGCATTCCAAACTTTTGCAGGCAATCTTTGAGGTATTTTTCTTGTGATATGAAGATGCCATTGTGCTGTTGGCGGATTTGAAGACCTAGGAAGAATTTCAGCTCCCCCATCATGGACATTTGATATTGCTCTTGCATCATGTATCCAAACTTGTCACTGTATCTCTTATTTGTGCACTCGAAGATAATGCCATCCACATATATTTGACACACAAACAGTTCACCATCACATGTCTTCGTGAAGAGAGTAGGATCTAGAGAACCAGGTTTGAAGCCTTTGCTCTTGAGGAACTCTTTGAGTGTGTCCTACCAAGCGCGAGGAGCCTGTTTGAGGCAATATAGTGCCTTTTTGAGCTTGTACACCATATCAGGATGCTTTGGATCTTCCAAACCAGGCGGTTGAGCATCATACACTTCTTCTTAGATTTTGCCGTTGAGAAAGGCACTCTTCACATCCATTTGGTATAGCATAATGTTGTGATGGTCAGCATAGGCTAGCAGTATGCGAATGGCTTCAAGCCTAGCAACAGGAGCAAAGGTTTCATTGAAGTTGATTCCTTCCACTTGTGTGTAACCTTGAGCAATGAGATGAGCGTTGTTTCTGACAACACTACAAAAAAAAGACACATCCGTGACATTTTGGGACGAACAAAACTTTTTTCTCTCATACATATGACACTTCTATCACAATAATTGTGAAAAAACCCGGTATCATCATAGATGTGGTGGGCTCCTACTTCTATGACAAAAAATGATGACAGAAAATGGGCTTTTCGTCCTGGGCGGGCTGGAGACGCAGTTGCATGACATTCTTTGGGCCGTCCATGACGGAAAAAATCATGGTAGAAGCGAGGGCGAGGAAAATTTTGGGGAGTTCAAGTTACGGTTGGTGGTCGGGGGCCGAGCGATGCACATTTCTCTCATACACGTACGCGCGTGTGTGCGAGGCGTTGGCTCTAAATGAACACGAGCGAGGCGTTGGGCTCTAAATGAACCCGAGCGATTGCACTGCAGGCTACGTGTTACTGAACCCGAGCGATCGATCGATGGTCGTTAATCGAACCCGACGAGCGATTCTTCGCCATCGATGCTAATCAAGCCCATCGATCCCGCCTCGATGAACAAAGTGAGCGCTATGGGGGGGTTGGATGAAAAGTGAGCGGTGGCGTTGCCTCTGGATGAACAGGACCCAGATCGAACGAGCCAGTCGGAGCTGGATGAACAGGACCCCATGGTGTGGAGGGCTGGATGAACAGGACGACCCCGTGGTGGGCTGGATGAACAGTAGATGGTGGAGGGGTGCCCGTGGAGGGGTGGTTGAACAGTAGCCGGTGGAGTAGCGCACGGTGGAGGATGCAGGAACAAGAGCCCGTGGAGGCTGGAGGAGGTCGACGGTAGCCCGTGGAGGCTGGAGGAGGTCGACGGTGGAGATGAACAACATCCCGTGGAGTCCCTTTTTGCGGTATGCCACACCTCCCGGCGAACAGACCCCGCTTTCGACCGTGGCGCCCAACACAAGCCTGCTTTCGTCTGCTTTTGCGGTAAACCACACCTCCCGATCAACAGACCCCGCTTCGATCAGAAGCGCCCAACACAAGTCCGCTTTTGTTCGACGGCAAGACGCCACACCGCCCCGATCAACAGACCCCTGCTTCACCATAGGAGGTTCGTTTCCTCCATTTTGCGGTACGCCAGACCCCTCCCGATGAACATGATCCCGTTTCGAACGTGGCCGGTCAAACTCAAGGCCGTTTCCTCTGTTCTGCGGTACGCTAGGCCTCGTTTCCAACGCCTGTTCTGTCGAAGCCGGTTGGCTCCCACGCGTTTTGTTGCCTCCCGATGAACACGACTCATTCCATTGCCTCCCCATGAACACGACGCATTCAGTTGCCTCCACATGAACACGACGACGATGATGTTTCTCTGTTCCGACCCAGCCATGTACATGAGCCCTGGCCGTACGTATGCACGAGTAGGCGTTCGAGACCCCGCCGGTATGTACGTATGTGGCCGTATTTTCTTTCTTGCACCCTGGCCGTTGTATGTACGTGTACATGCTACATGCGCACCTCTACTACGACACGTACGAGCCTCTACTACGACACGTGCGCACCTCTACATCCACCAGTATGTACGTACACATTCGCGACCAGAATGACAATGCTAAGTATGCTTCGACCAGGTGGGTCCCGACTGTCAGGCACTTCCTTGCGTGCTAAGATGTAGCTGGTGTGTCCCAGCAGTCAGGGGGGAGAATCATTTTTTCCCGGATGCACTTCCTTGCGTGCGAAGAAGTAGCTGGTGGGTCCCAGTAGTCGGGGGGCGAATCATTTTTTTCGCGAAATACAGTGGCCCATCCGGTGGGTCCCCGCTGACAGGTGGAGGAATAATTATTTTGCGCGTAATAAGGAGGCACTTCCTTGCGGCTGCCGTGGACCCAGCTGTCAGTCTCTCCACCTACATTACTCTTCCGATGGAAGTCGGTCGTTGACCACATTGACCACGCCGCGCCGAGAGCACCATGGCGGTGGACGACGGCGAGGACTAGGAAGGGGATGACGCGGAGCTGAGAATACGTAGCAGTGGATGCCCACACGAAGAGGAGTACGACGGTTCACTGGTTCGGCTGCGGTGTGAGGCTGCCGTCGCCGCAGAATAACAGGGGGTGTGGGTGAGTAGTGGGATGGCCTGGCCAGCGGTGCGAGTAGTAGGGGGCGGTGAGGCCTCCGCGGCATCACAGCCGGCCACGGGAGGCAGGAGCATGCGGCACGACCGGCGCTGCTTTAGGAGGCTGGAGCACGAAGACCAGTGGTTCAAGAAGTACTACGGCCGTTGGATGGACATCGTAAGGTCACTGGAGCTAGAATCATTCATATTAACTAAGTTGACAAAGCCCTCCGTCCTCGTCAACTTAGTAGGCCCACAATTCAGCCTCCCACCAAGGAGGGTCCCAGCTAGCCGGGGGAGTATTCATTTTTTGTGCGTAATAAGGAGGCACTTCCGGTGGGTCCGAGCTGACAGTGGGAGGAACGTTGTTTTCGCGAAATATGGTGTTCCGTCCAGTCGGTCCCAGCAGTCAGGGGGAAACGTTTTTTTGCAAAATACTGGTGGCCCGTCCGGTGGGTCCCTGCTGTCAGGTGGAGGAATAATTATTTTGCGCGTAATAAGGAGGCACTTCCTTGCGGCTTCCGTGGACCCAGCTGTCAGCCTCTCCACGTCGCATCGAGAGCACCAGGGTGGCGGACGACGGTGAGGCCTAGGAAGGAAGGGGACGACGCGGAGCCGGGGAAGACGCGGCAGTGGATGCCCACGCATGGAGGAGTAGGAGGGTTCACTGGTTCGGCTATGCTATGAGGCTACCGTCGCCGCGGGGCCTGGCTAGTAGTGAGAGTAGTAGGGGGCGGTGAGGCCTCAACGGCAGCACAACTGGCCACTGTAGGCAGGAGCAGGCGGTCTCGCTGGCGCTGGTTTGGGCGGCTGGTGCAAGAAGAGTAGCACTTGAAGAAGCAGTAGGACTGTTCGATTCAAATCCAACGGTTACTGCTACAATCGTTTGTTGACTAAGTTGACAAGCCCTGCGTACGCGTCAACTTAGTAGGCCCACGGGTCAGCCTCCCAACCGGTGCGCCCCAGATGTCAGTGGGAGGAATCATTTTTTTTGCGTAATAAGGAGGCAGTTGTTTGTGTGCGGCCAGGCTAGCGGAGGGAGTAGGGTGGGCCGGGGAAGCCTACGCGGCATCACAGCGGGCCACAAGAGGAGGGAGCAGGCAGTCCCGCCGGCGCTAGTTTAGGCGGCTGGAGCAGGAAGATCAGAGATTGAAGAAGCACGTCGGCCGTTGGATGGACATCCAGTAGTCACTACTGCTAGAATCGTGTGTTGACTTACAAAGCCTTTCATAAACAAGTCAGCCTCGAAATCTGTGTCGTGTATAGCTGATGTCTACGACACAACCTTCTTCTTGTAGACGTTGTTGGGCCTGCAAGTACACAGGTTTGTAGAACAGTAGAAAATTTCCCTCAAGTGGATGACCTAAGGTTTATCAATCTGTGGAAGGCATAGGACGAAGATGGTCTCTCCCAAACAACCCTGCAACCAAATAACAAAGAGTCCCCTGTGTCCCAACACACCCAATACAATGGTAAATTGTATAGGTGCACTAGTTCGACGAAGAGATGGTGGTACAAGTGCAATATGGATGGTAGATATGGGTTTTTGTAATCTGAAATTATAAAAACAGCAAGGTAACTAATGAGAAAAGTGAGCATAAACGGTATTGCAATGGTAGGAAACAAGGCATAGGGTTCATACTTTCACTAGTGCAAGTTCTCTCAACAATAATAACATAGATATATCATATAATAATCCCTCAACATGCAACAAAGAGTCACTCCAAAGCCACTAATAGCGGAGAACAAACGAAGAGATTATGGTAGGGTACAAAACCACCTCAAAGTTATTCTTTTGGATCAATCTATTCAAGAGTTCGTACTAGAATAACACCTTAAGACACAAATCAACCAAAACCCTAATGTCACCTAGATACTCCATTGTCACCTCAAGTATCCGTGGGCATGATTATACGATATGCATCACACAATCTTAGATTCATCTATTCAACCAACACAAAGTACTTCAAAGAGTGCCCCAAAGTTTCTACCGAACAGTCAAGACGAAAACGTGTGCCAACCCCTATGCATAAGTTCATGGGCGGAACCCGCAAGTTGATCACCAAAACATACACCAAGTGGATCACATGATATCCCATTGTCACCACAGATAAACACATGCAAGACATACATCAATTGTTCTCAAATCCTTAAAGACTCAATCCGATAAGATAACTTCAAGAGGAAAACGCAATCCATTATAAGAGAGTAGAGGGGGGAGAAACATCATAAGATCCAACTATAATAGCAAAGCTCGCGATACATCAAGAACGTGCCATAGAGAGAACACGAGAGATAGAGAGAAAGAGAGAGATCAACCACATAGCTACTGGTACATACCCTCAGCCCCAAGTGAACTACTCCCTCCTCGTCATGGAGAGCACCGGGATGATGAAGATGGTAATGGTGATGGGTTCCCCCTCCGGCAGGGTGCCGGAACGGGCTCCTGAGAGGTTTTTGGTGGCTACAGAGGCTTGCGGCGGGGAACTTCCGATCTATCTTCTTATTCGATGGTTTCAGGGTATAAGGGAATATATAGGCGAAAGAAGTCGGTCGCGGGAGCCTCGAGGGGCCCACGAGAGGGTAGGGCGTGCCCAGGGGGTGGGCGCGGCCCCCTATCTAGCATGATTATAAGTCATAACAGTAGTTCATCTCATAAAACTTCTCACGAACAAGTAACAAGCAATTCATATGTTAAATCATAGACCATAAACTTTATTGAAAACTAGCAAACTTCATACTCAGTCATCAAACAATTACAATTCATCTTATTTTCAGGAATAGCAAACTCCACATATTCAACTATCATATAGTATTATACAATTACTAACACTCACGCAATACTAATGGTTATGGAGTTTTAATCGGACACTGAGAAAGATAGGGGCTTATAGTGTTGCCTCCCAACGTATTCACCTTTGGGTGATGTCAGCAATAATAGTTCATGCTAACTTACATCCAATTGGATATATATATCAGGATCTTTCCAACATGAGGTGCTTGCCAAAGGATAAAATGAAAAAGGGAAAGGTGAAGATCACCTTGACTCTTGCATAAAGTAAAGGATAGGCCCTTCATAGAGGGAAGCAGAGGTTGTCATGCGCTTTTAGGGTTGGATGCACAAAATCTTAATGCGAATGAATGTCACTTTATATTTCCACTTGTATATGGACCTTTATTATGCAGTCCGTCGCTTTTATTACTTCCATAACAAGATCGTATAAAGCTATTTTCTTCACACCAAAAGACCATACATATTTAGAGAGCAATTTTTATTGGTTGCACCGATGACAACTTACTTGAAGGATCTTACTCAATCCATAGGTAGGTATGGTGGACTCTCATGGCAAAACTGGGTTTAAGGATATTTGGAAGCACATGTAGTATCTCTACTTGGTGCAAGGAATTTTGTATAGCATGAGGGGGAAAGGCAAGCTCAACATGTACGAATGATCCATGACAATATACTTTAAGTGAGATGTGCGAAAACATAACCCATTACATTGTCTTCCTTGTCCAACATCAAATCTTTAGCATGTCATACTTAATGAGTGCTCCCAATTATAAAAGATGTCTAGGATAGTGTATTTATATGCAAAATCTCTCTTCCTTCAATATTCTTTCATGAATTGTTCAAATGACCAATACGATGCTTGCTAACCTTCAATAAATGTACAACCTCTACTTCAGATGTGAAGTCATTACTCCCCATGGGATAAGCAAATGAGACATATATAATTTCAGATTTATGACAATCAACTCATTCAACAATTTAATCATAGGATATAAGTAAAGCACACGAGTAAATGGCAAACTACTCCAAAAAGATATAAGTGAAGATCAATGAGTAGCTAAATAATTATGTAACTATGTGAAGACTCTCTCTCATTAAAGAATTTTAGATCTTGGTATTGTACTCAAACAACAAGCAGAACAAAATAAAATGACATTGCAAGGATAGCACAACTCATGTGAAGAAGCAAAAACTTAGGCTCAACCGATACTAACCGATAGTTGTTCAAGAAGAAAGGTGGGATGCCTACTGGGGCATCCCCAAGCTTAGATGCTTGAGACTTCTTGAAATATTATCTTGGGGTGCCTTGGGCATCCCCAAGCTTGAACCTTTGTGTCTCCTTAATTCCTCTCATACCATGGTTTCTCTTTTTATCAAAAGCTTCATCCACACCAAACTCAACAAGAACTCGTGAGATAGGTTAGTATAAACCAATGCAAAACCTTATCATTTTCTACTGTAACAAATCACTAAAATTATTATTCAACATTGCATATAAATGCTTCTGCATATTTAATACTCCTATCCTCAAATAGAATCATTAAACAAGCAAACATATGCAAACAATGCAACCATAACAGCATTCTGCCAAAACAGTACAGTCTGTAAAGAATGCAAGATTCATCATACTTTCCTAACTCCAAAACTTAAGAGAAAAATATTACGCTGTAGAAGATTTATCAGAGCTCATTATGCAATAAGTTTCAACATTATATCATTCTCTTACTTTTCTAGGGAATTTTTGCAACAGCGGTAAACTTTCTGTTTTCAAATAGCAACATGTATACTTGCAAAATAAGCATGGTAAAGGCTATCCTTGACATTTTTATTGAAAATAAAGATGCAAAACATTATTCTAAATAACAGCAAGCAAATACTAACAAAATAAAATGACGCTCCAAGCAAAGCACATATCATGTGGCGAATAAAAATATAGCTCCAAGTAAAGTTACCGATGAACAAAGACGAAAGAGGGGATGCCATCCAGGGCATCCCCAAGCTTAGGCTCTTGGTTGTCCTTGGATATTACCTTGGGGTGACTTGGGCATCCCCAAGCTTAAGCTCTTGCCACTCCTTATTCCATAGTCCATCGAATCCTTACCCAAAACTTGAAAACTTCACAACACAAAACTCAACAGAAAACTCGTAAGCTCCGTTAGTATAAGAAAATAAAACCACCACTTAGGTACTGTAATGAACTCATTCGAAATTCATATTGGTGTAATATTTACTGTATACCAACTTCTATATGGTTCATACCCTTTGATACTACTCATAGATTCATCAAAATAAGTAGAAAACAGAATCTGTCAAAAACAGAACAGTCTGTACTAGTATGTATCAAACGTATACTTATGGAACTCCAAAAATTCTACCAAATTAGGAAGTCATAAATAATTTATGCACCAATCCAGATCAAAAAGAAACATATCATAATCACGTTCTTGTGAATTAACAAAACTAATTTCCTGGGTGCAAAAGTTTCTGATTTTCAGCAGGATCAACACAACTATCACCGTAAGCTATCCTAAAGGTCTTGCTTGGCACTTTATTGGAAAAAAGCTATAAAACATGATTCTACAGTAGCATAATCATGTGAACACACAAAAATAGTAATGATAAATATTGGGTTGTCTCCCAACAAGCGCTTTTCTTTAGTGTCTTTCTAGCTAGGCATGATGATGACAATGATGCTCACATAAAAGATAAGAATTGAAACATAACGGGAGCATCATGAAGCATATGACTAGAACATTTAAGTCTAACCCTCTTCCTATGCATAGGGATTTCGTGAGAAAACAACTTATGAGAACAATAATCAACTAGCATAGGAAGGTAAAACAAGCATAGCTTCAAGATTTTAGGCACATAGAGAGGAAACTTGATATTATTGCAATTCCTACAAGCATATATTCCTCCCTCATAATAATTTTCAGTATCATCATGAATGAATTCAACAATATAACTAGCACATAAAGTATTCTTTTCATGATCTACTTGCATAGAAAATTTACTACTCTCCACAAAAGCAAAACTCTTCTCATGAATAGTAGTGTGAGCAAACTCAACAAAATAATTATCATGTGAGGCATAATCCAATTGAAAAATAAAATCACAACGACAAGTTTCATGGATTTCATTATTCTTAATAGCATACAAGTCATCACAATAATCATCATAGATAGCAACTAAGTTCTCATAATCAATTGGAACCTCTTCCGAAATAGTGGATTCATCACTAAATAAAGTTGACACTCTTCCTAATCCACTTTCATATTCATCACAATAAGATTCAACATCCTCCAAAATAGTGGGATCACTACTTCCTAAAGTTGACACTCTTCCAAACCCACTTTCATCAATATAATCATCATAAATAGGAGGCTTGCTTTCATCATAATAAATATTCTCATCAAAACTTGGGGGACAAAAAATATCATATTCATCAAACATAGCTTCCCGAAGCTTGCGGCTTTGCATATCATTAACATCGTGGATATTAAAGGAATTCATACAACCAACATTGCAATCATGCTCATCATTCAAAGATTTAGTATCAAACATTCTATAGATTTCTTCTTGTAGCACTTGAGCACAATTTTCTTTTTCATCAAACTCATGAAAGATATTAAAAAGATGAAACGTATGAGACAAACTTAACTCCCTTTTTTGTAGTTTTCTTTTATAAACTAAACTAGTGATAAAAGAAGAAACAAAAAGATTTGATTGCAAGATCTAAAGATATACCTTCAAGCACTCACCTCCCCGGCAACGGCGCCAGAAAAGAGCTTGATGTCTACTACACAACCTTCTTCTTGTAGACGTTGTTGGTCCTGCAAGTGCACAGGTTTGTAGAACAGTAGCAAATTTCCCTCAAGTGGATGACCTAAGGTTTATCAATCCGTGGGAGGCATAGGATGAAGATGGTCTCTCTCAAACAATCCTGCAACCTAATAACAAAGAGTCTCTTGTGTCCCCAACACACCCAATACAATGGTAAATTGTATAGGTGCACTAGTTCGGCGAAGAGATGGTGATACATGTGCAATATGGATGGTAGATATGGGTTTTTGCAATCTGAAATTATAAAAACAGCAAGGTAACTAATGATAAAAGTGAGCGTAAACGGTATTGCAATGGTAGGAAACAAGGCATAGGGTTCATACTTTCACTAGTGCAAGTTCTCTCAACAATAATAACATAGATAGATCATATAACAATCCCTCAACATGCAACAAAGAGTCACCCCAAAGCCACTAACAGCGGAGAACAAACGAAGAGATTATGGTAGGGTACGAAACCACCTCAAAGTTATTCTTTCAGATCAATCTATTCAAGAGTTCGTAATAGAATAACACCTTAAGACACAAATCAACCAAAACCCTAATGTCACCTAGATATTCCATTGTCACCTCAAGTATTGGTGGGCATGATTATACGATATGCATCACACAATCTCAGATTCATCCAACCAACACAAAGTACTTCAAAGAGTGCCCCAAAGTTTCTACCGGAGAGTCAAGACGAAAACGTGTGTCAAGCCCTATGCATAGGTTCATGGGTGGAACCCTCAAGTTGATCACCAAAACATACATCAAGTGGCACGTGAAATCCCATTGTCACCATAGATAAACATGGCAAGACATACATCAATTGTTTTCAAATCCTTAAAGACTCAATCCGATAAGATAACTTCAAGAGGAAAACTCAATCCATTACAAGAGAGTAGAGGGGGGAGAAACATCATAAGATCCAACTATAATAGCAAAGCTCACGATACATCAAGATCGTGCCATAGAGAGAACACGAGAGAGAGAGAGAGAGAGAGAGAGAGAGAGAGAGAGAGATCTCAAACACATAGCTACTGGTACATACCCTCAGACCCAAGGGTGTACTACTCCCTCCTCGTCATGGAGAGCGCCGGGATGATGAAGATGGCCACCGTGATGGGTTCCCCCTCCGGCAGGGTGCCGGAACGGGCTCCCGAGAGGTTTTTGGTGGCTACAGAGGCTTGCGGCGGCCGAACTCCCGATCTATCTTCTTATTCGATGGTTTTAGGGTATAAGGGAATATATAGGCGAAAGAAGTCGATCGGGGGAGCCTCTAGGGGCCCACGAGATGGTAGGGCGCACCCAGGGGGTGGGTGCGCCCCCTATCTCGTGGCATCCTCGATGCTCCCCTGGCTTGCACTCCAAGTTTCTTGGGTCACGTTCGTTCCAAAAATTACGCTGCTGAAGGTTTCATTCTGTTTGGACTCCGTTTGATATCCCTTTTCTTCAAAACACTGAAATAGACAATAAAACAACAATATGGGCTGGGCCTGCGGTTAATAGGTTAGTCCCAAAAGTAATATAAAAGTGTATAATAAAGTCCGTAAACATTCAAAAGAGGTAATAAAATAGCATGACTGCTTCATAAATTATAGATACGTTGGAAACGTATCAATAGCCCATTTGTATTATTTTTATAATTTTTACTCATTTTCTAATTCATATGGAAATTATTGCAGCCTGTTTTCCATTTTTAGAATTGTTGCCCATTTTCTGGTCAGTACCAGGGTCAAAAAAATTAACTAAATATGTGCGAAAATTTGAAAATTCGCAAATTTTGGCTGGGGAACAAAATATTCTTAATCCAAAAATTAGTAGCCATACTAAAACAAATTTAAAAATAAATTAGTACTATGTCATGTTAAATCCAATGAAATACTATAAAATATTAGTGAAGAACAAAAACAAAAAAAATTAATATCCCATTTGCTATAATTTTTTTGGAATTTTTAACCCCTTTGATATTACTTTTAATAGACACTGACCACACTCTTTGGCCCGGCCGGAATGCATACCTCCTCGTCTTGAAAGATTTGCAGCCCAGTAAGTCGAAGAAAACAAATAGGCCTAGCTTGGGTATTCTTCAAAAAGAAATATTGGGATACCTATTTTCACAAAGAAAAACCTGCTGGGCTGGTCATGTTGTTAGACAGGCCACAGAGACCGCACAACCCAGTTTATATCCTGCTCCTCTGAATTAGTACTCAAAAAAAGTTGTGCAATTCTGTCGTTAATTGACTATACGTTAAAAATGATGTGGGTCCCGGATATCGGCAGGGTGGATTAGAGTAAAAAAAAGAGGGGTGCATCTGAGTAGTAAAAGAGGCGCTTGCTTGTGTTCGGGAGTGGACCTGGTGGGTCCATACTGTCATACTCACAACTACAGTTCTCTCCCGATTCACTATGTTGACAGGGACCGTTTCAAAAAAGACTATGTTGACAGGGCCGGACGGCGGTGCCGCGGCGAGCGCACCAAGGCGGAGGATAAAGTGCTGTCGCCAATGTGCTTGGCTGGGTTGGACATTCTTATTGAAAAATAAAAATGGACCAGAACTATTTACGACGTTGACTACGATTTGCATGGGGCCGCTGGTTGTAGGAAGAAAATGCTAGGAGAAAGAAGACATGTCGCTATCTTTGCCTAAGAATAATATTGACTGAATGTAACGACAATATCATAGGAAATAACATCCTCCTGTTAAATCATGAATTTAAAGAACTGGTGCATGAGCATTTAGCTTTATTTATTTATTTACTTATTTATGTTTAGGGGACCATGAGCATGTACCTGGGCCGGATTCATGTGAGAGCCTCCTTTCCAGTTAATTGTGGGCTCCTCTATTGGGCCTTCATCAGTGGGCTGCATGTTATCAACAAGTGGAAAATGTGTTCCGTACAAAAAATAGTATTCGTTACGTACAGTATGGGGCACTAAGGATCGAACCGTGCAATGACTTCCAAAACATTGTGTTTGTCGTTCTAACAACACATTTATTCAACCAACAGACGAAATATACTACTGATTGTACATTGAAAACAGCAGCAGAATAAAGAACCAGGGCTGGGGTGCAATGTAGCGAGAAGAAGGCCGTAAGAGTGAAGACGCAGCTCTCTCTTCCAAACCAAACATCAGCCATTATTACAAAAGGGCTACCAAAAAGAACAAGTGTATGCATCAAACTAAATAAAGATCCCATCGCACCAAGTGTACGATCTAACTAACTGCCTCGCTTAGATGTTACTATTTATTAAGTCGTGGAGATTGGCTAATGGCTTGAACCAGATGGGTGCTCGACGGGGAAACTCCAACCAAAGAGGTCGAAGTCCGATACTTGCGACCCTCTCTCCTACTTTGGGTTGCAGAGCGTGGCACATATCAGGGTATGGTGCATGCAGAGACGCATGGTACCCTGTGTACACACAATTTTGCCTGATGAACGAAACCGCGCTGCCATCATGATCATTGTCGTCGGTTATCTCCTGGTTAATCGGATAATTCAGTCCGACAAACAGAGAGCGTGTACCAAGGCTACTTACCAGCCTTCAGTCAAAAATTTCTGAAGGCCCAGAGAAGCTGGGATCTTGCTCAAAGACCTTCCAATGACTGTGATTGTATTCCGTGAAACAACACGTCTGGTACGTGCGAACGATCATCAATCATTCGCTATCGTCTGATCGAGCCAGGAACCACCTGCAACTGCCATGCCGCTTTTCTTTGAAAGGTTCTGGTATTAGGAAGGGTAGGGACACCAAGAGGCCTACAACATCATATCAAGTTGGAGTCAAATAAAATAGGGCTCTTGATTTAGTCAATCTTAAGAACAGCATGTTATCAGCATGAACATTTTTTCAGTAAATGTTGACAGTAATATAAGCAAGCCATCATGATATCATAGGAAAGTAACATACTACTGTAACAGCCGATTGTAGCGATGACCGGAGTAGGCCAGCAATACGTCCAGCCATAGAAGGAGCCGACAGCATAAATGAAGCCCTTTTGTTCAATGGCATCAGAGAACCATGGAGGATGTATAATCCTGCGATGGACGTGCAGATTTATCCACTTACCGCACTGACATGTTAGATAGGTGAGACCGCGGTTGAAGAACGCAATTAGCCTGAAGTCTTTATAATTCGCAGATCTTGTGGGCACTTGGCAGATTACAACCTTGAGCAAATCAAACTTGGTATCATGTTGGCTACTGTAAGATTCCGAGTATACTGGGCCACGGTGCCAAAGCAGTGCTGTGTTAATCCAAGGAAGGGGGATCAGTCGCCTGGTGTAGACCTCCATGAGCACCCAGCTGCCGCGACCGTCGACGAGCACCATCCAAGACGTATTCATGCTGACACAGTACATACCGTTAATGTAGTTGAGGGTGACGGGGATCGGACCGCAGTCAAGGGGGTTGATGCTCGCCACCCCACGATCGTTATGTTGCTTGACATGCCGTTTGTGAAGATCAGGCGGCATCAGCAAGCAAGGAGTTGGCTTAAAAAGCTCCGGCCTGAGGGCTTTGAGTAAATGGTACAGATATTGTCCACACGCTAAACAATGAGCTTGATTACCTCTGTGGGGTGCGAATGCCAGCCACTCTTTCGGTGGACGCTGCTCGGTTATGCCATTGTTAGTGCTTGGGTTTCGGACGAGGGGGGGGAGCACCTTAGCGGGGATGGAAGATTGGACGAGATTATGTGCGGACAAAGATGGAGAAGCGAATATGTGCTGCGGGAAGTGGACAAGTGATGATGACTACAGCACGCCGCTTGACTTACGAGACACATACCAGCAGTGTAGGGTCATATCGATGCCAGACAACTTGCTTTAGTGATCACAGTAATGGTACTCCCTACAGTACCTACTACAGTAGTATGCCCTAACTTGCTTGAGTAGAGTAGTAGAGTAGGACTCTGCTCTACTACTAGCATCGGAGGAGTAGTATATTCTAATCTAAAATAGTTACAAACTTCAATGCCCGAGCGTGGAACGACTACGAACCATGCTCAAAGACCATGTGTACGTGGTGTTTGGAATTATATGAAAAAATAGCAAGATGCCCGTGCATTGCACGGCACACCATCATCACCAACTCGGTTTTTTCTCTACTCCTAGTCCTATAAAAGACTCAGTTGGTGATGATGGAGGTGAGGAGGCGTGTTTAGCCGGGCGTGAAGTGGACGGCACAGTACTATTCCATTTGTTATAAAAAAAAGAAGAGTAGTAGAGATAGAGACTTAGGGAGGAGCACGAGGTTGTGGGAGATAAGGATGAACGAGGCAAGGCCTTATCTGTAAATGTGGAGAGAGGTGCGGGTATATCTTTTGTAAAATTGTCATAGTTGGCTTTCTATCCGTGAGATACAGATCAGACGGTCTATGTTACAAGATGGCAGGCATACCATCATCACCAACTTGGTTTTATATAAGAGTAGATATAGATAGATAGAGACTAGGGAGTACTAGTAAGGACACCACCTACTGCTTCGTGTGCTACTCCTGCGCTCCATTCGGCGGCCGCAACGTCCCCTACAACCACTCCCTCCTGCGCTCCATTCGGCGGGCGCTGTTGAAATTTGGGGAGCGCACTCTCGCGACTGCTGGCAGCCACGACTTCACCAATGACGACTTCTTCCCCGACCTCGGCAACCTCTTCCTCGACGACATGGGCGACAACCTCAACGCCAACGGTGCTGCTCCCGTTGCACCGTATGTGTTTCTGTCCTTCCTGTTCAAAATCGTGGTAGAATTCATGTTTCTACTCTGTATCGTACTACTATGCTAGTCCACATGATTAGTTTCATCTCTGTTATAGCCGTCATGATTTATTTTGTGCTTATTCGGGTTAAATATTGTAGTAACTTGCTCATATATTCAACTGGCGCGACGTCCCCTACAGCCACTCCCATTTCATGGATGGCCTGGTCGATGCCTCCAAGGAGCCCTTCGTCTACTGCTATGAGTGCCCGATGCCGTTTTGGGGCTCGCCTGCGGACATGGTGCATCACCTCACGGATGCGTGCAGCGGTCACTACTGGCCCTTGGCGGAGAACATCAAGTACGAGACGTGCTACCCGTTCACCATGCCGGAGTCGCTAGAGGATCATTGCCGCCTGCTAGTCTCGGAGGAGGACGGCAGCATCTTCCGCTTGATCGTGGGCACCGGCGAGGCCCGCGCAGGCCCCCGCCCCGTCTCTGTAGTGTGCGTCAGGGGCGATGTGGCTGACGCTGACACTGGCACGAGGCTGATGTATGGGTGCGTGGTCAGTGTTACTACCCCTCCCGATCACGTGGGCAGTGACACCGGCCTCATCGAACGGACTTGGACTCTGGGAGCTGGGACTATCCCGCTGATGTGGACTTGGAAAACCCATGGCACCCTTTACACGCTAACGCGGTGCACGGGGACTCCAAGGAGGTTCACCTGGACATACGCATTATCAAGTTAAATGTTGATCATTAGTCTTTGCTCAATGTAATCCACTGTCTAAGCATGTGGAGACTTCCATGCATCATCTTGCTCTATTGGAGTATCGCGCATGAATAAAAGTGTATCGGTTTATGGTTTAGTCTAGAATCTTCCATGTATGAATTTTTACTACAGTACTGGTGAAAGACTTACGATGAACCATTTCATACATCTCCTCTGCCCCCTGCAAGTCATCCTGATTTAATCCCTCCGTCTAGGTGTATAAGGGCATGGTTAATATTACTTAATAGTATAGCCAACAGTTGACTATAAGAAAGTGCCATGTCATCTATAGCCAACATGTATAACAATCGATACTCAAAAACTAATTCTTAAAGATCATTTCTTGCAAAGCACAATAAGTGTTATTTCTTCACAAGTTTTGGATGCAGGTTGAAGAGTTGAACGCTTTTGTTTGCAAAACATACCTTTTTATCTTTCACCCGGATGTTTGTGAGCTCTTGAGATTAAATAATATCCGAAGAAACCTATCGATACCCGTTACACATGAGATGACCCCCACATCCTTTGTCAAAATAAACAACTCCCCGATCAATGCATTTCACTCTTCGATGCAACGTACAGGCACCTTACTACTATAGATTAGTACGACCAAAAATTGAACTAACATTATATATAGTATGATAAATGGTGGTGCATGTCACCTAAAATTATACTCCCTCCATTCCTTTATATAAGGTGTATTTGTTTTTTGATAAAATTCCACAATGTAAGGTGCATTTCTTCTAATTCCTCACAATTCCATCGTTACCCCTTCAAAAAAAAGGAGAGTATCTCTTCCCTGGTTGCATGCATCTTCTATTGTAAAGAGAAAAAAGGAAAGTATCTCTCTCCTGATTGTGTTTATCTCTTACTTTCCTTGCCTAATGATTTAGTTGCCGCTAATCAATGATTTTTCCAAGGTTAATTTCGTCCTAACATGTGTATAATTATGTGCCTTGGTCACCGTGCCGGAAATAATACACCTTACATAAAGGAATGGAGGGAGTATCATTCAAAACTATGTTCAAATACGAATCCAATAATATAGTTTTTGTTGACATGCACTAACATTTTGTCATTTAAATCTTTAGTCAAATTCAATGGGGGATAAACCACGACCGATGTAGTAGTACTAGTGTAGAGGGCGGCGCTGCATGGGAGTCTCACCTCTCACCCCGCTCGTGGTGCGGCAGTAAAGCCGTCATATCACAAAACCCAACCACTCCCAGTAATAAGTGGCCTGGTAAAATAAACGGACAAGCAACCATCACATCCCTCTGTCTTTTTTGCATTTCATCTCTTTGCATTTACTTTCTCCGATTCATCTCGCACACTCGATCCCTAGCTACTACTCCTAGGGCCAGTTCTTTTGGCGGCTTCCCCAGCTTTTCCCATAAGACTAGTCATAGTGGAGAGTAACACTAAGGCACCTCACTCATTTATTTGGGCTTCTAAACTACTACTCCGTCCTGGTTTATTCCTCACCATTGTAATTTGTGCTAAATTTTGACCAAAGATTTAACTGATTAAATGTTAGTGCATGTGAATTGGTCCCTGGTACTCCTACTAGTAGTAGTACTCAAGTTGGAATTCCAATTGCACGGCACAACTTGTTAGGCAAAAAATTCAATACAGGGTGTAGGAAGCGGTTTGAGAATTTGCATGCCTTTCCAACAAGTGAGATACTCCGTACAAAGTATGACAGAGAAATAACCACAGAGAAGGAAGCTAAAAGTAAACAATCAAATGAGAATGTTTCGCATTTGTTTTGCATTGAATTGTTTCGCAAGCTTGACTAGTGTTGTTTTTCTACTTTTACAAAAACTGCATCATAATGTTAAAACATGCATCAAATCCGTCCATGGTTCCGCCGAGCAATCTGATCACCGATGCAGCGCCGGAGGGAGACAAACTCCGGTCGTTGACGGGGCGAGAAGCCATGCTGGAGAAGGAGTGCACGTGCTGCAACCGTTTTGGGTCCATGGATCGAGCACGTGCCCTGCTTCTCCAGCACCGTTCGCTCGCCCCCTCCCCCTCCTCTTCCTCCTCCTCCTCCTCTGCTACATACTCCGACGAGCAACCAGAGAACGGTGGAAGCCTAGAGCGAGCAAGAAGAGGAACGAATGCTGCATGGCCAGTGAGAGAGATCGGCTAGCTACTAGCAACCACTACTGCTACTACATAAGATCAAGGCAAAGCAGGTATATATAAGGGCGCTGCATGACGACGCGTGTACAGCAGACATGCGATCCATGGTGGATCTATCTGTCTTCCCTCCTTCTTGGTCACGGTGCACAACCAAAGATGACTTATTGACCTGGACGGAGGGAGTAGCACAGTCTGCAAGCATATATCGAGAGAGACGTGTAGTGCGATAGTATATAGTAAAGTTTGTGCTATATGCACGTATTTGCAAAATGCGTCTTTAATACACAAGGTTTCCAAACTTTCCCTTTTACATACTTAATTAAGGACGCTAAAAATTCCTGAACGTTCGAGATTTATCATTTGCGCCCCAAAACTAATGAGATCGCCTTACGAAACAAAAATTATACTCCTCCTAAAAGCCACGACGCTCGCAGGAGCGCTTCCGACGCACCACAAGTGCCTTGATGCGCCGCCGTTTCCCAGCGCGCCGACACAACGCCTCTTCCTCAACCTCGCAACTCGCGAGGTGCTGATTGGCGGCTTGCCCGCGGGCGAGCGCGATCTACCGGTGTGGTGATCGGGCGCCAACAGGTACTCCTCCTCGCTAGAAGCGTGCACCCGGTCCACGTACCGCCAAGCGTAGATGAGGCACTTGGCCCGACTGCGCTCAGGGCTTCGGCACGGGCGTCCTCCGCCACCCTCATGGACCTTGCACGAGCCTTCTGCCAAAGAGCCAATTGCCTGACTCTCTCAGACGCGACATAGGCCTCCCAGGCTGTCACATCCCTAGTTCGGGTATGCTCAAGGCTAGCTAGTCATGTGTGCATCATGTTTAAATTCCATTTAATTTTGAAATGAGGATTCGTGAAACCCTCAGAATCATTTCTGGAAATGACCAGATAAAAATTGCTCCAAAAGGGTCCAAGGAAATGCTCATGTTGCTCTCTGAAAATATTGGACAGAGATAAAAATCAAACCAATATTTTTAGGAGCTCATAAGTATTTATTTTGGGCATTTGGAATTAATGCATAATTATTTGCATTGGATATATATATATACTATATATGTAATATATGTCCAAAAATTATGGCACTTGTTAAGGAGCTCTGGAATAATACCACCAGCCCGTACAAAAACTGGCATAAGAAAATAAAATGATTTAGTATTTTTCTTAAATCAAAACAAATGTCACAAAATAGAAAAGAAAAACAAAACAGGAGAAAACTTACTCAAGGCCAGCTCCCTCTTGTGGCCCAAAGATCAGGCGGGTTGGCGGCCAGCTTAGCCAGCCCAGCCCACCTGTCCCCCTTCCCTGTCATCTTCCTCCCGCCAGAAGGACGGGCGCGTGCCCGACGCGAGCGCATGGGCAGAGCGCCACGCCACCAGCTCGCCTGCCCGCCTCCCCTGCCAGCGCGACGCCGCGATGCCTCTTCTCGGTGCTGCCCCGATCCCCCTGGCCTCACTCCCTCTCTCCCGTGCCTCTCCTCTCCTCTGGCTCCCTCTCCCTCTCTTCACCGAGCGCACCGGAGAGCACTGCTGCTCGCCGCCGAGGCCACCGGCCACCCTCGCCCTGCCGTTGCGCCCAGAAGAACCGCTGTGCCTCCCTCTCCCTCCTTGTCGAGCCACGCACCTCCGGACGGCCTCCATCATCGTCACCTTCGCCATCTTCGCCCGCCGCCAAGATCGCCCGCTGCCTGGCCAAGGTCCGCCTCCCCGAGCTTGCCGAAGGCTCCATCGAAACCGCAGTGAGCTCCTGTCCTGTTCCCCTCTCTCCGTTTAGCTGTTCGCACGCCCTATCTCCTTTTCCCCACCATGGCCGAAGCCTCTCGCCGCCGTCCATGTCGCCGCCGTCCCCCTAGCCACCGCAGCCCGCAACCGAGCATGTCACCGTGCTCCTATTGCCACGAGGGTGCCGCAGAGCCCCTCGGGTGGCCTCCCCGTGCCCCACAGCCCGCCCCCGCTCGAAGCCCATGTTCTGGCACCCCCGCAGCCTCCCGCTTGCTCCAAATGACGCGGACAAGCTCCAGCTCCTCGCCCTTGGTCTCCGCCGCCTAAATGGACGCCGGAGGGCGAATCCCGAGCCCCTCCACCACGTCTGGCCTCGCCGGCGTCGAGTTGTCGGCGGGTTTGACCCCGCTGACCAGGGGTTTGACCCTTTGACCTCGCCAGACTGACAAGTGAGCCCAGGCCCCTGCTAATTTTAGTTAGATGTTAATTAAACTTAATTAGCCTACTGATACTGACATGTGGGCCCGAGGCCACTAACTAAGCTAGATTAGTTAGGTTAGACACTGACATATGGGTCCCACTGGTCAGGTTTGACCTGGACCTGGCCGTTCACTTGCTGACGTCACACTGACGTCAGGCTGATGCAGTTATTCATTTTCTGGATTTAAAATTAATCAGGAAATCCAGAAAATGATTCAAACTTCAAAAAATAATAGAAATTCAACCGTAGCTCAGATTGAAATAATTTATATATGAAAAAATATCAGAAAAATGCAATCTATCCATTTGTACCAGTTTCATGCATGACAAACCAACTTATACCTGCTGTATAGGTGAAAACATATAAATGGCATATATAAGCTTAATTTGGAGTTGCATTCGAATCTTTGGTTCAAATGGACTTCATTCAAATTGAATACTAGTTGCATTAGCTCAAAAAACATCACACATTCATGCCATGATCATGCATCATATTGTTGCATATGCTTGAGTATTGATTGCCGACACCGTTCCTTCTCAATAGGTCCTGCTCCGGAGACCGTTCCAGAGTACGTGTCTGAGGAGCAGTGCCCCCTTGTTGATCTACCAGGCAAGCAAACTCCCTTGTTCATTCTGATACAATCCTACTCTCTCGCTCCTGCTCTCAGTTATTGCATTAGGACAACAAGGATTCATCTGCTACTTTGTGTTGCGGTAGTTGAACCCATTCCTCTGCATGACCTGTCATTGCCACAGTAAATAGTTGAACCCCACTAGCATGTGTAGGAGTTGATTGAGCCATGTTGTGTTCCTACCATGCCATGCCTACTATTGCTTAGAGTTGTGTCAGGTCTAGTTCATTGGGAATGAATTGGAGTGTTATGATATGTTCTGATGCTGAGAGTGAAGTGTGTGAACACGATTTGGTAAAGGTAGCGGTGAGAGGCCATGTAGGAGTACATGGTGGGTTGTCTCACTGGAACCATTCTTAAGCACTGAGTTCTATGTATGTTGTCCAATGACTCGATACTACCACACATTGGGATCCTTAATTGACTCTCTCGACTTGTTAACCGACTTGATCTCTGTCCAGGAGTCGCAACTAGTTTCTGGTGTTTGTAGGTAGTGTTAGTAGTCTACCAAGTGGCACCCGGCCAGGTGGGCTTGGGACATAATAGGCACAGTGGCACGGTGTACCAAGTGGCACCCGGGTGGTGGGCTTGGGAACCCTGCTCACATCGTTTGGGGTCGTGAGCGACACCCCGGCCGGATCTCCTTGCGGATGGAACCCGAATAGGCGATAAACCTAGAGTAGAGTCTTGTGTGATTAGTCAGGTCGTGGCCGACACCCTCGCCAGGCTTTCGCTTGAAGGTTGCCGAGACACATGACGTGTACATGGCAGTAAGTGGTGAGAGCGTGTGTGAAGAAGTACACCCCTGCAGGGTTAACATGATCTATTCGAATAGCCGGGTCCGCGGTTATGGACTTCTTGGATGCTTACATGGTACATAGACAACTTGAAGTGGATACTCTAAAATGCACAAGACAAGTGTGAGTGCTATGGATGGCCTTCTCGTAGGGAGACGGGGATGAATCCATAGTTGTGTATTGCGTGGTGATTAGTGGACTCGTGTGCGCCATATCATCTCAAAGAAGTTCTCATAGTCGTAGAACAGGATAGCCACCGAGTCAAAGCTGGCTTGCTGCAACTAAACCCCACATTACCCTCACAAATGCATGTATGATAGGATCTGATGCAAGACTTGCTGAGTACCTTTGTACTAATGTTGCTTTATTTATGTTTTTGCAGTGGAGACTTTGGTCTTACTAGTGTTCTCGTGGGCTTCGACAAGTAGCTTGTACCTCAGCTACGATCTTGATCGGATGTTGTAGATAGTCAGGCTCTTCAGCCTTTTTCATTTGTAGATGTTTATACTCAGACATGTAATGCTTCCGCTTGTTGCTTGATTGCTCTGAATGTTGGGTCATGTGACCCCTGCTTGTAATAATGCTATGATGGCTCTTCTGAGTCTTTATCTATATGAGTTGTTGAGTTATGCTGTGATGCCATGTTGTACAACACATACTTGCATGTTATGCGTACGTGTAAAGTGTATTGCTATGTGTTGGATCTGACTATCTAGTTGTTTCTCCTTAGTAGCTTCTCTTACCGGGAAATGTCTCCTAGTGCTTCCACTGAGCCATGGTAGCTTGCTACTACTCGGGAACACTTAGGCTGGCCGGCATGTGTCCTTCATCGTTCCTATGTCTGTCCCTTCAAGGAAATGTCACGCGGTGTCTACCGGAGTCTTGTTAGCCTGCTACAGCCCGGTTTACCGGAGTCTTGCTAGCCCAGTTGCTACAGCCCGGATTCACTCGCTGATGACCGACGCGTTCGATGCTGGGTCATGTATGCATGTCCCTGTAAGTTAGTGCCACTTCGGGTTCAAGACTAGCCATGTCAGCCCGGGTTCATTGTCATATGGATGCTAGCAACACCATCATATACGTGTGCCAAAAGGCGCAAACGGTCCCGGGCATGGTAAGGCGACACCCGTGGGAATACCGTGCGTGAGGCTGCAAAGTGATATGAGGTGTTACATGCTAGATCGGTTTGGCATAGAATCGGGGTCCTGACACAGGCAGCGTGTTCCGCGGTGCGCTTCTCTTCTTCGGCCTTCTTTTCTGCCTGTATTTGGGCATGCTCTGCTGGAGGCAAAGCCTCCCACAAGGCGACATTCATTTCTTTCCAAAGCTCCTCACGGCTGGGGGACTCGGTGGGTGGCGCGGCATTCTCCTCGTAGCGGGGAGCCGACGCGTCCTCTGACGCGCGTGCTGGCGAGATTGGGAATGCCGACGCGTCCACCTCGACACGTCGCGGAGACGAGCGAAACGCCGACGCGTCCTCCTCGACTAGTGGCGGCGAGGAACGGAACGACAACGTGTTCCGTCGCGGCGAGGAGCGGAACACCGACGCGTCCTCCTCGATTAGTGGCGGCGAGGAACGGAACACCTATGCGTCCTCCTCAACTAGTGGTGGCGAGGAACGGAACTGCGACACGTGACCGTCCACGCGGTGCAGCGAGGGGCTCCTAGGGCTTGGGAGGGGCGATGCCATGGTGGTCGACGTGAGAGGGAGGGGGAGGAGATAGTGATGAACGTGAACGTGAGGGGGAGGAGATAGCAATGTCATGGGAGGCGCAATATTTATAGCGAGCAATGGCACACCTACGTAAGATATGGACTGAGCTACACTGACTTAACTGCAAGTCTAGTTGCGTCACTGACATGTGGCCAGACCCCTGTTGGGCCCATATGTCAGTGACCCAATGCACATGCAATTAAGTAACAGCTACGTGGGCATATTTGTTGGAGTAAATTATGAGGGAGGGGGGTGGAAATATTGCTAGTCACAACGGATTGGACGAGCGTGGGGGGAGGAGAGTCATGCATGCAGATTCTTTTTCACATGGGGTGGAGGTGGACCGCCGGAGGGAGAAGGAGAGTTTGGCAGGCATATTGTTTCCACACATGGAGAGGAAAAGATTTGGAGACGGACGGGCTTCCTGCGGGTATGGGGAACGGTGCATAATAAGTCATCTTGCATGCCAGGCTAGGTATAGTCTCAAGTCATTAAAAACATACATGCCCCACACATGTTCATATTTCAAGGTGCACTAAATTATTGCATGCGATGATTAAGGGTGGCCATAATGGTGGTATCTTAGCTGGTATCATGCACACGGGAATAGCAAACATGCTGATGTGGCAAAGAATTAAAGAAGAGGGGGGTTAGAGTAACTAGTGTTCATGCATGCATTGGTAAACACATTTTCTGTGAAGAACGACAGCATTAGTTGAGTACTTTTGCAGACTTCAAAAACTATTCCACCGCCTCTACTATCTTGCTAAGAGTAGGTGAAATTTTTGAATCGAGCCCTTTAAACTAGAAGGGAGGTAGTAGTACTCTAATAGGTAACCTTGTTGTGATGACAAGATAGGACATGGCACGCACCTGGACGGAGGAACTAGTCTGCATTGTGCATTAAATTTTGTCTGAAGTCAATGTACCTCTACTCTCACCAGACATAAAGAAAAATGTATCAACATTCACAATGTCAAATCAATATTTTTACACTCATTATAAAACATAGTTCTTATACTCATTATAATCAGTATTGTAGATATTGATATTTTTAGTATAAATTTGGTCAAAAACTTTGCAAACGGTTGACGGGAGTAAAAAGGACCAGAGGGAGTATCATGCATGCGTAGTAGGCAAAAAAATTACTCATTTATAGCCGGTCAAAGTATCAAAGGGCGCGACCGAGTGAGGGAGGCGAAGGTCATGGGAGGCGCGATGGTTGACATGGCATGCGAATAGGCAAAAGCTATACCGTCAGGCCTACGATATGGGTCTAGTAGACATGACATCTAGTGGGTCTCGCATAGTTCTCGAGAACTCTTTGGGTGCTTGCAGCCGTTTATCCACCGGGCAAGCCAGCAACCCCATGCTGTTCGCACGCCCTACTCGTCCCCGTCTTTACCTTATAACAGTTCGCTCCCATTCGTCCCGTCCTTTCACATTAGTTCGCTCCCAGTTTTTTTTGCGGGGTACAACAGTTCAACTTCTCCTAACCCTCCTCGAAAATCCATGGCCTCCCAAATCTCCATGGTCGCTGCTGAGTACCAGGTTAGAGCCATCACCGGCGATCAGTTCATCGTCATCTACACACGTGGATCCGCGATGGTGAAAGCATGGCTTGCTCGCTTCCTATGCATGTTCAACAGTTCAACGGATGAGTGGGTCGCTAGGCTAGATGTTGAGTACACCACAGTCCTGGGATGAGAGAAGGATCTGAAGGACGAAGAGAGGAAGAAGCCCGCCGTGATCCAGGTTTGCATACATAACGTTTTCTTGGTCTACCACATATGCCATGCCGACGTTGAGTGCCAGGATTTTAAGAACTTCCTCAAGGACAAAAGAGTGAAATTTGTTACTGTAGACTTTAAGAACGACAGGGATGTCCTGTGTCGGATAGGTCTCGTTGTTGGCCAGCCCTTCGATCTCCAGAAGGCAAGCCTATTGTCCTCCTCTCAATCTTCAATGCTGACCCTGGCAGCAGCCATGATTGATCCTTCATACGCTAAACTGAAGAAACCTCATCACGAGTTTCATCATGCAAGGGAGTAGAAGACATTAGATGAAGATCATATCCTGTACGCAGCAATGGATGCCTACCTTTGTTTAAATATCTACAAGGGTTGGATGAAGAAGCAGAGCCCAATGTTCGGTTCAAGCAAAGAAGCATCGGCAAAGAGGAAGAGGAAGAGGGACGAGGACAAAGTCGAGGACGTGGACTCAGACTCCGAGTAGGTGGCAGTGCCGTCGCTCATGCTAGTTCTACTGCAGTGTCAAGCGGACTAGTTGCTTAGTTTATTTTCAAGGGTGTGTTGTGCTGAGGCCCCAGCAGAACTATTTTTATGTTCTTTCTCGTTATTTGAACTCTTTAGTACGTACAGTAGTACTAGTACTATGTCTTACTACTATTCTTCTTGCAGTTGGTACTACTGCTCATATCTTCATGTTCCTACTGAACTTAATATGTTCGTACTAGTAGTATAATTTGGGTCAGTCTATTTGTGAAAGAAGTTTGACGGAGCGAAGGAAGAAGACGACAGAAGAGGTGGAAGAAGCCCTTCTAGCCATCCATGTTGCATCAAACGGCTCACAAGAGTCGACTGACCCAAATTGCTCCTTCGGATTGCAGGATCCACGTGGCATTCAAGGTCTCGAAGGTAGATTTCGCATCCGCACCTGGTTTTCGGGCTCAACGCACGCGCGACCTGCTTTCGCTGAGGGAGTCCTAGATTAGGGTTATCCGGACAGCCGGACTGTTTACAATGATCGGACTATTGAAGCGTGAAGATACAAGACTCAAGACTTCGACCTCTGTCTGGATGGGACTTTCCTTGGCTTGGAAGGCAAGCTTGGTGATCCGGATATTTTATTTCCTTCCTTCTAACCAGCTCCATGTAAACCCTAACCCTCTCCGGTGTCTATATAAACCGGAGAGGTTGACCCTTAGAAGGCCGATCACAATTACATTCATACCATCATAGGCTAGCTCTTAGGGTTTAGCCTCTATGATCTCGTGGTAGATCTACTCTTGTACTACCCATATCATCAATATTAATCAAGCAGGAAGTAGGGTTTTACCTCCGTCAAGAGGGCCCAAACCTGGGTAAACATCTGTGTCCCTTGCTTCCTGTTACCATCAGCCTTGAAGCACAGATCAGGACCCCCTACCCGAGATCCGTCGGTTTTGACACCGACATTGGTGCTCTCATTGAGAGTTCCTATGTGTCGTCGCTGTCAGGATCGATGGCTCCTTCAATCGTCATTAACGGCGCTATCCAGGGTGAAACTTTCCTCCCCGGACAGATCTTCGTGTTCAGTGGCTCCACGCTGCGGGCCAATTCGCTTGGCCGCCTGGAGCAGATTGATGGCTATGCCCCCGGCCATCAAATCAGGTTTGAAAACCTGAACTACACGACGGATATCCGCGGAGACTTGATCTTCGACAGATTCGGGCCAGCACCAGAAGCGCCGAACAGTCATGATGAGCACGACTTAGACCTGATGTCAGATGTTGCTCGAGATATCACCCCGGCAGAGGCCTCGGATCTAAATCCGGGGCAGTTGGCTTCGCCCAAGGATGGAGGGCTGGACCCCGCCCTGCAAGCCGTACCCTCATCGGCAATGGAGCCGAACACAGGTTCCACCTCTAAGGGAGCTTGTGACTCCGGACCCCCGGATTCATATCCGGATGTAGGTCCCTGTCCGCGCGCCCCCGAGCCCGCCGATTCCGGTTGGGCCCCGGTGATGGAGTTCACTGCAGCGGACGTCTTTCAGCACTCGCCCTTCGGCGACATGCTGGACTTATTGAAGTCTCTCTCCTTGTCAGGAGACTCCGGGCCGAACTATGTCCGGCTCGAGTGGGAAGCAGACAACGACGGAATTCGTTACCCACCCACCACCCACTTCATTGCCACGATCGACGATTTAACCGACGTGCTTGACTTTGACTCCGAAGACATCGACGGTATGGACGACGATGCAGGAGGACCACAGGGACCACCACGTACAAGGCAGTGGGCGGCCACCTCCTCATACAATATATATATGGTGGACACCCCAACGGAAACCAGTGGCGGCGAGGCAATGGAGGATAACCCCTCAGGAAGAAAGGCAAAACATGTGCGTTATCGGCACCACTCAAAGTCCGTGCGGTGCCAAAGAGGAATACAACACTAGTCAGCCTACACTTAAGCAGGCCGGACCAATGACGATGGGATCCTGGGAGAGGGACAATCACACACCCCCCCCCTCCGACGACGAGGCAACTCTCGGCAATGAAGAATTCGGCGTACCGGAAGACCCAGTGGAACAAGTTCGCTTCAAGCGACGGCTCATGGCTACCGCAAGAAGCCTGCAAAGGAAGCAAGAGCAGCTTACAGTTGACCAAGATGTGCTAGAGGATAGGTGGACCAAGATACTGGCCGCCGAAAAGTACGAACTCGACAAACCCAGTAAAGGGCACACATGGTGCACAAACGCCCACGCATCACACACGAAGAACCGCGGGCACGCACACAGACGCCCATGCATCACTACGGTCCAAGGCGGCAAGAAGCACACACGAAGAGGCACCCTGAGGCCTCGACACAAAGGTCATAAACATCAAGACAAGGAAGCTGGTGCCAAGTCCGGCAATGCTCAGTCCGCTAAACGGACAAAGAGCAGCACAAGCCAACTCGACCGAAGCCACATGCTGGATCAGCCGTGTGAAATTCACGGTACCCTGAGAAGGACGGCAAAGCATACCAATAGAGAATGCAGGATCCTCAAAACAAAGCGGCTGGTCGCACGCCAGAAGCAATAAGGGGAAATGCCTCGTCAAGACCCCCCAAGAGCGTAACAGTACGGCCGACCGCCCAGGACCACATAAACCACGGCAAGTCAATTGCAGTGCCTCTAGAACTAGCAGTCCGGGGGCTCCATAACACACAAAGCCCACAAGGGTATGACGCCATGGAAAACATCTCCTAAAAGATGTAAGGCGCAAAGGCCAAGTTCTATTGGCCCACCACTCTAAACGGTTGTCTTCGGATCACCCAAAAATGCTACGCCAAAGAATAAATCCTCGGCACCTTCCCACCATACGATAGCTTACCGTATGCTAACGGGAAAAACCACGTCGACTAGATTCCACGTGGTAAATTACCCAGGCCAACCATCCGGACATCCATTGCGAAGTCCGCACTACCTCACGGTCTAACGGCTGGGCACACCATGGCCCGATTAGAGACCCTGGGAGCAACAACAAGAGGACAACTAGCTGCCTTCAAGCATTTCGCATTTGCAAACTAATGATTGACGCAGAACAGAACTAGCGGCATGGAATTATCCCGGACACACAAAGGAAGGAACATGTAGGTAGAAGGCAGTTCGGATTCATTCTCGATCCACTCACAACCCCCTCCAGTCTGGCCATAACAGGTTCCGCAAAATAACACCTCTTTCCATACATCATACTAACATGCATAGACATATCATCCCACTATAATGCGTAGACTTAAATAGCAATTACCGGCTATCATTTATCGCCGACGCCTCTTTGCCGAAAATGATAGCCATGCTCCGCGTTCGCCTGGTTGTACTAGGGGCTCCACAGTACGGCAATAAAGTCCGACCACCTTTTCGGTCGTTCGGCACCCCGAACTTATAGCACTATATGCATATGCTCCGAATCATGTCTTGGGTCATTGGTTGGGTTTGCACGACTCCCATGTTTTGGTACCTTATGTTCCGTTCCATCGGCTAAGGTAGCGCTGTGAGAACTACTGCGATTGTGTCCCGGTTCAGCCGGACAAGCACCTCAGTAGAGAAAGCTGAAAACCGACTATCATGATGAAGCGAGAGCCGGTCCGCTATTCGAGAGGTTATAAAATTCTTAAAGATTTATTCCGCACAACGCCATTATAAATGCTAAGTGCGACAGATCGGTCTTCTGATCAGGTGCCAATAGATCCCCTAGTTCGGCCTTCCGAACACTACGGGCTGTGCCGACCATACTTGAATTCCTATGGCTAAGTGGGAGTAATAAAGCCTTATAGTCCGACTGCCTGGTTCGCGGAAAGATACACCTCCTTAAAAGGACCCAACTATGGGATAGAGAGCGTTCAGATATATCCCGAACACCCCCGTATCCTTTTTACGAGGGGGTAGAAGCCGACGACTGGCCAACTCCCAGAATTTGCATACAATAAAACAGCCACACAGGAAGAACTTATGTTCAAATAAAACAGGCAATATATAATAAACATGCCATTATCCCATTTTACAACAAGCGGCACAAATGCCCTCAGGGAAATATGATGTCCTTAGCACACTTGTCCACCACAAGGCGGGCTCCTTTCATCACACCTTCGTAATACAGCTCGGGCTTGCGGTGCTCCTTACCCTCCGGCAGCCCCTCAGTCATCAGCTTATCCGCGTCAAGCCTCCCCCAATGCACTTTCGCATGGGCAAACGCCATACACACGCCTTCTATGCAGACTGATCGCTTGATAGCATCAAGCCAAGGACACGCGCCTACAATCTACTTGATGAGTGCGAAGTAGCTGCTTGGAATCGGCTCCACAGGCCACAGCTGGAAAACTAAGTCCTTCATGGCTAGTTCGGCCGCCTGGTGCAGTTCGACCAGCTGTTTCATCTGATCGATAAATGGCACCGGATAGTTCGGCGCCAGATACTGCAACCAGAAATCCCTCTCCGCAGTCTTCTTCTCCTCGGTGCGGTAGAATTGAGTGGCATCTGATATGCGGCGAGGAAGATCTACAAAAACCCCTGGAAAAATAAAAATTCAGCTCGCCGCTTGGATTCTTCACATTCTAACATATACAAGGCTAAGAATACAGAAGGCCTTACCAGACGCCATTTTCCGGGCCTCCTGAATGTCCCGCGCAGCACCTCGGGCTTCTTCCCGAGCACCTTCTGCATTCTCGAGAGCTTGGGCGAGCTTGGATTCTTTCCCTTTCAGACTCTGCTCCAAGCCCTCGCTTTTCTTCACAGCTTCCTGGAGCTCTCGCTCAGCTGTGATAACCCTGTCCTTGTGTTTTTCACGAAGCACCTGTTCGGCCTCAGCCTTCTTGTCGGCATCAGCCGAAGCCTTCTTTAGTGCCTCGTATTCGGCACCCGCTCCTAGAGCACACAACACTATAATTTTTTATTCTGCACAACCATTCGTTCGTGCCAACTCTAAGACAAATGTTTTTCAACATACCTTGCTTGTCTTCCAGTTGCTTTCTCACACGGCCAAGTTCTTCCTCGGCCAGTGCAAGGCTCTGCTTCAGTTCGGATACTTCCGCATTAAGAGCGGACGTCCTCTCTGCGGATGCCTATTTTCACACCAAAGGGTATACATTATTTACACAGGCTCCTGCGAAGGCAGGGGGTTTGATCCCCTGCCCGGCTCTGTCTCCTTTGCCGGACAGTGTAGCAGGGGCTACTACTCATATTATGACAATTCCTCAAGGGTATCCTAGGAAACATACCTCAAAAGCCTTTATAAGGCTAAGACAGGATGCGTTCAACCCCTCTCGGCGGACTGAATCCTCTCAACCACCTCGCCCATAAGGGCCCGATGCTCATCGACAATAGACGCGTTCTTCAACGCTGTCGATAGACCGCCAGGCAGCTCTGCTTGAACAGAAGATGTCGGCGGCGTAGGCAACCCCCCGCCATCAGGGGTGGTTGTTCGCTCGATCCCGGAACTCTAGAGGTCCTGGGGGCCGTATCCATCCCCGCGTGTTCGGCACCAGGGATATGTCCTCCCTGGTCCGGGTCTTGTCGAGATGACACCTCTGTGTCGTGCCCAAACTTGGGGGAAGGGGCCCGTGGAGGCATCTCACTCGCCAAAGCGCCGAGTCCAGTGAATCCTCCGACGAGGACTGGCCGGCGCAGGACCTTGCCGGACTGTGCAATATATAGGCAACAGTCAAAACTACTACACCCAAAATCAATCCCGGACGTATATTCATGTTCAGATACTTACGGCTTCTCCAGGGGCTGGGCCCTGGGATCCCACTCCGGGCTGCTATCGGCAGCCGTCGGGGATGACCCTGGGAGGGAATTTTCCCCCCTCTTGGGAGTTCTAGCCTCTAGAGAGGTGGAGGCCGTCCTCTTCCTCCCACGGTCAGAGTGGGGCTCATCCTCCTCCGCTTCCTCCCCTTCGCCCTCGAACGATGGATCATCGCTGGAGTCTTCGGATTTGGCGTCCGAAGCCTCGCGACGGCAAAGGCCACCCCGGGTCTTTTTCACCTTCTTGGAGGCCTCTTTCTTTGGCGTCTTGTAAGGCGCGGGGACCAGCATCTTCGTCAGAAGAGGTCCGGCCGGTTCCTCCGGCAGGGGGGCTGGACAATGTATCCGCTCCACCTTCTTTATCCATCCCTGAGGTCGCAACAAAACACGATTAAGGTGTCTCCCGCATAACATGCCAGCTGAGGCATGAATAGACAGATTGCGGCTGTGACTTACCGAGCTTGGAGAATGGGACAATCGATACCCACGGTCCTCGGCGGGGCCCGGCCATGATTTGCCGGACATAAAGAGCACCTTCCAGATATCCTTGTGGGAGGAATCATAAAGCTCCTGAAGGGTTTGGTGGTCAGCCGGGTCGAATTCCCATAGGGTACAAGCTCGACGCTGACAAGGGAGAACCAGGCGCTAGCATCACCTGGACTACGTCGACGAGTTTGACGTCCCTATCGACCACACCCTGAATGCGCGTCTGGCGCAGTGACAGCTCATCGGATGAGCACCAGTTCGGTCCCTTCTCGGGCCAGGACGTGAGCCGCAGTGGAGCTCCGGATCTGAACTCTAGAGTTGCCGCCCATTTCTTGCCGCGTGGTTCGGTGATATAGAACCACTGCTGCTGCCACTCCTTGATGGAGTCGTTGAAAGAGCCTTTCGGCCAAATGGCCTTGGGCATCTTGCTTACCATGGCGCCGCCACACTCGGCGTGTTCGCCACTCACCACCTTGGGCTTCACATTGAAGATCTTCAGCCATAGGCTGAAGTGAGGTGGGATCCGGAGAAAAGCCTCGCACACGACGATGAACATCGAGATGTTGAGGAAGGAGTTGGGGGAAAGATCGTGAAAATTGATCCCGTAGTAATAAATGACTCCCCGAACGAATGGGTGAAGGGAAAACCCGAGCCCACGGACGAAATGGGGAAGGAACATGACTCTCTCATGGGATTCCGGAGTAGGGACGACCTGTCTCGCCGGTCGAAGGCGGTGGCCGATCTTCTGGGCTAGATACCCGGTTCCCCGGAGCTTCTTGATGTCCTTCTCCTGGACAGTTGAGGCCATCCATCTACCTCCTGCTCCGGATCCGGACATCTTTGGGACACTTTCCTTCAACGGGGAAGAAGAGTGCTTGGGCGTTAGGGCTCGCACGGAGGGGAATGAGCTAGTGGGAGAAGAAGGCGCGGGTAAAAGAAAAAGGAACCTGGCCTCCTTATAAAGGCAATAGTCCCCACTTGCCTGGTGGAACCCCTCTGCCTCCCACTCACCACGGTTAGCGGCACGGTTAGATCACCCATACCAGTATTGATGAGAATCCCGTGATAAGGGGACACGATCTCTGCTTTGACGAGACGTGTCAAAGAAACCGCCTCGCAATACGCGCGGTAGCTGGTTGTGGGAAAACAAATCGAATAATGATCCGACCATAATAACATATATATCACGTCATCAGGAAAAAATTGTCAGTAGATGGCCTTTGTGAAATATCATTACCTTTACGGTGGCATATGAAGACCATCTTGCAAATTCGGACACGGTCTACGTGTTCGATAGCCACTTTGGAGTATTCGGAGAAGGAACCCGCCTTGCAATGCCGAAGACAATACTGCGTGCCGGACTCATCGTCATTGAAGCCTGGTTCAGGGGCTACTGAGGGAGTCCTGGATTAGGGGGTATCCGGACAGCCGGACTGTGTACAACGTCCAGACTATTGAAGCATGAAGATACACGACTCAGGACTTCGGCCCGTGTCCGGATGGGACTTTCCTTGGCGTGGAAGGCAAGCTTGGCAATCCGGATATTATATTTCCTTCCTTGTAACCGACTCCATGTAAACCCTAACCCTCTCCGGTGTCTATATAAACCGGAGAGGTTGGTCCTTAGAAGGCCTATCACAATTACATTCATACCATCATAGGCTAGCTCTTAGGGTTTAGCCTCTACGATCTCATGGTCGATCTACTCTTGTACTACCCATATCATCAATATTAATCAAGCAGGAAGTAGGGTTTTACCTCCATCGAGAGGGCCCAAACCTGGGTAAACATCTGTGTCCCTTGCTTATTGTTACCATCAGCCTTGACACACAGATCGGGACCCCCTACCCGAGATCTGCAGGTTTTGACAGCGACATCCGCCGCAACGGCCACCATGCGCGCCTCCTCCGAGCGGGCGGAGACGACAATGACACGCTAGTTCCTCCTCGCCGGCATGCTGGAGCACGCGCTCGTCCTCCTCTTCATATGCTGCATGCATGGACGCGGCTCCACCAGCTGCTCGCATGCTTGGCAGCGCGGCGACATCACGAGGAGAGACTGCAGACGACAAGAGCGGGTGAGCCTTCGGCTTCATGGCACATGGATAGCGGTGACACGGCGGTGATGGCCGAGAAATTGTTGGCCGGAGCAGGCGGGCGCCGGCATGCGCAAAGGCGGCGGCGGCATATTGATGAGTGCGCGTGTGGGAGCTTACTTTAGTTTTATATAAGGTTGGTCAAACTTAAAAGAAAGCCATACTAGTACACGTAAACATTAGACCTAGGCAGCGCTTTTATTAGTTAGTACCACAGCCACGATACGGAATCCTGTGCAAGCGCGTGAACCGCGGCCACGTGGTCGATCGAACGGTGCATCACCGTGTCGCGCTCGAAGGACATCCATCGAACCTTTTTGTGTGTGTGAAAACAATCCCCGAATATTACTCAACTTTTTTTCCTGGGAAAGTTCTTGACGCTGCAATATTTCCATATATTTGAATTTAGCTCCAATTCGTGTTTGTTTGGATTTGGACATTTTAGGTGCGCCCTAGTTTTTTAATATTGACTTTGTGTGTGTGACTGAGAGAGAACATGTGTATGTGTCCATATGTGTGTTGTGGCGGAAGGGCAATGTGGAGACGGTGTGCGTGTGATACAGACATAGAGAGGTGTGAATGTGCAAATGATCATGCATGAGTGAGACATAGACAGATGCCGATACGTTATGTGTACATGAGAGAACGGTCCTCTAGTTTACTTGTGTGTGTGTGTGTGTGAGAGAGAGAGAGAGAGCGAGAGAGAGAGAGAGGAGCATCTGTAACACAACAACCATCTCTCTCGATTCGCCCATTCCTCGCACGATCGCATGCAACACATGCATCAACGCGCACATTTTGACACCCTCACCCGGCCCCTGCCCACCTCAAGGCCCGCAAAATCTCTTCGTGTATACCCATTTCTCTCCTTAGGATTGTTTTCTCTCAATATCTGACACACACACACACACATACACACAGAGAGAGAGAGACACACACACAGCACAACACACACACACACACCCTCCCCCGAGAACACAATTCATCCCCATCCAAGGTTATACGGCGACCACTCTCGCTTGTGCTTCTTTGCACCCCAACATTCACAACACCTCAATCTTCAAAGAGGGCATCGAGCAGATCAAAGACGACGACCACACCGCGCTAGAGAATGCGGGCCATTTGGAAGCAGGGTGATGTGAAGACGGCTGACTGACTCCTCCCCCCACCCTCTCTCTCTCGCACAAAATTACCAATCCCTCTCTCCCCCGCACAAAACTATCAATCCCTCAACCCACGAGATCCTTCCCTCTTGTCCATGTTTTTCCAGCTCTCTCATCAAACATGTTGTCTCTTCTCCTTCCACGTATACAGAATCTGGATGCACATGCATCTCACGTATATTACATTTCTCCATCTTTCTCACAGACCTAACTTCTTCCTCACTTTTTCTCTCTCTATCTCTCTCTCTCTGTCTCATTAGGTTTGTCTCCTACTCTCTCATCCACATACATACAATCTTTCCCGCCCTATCTGCTCCATCTTCAAAAGCTCTCTCTGCACGTTTCATTCACACATTGGGATATGTCAAAATGTTGCTTCTCTAATGGCTGATGTATAGTTATGGTTGGTTTTGTTGCATCCTACAAAGTAATAACTATGTAATTCATTTAGATTCTCATTTGACTGGGATTATGTGAGTTTGAGCATGTTGTGAAGTATTATAGACCCTGTATACATCTTGGGATTCGACAATGATTGTAACTATTGAATTGTACAGACCATTACATTAAAAGTCAATAGCCTAATATATTTATTTCACAATTTCAACAAATGATTATTTCACTGCAAACTAAGAAAACAAATGTGTACTCCCTCCGTTTTTATTTAAGTCCGCGTATTAGCATTGG
Organism: Aegilops speltoides; assembly: GCA_021437245.1. NCBI lineage: Eukaryota > Viridiplantae > Streptophyta > Magnoliopsida > Poales > Poaceae > Aegilops > Aegilops speltoides. Next base: position 120,410,753 of record CM038145.1, read on the forward strand.
TCAAAGTCAAGTTTTGTAAACTCTCAGAAAGCTTATAACAAAAAATATTAACATACACAATAGCAAATAAATACCATTAGATTCATTGTTGAATGTACTTTCACATCATACATATTTGTTATGGTAAATGTTTATATTTTTCCATAAACTTGGTCAAACTTTAGGAAGTTTGACTTTGGTCAAACCTAATATGCAGAGTTTACTACTACTACTCGCTAGTTGCTTAGCCGAATCACTAAACACGCCACCCAGGGAGTTCAGTGTCACAAAATTTTGAGGTTGGCAGGAAAATCTCCCGCGACCCTGATTTGAGCAGTGGGAAGTTACCATCATAGCCTTCGGAACAAGCCTACGGATGATGCTTGGTAGGGGGCTGTTTTCGTAATGTCAGGTTCACCCTACCCAGCCAACCCCACCCCAGCACCCAAAGTAGTACACCTGAATACTCCCCATTTTCTATCCCCACCGCAAAATAGACTTCTCCATGGCACCGCAGCCTTCGTGCTCCTCCCCTTTACATCGACGCACTCGTCCACTGCAGCGCATCTGCCTCATCGATGACCTCGTACGTCGCACTGGAGCCGGTCCACCGTCGTCGTCGTACACGGAGCCTCTTCCCCGGCATCGTCTTCCACGGTCTCGGATCTGCTTCCCGGAAGCCGATGCCAAGCGCATAAGTACCACCGTAGTGGACAATGAACTGACTCCCGTTGCCGACCATGACTCACAGAGGCCGTCGCGACCATCGTTCTCCTCCTCGATTGGTAATGTGTGTATTGTATTACTTAGCAGTACATGTGCAGTTCCAATTTTGTTCATACCTACCCTGCAAATTTCCTGGGTGCTATTGTTCCCGTAGAAGTAATTGGTTATAGCCTCCATTTTCCACCAGAATATCAGCTTGTAATTGTGCGTCGCTCCTGTATCGCGTTGTGCTTGGGTAGGTTTTTCATCTGCAACCAGTAGTGTGGCAAATGATGGAAAGTTTTTTAGAACTAGCAAGATGCCCATGCGTTGCACGCATCAAGATGCATTTGTATGAGTAGTTTATCTTGTGGGAGAAAAGGATGAATGAGGGAAGGCCTTATTTGCAAATCTGGAGAGGGGTATGGGTATCTTTTTGCAAAATTCTCATTTGTTTCCTTCCTATCTGTCAGATGTAAATCGGACGGCCTGTATTGCATGAAAAAAGTATAGAGAAAAAAAAGTAGACAGTAGAGATGTAGAGATAAATATTAAATATTAAATATAAAATAAATATAACAGTAGAGAAAAGAGTAGAGATAGCAGAGACGTCGGGAAAGGATCACACGTGCGCGGGAAAAAGCGGCCGGGTGTGCGCTAGTTTTGGCGCGTGGCGTCCGGGGCGCTTTATAGAATCCAACGCCCTCCCACCACTCTGTGCCTTGCCACCGCTCTCTCCCCGCTCTGTGCCTCGCCACCGCTCTCTCCCCGCTCTTTCTCGCCTCGCCGCCGCCGCGCCACCATGTTGCCGCGTCGCCCGGAAACTTTGGGATACCGCGGCGTCCGCGCGCGCCCCTCCGGCGGCATCTCCACCGAGATCCGGTTGCGCGGGATGCGCCTCAGCTTCGGCAATTTTGACACCGCCAACGAGGCCGCCCGCGCGTACGATGCGACGGAGTGGCGCCTCTGGTGGCCTCATAGAACATTGAACTTCCCCAACGGGCCGACGCGGGAGCGGGCGCAGGAGCTTGCGCCTTTCCCGCGGCTTAGAACCGATGAGGATCGTCACGACAATCGGAGGCGGGAGCACCGTCTTGGCATCTCCGAGATGGACGAGGAAGCCATGGCGCTGTGGCCCAACACTTCCCGCAGGAAATCATCAACGAGCGCGAGTTCTACGCACAAAGGAGGGCGGAGAGGGATAAGAGGAGGGCGGAGCGAGCCGCAATTCACGAGGACAAGCGTAGGCGAAAAGCGGACGCTCAATTCAACATGAGGCTAGGAGCAGCGTCGCCCTGGGAATCCGAAGACGATCGGTATCTTCACGCCTACAGTCAGACGTCGGAAGACGACATCACCGAGTAGGAGTCGGGCGACGAGGAGTAGTTGAATTATCTTTTTTTATCTATCTATGCTGAGAACTATCCTCTACTCTCTAGTCTCTACTTCTTGATCTCAACACTGTAAACGCTTTTTTAAAGCGCCGCGCGTTGTGATTGGAGATGCTCTAACATGGCAGACGAGTGCTTTAATGTTGCCCACAAGATGTGCGAGTATTACAAGTAGTATATTTTTCTTGCCATGTTGAGATTTTAAAACCACGAGTGCAAACATGCAGAGGAGCAATGAAGACCAAACACGGGATATTGGGGACATCTTCAAGGAGCATGGCAAGCTAAAGAGGAGCGGCACCGAACTTGTAAAACGAGCTTTGGTAAGTAACACCCTTTCAATTACTTTCGTTTAGCCTCGTGTTCTTCGATGTGTATATGTTGTAGTTTCTGTTTCTCTTAAGCGTGGTGTTCTTCGATGTGTAATAAGAAGTCTTAATCGTCCTAATGCTTTCATTTTCAGCTTGATGTAGGAAGTGGGTCTTCTCACCTTGTAGTCTGTTTTTATATTATTTTTTTCCTTTTGAATTCACTTCTCCGAGTTCTGTTTATCTGGCTTCTACTAAATGGATCTAGGTTGCTCTGAGTATTGATCTTAAAAAGAAGTAACTTCATGTCAAGATGCAGTTCCTGCAAGGAGGGAAGTACGGTCAACCTTGAGATCATGTTTCCAAAATGAGGCTGGATTACACACAAGGTTCCAGTTCCCTAATGATGCTGGATTTAGGGCTGCAAGAAAAGCTCGAGGCTCATGAGCCACTCGATATCGACTCGTTTTTGGCTCGACTCGAGATCGACTTGAAAAGAAACAAGTTGAGTTTGAACAGTTTATGTAGCTCGACCGTGAAACGTGACGATCTTGAGCCAATATTGGCTCGCTCAATTTTAGCTCGATAGCTCGACATGAAACCATTATGTTAAATGATCCCGCCATATATTAAATGGAAATAAGATAATTTGTTACTACCATATATGATATGCATGATTTGTCTCCATTTTATTTACCGGCAAATGTGGAAGGTTAGTTAAGTGAGAGAAGATTTAGGTTTAATTATGGTACATGGTCGTCTACGTCTTAAATTTCCTGTTGTTTTGGACAAAAATTTCCCAGCATATGCACCTTTGTTTTCTTGTTTCTCATCCACGAAGACCACCATCTATTGCTAGTTCACCGAAGAGACCAAGATGAGCTCTTTCCCTACAAAGTTGTGTCATGTTGTGTCCTTATTTAGTTGGAATAATCACCATAGATTTTTAATTTTTACCATCTCATTTAGCTCGAAACTAGCTCGAGATCGACTTGAGATCGTTACAAGCTGAGCACGAGTCATGTTCAAGAGCTCGATCTTGAGTTTCACTCAGTTTGAGATCGCTCAAATTTTAATATGAGTTGATCTGAGCCAACTCCAACTCGCTCGAACTCGACTCGTTTGCAACCCTAGCTAGATTAGACACAAGGTGCAAATTCCTAGATGATGTTGGATTACACACAAGCCAGGTGGAGTCGTCAACTGTTCGTGTCCTCGTGGTATTAGTAAAGGCTGAAAGAAAGTGTGCAGTAGCCCTCGAGAATGTAGCTGAGTTCCTGAAGAAGCGAAAAGAGAAATCAGATGCTCTCTTCACCCAAGCGAAAGAAGAGATTGAAGAAGCCAGAAATAAGCTAGCAGAGGCATAGCAGGCTAGGCGTCTCCTGCTATCTAAATCTGTTGTCAATACAAAATTTCCTTCATAATAGCTAGGTTTAAATGTTTATCCAGTCAGCATGCCTGTTGTGATGTCCGTGCATCTACTGATGTGGCACAAAATGTTTTTTTGGGTCATGTAATAACATCAATTACATTCCAAACAATAACAGATGAAGCATTAGACATGGTATAGTTCACGCGCAAGCCCGACATTCCAAGTTCAACTTTCACATCAAACTCATGTTCACAAATATCTGCACATTCATACATGATGTCCACAACCATGATTCACTTCAAAGCCAAAAAAATGTGAGGAGAGTTATAAATAAAGAAAAACCTCTACTAGTTCCTGCTACTAGTGCGAGCACAACAAGTCAAGACCATGCGTAAATTAATTATATTTTAGTCATTTTTTGTTCTAAAATACTTGCCGGCTCGCGAAAGGACGTGTTGCCGCCACACGCGCGGATTTAATGAAGGCATGTGGGGCAGTCTTAAGCTGGTTGCACGCGGCGAGGGGGCGTGCTCAGCCGGGCCTGCAGCGAGTGCGGCCCTCTTGGCCGGCGCGCCGGTTCAATTCCTGCGCTATTAGAGGTCGCGTCTGTGTCGGAGCAATCACTCCCTCCAGTCCTTTTTTGTTTGGGTATAACAAAATCTCGTTTTCCATTCACATTTTACATGTAAAATTCGTGGACAAACTTTGACCTAAAGTACGATGGGGACTAGTAAACCAGAATGGAGGTAGTAGTTTTTTTAATCATAGAAGGTTTTCCCCTTCCAATTTTCATTACTGAAAACCAGCATCTAAATCTAAACCATAGTCTTTTCCCTAGAATTACCAAGTTCAACATCTCGCAACATAAACCCATACAACCATAAGCCAAGGAGGTACATAGTACTATGATTTCCATTTTCGCTCCATACCAATCGTTCTAAAAACTACTTACTACTTATAACGCGCCATTGAAAATCGGAACTCTTAACCCCGCTAAAAAATGATATTTTAAACGTGGCTACTCGATCTGTGGCAACTGGCGAGCCACCACGCTCCAAGTCGTTCACCTGTGGTCCCGACCATCAACTCCTACGGATCAAATTATCACGCGAGTTGTCTATTCCTACAAAGGTGCTCCACCACGTACCCGGTTGCCCGTGAATGCGGCAATCGTGCACCTAGGGTTTTAGGGTTTATTTGTTAACGTTGCCTTTACGTAACACTCATGTGTGCGAGACCGCGAGAGTCCGACTGCGTGCGTGCGCCTCTTCTCTTCGTATATGTACTCCACCGTTTGTCTGGTGTCCTCAAAATTATAATAACTACTAGCAATGTGCCAATGCGTTGCCACACGATCAAAGTAGATTAATACATATTCACCGATTTGATAGAAAAAAGTCTAGTTTTGAAATACGTATATCACTAAAAATATGTTATGTTTCACTCAAAATATATTCCTTTGGCGGTTTTTATGAGATAAGGGAGGAATGTTGTTGGTTTCAAGATTCAATAAGTGGTATATGTCTAATTTCTACTCTTACTAGAAAGATGCCCGTGCGTTGCACGGAACATCAAGATCTTGTGGGAGAAAAGGATGAACGAGGGAAGGCCTTATCTGCAAATGTGGTGAAGAGTGCGGGTAAATTGCCATATTTTCCTTCCTATCCGTCAGATATAAATCGGACGACCTACATTGCAGGATGGCAGACCCACCATCATCACTAACTCCATTTTTTATCCCTACTCCTATAAAAAGCATTGTCGGTGATGATCGTGTGCCAGCCATCCTGCAATATACGCCGTCCGATCTATATCTGATGGATAGGAAGGAAACTATGGCAATTTTGCAAAAATATACCCACACCCTCTCCACATTTGCAAATAAGGCCTTCCCTCGTTCATCCTTTCCCCCACAAGATAAACTACTCATACAAATGCATCTTGATGTTCCGTGCAACGCATGGGCATCTTGCTAGTTGTTGCAAAAAGCCCATGTGTGTGTGAGAGAGAGGGAGAGTGGAGGAGGACGGAGTGCATGTGTGACAACACAAGGAGTGTTTGATAGGTATGAGCTTAAAATGAGGCGACAGTGTGTGTGTGCATGATCGAGAGGGCGTGTCTCAAGAAGGGAAGAAAAATCTACATAGATATAAGGAGCGGGAGAGAGACATGTATGCGATAGTGGAAGCATGAGTGTGCGGGTGTATAAACCTATCTAGAGGCTAGCTAGTCGATAAATGTTTGTGAGAGAAATACGAGTCGGGGTGCGAAAGCGAGAGTTTTGTATGTGTGTGTGAGAGAGAGAGAGACGGTAGTCGGGAAGGGGAGTGGAAGCAGGAGTTGTGTGTGTGTGTGTGAGAGAGAGAGAGAGAGAGAGAGAGAGAGAGAGGAGACGGTAGTCAGGGTTGTCTGATCGGTAAACAAATGAATAATGTCAGTCTAGGATGGAGACGAAAAGGAGACCGCAACAAATGTTGTGTCTACAGGAGAGAGAGGGTAATTTTAGTGGTATGAGTCATATGTAGAGACTTATAGGTTGTGTGAGAGAATCCCATAGAGAGAAAGACAAAGTGAAAGACGAGTGGAGACTGTGTGTGTGGCGGTGAAAAAGAAAGCTTAGGTACCGAGTGATACCAGAGAATAGTAGAGATGTGAGAGATAATGAAAACCGTGTAATGTATAATTATAGGGATAGTGTGACACTTCTCAAGGGAGACGTCGAGAGACCATGTTTACGAGGATAGGAGAAACATGAAGTGAGTATGCGGCTGAGCTGGACAAAAGAGAGTGATAGCTACCTGAAGGAATGCGAGAGAGATGGGCATGAAAGGAGTGAACAAAAAGGGATTCAAATATTTGAATTCGAGATGATGATACATGTAATCCATACTCAAACCAAAATTGATCTATCATACATGCATACTCATATGAATTCATGCACATCTATGTTATTTAATATGTTGATATTACTGATCCATACATTTTAGTAGAACATAATTTGGTTAAATTTTTTTGAATTCAACCTTAAAATTTTGATATCGTTGTATTTGTAAATCATATTGTACATATAAAGGAGCAGAATTCTTTGTTGTGCTTTTGAAAGTATATATAAAAAATGATGTATATAGAATGTAATTCCAATTGAAAATGGATCCCGCCCGAAAAAATAGAATACAAACGGGATTCGAATTGAGTTGGCGCGGTAAACATGCACTCTGCGAAATTTGAACGAAGCGGGGAAAGTCGCAGTAACCGCCCGAAACCAAAATCTGTGAGATGGAAATTACTACTGCCTATCCTTGCGACGCAAAGCCTATCTGCTGGATTTCTATTGGTTTTGATAGGGATAGGTTTGTAATTTCACCCAAACGTGGAGTAACCGCCTCTCACCCGGATTCATACACGGTAGGCGCCAAAACACAGTGTGTCCTCGGCCGAAATCGGCTCCATCCCTGATTCATATTCATACACGGTGGAAGCTAAAAACAAACTCTCGTCGGCAAATATTCGGTGTATGCGAGATTACCGTCCCATCCCCAACCGACTAATATTGTTGTGATGTAGTAGAAATTTGAAACGGGGGCTAAGTTTGTAAATTTCCTCGCATTTGAGACAAGCGTGCCCTGAATACATGGTTCCCCCTTCCTCTCTACCTCCCTTTTCCCAATTCGTACTCCGTGGGCGCCAAAACACCCTCTCCACCCACCCTCCTCCGTACGCCATCGTCCGCACCCCATCCACCGCTGTCCTCCTCCACCATGCCGGAGCTGATACCCCGATGCCGCCGTCCATTACAAGAGATCGACCTCTCTCATCCACGGCTTCAGACCGGGATCCTTGCATCCCGTCCTCTCGCTTCATCCCCGCAGTCGTCCACCTTGCCGGCGCCGCTCCTACGATCGTCTCGTCCACCGCACCATGCCCCCACCATCTACCCTCCTAGATCTGCTTCCACGCCACCGACAGCCATCACTACTGCAGCACCGTCAAATTCTCAGCAGATGCGTACATGGCGCTGCACCAGAGGCGGTACTCTTTCGTATCTGCTCAACTTATTTATTGCAGCAAGAAAATAGATCGCCACTGCTTCACTCTAATTTCTTGTCTTGGTTGCAAAGTTGCCTTTGTCCGGTTTGCACCTTCAGATCCGCCATGGCACGCTCAAATGTATACTCCCAATGCTTATGGTTTTCCCCTTTTATATTCCACACTAGTTAAATCACAGTAGACTAAATTTCAAAATTGGGTCAGTCGATTTTTTAGAGCTCGCCGAAGTTTGCCGGTGCAAACGAAGGGGCTCGGGTGGTTGTGGGGCCTCGCTGAAGGAAGAAAACTCGACGTGGGTGGGGGTTGGGTGGGGATGGGGGTGGGGTGGTGGAGGAACACAGGCGGTGGGGGCCGGTGGTCCAGCCGGCGGCCTGTGCGGTGTTCTATATGGGAAGAATCAGAGACGAGGAAGAAAAAGGGTTAGGAGACGTAGGTGCTTCATCCAACCGCCTGAAATGGTGGAGGGATAGCTGGGAATTGCCTTCTTAATGCGCTCTGGTTCATCATGTGTGGGCACTGCGCAACCAACATTTTATTATCCGAAGTTTGCTTGCTCTTCTTTACCATGTTCCTCTTCCGTTCTTCTTTAATATGTACTCTCTCCGTTCCTAAATACAAGTCTTTGTATAGATTCCACCATGGACTACATATGGAGCAAAATGACTGAATATACACTCTAAAATGTATCTAGATACATCTGTATGTGATCCATAGTGGAAATCTCTACCAAGACTTATATTTTGGAATGGAGGGCGTATGATAGTAGTACATTATGTTCCTTGTACTGAAGATGAGCAGGGACATTTGCAGTGTAGAGGTCTATACGGTCAGTTGTGATGGACACTTTGAGCCTCTTTGATTCGTAGGATTTTGTAAACATAGGAATAAGATTTGTAGTGACCTGCCCACTTGAATCCTATAATAATAGCAAGGAAATGCGGGGAGTTGTGTCGCCTTTGAGAGTTACACTGATATTAATAGTACCGCACCTTCTGTTGAAGAGAATTGGTATCCGAAGCCTTTCTAGCCGTACCAGCAGTACTAGCACATATAATCCAGCAAGGTCCACTTTCCTGATTTTACTCTGATGCATACGGTTTTCCCCGTTATATCTACACTATGATCTGTGTAGCTGCTTTGTGTCGCACTAGCAGCAGTCCACTCTTGAAGCTAAACACTGTAATGACTTGCAAAATTGTCACCAAGGCATTGAGTGCCATTCTGGATGCAATGAAACTCATACGCTCCCCACCTATTGATTCTTGTTCAGAATATGATCCTAATGACTATTCTAACCTCGAGGAGTCAAAGGCAGATGGCCTGTCCTGTTCACCCATCAAGGTGCCTGTTCTAATTTGGCAAGGTTTTATTGATTGCGGGTATCTTGCATATGTTGTCTTGCATTTCTTATACATTGTTGCACCGCCATCTGCTTAGTTTACTCATCATATATGTCGAGATGCCATGCCCATGCATTATCAATACATATTCCATATGTCATCATACCATGTTTTTTCACTCAAATGTTGTTCTTGTGCATCAGGCATCAAAAAGGAAGAGGGTGATTGCCGAACCTGAAGGAGCACCAGCAAAGTCCTTGAAAAACTTGGTGGTGCCGGAGAAATCAGACAGCACCCCACTTATATTGGATGTACAACTAGTGACACAAAACGTAGGACCGACTCCAGTAGACTGTACCCATACTTCACTGGCCACACCACTTACCCCACCACACAGGACCTGCACTCCAGCAAAAGGTATACTAATTTCATTTGCCATATCACCAGCCGTACCACAGAAAAATCCCACTCCGGCAAAAAGTACAGCAAGTCCACTAGCCGAAGACCTATCCCAACTGCAGAGACGACCAATTCCTGTAGATTGGAACCCCATTCCATTTATTCCCAGTTTAAAAGACAATGCTTTCAATGTTGTTAGGGACTACATGCATATATTCCCATCATGCGAAGATTATAGTGAAGACAAACACCATTTTCACATCTTCCTGTCCAACTTACGTGTAAGTGCTATTATTCATGGTTATTATTTTCCTGTTTTCTGCTGATTGAACACATCAATGATTTACCTTACATTGTTGTAACTAGGCGAGGGTCAATCTGGACAGTCATGACGAGTAAGGCTTGCTTGTGCTTTTCAAGGAAGCATTCCAGCAGTATCGGTGTTACCTGAGGATATCGCACTTTGATGGCAAGTCTATAAACGAATTTTCGGTGAAGTCTCCTGCGCTAAATTTAGAAGACATTGAATGGAAAAACCTTGTTATGCACTGGTCTCATTCCCAGGATGAGGTACTGTCTATGAAATCACATGAAAATTTGAACTTCTACTTTTCCGCATGTGCCTTACGGATCTTTTTTGCAGGAAATCTGCTCGAAGAAGAATTCCGGTTTGAAAAGAACGACAGGATATCGCAAATATGCTGCCCGCTGATTTGCTCTTGTTAGTACATGTTGTCCTGTATCACTCTACTTGCATACATACCTGGTTCATTATGTGAGAACAGTATGCATGATAGCTTGCTTATCAATTGTTCGCTCCAAATTATCTGATCTGTATGAATGGTTACATTATTGTAGAATATATCCAATGCCAATCATTTTTTTAGCTCTGCATTGTTCTTGTAAGTACATGATGTCCTTTACCAGTGTACTTATAATGACAGGTAGTTGTTCATGTACCATCACTCTGCAGCTTATTTTCCTTTGCCTTCCATTTTCTACACATCATATCTATATTTACTCTTACCATAAGGTTGGTACTGAAGAAGTTTAGCTGTGAATTGCTCTTGGCTGTACCTTTTGCCTGTATCGCTACACTTACATTTATAGCTACTTGGTTATGTAGCATCACTCTTCATCTTATCTTAAATATTCTCCATTTTTTCATATATTATCACATCTATATTTACTCTTAACAAAATGTAGAATAAAGGCAATGCTTATGAAGAAGATTTTGTGGTAAACTTCTTGAATTGCCCCCCCCCCATCAGCATGGACAAGGCCTTTATAGAGCCTGTCTTCACCAATAATGTAAGTTTGTCCTTCTCAAGCCTTCAAACTTTGTTGTATATATTTGGTTAGGCATGACTTCACCAGCTGTTTATTTTTGGTGTTTGCATCAAATTGCATGTTTAAAGTTTATTATGTAGTTCATAAACAAAAGTTTGTCCTTCTCAATTTAAGTTTTCAGTTGTACAACCAAGTTTCTTCTTCATACCATGTAAATTAAACTATACAGAGCAAGTATCTTCTTTTTTCACTGCATGTATGCTTCTGTTCTTCATCCGTAATTCAATGGTGTGGTGAACCTACCCACTACAACACAATGTCATATTCTTCAATGTCTTAACTATGAACAATGTCATATCATTCTACTATTATTTAAACCGTCTCTTTATTTGCCAATTTGAAATGGGATAAATTGACAGCACACTAACCATTGATACTTATGAGTTCTTGATCTGTAATCCAGTGGTGTCGTGAAGCTGCCAACTCCTTCATAATGTCATTTCCTGCCATGTCTTGACCTGAACAATAACATATTGTGTTAATGCAATTTTAAACTGTGTCACTTTATTCGTCAGTAAGAAATGTGATGAATTGTTAGAACTGATACTTTTATGTGAAAACCTGTCATTTGTCTGCTTGTTTATCTTTCAGAGTGAGGAAGATATAAGTGTTGAACAAGCGCAGTCTCATCATCTTGCTCAGCTCCTTGCGCTATAGCTCCCCAGCAGGGCTAACCTTTCTTGAACTCTATTGAAGTGTTGTCGGTTTTGTATATTATTTTTTCGCCGTGTTTATTTGCCTAGTGTATGTAATCTGCTGTCTGCTTGTGCTTTCTTATCATATTGGCGAACTTTGATGCCCAGTGGATGTAATATGCCATAATTTCTTTATTATATAGTCTAGGTTTTTTCTTATTCACGATGCTGCAGTTATTTTACTGTATATATATCCTGTCTTCGCAGTAAACCGGCTAAACCGTAAAATTACGGTACATAATCGGGCTGTCATGCAATCACAATGTAGGTTGGGCCTGAAACGTGCCGAACAGCTCACGGGCCGGTAGCAACCTGAAATGGACCCCGGCCCATGATTGTGCGAATCAAATCACGGGCTTTTAACAGGCCAAAATTGTCTCAGTCCTTGTTTGGCCCAATCAGATATTGGCTGCGAGCAGGCCGGATGCAAACCGGGTCGTAGTTAGGCCCAACTATATGACGGGCTTTTAACAGGCCAAAATTAATATAGGGCCGAAATGTTAAACAGGCCCTTAACAAGCCGAAACTAATATTAGGCCGAATTACTAAATGGGCCTTTAGCAAGTGGGCCCAAAAGCATAGCGTCTAGTTGACGGGCCGAATCTGATATGGGCCATAATTGAGCCCAAAGCCTCTTAAAGGGCCGGACCTGATCTGGGCCATAATTTGGCCCAGAACGTGGTAGGCTTTTAACGGGCCGGATCTCATATGGGCCATTATTAGGCCCGGAACATGGCAGGCCATTAATGGACCGGATCAAATATGGGCCGACATTTGGCCCAAAACATGGCAGCCAGTTAATGGGCCGGCCTACTAGGGTCCTCAAAATCTTGTGGGCCTACAGCTGGGTCAGCCCATTAATGTCGGCAAAATATCATGGGCCTTTAGCTGGGCTAGCCCATTATGATCCGCAAGAATCTTGTGGGCCTTTACCTGGGCCGGCTGATACGTCTCCAACGTATCTATAATTTTTTATTATTCCAAGATATTATATTACCTCTTTTGGATGTTTATGGGCTTTATTTTACACATTTATATCATTTTTGGGACAAACCTACTAACCGAAGGCCCAACCCATATTGTTGTTTTTTTGCCTATTTCAGTATTACGAAGAAAAGGAATATCAAACGGAGTCCAAACGGAATGAAACCTTCGGGAGCGTTATTTTTGGAACAAATCTGATCCGGAGAGCTTGGAGTGCAAGTCAGGAAACCTCCGAGGGCCCCACGAGATAGGAGGGCGCGCCCCCTGTCTCGTGGGACCCTCGGGCGGCCACCGACGTACTTCTTCCTCCTATATATACCTACGTACCCCAAAAACATCCAGGCGCACCACGAAACACAATTTCCACTGTCGTATCCTTCTTTATCCGCGAGATCCCATCTTGGAGCCCTTCTCGGCACTCTGCCGGAGGGGGAAGCAACCACGGAGGGCCTCTACATCAACATCCTTGCCCCTCCGATGAGTTGTGAGTAGTTTACCACAGACCTACGGGTCCGTAGTTATTAGCTAGATGGCTTCTTCTCTCTTTTTGGATATCAATACAATGTTCTCCCCCTCTCTTGTGGAGATCTATTCGATGTAAACTCTTTTTGCGGTGTGTTTGTCAAGATTCGATGAATTGTGGGTTTATGATCAAGTTTATCTATGAATAATATTTGAATCTTCTCTGAATTCTTTTATGTATGATTGAGTTATCTTTGCAAGTCTCTTCGAATTATCAGTTTGGCTTGGCCTACTAGATTGATCTTTCTTGTGATGGGAGAAGTCCTTAGCTTTGGGTTCAATCTTGCGGTGTTCTTACCCAATGACAGAAAGGGTTGCAAGACACGTATTGTATTGTTGCCATCGAGGATAACAAGATGGGGTTTATATCATATTGCATGAGTTTATCTGTCTTCTTGCTTAATGTGTTACTCAGTTCTTATGAACTTAATACTCTAGATGCATGCTGGATAGCGGTCGATGTGTGGAGTAACAGTAGTAGATGCAGGCAGGAGTCAGTCTACTTGTTATGGACGTGATGCCTATATACATGATCATGCCTACATAATCTCATAACTATGCGCTTTTCTATCAATTGCTCGATAGTAATTTGTTCACCCACTGTAATACTTATGCTATCTTGAGAAAAGCCTCTAGTGAAACCTATGGCCCCCGGTTCTATCTCTTATCATATTTGCTTTCAATCTATCTTTATTTGCATCTTTACTTTTTGCATCTATCTTATAAAATACCAAAAATATATTTATCTTATCATACTATCTTTATTAGATCTCACTTTCGCAAGGGGCCATGAAGGGATTGACAACCCCTTTATTGCGTTGGTTGCGAGTTCTCAGTTTGTTTGTGTAGGTGCGTGGGACTTTTGAGGAGCCTCCTAATGGATTGATACCTTGGTTCTCAAAACTGAGGGAAATACTTACGCTACACTTTGCTGCTGTAACGCCCCGGATCCGATGCGCCAGGTGTCTGCCAGTTATTCGTCGTTGCTGCCATGTCATTTGCTTGCGTGTTGCACTTTGTCATGTCATCATGTGCATTTCATTTTGCATACGTGTTCGTCTCATGCATCCGAGCTTTTTCCCCGTTGTCCGTTTTGCAATCCGGAACTCCTATGTCCTCCGGCGTCCCCTTTTTGCCTCCTCTCTTGTGCGGGTGTTAAACTTTCTCGGAATGGCCCGAGGTTTGCCAAGCGGCCTTGGTATAGCACCGGTAGACCGCCTGTCAAGTTTCGTGCCATTTGGAGGTCGTTTGATACTCCAACGGTTAACCGGGTAACCGTAAAGGCCTCTTTTGTTGCAGCCCAACACCCCTTCCAAAGTGGCCCAAAGCCCAGCAAACTCCCCTCCATGCTCTCGGTCGTTCGATCACGATCGCGTGGCCGAAAACCGCACCTCATTTGGACTCTCCTAGCTCCCTCTACCTATAAATATGTGATCCCCTCTCAAATTCGCGGATATTTTCCCCCGAAACCCTAGCTTTCGTCCTCCTCCCGCAGCCAGACACGTCCGGACCCCGCCGGACATGTCCGCGCCGCCTCCCTCCTCCACTCCCAGGCCGACACGTGTCCTCCACCGCCAACCTCCGCCGCCCGGCCCTTGGAGCCCATCAAGGGCCCAGCCCGGCCCTCAAGCCCGCCGCCGCCAGGCCCGCCGCCGCCTGCTTCCCGCAGCCCGCCGCCGCCGGGAGCCTCGCGCCTCCTCGCCCGGAGCTCAGCTGGGCGCCCGCCAGCGAGCCCCGCCGTCGCCCGCCGGAGTCTCCGCGCTCCTCCGCGCTTACCGCCGCCATCGGCCTCCGCACCAACCGCCGCCGACCTCCTCTCCTCCAGCAAGCGCCATCATCCCACCACGCGCCGTCCGCCTTTCGCCGACCAAGCGCCGCCCATGATCGCCGCCCGACAGAGGCACGCTGGCCCTCCTTGCGCCAGATCCGGTCGGGCCGGACCGGATCCGGTCGTCTCCGGCCGTCCCCGGACCTCCCCGGCCTCCTCCCCGTCCGTCTCCGGCCATCTCTCCTCCAACTCCGGCGAACCTCGTAAAGCGTGCAGATCTGGAGGTTGACCTGAATTTGCCCAAGTCCCTGTTTTTTTACATTATCATGCCATGTTCATCGCATCACATCTCCGCATCCGTAGCTCCGTTTTGCGCGTATAATATGTCAAAGTGTTCGCCTCGACGAGTAGATCATTTCATTCCATTGCATCATTTGCATTTGAGCTTGTCTTGATGCCCGAAATGCTGTTGGAAGAGTGCATGTTGATGTTAATCTGCTGAAACTGTTATAACTTGCTGTCTTATCATATTTGCCATGATTGATGTGTGCATCCTATGAGGTTGATGTCTACATGAATGTTGATATATGCCATGCCATCTTTCCAGGGGTGTTAACCATGTATTTTTGTGATTTGTGTGCTGAGTGCATTGAGCTTGTTAAGTAGGGTAGTTGTTGTTGCTGTTTTCCTGGCAGATTCTGTTATATTTTGTTGCTATGTTAACATGCTTCTACTAATCATTCTATGCATAATCTGGAGATGCTCTATAAACATGTTTTGATCTACATGTCATGCTCTATCCATTCATGCCCTTGGTTGCAATTATATCCTACTGGAACATGTTGTTATCTTGCTCCAAAGTTGCTTGAAAATGTTGCTGTCAGCCTGTTAACATTAAGTTCACTTGTTCCCATGTGTTTTCCTAGTGATCCATGCACCCTATGACCTTGCTCTTGCCATGCTTACCTTCATAAACATGTCTTCTTACTGTTGGTTGCCTTGCCATGCCATGTATTGCTCTGTGGTGAGTGGTTCAAGCTCACGAACATGCCTACTTATTGTTGTTCCTGCCATGTATAAATCTGTAATATAACTTGCCATGTTTACATGGGTGCCATCATATTTTCCGTGCCTTTTTGGCTCATGGTCAGTAAGGGACTTTTGATCTATGCTTTTAGTAGATTCATGCCATGCCTTTGTTTGCCATGATATGTTCCTATAACATGTTGTTTGATAGCTCTAAACATTGCACCCTGATGTTATTTCTGCTAAAGTCTGAAACTGTTATTATTTGCAATATCCCCATGTCTTTTTGAGCATGTTCTAGTGATTTCTGGAGATAGCTCAGTGTTCATGTTTTGTTATGCTTTACCTGTACATCATGCCCATGCCTTTTTTTCTTATGTTAAGATGCTGTAGCATGTTGTTTTGGTGCTTGTAAGATGCCTAGTTGTTGTTATGGACAGATTGTTGCTACGACTTGTATAGTGCGCATGTGTTGCACCGTTGCTCCGTTTTGAGTGTGCTATATATGAAACTTGCTTGATTTTGCATGTAGCTTCATATTATCATGTTGCATCCTTGTTTTGGTGTGTTTGCTTGATGTTTGGGTGCATTTTGCATCAATGCCATGCTTAACTTGTTTTGCTCATATCTTCTAGGCCGTAGCTCCGAACCTAATGAACTTTATATGTAACTTGACTAGAATTTCGTGTAGATTCTCTTGGTGCTCTTTAACTTGCTGTTTAACAACTTGAACATAAGGTTTATTCAGTTCTGGACCAATTTCGAAATTTGCATATGAGGACTTACCGGAATTGTTATATGTTGTTTCCGGCCTCATTTAAACTTGCCTTGATGTGTTGTTCTTGTTTGCATCATCTCTTGCCATGAGTAGCTTCATGTAGCTTGGTCATGCATCATGCTTGTTGTGCATCATGTCTTGTTCATGTGTGGTGTGTTTACCCATGTTGTGTGCCTCTTCTCGATAGTTCCGTTTAATTCGATCGTGAGGATGCGTTAAATCTCACGTGTGGTTCGTCTTCGTGGCTTCATCTTCTTCATGGACTCGTTCTTCTTCCTTGCGGGATTTCGGGCAAGATGACCGCTACCTTGGATCTCACTACTATCATTGCTATGCTAGTTGCTTCGCTCTATCGCTATGCTGCGCTACCTATCACCTGTTTATCAAGCCATCCCATATTGCCATGAACCTCTAATCCTTTGACACCTTTCCTATGCAAACCACTGTTTGGCTATGTTACCGCTTTTGCTCAGCCCCTCTTATAGCGTTGCTAGTTGCAGGTGAATTTGAAGATTTCTCCATGGTGGACAGGATTTTGGTTGGGATATCACAATATCTCTTATATTATTAATGCATCTATATACTTGGTAAAGGGTGGAAGGCTCGGCCTTATGCCTTGTGTTTTGTTCCACTCTTGCCGCCCTAGTTTCCGTCATACCGGTGTTATGTTCCCGGATTTTGCGTTCCTTACGCGGTCGGGTGATTTATGGGACCCCCCTGACAGTTCGCTTTGAATAAAACTCCTCCAGCAAGGCCCAACATCGGTTTTACCATTTGCCTCACCTATTACCTTTTTCCCTTGGGAGTCGCGCATCCCAAGGGTCATCTTTATTTTAGCCCCCCCGGGCCAATGCTTGTCTAAGTGTTGGTCCAAACTAGAGCCACTTGCAGCGCCACCTCGGGGAAACTTGAGGGCTGGTTCTAGTTGTACGTAGTGCTCATCCGGTCATGGCCTGAGACGAGATACGCGCGGCTACTATCAGGATGTCGGCACGCCGGGAGGTCTTGTTGGTCTTGTTTTACCATTGTCGAAATGTCTTGTAAACCGGGATTCCGAGACTGATCGGGTCTTCCTGGGAGAAGGTCTATTCCTTCGTTGATCGCGAGAGCTTGTCATGGGCTAAGTTGGGACACCCTGCGCAGGTATAAACTTTCGAGAGCCGTGCCCGCGGTTATGTGGCAGATGGGAATTTGTTAATGTCCGGTTGTAGATAACTTGACACCAGATCCGAATTAAAATGCATCAACCGAGTGTGTAGCCGTGATGGTCTCTTCTCGGCGGAGTCCAGGAAGCGAACACGGTTTCTGGGTTATGTTTGACGTAAGTAGGTGTTCGGGATCACCTCTTGATCATTGCCAGTTGACGACCGTTCCTTTGTTTCTCTTCTCGCTCTCATTTGCGTATGTTAGCCACCATACTTGCTTAGCCGCTGCTGCAACCTCACCACTTTACCCCTTCCTTACCCATTAAGCTTTGCTAGTATTGATACCCATGGTAATGGGATTGCTGAGTCCTCGTGGCTCACCAGATACATCCAAAACCAGTTTGCAGGTGCCTATGTTACCGAGCAGGTGACGCAACCAAGCTCAAGGAGGAGCTCGATGAAGATCTTGTCCTTTGTGTTGTTTCGTTCTAGTTGATCAGTAGTGGAGCCCAGTTAGGGTCGATCGAGGACCTTTGTCGCATTTGGGGTTCTTCTTTTATTTTGGTTCCGTAGTCGGACCTTGATTGTATCTGGATGATGTAATGCTTTATTCATGTATTTGTGTGAAGTGGCGATTGTAAGCAAACTATGTATCTCTTTCCCTTATGTAATACATGGGTTGTGTGAAGATTACCTCACTTGCGACATTGCTTTCAATGTGGTTATGCCTCTAAGTCGTGCTTCGACACGTGGGAGATATAGCCGCATCGAGGGTGTTACAATTTGGTATCAGAGCCTTCCCCGACCTTAGGAGCCCCACTGCTTGATTGTTTTTTTAGCGGCCGAGTTGTGTCTAGAAAAATGTTTTGAGTCATTTAGGATTATATATATCGGAGAGTTAGGAATTCTTTTTACTCCTCAGTCCCTTCGTCGCTCTGGTGAGGTCTCCTGACGTAGAAGTTTTGACTTTCCTCTCCTCAAATTTCACTAAAAAAAACTTTTAGGATCACGCGGGTATCTTGGAATCGTTCGATGGTTTTATGATGAGAACATTGTCTTGGTGCCTCCTGTCGGGGTTTAGTGGAAGTGTCCCGGGAGTTGAGCTACGAGGTGTTGTCGTCATAATTTTATCGTTGCAGTTCGAATACCCGAGTTTAGTACGTCGACATCAAAATCTCTTTTATGCAGTTGTTGGTGAGATAACCCGATAACCCAAAGATCGAGGTGAGTACGGAGTATTGCCATGACTCGTATAACGGATGCTTTTCAAGGTTGAGGTACACGATTTCGAAGGTTTCTTGGTTATGTGTTGACGGATGGATACAGCTGGATGTAGGGATTGTTAGTTTGGGTGAGATATATTGCTTCCCCTGTATCCCCAACACCAGATTGCATAACCAGAAAGTTTCGGGAGTTTTATAGGTAGGAATTCAAGTAGCTCCTAGAATATCTTTTCGACAGATGCATGATATGGGATGGGGTAAATCTCTATCATATGTTTGTTTCCGGCTTATTCTGCAAGCCAAATCCTTTGTTTTGTTTTATTTGTGGTATTCGAGTTGCTTTGAAGTCAAATGTTGAATCCATACCTTTCCTAAACGGTGTTCTCATATTGCTATGTGAAAACTAATCATTTTGATCATTGAGGTTGTCATGTTAATTCTTTTCCAACCGGTGCGCTTCTCTTCGAGATGATCCCATCATTCTCCCCATCCGCAAGATAAATTCTAAGTTTTCTCAACGGTGTTTGTTTCGTTCATCCCAAGTTGTCTTTGTTTTTCCCCACCCTCCCACCCCTTTTTTCAAGGACTTAGATTTCTTAATCATGTATCCTTTTATTTGTGGGAAGTATCTTCATTCTTTTCTTTCAATGTTCTGATCCAGTGATCCTTCGTGAAGATGCTCACGAGCTTCAAGTTCATCATTCTTCATTCTCGTATTCTTCTCCGGTGGATCCCATTCAAGCTTTCGATATTGATCATATTCCTTTCCTCATGTCAAATGCTTTCTCATGCCGGTGCACCTCTCAATCACTCACCTCTTGCTATTCATTTGTTCTAGAGTGTTGAAGATATCTTGGAAGATTTGTGTTTCCATTCTTAATCCATTCAAGCCATTTGGAGATTGTTATCTCATTCAAGCCATTTAATTCAACCGGTGCAATCTCTCTTTAATATCATTCTCAACGGTGTTTTCTTTTGAGTGGGCCCTAACCCACAGGTCTTTTCCCAGGATCTTACCTGACTCTGCTAATTATTCCGGAGTTATTCTTAAATGCTTTTCAAGTGTGACATAAGAATGGATTCCATCAGTCACATGCCTTTCCAAGATCGATTTCAAATCATTTCATTGTTGGCTCAACCTCTTCGATTTTCATTCTCCCGGAGTATCTCAACAATTCATGGTGGTTCTCATCATCATTCTCAACATTTGAAGACCGAAGAAGAGTTTCTCTTAAATCTTCCTTCATTCTCTTCAAAGTTCATGGTTCTAGCTTGTTGCCATCTCCTCATAATTGTTTTGATTGTGACAATTCTTTTCTTACCACCCGGAGCATTTCATGAGTTGTTTCCATTTCTTTCGTCCGAAGGCCATCATGTCAAAATTCTTCATTCTCAGCGTGTAGCTATCATTCTCCAAATCTTACCGGTGAATCGTTCAAATATCCTCTAATCAGTTCATGGTCTCTTTGTTCTCATGTATCTAAATCCCCTCAAGTATCTTCATTCATTTTCCCATTCTTCCCGATGATTTGTGCCTTTGCTACTTTCATTTTCAATTCTTACGGTGGTTCATTCAAGATTTCACTTCCATTGTTATCATATCAATTCATTCGTTCTTTCCTATCCTACCGGTGGTTCATGAAGACTTCCTCAAGTTTTGCGCTATATCCCTCTTAATCCTTTCTACGGGAATAAGTAGTATGCTAAATCCATTGCTTGTCATCAATTAAATTTGATGAAGGATAAGCATACAATAAACCTTATTCTTATTGCCTCGAGGTGATTCAATTCTTTTCTTCCGGAGTTTGTTCATGATGAAGTAATTGTCGGTTCTAGAGTTTCATCTATTTTTTTTTCGGAGTTCCAAGTTTTCCGCATTATCTCGTCGCGAGGCTCCATCTAAATCATCGCAGGGCTTCACCTTGTGTTTTCAACTTCTCTTTCTTTCTATCATCCTTTTATTACCAGAGTTCTTCATGGAGGCTCTACATGGTGGTTCGTCAAGGATTCTTTTCATTCTTCAATTGTTCTTCAAGATTTCTCTTGAAGTTATGACCCGCCAAGCTATACTCTAAAATAAACATGGTGTTCAACACATGTCTTGTTTTGAGGAGTTCAAGCATTCTTCATCTTGCATTTCGAAGTGCAATTCTTTCTATCTTATCTTTTGAGGTGGTGTTATGTCACTCTTGATAATTTCCTTCATGTTTCATGATTCATATGTTGTCAAGAATGAGGTATTTTAAATCCATCAACCTCTTCGTTGGAGTTATATTGTGTCTTGTTTCACTTAAAGCCTTCCTTAAGGGTTGTTGCTATTTGTGGTGATTGTGCATGACCCAAGCTTGCTCTCTATTCACTTGGTGGAAGAAGTTTCTCTTATCTTCATTGATTTCAACCAATCAATTGTTTCTGTAAGTGGCCGGTTGTCACCTCATACTCTCGAGATGTTTTCCATAAGCCCACAACAACCTTGTGCTTCTCTTTGTTGATTTTCCAACAACTCCGTTCGATTCTTCTTTGCAAGGATGCTTTCCAAGTTCGCTTGTAGCAAAAGTTGTCATTTTCTTCTCCGTCCCTTTATCCCAACGATCTAACTTCTATTCTTTCGTTACGGAGGCATTGTGATGTTGTGCTCTTCACCCATCACCTCGTTTTTTTGAGGATCGTGTTCTTTTCTTGCTTATACATTTAACCGGAGTGTTGTATCATCTCTTCAAATCTTTTCATCTCATCAAACTTTCTTCTCTTTTCTACCGGAGTGCTGTCCAAATTCTGTCATTCTTGTTCCTTGGCTATCTCATTATAACGAGGTGGTCATATTCTTTTCGTTCGTGAAGCTCTTTTTCCATGTCTTTCAACCTTCAAGTTCTCGTAATACTCCTTGTTCATCTTTTCTAACGGATTGTTTGCAATCTCGTTCATCTCTGTTGTACTCTTTCTTTTAAATTGCTCAACCTCTCAAGGTTCATGGTTTCACTCGTTGGTCAGAGAAGCAACTTAGTTTTACCTCTTCTCTTTCTCTTCTGTCTCTCTCTGTTGCCATCCTAGATCTCGGGACGAGATCCTCTCGTAGCGGTGGAGTGTTGTAACGCCCCGGATCCGATGCGCGAGGTGTCTGCCAGTTATTTGTCGTTGCTGCCATGTCATTTGCTTGCGTGTTGCACTTTGTCATGTCATCATGTGCATTTCATTTTGCATACGTGTTCGTCTCATGCATCCGAGCTTTTTCCCCGTTGTCCGTTTTGCAATCCGGCACTCCTATGTCCTCCGGCGTCCCCTTTTTGCCTCCTCTCTTGTGCGGGTGTTAAACTTTCTCGGAATGGCCCGAGGTTTGCCAAGCGGCCTTCGTATAGCACCGGTAGACCGCCTGTCAAGTTTCGTGCCATTTGGAGGTCGTTTGATACTCCAACGGTTAACAAGTAACCAGTAAGGCCTCTTTTGTTGCAGCCCAACACCCCTTCCAAAGTGGCCCAAAGCCCAGCAAACTCCCCTCCATGCTCTCGGTCGTTCGATCACGATCGCGTGGCTGAAAACCGCACCTCATTTGGACTCTCCTAGCTCCCTCTACCTATAAATATGTGATCCCCTCTCAAATTCGCGGATATTTTCCCCCGAAACCCTAGCTTTCGTCCTCCTCCCGCAGCCGGACACGTCCGAACCCCGCCGGACAGGTCCGCGCCGCCTCCCTCCTCCACTCCCAGGCCGACACGTGTCCTCCGCCGCCAACCTCCGCCGCCGGCCCGCGGAGCCCATCAGCGGGCCCTTGCAGAGCCCTCGCGCCGCCTTCGCCCGCCTGCTGCCCGCCGCCCGCTTCCGCAGCCCTGCCTGCCGAGAGCTCGCGCCTCCTCGCCCGGAGCTCCCGCGGGCGCCTCCCGGCGAGCCCCGCCGTCGCCACCGAAGTCTCCGCTCTCCTCCGCGCCGCTTCGCCGCCGCCATCGGCCTTTGCACCAACCGCCGCCGACCTCCGCTCCCTGGGCCACGCCAGCCACCACGGCCACCGCCGTCCGCCGCTTCGCCGACCACGCCGCCCGCGACCGCCGCCGACCAGGGTACCGCCGGCCCTCCTTGCGCCAGATCCGGTCGGGCCGAACCGTCTCCGGCCGTCCCCGGACCTCCCCGGCCTCCTCCTCGTCCGTCTCCGGCCATCTCTCCTCCAACTCCGGCGAGCCTCGTAAAGCGTGCTGATCTAGAGGTTGACCCGAATTTTCCCAAGTCCCTGTTTTTTTACATTATCATGCCATGTTCATCGCATCACATCTCCGCATCCGTAGCTCCGTTTTGCGCGTATAATATTTCAAATTGTTCGTCTGGACGAGTAGATCATTTCATTCCATTGCATCATTTGCATTTGAGCTCATCTTGATGCCCAAAATGCTGTTGGTAGAGTGCATGTTGATGTTAATCTGCTGAAACTGTTATAACTTGCTGTTTTATCATTTTTGCCATGATTGATGTGTGCATCCTATGAGGTTGATGTCTACATGAATGTTGATCTATGCCGTGCCATCTTTCCAGGGGTGTTAACCATGTATTTTTGTGATTTGTGTGCTGAGTGCATTGAGCTTGTTAAGTAGGGTAGTTGTCGTTGCTGTTTTCCTGGCAGATTCTGTTATATTTTGTTGCTATGTTAACATGCTTCTACTAATCATTCTATGCATAATCTGGAGATGCTCTATAAACATGTTTTGATCTACATGTCATGCTCTATCCATTCATGCCCTTGGTTGCAGTTATAGCCTGCTGGAACATGTTGTTATCTTGCTCCAAAGTTGCTTGAAAATGTTGCTGTCAGCCTGTTAACATTAAGTTCACTTGTTCCCATGTGTTTTCCTAGTGATCCATGCACCCTATGACCTTGCTCTTGCCATGCTTAGCTTCATAAACATGTCTTCTTACTGTTGGTTGCCTTGCCATGCCATGTATTGCTCTGTGGTGAGTGGTTCAAGCTCACGAACATGCCTAGTTATTGTTGTTCCTGCCATGTATAAAATCTGTAATATAACTTGCCATGTTTACATGGGTGCCATCATATTTTCCGTGCCTTTTTGGCTCATGGTCAGTAAGGGACTTTTGATCTATGCTTTTAGTAGATTCATGCCATGCCTTTGTTTGCCATGATATGTTCCTGTAACATGTTGTTTGATAGCTCTAAACATTGCAACCTGATGTTATTTCTGCTAAAGTCTGAAACTGTTATTATTTGCAATATCTCCATGTCTTTTTGAGCATGTTCTAGTGATTTCTGGAGATAGCTCAGTGTTCATGTTTTGTTATGCTTTACCTGTACATCATGCCCATGCCTTTCGTTCTTATGTTAAGATGTTGTAGCATGTTGTTTTGGTGCTTGTAAGATGCCTAGTTGCTGTTATGGACAGATTGTTGCTACGACTTGTATAGTGCGCATGTGTTGCACCGTTGCTCCGTTTTGAGTGTGCTATATATGAAACTTGCTTGATTTTACATGTAGCTTCATATTATCATGTTGCATCCTTGTTTTGGTGTGTTTGCTTGATGTTTGGGTGCATTTTGCATCAATGCCATGCTTAACTTGTTTTGCTCATATCTTCTAGGCCGTAGCTCCGAATCTAATGAACTTTATATGTAACTTGACTAGAATTTCGTGTAGATTCTCTTGGTGCTCTTTAACTTGCTGTTTAACAACTTGAACATAAGGTTTATTCAGTTCTGGACCAATTTCGAAATTTGCATATGAGGACTTACCGGAATTGTTATATGTTGTTTCCGGCCTCATTTAAACTTGCCTTGATGTGTTGTTCTTGTTTGCATCATCTCTTGCCATGAGTAGCTTCATGTAGCTTGGTCATGCATCATGCTTGTTGTGCATCATGTCTTGTTCATGTGTGGTGTGTTTACCCATGTTGTGTGCCTCTTCTCGATAGTTCCCATTTCGTTGCGATCATGAGGATGCGTTCGTCTACGTGTGGTTCGTCTTCGTGGCTTCATCTTCTTCATGGACTCGTTCTTCTTCCTTGCGGGATTTCAGGCAAGATGACCGCTACCTTGGATCTCACTACTATCATTGCTATGCTAGTTGCTTCGCTCTATCGCTATGCTGCGCTGCCTATCACCTGTTTATCAAGCCATCCCATATTGCCATGAACCTCTAATCCTTTGACACCTTTCCTATGCAAACCATTGTTTGGCTATGTTACCGCTTTTGCTCAGCCCCTCTTATAGCGTTGCTAGTTGCAGGTGAAGTTGAAGATTTCTCCATGGTGGACAGGATTTTGGTTGGGATATCACAATATCTCTTATATTATAATGCATCTATATACTTGGTAAATGGTGGAAGGCTCGGCCTTATGCCTGGTGTTTTGTTCCACTCTTGCCGCCCTAGTTTCCGTCATACCGATGTTATGTTCCCGGATTTTGCGTTCCTTACGCGGTCGGGTGATTTATGGGACCCCCCTGACAGTTCGCTTTGAATAAAACTCCTCCAGCAAGGCCCAACATTGGTTTTACCATTTGCCTCACCTATTACCTTTTTCCCTTGGGAGTCGCACATCCCAAGGGTCATCTTTATTTTAGCCCCCGGCCAATGCTTGTCTAAGTGTTGGTCCAAACTAGAGCCACTTGCGGCGCCACCTTGGGGAAACTTGAGGGCTGGTTCTAGTTATGCGTAGTGCTCATCCGGTCGTGGCTCGAGGCGAGATCTGCGGCTACTATCGGGATGTCGGCACGCCGGAGGTCTTGCTGGTCTTGTTTTACCATTGTCGAAATGTCTTGTAAACCGGGATTCCGAGACGATCAGTCTTCCGGAGAAGGTCTATTCTTCGTTGATCGCGAGAGCTTGTCATGGGCTAAGTTGGGACACTCGCGGGTATAAACTTTCGAGAGCCGTGCCAGCGGTTATGTGGCGATGGGAATTTGTTAATGTCCGGTTGTAGATAACTTGACACGAGATCCGAATTAAAACGCATCAACCGAGTGTGTAGCCGTGATGGTCTCTTCTCGGCGGTGTCCGGGAAGTGAACACGGTTTCTGGGTTATGTTTGACGTAAGTAGGTGTTCAGGATCACCTCTTGATCATTGCCAGTTGACGACCGTTCCTTTGTTTCTCTTCTCGCTCTCATTTGCGTATGTTAGCCACCATACTTGCTTAGCCGCTGCTGCAACCTCACCACTTTACCCCTTCCTTACCCATTAAGCTTTGCTAGTCTTGATACCCATGGTAATGGGATTGCTGAGTCCTCGTGGCTCACCACATACTTCCAAAACCAGTTTGCAGGTGCCTATGTTACCGAGAAGGTGACGCAACCAAGCTCAAGGAGGAGCTCGATGAAGATCTTGTCCTTTGTGTTGTTTCGTTCTAGTTGATCAGTAGTGGAGGCCAGTTGGGGTCGATCGGGGACCTTTGTCGCATTTGGGGTTCTTCTTTTATTTTGGTTCCGTAGTCGGACCTTGATTGTATCTGGATGATGTAATGCTTTATTCATGTATTTGTGTGAAGTGGCGATTGTAAGACAACTATGTATCTCTTTCCCTTATGTAATACATGGGTTATGTGAAGATTACCTCACTTGCGACATTGCTTTCAATGCGGTTATGCCTCTAAGTCGTGCTTCGACACGTGGGAGATATAGCCGCATCGAGGGCATTACAGCTGCATCACCCTCTCCTCTTCGAGGAAAACCGACGCAAGCTCAAGACGTAGCACCGGCCCATTATGGCACACACAAAACTTGTGGGCCTTTACCTGGGCCAGCCCATTATGGCCCGCAAAATCTTGTGGGCCTTTAGCTGGGCCAGCCCATTATGGTCTGCAAAATCTCGTGGGCCTTTAGCTAGGTCGGCCCATTATGGTCTGCAAAATCTTGTGGGCCTTTAGTTGGGCCGGCCCATTTAAACTTGATGGGCCGGTCCACGTGTCAACATATCATAGGCGCCTCTCGCCCATTGGATGAGTGACACCTGTGCCAACGCGGACCTGGCACGTGTCTCCTCCAGCCAATGATGATTTTACACATGGAAAATCCCCATTGGTCGGGGTTGTTAACGGGTTATCGGATCCAAAACCCGACCCGTTAGCTTAACGGCGTTCCATTACGGTGGATGCCACGTGCCGGTCACCCTTGACGAAAGCACTTCTGTGACCCGCGATTTATCGTCATGTAAGTGGACACTTCCGTGATGATAAATTTGGTAATGTCATGGAACACTTCTACGACAGCACAAGTATGACTATCTTGATTCTGTCATAAATTTGTCATGGATGTACATGCATGACAAAAAACGCGACCTGCTGTGACAAACACATATCATCACGGAAGTGTATTTTTTTTGTAGTGCAACTTGTCCAAGTTCATCTTGCTTGTTGTGCTTGCGAGGATCAGGACATTTGACAAGCTCCCAGACATTAAACGGCTCAAACTATTGAAGCTCTTCTTGCATAGGTTGAATCCATTCAGGTTCCACGAAGGCTTTTTTGACTTTCTTGGGTTCAAATATAGAGACAAAGGCAAAGTGACCGCAATAGTTTTCTAGTTGTGTAGATCTTGATTGAGTGAGAGGACTAGGAGCATTGATGCTGTCAATGATGTTCTCAATCTGGACTTCATTGGCGACTCGAGGATCAGCTGGACGAAGATTTTGATCAGACTGATTAATGTCTTCATCTCCAGCATTGGCTTCAGACGGAGCATTGTCTTCAGGTTGATAAGGTCAGAAATGATGATCTTATCCTCAACCTGTTCCTCGGTGGGTATGATTTCTCCAGTACCCATCAGCTTGATAGCTTCACCGGGTGTAGCTTCATCTAGCACATTTGGCCGGTGCTCTCTTTGCGAGCCATTAGTCTCATCAAACCGCACATCTATAGTTTCAACCACTTTGTAGTGAAAGAGGTTTAATACTCTGTAGGTTTGCGACTCCTTTCCGTAACCAAGCATAAAACCTTCGTGTGCTTTCGGTGCAAATTTAGACGGGTGATGTGGATCCTTGATCCAGCACCTAGCACCAAAGAATTTGAAGTAACTTACGTTTGGCTTCTTACCAGTCAGAAGTTCATAAGATGTTCTCTTGAGGAACTTTTGAAGATATACTCTGTTGATGATGTGGCATGCAGTATCAATGGCTTCGGGCCAGAAATTTCTTAGAGTCTTGTACTCATCAATCATCGTCCGTGCCATCTCAATGAGTGTTCTATTCTTGCGCTCGACGGTGCCATTCTGCTGAGGTGTGTAGGGAGCAGAGAACTCATGTGTGATGCCAAAGTATCAAGATAAGTGTCGAGACCAACGTTCTTGAACTTAGTGCCATTGTCACTCGGGATGTGCTTGATCTTGATGCCATAATTCGTCATGGACCGATTTGCGAAGCGTTTGTTGATATCCTGCACTTCAGTCTTATATAGAATTATTTGCACCCTGGTGTATCTCGAGTAATCATCAACAATGACAAAGCCATAGAGATGTGAAGTAGTAGTAAGGGCAGAGTAGTGAGTAGGGCCAAATAGGTCCATGTGAAGCAGCTCGAAGGGACATGAGGTAGTCATGATTGTCTTTGAAGGTTGCTTTGCTCTAGTCATCTTTCCAGCTTTGCAGGCACCACATAGATGATCCTTCTTAAACTTGACGCCCTCGATGCCAATGATGTACAGGTTCCTCATGCCCGGATGTCCTGGCCATCGATGCCTTAGCCAGCATTCTGAAGCCTTTGCTGGAAGACATACGACAAGCTGTCGTCCTGCTGAGAAATCTACCATATACAGATCACCTCTTCGATAGCCTTCGAAGACTAAAGATTTGTCAGATTCCATTAGCACAAGACGACGATATTTTCCAAATATCACAATCATGTTTAGATCACAGAGCATTGACATAGACATTAAGCTGTATCCAAGGATTTAACAAGCATCACTTTATCCATGTGTTGATCCATTGAGATAGCAACTCTACCAAGACCCAATACCTTACTTTTACAAGTGTCAGCGAATGTGATGTGGCTCTTACTAGATGAACGTAGGGTTGAATCCATAAGAAGACATTGATCATTGGTCATGTGGTTGGTGCAGCCACTGTCCATCATCCATTCAGTGGCCTTCGGAGTTGTACCCTACAGTACAGTTAGCGGGATAGGCTTCACCAAGAGTATAGTGAAGCAAAAACATGTAGCGAACAAGCATATTATCAAAGTTTAAATTCTGGTTAGGCATGATAGGATGCTTGTCAAGGAACCCTGGGATTAAATACATGATAAGACCATTGGAGCATTTTATCTTGCGTCCCACAAGATGTTTTAGGTCTCCAGCATTGTCGTCAGAAGATTTTGCTTTCCGGCTGGAGAGATTTCCCTGCAAGAGAAGTTAATTCTTCTTAACCACCCACATCTTCAGGGGTGGTTTAGAAGCAATGAGTCTAAGTGCAGCATCTAAGAACTTTGGCTTGGGAGCCCAAGAAAATAGCTTTGCAGGAGGAGAATAGTACTCATATGAATATGCAAAAAACTTCTTAGTTTTGTGAACATAGCGGTTAGAGGAAACTCGCTCATATTCATGAGTCTCATAACGGTTCTCCTGCAAAACGTTGGCGTTAGGGTGACCATGAGTGGTCCTCTATCTGTATGAAGCCTTTGGGCCATATGACGCCTTAGGTCTGGGGTTTGTCTTCTTCCCAGGTGGTGTCATGATGACATTCACAGGAAGCTTCTCAAGACAGCTTTTGGGCACCCAGATCTTCTAGGGTGACCTGTTCCTGCAGTTATTACCAATGTACCTGGCAAACACTTCACCATTCTAATTCTTAAGCAGTTTATAATTTGCATCAAAGGATTCATCAATGATAATTGGGTTGGCACAAGTGAAGCCAGATAAAGTGGATGGGTCCACTGTCGGATCGTTAGCAGCAACCTAGGTGGTTTTGGGGTACTGCTCAGGCGTCCAATATGAACCATCAACATTGATTTTCCTCTCGTATCCAACACCCTCTTTCCTAGGGTTTCGACTCAGAATCTGTTTCTTGAGGACATGACACAAGGTTTGATGCCCTTTGAGGCTTTTGTACATGCCAGTCTCAAGCAATGTCTTCAACCTAGCATTCTCATCAGCAATAGTAGTGGCATCCTCAGTAGAGGGGTTAGTTACCACATCAGCAGTTGAAGATATTGCAACATCAGAAGTAGTAGAACATTCAGGAACAGGGACAACAATATCATGCTCACGACACTTTAAGCATGGTGGAAAAAATTCTAACTGAGCGGAACTAATCTGTTGGGCGAGTAGTGAATCGTTCTCTTTTTGAATATCTTCAAGAGACACTCTCAGTTTCTCAAGATCATGCTTCCTTTGAAGATAATCGTAGGAACGCTTCTCATGAGAGGCTGAGAGATTTTCATGATGACTTTCAAGTTCTTCATACTTAACACGAAGACTTTTAATGTCTTCGATTAAGGATTGAGTTCGATTCAATTCTGCGTCCAACAGGTCGTCGCTTTTTTCTAGCAGCTTTTGAATATGTTCCACAGCAGTTTGTTGCTCAGTTGCAATTTTAGCAATTGTCTTATATCTAGGTTTGGATTTATATTCAGAGTCATCTTCGCTAGATGTTTGGAAATAGGCATCGCGTGAAGTTACCTTGGCACCACGTGCCATGAAGCAGTAGGTTGGAGTAGATTCGTCATCATCATTATCATCAGCTTTGGCTTAAACGTTGTGACCATTGTCTTCAGTGTTGAAGATTGACTTGGCGACGAACGCTGACGCCAGAGCCAGGCTTGCCTTGCCTGAATCAGACTCGTCCTGGGACTCCACCTCCGCCTCCTCAGAGGCAGACTCCTCCTTTAAATCCATTTCCTTGCCAATAAAAGCACGAGCCTTGCTTGATGACGTCTTCTTGTGAGATGAAGACTTTGACGAAGACTTTGAAGAAGATTTTGATGATTTCTTCTTCTTCTTGTCATCTGAATCATATTCCTTGCTCTTTTTCTTCTTCTTTTATTCCTTATCCCACTGAGGAAACTCGGAGATTTAGTGGCATGTCCTCTTGCATTTGTGGCAAATTCTCTTCTTGTAGTCATGTGATGAAGCCTCGTCGTTCTTTGAGCTATACCTTGAATACTTGCTGAACCAATTCTACTTGGAGAACTTCTGAAACTTCCTCACAAGCATTGCAAGCTCTATGCCAAGCTCTTCAGGATCACCAATGCTATAGTCAGACTCTTCTTCAGATGAGGAAACAACTTTTGCCTTCAGGGCACTGTTCGGTCATAGTTTGGACCATAGATATCACGCTTCTCAGATATCTGGAACTCATGTGTGTTGAGCCTCTCAAGTATGTCAGACGGATCGAGATCTTTGAAGTCAGGATGTTCTTGTATCATCAGGGTTAAGGTGTCAAACAAGCTCTCAGTGATCTCAGAAGCTTCTTCATGATCTCATGCTTGGTGATCTCAGTAGCACCGAGAGCACGAAGCTCATTGATGATATCAGTCAAGCAATTGAACGCGAACTGGACATTTTCATTGTCATTTCTCTTGAAGCGGTTGAAGACATTGTGAAGAACATCAATTCTTGAGTCTCTCCGAGTTGAGACGCCTTCATTCACCTTGGACAGCCAGTCCCAGACTAGCTTTGCAGTTTCTAGTGCACTCACACAGCCATACTGCCCTTTGGTCAGATGACCACATATGATGTTCTTGGCGGTTGAGTCCAATTGTGCAAATCTCTTGACATCAGCAGCAGTGACGCCTTCACTGAGTTTGGGAACACCAGTCTTGACGACATACCAGAGATCAACATCAATGGCTTCAAGATGCATGCACATCTTGTTCTTCCAGTAGGGGTAGTCAGTGCAATCGAAGATGGGGCACGCAGCGGAGACCTTGATTATCCCTACAGTCGACATAGCTAATACTCCAGGTGGTTAAACAGAATCACACATGACAAAGGAGTACCTTGCTGTGATACCAATTGAAAGTGCTAGTTATCGACTAGAGGGGGGTGAATAGGCGATTTTTATGGAAGTCTTCAAAACACGGTGGCTTTGAAGACAAACAGGTAAATTGAACCTATATAGTAAGCAGCGAAATGAAGACTACACTAGGAAAGCATTAGTCAATCATATAATATAGTGAAAGCACGAAGACTAACTGCAACTAGGTAGACAGGATCAGTATGGAAGATAGTATGAAGCTAAACAGATATAAGTCTTCACACAATGAAGTCAAACGAATCAGGTAGGCAAGCAATGACTTCACGAAGAAAAACTGTAAAGTAAGGAGAGTAGGGGATAGAACCAGTTTCTTGGTGAAAATAAGGATTTGGTACACCAGTTCCAGTTGCTGTGACAACTGTACGTCTAGTTAGGCAGGCTGAGATTGAACTCAGAAGACTGTGTCTTCACCTTATTCCCCTTGAGCTAAGGACAACCAGTCCTCGCCTAATCACTCTGGTAAGTCTTCGAGGTAGACTTCAAAACCTTCAGCGACTTCGTTCACCAGTAATCCACAATGACTCTTGGATTCTTAGAACGCGACGCCTAACCGGCTGGAGGACTCACATTCCTCAAGTGTAACAAGTCTTTAGATCACGCGGACAGAAAGGCTTCAGTGATGCATAACACCGAGAAATCTGTAATACATCCACAATCAACAGCTAACCCTGGAATAATCCAGTGACATTAAATGGTATTGCTTAAATTTATCCGTGGCATTAGACTGAGTGTGGCATTAGTTAAATTTGGCATCACTTTAGAAGTAGCATTTCTTGACTTTACCGTTGGCGTCATAGTAACAGCAAAAAAGTGGCAATAAGAGCATGGGAGGCCCATTTGGATAGTGGGCGCACTAGTACGATGTACCTCCATAGATGCACAGAGTGGTGAGGGAGGTATGGTTGCCCAGAGCAACAAATATCCAGGCAGCAAATTTGGCATCACTTTAGAAGTAGCATTGCTTGACTTTACCATTGTCGCTATAGTAACAACAAAAAAGTGGCAATAAGAGCATGGGAGGCCCACTTGGACAGTTGGTGCACCAGTACGATGTACCTCCATAGATGCACAGAGTGGTGAGGGAGGTACGGTTGCCCAGAGCAACAAATATCTAGGCAGCATATGTGGATTACATCCCATTTTTGTTCTCTTTAGCCACCTTTTTACTACGTGAGGACAACAAAATGATCGAGCTGGTCATTCTCTATTGCGTTGTCACGCCTTTCTACCCCTTTTCACCCTTTTTCAACCAAGAGACACGAGACTCATTCCTTAGCTACTGATTTTCTCCTTTTCAACCTAGATGCGGGTTCGATACCTAGTCTCTTCGCCAGTACTTTCTCCCTTCCTTTCCTTATTCAACCCAGACATGGATTAGTCTGCATGAAGTAGGGTGTCCTTTAATAGTGCAAATTAAGGTTTTCGTCTGCATGACCAGCAGAGCAGAGGATAGCAAATTGGGGAGATGGTGGAGTGGAAAAAGATCCACAAGCAGCGACGTGGCAGATGGGGCAATAGAACAAGGGTATGGTTCGAAAATAGGTAACATACCTGAGGGTCAGAGGGAAGTGGCTTCACTCGTGGTCGTCGTTTTCCGCACACACTACAACAGCAAGCTTTGGGACAAAGGCTATCCCACGCGGGCACTAGGTCTTAGAGGACGGCCTTATCGTCAGTTCCTCGCTCGCTGACGACGAGTGCGTCAACACTGCACGTCCTTTTCTTCCCCGGTGGATCTATGACCACCGGTGAGGAGGGAGAGATAGGGGCACCGCCGTCTTTTTAGATCTGGAGAGAGGGTTATAGTGTGAGAAGCAAGTGGGCAGCCCTTAACAAGCAAGCGTTGAAGCTCCAGCCTATATATCTTTTTTGATACTGTTACTAGAGGTGGAGTAGTGGTAGAGTAGTTTATATTTTCTCTGCATACAGTACCAGTTAGTCGTGCTTCAAAACTAAATGACACGCTATTAAAAAAATAAAGTCGAGAAATAATGCGGCACCTCGGGCCAACGCGGCCAGTTCACATTTTGCGAGAGAAATAACACACCTTGTTTATTTGACATGTGGTCCTGTTCCAACATGTCAGTGAGACGATGGCGATTCCTTTTGTACAATTTTTGAATGGACATCTATGTAGGTCAGTGTGCCTCTTCCTGTAGCATGGCAACCGTCCATCGCCTCTTCCCCTTTCCCTCTCGAATTGGAACTATTGTCGTATGCTCTTCCTCCCTCCATTTTCCTTCACCCTTCCTTCTGCCATTGTTCGATCGTCTTCTCCATGGAGGGAACAGGCTGGAAACGACCCCATTATTCTTGCCCCAATCTGAAAGATGATGTGGTGCAGGAACTCATTGATCGGTGTGACATCATCACCTCGGCTAGCATGGCAGGTTCGTTCAAGACCATTCTTGACTCAACAAATAACATCATTACAAAGAACCCAAGGGTCCAGGAGTGGTTTGATCTCCCCTATGTTCTTCGCCATGACCATGTTCACTGGCGCAGGGACGACAAAAGCCTCGCCTTGTGCAAGTTGATGCCGCTTGATAATGATACGTGTGATGTTAAGATGCCATCGCTTAAGGGTAAGCTCTAGGCAGGTGCAAATGGATATTGGGTTGTTTATATTGGGCACAACTACGAGTGGGAACTTGTGAATGTGTACACTTGTCACCCCCACTTCCAAAAATCTCAGAGTGCCCTGAGATTGAGCACACAAATGATCTACGTACATTCAAATACGATCATGGTAACTGTCGTTTATGGAAGATAGCAATTTGTCGAGTTCCCAACCGCTCTTGGGATTACATGAACTATGAAGTTGTTACTATCTTCGACAAGCTTGTTGCCATCCTTACTTCCACGCCTCAATGGATATTGCTCAAAAATCATTTTCTGGACACGAATGAGTACTATGATGCAATTCAATACGAGCGTCTTGTGTGTGCTACCACCACTCGTGGAACTGTTTTTGCATGGAATCTTTATGGTTTCGGTATGTTGTATTTAGAATTGTTTCATCCACATGCATGCAAATTAGTATCCCCGTACTAATTAACCTTCTTGTGTTTCCAAGGTTCTGTGAACATTCCACCACCTATACTTGAAACTTTTAATAACCAAGGGGGAGAGGATGATGGTAGTGATCACGAGCATGCGGACGAGCAGGACCTACATACTGAGTGGCGCCTGGCAACTTATTCTGATGGATCACCTCTTCTTGTATGTATACAAGGCACTGCTGATGTTACTAAGGAAGCAGGTATTGTCTCCCATGGTCGCACTCTCCGGACCTATTCCAACATCCGTTGTAGGGTATTCCGGATGGATACTAGTATGCTAGGGCTAGCACCTTCTCCCGGTTTAATATTGATAGTCTTGGAGAAAACTCGCTCTTCCTTGGACTAAACTATCCAATCATGGTGAAAGGCAACCCAGCTGCTGTTGGCACAATGTTACTACCATTTATGAGAAGCAACTGTATCTATACATCGGACATTGCTATGGTTCCCTACCCTGGCTATCAAAATACGTCCTAATATATGCCGCTTTAGCCTGGATGACGAATCCTGCATTGGTCTCGATACTGACAATAGCCGGCCCTTCCCGGAGTCTTACTTATGGTTCAAAGCAAGTGTTTCCAATGCCGAGGACTTGTTGAGATAAAGTTCATTTCATTTCTTGTTATGATCAATTTCTTTATTCCCAATTCTACGATAATTCTAGGCCCGGCATGGAGTCCTTCATATTCAGCTGTGTTGTTGGTGGCATCTTCCCTAGGAAAATGCATTTGGATAATATACTTGAGGTGTTCTCTGGTGGGCGCAATGAGTAACACCCCTGCCCAGCAACCTGGAGCAAGAAAGCACCATCAAAGTACAAGATCCATTCGTTAGGGGCCTCCGTGCCAGGGAGAGCTGTTTCCACATCTTCATCAGGCGTTGGTGTCCATGTTGCTACAAATTCCGCCAGTGCTCTACTTTGAATAATTGTCATGCTCTCAACACTACTAGGAAAAGGCTAACTAATGGCGCACTGGTTTTGCCTACTAATGGTGCATTACTAGTGCGCCATTAGTAGCACGCCACTAGTATTTTTTACTAATGGCGCACCACTGGTGCGGCATTAGTATCTGGTATACTAATGGCGCACCAGGCAGTGCGCCATTAGTATGTAACACCACGCGCCATTAGTATGCCTCCCAGGGGGCCATACGTAAGCATGTGCTTTGTCATACTAATGGCGCATGCTGTGTGGATGCGCCATTAGTTTCCTTTGGCATACTAATGGCGCACCTGGTGGTGATGCGCCATTAGTATGAATATTTGTTTTTTTTACTTTTCTGATTTTTGCACAGGTTACAAAATATATTATTGGACAGAATATAGACAGCAGCACACAGCAACATCAGATTCATCGAATACAATAGAAGATTAGTCTCCGAATACAATTCATCATATTAGTCTCCGAATTCAAAAGACCGAACAAAGATAAAATATTACAAGTCACAAGACCGCGAGTATCGATTTTGTCTTCACATTACAAGTCGATATCGATCATCTAAACTACCATCACATAGAAGAGAGTTGTGGTCATCATGATGAGCATCATCGTGATCAAACTGGTATTCATCCGGTTCCTCCAACGCTCCCTCCTCTCTCCCGCTAGATAGCGGGCGTATCTAGATTCGGCCTCCGCCCTAGTGGTGTACCCTTTGTAATCATTACGCTGAAGCGGTGAACCTGTCTCCGACACTCCTCCCGATCGTCGTGAGACTCAGAACCTTACCCTTGTACACGACATACGACGGCATCTCTATGCACAATCCAAACAACAGACAATACATAATCAATATGTAAGTATGCAACAAAAGGATCGGAAGAGAAAAGAAAGACATTAATAGCACGATTCATGGTCCTACTAATAAATAGCATCGATTACATCTAAGTTGAACGACTGTCCAAACCAAAGAGACATACGAATTCATTAAAGTTTAATTACAACATGAGCCAATCAATGTTTCAGAACTACACATCACTACTTTCGACTCGACTCATCGGACAGGAGCGTGGATCAAGCCGCCGTCTGTCGTGATGGTCATGAAATCACGGTCGTTGTCACCCTGCATTTGTAGCATTCCATCTATCTCATTGTTGGATGGTTGATATCTGAGGAAGAACTGCCCTGAGATATGAAGGACATCTTGATGGATGATGTCCGCAAACTCTGACTGGATGCGAAAGAATTCATGTCTGAGGTCCGCGTATTGGATTGCCGACAAGTTCGCGGCCCAACCTTTGAGATTATCTAGTAGTAGAAGTTGATGATGGTCCCTTACGATCGCCCGCATGTGATGGAGGGCGTAGTAGGCATCCTTCTGACCGCCAGGCGGCTACTTGACGCAGCAGAACTTCGTATTGTGTGAGAACATGTGCTTGCCGTTGTAACACCCACGATGCGGCTATATCTCCCACGTGTCGAAGCACGACTTAGAGGCATAACCGCATGGTGGTTATGTCGCAAGAAGGGTCATCTTCACACAATCCCATGTAATGAACAAGAATGGGATAAAGAGTTGGCTTACAATCTCCACTTCACACAATGAACATATAATTCATACATCAATCGGAGTACACACATCGTCCGACTACGGACGAAGCCAAACGAAAAGAAGATAACCCAACTGCTAGATCCCCGATCGTCCCAACTGGGCTCCACTACTGATCAACATGAAACGAAACATAGCAACAACCAAGATCTTTGTTGAGCTCCTGTCTGAGCTCGGTTGCATCATCTGCACTGGTATCATCGGCACCTGCAACTATTGTGATAGTATCTGGTGAGTCACGAGGACTCAGCAATCTCAAAACCCGCGAGATCAAGACTATTTAAGCTTATAGGGAGGAATGGAGTAATGAGGTGGAGCTGCAGCAAGCACTAAGCAAATATGGTGGCTAACATATGCAAATGAGAGAGAGAAGAGGAGCAAAGGAACGGTCGTCAACTAGAAATGATCAAGAGGTGATCCTGAACTCCTACTTACGTCAAACATAACCCAAAACCGTGTTCACTTCCCGGACTCCGCCGAGAAGAGACCATCACGGCTACACACGCGGTTGATGCATTTTAATTAAGTCAAGTGTCAAGTTATCTACAACCGGACATTAACAAATTCCCATCGCCACATAACCGCAGGCACGGCTCTCGAAAGTTTATACCTGCGGGGTGTCCCAACTTAGCCCATGACAAGCTCTCGCGATCAATGAAGGAATAGACCTTCTCCCAGGAAGACCCGATCAGTCTCGGAATCCCGGTTTACAAGACATTTCGACAATGGTAAAACAAGACCAGCAAAGCCGCCCGAATGTGCCGACAAATCCTAATAGGAGCTGCACATATCCCGTTCTCAGGGCACACCGGATTGTCCAAACTTCCGGTAGGCCAGCCCAGAGTTGCCCCTGGAGACCACCGGCGGCTGACAGGTTGGACCAACACTCACGACGAGCACTGGCCCGGGGGGTAAATAAAGATGACCCTTGAGTCTGCAGAACCCAAGGGAAAAAGGCTTAGGTAGGCAAATGGTAAAACCAAGGTTGGGCCTTGCTGGAGGAGTTTTATTCAAAGCGAACTGTCAAGGGGGTCCCATAAATCACCCGACCGCGTTAGGAACGCAAAATCCGGGAACATAACACCGGTATGACGGAAACTAGGGCGGCAAGAGTGGAACAAAACACCAGGCATAAGGCCGAGCCTTCCACCCTTTACCAAATATATAGATGCATTAATAATATAAGAGATATTGTGTTATCCCAACATAACCCTGTCCACCATGGAGAAATCTTCAACTTCACCTGCAACTAACAACGCTATAAGAGGGGCTGAGCAAAGCAGTAACATTGCCAAACAACGGTTTGCTAGGAAGGTGACAAAGGTTAGAGGTTCATGGCAATTTGGGAGGCTTGGTAAACAAGTGATAGGTAGCGCAGCATAGCGATAGAGCGAAGCAACTAGCAAGCAAAGATAGAAGTGATATCGAGGGTAATGGTCATATTGCCTGAGATCCCGCAAGGAAGAAGAACGAGTCCATGAAGAAGACAAACGCACGTAGTCGAACGAATCCTCACAACTCCGGAACGAAACCGAAGCTAACGAGAGAAGCAAACCGGAAAGAAGCAAGCAACATGGTAAACACACAAGCATAAACATGTCATGATGCACAAACAAGTATGATGCATGTCCGGTTTAATGAGGCATGGCATGGCAATATGCACAAACAACACTACAAGTTAAGTGGAGCTCAATATGCAACGAGTTGCATATTGACGAAACACCACATCAATTATTTAGTTCTCTCTCGTTTAGGAACACAACAATATTACATGTGGTTATAAACATGGCAAGAGGTGAAACATAAGTAAACTAACTATTTAGGCAAATTTAAATGAGGCCGGAAACAAGAAACAACAATTCCGAGAAATCCCCACATGTCATTTAGCAATATAATGCAAACACAATTTTAACCATTTAAATGTTGTTAACATGATGCGAGTGACATATGCAAGTCTTAAGCAATTTTACGAAAATGTTGACATGAGCATGTTATGAAGCATTTGGTCACCATGGCGGAACAAAAGGGATGCCACGGCAACGATAACGAAACTGGTGCCACGGCAACATTCTGGTTATCCGATAGCTCAAGGAGATACCGGTGCAAAAAGGAAGTGTGACGTGAGCGAGTCATGCAAGATGGTGGGGTGATCCCCGATTCCGGGTTTCCACAGGACGGCGGCATGGCAAACGAGGAATGTGCAAAGACAATTCGATCAGGGTGCAAAACTCGAGCATCTCATACAACATGCATTCGTTCACGGGCGTCGTCTCGGGGTTATACCTTCGAAGCATGCGTTTTCGGAGCGGAACGCGTTCGGTACGATGTAGATGAAGTAGACGTTCTCGTAGCAGTCGTAGAGGAATTAGTTTTACATGTTCGTCTCGGAGAGGTACTTGACGAATCCAACATCTTCGGGGCGACGGTAGTGGTTCACGGACGTCATGGGAAGTAGTGGAAGTAGTTGTACACGGCGACGATAGTTGTACACGTTCGTCTCGTAGATGTCCGGGGTCGTCGGTAGAGATACACATGTTGTCGGGGTACTTGTCGGTCCGGTCTTGGTGAAGATGTACATGGCAAACATAGTGGTACTAAGCGCCGGTCGTCGAGGGACTTGCCGAAATCCACAGAGCCGGTGTGCTTGTTCAGGCGTCGGTCTTGCTGGAGGGGTACTTGGCGAATCCGCATAGTCGGACACAGGTCATAGTGGTACTTGGCAAAATCCACAGGGTGGTCTTGGCGTGCAGCGAACAACGGTACAGGAAGGCAAAGGCATGGCCGAAAGTGAGATTGCAGCGTCCTTGGGCGCAAAGGTGGTTGTAGCCACGAAAGGCCGTTGGAGAGGAAGCAGGGGCGCGAGGAGGGCCATGGCGGGCACGGGGCAAGGTGGTGGTGGTGGTG
This sequence comes from Aegilops speltoides, assembly GCA_021437245.1. Classification (NCBI taxonomy): domain Eukaryota; kingdom Viridiplantae; phylum Streptophyta; class Magnoliopsida; order Poales; family Poaceae; genus Aegilops; species Aegilops speltoides. The sequence goes on from CM038145.1 coordinate 120,451,247, forward strand.
GACGCGGACCGGCTTGATCCGGCCAGATCCGAGGCCAGGGAGGCTGCGGGCTCCTCTAGGCGCAGACGAAGACGGCGGCGGGCACGAGGAGAAGACAGGGGGCCGCTGAACGAGCTTGAGGACGACGGCTGGCGAGGCAGAGGAGGGGCATGACCGCAGGCGACGGAGGACCGCCGGAGTTGGCCGTCCCGATGGTGTTGTGGAGGCCGACGGTAAGGAGCAGCTCCGGTGCTGCGGCGCTGGAGACGGCAGGGGAGCGACGCCCTGGGGCAGCGCGGCGAGGTGAAGCCCGGCGGCAGCGAGCGGGCGCCGGTGGGCGGCTGGAGGTGCGGAGGCGACGAGGAGGACGCGGCAAGTGAGGGAGTAGGTAGCGAGCAATAGGAGGGAGGAGCGTGGGGATCTCCTCTCCACAGTGCGATCGTCTGCGTGTGAGTGGCGGCGCGAGGGAACGAGAGGACGAGATGGGATCGAGCGATGCTCTCCCCTGCGGCTAGGGTTAGAGGGGGGGTAGTTGGGCCTTAGAGGTTAGATGGGCTGGCCTGGGCTGCGGATGGGCCTAGATGGCATGTTGGGTCGCACTCTCTCCTTTCTCTTGTTTTCCTTAGCAGAAAATCATTAGAGAAGAAAAAAAGGAGAGAGGGTTCGGGAAAATTTTTGCGCATGGGGATAATTTTCCCGGACTCGCAAAAATATGCTCGTTCCAAGAAAAATAGAAAGGCCATGATTGAAAGATTTAAATTCAAACTCATTTGAATTTAATTCAAATGGGTTTGAACTAGGATTTGATAAAAGGAAGGTCCAAAAATGTTCCGATTTTTGATGGAGCTCTGGAAAATGAAGAAAGAAATTATGGGCAAGGTTGGAGACCAAGATTTGAGATAACAATGGCATTGGGATTTATTTGCAAGTGTGTTTATGGGTGATTCCAAAGAATGGAATGCTTGGTTATATCTCCCTAATAATATTGGGAGGATATGTTATAAATAGAAGTCACCCTTCCCTCGATTTAAATGGACCGAAGATCCATGCAATTTGTTTAGCTGAGTTATAAAATTAATGATATGATGGCATGATGACATGATGCAATGCAAATGATGCAGAGAGGAATGCACAAACAAAACAAAATCACGCAACAAAACTCGAAATAGCTGGAAGTCTTCTGGAGCGTTGGTCTCGGGGCGTTACAACACTCCACCACTACAAGAGGATCTCGTCCCGAGATCTGGGATGGCACCGGAGAGAAACGGAAGAGGAAGAGGTAAAACATAGTTGCTTCTTTGACAAACGAGTGAAACCAAAGAACCTTGAGAGGTTGAACAAAATGAAAGAAAGAAAACAACGAAGATGAACAAAGTTGAAAACACTCTGTTAGACAAGAGGAACATGGGATACGACGAGAACCAAGAGGTTTAGTGATAAGATAGGTATTGAAACCACTCCGGCTAAAACAAGATAGAGAAGGAATAAGAATGATATAATTTGGGCAGCACACCGACTGAAAATGGAAGGAATTAGAATCATGAACTTGAGAAGATGGGATGATACTTGATGAAATAAACAACACACTGCCTCCGAAGCTATTGAAAAATGGCACAAGGGGTAAGAAAGATCTCAGACAGCACTCCGGTTGAAAAGAGATGCAAGGCTTGATAAGGCGAAAAAAAACTTGAGCAAAAGGGCACAACACTCCGGTTAAATGGATAAGCACGAAAAGAACATGGTCTTGACAAAGCGATATGATGGGTGAAGAGAGCAACATCACAAAGCCTCCGGGAGAAAGAATAGAACATCGGTCATTGGAATAAGAATGGAGAAGAAAATGCCAACATCTGCCACCAACGGAAACAAATGATTGGATTGATATCAACAAGGAGACGAGAAACTTATTTCACCGGGAGGAGAAATGAAGAACTTGGGTCATTTATAAGCACCATAAATAGGAACATTCCTTAGGGAAAGCTTTAGGTGAAATATAGCCCAAGATAACTCCAATGAAGAGATTGATGGATTTAAATATCTCATTCTTGACAACAAGTGAATCATGAAACATGAATGAAACTGTCAAAATGACATAACACCACCTCAAAAGATAAGGTCGAAAGAATTGCACTTCGGAATGCAAGATGAAGAATGCTTGAACTATTCAAAACAAAACATGCGTTGAGCACCATGTTTATTTTAGAGTATAGCTTGGCGGATCTTAACTTCGAGAGAAATCTTGAAGAACAATTGAAGAATGAAAGGCATCCTTGACGAAGCACCATGTAGAGCCTCCATGAAGAACTCCGGTAAGAAAAGGATGATAAAAGAAAGAGAAGTTGAAAACACAAGGTGAAGCCTTGCAGTGATAAGATGAAGCTTTGAAATGATATAACCGAGAAAACTTTGAACTCCGGAAAGAAAAGATGAAGCATCTCGGACCGAGAATGTGATATGATGAGCAAACTGCGGAAAGAAGAGATGAACAACTTAGAACTGAGAAATTGATACCATTACGAACTCCGGAAGAATGAATCAATCACTTGGATGAAACAAGAACAAGAATTATGTTATGCGTATCCTTCACTGATTTAGATTGATGACAAGCAACGGATTTGGCATACTACTTATTCTCGTAGAAAGGATTAAAGAGAGATATAGCGCCAACTTGAAAAAGGTCTTCAACAACCACCAGTAGGATTGAAACAACGAAAGAATGAATGAATTGATACGATAATGAAGGAAGCGAAATCTTGAACGAACCGTCGTAAGAATTGAAAATGAACGTAGCAAAGGCACAATTCACCGAGAAGGATTAAAAAATGAATGAAGATACTTGAGGGGATTTAGATACATGAGAACGAAGAGATCATGAACTGATTAGAGGATATTTGAACGATGCACCGGTAAGATTTGGAGAACGATAGGTACACGCTGAGAATGAAGAATTATGACATGACGGCCTTCGGAGGAAAGAAATAGAAATAACTCATGAAATGCTCCGGATGTTAAGAAAAGAATTGTCACAATCAAAACAATTATGAGCATGGCATCAAGCTTGAACCATGAATCTTTGAAGAACGGGTAAGGATTTAAGAGGAACTCTTCTTCGGTCTTTAAAATTCGAGAATGGCGATGAGAAGCACCACCATGAATTGTTGAGCCACTCCGGAAGGACTAAAAGAAAAAAAGGTTGAGCCAAAGATGAAAAGAATTTGAAAACGACCTTGGAGAAGGCATGTGACTGATGAAAATTCATTCTTACGTCAAACTTGGAAATGAATTTGAGAATCGCTCCTGATAATTAGAAGAGTCAGGTAAGATCCTGGGAAAGACCTGTGGGTTAGGGCCCACTAAAAAGAAACACCGTTGAAGGATTCCTTGAAATAGAGATTGCACCGGTAGAATTAAATAGCTTGAATGAGAGAAAAAAACTCGAAATAACTCGAACGGATCTTGAATGAAAAGACGAGCCTTGTGAGATATGTTCTAACACTCCGGATATGAACTGTGAGAGGTGAATAAATAAGATAGCCTTGGATAAGAAATTCACATGGGAAGATATGTGAAACAAAAGGAAGAGATATGATCAATACCGAAGCTTGAAATTAATCCACCGAAGAAGAAAAGAGATGAAGAATGATAAACTTGTAGCTCCATTAGTATCTTCTTGAGAATCACTGGATAAGAACATTGGAAGAAATGAATGAAGAGACTTCTCACAAATAAAAGGGATACATGATTAAGAAATCTGAGTCCTTGAAGAAAAAGGGTGGGAGGGCGGGAAAACAAAGGCAATTTTGGGACGGATGAAACAAACACCGTTGAGAAAACTTAGAATTGATCTTGCGGATGTTGAAATGATCGGATCCACTTGAAGAGAAGCACGTCGGTTGGAAAAGAATTAACATGACGACCTCGATGATCAAGAAGGATTAGTATTCACATAGCAATATGAGAACACCCTTTAGGAAAGGTATGGATTCAACATTTGACTTCGAAGCAACTCGAATACCACAAATAAAATAAAACAAAGGATTTGGCTTGCAGAATAAGCCGGAACAAACATATGATAGAGATTTCGTCCGAAGTTTTTGTGGTGGGGCCTACACGGGCTCGATCGTGACAAAGACCATCATGTACAAGGCAAGTGCACATGACATCTGAAGCGTCCCAGTCGGCATAGCCAAGGACTCTTTAAGACACAACGAGACCATTTGTAAAACCAACCGTGAATAGGCGGACCACTAGACGTCGAACCCCAATTTCATATCATACATCCGTCGGAAAGATATCCTAAGAGCTACTTGAATTACCACCTATGTAACTCCGAAATTTTCCGGTTATGCAATCAGTGTTGGGGATACAGGAAGCATAATATCTCACCCAAAACTAGCAAATCCTACATCCAACTGTATCCATCCTTCAACACATAACCAAGAAACCTTCGAAATCGTCTACCTCAACCTTGAAAAACATCCGTTATACAAGTTATGGCGATACTCCCAAACTCCGCCCAATCTTCGGGTGGCGTTGAGGTTATCTCACCAACGAACTGCATAAAAGAGATTTTCGATGTCGGCGTACTAAACTCAGGTATTCCAGAACTGCAACGATAAAATTATGGCGACAACACCTCGGAGCTCAACTCCCCGGGACACTTCCACTAAACCCCCGACAGAGGCACCAAGACAATGTTCTCATCATAAAACCATCGAACGATTCCAAGATACTCGCGTGATCCTAAAAAAATTTAGTGAAATTTGAGAAGAGAAGAGTCAAAACTCTCGTCGGGATGCCTTACGAGCCATGAAGAGACGGGAGTAAAAAGAATTCCTAACTCTCCGATATATATAATCCTAAATGACTCAAAACATTTTTCTAGACACAACTCGGCCGCTAAAAATGATCAAGCAGTGGGGCTCCTAAGGTCGGGGAAGGCTCTGATTACCAACTTGTAACACCCACGATGCGGCTATATCTCCCACGTGTCGAAGCACGACTTAGAGGCATAACCGCTTGGTGGTTTTGTCGCAAGAAGGGTCATCTTCACACAATCCCATGTAATGAACAAGAATGGGATAAAGAGTTGGCTTACAATCGCCACTTCACACAATGAACATATAATTCATACATCAATCAGAGTACACACATCGTCCGACTACGGACGAAGTCAAACGAAAAGAAGATAACCCAACTGCTAGATCCCCGATTGTCCCAACTGGGCTCCACTACTGATCAACATGAAACGAAACATAGCAACAACCAAGATCTTTGTTGAGCTCCCGTCTGAGCTCGGTTGCATCATCTGCACTGGTATCATCGGCACCTGCAACTGTTGTGATAGTATCTGGTGAGTCACGAGGACTCAGCAATCTCAAAACCCGCGAGATCAAGACTATTTAAGCTTATAGGGAGGAATGGAGTAATGAGGTGGAGCTGCAGCAAGCACTAAGCAAATATGGTGGCTAACATACGCAAATGAGAGAGTGAAGAGGAGCAAAGGAACGGTCGTCAACTAGAAATGATCAAGAGGTGATCCTGAACTCCTACTTACGTCAAACATAACCCAAAACCGTGTTCACTTCCCGGACTCCGCCGAGAAGAGACCATCACGGCTACACACGCGGTTGATGCATTTTAATTAAGTCAAGTGTCAAGTTATCTACAACCGGACATTAACAAATTCCCATCTGCCACATAACCGCGGGCACGGCTCTCGAAAGTTTATACCCTGTAGGGGTGTCCCAACTTAGCCCATGAAAAGCTCTCGCGATCAATGAAGGAATAGACCTTCTCCCAGGAAGACCCGATCAGTCTCGGAATCCCGATTTACAAGACATTTCGACAATGGTAAAACAAGACCAGCAAAGCCGCCCGAATGTGCCGACAAATCCTGATAGGAGCTGCACATATCTCGTTCTCAGGGCACACCGGATTGTCCTAACTTCCGGTAGGCCAGCCCAGAGTTGCCCCTGGTGACCACCGGCGAATGACAGGTTGGACCAACACTCATGACGAGCACTGGCCCGGGGGGTAAATAAAGATGACCCTTGAGTCTGCAGAACCCAAGGGAAAAAGGCTTAGGTAGGGAAATGGTAAAACCAAGGTTGGGCCTTGCTGGAGGAGTTTTATTCAAAGCAAACTGTCAATGGGTCCCATAAATCACCCGACCGCGTTAGGAACGCAAAATCCGGGAACATAACACCGGTATGACGGAAACTAGGGCGGCAAGAGTGGAACAAAACACCAGGCATAAGGCCGAGCCTTCCACCCTTTACCAAATATATAGATGCATTAATAATATAAGAGATATTGTGTTATCCCAACATAACCCTGTCCACCATGGAGAAATCTTCAACTTCACCTGCAACTAACAACGCTATAAGAGGGGCTGAGCAAAGCAGTAACATAGCCAAACAACGGTTTGCTCGGAAGGTGACAAAGGTTAGAGGTTCATGGCAATTTGGGAGGCTTGGTAAACAAGTGATAGGTAGCGCAGCATAGCGATAGAACGAAGCAACTAGCAAGCAAAGATGGAAGTGATATCGAGGGTAATGGTCATCTTGCCTGAGATCCCGCAAGGAAGAAGAACGAGTCCATGAAGAAGACAAACGCACGTAGTCGAACGAATCCTCACAACTCCGGAACGAAACCGAAGCTAACGAGAGAAGCAAACCGGAAAGAAGCAACATGGTAAACACACAAGTATAAACATGTCATGATGCACAAACAAGTATGATGCATGTCCGGTTTAATGAGGCATGGCATGGCAATATGCACAAACAACACTGCAAGTTAAGTGGAGCTCAATATGCAACGAGTTGCATATTGACGAAACACCACATCAATTATTTAGTTCTCTCTCGTTTAGGAACACAACAATATTACATGTGGTTATAAACATGGCAAGAGGTGAAACATAAGTAAACTAACTATTTAGGCAAATTTAAATGAGGCCGGAAACAAGAAACAACAATTCCGAGAAATCCCCACATGTCATTTAGCAATATAATGCAAACACAATTTTAACTATTTAAATGTTGTTAACATGATGCGGATGACATATGCAAGTCTTAAGCAATTTTACGAAAATGTTGACATGAGCATGTTATGAACCATTTGGTCACCATGGCGGAACAAAAGGGATGCCACGGCAACGATAACGAAACTGGTGCCACGGCAACATTCTGGTTATCCGATTACTCAAGGAGATACCGGTGCAAAAAGGAAGTGTGACGTGAGCGAGTCATGCAAGATGGTGGGGTTATCCCGGATTCCATGTTCCCACAGGACGGTGGCATGGCAAACGACGAATGTGCAAAAACAATTCGATCAGTGTGGTGACCCCGACTCGCAAGTCGTGATCGCCGAATGCACGTGTACAGTGATCCCAGAGATCAATGCTCACTGAACACACAGAAGCTGAATAACAAGAGTCTTACATCCATACATACTGTATTACACAAGTAGGACCATTATGGTCGAGCCTTGAGTACAACATCGCAGCGAAACTTCGCCGATAACTTGGACCCATGCCATCCGCCTTAACCCTACGGGCATTACGACCGAAGCGTCCTAGCTCGCGTGCTCGCCACCAAGAGTTCTTCATCACATCCTGTTCTTTCATGCACGGTCAATAAAATAACCATGGCAAGCCAATGAGTACTTTGAATGTACTACTTAAGCAACCCATGTTTGGTTCAATGTACAGAATGCATGACATAGGTAAAGTTTTGCATAAAGCTAGTTTTGAGTGCAAGGACATGTTCAACATCCTATAAAGCATGCATCAAGAGAATTCAAGTAACCATAAGAACTGGTCACAGATATCAACATAAATAGAATGGGCACCAACCCATTTATCATAAGCAGAGGGCACCAACCCATCTCGATCGTGTCAAGTCCTCGACTTGATCCAAGACAACACCATCATCCCACACACACCGGTTTGAAAACAAGTGGGCGTAGCCCAAGAGCGGTTACCCAACTGTCCATGACCGTGGACACGGCTATTCAATAGTTTTACACTCTGCAGAGGTTGCACACTTTACCCACTAGATCCGGGAACTTCCGTGTCAAACCATGACCAGCGGTACCTCAAGTACCGGGGTAAGCACCGATCACTACCTTTCCCTAGTCGACACTAACATGGAGTCCACTCGATTGGTAGTAACCCCGTGCAAACATTTCTCATCATAAAGTTGTGGAGCCTCACTCCCATATTCATCACATACCACAAGCACGGGTACCAGCGGTGTGTCCGGTGCCACGTGAAAACAGTCATGGCCGCCCTACAGCACGACCCGTCCCAAGAGAGAGCACCAACTCTCTCCGTCACTAATGTCTGGGGCTCCAAGCTAGTATCGGTCTAGGTACTCAATAATGCCCTTTCCCATATAAGGGTAGAGTGGTCGCGCATGTAAGGTTGGAATAACGGTCGCAACTCCGACCAATCCGTTTTTGAAAACCACTCACCGTTTTTGCTTGGCACACCACTTCGTCATCAAGTGGTCACCCATCTCATCATCTCCCTCGGGCATGAGTGGCACCGACGGGTTTTCAAAATACTTTTGAAATCACTTTGCACCTTCACCATGCACAAACCCATCCCGTTTGCGTAGCATCTACATTTGCATCCTATCTACTCCCACCGGCATAACCCTCATAAGAAGGTAGGGCCATGCACAACGCAAGTATCAACGAGGAAGTAATCATGGCAACCACCCACATGGTTCACCATCTCGTCATGATTCCGATGCAACAATAATGAAGAACTATAAATGACATGCATATAAAGGGGTTTCACAGTCATGGTCAAAGGGCTGCTTGCCTGTTCCTCAGAGTCTTCAAGTCTTCTGGTCCTTCTCCAAGTACTCCATCTACTTCGCCAACTAACGTCGGAAACAACACAATAAGCAACACAACAAGGCAAGAATAAATTTGCTCTAAAAATGTGAAGTTGACTTTTATTGGATACCTCTGGTCATACGAGGAATGACCAAAGTGATTTCATTGGGAGTGGATCAATGGACATCTCCGAACATTTCAATATGATGGAATCAAGGGGTTTATGGACTTGCTAGAAGTGTACAGAAATATATTTTTGAAAAATGATCAAAGGTACCCATTTGACAAAGCATGATTTTAGAAGCATCCAGGAATTGGTTTCACTGGATTTGGAGTTCAAATGAATTTCCTATGAATTTGCAAAGCTGATAAATATGAAGAAATGGCTCAATAATTTAAGTGGTACAGAAAGCATCAAACAAAATGTTCATAAACTAGGTTATGAGCTTAGATTCATCTAGGAATTGGAATCATGGCATTTGGATCAGTATTGAGCTCTCTGTGATTTTCTAAAGCTTATCACAGAAATAGGAAAAATAGGATGTGATAATTATTTGTGGAGATAAAGTATCGGAAAAATGTGCAAGTTGCACAATGTGATAGATCAGAATTTATGAACCTATAGAAATTAGAATCATCAAATTTGGACTTGATTTGATTTATTTGTGGAGTTTTGAAGTTATTCGAAAAGAAAAAGACAAGGGAAGGGGTTATACCTATCTTTGGGCACCTTGCAGCAGCATAGCGCCACAACGCTTTGGGCCGCCCAGCTGCTCGCCACGCTGGCGGCAGGCCACGTCGGTGGCGCCTCCACAGAGTACGCCTCCTGTGGTGGAAACGACATCTGCCCATGCCGCCTCCATAAGCGGCGCGGCGCGACCCACCGTCGATGGCCCCGCCTCTTGGCCGCCAACAAAGGGGCCCAGACGCAGTTCGTCATACCTCCAGCTGGCGCGACGGGAAACAGGCAAGTGCTCGGCGGCGGCTGTCGGCGCTACCGCCACTATTTTGAGCTCCGCCACCGCGTGCTCAAGAAAGAATGGCGCATCCGACGAGGTACTCCACGGAGGCGGGGTGGTCGGATCTGGCGGTGCATCACCCGCGGCGGATGGAGGTGACGGCGAGGTTGGGGCATGGCGCTGCGGTGCGTCCCTGGACGAGGAAAGAATCGTGGGAGCTCCGTCTTGCTCCGGGGAGCCTGCTGGTGGGGAGAGGAGAGGGGAAAAAGCTCAGGCTTGGCTGAATTTAGGTGGAGGCAGTGGCTTGCTCCGGCCATGGAGGTGGACAGAGGGCACGGAGGAGGATTGGGTTGGTCCAGGGGGTCACTGGGAGTGAGAGGGTGCGAAAGGAGGCCAGAGAGGGCTCCGGGGTGGCCTTAAATAGGAGGGGCGGGGTGCACCACGGAACCGTGCGCCGGCGAGGCCGTAGCCGTCGCTAGAGGCCACGGGAGGGCTTGGCTTCGAGTCTGGGGTCTTCCTGGGCGTGGTCTGGCCAGGGAAGGGAGAGAAGGAGCGGGGAAGCATCAGGGTAGCGCGTGTGAGCATGCCCATTGGGGCTCTCGGGCGGCCGGCACGCGTGTGAAAGGGGCAGCAGGAGGGAGAGAGAGGAAGGGGACAGAGTGGTGGCGTGTTGCGGACGTCGAGGCGTCGACTGGCGCGCTTGGGCAGCCCGAGGTGGGCGGGAGTCGTGGCGGGGGCTCGGCCGCCATCAGAAGCAGCTCAGGCAGGCTTTGGCCGGCATGAGTGCGCTTTATGCGTGCTCTGTCGTGTCCACTTGCGTCTTGGAGCTTCCTTGGATGCTCTAGAGTGGTCAGGAGCTAGGTGGGGCGCTGCATATAGAAAGGAGAGAGAGAGAAGGAGTTGTCATGGTTAAACAGAGAGGGAAAAGGGATGGGTTCTACCCCCAAATAATTGAGCTATAGAAGGAGGAGAGTTCTTGGAGGTAGGAGATGGCCAGGAGAGGCTGTGGCAAAAGTTGAGCTCCCAAGAATAGTGGAAGGGGTCACAATAGTGGTTTTTGCAAAATGCCAGAAGGTGTTTGATAAAGGTTTGGGCAAGAATATGACTTCCAGTTGTCATGAGGCTCCACAGGGTGAAATTACACATATAGTTAGGGCCTTCCACCAATTTGGAGCTTAATTGAAGAAAGTTGACAATGCAACTTTGGTAAACCCTAGAAATGAACAGAAATGGGTTTCCCAAGATTTAGTCATGAAAATAGGTTCTCCTTGATGCACCACTTGGTGTAGTGTCATCATTTGATCATGTGATCATGCTCACAAAAGTGGGGGTGATGGAGAGAAAGTTGGTAGTGCAAAGTTGTTCAAATATGGTTCTGGACAGAAAGAGTTTTGGGGCACTTTGATCAAGTTAACTTGCTCTCCAACTGGTGCCATTTGGTCTAGATGAATTATTAGACCAATGAAGCATGCTCACCAAGTTTGAGCACATTTGGACATACTTGGCAATGTAAAGTTGCTCAAACTTCAGAATGGACAGAAATGGTTTTGAAGGGTTTTTGTGAAGTTATCTTGTTCTCCAAGTCATGAGACTTGGCAAGATCATCAGATATGTCATATGTGACATGCTAGAATTTTCTTGGAATTTTTGGAGAATATTCCCTTTGTAAATATTTCAAAAGCTTGAAATATCCAGAAAGAGTTTTTGAGGGGTTTGACCAATATTTTGAACATAACCATGTGTTGAAACTCTTATATATGGACTATATATGTCCTATGAGTTTCCCTGAATTTTGTCAAATATTTTTGAAGCAATGAAATAATTTTTACCTATTAAAGACCATTTCTGGCCTTAAGAAAATGCCTTTAAATAAAATAGGAAAATAACTTTTAAAATTATATTTACGTGGTTTATGGGTATCCTATATCTAATAGGAGCCAAATACATTTTAGAAAGATTTTACTGCCCTTAATTAAGTACTTGCGGTGGCAAACCTCAATTCGGGGTTTTGGAAAACTAAATTTAGAAAATACTTTTTGGCCAAATTATTTTTGTAAGAAAATTCTATATTGCTCTATACACATGGCATGATCGTTGGAAAAAGGTTTTGGATCAAGGAGATGAAGTATAGGAGTTGGAGGATTTATTTGATTTTCAGAGCACTAGCAAACAGCAGGCAAAAATCCAATCAAGCAAAGACAAAACACTCAAAAGTTTTTGTCAAACCACATTGTCGCGGCCGATGGGTGGCGCGGCACCTATGGGGCTGGGGCCCCTTCGTGTGTTCGGTACGGGGCGGAGGCTGCGCGGAGAGCAGATCGAGGCGACGACGCGAGATTTTACCCGGCTTGGCGCGATCGTCGCGTAAACCCTCTTGCTGCATTGTGTTGTATTTGATCTTGCTCGAGAATGCGAGCAAAGCGGTGGAGTGGTGTCGAAACCCTCGAGAGGGTAGCTATTCGCCGAACCTCCTCGCGAGAATAGCGACCGGTTGGAACCCCTCGCGAGAATAGCGACCGGTTCGAACCCCTCGCGAGAATAGCGACCGGTTCGAACCCCCTCTACGTTGTGCATGGGCCTCCTTTTATAGGGCAAGGGGTCACCGACAGGTGTCAACGTGAGGTAGAGGGGTAAAAACGTAAAAGAGGTGGTAGTTGGAATAGTGCGGAACAAAGTCAGCTACAATGCTTTCTACCTACTTTTGACAGAGGGGACAAGGGCATTAAATGCCCGTCGCCGTCGCCCAAAAGCTCCGCCATTGCGTCTTCTTTATGCCACGGCGGCGTAGCCACCACCGTGGAGTGCCACCGCATTCTTCATGCAGCCTGACCACCCGCCACGCGTCTCTGGAGAAGGCTGGAGGCGACGCGTGGGCGAATGAGCTGGGGTGCGGGCACGTAGCATAGCTCTCCCCGGCAAGCACCTTGCCGGGGCCTTGATCTTGCCGGACCCGGGGGCTTGTCGGGCTCTGTGACTTGCCGCCCCCCGGGTCCTCGCCGGGGCGCACGTGGGGGCGCCGAGGCGTGTCTTCTGTGATGTGGTTTTCTGGTCCTCCCGACGAGCTCCTCTCGCCGGGGATCTGTAGGAGTAATGTAGCCTTGAGCCTGGAATGGCCTTCCCGGCAAGCTCCTCTTGCCGGGGTCTTGAGTTTTGGTCTTGCACACTTTGTTCTTGAATGGCTTGGTAGGGAGCCGAAATGGTCTCCGGCAAGCATACGGTGGATCTTGCTGTGGGGAGCTGCGGCTACCCGTGCACAAGTTGGGGTACTGAGGTACCCCTACCTTAGTACACCGACAGGAGCCCCCGGGCCTGGGCCATACACGGTGCCGAGCGCTGTTGGGCCAGGCCCAAGACAGTGCACGGGTACGCGAAGCCCATGGCGCGTCGAATCCTCTTCTGCGTCTGCCGCCTTCCCTCCCGTAACGGCACGCGTCGGTTGCGGCGTCGTGGGAGACGCGGGGCAGTGCATGCAGTCATTAAGGCATCCACCCCGTGACCGTGGTGCAGAGCGGGGTCGCTTCACCCGTCGCTCCTTTCGCCCTTCCCCGACAAGCTCTTCTTGCCGGGGTCTTCTCTCCCCGGCAAGCCTGTCTTGCCCGGGGCTCCTTGACCTACCTCCTGAACTCCTGAACAGAGAAACAGGAGAGGGATCACGGGCACCTTATCTTTTTAGTTTGTAAGCCCTCGGGCATTAGCTGTATTTAAGAACTTGTAATCCTCTCTATCATGTTTTTCATCCTCCATGGACTTGTACTAAATTGGATGTTTTCAATGAAAAGAGGGGAAAGCTTGCCGGACTGAGTCTTTTACTTGACTGCGTGCCTTGTATGTGCTTACGCTATCGGGGAGCTTGCCGGGGCGAACACGCTTAGCGACCGCGGGACAGCCCGCTGGTGGTGTCACTCCCGGCAAGCAACCTTGTCGGGCCAGTTGCGACGTCTATCTTGCTGAGCAGGCTCGGAAGCAAGGTAGAGGTGCAGCGGCACACTTGGGTTTGTTGAGCGGACTCGGAAACAAACCAAGCACGCAACTGGGCCACGACTCGGTTCCTCCACGTACGGGTTTTTACAAGACACGATCGTTCAAAGACGCAGTCCCGCATCTCCCTGTCCATGAGAGGATGCATGACGAGGGATGAAAAACTTATCTGAAATAGCAGCCCCCAGCAACTCTAGCTTGCCGGAGACGAATCTTGGCGTTCGCAGCCCCCAGCGGGGCTGGCTTGCCGAGGAGAGCCTTATAATCGCAGCCCCCGGCGACCGGGCTTGCCGGATCTTAGGCGCTGGTGTGGTCTTTTGGTTCTCCCTTGTTGCTGCAATTTTAGCCATGAAAATAGCTGAGGTAGATATGCGATTGCTCAATGCACATGTATGTGTATATAAATCTTGGCTAAGCAAGGCGATGTCGGGCTTTGTCCTTCGTATGTTTGTACTCTACGCTCTTGGGGAGCTTGCCGGGGGGGGACACGCTTAGTGACCATGGGACAGCCCGCTGGTGGCGTCGCCTCCGCAAGCAACCTTGTCGGGCCGATTCTGACGCTTAACTTGCTGAGCGTGGCTCGGAAGCAAGATAAGGGTGCTGCAGCACACTTGTGTTTGTTGAGCGGACTCGGAAACAAAACAAGTACGTAACTGGGCCACGACTTGGTTCCTCTTGCGCCCAAGCCTCCCATACCAAGGGCATCTCACGGCAAGGCTTGCAACATTACACCCTCTACCCAGCATCCTTTGTGCGCTTTCGCCTTACGCTTCGAGGGAACTTGCCGGCGCTTAACGCGCTTGCTGAGTCTGGACATCAAGAGCCCGGCCGGTCGGCGCCGCTTCCGCAAGCAACCTTGCCGTGTCTAGTTCGCGACGCGCTTAACTTGCTGAGCAGACTCGAACGAAACGAGGGTGCGAAGCTGGTCGCCGCTCGCTCTTTTACTCGTTGAGTGTGTTCGAAGCGAAGTAAGGGTGCGGCTATCCACAAGCAGGCTCCTCAGCGTGCAGGTTTCGGGCACAAACGACAAATGCGAGAGGGATATAACGAATAAAAGCATGATATTAAGGAGTGCTCTGCACGAAGGCGCGAGCGACTTAGCTTTTTCTTTTTCTTGTTTCTTCGCACCCGCTGGAGGTGCCCAATGGTGCGTTCCTGACGGCAGCGCAGCACTCCGGGGAGGTGCATTTGCGGAACGAACGCTAGAGCTGTCTTCGCCGGGCTTAGGCGTTCGAGGAGCTGCGCTCGTCGGAGTAAGCACCAGAGCCGCCCTGCCGGACTTAGAGCTCGATGGCGCGTCCTCGCCGATCGCGTAGCGCTCGAGGAGACACGCTTGCCGGGCGCAGGGGAGCGGAGCGGCGGCGCGAGGAGGGCGTGCTCGGACTCCTAATAGCGACAGGAGGAGCGGGTCTTGTCCCGCACTTCGCTTTGCTCATGCTCGGACAGCAGTCCGGAGCCTCGCGAGCCCCGGCATGTTCTAGCCCGACATGCGGGCACCATCTTCGTGGCACGGCGCGCGCTGGGTTGTGGTGCGCTGGGATGGGCGTGGGTCTACGGAGGCCGGGCGTGGTCCTCCGCCATCCTTGGATCTGGTGGCACCGCGAGCACCCTCGCCGGTGTCCACCCTTCCACCGGCGTCTCCTCCGCCGCCGTCGGCTCCGGTGGCGGCGGGAAAACGAGATGGGTCTGCGACCCTCGAAGCTCTCGTCTTGAGGCCATGATGCGATTGTCGATGAAGCTGCCGACGGCCGGAGAGGTTGATGAAGAGTCTTTGCGCCGCTGACGCCGGATCAGGTTCGCACAACCTCGACGCCCTACCGGCGCGCCAGAGATGTCGCGACCGATGGGTGGCGCGGCACCTATGGGGCGGGGCCCTTCGTGTGTTGATGCGGGCGGAGGCTGCGCGGAGAGCAGATCGAGGCGACGCGACGCGGGATTTTACCCAGCTTCGGGCCGCGATCGTCGCGTAAAACCCTACTGCTGCATTGTGTTGTATTTGATCTTGCTCGAGAATGCGAGCAAAACGGTGGAGTGGTGTCTGAAACCCTCGAGAGGGTAGCTATTCGCCGAACCTCCTCGCGAGAATAGCGACCGGTTGGAACCCCTCGCGAGAATAGCGACCGGTTCGAACCCCTCGCGAGAATAGCGACCGGTTCGAACCCCCTCTACGTTGTGCATGGGCCTCCTTTTATAGGGCAAGGGTCACCGGCAGTGTCAGCGTGAGGTAGAGGGTAAAACGTAAAGAGGTGGTAGTTGGAATAGTGCGGGGAAAGCAGTGCACTCTGATGCTTTCTACCTACTTTTGACAGAGGGGACAAGGGCATTAAATGCCCGTCGCCGTCGCCCAAAAGCTCCCGCCATTCCGTCTTCTTTACGCCACGCGCGGCGTAGCCACCACCGTGGAGTGCCACCGCATTCTTCATGCAGCACACCACCCGCCACGCGCCTCTGGAGAAGGCCGGAGGCGACGCGTGGGCGAATGAGCTGGGGTGCGGGCACGTAGCATAGCTCTCCCCGGCAAGCACCTTGCCTGGGCCTTGATCTTGCCGGACCCGGGGGCTTGTCGGGCTCTGTGACTTGCCGCCCCCCGGGTCCTCGCCGGGGCGCGCGCGGGGCGCCGAGGCGTGACTTCTGTGATGTGGTCTTCTGGTCCTCCCGACGAGCTCCTCTCGCTGGGGATCTGTAGGAGTAATGTAGCCTTGAGCCTGGAATGGCCTTCCCGGCAAGCTCCTCTTGCCGGGGTCTTGAGTTTTGGTCTTGCACACTTTGTTCTTGAATGGCTTGGTAGGGAGCCGAAATGGTCTCCGGCAAGCATACGGTGGATCTTGCTGTGGGGAGCTGCGGCTACCCGTGCACAAGTTGGGGTACTGAGGTACCCCTACCTTAGTACACCGACACACATTTTTAGCATGATTTAATGACTTAAGTGTTGAGCCATGAAAATCAGGGTGTGACAGACCTACCCCCCTTACAAGAATCTCGTCCCCGAGATTCCTAGGCTAAGCGCGAAAGGGATCTGAAAACTTGTATCCGGGGTAGTCTTCAAGTCTTCATGTTATACCTTCGTGTAGTGCTCCCTTGAGATTGAAGTACTTGATGGTGTGGCTTCGTGTATGACGCTCTCGGTTGAACTAGGTTGCTGAGGGGTCTCTTGCGTTAGGTCAGGTTGGACTAGGGGTCGGTGGCTCGGTGGTCAACGTCCTTATAGAGGTCGGGCAAGTTAGGAAGTTGGAAACACTTCCGGGGTTGGGATGCATGGAAAGCGTTGTGCACCCCAGGTCGCTCAGGTGGCAACTCCAGCTGGTAGCCGTCTATTCTTCGTCTTGTAGGGATCTCGGAGGGGGTTGTTAAATCTTGGAGTGATCTCGAAGAAGGCCGATGGATCTTGGGCGAGCTTCCTTTGACATGGAAGCTGGTTTCCTTTGAGAGGGTGACCGGAGATAAACATGGCCTCCAACGGAAGGTCATGTCTCGACGACGTGAGTCGGCGTAGTTCTTTTGTCTTGACTTGGCAGTCCTCCAACGCTCTCCGACAAGCTGGACTTGCTCTTCGTTTCACGGGGATATCAGGCCCACGACAAGTCCTTCTCCGGTTTCTAACCAATTGAGGGTATGCGGCACTTCCGTCCGTATAACACTTCAAATGGTGCCACCTGAAGGCTTGACCTCAAGGTTAGTTAAGAATCCTGGTGCAACCAGTTCCAACCCGAAGCTTTCAAGTTCTTCATACAAGGCGGGCAGCTTGTCCTTAAGCATAGCATTCAAGGAACAAGCCTTTCTGCTTAATGCATCTGCTACCACATTAGCCTTCCTAGGGTGGTATTGAACACTAAGGTCATAATCTTAGATCGAGTCTAGCCATCTCCTTTGCCTCGTGTTCAATCCCTTTTGAGTGAAAATGTACTTGAGACCTTCGTGATCCGTGTATATCTCACATCCCTTCCGTAAGAGATAATGTCGCCATGTCTTGTGGCATGAACCACTCTTTGCTAGCTCAAGGTCATGAGTAGCATAGTTTTCTTCATGAGGCCGTAGTTGCCTTTGGGAGGAGTGGCTTGCGGATATGCACGGTCTTCAACGCGAAGCTCATCCCTTGGCGACGGTGGTTGGTATAGTTCTTCCTCCTTGACATGGCGGTTTTCGGATGTTCCCTAACCAGCTGATCAACTCTTCTTCCGTCTTCATGTGGACATTCATGTCCTCAAGTAAGGATAATGATCTACTTGCCCAAGTACTCTATGAAGTATTTGGGGTTCGCAGAGCGGGCTGAGGCATTGGTGAGGTCACGGTTGAGCATTGGTCAAGGTCTTATTGATCTTCACCAAAGCCCAAGGTCGATCCGACCATGTTGTGGCTTGGTAGGGCATAAGGGTTTCAAGGATTCTAGTGTGCGAATGAACATTTATCATCCTACCTTTAAGCACGGTTTACGAGATGCCAATAGTCTATCTAGTCCTTTAAACAATCACATCATATCACCGACAAAGATCATTTATGTGGGTCAACTCAATCATCACCCATGTGATTCATATCCTCATGGCTCTCAAGAGGAGGTCTAACAAAATCATATATGACCACAATCCCCAAACCCATATGTATGTCTATCCCTAAAAATCCATGGGTAGAACATACAAGCTGCTAAGCTTGATCGTGATAATCCAAGTGCTCAGCCTATTCTTCCAAGGCCTAAGATAAAGCACCTCTATCCTAGAGAAACACGTCGTAAGCCACTCCAAGATCTTATTCCCTTCCTATGAATCAACTCCAACAGCCCATTAACTTCCATCAATCACTGCATAATCCCTTAATTCTTCAAGTCCAATGCCTCTGTTGGTATTCCACATGATCTTCTAAAGTCCTTATAATCCCGAATACTTGAAAGGGCTGCCTTACTATAGTTAGTCCACCAATTGCCATTATTGTATTCTAACAATACTCCAAGGTCAAGCTCACAAAGATGCCTAAGTAAACTCCGACAATTAGCCCAATCTCCTAGTTTATCGTCCACCGAGAAACATGGTATCATGATCGAGATCATCAGTCTAAATCCAATTTACTCCGAACCATGTAGACATACTCAGCATCTATATTCAACTAGGATCACCTATTTAAACCCAAATCTTGTGTCTAATGAGAAATCCCACATGCTCCCCCAAGTCATTTACGTAATATCAACTGTCTCCTATCAATATCCCATGGCTAAGTTAATTCCAAATACTTCCAAGAATTCCAGCTTGTGATCATAATTGTCCTATAAATCCAATTTACCCATGGGTAGTGAGAGCTACGCTACTCTATAATCATGATCCCACCAAGTTCATCCACCAACATGAAAGCCTCATAATCCACCAAATAGTCTCGGACGATCCTTCAAAGTTATTGACATAAACCCACCAAGTCATCTGTCCTCAAATCCTATATCCTCAAACTGGTCTTCCTATGGCATCGTCAGATCTGGTGCTATATTAGGATGATAATGTGCTCGTTCACTATGTCCACTGGTTCCATAATGAACCCAGTGACAAGCAAGGTTACGGAGGCTTAACAGATTCTCTTGCAATTCCGTAGGTTAAGCTCGTGGTTAAGGTTTCGAGCTGGGGTATCTCGTGAAGTCTCGAAAGGTCTAGGAATGGGTTTCTAGTCTTGAGGGTTAAACATAATTCTACGGGGTTGCACTTGGTCGAGGAGGCTGTAGTAAAAGTCATCAACGCTTGCTGGTCGCCGAGGTGAAATCCTTGGTGCATATTGTCTTGCTTGTCTTGGTTGAGGAGAGAGATGAGAGGGGAAATAGCATAGAGGAGGGGAACGCCTAAAGGGGTTCTATAGTGCAAGTCTTGAACAAACAAGTGCCAAAAGGGTCAAACACAAACAACAAAATAAGGCGGTGATATAGTCGCGTACTTGTTGCCTAGGGCAAAAGGGCGTGATATCAAAACACAAACAAATAAAAGCAAGCAACACACAATCATGGTTCTATTCGAACCATCATACGGACTTGACTGCGCATAGGGGGTACACGACTCATCCTACCCTAGGGGTTCTCGGACTCCATAGTCGTGCCTTGTGCCTCGTCAGATCTCCGGTTTCCCTCGGTGTTGCTACGCTTCTTGTAGTTGTTCGACGAAAACGATCCCGGTTGAGCTTGAAGAGTCTTCAACAGCTTCTCGCCTGTTGAAGTGATGGGGTGAAGGTGGCTTCTCATAGCAGGCATTGACTCGGTCTTCTGTTGTCTTCTAAGCCATCGATGGTACCAGGTAGGTAATCCTTTATGCAATGACATGATCAAAGCGTAACAGAGGTCCATCATGTCGGTTCGTTGATGATAACATCGACACCAAGAGCGGGAATGAGGAGAACCGTTTTCCTGCTCACTATGGTGAGGCGGACCAAATGGCTAGGTTCTCATCCATCGGTGGTTGCCGATACAACAACGGTAGTGACATGGTTACTCTATTAGCGATCATGATCTTGCATATCCTATGCCCGATCATCGCGGCTAAGGTTGCATCATCTTGGGGCAGTGTCAAGGGTGTCACCATCTCACAGGTCTTGTGTCCTTATTCCTCGAGGATGTATCTTACATTGGTATCGTCTTGTTGTGATGTCGCCTATCTTGTGTTCAGAGATGTGGGTGAATGTCCGGCAAGGCATCATCCTTCCATATTATCCACGAGGATTACAAGGAATCCTGTGGTCAGGGGCATAAGGGTTCTAGCGACCAGAGGTTTTGAAGGGGAAGAGACCAGTAAGGAGAGTATACCTTAGTTTTCGAAGAACTGAGAAGGGAAGAGAAGTACAGATAATTTTGAAAAAAATAGTAGTAGTTTTGAAAATAGTTTTATCCTAACTAACGACCATGCTAACTAAGGCTTCCTACAGTCAGGATGGCTCTGATACCAGCTCTGTGGTGACCCCGACTCGCAGTCGTGATCGCCGAATGCTGCGTGTCAAATGATCCCGAGATCAATGCTCACTTGAACACACGAAGCTGAATAACAAGAGTCTTACATCCATACATCTTGTATTACACAAGTAGGACCATTATGGTCGAGCCTTGAGTACAACATCGCAGCGGAAACTTCGTCGATAACTTGGACCCATGCCATCCGCCTTAACCCTACGGGCATTACATTGAAGCGTCCTAGCTCGCGTGCTCGCCACCGAGGAGTTCTTCATCACATCCTGTTCTTTCATGCCCGGTCAATAAAATAACCGGTGGCAAGCCAATGAGTACTTTGAATGTACTACTTAAGCAACCCATGTTTGGTTCAATGTACGAGAATGCATGACATAGGTAAAGTTTTGCATAAAGCTAGTTTTGAGTGCAAGGACATGTTCAACATCCTATAAAGCATGCATCAAGAGAATTCAAGTAACCATAAGAACTGGTCACAGATATCAACATAAATAGAATGGGCACCAACCCATTTATCATAAGCAGAGAGGCACCAACCCATCTCGATCGTGTCAAGTCCTCGACTTGATCCAAGACAACACCATCATCCCACACACGGGTTTGAAAACAAGTGGACGTAGCCCAAGAGCGGTTACCCAACTGTCCATGACCGTGGACACGGCTATTCGAATAGTTTTACACTCTGCAGAGGTTGCACACTTTACCCACTAGATCCGGGGAACTTCCGTGTCAAACCACGACCCGCGGTACCTCAAGTACCCGGGGTAAGCACCCGATCACTACCTTTCCCTAGTCGACACTAACATGGAGTCCACTCGATTGGTAGTAACCCCCGTGCCAAACATTTCTCATCATAAAGTTGTGGAGCCTCGCTCCCATATTCATCACATACCACAAGCACGGGTACCAGCGGTGTGTCCGGTGCCACAATGAAAACAGTCATGGCCTCCCTACAGCACGACCCCATCCCAAGAGAGAGCACCAACTCTCTCCGTCACTAATAATGCGGGCTCCAAGCTAGTAACGGTCTAGGTACTCAATAATGCCCTTTCCCATATAAGGGTAGAGTGGTCGCGCATGTAAGGTTGGAATAACGGTCGCAACTCCGACCAATCCGTTTTGAAAACCACTCACCGTTTTGCTTGGCACACCACTTCGTCATCAAGTGGTCACCCATCTCATCATCTCCCTCGGGCATGAGTGGCACCCGACGGGTTTTCAAAATACTTTTGAAATCACTTTGCCTCCTTCACCATGCACAAACCCATCCCGTTTATGTAGCATCTACATTTGCATCCTATCTACTCCCACCGCATAACCCTCATAAGAAGGTAGGGCCATGCACAATGCAAGTATCAGCGAGGAAGTAATCATGGCAACCACCCGTGGTTCACCATCTCGTCATGATTCCGATGCAACAATAATGAAGAGCTATAAATGACATGCATATAAAGGGTTTTCACAGTCATGGTCAAAGGGCTGCTTGCACTTCCTCGAGTCTTCAAGTCTTGGTCCTTCTCCAAGTACTCCATCTACTTCGCCAACTAACGTCGGAAACAACACAATAAGCAACACAACAAGGCAAGAATAAATTTGCTCTAAAAATGTGAAGTTGACTTTTATTGGATACCTCTGGTCATACGAGGAATGACCAAAGTGATTTCATTGGGAGTGGATCAATGGACATCTCGAACATTTCAATATGATGGAATCAAGGGGTTTATGGACTTGCTAGAAGTGTACAGAAATATATTTTTGAAAAATGATCAAAGGTACCCATTTGACAAAGCATGATTTTAGAAGCATCCAGGAATTGGTTTCACTGGATTTGGAGTTCAAATGAATTTCCTATGAATTTGCAAAGCTGATAAATATGAAGAAATGGCTCAATAATTTAAGTGGTACAGAAAGCATCAAACAAAATGTTCATAAACTAGGTTATGAGCTTAGATTCATCTAGGAATTGGAATCATGGCATTTGGATCAGTATTGAGCTCTCTGTGATTTTCTAAAGCTTATCATAGAAATAGGAAAAATAGGATGTGATAATTATTTGTGGAGATAAAGTATCTGGAAAAATGTGCAAGTTGCACAATGTGATAGATCAGGAATTTATGAACCTATAGAAATTAGAATCATCAAATTTGGACTTGATTTGATTTATTTGTGGAGTTTTGAAGTTGACTGGAAAAGAAAAAGACAAGGGAAGGGGTTATACCTATACTGCGCACCGCGCGCAGCATAGCGCCACAACGCTTTGGGCCGGCCCAGCTGCTCGGCCACGCGGGCGACAGGGCCACGTCGGTGGCGCCTCCACAGGAGTACGCCTCCCTGTGGTGGAAACGGCATAGGCCCATGCCGCCTCCACTAAGCGGCGAGGCGACCCACCCGTCGATGGCCCCCGCCTCTTGGCCGCCGACAAAGGGCCCGAGACGCAGTTCGTCATACCTCCAGCAGGCGCGACGGGAAACAGGGCAAGTGCTCGACGGCGGCCGCCGGGCGCTACTGCCACTGTTTTGAACTCCGCCACCGGCGTGCTCAATGAAGAATGGCGCATCCGACGAGGTACTCCACGGAGGCGGGGTGGTCGGATCTGGGCGGTGCATCACCAGCGGCGGATGGAGGTGACGGCGAGGTTGGGGCATGGCGCTGCGGTGCGTCCCTGGACGAGGAAAGAATCGTGGGAGCTCCGTCTTGCTCCGGGGAGCCTGCTGGTGGGGAGAGGAGAGGGGAAAAAGCTCAGGCTTGGCTGAATTTAGGTGGAGGCCGGCGGCACTGCTCCGGCCATGGAGGTGGACAGAGGGCACGGGAGGAGGATTGGGTTGGTCCAGGGGGTCACTGGGAGTGAGAGGGTGCGAAGGAGGCGGAGAGGGCTCGGGGTGGCCTTAAATAGGAGGCGGGGTGCACCACGGAACCGTCTTGCCCGGCGAGGCCGTGGCCGTCGCTAGAGGCCACGGGAGGGCTTAACCAGTCTGGGGTCTTCTGGGCGTGGTCTGACCAGGGAAGGGAGAGAAGGAGCGGGAAGCATCGGGGTGGCGTGTGAGCATGCCATTGGGGCTCTCGGCGGCGGCAGCCCAGCGTGTGAAAGGGGCAGCAGGAGGAGAGAGAGGAAGGGGACAGTGGTGGCGTGTTGCTGCAGACGTCGAGGCGTCGACCGGCGCTTGGGCAGCCCGAGGTGGACGGGAGTCTGTGGGCGGGGCTCGGCCGCCAGCAGAAGCGCTCAGGCGGTGCTTTGGCGGCATGAGTGCGCTTCGCGTGCTCTGTCGTGTCCACTTGCGTCTTGGAGCTTCCTTGGATGCTCTAGAGTGGTCAGGAGCTAGGTGGGGCGCTGCATATAGAAAGGAGAGAGAGAGAAGGAGTTGTCATGGTTAAACAGAGAGGGAAAAGGGATGGGTTCTACCCCCAAATAATTGAGCTATAGAAGGAGGAGAGTTACTTGTGACACCCCGGATCCGATGCGCCAGGTGTCCGCCAGTTATTCGCCGTCGTTGCCGTGTCATTTGCTTGCGTGTTGCACTTTGCCATGTCATCATTTGCATTTCATCATGTCATCATGTGCATTTCATTTTGCATACGTGTCCATCTCTTGCATCCGAGTCTTTTCCCCGTTGTCCGTTTTGCAATCCGGCACTCCTATGTCCTCCGGTGTTCCCTTCTTCCCTCTTCTCTTGTGCGGGTGTTAAACTTTCTCGGAATGGCCCGAGGTTTGCCAAGCGGCCTCGGTATAGCGCCGGTAGACCGCCTGTCAAGTTTCGTGCCATTTGGAGGTCGTTTGGCACTCCAACGGTTAACCGGGTAACCGCAGAAGCCCTCTTTTGTTGCAGCCCAACACCCCTTCCAAAGTGGCCCAAAACCCACCAAACTCCCCTCCATGCTCTCGGTCGTTCGATCACGATCGCGTGGCCGAAAACCGCACCTCATTTGGACTCTCCTAGCTCCCTCTATGCCTATATATAGACCCTCCCCCGAAATTCACGGATGATCCCCCGAAACCCTAGGTTTTTCCCCTCCGCGCGCGCCGGACATGTCCGGACCGGGCAGGACACGTCCGCCGCCGCCGCCCCGGCCAATCCGTTCGCCACGTCGCCTCCCCCCCGTCCGCGCCACCCGTAAGCATGGCCTGTTCGACCCAGCAGCCCACGCCCTCCGCTCCGCCGCCGCAGCTTCGCCGCCGTGTTCCGCCCGTCGCCGGGCTTCGTCGCCACCGGCGCCGTCTCCTCCTCCGCCGGCGTCCGCCGCCGGTCATCCGGACCGCCCGCCTCCTGTCGCCTCCGGCGCCTCGGCCAGCCGCCGCCGCCGCCCGTCGCGCATCCTCCGCCGCCTCCGCCTCGGCCGCCCAGCGCTTATCTCGCCGGCCGTCGTCACCGGGCGCTGCCGTCGCTTTTGATCGCCAGATCCGGCCCGCCGCCGCCACGTCGGTCCGCCACGGAGCTCCTCGCCTCCGCCGTACCTCGTCCCCGGACCGGATCCGGCGAGATCCGGCCGGAGGAGCCCGGATCCGCCGCCCCTCGCCCCTCTCCGGCGAGATCCCGTGCATCTCCGGCGAGAAATCCGGCTGCCTCGTAATCCGTGCCAACCCGAGGTTGACCCCGAAATATCTCTAAGTCCCCAGATCTGTAATTATTTTCATGCATTTTCATCGCATCACATCTCTGCAACCGTAGCTCCGTTTTGCGCGTATAATATGTCAAATTGTTTGTCTCGACGAGTACATCATTTCATTCCATTGCATCATTTGCATTTGAGCTCATCTTGATGCCCGAAATGCTGTTGGAAGTAGGCTTCAGATCGTTAGTTCCAGAATCTTATCAGCTCGAGCTCTTTTGTCATTTTTGCCATGATTTATGTGTGCATCCTATGAGTTTGAGCTCTACATGAATGTTGGACTAGGCCATGCCATCTTTCCAGGGTGTTGACCTTGTATTTTTGTGAGTTGTGTGCTGAGTGCATCGAGCTTGTAAAGTAGGGTAGTTGCTGTTGTTGTTTTCTGGCAGATTCTGTTATATTTTGATGCCATGTTAACATGCTTCTAGTAATCATTCCATGCATAATCTGGAGATGCTCTATAAACATGTTTTGATATACAAGTCATGCTCTATCCATTCATGCCATTGGTTGCATTTATAGACTGCTGGAACATGTTCATATCTTGCTCTAAAGTTGCTTGAAAATGTTTCTGACAGATTGTTTGCATGAGATTCAATTTTCACGAGGTCGTTGTAGTTGATCCGTGTATGCTATGACCTTTCTCTTGCCATGCTTAGCTTCATAATCATGCCTTCTTACTGTTGGTTGCCTTGCCATGCCATGTATTGCTCTGTAGTGAGTGGTTCGAGCTCACGAACATGCCATGTTGAATCTGTTTTTGCCATGTCCTGATATTTCACTAAGTCTGAAATCTGTAATAAAACTTGCAATGTTTACATGGGTGCCATCATTTCTTAAGGTCCTTTTTGGCTTATGGTCAGTAAGGGACTATTGATATATGCTTTGAGTAGAATCATGTCATGCCTTGCTTTGCTATTATAAGTTCCTGTAGCATGTTGTTTGCTTGCTCTAAACATGCCTTCTGATGTTAATTCCTGGTATGTTAGTATTTTCACGAAGTCTGTGAACTGATATTTTGAGCACTTTCTCCATGCTTGTTTGAACATGTTATGATGTGATTTAGCCGTAGCTCAGTGTTCCTCTTTTGTTAAGCATCTCCTGTAGTTCGTTGTCATATGCTTTGTTTTATGTTGGGGGTGCTGTAGCATCGTTTCTTGTTGCGTGCTAAGTAGCATCGGGCTGTTAAACGCAGATTTCGTCATTCTTGTTTTGCTTGTCATTTGCAAACCGTGCATCCGATTCGGTGATCTTTATATCGATTTCAACGAAATCATCTCATCTTTCAGCGGCATACTTGGTTTGCCAAGTTGATGCCAGTTCATCATTTTCCTTCCGAGCATACATATGCATTGCATATCACATCTCGCATCGCATGTCATGTATTGCATCATATTGCTTGTGCATCGTTCCTTGTTTGATTGTGGTTCCGTTGCTTGTGTTCTTGCTTTGGGTAGAGCCGGAGGCGAGTGCGTGAGCGAGGAACCTGTTGAGAACGCCTCACGAGGATCAAGTCTTCGACAACTCGAGAACCTTGCGAGCAAGATGACCATACCCTCGAAATCACTACTATCTTTGCTATGCTAGTTTGCTCGCTCTTTTGCTATGCCAATGCTACGATGCCTACCTTTTGCTTGTCAGCCTCCCAAATTGCCATGTCAAACCTCTAACCTTTGACACCATTCCTAGCAAACCGTTGATTGGCTATGTTACCGCTTTGCTCACCCTCTTATAGCGTTGCTAGTTGCGGTGAAGTTGAAGATTTCTCCATGGTGGGCGGGGTTTTTGTTGGGATATCACAATATCTCTTATATTATTAATGCATCTATATACTTGGTAAAGGGTGGAAGGCTCGGCCTTATGCAGTGTTTTGTTCCACTCTTGCCGCCCTAGTTTCCGTCATACCGTGTTATGTTCCCGGATTTTGCGTCCCTTACGCGGTCGGGTGATTTATGGGACCCCCTTGACAGTTCGCTTTGAATAAAACTTGTCCAAAGAAGGCCCAACATTGCCTTTTACCATTTGCCTCACCACCACCTACTTTTTCCCTTGGGAGTCGCTCTCTCGAGGGTCATCTTTATTCAGCCCCCGGCCAATGCTTGTCTAAGTGTTGGTCCAAACTAGAGCGCTTTGCGGCGCCACCTCAAGGAAACTTGAGGTCTGGTTTTAGTTATACGGACTGCTCATCCGGTTGTGGCTCGAGACGAGATCTGCGCGCTACTATCGGGATGTCGGCACACCGGAGGCTTTGCTGGTCTTGTTTTACCATTGTCGAAATGTCTTGATGTACCGGATTCCGAGCCCGATCGGAGTGTCTCGGTGAAGGTCTATTCCTTCGATGATCGCGAGAGCTTGTCATGGGCTAAGTTGGGACACCCTGCAGGTATAAACTTTTGAGAGCCGTGCCGCGGTTATGTGGCGATGGGAATTTGTTAATGTCCGTTGTAGAAAACCTGAAGTTGACCTTAATTAAAATACATCAACCGTGTGTGTTACCGTGATGGTCTCTTTCCGCGTGGTCCGGAAGTGAACACTGTGTTGGAGTTATGCTTGGCGAGGTTGCTATAGGATCACTTCTTGATCATACTTTTGACGACCGTGCTTTGCCTTCTCTTCTCGCTCTCATTTGCGTATGTTAGCCTCCGTATATGCTAGTCGCTTGCTGCAGCTCCACCTCATGCCTTTACCTTACCCATAAGCTTAAATAGTCTTGATCTCGCGGGTGTGAGATTGCTGAGTCCTCGTGACTCACCAGATACTTCCAAAACCAGTTTGCAGGTGCCGATGTTACCGAGCAGGTGACACATCCAAGCTCAAGGAGGAGCTCTTAGAAGATCTTGCCATTTGTGTTGTTTCGTCCTAGTTGATCAGTAGTGGAGCCCAGTTGGGGTCGATCAGGGCCTTTTGTCGCATTTGGGGTTCTTCTTTTATTTTGGTTCCGTAGTCGGACCTTGATTGTATTTGGATGATGTAATGCTTTATTCATGTATTTGTGTGAAGTGGCGATTGTAAGCCAGCTATGTATCTCTTTCCCTTATGTATTACTTGGGTTGTGTGAAGATTACCTCACTTGCGACATTGCTTTCAATGCGGTTATGCCTCTAAGTCGTGCTTCGACACGTGGGAGATATAGCCGCATCGAGGGCGCTAAGTTGGTAATCGAGCCTTCCGACCTTAGGAGCCCCCACCGCTTGATCGTTTTTAGTGGCGAGTTGTGTCTAGAAAAATATTTTGAGTCATTTAGGATTATATATATCGGAGAGTTAGAATTCTTTTACTCCCAGTCCCTTCGACCTTCCGGTGAGGTATCGACATAGAGTTTTGACTATTCTCTTCTCAAATTTCACTAAAAATTTTTTTAGGATCACGCGGGTATCTTAGAATCGTTCGATGGTTTTATGATGACAACATTGTCTTGGTTGCCTCGACATTTAGGGGTTGTGGCGGTGTCCCGGGAGTTGAGCTCCGAGGTGTTGTCGTCATAATTTTATCGTTGCGATTCGGAATACCCGAGTTTAGTACCGACATCGAAAATCTCTTTTATGCGCTTGTTGGTGAGATAACCCGCTAACCCAAAGATCTTGAGGTGAGTACGGGAGTATTGCCATGACTTGTATAACGGATGCTTTTGAAGGTTGAGGTAGACGATTTCGAAGGTTTCTTGGTTATGTGTTGACGGATGGATACAAATGGATGTAGGGATTGTTAGTTTGAGTGAGATATTGCTCCCTGTATCCCCAACACAGATTGCATAACCGTAAAGTTTCGGGAGTTTCATAGGTGGGAATTCAAGTAGCTCTTAGGATATCTTTCCGACGGATGTATGATGTGAAATTGGGGTTCGGCGTCTAGTGGTCCGCCTATTCACGGTTGGTTTCTGATGGTCTCGTTGTGTCTTAAAGAGTCCTTGGCTATGCCGACTGGGACACTTCAGATGTCATGTGCACCGCCTTGTACATGATGGTGCTGTCTGATTGAGCCCGTAGGCCCCACCACGAAAACTTGGACGAAATCTCTATCATATGTTTGTTCCGCTTATTCTGCAAGCCAATCCTTTGTTTTGTTTTATTTTTGGTATTCGAGTTGCTTCCAAGTCAAATGTTGAATCCATACCTTTCCTAAACGGTGTTCTCATATTTCTATGGGAGTACTAATCCTTTTGATCATCGATATTGTCATGTCAATCCTTTCCAACCAATGTGCTTCTCTTCAAATGGATCCGATCATTCTCCCCATCCGCAAGATCATTTCTAAGTTTTCTCAACGGTGTTTGTTTCAACCGTCCCAAGTGGCCTTTGTTTTTCCCGCCCACCCACCCTTTTTCTTCAAGGACTCAGATTTCTTAATCAAGTATCCATTTATTCATGTGAAGTCTCTTCATTCTTTTCTTTCAATGTTCTGATCCGCTGATCCCTCGTGAAGATGCTCACGAGCTTCAAGTCCATCATCCTTCGTTCTTTTGCTTCTCTGGTGGATTTAATTCAAGCTTTAAGTGTTGATCATATTCCTTTTTCCTCATTTCAATGTCTTCTCATACCGGTGCACCACATTATCATTCTACTTCTCGCTATTTGTTATCCCGGAGTGCTCAAGATATCTCGGAGATTCGTGTTTCCACTCTGCATTCGTTCAAGCTATTTCAAGATTGTTATCTCATTTAAGCCATTTGTTTCAACCGGTGCAACATCTCGTTTAAATCTTTTCAACGGTGTTCTTTTGAGTGGGCCCTAACCCACAGGTCTTTTCCCAGGATCTTACCTGACTCTTCTATTTCCCAGAGCTATTCTAAATTCTTCTCGAAGTTTGACGTAAGAATGAGTTTATCATCAGTCAAATGTCTTCCTTCAAGATCTTTCAAATTATTTTCATAGTTGGCTCAACCTCTTCGCTTTTGATTCTTCCGGTGTGCCTCAATAATTCTTGGTGGTGTTTCTCGTTGTCATTCTCATCATTTGAAGACCGAAGAAGAGTTTCTCTTTAATCTTGGTCCATTCTCTTCAATATTCATGGTCTCATAATTGTTTTCGATTGTGAGAATTCTTTTCTTACCATCCAGAGCATTTCATGAGTTGTTTCCATTTCTTTCTTCCGAAGGCCATCATGTCATAATTCTTCATTCTCAGCGTGTAGCTATCGTTCTCCAAATCTTACCGGTGCATCGTTTAAATAGCCTCTAATCAGTTCTTGATCCCTTTGTTCTCATGTATCTAGTTTGTCTCAAGCACCTTCGTTCATTTGCTGATTCTTACCGGTGATGCACTCCTATTTCGATCATTTTCAATTCTTACGGTGGTTCGTTCAAGAGTTCTCTTTCTTTGTTATCACATCAATTCATTTGTTGTTCCAATCCTACCGGTGGTTCGTTGAAGACCTTCTCAAGTCTTCATATATCTCTTTTAATCCTTTCTACGGGAATAAGTAGTATGCCAAATCCGTTGCTTGTCATCAATTTAATTTGGTGAAGGATACGCATAACATAATTCTTATTCTGGTTTCAATCAAGTGATTAATTCCTTCTTTCGGAGTTTGTTCATGATGAATAAATTCTCGGTTTCATTTGTTTCATCTTCTCTTTTTCCCGGAGTTCCAAGCTCTAATTATCACGGAGATCCATCTAAATCATTGCAAGGATTCACCTTGTGTTTCTCAATTTCTCTTTCTTTTCATTCCTTTTGTTTACCGGAGTTCTTCATTTGTCCTTCCGGTGAAATAAGTTTTCTCGTCTCCTTGTTGATATCAATCCAATCATTAGTTTCCGTTGGTGACAGATGTTGGCATTTTCTTCTCCATTCTTCTATTCCAATGATCTATCTTCTATTCTTTCTTCCAGAGGCATTGTGATGTTGCTCTTTTCACTCATCATCTCGAATTGTGAGCATCGTGTTCTTTTCATTCTTATCCATTTAACCGGAGTGTTGTGTTCTCATTCAATATCTTTTCATCTCATCAAGTTTTCTTCTCTTTTCAACCGGAGTGCTGTCTCAAATCCCTCTTACCATTGCAGTGTGCTGTTGATTTCATCAAGTATCCTCTCATCTTGTCAAGCTCATGTTCAATTCCTTCCATTTTCAGTCGGAGTGCTGCCCAAATTATATCATTCTTCCTTCTCTATCTAGTTTTAACCGGAGTGGTTTCAATGCCTATCTTATCACTAAACCCCTTGGTTCTCGTTGTATTCCTTGTTCCTCTTTTCTAAACGGAGTGTTTCAACTTTGCTCGTCTTCGTTATGTTCTTCCTTTCATTTTGCTCAACCTCGCAAGGTTCATGTTTTCACTCGTTCGTCAGAGAAGCAACTTAGTTTTACCTCTTATCTTCCTCTTCCGTTTTCCCTCCGGTGCCATCCTAGATCTCGGGACGAGATCCTCTCGTAGTGGTGGAGTGTTGTGACACCCCGGATCCGATGCGCCAGGTGTCCGCCAGTTATTCGCCGTCGTTGCCGTGTCATTTGCTTGCGTGTTGCACTTTGCCATGTCATCATTTGCATTTCATCATGTCATCATGTGCATTTCATTTTGCATACGTGTCCATCTCTTGCATCCGAGTCTTTTCCCCGTTGTCCGTTTTGCAATCCGGCACTCCTATGTCCTCCGGTGTTCCCTTCTTCCCTCTTCTCTTGTGCGGGTGTTAAACTTTCTCGGAATGGCCCGAGGTTTGCCAAGCGGCCTCGGTATAGCGCCGAGACCGCCTGTCAAGTTTCGTGCCATTTGGAGGTCGTTTGGTACTCAACGGTTAGCAAGGTAACCGAAGCCCTCTTTGTTGCAGCCCAACACCCTTCCAAAGTGGCCCAAAACCCACCAAACTCCCTCCATGCTCTCGGTCGTTCGATCACGATCGCGTGGCAAAAACCGCACCTCATTTGGACTCTCCTAGCTCCTCTATGCCTATATATAGACCTCCCGAAATTCACGGATGATCCCGAAACCCTAGGTTTTTCCCTCACGCGCCGGACATGTCCGGACCGGGCGGACACGCCCGCCGCCGCCGCCCGGCCAATCCCGTTCGCCACGTCGCCTCCGCCGCCGTCCGCGCCCCCGCCCCGGAGCCCGTTCCGCCCGCCAGCCCACGCCGCTCCGCGCCCCCGCAGCTTCGCCGCCGCCGTGTTCCGCCCGTCGCCGGAGTTCGTCCCGCCGCCGGCGCCGTCTCCTCCGCCGCCGGCGTCCGCCGCCGGCTATCCCGGACCAGCCTCGCTCGCGTCGCCTCCATGGCGCCTCGGCCGCGCCGCCAGCGCCGCCCGTCGCGCATCCTCCGCCGCCTCCGCCTCGGCCGCCCAAGGCGCTTCATCTCGCCGGCCGTCGTCACGGGCGCGCTGCCGTCGCCTCTGCCGCCAGATCCGGCCCAGCGCCGCCAGCGGTCCGCCGCCGGAGCTCCTCCCCGCCTCCGCCGTACCTCGTCCCCGGACCGGATCCGGCGAGATCCGGCCGGAGGAGCCCGGATCCGCCGCCCCTCGCCCCTCTCCGGCGAGATCCCGTGCATCTCCGGCGAGAAATCCGGCTGCCTCGTAATCCGTGCCAACCCGAGGTTGACCCCGAAATATCTCTAAGTCCCCAGATCTGTAATTATTTTCATGCATTTTCATCGCATCACATCTCTGCAACCGTAGCTCCGTTTTGCGCGTATAATATGTCAAATTGTTCGTCTCGACGAGTACATCATTTCATTCCATTGCATCATTTGCATTTGAGCTCATCTTGATGCCCGAAATGCTGTTGGAAGTAGGCTTCAGATCGTTAGTTCCAGAATCTTATCAGCTCGAGCTCTTTTGTCATTTTTGCCATGATTTATGTGTGCATCCTATGAGTTTGAGCTCTACATGAATGTTGGACTAGGCCATGCCATCTTTCCAGGGGTGTTGACCTTGTATTTTTGTGAGTTGTGTGCTGAGTGCATCGAGCTTGTAAAGTAGGGTAGTTGCTGTTGTTGTTTTCCTGGCAGATTCTGTTATATTTTGATGCCATGTTAACATGCTTCTAGTAATCATTCCATGCATAATCTGGAGATGCTCTATAAACATGTTTTGATATACAAGTCATGCTCTATCCATTCATGCCATTGGTTGCATTTATAGACTGCTGGAACATGTTCATATCTTGCTCTAAAGTTGCTTGAAAATGTTTCCTGACAGATTGTTTGCATGAGATTCAATTTTCACGAGGTCGTTGTAGTTGATCCGTGTATGCTATGACCTTGCTCTTGCCATGCTTAGCTTCATAATCATGCCTTCTTACTGTTGGTTGCCTTGCCATGCCATGTATTGCTCTGTAGTGAGTGGTTCGAGCTCACGAACATGCCATGTTGAATCTGTTTTTGCCATGTCCTGATATTTCACTAAGTCTGAAATCTGTAATAAAACTTGCAATGTTTACATGGGTGCCATCATTTCTTAAGGTCCTTTTTGGCTTATGGTCAGTAAGGGACTATTGATATATGCTTTGAGTAGAATCATGTCATGCCTTGCTTTGCTATTATAAGTTCCTGTAGCATGTTGTTTGCTTGCTCTAAACATGCCTTCCTGATGTTAATTCCTGGTATGTTAGTATTTTCACGAAGTCTGTGAACCTGATATTTTGAGCACTTTCTCCATGCTTGTTTGAACATGTTATGATGTGATTTAGCCGTAGCTCAGTGTTCCTCTTTTGTTAAGCATCTCCTGTAGTTCGTTGTCATATGCTTTGTTTTATGTTGGGGGTGCTGTAGCATCGTTTCTTGTTGCGTGCTAAGTAGCATCGGGCTGTTAAACGCAGTTTTGCGTCATTCTTGTTTTGCTTGTCATTTGCAAACCGTGCATCCGATTCCGGTGATCTTTATATCGATTTCAACCGAAATCATCTCATCTTTCCAGCGGCATACTTGGTTTGCCAAGTTGATGCCAGTTCATCATTTTCCTTCCGAGCATACATATGCATTGCATATCACATCTCGCATCGCATGTCATGTATTGCATCATATTGCTTGTGCATCGTTCCTTGTTTGATTGTGGTTCCGTTGCTTGTGTTCTTGCTTTGGGTAGAGCCGGAGGCGAGTACATGAGCGAGGAACCTGTTGAGAA
The DNA here is from genome assembly GCA_021437245.1 of Aegilops speltoides. Classification (NCBI taxonomy): domain Eukaryota; kingdom Viridiplantae; phylum Streptophyta; class Magnoliopsida; order Poales; family Poaceae; genus Aegilops; species Aegilops speltoides. The sequence goes on from CM038145.1 coordinate 120,485,581, forward strand.
CGCCTCGAGGATCAAGTCTTCGACAACTCGAGAACCTTGCGGCGAGATGACCATACCCTCGAAATCACTACTATCTTTGCTATGCTAGTTTGCTCGCTCTTTTGCTATGCCAATGCTACGATGCCTACCTTTTGCTTGTCAGCCTCCCAAATTGCCATGTCAAACCTCTAACCTTTGACACCATTCCTAGCAAACCGTTGATTGGCTATGTTACCGCTTTGCTCGGCCCTCTTATAGCGTTGCTAGTTGCGGTGAAGTTGAAGATTTCTCCATGGTGGGCAGGGTTTTTGTTGGGATATCACAATATCTCTTATATTATTAATGCATCTATATACTTGGTAAAGGGTGGAAGGCTCGGCCTTATGCAGTGTTTTGTTCCACTCTTGCCGCCCTAGTTTCCGTCATACCGGTGTTATGTTCCCGGATTTTGCGTCCCTTACGCGGTCGGGTGATTTATGGGACCCCTTGACGAGTTCGCTTTGAATAAAACTTGTCCAGAAGGCCCAACATTGCCTTTTACCATTTGCCTCACCACCACCTACTTTTTCCCTTGGGAGTCGCTCTCTCGAGGTCATCTTTATTCAGCCCCGGGCCAATGCTTGTCTAAGTGTTGGTCCAAACTAGAGCGCTTTAATAGCGCCACCTCAAGGAAACTTGAGGTCTGGTTTTAGTTATACGGACTGCTCATCCGGTTGTGGCTCGAGGCGAGATCTGCGGCTACTATCGGGATGTCGGCACACCGGAGGCTTTGCTGGTCTTGTTTTACCATTGTCGAAATGTCTTGATGTACCGGATTCCGAGCCCGATCGGAGTGTCTCGGGTGAAGGTCTATTCCTTCGATGATCGCGAGAGCTTGTCATGGGCTAAGTTGGGACACCCTGCAGGTATAAACTTTCGAGAGCCGTGCCAGCGGTTATGTGGCAGATGGGAATTTGTTAATGTCGGTTGTAGAAAACCTGAAGTTGACCTTAATTAAAATACATCAACCGTGTGTGTTACCGTGATGGTCTCTTTCCGGCGGAGTCCGGGAAGTGAACACGGTGTTGGAGTTATGCTTGACGTAGGTTGCTATAGGATCACTTCTTGATCATACTTTTGACGACCGTGCTTTGCCTTCTCTTCTCGCTCTCATTTGCGTATGTTAGCCTCCGTATATGCTAGTCGCTTGCTGCAGCTCCACCTCATGCCTTTACCTTACCCATAAGCTTAAATAGTCTTGATCTCGCGGTGTGAGATTGCTGAGTCCTCGTGACTCACGGATACTTCAAAACCAGTTTGCGGTGCCGATGTTACCGAAAGCGGTGACACATCCAAGCTCAAGGAGGAGCTCTTAGAAGATCTTGCCATTTGTGTTGTTTCGTCCTAGTTGATCGAGAGTGGAGCCCGGTTAGGGGTCGATCGGGACCTTTTTGTCGCATTTGGGGTTCTTCTTTTATTTTGGTTCCGTAGTCGGACCTTGATTGTATTTGGATGATGTAATGCTTTATTCATGTATTTGTGTGAAGTGGCGATTGTAAGCCACTATGTATCTCTTTCCTTATGTATTACTTGGGTTGTGTGAAGATTACCTCACTTGCGACATTGCTTTCAATGCGGTTATGCCTCTAAGTCGTGCTTCGACACGTGGGAGATATAGCCGCATCGAGGGCGCTATTCTTGGAGGTAGGAGATGGCCAGAGAGGCTGTGGCAAAAGTTGAGCTCCCCAAGAATAGTGGAAGGGGTCACAATAGTGGTTTTGCAAAATGCGGAAGGTGTTTGATAAAGGTTTGGGCAAGAATATGACTTCCATTTGTCATGAGGCTCCACAGGTGAAATTACACATATAGTTAGGGCCTTCCACCAATTTGGAGCTTAATTGAAGAAAGTTGACAATGCAACTTTGGTAAACCCTAGAAATGAACAGAAATGGGTTTCCCAAGATTTAGTCATGAAAATAGGTTCTCCTTGATGCACCACTTGGTGTAGTGTCATCATTTGATCATGTGATCATGCTCACAAAAGTGGGGGTGATGGAGAGAAAGTTGGTAGTGCAAAGTTGTTCAAATATGGTTACGGACAGAAAGAGTTTTGGGGCACTTTGATCAAGTTAACTTGCTCTCCAACTGGTGCCATTTGGTCTAGATGAATTATTAGACCAATGAAGCATGCTCACCAAGTTTGAGCACATTTGGACATACTTGGCAATGTAAAGTTGCTCAAACTTCTAATGGACAGAAATGGTTTTGAAGGGTTTTTGTGAAGTTATCTTGTTCTCCAAGTCATGAGACTTGGCAAGATCATCAGATATGTCATATGTGACATGCTAGAATTTTCTTGGAATTTTTGGAGAATATTCCCTTTGTAAATATTTCAAAAGCTTGAAATATCCGAAAAGAGTTTTGAGGGTTTGACCAATATTTTGAACATAACCATGTGTTGAAACTCTTATATATGGACTATATATGTCCTATGAGTTTCCCTGAATTTTGTCAAATATTTTTGAAGCAATGAAATAATTTTTACCTATTAAAGACCATTTCTGGCCTTAAGAAAATGCCTTTAAATAAAATAGGAAAATAACTTTTAAAATTATATTTCTGTGGTTTATGGGTATCCTATATCTAATAGGAGCCAAATACATTTTTAGAAAGATTTTTACTGCCCTTAATTAAGTACTTGCAGTGCAAACCTCAATTCAGGGGTTTTTGGAAAACTAAATTTAGAAAATACTTTTTGGCCAAATTATTTTTGTAAGAAAATTCTATATTGCTCTATACACATGGCATGATCGTTGGAAAAAGGTTTTGGATCAAGGAGATGAAGTATAGGAGTTGGAGGATTTATTTGATTTTCAGAGCACTAGCAAACAGCAGGCAAAAATCCAATCAAGCAAAGACAAAACACTCAAAAGTTTTTGTCAAACCACATTTTTAGCATGATTTAATGACTTAAGTGTTGAGCCATGAAAATCAGGGTGTGACAATCAGGGTGCAAAACTCGAGCATCTCATACAACATGCATTCGTTCACGGGCGTCGTCTCGGGGTTATACCTTCGAAGCATGCGTTTTCGGAGCGGAACGCATTTGGTACGATGTAGAGGAAGTAGACGTTCTCGTAGCAGTCGTAGAGGAAGTAGTTGTACACGTTCGTCTCGGAGAGGTACTTGACGAAGCCAACATCTTCGGGGCGACGGTAGTGGTTCACGGACGTCGTGGGAAGTAGTGGAAGTAGTTGTACACGGCGACGGTAGTTGTACACGTTCGTCTCGTAGATGTCCGGGGTCGTCGGTAGAGGTACACATGTTGTCGGGGTACTTGTCGGTCCGGTCTTGGTGAAGATGTACATGGCAAACGTAGTGGTACTAAGCGCCGGTCGTCGAGGGACTTGCCGAAATCCACAGAGCCGGTGTGCTTGTTCAGGCGTCGGTCTTGCTGGAGGGGTACTTGGCGAATCCGCATAGTCGCACACAGGTCATAGTGGTACTTGGCAAAATCCACAGGGTGGTCTTGGCGTGCAGCGAACAATGGTACAGGAAGGCAAAGGCATGGCCTAAAGTGAGATTGCAGCGGCCTTGGGCGCAAAGGTGGTTGTAGCCACGAAAGGCCGTTGGAGAGGAAGCAGGGGCGCGAGGAGGGCCATGGCGGGCACGAGGCAAGGTGGTGGTGGTGGTGGTGGACGCGGACCGGGTTGATCCGGCCAGATCCAAGGCCAGGGAGGCTGCGGGCTCCTCTAGGCGCAGACGAAGACGGCGGCGGGCACGAGGAGAAGACAGGGGGCCGCTGAATGAGCTTGAGGACTACGGCTGGCGAGGCAGAGGAGGGGCACGACCGCAGGCGACGGAGGGCTGCCAGAGTTGGCCGTCCCGGTGGTGTTGCGGAGGCCGCAGTGAGACCAGCTCCGGTGCTTCTGGCGCGAGAGGCAGTAGGGGAGCGCATACAGGGCAGCGCTGGCGAGGCGGGTTCATGGCAGCGAAGGCTCCGTGGCCGGCCGGAGTGCGGAGGCGACGAGGAGGACGCGGCAGGTGAGGGAGTAGGTAGCGAGCAAGAGGAGGGAGGAGCATGGGGATCTCCTCTCCCTGGTGCGATGCGTGCGAGCGTGTGAGTGGCGGCGCGAGGGAACAAGAGGAGGAGATGGGATCGAGCGATGCTCTCCCCTGCGGCTAGGGTTAGAGGGGGGGTAGCTGGGCCTTAGAGGTTAGATGGGCTGGCATGGGCTGCGGATGGGCCTAGATGGCATGTTGGGTCGCGCTCTCTCCTTTCTCTTATTTTCCTTAGCAGAAAATCATTAGAGAAGAAAAAAAAGAAGAGAGGGTTCGAGAAAGAATTTGTGCATGGGGATAATTTTCCCGGACTCGCAAAAATATGCTCGTTCCAAGAAAAATAGAAAGGCCATAATTGAAAGATTTAAATTCAAACTCATTTGAATTTAATTCAAATGGGTTTGAACTAGGATTTGATAAAAGGAAGGTCCAAAAATGTTCGGATTTTTGATGGAGCTCCGGAAAATGAAGAAAGAAATTGTGGGCAAGGTTGGAGACCAAGATTTGAGATAACAATGGCATTGGGATTTATTTGCAAGTGTGTTTATGGGTGATTCCAAAGAATGGAATGCTTGGTTATAGCTCCCTAATAATATTGGGAGGATATGTTATAAAGAGAAGTCACCCTTCCCTCGATTTAAATGGACCGAAGATCCATGCAATTTATTTAGCTGAGTTATAAAATTAATGATATGATGGCATGATGACATGATGCAATGCACATGATGCAGAGAGGAATGCACGAACAAAACAAAATCACGCAACAAAACTCGAAATAGCTGGAAGTCTTCTGGAGCGTCGGTCTCGGGGCGTTACTGATTTCTTTAAACGCATACAGGTGAAGGTGCCTCCAGTTAGGCGTGGCAGGGAGAACATCATCAAGAACTTTCTTGACATTTGTGTAGTCTATCTTGGAGTTACGGTTCAGGTCGAAATACGTGGCCATGGAATATTTTGGGCTTAAGAGGATGAGTGTGCAATGTCTGTCACTGCACAGAACACAGAATGTTAGAAAAAAAAGAAATATCAAAATCTAAGAAATCATATGTTACGGGGCGGTTAAGGGATGACTTACTCGGGAAAGTAAGCCACAAGGAAGTTATCCTTATCTGGGTTTGCCAGAATGACACCTTCGAGGTGTGAACTCATAACTTGGCGGTCCCGGCCTTCGCTCAAGTGCTTGGCACGCATGTAGAAGGGGTCGACTATCACGATGTCCGGGGTCTTGTCTCTAATGATCCGCATCTCCATACTCAGTGAAAACAGCCGAACGAAGGTGTAGTGCAGCGGATGAAGGTTAAACATAGCAAAGATGTCATCAAACCGCAGGATGATCGTACCCCCGATGTTGCCATCCACAAAGCCCTTGCCCTCTGGCACCTTGGCCACGAAAACCGGGTATGCCACATCCTTCTCTCTGAGACGCCGCTTCTCCAAAGAAAGAACACTGTCGTGCAGACTCCGTATAGCACCGGTTGCAGCATTCAGCATATTTGGCGGTAGCATCGCCCTACCCACCACATGCACCCTCCTCGAGATATCCTTAGGTGAAGGTGGCCCGTCCTGAGCACGGATCAAACTCGGTGCCGGCTGGCTCGCACCGGCGCCCTTGTTAGTCTTTCATTTCCATCCCTTCTTCTTGATCTCCTGTAATGGGACCGAGTTCTGCTCACAGACCGCCTTCTTGAGTGTGTTGGGGCTGATAATATTTCGCACCTTAGCTATCTGAGGCTCGGTGAAGGTGGGAGCTGGAGGCGTCTCCTGAGAACTGAACGCCAGACGACGCCTGTTGCAATTGGATTTCTCCGCCGTACCAGCTAGATTGCGGTCGTCCTGGTTGAGTTCTTGAGAAAGAGGCTCGCAGAACTCGTCAGCGTACCCATGTTCGGCAAAGTACTTATCGACTTTGGTAAATGTACCATCGTCGTTGTTGTCGTCGTCCGGATCCTGTGCCATAGGGTTGTCCAGATCCTGTGCCATAGGGATGTCCGGCAGGTCCGGTAGCGTTGCGGCGTTCTTGCCATGGCCGGCAAGCACGATCGGGCGGTCTTGTCGTGGGTTGGTGTCCCCCGCCCCCAAACGAATCTGGCTCTTCGGCCAAAGCACAGGCCAGTTTACGCATGCGCTGAGGGTCATCTCATCTTCTTCGTCGGCCCCAGCAGGTCGAACCAGAGGTAACAGCTCGTCGTAGCCTGGCAGCACCCGAACCACTTCAGCTCTATACACTGTGGGTGGCACCCGAACCACTTCCGCGGCGTCCTCATAGTGGTGAGGTTGTTCCTCCATCTCCTGGGACAGCTCCCAGAATTGCTTGCCGCCAGAACCACTGGCCTCATCGTTGTGGGCCATGTTTTGCTCTAAATAGGAAAAAAGTTTGGCCAAAAAGTTGGTTATTGTCAAGGAACAAGATCATGGTCTCATCATTTAGGGTTTGTCGACACCGAGGCATCCTAAAAACTAAGCTTTTATCATTTAGGGTTTGTCGATGCCGAGGCACCCTAAAAGCCTAAGCGTACATCATTTAGGTTCTCATCGACACCGAGGCACCCTATAGAAGCCAAGGTTTCATCATTTAGGGTTTGTCGACGCCGAGGCGCCCTAAATGCTAAGTTAAGTTTTCATCATTTAGGGTTTATCGATGCCGAGGCACCCTAGGTTGGGCCACCTATGTTGGGTTTATCATCTAGGGTTTATCGATGCTAAGGAGAATTCTAAGTTGGGCCTAATCACTTGGCTCCATTGCCACCTATGGTTTAATGCAGCAAGAATGGTGGGGCAGTTGATCCTACTTAACTAAGTACTAAGATACCCCGTCCCATGCATTAGTCGCAAGTACCCCATATGTCCTATTTTTAGCAAAGTCGTGCTAAAATTCAAGGAAAATTTCAGCATGACCTTTGCTGAAAATAGGACATATGGAGTACCAATTTTAGGAGCGGAAGTTAATCGACATTCCGCAAACACAAGGGCCTCTCGGGTACTGCAAAATCATTATCCCCGCGTAATGAAGTCGCCAATGGGTCATTTCAGAAGATCACAAGTAGCATCATCACAAGTACAACCTCATCACAAGTACAGCAGCAGCAGCAGTGAATATAGGCATAACAGCAGCAAAACTGACTTACTGTTAATGAACAGTGGCTAAAGATATATAAAACTACATTGCAAATGTGCCATCTCTATAAAACAACTCATGGAAGTAAACTACTAGCAGGCTCAAAAGTCAAGTAAACTGAACATTATGACAGCTTGCAAACACAAGACCATGTCATTATCATGGCAGTCCACTATATATTTTTATGACAAAATACATCATTATCAAGGCACATTATGGCCATTTTCTTACATGATGCTAACTGTACCTAACTGAATTTTTTGACAGTAGCTCAAGCTTTTGACAGTAGCTCCTCACTTTCTGTTGCCTGCAACACTTTTTATGCTAGCAGCTCAAGTTTGTGCCATTGGAGCAAATAAGCAGGAACCAACATATGTAAGGTTTCAACAAGACTCATCATCAGTATATATAAGGAGGATCTTTGTAAACAAACAAACACTAAGAGCAGAATGTTCTTGCAACAAACATTATTGTGTGACATCGAAAGGCATCACTCTGCTTAAAGGGAAGGATGACTTAAGTGGCAGATGTATATGATTGCACCACTTGATATGCACTTCTCTATATTATATGATGTAATGAAGAACTTGATCAAAAAAAGATAAATAGGAACATCTTTCTCACCTTGGAGGTGTTGCTGCTGCTGCACTGTCTGAACTTCACTTCCTTTACCTCCTCGGAAACCTGAAATATGCAGATGTTAGAAAGGTTCTAATTTGTATATGATGATTCTAATAAAAGGGAAAAGGAGTATCAAGAACATTTTCACATGTCTAGTTGTTAGCCATTATAAATGAGTAATAGTATTATAGTTCAGCTATTCCATGGAATAACGGGCTTAAGATTAATGAACCAACAGATGCCCTAATGGAAGTAATAACGACATGACAGCAAACAACCAACAAACATGATGGGCTTAAGATTAATGAACCAACATCGACAAACCAGATGGACATAGATGTAGTGAGAGGAAAATTCTTTTCTGAATTTTTTATTTGTCTTTGAATCTATTCCCAAAGCCAGCCAGAACAAACACAACATTATTATATATGATGCACTTGCTCCTTGCTGCCTTGTACACTTAGGAGCTCACTGAAAAGCAATGACATATTCATGATCTAGTTTAGCAGCAGGTTGCAATATTCCCCTAATTGCAAGATGCATCATTTCTAATTAATTAGGAGAACCTCCTAGCGAGTCTCTCGATTCGTTTATACCGTCAATAAAAAATTCTACAAGAAAAAAAAGGTAGGCCAAATATTCATGTCACTTCCATTAGGGCATCATCTTCCTACAACTACTCATCTCCAAAGACACATGATACTACTCTCAGATCTAATACAACAACATGACACTTGTTACTATATCTAATGTTCCTACAACTCTTGTATCTACAATAGTAGCACATGATAATCGCTCTCGTATCTACAACTACAACTACTACAACAACATAAAACTACTATGCATCATCTTCCTACTATAATTGCTACTCATCTTTAGAACCAAACACCAGTAAATGCAAACCAAACTACTATCCATCCATCTAGCAAGCAACTAGCACAACTCATCCATCCATCCATCAAGCATCATATACCTAACTAACATCAACATACATACATCTACCTAACATCCATTGATCCGTGTAACAAGAGAGGAACAGGGAACAAAGATGACATGGACAAGAAGCATAGAGGCAAGGAAGAGAGGCTCACCCTGTGCAGCGGTCGAAGGAGAGCAGCTGCTGCCTTGCCGAGGAAGAGACGGCGGGAGGTGGTGGCGAGGGTCACGGCACCGTCCTTGGCTCGCCGGCTGCTGTAGAGGTGATCGGTGGTGGAGGACGGCAAGGGCAACTGGGCAGCGGAGGGTTCGGCCGGCTGGGCACGCCATGGGCGGGCGAACTCTGCAGCGTGGCGGCGGTTAGGAACCCTAGCTGTCGCCTTCGAGGTAGGTTGACGGTTAGGCCGCGAGGGGAGGGGGATTTGCAGGAGCGGGGGCAAGAGAGGGGGACGGTGAGGAGGTGGTCGGTCTGTGGGGGAAGCGAGCACGGCCGGGGACAGCGAGCACGGACAGAGAGCACGGCGAGCATGGTCGGGTGTGGGGGAGATGAGGCAGGGGAGGGATTAGAGAGAAATGTGAGGGATTGGGGATTTTTAGTGTGGGGGGAGGCTTAGCAATGGCGCACCACCCAGGGGTGCGCCATAAGTACATCCATAGCAATGGCGCACCACCGAGGGGTGCGCCATAAGTAATTTAATCTAGCCCGACTTGTCAGGTTATATACCACCTAACCCTATATACAGCAGAACCTGCCCACTAGCTTGACTGGTCAAGACGTGCACACACACCAGAGGTCTGGGTTCGATTCGAGTGCTCCCCAATATTTTTTTTATGCATTTTAAATCCTGTTTGATATTTATTTGTGTTTAAATATGTTCAAACTTGTTTAAATCATAACGGTAATATTTTTTATAAAAACAGTAATAATTTTTAAAAATATGTTCAAATTTGTTACTTGAAAATATCATCGGCGGTGGTGGAGCGGGAGGTGCGGGGGTGCTGTTGGCGGTGGAGCGGGGAGGTGGGGGTGCCGTTGGCGGTGGTGGAGCGGGAGGGCGCTGGGGCAGGTGCTCGGCGGCGGTGGAGCGGGGGAGGGTTGCGGTGGGTCGTCGGCGGTGGAGCTAGCGGGGAGGTCTGCGGTGGGATCGAGATCGAGATGGAGGGGATCGAGATCAAGTGTCCTCATGAATTCAAAATGTGCCCATGAAATTTAAAATATTCATGATATCAAAAGTTCCCATGAAGTACAATCGAGAAATGAAGACTACGATTTAAATACAATCGATCTTAGCTAGCTATCTGCTCACAATCTTCTTGCCCTTCTTTTTGCAAATGGAGTTCTTACGTGGAGCAGACGTCCTTTAGGTAGGGTGGTCCTGCTTCTTCTTGTGGTGTGTGCTGCTACTTCGTCGTCGTCATGTTCGATCTTTGGGTCGCCGTACTTGTCGAAGTCTTGCTCCTTGGCTACTCCATCCATTTCGATGATCTTCCTTTTGTCTCTCCTCACGACAACACGACTGGGCTTTGACGGGTCGGTAATGAAGATGCATTGGTCCACTTGGGAAGCCAGTACCCATGGCTCATTTTTCACGGTGATGTTTGCACCCGTGGTCTTGGATTTGGCTTCGGGTATAACCATGGTGGTGAAATACCGGTCTTCTTTTAGGACGCTCTTGGCCCATTTGACACGGAACATCGGGACCTTCTCTCCAGCGTAGCTCAGCTCCCAGATCTCCTCGATCCTTCCATAGTATCTGTCCTTGTCGTTGCCGGTGTAGGATTCCATCGTTACCCCGGAGTTCTGATAACCATCGCTCTTCATGTCCTTGTTCTCGGTGTAGAATGTGTAGTCGTTGATATCATACGCCTCATAGGTCGTCAGGTTGTGCTCGGTGCCCTGTGACAAGGCGAATATGAGTTGTTCTTCCGCGGAAGAATCCTCATGTAAAGGGTACGACAGAAGCTTCTGCTTGAACCAATGCGTGAAACATGAGTTGTGCTCTTTGATTATATCTCCGTCAGTCCTCTGTTGGCCTCGGTCATTGTACGTCTTCTCAATAAAGGTTTTGTGCTCTACCACCCAAGGATCGACCACGTCTATGTGTTGTAGCGCGACTAGGTTTGCTCTTTCAAAGTCGGCGAGTCGACCCTCAAAGTCGACATGCATTTCGCGGTGACCCTCACGGTGACCCCATCCAGCGAGCCTGCCGAGGTGCCTGTTGACGGGCAGACCAATGGGGTTCTCGATGCCTAGATAATTCGTGCGATGGGAGATGCACTCTTGATCGAAAGCCCTGGCTATACTTCCCTCGGGCGTGACATGTTGCGAACGTATCCTTTGATGACACCATTCATCCTTTCGAATGGCATCATGCTGTGCAGGAATGTCGGCCCGAGTTGGATGATATCCTCCACGATATGGACCAGCAGATGCACCATAACGTCGAAGAATGCGTGCGGGAAGTACATCTCAAGCTCGCATAGTATCACCACGATCTCTTCCTGTAGCCTTCTGAGTTTCCTCACGCCAATCGACTAACGAGAGATGACGTCAAAAAAGTTGCATAGGCCAAATAGCATTTCACGGACGTGCGCGTCCATGATCCCACGGATTGAAACTGGAAGTATCTGCGTCATCGACGACGTGATGTCATGAGCCTTCATCCTGCTGAACTTCTGCTTCGTTGGGTCTAGGTATCTACTTATCTTCCCCGCGTACCCGTAAGGAAGATTTACTCCTAGGAGGCAGGTGAAAAATTGCTCGATCTCCTCCTGACTTAGTGTGAAGCACGCGGGAGGGTAGTCATTTCCGGTCTTCTTGGTCTTTTTGCCTTTGCGACGACTTTCTGTGTCCTGCTTCGCCTCATCATCATCATCATCATCATCATCATCATCATTAGCGTGAAGCTCTGCCGATGCCCATTGATTTCAAGTCCGCCTTGCTTTCGCCCATCTTTGGTCCTCTACGGCATGTTGAGCACGGTACCAAGCAGACTCTCGCACACGTTCTTCGTGATATGCATGACATCAAGGCTGTGAGGCACACGGTGGATCTTCTAGTACGGCAAGTCCCAAAAAACAGACCTCGTTTTCCATACCTTTAGCAGCGGCTCTGGCGCCTTTCGCTTCTTTCCTGGCTCTGGTGCCTTTTGCTTCTTTCCCGGCAGTGGGCAGTCTTTCCAATTTTTCAATAGCTCGTCTATTTCCTCGCCGCTCCTCGTACACGGGCGTTTTCGGGGTTCGGTTTCACCATCGAACAGATCCTTGCGTTTCCTCCACGGGTCATTGTCGCGAAGCCACCTTCGATGTCCCATGAACATGGTTTTCGAAGACCTGGGATCTCTATCTAGCTGGCGATACGTTGTGTCATCCATGCACCTTACGCATCCGAAAAATCCGTGCACTACCCGCCCGCGAGATATCCGTAATCGAGATAGTCGTGCACCATCGTGGCGGTCACGGCTCTCATAGGGAAATATTCTTTCTCTGCGGCGTCCACGTATTGGTGGAGTTTTCCACAGTGTGTCTAGCTCCTCCTTGAAAGCCCCAGATCTGATTGATGTCGTTCCCTGGTTGTTTCGGCCCTTCAATTAGCATACTCATGTGAATGTACTTCCTCTTCATGCACAACCGGGGGAAGGTTGTACATCCACACAAACACGGGCGGGTGCTATGTGTGCTTCTCGCTGCCAAACAGATTGACTCCATCTGTGCTCGCGCCCAGCACGATGTTCCTTGGATCCTTCCCAAATTATGGGTATTCGAAGTTCAACGCTTGCCACTGCCTCACATCCTTAGGGCGACTCAGCATCTTGTCTTTTTTATTTATCTCTGGATCATTTCCGTCATCTTCCCGCTTCTTCTCCTTCCTATCCGCGTGCCAACGCAGGAGCTTTGCTACATTAGGGTCCGCAAAATACCGCTGCAGACGAGGAGTGATCGGAAAGTACCACACCGATTTTCGAGGAGATTTCTTCCTCTTCTTGTATCGAGTGACGCCGCACACCGGACATATGGTAGACTCCGCATGCTCGTCCCGATAAATGATGCAATTGTTCATGCACACATGGTATTTCACGTGCGGTAAATCCAGAGGACACACGATTTTCTTCGCCTCCTCGAAACTGGTCGGGCACTTGTTCCCCTTGGGAAGACGTTAAGTGACAGAATGACATGTTCTCGTCGAAGCATCGTCGGTCATTTTGTGTTTTACCTTCATCTCGAGCCATGGCGTTACTTTTAGGCGGGTATCCTCGGGCTGCATCCTTCATACAATGGAGTGACCGCGTCTATCTCCGCTTGATCTAGCTTGGCTTTCTCTCGGCAACAGCTCTTGCGTTATCCGTCTGCTTGAGAAGCAGCTCTTGAATATGAGGTCCTGCACCCAGCCTCCATCGCCGTCCGCTCCGGCATCTTCATCTTCATGATCATGACCTTCGTCTTGATCTTCCTCATCATCATGTCGACATCTTCTACATGATGATCGTATGCAACATCACCGCCGTGATCATGTCACGGAGATTCTTCGTCTTCTCGCCCGCCCTACGCCGCGGTGGTACTTGTCTTGTTGCCCTTCCTCATTTCTTGCCCGCCCCCATGGGCGACTTCATAGTCATCTTCATCACCTTGCCACCGATAGCCATCCATGAAACCACGCAAGAGCGGTGGTCCTGCACCTGCCCGGAATCCGGGTCCGCAATAAGGCTCTTCAGCTTGCATCTTCGACACGGACATCTTATCTCCGTCTCGTTCTTTTGAAGCATCTCGGCCTTCGCGGAGCTCAAAAACCTATTCACGATGCCTTCGGTCATCGTGCGGACCATGGTCGCCTGCGGGGTAGAGCAAAATGATATTTTAGAACCAAGAAAAAATTTGGCATGACCTTCCCTAAAAATAGGACCAAAAAGAATGCATAGTGCCAAAATTCTCGCCGAAACGGAAATGAATCAACATTCCGGCAAAATATTGGCAACTATCGCATTTCAAATACCTGTACTTGCAAACACAAACATATATGCAACACCACAAACACATGCAACACCACAAACATACATAGATCTAGCTAAGCCACAAAAAGTGCATGTGCACGTTGTTGGAGCGAGCTAGGGAGAAAAAAAGTAGATCTACATCATGAAGATAGCTTTCCCCTTACTTACCTATCAAAAAAGGTAATTTGACCACTTAATTTTGATGAATCTATGGTGGAAATGAGGTGAGGAGGAGGAGGCAGCCGAAAGCTTGGAGAAGGGGGTGGACGGAATGAAGTGGGGAAAGTGAGTGGGTAGGTGTGGGGCTGTCCAAAATATCTTGTTGGGGTCCCAGGTTACTAATGGCGCACCAGCAACAAATCGCCATTAGTAACCTGAATTACTAATAAGCGCACTGCAGTGGTGCGCCATTAGTAGTTTTAGAAAAGTATATATATATATATATATATATATATATATATATATATATATATACTAATGGCGCACCGGCCATAGTGCGCCATTAGTAGTTTAAACTAGTAATGGTGCACTGTGAAATGGTGCGCCATTAGTAGTTTTGCAAAAAAAGAATAAAAAAATGCAGTAATGGCGCACGATCTGCCTGGTGCACCATTACTAGTTAGAACTAGTAATGGCGCACTTCGACCTAATGCGCCGTTAGTATGTATGGAAAAATGAAAAAAAAAATACTAGTGGCGCACCATGCTTCCGGTGCGCCATTAATGTCTTCCACACTAATGGCACATCACCAACTGGTGCGCCATTAGTATATAGTAGTGGTGCACTGCTTCCACGGTGCGCCATTAGTATCAATCCTATCTATAGCCCTTTTCCTAGTAGTGCAAACTTCAAAGCAAAGCTTCACAGTTCCAATGCCCACCCTACTATCCTGCCGGTGGCTGATACGTCTCCAACGTATCTATAATTTATGAATTAATCATCCTGTTATATTATCATTCTTCGATGTCTTACAATCATTTTATAGCAACTTTCATGGAATTATCACGTTAGATGTCCTAGTGTGAGGACTTAGTCGTGGAGACATCGCAAGAAGATTAGCTTAAACGGGTTAAACCGGACAAAGGACACGGGGAGTTTATAATGGTTCGGCCCCTTGCGGTGAAGGTAAAAGCCTACGATCCAGTTGTGCTGGAATTGATGGGGTTTCGATGATCAGGGAGCGATTCCGCTTTACCTGGCTGTCGAGTTGTTGTTTCTTGTCCTTGAACCGTTGTCGGGTCGTTCCTTTATATACACAGGTTGACGCCCGACGGTTTACAGAATCCCGGCCGGCTCATACAAGTGTCCGGCTCGGGTTCTACTCTTTCCTATCTTAGAACACAAGTTACACTGTATATGGCGGTTTATGTCTACAGGCCCTAATCCGCCTTTGGGCCCTGGGACTCTAAATCTCTATAGTAAAGCGCCATACTCCTTGTCTTCATGGGCTTCAATATGGATGACTTGTTACAGGTATAACCCGGCCCCACCTCGGCGGTTTATACTCAGTAGTTATATCCCAACATTAGGCCCCAGATTGATTTGAACCTTTTCATGTCAATCTTCCACACTTAAAAAAATTCCTTCTTTAACACCTTCGTGTGAACCTTGTAATCCGCCATGACGTCATCTTCCAAGATTATAATAAACCGCCATGACGTCACATGCTTATTGAAAAACCATACATACCTCCCCTTTATTAATGAGCTTCTGAAAATCGAAGCGACAGCTCTGTCACTTATCCATTGTTTGGGCTCCTTGATTCTCGTGCCTGTCACTTATCCCTTCGCCTTATAAATAACGCCGAGGGTCATTTTTAGTTTTCCCCCTCATGCCTCTTCACTTCTTCTTCCTCCTCGCGTCGACCTAGCGCTCAAGCACAGCCGCCGCCGCCGCGTCTTCGTCCATGACCTCAATTCCGGCCGCTACGTCACCCTGAGCTTACCAGAGAATCGCGGTGCCTCTCCGCCGCTCCCGTGACATCGGTAAGTCCTTTTTTCCTTCCACCCTAGATCTGTCATTAGGGTTTCTGTATCCATCGGTGATCATCGGTGTTCTTCACTTGTTCTTCATAGTCGCATGAGTTTTTGATAGAAACTTGACATTTTCCCTGTGCGGCCATAGCTATAATCCATTTTTCCTCATCACGGTATCTCTTTTTTGGTAGGAAATCCCATCTGGACCTTAACTATTCCGCTGTCACAAATTGGGGTTTTAGAATTTTCTCCTTTTTTTGAACTGCGGTAGATCCGAAATTATAGCGTCAATTTGTGAATCTTGTTTTCCATCACTTAGTTATTTCAGATCTGTACCTTCCATACCAATGTAGGCGGTTTAACTTCAAGAAGTTTTATAACCCGCCAGGTAGCATTAGCCCTCTCTTAAACCGCCAAATCATCATTTTTATAACCCTGCCAATGTCAGAATCCAGTTTAACATGTATATACATCTCAACGTCTTCTCCCTCTGACCTTGCGACGCATTATACTTGTCAGTCATGAATCTTAAACCGACATTGATATTTTTCCAGATTTTCATTGACATGGGCAAACAATTCTATGCTTGCAACTGGGTTCCTTACCAGGTTACGGAAGAACAACTGAACGGATGAGTTACAACCGGCGCTTTAACGAGTAAAGAAATCATCCACTGGAGAGTCCCTAGTCGAGAAAATCCTTCTAAGCCCAAAGATGGAGAGGTGATTGTGCTTGTTGATCATCTGAGTCGAGGGTTTAGCCCTCCCGGATCAAAATTCTTCCGTGACGTGCTTGCTAGCTTTCAAATCTGCCCTCAAGATATTGGACCAAACTTCGTGTCCAACATTTGCAATTTTCAAGTGTTTTGTGAGGCTTATCTGCAAGAAGAGCCTACTGCTGAGCTTTTCAGGGACTTCTTTTACTTAAACCGCCGTATGAATTTATGTATAGGCCCAACACTGAACGTGGCAGAGTTTCCATTCAGAAGAGGAAAGATGTCAATTTTCCTCACGCCAAGCATCATAGCCACACCAAAGACTGGAATCAAACTTGGTTTTATTTCAGAAACACCGCTCCAGACGATGAAAATCCTCTGTCGGGTTGTCATGCTCACCGGCTTACCAATAAACATCTAGTTCCCCAACGACTCACTTCAAAGGAACGAGCTAAATATGCACCCTTTATGCCTCCGAGCCTTTATGGCGAATGGTTTAACTGGCATCGACTTTGTTCGCTGTTGGGTTTCTTGGAGTATCTTGCCCTTAAGACGTCCCCGGTTTAATGTGCGAGTACACAGGAGATCTCAAAGATCCTTAGCGGCATATTTATATTCAGCTAACTGACGAGGAAATTACTAAATCTGTCAAGAAGATGCTGGATGAACCGGTATCTGAGTGCAGCAAGACAGGGCTCAGTCCTTTCTGTGTTTCCAATAAACCGCCAACTGTAAGAATTGCATCATTCTTGTCTTAATCCGTCCCCTCTTAAATATTTCTTTATACCTTGTTGTTCATCTTTGCAGGGTGATGATCCGTTTTGGAAGAGGAAACCGCAGGATAAACCGGCGAAGCTACAGGATAAGACGGTGAAAGCGACGCACTAAGACCAAAGTCACAAAGAAACCTACAAAAAAAACAGCCGAGTCCCTTGACCTGCCCAATGATGAAGAGCTTGATGATCTGGAGTGAGAGGTAGAACTTGATTCTGTTGGTTCTTTTTTCATACACCTCATTGACAATGATCACTATCAGGATGACGCGGAGGCTAGTCGTGCTACTGATGTGGAGGTAATTATTCTTTCTTATGACTCAGATCCTGTGCCAACACCAAAAACCCGTCAAGCAGTCCAGAAAGTAAAATTTTCACACCCTCTAGCTTATTTGGACCCGCACTTTCTTTTGAAGACACAACAGCATGAAACTCGCCGCATAGCCCGGCATAGCGGCCAAGTGGTTACCTCCTCAGGTTTACCGAACTCTCCGGTTCGTAAACGCCGCCAATAGGTCTCTTGTACTTCTGATACACCTTATCCCAGGGCGGGTTATTTCTGATATCCTCTTAATCCGTATAACTGGAATTACCAGGGGACCTCCCATTCATCTTCTGGCGAATCAACATCGACGAAGGTTCCAACACTTAAAACGGTTCCTAGGTGAGCAGATTTTGCTAATCCGTCATACCTTTATATTTTTGATCCTTGCACTGTTCTGATGCATACTTATTACTTTCCATCGCCAAAGCCAGAACCATCAAGAAGGCCAAAGTGAACAAACTGGCTGAAGACCTCAATAAGGATGAAACGGAAAAAACTCCTGAACCATCACATCCAGATGTTGACAATATTCCTGGTGGCCCATCGTTGCCGGATCAAGCAACTGAAGCTGAGAACATGGATATTGACCCATTGGCTCATGCTGATGATCCGCCAAGCCCGGCTAAAGGTGCTGATGACGATGTTTTCATTACTGGCATTGGTTTCACCTCTCCTGGCAATCCTATTGCTTTATCAAAGCATAGTGCCAAGGAAGAACTTTCTTCTATGGACAAGGGCAAGTGGAAAGCTGATTTATCAAGCTATGCCCACCTCAACGCTCAAGATATTTTTTCTAGATTCTTAAACCGCATGCACACAAGCCGCGACTATGAGGCCGGTTTAGTGGGCCTGATGAAAGAGTGGTATGAGGTAAATATCACTCACTCTGCATAAACTGTCTTTCCTTATGACTGGCTTAGACTATCAATTCCAATAGCCCCCAAGTGCCGGTTCATAATATTAATGTGAACCAGGACTTGTAGTAGAACAATATTTAATTTTGCCTGCATAGCCCCGAGGGACCGGTTTATACCTTTAGGATGAACCGGTACATTTCTGTCATGAAGCTTCCAAAAATCTTGATAATCATCTTTGTAATCCGATTGAAGAGGAAAAAACCATAACCTTGACTTCAGCAAATATGCATTAGCCCCCAAGTGCCAAGTGTATAACTTGTTATGTGCTTGGGACTTAAAATGACAGTTGATAAGAAGCAATATGCATTAGCCCCCAAGTGCCAAGTGTATAACTTGTTATGTTCTTGGGACTTAAAATATGCACTACCAACTTATTAAATGTCTCTTCCAGGCTAATCTGAGCAAAAAGGAATCTCAAATCACCGACCTTCAAGAAAATATCAGGTCCTAGCAAGAAGAAACTTCCAAGGCTGAAGGTGAACTAACCAGCGCTTTAACATCCATGGAACAACTGAAGGAAAACTTCAAAAGTGAAGGGGCAGGATGGGATGCTGAAAAAGCAACTTTGCTAAAGCGGCGGAGGATGCTGAAGCAGCCCTTAATCCGGTAACAGAAGAACTGACTGGCTTGAAGCGGCAAATCAATGCTATGACCACTGTTGTCTTTGGTAAATAACCTCTTCATAAGCTTTAACTAAGTAACATCCATGAAACTGTCAGTTTAATAATACTTTGACCATTGCAGGTAGCCATGTTACTCATCTTCGCTCGGATATGCGCAAAAAACTGAAGGCTGCATATACACTGATAGAGCAATTATATACTGGCGTTCAACGAGTCATCTTCACAGCTTCACACAATAAACCGCCCCCAACTTTAATTAAGGATACGTTGGAAAAATTATCTATGATGCATGCCGGCTTGAAGAATTGAAGAAATCAGCTACTAGGGCCGGTGCTCTTACTGCATTGACTCGGGCCAAGGCATCGATATCTGACCTTGATCCGGAAGATATTGGAAACGGCTATCTAGGCCAAAAAGAGGACAGGTCAGATTTTGATAATGACGACCTCAGGGCCATAACGAGGGAAATGCGTCCACTGGCAAGCAAATTGGTTGAAGACACTGATTTGTCATTTAACCAGACGATTTATGATGCCAACAACAAATGGGTTAATGCACCGACTTATGATGTGCAAAATCTTATCCCGCCAATCCATAAACATACCTATGCCCTTGATGTTGAACCGTCCGCCCTTATAAGTGATGATGTTGTCTTAAAAGCCTTAACTGGGATTGACTGGTCCACCATTGACTTCCAGCCATTGGGTGGAGAGGAGGAGGGTGAACCAGCGTAGGATGATCCACAGTCTTCAGGTCAGCCTGGTGAAGACTCATGATCTGGAGACCGGTTTAGTTTCTGCACACTGCCATCTGTGTGATAAACCATTATCCCTTTGGGTCATCAAAGCGCCTTGTAATATGGTAGTTTAAACACTTGGTCTGCTATGCCATCATGCATATTCACTTTGCATAATACTGTTAATCCGTCATGATTATGCTATGTGTGCTTATGATGCTTAGCAGCTTTATTTAATCCTGTTTCTGCATACAAGAAGCTTAAAGTGTCCTGGCGGTTTATTGTCGGACGGGTCATAACACTCAATATAAACCCAGGGTTTATAACCAAGGCTATACTTTCAAGAAAAATATGAAATATATCATACCTGTGATATTGAATCACATCGTTGGTTTACCAACTTATTGTAGTATGGGTGATAACCCAAATCTTGAGTACTGATAATTCCCACCATGTTTTGCCGGTTTATAATGAAGTCGTACCGGGTTATAAAAAACAGCGGATTATCCATATATCATACTGGCGACTTGTAGTCAAAGCCAGACCGGGTTAATAAACATCGGATTTAATATAAACCTCATCAAAATAAACATCGAAAAGAAAGATTTGCGAAGAAAACATGAAAAAAGACGAGGCTTTGCATGGGCTGCCAGGCCACTGAGTTAAACCATTTTACAAAGCCTTATAAGATGGACCTCACATTAACCAATCGTCAATTTAACTATGACAAGTTCAGAGTCTTTATAAGATTGACTATCAAGCGTTCGACGGGTCTTACCAGGATTACCTGGACAGAGTGACTTACTTAAAAAGGCAGGATAACCCGGGGTTTTAGGTGAATACACCTGGCTTCCAAGCCTGGCTTTTATAGCCTATTGCAAGGTTATAGACTCTTTGTTCTTGTAGAAGCAAAGAGCCCCCAAGTAATATTTTGAGCTGTGCTCAGTGGGCGCCTATGCTTGAGTTGTGCTTTGCAACAAACTCTCTTTGGCTCCTTATGATTCTGGGTATGAAGCCCAGAGCTCCTTTTTTTGTAGCTTTATAAGACGGATTACTGGACAATCAGAACTCCTCTTTATAAACAGAAGCCCCCATGTAATCAATTTTTTTAAGGAAGAACGGCAGAGGCCCCGCTTTAGCAGGGATGCCGGTTTATTATATTGATCATAATATATACATTGTCAAGAATATGTACATAATAGGAGCCTATGGCTCAGGTGTAATAAGGCCGAAGATGAGCAATATTCCATGGCCGACGGGTCTCCTCCTTCGATTTGCGTGAGTCTTTGTGCTCTCGAACATCGATAAGGTAGTATGACCCGTTGTTCAGATTCTTGCTGACCACAAAGGGTCCTTCCCAAGGTGGGGATAACTTGTGCACATCGGTCTGATCCTGGATAAGCCGGAGCACTAAGTCGCCTTCTTGAAAAGCTCTGGTTTTAACCCCGCGGGTGTGATAACGCCGCAGATCTTGCTGATAAATCGCCGAATGAGCCGCCGCTAGGTCATGTTTTTCAACTAACAGGTCCAATGCATCTTGGTGTGCTTGTTCGTTGTCCGCTTCAACATAAGCTGCCACTCGAGGCGAGTCATGGCAAATGTCACTGGGGAGAACTGCTTCTGCTCCATAGACCATGAAGAAGGGTGTACAACCC
Source organism: Aegilops speltoides (assembly GCA_021437245.1). NCBI lineage: Eukaryota > Viridiplantae > Streptophyta > Magnoliopsida > Poales > Poaceae > Aegilops > Aegilops speltoides. The sequence goes on from CM038145.1 coordinate 120,506,981, forward strand.
GTAGATCTATTGGGGGTGGTATTAATGCTCCACAATACGGAAGGCAACTCTTCCACCCAACAACCCGGCGTCCTCTGCAAAGGAACCATAAGCTGCGGCTTGATGCCTTTCAGAATTTCTTAATTAGCTCTCTCAGCTTGACCATTAGACTGGGGGTGAGCCACTGATGACACATCAAGCCGGATGTGCTCTCGTTGACAAAAGTCTTCCATAGTACCCTTGGAGAGGTTCGTGCCATTATCTGTTATGATGATGTGTGGACAACCAAAGCGGAAAAACACCTTCTTCATGAATTGAACCGCCGTGGCTGCATCACACTTGCTGACTGGCTCCGCCTCTACACACTTAGTGAACTTATCGACCGCTACCAGAAGGTGGGTCTTCTTATCCTTGGACCTCTTAAAGGGCCCAACCATATCCAGCCCCCAAGTTGCAAATGGCCAAGTGATTGGAATCATCCTCAACTCCTGAGCCGGAACATGGGCTCTACGTGAAAACTTCTGACAATCGTCACACTTCCTGACCAAATCCTCAACATCAGCATGAGCCGTTAGCCAGTAAAAACCGTGTCGGAAAGCTTTAGCCACAAGGGATTTTGAACCGGCATGATGACCACAATCCCCTTCGTGGATTTCACACAAAATCTCATAGCCTTCTTCAGGAGAAACGCAGCGCTGAAACGACCCCGAGACACTGGAGTGATGTAACTCACCATTGACAACGGTCATGGACTTGGACGGCTGGACTGTCTGCCTGGTGTCACACCCTGCATTTTGTAACATTTCACTTGCATGAAAATTTGGACCAACAAAAACTTTATGCTTTATTTGGCTTTTATTTGGAGTTGGTTTTCTCTATGTGGTTTTCAAGTGCTCTTAATAGTCAACTACTCCACCTTCTATACTTCATCTCCTTGCCCCAAACTTCTGTCCAATGATCATGCCATGTGTGTAGAGCAATATAGTATTTTCTTACAAAAATAATTTGGCCAAAAGTATTTTCTAAAATTAGCTTTCAAAACCCTTGAATTAAGATTTGCACTTTGCAAGTACTTGATTTGAGGTGTGAAAAATCTTTCAAAAGTATATTTGAAACCTATTAGATATAGGATACCCGAAACAACAAAAGATAATTTTAAAAGCTATTTCTCTATTTTATTTAAAAGCTTTTTCTTAAGGCCAGAAATGGTCTTTAATAGGTAAAAATTATTTTATTGTTTCACAAATATTTGACAAAAATCAGGGAAACTCAGTGGACATATATTTTCCATATATAAGAGTTTCAACATATGGTTATGATCAAAATATTGGACAAAACCCCCAAAACCATTTCTGCCCATTTCAAGGATTTGAAATATTTCTACAGGAAATATTTTCACAAAAATCCAAGAAAAATCCAGCAAGTCACAAATGCATGTTGTGATCACCTTGCAAAGCCTCATGTCAATTAAAGTCATTTTGGTTCACCAAAATGCCCCAAAACCCTCTCTGACCAGAATCAAGTTTGAGCAACTTTGTACTACCAACTTTCTCCCATTGACCCCAACTTTTGTGAGCATGTTCACATGACCAAATGAGGCCACTACACAAAGTGGTGCATCAAGGAGAAGTGTTATGCTCAACTAGATCTACTCAAGTTTATTTCTGCTCATTTTTAGGGTTTACAAAAGTTGCATTGGCAACTTTGCCCAAATAATCTCCAAATTGGTGGAAGGCTATATTTATATGAGTCATTTCACCTTGTGGAGTCTCATGGCAATTGGAGTCCATTTGCTTGCTCAAAACTCTATCAAACACCTTCTGACATTTTGCAAAAACCACTGTTTTGACCCCTTCCACTATTCTTGGTGGGCTCTAATTTTTACCACAGCCCCTTCTAGTCATATTTTACCTCCAGTAGGTTCTCCTAGCTCAAACTCAATTGTTGGGGGGATGAAAATCTCTCTCTCCCTCTCTGGACAGCCATTTTCTCCCTCTTCCTCACCTCCCTCCTCCATCCAGTGGCCATCCAGGGCACCCAATGCCCTTCCCCATTTGTTTACTTCCCCCTAGAGCCCCCAGACACTAGTGGCCAAGCCCAGAGCGCGGGAAAAATGGCCATGCCGGCCATATGCACGCTCTGAGCGCTGCCATCTGATGCACCCCAAGACTGCCCGCCCCTTCCAGCCGCTTCCGCCACCTCGGCCCTCCCCTCACGCCAACCGACGCCTCGACGTCGCGACACGCCACGCACTGTCCCCTCCTCTCTCCTCCTCCCCACGCCTCCGCTAGCTTAGCGAACAAGGGCCGCCTGAGCGCACTCAGTGGCGTGCTCACACACGCTGTGCCTCCGCCCCTCGCTCCTCTCTCTCTCTTCTTCCCCTGGGAGTAGACGACCCCCACGAACGCCCTAGACACGGCGCCAGCCCCTCCCGAGGCCCGTAGCGGCGAGCACAAGCCCGCCGGCGCACGAGCCCACGATGGACCATCGTTCGCCTACTTAAGGGCATCCCCGAGCCCCTCTCTCCTCGCCAATCACTCTCTGCACCACCAAGTAACCCCCTTGCACCCCCAGTTCTTCTCCAGGAGCGCCCGAGCTCGAGATCGAGCTTGAGCTCCGCCGCCTCGGGACTCCGGCGAACTTGTGGTACAGGCCTCCGTTGCCGTCTCTCTCTCTCGATCTGGACTCTCCTGACCTTCCTGATCATTTCCCCTCCGTTTCCCCTCTCATTTGCAGCCTAAAACGACCGGAGCCGTCGACACCCGAAGCTCCTCCACCGCGAACCTCGTCGCCGGCAAACCCCTGCACTCCGGCGGCCAACTCCGGCACCACCCGAACGGCGACACAACGAGGAGTCCAGCGGTGCTATCAGCTCGACCCGCCGTGCCCTGCATCGCCGCAGGTGAGCACGCCGGCCCTCTGGTCGCGAGGTCAGAGATGACAGGCGGGCCCTGCCTGTCATCCTCACCTCTCTCTCACCCCCTCTCTCTCCCATCGGCAGCTGGCCCCGCCCGTCAGGTTTAAAACTGGCGCGTCTTGTATGTTGGCTCGGCTGGGCCGGCTTCTTTGGTGGGCCGCTGCCTCATGGCTGTTACGGCCCGCAGCACAAAGGTGCCCTTTTCTTTTCCTTTCATCACTTTTTCCAAAAATTCCACTGGATTAAATAATAATCCAAATGCAATAATTCAACTCCTAAATTCTTATAAAAATCCCACCTATTCATTGGTGTAACTTTCATAAGTATCCATCAAACTTTTCTGTATAGTTCAAATTTAAATTCAAATTTGAGCATTTAAATCTATCTTTGAAAATCCATTTCTCCCATTCTACCACACCAAATCCCAAACTAGGAATTTTCCCCTTCTTAGTTTTCACCCTAGTATTTTACAAAATCAAGTTGACATTTTTCTAAGCACTTTGACTTTTCTGTTTCTATTATTACCTTATTTTTCTCGTTATTATTTTGCGACGATAGATTGCGTTGTTGACGAAGGGGTTGGACCAGAAGACTTTGAAGACCCAGAAGACTTTGTTGAGCCAGGCAAGCAGCCCTTTGACCATGTCTATGAAACCCTTTTTATGCATGTCATATAGCACTTATTATTGTTGCATCGGAATCATGAAGGAAGGGTAACCACTTTGGTGGGTTGCCTCCATTACTTTTCTCGTTGACACTTGCATTGTGCATGACCCTAACTTCTTATGAGGGTTATGCCGATGGGAGTAGATAGGATGCTAAGTAGTTTGCTACGCAAAAAGGGATGGGAATATGCATGTGATGGAGACAAAGTATTTTCAAAAGTCTTTTCGAAAACCCCGTCGGGTGCCACTTATGCCCGCGGGAGATGATGAAATGGGTAACCACTTGATGACGAAGTGGTGTACCGAGGCAAGTGTGTGTGTTGTTTTCGAAAACGGATTAGATTTAAGATTTGTCGACTGTCCCAACCTTACATGCGCAACCACTCTACCCTTATATGGGAAAGGGCATTATTGATTACCTAGGTCGATACTAGCTTGGAGCCCATTACATAGTGACGGGGAGAGTTGGTGCTCTCTCTCGGGGCGGGTCGTGCTGTAGGGCGGCCATGACTGTTTTCACAGGGCACCGAACACACCGTTGGTACCCCGTGCTTGTGGTATATGATGAATATGGGAGCGAGGCTCCCCAACTTTATGACGTGAAATGTTGGGCACGGGGGTTACTACCAATCGAGTGGACTCCATGTTAGTGTCGTCTAGGGAAAGGTAGTGATTGGGTGCTTACCCCGGGTACTTGAGGTACCGCGGGTCGTGGATGACACGGAAGTTCCCCGGATCTTGTGGGTACAGTGTGCAACCTCTGCAGAGTGTAAAACTATTCGAATAGCCGTGTCCACGGTCAAGGACAGTTGGGTGGTGCTGCTTAAACTACGTCTAGAGTTTTCAACCGTGTGTGTGTGTGTGTGTTGATAAAACTACTTGGGTCAAGTCAAGGGACTTGACACGATTGAGATGGGTTGGTGCCCACTCTGTTTGTGATAAATGGGTTGGTGCCCACTATATTTATGTTGATATCTGTAACCAGTCCTCATGGTTACTTGGACTCTCTTGATGCATGCTTTATAGGATGTTGAACATGTCTTTACACTCAAAACTAGCTTTATGCAAAATTTACCTATGTCATGCATTGTTGTACCTTGAACCAAAACATGGGTTGCTTGCGTAGTACATTCAAAGTACTCATTGGCTTGCCACTGGTTATTTAATTGACCAGCATGGAAGAACCGGAGTTCGAAGAAGAATTCTTTGGAGACGATCATGCGAACTAGGGCGTTTCGGTCGTAATGCCTGTAGGGTTAAGGCAGATGGCATGGGTTCTATTTCTCGACGAAGATTTCCGCTGCTTTGTGTTTCATTTGATGTTCAGCCCTTAAGGCTTTATCAATGTAAGACTTGACCATAATGGTCATAATTTGTGTAAGAAGGTATGTATGGATGTAAGACTCTTGTTATTCAGTTTCGTGTGTTCAAGTGAGCATTGATCTCGGGATCATCAGACACGTGCATTCGGTGATCACGACTTATGAGTCGGGGTCCCCACAGAGCTGGTATCGAGCCATCCCGACCGTAGGGAAGCCTTAGTTAGCATGGACGTTAGTTAACTTGAGACCATCTAAACCTCTCTTCTTTTACGAAGCTTACCCCACCCAAGATGCATTTTCCTTATTGACCTCTCCCATTCAACCTTTGTAGATGGCTGCCGTGCCAAGACTTCCGACCACGGTTTCCGTGCTTCTCGAGGATAGCCTCAAGAAGTGCAGTTCCACCGAGCCCCCACTTTCACCTACCATGAGCATTGGATCAATGACGCCGAGACGGAGTATCATGTGGAAGTGATCGTGAAGGCCAATGACTCTCCAACAAGCTGGTTCTTCGAGGGACCCCAGATGGCAACACTAGTTCTTGCCGTCGAGACGGCAACCCTCAAGGCACTCACCCGCCTCCGAGACCTTCTTCCAGAGATGGCAGACGAGTTGGCAACCCGTTTCTTGCCTTATCGGAAGGAAGGTGAGGATGAGAGCAATGCACCAGCTCCACCATTAGAAGAAGGACTTCCACTCCAATTCCAGACCTACTTCAGCCTTTGTGCCGGTAGTTTGGCGCAACACTTGGCCTCGGAATCAATGGAACTCCGAAAGGAACTTCATGAGACCAAGGCACTTCTTCACCAAGCACAAGAGAAGACGGATAGGATCAAGAAGGAAGGTGCTCCCCCTGGACAGCCCGCAATCGCATACAGAGGAGGAAGACCCAGTAGAGCCAGACTACGCGACCGAGCATTCCACCACTTAGGCATCATTCACAACTTGGATATGCCCGTTAGTAACCCTACGGTAGGATAGGTCGTGTACCCCTATGCGAAGTCGAGTCCATGTAACTGTTCTTATGAAACCATGTAGTGTTGTGTTTGCTTTTGTTGTGTTTGATGGATGTCGTGCTTTCCTTCGGGAACTTGTAAACGACTACATCACCCATTTGGACTTTAATGAATGTGTTTGGCCCTTTTGGCCCTTGCATGAAAACAATTAGTGTCATACCAACCCCCTTACTAGGCATCCCATCTATGTTGCTTTCCCCATCTTTCCCCAATCATGAAACCTTGACCACTCCAACAGATGCTGTTGTAACACGTCTTGGTACCTCTACCCAAAGAAGAAGAAGCCGGAGGTTCTGCTGAAGCGGGAGTCAGCCAGGACCAAGCCCAAGGACAGACTCCACCCCCTCCTCCAAGCATGGACATGGCTCAGCTTCTCCAAGCCTTCCGAGAGGAACGCCAAGCCAACACTGCAGCCCTCCAGATGATTGCTCAAGCTGTCAATCGCCAGCCGGCGGGGCACGGCAATGGACGTTCCACACTGGTGGAGTTCAAGAAGCATGCGCCACCCACCTTCGTAGAGACTGCTGAACCCCTGGATGCAGACGACTGGGTCCGCACCATTGAGGACTTGTTGGACCTAGTCGGCTGCACTGAAGACCGTGAGAGAGTAGCGTATGCTGCCCACTGTCTCGGGGGGACTGCCAGAGCTTGGTGGGATGGATTCAAGGCTATGCATGTTGAGCAAGACATCACTTGGGACACCTTCAAGACAGAATTCCGCAAGGCCCACATTCCCTCTGGAATCATGGCCATCAAGAAGCGTGAGTTCGAGCCTCAAGCAAGGTAGTAGCACTGTCAAGGAGTACATGCAGAAGTTCGAGTGTTCTCTCAAGGTATGCCCCGAGGATGTCAAGACGATGTTTGCGAAAGGAGCGCTTCATGGAAGGCCTTAACCAGACTCTGCAGTACTCACTTGTTGTGTGTGACTGCCCGACCTTTCCTGATCTGGTGAACAAGGCACTCATGCTTGAGGACAAGCGACGTGCTCTGGATGATACCCGCAAGCGCAAGATGATCAGCAAGGGTAGCTCCCGCAACCAGAAGCCTCGCCCGTGGCAGCCAGCCCCGGTCAAGCCAACCTATCAGCAGCCAAGAGCTCTTGTACCCCGCACCAACTATCCACCTCAGCAGTATGCCAACCCCAGGCCAGCTTACAACAACCCCAATAACAATGCTGGCAAGAGCAGCAACCCCAACCAAGTCACTTGCTTCGGATGTGGACAGCCAGGACATTACTCCAAGAATTGCCCCAACAAGAAGCCCGACGCCCCGCGCCCCAATGCGCAGAATCTAGGACAAGGCCGTGGAATGCCACCAAGGAACCAAGCTCCCCGCAACCTGCCCAACAATGGCAAGGGTCGTGTGAATCATGTCACTGCAGAAGAAGCCCAGGAAGACCCGGACGTCGTACTGGGTACGTTCCTTGTCAATTCAGCACCTGCAACTGTCTTGTTTGATTCTGGAGCCACGCATTCATTTGTCACCCAAAAGTTTGCATTAAAAAGTGGCATGACCCCTACACCCCTGAATAACCCCATGGTGGTACAAACCCCCGGAGCAGAGATGAGAGCCAAGATAGGATGTAAAGGTGTCGGGATTGTTATCAATGGGGTAGACTTCTTAGCAGATCTTATCATCTTAAGATCGCAAGGCTTGGATGTGATCTTAGGAATGGATTGGCTCATCAAGCACCAAGGCTTGTTAGATTGTGCCAACCGGTCTGTCACTGTGACTAATGACCAAGGAGTCGAAGTTAAATTCTCCTCCAACCCCTCCTCTGCTCAAGCCAACCAAGTCAACTGTCTGACTGAAGTTGGATTGGAGCAAGTGCCGGTAGTATGCGAATACCCCGATGTCTTTCCTGATGAGCTACCGGGAATGCCTCCTGACCGAGACATTGAGTTCATCATTGAGCTCACACCCGGAGCGGGACCCATCTATAAGAAGCCTTATAGAATGGGATCAGAGGAGTTAGCAGAGTTGAAGAAGCAACTGGAAGAGCAGTTGAGGAAGGGATTTATCCGCCCTAGTGCCTCCCCTTGGGGATCACCTGTTCTGTTTGTGGCAAAGAAGGACGGTACCATCCGCTTGTGCATTGACTACCGCTCCCTCAATGAAGTTACAATCAAGAACAAGTACCCACTTCCCAAGATTGAAGATCTGTTTGATCAACTTAACGGGGCCAAGGTGTTCTCCAAGATCGACCTCAGATCTGGGTACTACCAACTGAAGATCAGACCCCAAGATATTCCGAAGACGGCATTTGTAACCAGATATGGCATGTATGAGTGCACGGTCATGTCCTTTGGATTGACCAATGCCCCAGCTTACTTCATGTATCTCATGAATAAGGTCTTCATGGAATATTTGGACAAGTTCGTTGTTGTCTTCATTGATGACATTCTTGTCTTCTCAAAGTCGGAGGAAGAGCACGAGCGACACTTGAAGATGGTCCTAGACAAGCTTCGAGAGCACCAACTGTATGCCAAGTTCAGCAAGTGTAAATTTTGGCTGCGTGAAGTTGGATTCTTGGGTCATGTTTTGACTGAAGAAGGATTGTCGACGATCTGCTAAGATTGAAGCCGTGGTGAATGGCAATCCCGAGCAATGTGAAGGAAGTCGAAGCTTCCTTGGACTCGCGGGATATTACCGCAAGTTCGTTGAAGGATTCTCAAGCATTGCCCGACCCATGACTCAGCTCTTGAAGAAGGACAAAAAGTTCGAATGGACGCCGAAGTGCGAAGAGAGCTTCCAGGAGCTGAAGAAGAGACTAACCACCGCCCCAGTTCTGGCCACACCAGATATACACAAGGAGTTTGTGATATATTGTGATGCATCAAGAACCGGACTGGAGGTGTTACGATGCAAGAAGGCGAGTCGTAGCTTACCTTTCAAGGCAACTACGGCCTCATGAAGAGAACTATGCTACTCATGACCTTGAGCTAGCAGCAGTGGTTCATGCCTCAAGACATGGCGACATTACCTCTTAGGGAAGCGGTGTGAGATATACACGGATCACAAAAGTCTGAAGTATATTTTCACTCAAAAGGAATTGAACATGAGGCAAAGAAGATGCCTAGAGTTGATCAAGGATTATGACCTCAGTGTTCAATACCACCCTGGGAAGGCTAATGTGGTTGCAGATGCATTAAGCAGGAAGGCTTGTTCCTTGAATGCTATGTTTAAAGACAAGCTACCCGCCTTGTATGAAGAACTTGAAAGCTTCGGGTTGGAACTGGTTGCACCAGGATTCTTAGCCAACCTCGAAGTCAAGACTACCTTGATGGATGATATTAAGGAAGCTCAGAAGGGACACGAAAGTATTGAAGGCATCAAGAGGAAGATCAAGGCGAGCAAAGCCCGAGATTCTCGGAGGATGAGGAAGGAATTGTGTGGTTTGGGAATCGATCTGCGTGCCCAACAAGGTTGAGCTCAAGAATTTGATCTTGCGAGAAGCTCATGACACCCCGTATTCCATCCACCCTGGAGGAACCAAGATGTATCCAGACCTGAAGGAAAGATTTTGGTGGCACGGGATGAAAAGGGAGATTGCCACCTATGTTGCAAAGTGTGATGTATGCCAAAGAGTCAAGGCTGAATATCAGTGACCCGCTGGATTGCTCCAACCACTCAAGGTTCCCGAGTGGAAATGGGATAAAGTCGGAATGGACTTCATCACTGGACTACCTAGGTCGAACAAGGGACATGACTCCATCTGGGTCATAGTCGATCATTTGACCAAAGTAGCCCACTTCATTCCTGTTAAGACTACCTATAGTGGCGACCAGCTAGCAACTCTATACATCAACAGTAATCGTAAGCCTTCATGGTGTGCCCAAGGAGATTGTGTCGATCGAGGAACCCAGTTTACCTCAAGGTTCGGAAGAAGTTCCAAGAGGCCACAGGAACCAAGTTGTCCTTCAAGATCGCTTCCACCCGCAGATCGGAGGTCGATGTAACAAGTAAATCGAGATACTCAAGACATGCTCCGATCCTGTGTCTTAGCATATGGGGCTAAGTGGGAAGATTGCCTCCCTTTGCCAATTCTCCTACAACAACAGTTATCACCAAGCCTTGAGATGGCACCATTTGAGGTGTTATATGGACGAAATGCCGCACACCCTCAATTGGTCGAGACCGAGAAGGACTTGTCTTTGGGCCCGATATCCTCCGTGAAGCAGAAGAGCAAGTTCAGCTAGTCAGAGAGCGACTGAAGACCGCCAAGTCAAGGCAGAAGAGCTATGCTGACGCTCGTCGCCGACTAGTAGACTTCCAAGTCGGAGACCATGTATACCTGCGAGTAACTCCTCTTAAGGGAACGAAGCGTTTCCACGTTAAGGGAAAGCTCGCACCAAGGTTTATTGGTCCTTCGAGATCACAAAGACGACGAGGAGAAGTGGCTTACCAATTGAATTGCCACTGAACTATCCGATGTGCACAACGTATTCCACGTGTCACAACTCCGGAAGTGTCTCCAAGTTCCAGACAAGCCTGATCTCTACAAGGACGTCAATCACCAAGCCATTGACCTTCAGCCTGATTTGACTTATCGTGAGAGGCCCATCTGCATTCTGGATGAGGCCGAGCGACACACTCGTAGACGCACCATCAAGTATTTCAAGGTCCAGTGGAGCAACCACTCTGAAGCAGAAGCAACTTGGGAGCGTGAAGACTACCTTAGAACCGAGTTTCCGTCTCTCTTTAAAGCCTAGTTTAGGAATCTCGGGGACGAGATTCTTGTAAGGGGGGTAGGTCTGTCACACCCTGCATTTTGTAACATTTCACTTGCATGAAAATTTGGCCCAACAAAAACTTTTTGCTTTATTTGGCTTTTATTTGGAGTTGGTTTTCTCTATGTGGTTTTCAAGTGCTCTTAATAGTCAACTACTCCACCTTCTATACTTCATCTCCTTGCCCCAAACTTCTGCCCAATGATCATGCCATGTGTGTAGAGCAATATAGTATTTTCTTACAAAAATAATTTGGCCAAAAAGTATTTTCTAAAATTAGCTTTCCAAAAACCCTTGAATTAAGATTTGCACTGCAAGTACTTGATTTGAGGTGTGAAAAATCTTTCCAAAAGTATATTTGAAACCTATTAGATATAGGATACCCAGAAACAACAAAAAGATAATTTTAAAAGCTATTTCTCTATTTTATTTAAAAGCTTTTCTTAAGGCCAGAAATGGTCTTTAATAGGTAAAATTATTTTATTGTTTCACAAATATTTGACAAAAATCAGGGAAACTCAAGTGGACATATATTTTCCATATATAAGAGTTTCAACATATGGTTATGATCAAAATATTGGACAAAACCCCAAAACCATTTCTGCCCATTTCAAGGATTTGAAATATTTCTACAGAAATATTTTCACAAAAATCCAAGAAAAATCCAGCAAGTCACAAATGCATGTTGTGATCACCTTGCAAAGCCTCATGTCAATTAAAGTCATTTTGGTTCACCAAAATGCCCCAAAACCCTCTCTGGCCAGAATCAAGTTTGAGCAACTTTGTACTACCAACTTTCTCCCATTGACCCCAACTTTTGTGAGCATGTTCACATGACCAAATGAGGCCACTACACAAAGTGGTGCATCAAGGAGAAGTGTTATGCTCAACTAGATCTACTCAAGTTTATTTCTGCTCATTTTTAGGGTTTACAAAAGTTGCATTGGCAACTTTGCCCAAATAATCTCCAAATTGGTGGAAGGCTATATTTATATGAGTCATTTCACCTTGTGGAGTCTCATGGCAATTGGAGTCCATTTGCTTGCTCAAAACTCTATCAAACACCTTCTGACATTTTGCAAAAACCACTGTTTTGACCGCTTCCACTATTCTTGGTGGGCTCTAATTTTTACCACAGCCCCTTCTAGTCATATTTTACCTCCAGTAGGTTCTCCTAGCTCAAACTCAATTGTTGGGGGGATGAAAATCTCTCTCTCCCTCTCTGGACAGCCATTTTCTCCCTCTTCCTCACCTCCCTCCTCCATCCAAGGCCATCCAGGCATCCAATGCCCTCCCCATTTGTTTACTTCCCCTAGAGCCCCAGACACTAGTGGCCAAGCCCAGGCCTGGGAAAATGGCCATGCCGCCATATGCACGCTTCTGAGCCTTCTGATGCACCCCAAGACTGTAGCCACCCCCTTCCAGCCGCTTCCGGCCACCTCGGCCCTCCCCCTCACGCCAACCGATACGCCTCGACGTCCGCGACACGCCATGGCACCGTCCCCCTCCTCTGTCCTCCTCCCCGCGCCTCCGCGCTAGTGAACAAGGGCCGCCCGAGCGCACCAGTGAGCATGCTCACACGCGCGGTGCCTCTGGCCCCCTGCTCCCTCTCTCTCTTCTTCCCCTGGCCGTAGACGACCCCCACGAACGCCCTAGACACGGCACCAGCCCCTCCCGAGGCCCGTAGCGGCGAGCACAAGCCCGCCGGCGCACGAGCCCATGGTGGACCGCCGTTCGCCTACTTAAGGGCATCCCTTAGCCCCTCTCTCCTCGCCAATCACTCCCTACACCACCAAGTAAACCCCCTGCACCCCCAGTTCTTCTCCAGGAGCGCCCGAGCTCGAGATCGAGCTGGAGCTCCGCCGCCTCGGGACTCCGGCGAACTCGTGGTACAGGCCTCCGTTGCCATCTCTCTCTCCCGATCTGGACTCTCCTGACCTTCCTGATCATTTCCCCGCCGTTCCCTCTCATTTCCAGCTGAAACGACCGGAGCCGCCGACACCAAGCTCCTCCGCCACAACCTCGTCGCCCGCAAACCCCAGACCTCCGGCCAACTCCGGCACCACTGAACGGCGACACGACGAGGAGTCCAGCGGTGCTATCAGCTCGACCACTGCCTGCGCCGCCGCCCGGTGAGCACGCCCGCCCCTCGTGTGAGGTCGAGATGACAGCGGGCCCCGCCTATCATCCTCACCTCTCTCGCCTCTCTCTCTCCCATCAGCAGCTGGGCCCCGCCACGTTTTAAAACTCAAGCAGCGCGTCTGCTACTGCTCGGCTGGGCCGGCTCATTGGCTGGTCAGCTGCCTCTACTGGCAAGTTACGGCCCGGCAGAGCACAAGGCCCTTTTCTTTTTCCTTTCTGTCACTTTTTCCAAAAATTCCACTGGATTAAATAATAATCCAAATGCAATAATTCCAACTCCTAAATTCTTATAAAAATCCCACCTATTCATTGGTGTAACTTTCATAAGTATCCATCAAACTTTTCTGTATAGTTCAAATTTAAATTCAAATTTGAGCATTTAAATCTATCTTTGAAAATCCATTTCTCCCATTCTACCACACCAAATCCCAAACTAGGAATTTTCCCCTTCTTAGTTTTCACCCTAGTATTTTACAAAATCAAGTTGACATTTTTCTGAGCACTTTGACTTTTCTGTTTCTATTATTACCTTATTTTTCTCGTTATTATTTTGTGACGATAGATTGCGTTGTTGACGAAGGGGTTGGACCAGAAGACTTTGAAGAGCCAGAAGACTTTGTTGAGCCAGGCAAGTAGCCCTTTGACCATGTCTATGAAACCCTTTTTATGCATGTCATATAGCACTTATTATTGTTGCATCGGAATCATGAAGGAAGGGTAACCACTTTGGTGGGTTGCCTCCGTTACTTTTCTCGTTGACACTTGCATTGTGGATGACCCTACCTTCTTATGAGGGTTATGCCGATGGGAGTAGATAGGATGCTAAGTAGTTTGCTACGCAAAAAGGGATGGGAATATGCATGTGATGGAGACAAAGTATTTTCAAAAGTCTTTTGAAAACCCGTCGGGTGCCACTTATGCCCGCGGAGATGATGAAATGGGTAACCACTTGATGACGAAGTGGTGTACCGAGGCAAGTGTGTGTGTTGTTTTCGAAAACGGATTAGATTTAAGATTTGTCGACTGTCCCAACCTTACATGCGCAACCACTCTACCCTTATATGGGAAAGGGCATTATTGATTACCTAGGTCGATACTAGCTTGGAGCCCGCATTACTAGTGACGGGGGAGAGTTGGTGCTCTCTCTCGGGACGGGGTCGTGCCAGGTAGGGCGGCCATGACTATTTTCACAGGGCACCGAACACACCGTTGGTACCCCGTGCTTGTGGTATATGATGAATATGGGAGCGAGGCTCCCCAACTTTATGACGTGAAATGTTGGGCACGGGGGTTACTACCAATCGAGTGGACTCCATGTTAGTGTCGTCTAGGGAAAGGTAGTGATCGGGTGCTTACCCCGGGTACTTGAGGTACCGCGGGTCGTGGATGACACGGAAGTTCCCCGGATCTTGTGGGTACAGTGTGCAACCTCTGCAGAGTGTAAAACTATTCGAATAGCCGTGTCCACGGTCAAGGACAGTTGGGCGGTGCTGCTTAAACTACGTCCAGAGTTTTCAACCGTGTGTGTGTGTGTGTGTGTTGATAAAACTACTTGGGTCAAGTCAAGGGACTTGACACGATTGAGATGGGTTGGTGCCCACTCTGTTTGTGATAAATGGGTTGGTGCCCACTATATTTATGTTGATATCTGTAACCAGTCCTCATGGTTACTTGGACTCCCTTGATGCATGCTTTATAGGATGTTGAACATGTCTTTACACTCAAAACTAGCTTTATGCAAAAATTTACCTATGTCATGCATTGTTGTGCCTTGAACCAAAACATGGGTTGCTTGCGAGTACATTCAAAGTACTCATTGGCTTGCCACTGGTTATTTAATTGACCAGGCATGGAAGAACCGGAGTTCGAAGAAGAATTCTTTGGAGACGATCATGCGAACTAGGACGTTTCCCAGTCAGAATGCCTGTAGGGTTAAGCAGATGGCATGGGTTCTATTTCTCGACGAAGATTTCCGCTGCTTTGTGTCTCATTTGATGTTCAGCCCTTAAGGCTTTATCAATGTAAGACTTGACCATAATGGTCATAATTTGTGTAAGACGGTATGTATGGATGTAAGACTCTTGTTATTCAGTTTTTGTGTGTTCAGTGAGCATTGATCTCTGGGATCACTGTACACGTGCATTCGGTGATCACGACTTATGAGTCGGGGTCCCCACACCTGGCCAAAACATCGTCCTCGGGTAACTCACCCCTGGTCATATACGCCAGGTATGGCACCGTCCAATCAGGGATAGCATGAAGAACCACCACTAATTGAGCCTCCGGGTCGGGAACAGCCAGGTCCTCCTCCGTCAGTAGTTTGACCGACGGGTTATGCAAAACGTCAAGAAAGACATTGGGTGACACCGGTTTACGCTGAGACCCCAGCCGGCTTAAGGCGTCGCTGCTTCATTCTTGCGCCGATCAATGTGCTCGACCTGGTAACCCTTGAAATGACCCGCAATAACATCCACCTCACGCCGATAAGCCGCCATGAGTGGATCCTTAGAATCCCAAGTACCAGAGACTTGCTGAGCCACTAAATCGGAGTCCCCAAAGCATCGTACCCGGATTAAGTTCATTTCCTTAGCCACCCGAAGACCGTGGAGCAAGGCCTCATACTGAGCTGCATTGTTAGTACAAGGAAATATCAAGCAGAGAACATAACAAAATTTGTCACCTCGAGGGGAAGTAAGAACCACTCCAGCACCCGAGCCCTCCAATTGTCTGGATGCGTCGAAGTGAGTAGTCTAGTATGTGTTATCTGGTTTATCCTCCGGCGCCTGAAACTCTGTCCAGTCATTGATGAAATCCATGAACACTTGGGACTTGACGGCCGTACGAGGCATATACTTTAACCCATGAGGGCCAAGCTCGATAACCCACTTAGTAATTCGGCCAGTTGCTTCCCTGTTCTGGATGATATCTCACAAAGGAGCGAAACTGACCACAGTGATGGGATGGCCCTGAAAGCATTGCTTAAGCTTCTGGCTCACCATAAAAACTCCATACACAAGCTTCTGCCAATGTGGATATCTCTGCTTCGACTCAATAAGCACCTCACTGATATAATAAACTGACCGCTGAACCGGATTCCTTACCTGCCTCTTTGCGCTCCACCACAATAGCCACGCTGACAGCCCGGGCATTAGCAGCCACATGTAACAGCAATGGTTATTTATCAATGGGGGCAACAAGAACATGCGGCTCGGCTAACTGCTTCTTCAGATCCTCAAACACCGCATTAGCAGCATCACTACAGACAAAGTTGTCTGTGTTTTTCATCATCTGATATAGAGGGATAGCCATGTCTCCCAAACGGCTAATAAACCGGCTTAGCGCTGTGATACGACCCGCCAAACGTTGAACATCGCTGATACACGTCGGTTTAGCCAGAGACGTGATAGGCTTGATCTTTTCCGGATTAGCTTCAATGCCCCTGTTAGACACCAGAAAACCCAAGAGCTTGCCTGCCGGTACACCAAAAAACACACTTGGCCAGATTAAGCATCATCTTATGATCCCGGAGATTATCAAAAGTTTCCATCAAATCATCTATTAACGTCTCCGCTTTCCTGGACTTCACCACGATATCATCCACATAAGCATGAACATTGCGCCCAATCTGATTATGAAGACAATTCTGCACACATTGCTGATAAGTCGCCTTGGCACTCTTGAGCCCAAAAGGCATAGATACATAGCAGAAAGCTCCAAAGGGAGTTATAAAAGATGTCTTCTCCTGGTCCTTAACTGCCATTTCGATCTGATGATAACCAGAATAAGCATCCAGAAAGCTCAAACGCTCACAACCTGTCGTAGCATCAATAATTTGATCAATACGAGGGAGAGCGAAGGGATCAGCTAGACAGGCCTTGTTCAAATCTATGTAATCCACACACATACGCCAAGTGCTATTCTTCTTAAGTACTAGCACCGGGTTAGCTAACCACTCAGGATGAAAAACCTCCACAATAAACCCTGCTGCCAACAACCGGGCTACCTCCTCACCGATGGCCTTGCGTCTTTCTTCATTGAAGCGGCGGAGAAACTGCTTGACCGGTTTAAACTTGGGATCGATATTAAGAGTGTGCTCAGCGAGTTCCCTTGGTACACCTAGCATGTCAGAAGGTTTCGACGCAAACATGTCCCGGTTCTCACGAATGAACTCAGCGCGCTTTCCTATTTCGGATCCAGGTTAGCGCTGATGCAAAACTGCTTGGATGAATCGCAGGAACAAAATCAACCAGCTTAGTCTCATCAACCGATTTAAACTTCAAGGCCAGATCATGCTCTGTATTTGTTTTTTTCAAAGAAGTCATATCCGCCGGATCAACATTGTCCTTGTAGAACTTCAACTCTTCTATTGCACAAACTGACTCAGCATAGGCTGCATCACCTTCTTCACATTCCAAAGCGATCTTACGGCTTCCATGTACTGTAATGGTCCCCTTATGACCCGGCATCTTGATCTGCAGATAAACATAACAGGGCCTTGGCATGACTTAGCATAAGCTGGCCTTCCAAACAGGGCATGGTACGGGCTCCTGATTTTTACCACTTCAAAAGTCAATGTCTCTGATCTTGGATCATGATCATCTCCAAGAGCAACCTCCAGAGCTATCTTACCGACTGGATAAGCCGACTTACCAGGCACCATACCATGGAAAATGGTGTTTGACGGTTTAAGATTCTTATCTGTCAACCGCATGCGATGGAAGGTTACATAATACAAGATGTTGATATTGCTCCCTCCATCCATGTGCACCTTGGTGAACTTATAACCTCCAACCTGAGGCGCCACCACCAACGCCAGATGACCCGAATTATCAATCCGGGGCGGATGATCCTCTCGACTCCACACAATAGGTTGTTCAGACCAACACAAGTAACAGGGCACCGCCGGTTCAATGGAGTTCACTATCCTTTTATGAAGCTTCTGATCGCGCCTGCATAGGCTAGTGGTGAAGACATGATACTACCCACTATTCAACTGCTTCAGGTGGCTCTGGTAACCTGACTATTGCTGATGCTGACTCCCCTGTTGATTATAACCACCCAGGTTGCCCTGGTTGCCTTGATTTCCATGTCTGCTTTGATTACCTTGAAATCCTGAGCCAGAACTACCTCCACCATAACCCGGCCCATGAGACCCGGGTCCTAAACCACCGGATGGTCCATGATCATATCGGAAAAGATCCAAGTTTTTGAACTCCCGCATAATAAAGCAATCCTTCTAGAGGTGCGTAGCTGGCTTCTCTCGCGTCCCGTGCCTTGGGCAAGGCTGATTTAACAGGCGCTCAAGATTGACACCTGATCCTCCACTCCGCGGGGGAGGTTTACCCTTACGACGCTGACCATTATCCTGCTTGTTGGTGTTAGCCACAAAATCTGAACTATTATCCGTTTTATGCTTACCATTCTTTCCATGGCCCACCGGGTTATGCTGCTGCCCTTTGGTGCCGCCGCTCTTCTTTCCCTTCCCTGGCTTTTCATCGTCAGACTCGGGGTACTTGGTACTATTAGAGTCGGCATACTTAACCAGAGCTGCCATAAGTGTTCCCATGTCATTGCAGTGACGCTTGAGTCGTCCCAACTTCAGCTTCAGAGGTTTAAACCGGCAATTGCCCTCCAACGTTATGACTGCTGAATCAGCATTGATGCGGTCCGAAGAATGCAAGATTTCCGAAACCCGGCGCACCCAATGGGTTGTCGATTCACCTTCTTATTGGACACAGGCGGCTAAATCCACAATTGACATGGGTTGCTTGCACGTATCCTTGAAATTCATTATAAACCGGGTCTTTAACTTGGCGCATGACCCAATGGAGTTAGCTGGCAAACTTTTCAGCCAAGTACGAGTTGTTCCTTCCAACATCATGGTGAAGTACTTACATGCCGCCTCATCCACATCCAGCTTCTCCATTGCCATCTCATAGATTTCGACCCATGACTCGGGGGGTAAGTCAGCCCTGTAATTGGGCACTTTAGGCGTGCCCTTGAAGTCCTTGGGCAGCCACACAATGCGTAGAGCCGGGGTGAGACACGGCAACCCCCAAGAACTGAAAGCAACACCTGGTTCCACGAAAGTCGTCAGACGAACCGGAGTAAGCTGACGGTCCACGTACTGTGCTGCTAACTCAGCTTCTGGACGTGCTCTACCATGATCCATCACGTCCTGAGCATTTGCACCACCGCCTGCCGGGTTAGGCCTTCGAGGGGCGTTACGGTTCCGCACACTGCTTGACACATTCGGTTCATCAATATGCCTGTTGTAACTCCAGCTCGGGCGAGGGGTTGAATGAATCCTGTCTCGACTATACGAATAAGCCTGCTGCTGAACCAGAGCCGTCTGAAGGAGCTCTCTGGCACACCCCATCTCAACCACTGCTGGAGACTTGCCTTCCATTGGAATAGCTGCCAATCGCGATGTCGCCCCGATCATGTTATCTAAAGGGGTGGAAAAGTGACCCGGTGGTGTTGGCATGTACTGAGGCTAGTCATGGTTCCGTCATGGCGGGCCCGTTGTTCGTGGCTGATCCGGCACTCCTGTCCCAGGTGCTTCAATCTAGTTTACCGCTGCCGGGTTACTGGTTCCCACTCCTGGCGTGTTAAGGAGGTTCATTGCTTCATAAACCGGTGGTAGATGAGACCGATGCCTCCTCCTCAACACGTCGTTTGAAGCGTTCTGATCTAGCATGAGACGGTAATTTTCTGCCTGAATCCGCTATGCCTGAGCATCCAAAGCGGCCCGCTCCTTAGCCATCCTGGTTTCCTCAGCCGCCAAGTCCTCCTTGGCCTAAGCTATCTAATCTCGTAGTTTCATGACCTCTGCGTTATTCTGATCTCGATTATTCGGGGTAACCTCTGTGGCCAACAATGTCGTTCAGGCGTCCAATAAACCGGACAGGACTTGATCCAGCGGGCGCGCAGGGCCTCCTGCCCCGGCTGCCGATCCGGCAATCGTCGCTGCTGCAGTTGAGGAGTGCTGCGTGGGCTGTGTACCAGCCATGAAGATCGCAACCCGGTTTGGCTGTTCAAGGGGGTTAGGAATACTGTCGCCATCGGAACAACCCCCAAACTGGCCATCTTGCAGTTGGTACAGTGACTCAGTCTCAGTGGTGGATGATTCGCCATCTGAATAGACAACAGTCTCACCGTCGGATACCGGTTCAGACTCTGCACCATTGATGAATCCTACGAATGCACGCTTCATGGCGGGCTGAACCCGGGCGGGGTTTGCACGCTGAGCCATGTAAATGAGGTCGATGCATATGTCTGGCTCAGGGCACGGTTCGCCGATCTTGCCAATAAAGACATGAATCCCTCCGTAGGGGACCCGGTACCCTTCGAAATTGCCCTCTAAGAACTTGAAACCATCATGCGATAGCCCCACAGTGGGCGCCAACTATCGTGGAATTATCATGCCAGATGTCCTATTGTTAGGTCTTAGTCGTGGAGCCATCACAACGAGATTAGCTTAAAGGGGTTACACCGGACAAAGGACATGGGGAGTTTATACTTGTTCGGCCCCTTGCTGTGAAGGTAAAAGCCTACGATCCAGTTGTGGTGGAATTGATGGGGTTTCGATGATCAGGGAGTGATTCCGCTTTACCTGGCTCTCGAGTTGTTGTTTCTTGTCCTTGAACCGTCATCGGGTCATCCCTTTATATACACAGGTTGACGCCCGGCGGTTTACAGAATCCCGGCCGGCTCATACACGTGTCCGGCTCGGTTTCGACTGCAAGGGCATATTTATCCCTTAGGTGTTTTGGTGATTGATGACAATGCTTTTGCGGACTAATCGTGTGCCTTGAGTTTCTCAAACGCTTCATCACTAGGCACGAGACGATTCGGTGCCCCTCGAAGACTATTGAAGACGGCGTTGTTCTACGTTTCTTATTGGTGGTTTTGAGCCGTAGGAGAGCCGTACTATTAAGAGGGGGTCCGCGTCGGAAAGGTTCAGGTGGAATCATCTCGTACACGTTTCCCTCCTTGCCTCCACCTTTCCCTTGCACCTTGGAGCTTTCGTCGTTATCCTCTTTGTGCTCTTTCTGGCGACTACTGCTGAACTTGCGGTAGTACTGCTCTACGGAGCGGTAGTACCGCAAGCACATGCGGTAGTACCGCTGGGGTCCATGGTAGTACCGCTCCTCTGGAGTCTTAGTACCGTGGATCCCAGGCCTAGTGCCGCTCCGGTACGGTAGTAGGGGCGGATGTAATTTTTTACATCCGAGCCCACATGGTAGTACCGCACGTCCAGCGCGGTAGTATTGCATGCGCCCATGGTAGTACTACTCCCCTAGAGTCGTAGTACCGTGGCCCTCATACCTAGTACCGCTGCGTCGCGGTAGTAGGAACGGATGTAATTTTTTACATCCGTGCCTCCACGGTAGTACCGTGCCTCGTGCGTGGTAGTACCGCGCGCGGCCTGGTTCAGCTAGGTTACGGTAGTACCGCGTCTTAACGGTAGTACCGCGTCGGATTTAGGCACTGTTTCATTTTCAGCGGAAGTAGGCACGGATGTATTTTTATTCATCCGCGCTCTTCGTAGGCTAGGACTTTCCTGCCTTGCGGTAGTAACGCAAGGGGGGCGGTAGTACCGCGCTAGCGGAAATACTGCTCTCAGTCAGGCAAGTCCCAGCCTCTGCTGCTGCCGCGGAAGTACCGTGGTCCACCACGGTAGTACCGCATGGCCTTGCGTTAGTACCGCGCTCCTGGAGCGGTAGTACCGCATGTCGTAGGCTAAACATGTGGATAACGGTTGGATCTTTTCCGTGACTATAAAAGGGGTGTCTCCTTCCTCTAGTTGACCACCTCTTCCACCTCTAAGCTCCATTGCTGCTCCAAGCTCCATTTTCGCCCGATCTCTCTCCCTAGCCAATCAAACTTGTTGATTTGATCAGGATTAGTTGAGAAGGCCTCGATCTACACTTCCACCAAGAGAGATTTGATTCCCCCCACTTATCCCTAGCGGATCTTGTTACTCTTGGGTGTTCGAGCACCCTAGATGGTTGAGGTCACCTCGAAGCCATACTCCATTGTTGTGAAGCTTCGTGGTGTTGTTGGGAGCCTCCAATTGTTGTGGAGAGTGCCCCAACCTTGTTTGTAAAGGTTCGGTCGCCGCCTTCAAGGGCACTGAGGGAGTCCTGGACTAGGGGGTGTCCGGATAGCCGGACTATCATCGTCAGCCGGACTCCAAGACTATGAATATACAAGATTGAAGACTTCGTCCTGTGTCTGGATGGGACTTTCCTTGGCGTGGAAGGCAAGCTTGGCAATACGGATATGTAGATCTCCTACCAGTGTAACCGACTCTGTGTAACCCTAGCCCTCTCCGGTGTCTATATAAACCAGAGGGTTTTAGTCCGTAGGACACACAACCATTACAACAATCATACCATAGGCTAGCTTCTAGGGTTTAGCCTCCTTGATCTCATGGTAGATCCACTCTTGTACTACCCATATCATCAATATCAATCAAGCAGGAGTAGGGTTTTACCTCCATCGAGAGGGCCCAACACAGGTAAAACATCGTGTCCCTTGTCTCCTGTTACCATCCGCCTAGACGCACAGTTCGGTACCCCCTACCCGAGATCCGCCGGTTTTGACACCGACATTGGTGCTTTCATTGAGAGTTCCTCTGTGTCGTCGCCGATAGGCTTGATGGCTCCTTCAATCAACAACAACGCCGTCCAGGGTGAGACTTTTCTCCTGGACAGATCTTCAGATTCGGCGTTTCAGATCTGGACCAATTCACTTGGCCATCTGGAGCAGATCGAAAGCTATGCCCCTGGCCATCAGGTCAGATTTGGAAGCCTAAACTTCACGGCTGACGTCCGCGAAGATTTAATCTTCGATGGATTTGAGCCACAGCTGAGCGTGCCGCACTGTCACGAGGGTCATGATTTAGCTCTGCCGCCGGACAGTGCCCTGGAGGCTGCACACGAGTTCTCTCTGACCCATTGTTCGGAGCAGACCGCGCAGATCGAGGACAGGTGGCTGGATACCGCCTCGGGAGCTGCAACTTCTACGGTGATGGAGCCGAATACTGACCTTGTCCCTTATAAAGCTCGTGACTCCGAGGCGCCGAACTCCTTGCCGGACTCCTAATCTCCTGCGCCCCTGCCAATCGAATCCGATTGGGCGCCGATCATGGAGTTCACCGCCGCGGACATCTTTCAGCACTCACCCTTTGGCGACATCCTAAATTTGCTAAAACATCTCTCGTTATCAGGAGAGCCTGGCGGACTGCGGTCGATGGTTGGGATGCGGACGACGAAGAAATTCAAAGCCCACCCACCACCCACTTTGTAGCCACTGTCGATGATCTAACCGACATGCTAGACTATGACTCCGAAGACATCGACGGTATGGACGACGATGCCGGAGACGATCAAGAACCAGCGCCTACAGGGCACTGGAAGACCACCTCGTCATACGACATATACATGGTGGACACCCCAAAGGATGGGGACGGCGAAGAAGCAGCGGAGGCAGATTCTTCTAAGAAACAGCCCAAGCGCCGACGTCAGCGGCGCCGCTCTAAATCCCGCCACAGTAAGAATGGAGATTCCGGCACCGGAGATAATAACACCCCAGAGAGTGCCGAAGACAACCCCCTCCAGCAAGATTCAGCACAGGAGGACAGGGAAGCCAGCCCTCGAGAGAGAGCGGCAGACGAGGAGGATGACAATTACATGCCTCCCTCCGGAGACGAGGCAAGCCTCAACGACGACGAATTTGTCGTGCCCGAGGATCCCGTCAAACAAGAGTGTTTTAAACGCAGGCTAATGGCCACGACGATCAGCCTAAAAAAGAAGCAGCAACAGCTTCGAGCTGATCAAGACCTGCTGGCCGACAGATGGACCGAGGTCCTCGCGGCTGAAGAGTACGAACTCGAATGCCCCTTCAAAAGCTACCCAAAACGCAAGTTGCTCCACCGACTAGAGGAGGAAGCATACAAACCTTCATCACCAGCGCACAATACGGCAGACCGACCACCTCGTGGTCGCGACAGAGAGGCATCTAGGCCTCCATCAGACCGCACCCGGCACCGCCGAAAAGTACGGAGCCACGAGGGAATGCGCCGGACTTGCGGGATATATTGGAGGACAAGGAAAGACAATCCAGATCTATCTACGGATCACGTGGGCGCCCCACGACCCACGACGACTACCGTCGCGCCGGATATAGCAACTCCGGCCGGGCCGAACACAGTAGACAACGCTCTCTTGAGCTACGTCGTGATATCGCTCAATATAGAGGCGCCGCAGACCCACTATGCTTCACAGACGAAGTAATGGATCATCAAATCCCCGAAGGGTTTAAACCCATGAATATTGAATCCTACGATGGCACAACAGACCCCGCGGTGTGGATCAAAGATTATCTCCTTCATATCCATATGGCCCACGGCGACGATCTCCATGCCATCAAGTATCTCCCACTCAAGCTTAAAGGACCAGCTCGGCACTGGCTTAACAGCTTGCCGGCAGACTCAATTGGATGTTGGGAGGACTTGGAAGCTGCATTCCTCGACAACTTCCAGGGCACATATGTGCGACCACTAGACGCCGATGACCTAAGCCACATAATTCAGCAGCCAGACGAATCGGCCAGACAGTTCTGGACACGGTTCCTAACAAAGAAAAATCAAATCGTCGACTGTCCGGATGCAGAGGCCCTCGCAGCCTTCAAACATAACATCCGCGACGAGTGGCTGGCCCGCACCTAGGGCAGAAAAGCCGAAATCCATGGCAGCCCTCACATCACTCATGACCCGCTTCATGCGGGAGAGGACAGCTGGCTAGCTCGCAGAAGAACAAACCTCAAAGCAAAAATGCTGGCAGTCCGGATACTAAGGACCACAATGGCAGGTCACGTCGAAACAAAACAAACACCGCGTTAACGGCGATAACAATGAGGATACGGCGATCAACGCGGATTCGTAGACTCTAAACCCGGTCACGGAAGAAGCCATTCAAAAGAACTACTCCGGTCCGTCCAATTTGGACCGAATACTCGACCGCTCTTGCGGATACATGGCACTTCAAAAGCCAGCTAATCACACCAACAGAGATTGTTGGGTATTCAAGCGGCGAGCAAGATAATTGCGAAAACAATGACAAGGGCTGCACAAAGAACGACGAGGAAGTGACTTCGGCTGCGAACGATGGAGGATAGAAGGTTTCCCCCACAAGTGCGGACGGTAAACATGATATACGCAACCCATATACCCAACAGGGAGCGGAAGCGTGCACTTAG
This sequence comes from Aegilops speltoides, assembly GCA_021437245.1. Taxonomy (NCBI): domain Eukaryota; kingdom Viridiplantae; phylum Streptophyta; class Magnoliopsida; order Poales; family Poaceae; genus Aegilops; species Aegilops speltoides. The sequence continues at coordinate 120,532,019 of CM038145.1, forward strand.
GGACGTATATGCGATGGAGCCAGTCGCCCCGAAGTTCAACCCATGGTCCTCTTGCCCGATCACTTTCGATCGAAGGGACCACCCTACTAGTATCCGTCACGGTGGATTCGCCGCATTGGTTTTAGACCCAATCGTCGATGGATTTCACCTCACTAGAGTCCTGATGGACGGCGGCAGCAGCCTGAACCTGCTTTATCAGGATACAGTGCGCAAGATGGGCATAGACCCCTCAAGGATTAAACCTACAAAGACGACCTTCAAAGGCGTCATACCAGGTGTTGAGGCCAATTGTACAGCTCACCACACCGAAGTGGTCTTCGGATCCCGGATAATTTCGAAGCGAGGAGTTAATCTTCGACATAGTCCCGCTCATGGCTATCACGCTCTGCTCGGACGAACCGCATTTGCAAAGTTCAACGCGGTGCTGCATTATGCATACCTCAAGCTCAAGATGCCAGGCCCTCGTGGAGTCATCACGGTCAATGGAAACACTGAACGCTCCCTCCGAACGGAGGAACAAACAGCGGCTCTCGCGGCAGAAGTACAGAGCAGCCTTTTCAGGCAATTTTTGAGTCCGGCCGTTAAACGACCGGACATGGCCAAACGCGCCCGGAGTAACATCAATCAAGACCACCTGGCATGTTCCGAGCACGCGTAACAATGCGGCCCCAACCACAGCCCTTGCATGATTTCAAGACCAGCTCTTCACGCACATCATTACGCTCTGGAGATACCGTGGGCATAGGGGGAGGGGCACGACCATGACAGGCCCAGAGTGCGACTTAACCACACCAGGGGCTCCCAAGTGTGTCACTCTTTTTTCTTCTTTTTTTATTTATATTCCCACAGGACTCCGTTCACCAGAGAACTTGTCCGGCGGTAAACCTGCCGAACTCACGATGCAACAGCCAGGGAAGCACAAAGGCTATGGCGAACATTCAGGTGGTCTCCATTATGAACATTAAATTCGTTAAATACACCACTTCGTAGCCTACCCCTGGAGGGGGATATGTTTAAATTACCGCACTATTTGTATCGTTCTGCACTCATAGCAGAATTCCTTGAATAAACAATGCAGCACTTTTTGCCTATAATTGCATTCTTTTTTTACATATATGTTCATTAATGACATCTTGCACCCATACATTTTGGTACGACCAAATACACCAGGGGCTTATGTTCCCCACATTATGGTGTGATAAGTCCGAACACTTTCACAAGTGCGGCACCCCGAACTTATAGCATTATATGCATCGGCTCCGAATCATGTCTTGGGTCAATAGTTGGGTTTGCCCGGCTCCCATGTTTTGGTACCTTACATTCCGTTCCGTCGGCTAACGTAGCACTGGGAGAACCACTGTGATTGTGCCCGGGTTGAGCTGGGCGAGCGCCTCAGTGGAGAAAGCTAAAACTGACTGTCATGATAAGGTGAGAGACTGGTCGCTGTTCGAGAGGTCTTTTCGAGTCCCTAAAGACTTATGCCGCTTCGAGCGAGGAACTGGCTGTGTCCGGCCCAGGCGTGGATAGCGCCCCGAACTCGGTCTTCCGAATACTAGGGGCTTGGCCGAAATTTAAAATTATAGAATTCTATGGCTAAGTGAGAGTGTTCAAGCATTATAAGTCCGGTTGCCTTGTTCGTTGTGTTGAGCGCCTCCTAGATGGACCCAAAATGGGAACAAGAGTGCTCAAGTTTATCCCAACACCCCAAAGACTGTGGCACGGGGTGAAGCCGACGACTTGCCATCTCTCGATTTAATAAACGGCTGCATGTAAGGTAATATTTTAAATCAATAAGCGTTGCTTAGCGATATGAACAAAGTTTTCAGCACAGGATAACACATTCCGAGTTTACTCAATAATTACATCTTTGGGGCACTCATCCGCAATCTTGCGAGCACCCTTCAGACACTCTTATAGTACATCTCGGCGTCGATACTCCTTGCCCGTGGCGGTGCGTCTGTGATAAGCCTCTCCGCATCCAGCCTGCCCCAATGCACCTTTATGCGGGCAAGGCCCGACGGCACCTTCAATGCAAAGCGGAGCGCTTGATGACCTCCACCTGAGGCACGATCCACCACCGCCGCGCAAGGCTGAAGTAGCTCCTGTGCATGGCCTCTCCAGCCACACCGGACTATGAGGCCCTTCATGGCCTGCTCGGCTACCTTAGGAGCTCGACCAGCTGCTTCACTGGTCGCTAGGGGCACTGGATGTCCGGCCTCAGCAGATCGAGACCGAAGACCTTCTCCGTTGAGCTCCCCTCCTCGGCCCGGTAGAATGCGGCGGCATCGGACATGCTGCGAGGCAGATCTACAAACGCCCCTGGAGAGCTCCGAATTCGGGTAAGTAAACTTACATTCACATGCTTGCTTTGCATGAAAAATGCCTTACCCGCCGCTATCTTCTTCATCGCCTCAATCTCCTGGAGGGACTTATGGGCCTCAGCCTTAGCGGCTTTGGCACTTTCAAGAGCCGAGGCAAGCTCGGACTCTCGAGTCTTCGAGTCGCGCTCCAAACTCTCATGCTTTTCCATGAGAGCCTGGAGCTCTTGCCGCACCTCCGCCACCCGCGCCTCCTGCTTCTCTCACTTCGCTCGTTCCGCGGCCGCATTGCATTCGGCCACGGACACGGCCTCCTTCAGGGTCGCCACCTCGTTCGTGGCCCCTGCAGTACCCACGTTATCCTTGTTATTTCTATTGCAACCAAAATCCTTTTCTGTAAGGTACAAATTTAAAAGTGCTGTTACTCACCTTCTTTGTCCTCGAGATGCTTCTTGGCAAGGCCGAGCTCTTGCTCAGACCGCTCGAGGTCCTGCTTCAAAGCACCGACCTCCACAGTCAGTGCGGCAGAGGTCAGCAGCGCAGCCTGCAAACCCATATTGACATAATTTTTAGCACTCCTGCGTATATCTTTTTTAGATCCTCAGTCCGGTTTTTCTTTCCAAACACCGAACCGAGCATCAGGGGCTACTGTCTATGCGGTATCACATTACATATTTTAAACTTCTTACCTCAAAGCCTGTTAGAAGGCTATGCGAGGCTTCGGTCAGCCGCTCTTGGCGAAGCCGACCTTTCAATCACCGCACTCACGATAGTGCGGTGTTCTTCCTCGATGGAAGTGCCGTTGAGCGCCTCCAACAAGTTGTCCGGCGCCTCCGGTTGGACAGAGGCTGCCGGTGTCACGGTCTTGCCCTTCTTACGAAGGGGCCACCTATCGGACTCCGGAACCACTGCAGGTTCCGGCATGGAGTCCGGCGCATAGTCCGGGAGGCTGCCTTGCGGCACCTCCGGAGCCTCCTCCTGATGGGTCCCCTCCTAGGATCCCACCTCGGCGTCGTCAGCATCACGAGGGGTGGAGGCGGTCGGAATGGAATCCACGTCCGACGGAGCCAAGGACCCGCTCGATGAAGCGGGAAGATCATCATCGGCCGGACTACAGGTAGTGTGCGGCATTAGAAGGACACTATGTGACACAAAAGAGAAATTATAAATCATTCAGGAACCCGGATACATACGATCTTGCCGGAGGCCTGGCCCTTGAGGGCCACTCTTCGTCGCCAACGTTGGCGTTGGCGGAGCTGTCCGGGGGAAGGGTCCTTCCCCTCTTGGACCCTTCGGCCTCCCCCGTTTGGGAAGCCTTCCTTTTCCTCTCTCCCCCCTCTGGGGGAGAGTCCTCTTTCTCCTCCTCGTCTTCAGGGAGGAGTCCGCCTCGGAGCCATCGGATGATGAGTCTGATATCACCTGGCGCCGGGAACTTCTTCGAGTTCCCGTGGCCTTCTTCTTCGCCTTATTCTCCGGCACCACATAAAGTGCCGGGACTAGCAGCCCCGTTAAACGGGCGTCCGCTGGGTCTTCGGAAGGGAGCGGACAGTCTACTGTCTGGGCGTCCTCTGCTAGTCTGTCAAAGGCATTGGGAGTTTTAAATCCCACATAGAGTCAAACTATGAAAGAAAATAAGTGTCCCATAGAGGATAACAAAGCTTACCTCGCCGGCCGGGCGCTTGGTGCTGAATCCGCGGTCTTCCGTCGCGGATGCGGGGGCTTCTCCGCCCTTGAACAGCACCCTCTAGGCAGCTTTGTACGTCGTGTCGAAGAGCCCGCTCAGGGTCCGGTGCTGTGCCGGATCGAACTCCCACAAATTGAAGGCCCGCTGTTGGCAGGGGAGAATTCGGCGGATGAGCATGACCTGGATCACATTGACAAGCCTAAGCTTCTTGTTCACCAAGGTCTGGAGACAGGGCTGGAGTCCTGTCAGCTCCTCCGAACTTCCCCATAGCAAGCCCTTCTCTTTCCAGGAGGTGAGCTGCATGGGGATATCAGATCTGAACTCGGGGGCCGCTGCCCATTTAGGTCACGCGGCTCGGTGATGTAGAACCACCCCGATTGCCACCCCTTGACGGACTCCACGAAGGCCCCCTCGAGTCAGGTGACGTTGGGCATTTTGCCCACCATGGCGCCTCCGCACTCCGCTTGGACGCCCTTCACAACCTTCGGATTGACATTGAAGGTCTTGAGCCACAAGCCGAAGTGGGGCTGGATGCAGAGGAAGGCCTCGCACACGACGATAAACGCCGAGATGTTGAGGATGAAGTTTGGCGCCAGATCGTGGAAGTCCAGGCCGTAGTAGTACATGAGCCCCCGGACGAAGGGATGAAGTGGGAAGCCCAGTCCGCGGAGGAAGTGGGGAAGGAATATGACCCTCTCATGGGGCCTTGGGGTTGGGATGAGCTGCCCCTCGTCAGGCAGCCAGTGCGCGATGTCGCTGGAAAGGTATCCGGCGCCGTGCAGCTTTTCGATGTGCCCCTCCATAACGGAGGAGGCCAACCACTTTCCTCCCGCTCCGGACATGGCTGGAGAAGGTCGAGATGAGATGTGCGGACTTGGGCACTGGAGCTCGAGTGCGCGGAGATGGATAAGCAAAGGAGGAAGAAGGCGTAGGTAAAAAGGTGGATCCTTATCCCTTATATATGGGCGACGAAGACTATGCGTCCCCACCGCCCGGTAAAACTCGCTTATCTCCCAAGCGCCACCATCAATGGCGCGTTGGGTTACCCACGTCCGTATTGATGGGAATCCCGGAATAAGGGAATACGATCTACGCTCGACAAGGCGTGCCAAGAAACCGCCGCTAAACGCTACCGAGGTGGTATAATAAAAAACGATTCAAGTAAAGGCTTGGTGGTGGCGTAACGTAATCCACAAAATACGTCAGCAGATTGAACTTGTGTACATATTATTCTCTCTATGGTGGAATGTGGAATTTATTTTGCAGAGCCGGACACTATCCTGGTGTTCACAATCTTCTATGAATTATTCGGAGGAGGAACCCGCCTTGCAATGACGAACAATATGCGCGCCGGACTCATCGTCATTGAAGCCTGGTTCAGGGGCTACTGAGGGAGTCCTGGACTAGGGGGTGTCCGCACAGCGGGACTATCATCGTCAGCCGGACTCCATGACTATGAAGATACAAGATTGAAGACTTTGTCCCGTGTCCAGATGGGACTTTACTTGGCGTGGAAGGCAAGCTTGGCAATACGGATATGTAGATCTCTTACCATTGTAACCGACTCTGTGTAACCCTAGCCCTCTCCGGTGTCTATATAAATCGAAGGGTTTTAGTCCGTAGGACACACAACCATTACAACAATCATACTATAGGCTAGCTTCTAGGGTTTATCCTCCTTGATCTCGTGGTAGATCCACTCTTCTACTACCCATATCATCAATATCAATCAAGCAGGAGTAGGGTTTTACCTCCATCGAGAGGGCCCGAACCTGGGTAAAAACATCGTGTCCCTTGTCTCCTGTTACCATCCGCCTAGACGCACAGTTCGGGACCCCCTGCCCGAGATCCGCCGGTTTTGACACCGACAGGCACCAATAGTGGAATCACGACATCTCGCATTGTGTGAGGGCGTGAGGAGAATACGGTGGCCCTAGTGGCTTCTTGGGGAGCATTGTGCCTCCACACCGCTCCAACGGAGACGTACTTCCCCTCATAAGGAAGGAACTTAGGTAACACATCCTCGTCTCCACCGGCTCCACTCTTGGTTATCTTGCGCCTTTACTTTTGCAAGCTTACTTGTGTTGTTTCCCTTACTTGCTCGTGTGCTTGTTGTTGTCGCATCATATAGGTTATTCACCTAGTTGCATATCTAGACAACCTACTTTGATGCAAAGTTTAATTTGGTAAAGAAAAGCTAAAAATTGTTAGTTGCCTATTCACCTCCCCCCCCCCTCTAGTCAACCATATCGATCCTTTCAATTGGTATCGGAGCCAGGTTTCTTTATTAAGGACTTTGCCATCCGAAGAGTATGATTGACACCACAGACGGTGCGAAGGAGCACTCTGGTGTGAATCCTATCTCGTCTACGGCCGATGGGGGAACCTCGGTCTCTCGTGAGGAATTCAATGTGGCTCTAGACACATTGAAAGACTCCATGACGACCAAGGTTGAAAGCATGTTTACTAAATTTCTTGAAGGACTTAAACAGTCCACCTCGCCGATGAAAGTGGGTGATCCCACTAACAAGGTGACGGATGCTACCTCCGACAAGGGGGATGCTAACAATGAAAATAGTCCTTCTACTAGTGGTAGAAATGGCACTGGCATCTTTGCCCATGTGGAACCTCCAATTTATGGAGGACCGATTCCCTCTACTCATTTAAATCATGCCGGTCCTCCTCCTAAGATTGTGAAAAATGAGGATTTTGATTCTTGGGTGTATCGCTGGCGTCATTTAAATCATGTGAATACTAACCTTTGGAGAATCATTGAAGAAGGTTTCTATCCACATGACCGAAGCAACTTCACCCCGAGAGAAGTGGTGGATAATCAATTCAATGAGAGTGCTCTCTTCATCATCCAAGATGCAATCCTTCCCAAAGATCTCCCTCATCTTCGACCTCATGCCATGGCCAAATACGCATTACAATGCGTTGTGTCTCTCTATCGAGCAAGTGCTAGCATTCAACGCTCCAACTATGAAGTGGTACAAGATGAAGCCGATGAGTTTGCAATGAAAGAAGATGAAGAACCTCGTGAGCTCTTTCGAAGAGTGACCAAACTCGTGGTCTCACTCCGAGATCATGGGAGCAAGGACACGGATGACAATTGGATCAAGCGCAATTTCCTCAAGGCCATGATGCCCTACAACAAGGCCATGTCCTCTGTCATTCGTCAAAGAACGGACTTCCAATCCATGACCTCAAGTGAAGTGTTGGATGAGTTCGTTTCAATGAGCATCTTGGACAAGACCACCGACAATGCGGTGCTCCGTTCTCAAAGGGCAAAGAAGCCCAACCTTGCTTTGAAGGACAAGGTTAGTGTGGAAGAAGAGGAAGAAGAGGAAGATGAGGAGACCAACCCTGAAGACACCAAATATGATTATCATGAGCACATGGCTCTTGCTTCAAGACAATTTCGGAGCAAGAAGAATTCAAGACCCAACTTTAATAAGAACAACTCAAGTGGATTCAATGGCAAGCAACGAGTTAGAACTTGCTTGAACTGTGGCAATGTGAGTCATTTCGTTGCGGATTGTCCTTACGAGAAGCGGGAAGACAATGGTGGCAAGTTCATCCGAAAAGACAAAGCCAAGTCCTTCCCCAACAAGAACAACTTCACCAAGAAGACTCCTACTTGTGGGTTGGTGGTTCAAGAAGAATACAATGAGGATGACGATGATGATGAAAATGGAGAAGCAATGGCCATGGCGTCCGTTGCCATTGCTACCACTCCCCGGGTGTCTCTCTTTGATTCACCCAACGAGAACATCACCGCCAAGTGCCTCATGGCTAAAGCTTCCAACAAGGTAACCCCCAACATCAAAACCACCATCATTACTAATCCCTCCTTGGAGGATTGCATTGATGAACATGATGAGTCTAATGAGGAAGTGAATGAATTTGAGTCTTTTATGAGTAAGCTGAAGGGAAAATCTAAGAAGCACTTTGTTGATCTCTTGGAACAACTTGGTGAGGCCAATGACATGATCGAGGCTCAGGAAGAAACCATCTCTAGGATGGAAGGTCATAGTCGTGACTATGCCGATGAGATATCGGATCTCTCTAATGCTCTTGAGGAAGAGTGTGGGCATCGTTTGACTCTTGAGGAGTCACACAATGATGACCATGCTACGTTAAAGAAAGATCTTGATCATGCTCTTGTCGTGTCTCGTGTGCTAACTTTCGAGAAGGCTAAACTTGGGGTTGATCATGCTAGACTCAAGGAGGAGTTTGAGATACTTGGCAAGGCCCATAAGGTCTTGAAGGGTGCTCATGCTAACCTCAAGGAGTCTCATGCTCAACTCCAAGTTAAGCTAACCAAGGAAAAGGCCACCTTCCCTCATATGGTATTAATTGATAATGCATATGCTACTAACCCATGTTGTGAGCATGTGCATCTTGTGGAGGAGAATGCCAAGTTGAAGGATCAACTTGAGAAAGGCCTTGTGACTTGCATTCAAGGTGAGAAGAATCTCAACGACCTTCTGAGTAATCGAAAGGAAGTTGTGGCCAATAAAGGAAGTTGTAATCGAAAGGAAGTTGTGCTCCTAAGGAGAAGAAGGAAAAAGTGAAGGGCGTTGATGTCAAAAAGGGCAAAACCATCTCCTCCAACAAAGTCGGCGACTTTAACCCGTCATATGTGTTGTGCCGTGCTAGTGATGGACATGTTTATGCTAAATTTGTTGGTTCTACTTATGAGTACATTGAATGGTCTATTTGGGTTCCTAAGACCCTTGTTACTAACATCAAAGGACCCATTACTAAATGGGTACCTAAAACCAAGCATTGATCTCTTGTAGGTGTTTGCTTCGGGTGGGGGATCATGGTTGCTCGATAGTGGAGCAACAAATCATATGACCAGAAGCAAGGACTTGGTGGTGGACAAGCAAAAGATTCCATCTATGCCCACCATTGTCGGGTGGGGTGATGCCTCACATTCTAAGGTATTGGGTCTTGGCAAGTTAACTCATGCATTTTTAAAATCAATTCAGCACGTTGTTTAGCATCAAAATTAACCTTCCCCAAAGATGGAAGAGGCAACAAATCAATAGGTGCACGAGGTAGGAAACCATACACAATTTCAAAATGGCACATCTTAGTAGTAGAATGCAATGAACGATTATAAGCAAATTCAATATGAGGCAAGCATTCTTCCCACATTTTCTTTTTATTCTTCTAAACAGCCCTAAGCATAGTAGACAATGTTCTATTGACTACTTCAGTTTGTCCATCAGTTTGGGGGTGACAAGTAGTACTAAAAAGCAGTTTAGTCCCCAACTTAGCACATAAACATCTCCAAAAGTGGCTAAGAAATTTAGTATCACGATCTGAAACAATAGCATTTGGCACACCATGCAAGCAAATAATTTCACGGAAGAACAAATCAGCCACATTAACAGCATCATCGCTTTTATGACATGGCATAAAGTGTGCCATTTTCGAGAATCTATCCACGACAACAAATATGCTATCCCTCCCCTTCTTTGTTCGAGGTAAACCTAAAACAAAGTCCATAGATATATCCTCCCAAGGAACACTAGGTAAAGGCAAAGTCATATATAAACCATGAGGATTGAGTCATGACTTAGCTTTTTCACATGTAGTGCAGCGAGCAACAAAGCGCTCAACATCCCGTCTCATCTTTGGCCAAAAGAAATGTGCAGCAAGTACGTCCTCCGTCTTCTTCACGCCAAAGTGTCCCATTAGTCCTCCTCCATGCGCCTCCTGCAACAACAAAAGACGAACGGAGCTAGCTGGAATGCATAGCTTGTTAGCACGGAACACAAATCCATCATTAACAACGAACTTGTTCCATGTTATTCCTTCTTTACAATTTTGCAATACATCTTTAAAACCAGCATCATGCACATATTGATCTTTGATGATCTCCAAACCAAATATTTTGAAGTCAAGTTGTGAAAGCATAGCATAGCGACGAGACAATGCATCAGCAATAACATTTTATTTACCCTTCTTGTGTTTAATGACATAAGGCAAAGTCTCAATGAATTCAACCCATTTAGCATGTCTATGATTCAGTTTAGCTTGACTTTTAATATGTTTCAAAGATTCATGATCAGAATGTATAACAAATTCTTTGGGCCATAAATAATGTTGCCATGTTTCTAAAGTCCGAACAAGAGCATATAATTCTTTATCATAAGTAGAATAATTCAGACTAGGCCCACTCAATTTTTTAGAAAAGTATGCAACAGGTTTGCCATCTTGTAATAACACACCTCCTATTCCAATTCCACTAGCATCACATTCAAGCTCAAATATCTTATTAAAATCAGGAAGTTGGAGTAAAGGAGCATGTGTCAACTTATCTTTCAACACCGTGAAGGCTTCTTCCTGTTCAGTACCCCAAACAAAAGGCACATCCTTCTTTGTAAGATCATTGAGAGGTGCAGCAATGGTGCTGAAATCTCTCACAAAACGCCTATAGAATCCAGCGAGGCCAAGCAAACTCCTCACTTGTGTGACCGTTTTGGGCTGCGGCCAACCTTCAATAACTTCAATCTTGGCTTTATCAACTTCAATTTCCTGTGGAGTAACAACATAGCAAAGAGAAGACACTCGGTCGGTGCAAAAGGTGCACTTCCCAAGGTTACCAAACAAACGTGCATCACGTAGAGCAATAAAAACAGCACGTAAATGTTCCAAATGTTCCTCCAAAGATATGCTATAAATCAATATGTCATCAAAGTAAACTACCACAAATCGTCCAATGAAAGCACGTAAAACTTCGTTCATTAATCTCATGAAAGTTCTAGGTGAATTAGTTAACCCAAAAGGCATGACTAACCACTCATATAATCCAAACTTTGTTTTAAATGCTGTTTTCCATTCATCCCCCAATTTCATACAAATTTGATGGTATCCACTACGCAAATCAACTTTGGAAAATATTGCAGAGCCACTCAATTAATCAAGCATATTATCTAGCCTAGGAATAGGATGACGATAATGAATAGTAATATTATTAATGCCTCTACAATCAACACACATACGCGATGTACCATCCTTTTTCGGCACTAGAATAATAGGAACAGACAAGGACTAAGGGATTCGTATATAACCTTTGTCGAGAAGCTCTTGTACTTGACGATAATCTCCTTAAATGCTTTCGGGTTGGTGCGGTATGGCGACGGTTTGGCGGTGAAGCACCGGAATTAAGTCAATCGATGCTCAATCCCTCAAATAGGCGGTAATCCCGTGGCATGTCCTGTAGAAAGACGTCGTGAACTCCCGCAAAATGTTAGTGACAGCAGGAGGCAAAGAGGAAAACACGTCCTCGAATGAAAATAATGCCTCTTTGCACACAAAAGCATAGCAAACAGATTTGCTGAAATCTAGCTCATCAATATTAGATTTGGTGGCAAATAAACATGCACTTTTCAATTTAACTTCAGAAGCAACACTAGATGGTTTATTATTAGGCTTCATTTGTTGCTCAAATTCTTTTGCCACAATCTGATTTTCACTCTTATTCTGCTCCTGTTTTGCTTTATTAGATCTATTAATATCATCTTTCAAAATGGAATCAGGAGTCATAGGAAGCAAAGTAATATTTTTATCCTTATGAACAAGAGTATACTGATTATTTCTACCATGGTGTATAGATTTTTTATCAAATTGCCATGGTCTACCAAGTAATAAGGAACATGCTTGCATAGGTACCACATCACAATCAACATAGTCAGCATATGTAGAGATACTAAAATGCACACGATTAGTACGTGTTACCTTAACCTTGCCGTTGTTGTTGAACCATTGGATGTAGTAAGGATGTGGGTGTGGTCTTGTGGTGAGAGAGAGCTTCTCCACCATCTCCATGCTAGCCAAGTTGTTGCATCTCCCTCCGTCTATGATGACACACACAGAACGTTCCTTCACAACTCCCTTTGTATGGAACAAATTATGCCTCTGATTTTGCTTAGCTTGTGTGACCTGCACACTCAAAACACGTTGAGAAACTAAACATTCATACCTGTCAGCATCTTTAGGAGCCATGTATTGCGTCTCATGATCAGAATCATCTCCACCGTGTTCTTCACGTGTAATAAGAGCCAACGTCTCCTAATCATAGTCACTAGCGGACTCATACCCACCATCCTCAGTAGCAATCATCACACGCTGAGATTTGCATTCTCTCGCATAATGACTTCTTCCCTTACAACGACGACAAATAATATCACTTGTGTGCCCAGTTGAAGCCATGGAAGAAGAAGAGCTCTGTGTAGGCCCGGCAGGTGCGCTCTTGGCAGATAGTGGTGGTTGTGCCTGCTTTCTTGTATCACGGCTGGAGGTGGCACCTAATGGAGGTGTTGGTAAAGTTCGAAGTAGAAGATGCACGCGGTGTCTGATAACCCACAAGTATAGGGGATCGCAACAGTTTTCGAGGGTAGAGTATTCAACCCAAATTTGTTGATTCGACACAAGGGGAGCCAAAGAATATTCTCAAGTATTAGCAGCTGAGTTGTTAATTCAACCACACCTGGAAACTTAATATCTGCAGCAAAGTGTTTAGTAGCAAAGTAATATGATAGTAGTGGTAACGGTAACAAAAGTAAAGACAGCAAAAGTAATGTTTTTGGTGTTTTGTAGTGATTGTAATAGTAGCAACGGAAAGGTAAATAAGCGAGAACCAGTATATGGAAAACTCGTAGGCACTGGATTAGTGATGGATAATTATGCCGGATGCAGTTCGTCATGTAACAGTCATAACATAGGGTGACACAGAACTAGCTCTAGTTCATCAATGTAATGTAGGCATGTATTCCGTATATAGTCATACGTGCTTATGGAAAAGAACTTGCATGACATCTTTTGTCCTACCCTCCCGTGGCAGCGGGGTCCTATTGGAAACTAAGGGATATTAACGCCTCCTTTTAATAGAGAACCGGAACAAAGCATTAGCACACAGTGAATACATGAACTCCTCAAACTATGGTCATCACCGGGAGTGGTCCCGATTATTGTCACTTCGGGGTTGCCGGATCATACCACATAGTAGGTGAATATAGACTTGCAAGATAGGATCAAGAACACACATATATTCATGAAAACATAATAGGTTCAGATCTGAAATCATGGCACTTGGGCCCTAGTGACAAGCATTAAGCATAGCAAAGTCATAGCAACATCAATCTCAGAACATAATGGATACTAGGGATCAAACCCTAACAAAACTGACTCGATTACATGATAAATCTCATCCAACCCATCACCGTCCAACAAGCCTACGATGGAATTACTCACGCGTGGCGGTGAGCATCATGAAATTGGTGATGGATGATGGTTGATGATGATGACGACGACGAATCCCCCTCTCCGGAGCCCCGAACGGACTCCAGATCAGCCCTCCCGCGAGAGATTAGGGCTTGGCGGCGGCTCCGTATCGTAAAACACGATGATTTCTTCTCTCTGATTTTTTTCTCCCCGAAAGCCAATATATCGAGTTGGAGTTGGCGTCGGAGGCCACCAGCGGCCCACGAGGTAGGGGCGCCCGGGGCGCCCCACCTCGTGAGCAGGTGTGGGCCCCCTAGTTTTCATCTTTTGCGAGGATTTTTTATTGTTTTTTCTAAGGTGTTTCGTGGAGTTTCAGGTCATTTCGAGAACTTTTATTTTCTGCACATAAAACAACACCATGGCAATTCTGCTGAAAACAGCGTCAGTCCGGGTTAGTTCCATTCAAATCATACAAATTCGAGTCCAAAACAAGGGCAAAAGTGTTTGGAAAAGTAGATACGACGGAGACGTATCAACTCCCCCAAGCTTAAACCCTTGCTTGTCCTCAAGAAATTCAGTTGACAAAATGAAAGAGAAAAAGAAAAACTTTTACAAACTCTGTTTGCTCTTGTTGTTGTAAACATGAAAAGCCAGCATTCAAATTTCAGCAAAAATTATGAACTAACCATACTCACAATAACACGTAGGTCTCATAATTACTCATATCAATAGCATAATCAGCTAGCGAGCCATAATAATAAAACTAGGATGACAACACTTACTCAAAATAATCATAACATGATATAACAGAGTGGTATCTCACTAGCCCTTTCTGAGACCACAAAACATAAATGCAGAGCACCTTTAAAGATCAAGGATTGACTAAACATTGTAATTCATGGTAAAAGAGATCCAGTCAAGTCATACCCAATATAAACCAATGATAATGAATGCAAACGACAGTGTGCTCTCCAGCGGATGCTTTTAATAAGAAGGGTGATGACTCAACATAAAAGTAAATGGATAGGCCCTTCGCAGAGGGAAGCAGGGATTTGTAGAGGTGCCAGAGCTCGGTTTTAAAATAGAGATAAATTGTATTTTGAGCGGCATACTTTCATTGTCAACATAACAACTAAAAGACAATGATATCTTCCATGCTAAACAGATTATAGGTGGTTCCCAAACAGAATGGTAAAGTTTATACTCCCCTTCCTCCACAAGCATCAATCCATGGCTTGCTCGAAACAACGAGTGCCTCCAACATTCAACGGGTCCCAAGGGAGTTTTGTTTGCGTTATTTTGATTTAGTTTGCATAAAGCATGGACTGGGCATCCCGTTACCAGCCATTTTCTCGTGAATGAGGAGCGGAGTCCACCCTCTTGAGAATAACCCGCCTAACATGGAAGATAAGGGCAGCTCTAGTTGACATATGAGCTATTCGAGCATGCAAAATGAATGTTTATTTGAAGGTTTAGAGTTTGGCACATACAAATTTACTTGGAACGGCAGGTAAATACCACATATAGGTAGGTATAGTGGACTCATATGGAACAACTTTGGGGTTTAGGGAGTTTGGATGCACAAGCAGTATTCCCGCTTAGTGCAATTGAAGGCTAGCAAAAGATCGAAGCGACCAACTGAGAGAGCGACAACAGTTGTAAACATGCATTAAAACTAATTTACACCGAATACAAGCATGAGTAGGATATAATCCACCATGAACATAAATATCATGAAGGCTATGTTGATTTGTGATAGAGGCAAAGGTGTCCCGTCTTTCGATGAGATGGTGGATTTCGCTTTGGTGGAAGTCGAGTTTGACGATCCGACTACGAACGTGCGAGGACGTCTCGCCTTAGCAATCGCTAAACCAACTCCAAGAGGTTATTGACCACGCCGAAGCACGATCAACCTGACCACGAAGGTCTGTTTCCTGCGAGCAAATGAAGAACAAGCAAGAAACTAGATTGCAATCTGGATATTGCGAATATAAGATGAAAGCTTTATTGATCAAGGTGGGGTTCTGTGACACCTTTGTCTGGTCGTTGAACACAAACGAAGTACGCGAAGTTGCAGCTATGGCGAACTTTAATCTAAACAAAACCCAAAGTCTAAACGGTGCCCTAAGGGCTGTATATATGTAGGAAGAGGGGGTGAATTTCGTGGCCCTTGGTGGAGGGGTCCGAAACTAACCCTATCTCTTGTTTCCCCACACATACGGACTCTAAAAATAGCCTATACTTATGTATTTCGAAATTACATGGGCCTGGCCCAATAATAAGGTGATGCAGCACCTAGAATAGCCTCTGGACGAAATTTATGAAGTGGCATCTTGTATATTTCGTCCAAGGCTTCATGCACTCATTATGGTGGCTTAAAAGTCTTGAAATCATCACTTGTAACTCCGTTCTTGTTCCCCTTGCGCATGCCATCATCTCCATACTTGTTCTTGCTCCAATGTTCATCCTTCTCCAAGCTAGGCCCTCCATTTGTAAGCAAAACAAATGTATCCAATTTAGGCAGCATCATATTCTCATGAACATTAGAATCATTACCAAGAAACGAAAGTACCTGGTAATTTAGTTGGCGTGCGCGAGCTCTAGTAATTGGTCCAGTATGTATAGCAGCAGGGGCTGTGGGTGTAACAATGGTATTGATGTCCTCATCAATTTGATTCAACTACATGCGTGAACATTGCCAAGTCGAGTCACTCAATTCATTTAAACGAGGATACCATCCCATCATACCACATCATAATCATTCTAATGGCATGTTGGCACGCAAGGTAAACCATTATAACTCATAGCTAATATAGCATGGCACAAGCAACTATAATATCTAAATGTCATTGCAAATATGTTTACTTCATAATAGCTGACTCAGGAACGATGAATCATCATATTTACAAAAACAAGAGAGGTCGAGTTCATACCAGATTTTCTCATCCCAATAAGTCCATCATAAATCATCATTATTGCCTTTCACTTGCACGACCGAATGGTGTGTATAATAATAAGAGTGCACGTGCATTGGACTAAGCTGGAATCTGCAAGCATTCAACTCAAGAGAAAAGACAAGTAATATGGGCTCTAAGTTTAAATAATCAATCATGCATATAAGAGCCACGAAGCATTTTCAATATCGTCTTCTCAACCCCCAAAAAAGGAAAAGAAAATAAAAACTATTTACACGAGAAAGCTCCCAACAAGTAAAAGAAGAACGGGAAATATTTTTGGGGTTTTTTCTTTTTAATTTCTACTACAAGCAAAGAAGTAAACTACTACTAATTTTTTTGTTTTTCTTAAAGTTTAACAAACACACAAGAAGAAAGCAAGAAAAAGAAAATAAACTAGCATGGATATTACAGTGAAAGAGTATGAGCACCGACATCAAGCAATGAGTGTGTGTGAACATGAATGTAATGTTGGTGGGAAATACGTACTCCCTGATGCGGAGCATCCTTCCATCATCCCCATGGACTCTACATCAACACATCCAACCCCACAAGGACCTATGACTCGAGCATGTGCAAGAGCTCTTGAAACCGAGGTGACATCACTCCTCTCACAATTCCCTTTCGATTCACATGAGACATGGTTACTACCTCAAACGGAAACTCTATGCATCCTCAGGTACCAAGGAGTCAACCATGAAGAAGCTAGGAGGCAAGGAGAACCGGAAGCGGAAGATATGCGAGAAGACGGAGAGGAAAAATCACCAAGGACCAGGATGGCCGGACGATCCGGACGGCGGCCCGGACGATCCGGACAGAGCCCGGACGACGATCCGAACCCCGGCCCGGACGATCCGGCTAAATTGGCCGAGGACTCCCGAAGCTCAAGCCTGAAGCCGGATCATCTGGACCCCGTCCCGGATCATCCGGACCCCGCCCGGACGTCCGGACCGCCAGCCGGACATCCGGCCCGTCGCCGCCACTAGCCGAGCCTCCAGCTCATCCGGGTCCCCACCCGGATCATCCGGACCAGCCCGGATCATCCGGACCCTCGTCCGGATCATCCGGCCAGCGCCTGCGTGCGCGTGTTGGGCTGAGCCCATGTACCCCTTCGCCCCCAACTCTATATATAGGACCCCATCTCCTCACTTTGAGACTTAGCATTGGATTAGCTCATATTTGTGTGAGAGTTTTGCTCATCCACTTGGTTACTTCTCCTCGAGCTCGGGACCTCTTGGAGAAGATCCCCCAAGCGGATTCAAGACCCCTCTTTAGGGAAGAACATCAAGGCCTCCTCTTGGAGATGAACGGTTCCTTTGTATCCTTACCTTTGTTGACTTTGTATCTCGTGGATCTCATATGTGTGTGGTGATCTAGCACTTGTGTGATCGATTCCTTGTGGGTTGAGTGATTCTCTCTCGTTTTCCCCGTGTTTCCCCTTGTGCTTCCGCGTGTTCTTCGTGATTCCCCCATAGGATCCACTCCAAACGTGAAAGATCGACGCTATAGGGTTCCACCCTACATCATATGGTATCATGAGCCACGTTGATCACGTTTTTGGAGCCCCTGCCCCTCTTTTTCTAGCTTGATTTTGTTGTTTTCGTCCTAAATCCGAAAATCCCCACCAAAAATAGCCCCCAAAATTTTTGCGATTTGTTAGTTTTGATGATGTTTGTTGATTTTGATCCGTGGATTCGGTGTGTAACTCGTGGATCTTGCTTTTCCCCACCTTCTCCCCCTCGAAATCCATCCAAAACCCACGAAATCGTCAAATTTCACCCCGTTTTCGTGTTCTTCCCGAGCTGTTCCCGAGCGAGATTGACCTGCCCGGATCATCCGGACCCTGACCCGGATCATCCGGACGCGCCCGGATCATATGGCTCCTGGCCCGGATCATCCGGCTTCCTCTGCCGAAACTGCATTTCTGGAGTGCTCCACTACCTCCACCACCACCTACACCTACATACCTCCCCACCCCAACCACCACCACTTTCAGCTGCCAAACCCCAGCAACACAACCTCCGTACTACCATTCGACTTTGGGTTCGACAATTTGAGTTCAGATTTCCATGTCCTATTGTGTTTCGGCTATTTAGGTGCTGTGAGACATCAACAACAAACGCTCATTTTGGTCGACTACTCATCTTCGCTACGGACGGTAACCTCGACGACATCTTTGTCATACCTAGCAATTGCATTGATAACCATCATAGACCATCTTTTGCGTTGCTTACCCATCGAGACTAGCCATTGAGTATTGCCGGCAACGTGACTTGTGCACATTAGTAGCATACACCATATCAAACATACCATCGAGGTGCATATATTGGAATCAACTTGTGTGTCACAAAGTTGTCATCGCATACACAATTGCTATCTTGGTTCGTCAAGTTTGCATAAGAAAAGAGCTCAAAAGAGAAAGAGCCACTCAAGCTTTTAAGCAAAGAGGAAAGATAAGCAAAGAGCTTATAAGCAAGAACCATAGCATCATACTACATTAAGATTGTCATATAAGATCATCTTGGATCATTGCACCGAAATAACATACATATAGCATACTTGGGATAGAGATCGTTGCAATTTTTGCCTAGTAGATTGTGCACAAGCTCCGTATCCGCCTATTGTGCAATCGTGCTAGCGTCTCTCTAGTATTGTGCAACAAGAGCATTTTTGTGGATTCCACATTTTGGCTCACTTTTGGTTTGCACAATCCCATTTATCTATTTGCGTGTGAGTTTCCGTGTACCAATACTTGCTTGGTCTACTTGTTGCATATGTGAATTTGCGAATCTTCTTCAACATTTTTGAGTCAAGCTCACAATTGCAATTAATTTTGTGCCACCACCCTAACCAAGCTCCACCAAAAGCTTTTACTTGTGTAGGTGTGAGAATCGATAAGGATCGGTACCAATAGTGCTATTTCATTGTCCACATTTGAGTAAACTTGATTCATCTTCAACTTTGGTCAAAGGTACATTGATATTAGTTCTTATCCTTCTACCACTCACAATTTGCTTGAAATGATGGATAGGCCAAGTTCTTCTACAAACCCACTCTTCATCGAGCAAGACGACGACATGTCATCATACGTCACCAAGAGCCACCTCTTTGGCGCTGTGAGCTCTCCATCAAGAGCAACAAGCAATGAGCGAACGCATCGACAACCTCGCCACCGACTTGCGACTATCCGAGCAACGTACAAGAGACTACTTCGACAACAAGCTCGACGCGCACAAGCAAGAGAACGATGCAAGAATGAACGAGATACGCGCCTTGTTGGTGAACCGGCGTCCCTCTACATCCTCACACTCAAGACGGAGCCACTCAAGTCGCCACTCCGACGACTCCTTCTCCGACACAAGTACACCGTCATCGAACACTCTTCGACGAGCCGCGCGTCAAGACCGTCATGCATCTCGCAACCCGCTACATGACAAGCATTCCCAAGAGCAAGTTGATGAACAAGTTCCTCGTCCTCAATCAAACCAAGTAGCGTTTGCTCAAGCTCAAGAACGACAACGTCTTCGTCGCCAACAAGAACAAGAACGAGCGCGCCTACATCAAGAGCAACAAGACGCCGAGGCTCAACGCCTTCAACAACAACAACGAGAAGCACAAGCTCTTGAGGCGGAACGTGCCCTTCAAGCATCAAGTCGAGCTATCGCCAACCGCAATCGCGAAAGGCACAATCAAGAGGAAGCCCTTCTAGAAGAAATCCAAGAGAGGAACTACCATCCGCGTTTGCAACGTCAAGCCCCACAAGCTCCTTCACAAGTTCCTCAAGCTCAACCCCAACCTCAAGGTCAACAAGAGCAAGTCGATCATGGACTTCCTCCTCGCCAAGAGCAACATGAGGATGATTACCCTCCACATCAAGGGCATCATCATCACCATCGACCACAACACAATGAAGAGCAACGCTATGGCAAGCTCAAGTTCACAATGCCCAAGTTCAATGGAACCAATGATCCCGAAGAGTACCTCTCATGGGCATTGAAGGTCGACAAAATCTTTCGTTTGCATAACTATGAGGAAGAGAAGAAGATCGCTATGGCATCACTTGAGTTCCAAGACTATGTGCTCATATGGTGGGAACAAGTACTTGAGCGCCGACAGGCAAGAGGTGAACCTCCAATCACCACTTGGGCTTAAATGAAGGATGTCATGCGAGCACGCTTTGTGCCCACCTACTACAACCGTGATCTCTTCAAGAAGCTACAACTCCTCAAGCAAGGAACAAAGAGTGTTGAAGAATACTACAAGGAAATGGAGATTGCCATGATTCCAGCCAATGTCACGGAGGATGATGAGCAAACAATGGCACGATTCTTGAATGGACTCAACCATCCCATCAAGAAGATCGCCGACTTCCAACCCTACTCCAACCTCATTGAGCTCGTGCATCAAGCTACAAAGGCGGAACGTCAAGTGCAAGATGACTTCAAGTACGCCAAGTACTCATCCAAGACATACGGATTCTCCAACAACCAAGCTTCAACAACTACTCCAACTTCAACATCAACCAAGCCTTCTCCAAGCAACGACGACAAGTAAAGTTACAAGAAAACTTCCTCAAGTTCAAGTCGTCTTCCTCCTACTACAAGCAACTTCAAGCCGCGTGCTTCATCATCTACTCCAACCGATGAGACCGTCAAGACAAGCTCCTTCAAGTGTTTCACTTGCGGCGGTCGAGGCCACAAATCCTATGAATGCACCAACAAGCGCACTATGATCCTCAACGACGATGGCACCTACGACTCAATGAGTGAAGATGAAATGGAAGCTATTGAGCAAGTGGCCATGCACCGGCGCGTGAACGAGGATGAAGATGATCAAGTCTTTTGTGATGAAGATACGAGCCCCACTCTTGTTGTCTCCAAGGTCTTGACACTTCAACATCAACAAGAAGAGGACCAACGATGCCACATCTTCCACACAAAGGCCGACATCAATGGACGATGCGTCAAAGTCATCATCGATGGAGGTAGTTGCCACAACTTGGCAGGCGAAGAACTATGCTCCAAGCTTCAATTGGTCAAGAAGAAGCATCCGCAACCCTACAAGGTTCAATGGCTAAGTGCCTCCGGCACTATACGAGTTGAGCATACAGTCCAAGTATCCTTCAAAATCGGTGCATATGAGGACACTTTGGAGTGTGATGTGGTCCCAATGACCGTTTGCCACCTCCTCCTTGGTCGGCCATGGCAATTTGACCGTGGTGTCTACCATAATGGGCGTACAAACCACTATAGCTTCAAGATGAAAGGAAAAGAATATGTCCTACGACCCATGTCTCCTAGTCAAGTAATAGCCAACAAACAA
The DNA here is from genome assembly GCA_021437245.1 of Aegilops speltoides. Lineage (NCBI taxonomy): Eukaryota > Viridiplantae > Streptophyta > Magnoliopsida > Poales > Poaceae > Aegilops > Aegilops speltoides. The sequence continues at coordinate 120,553,537 of CM038145.1, forward strand.
GCCACCAACCAAAGAGAGAAGAGTGAGAAAGTGAGCTACCAAAAAGTGAGTGAGAGCCACAAGCCAAATTTGAGCGCCTCTTCGCCTAGAGAGAAAAACCTCATACTATTCGCCACCAAACATGAGATGAGAGAAGTGTGTGAGAACCCATCGAGTGTGATGCACTTTGTCCTTGTGTGCAAGGATGGAGAACCAAAAACTAACACCACTCATGAACTACCTTTGGTGTTTCAATCTCTTTTGCAGGAATTTCAAGATGTTTTCCCCGATGAGCTACCTCCGGGTCTACCTCCTCTACGAGGCATTGAGCATCGAATCGACCTCATTCCCGGAGCACCACTTCCAAACAAAGCTCCCTACCGTGTCAATCCCAAAGAAACCAAGGAGATTCAACGGCAAGTACAACAACTAATCGACAACGGTCATGTACGTGAAAGCTTAAGCCCTTGTGCCGTTCCCGTTATACTTGTGCCTAAGCCCGATGGAAGTTTCCGCTTGTGTTCCGATTGTAGACCTATAAATGCTATCACCGTGCGCTATAGGCATCCCATTCCTCGCTTAGATGATATGCTTGATGAACTTAGTGGAGCCAACTTTTTCTCAAAAATTGATCTTAAAAGTGGCTATTATCAAATCCCCATTCATGAGGGTGATGAATGGAAAACTGCTTTCAAAACCAAATTTGGCTTATATGAGTGGTTGGTCAAGCCTATGGGTTTGTCGGAAGCACCCGGAACTTTTGTGCGTCTCATGCATCATGTACTTCAACCCTACATTGGAATCTTTGTTGTGGTTTACTTCGATGATATTCTTGTGTTTAGCAAAACCATGAAAGATCATCTTGATCATGTTAAACTTGTTTTGCAAACACTTCGAAAGGAAAGTCTTTATGCCAACTTGAAAAAATGCACTTTTGGCATTGACAAAGTGGTTTTCTTGGGTTTCGTTGTCTCTTCCAAGGGTGTCCATGTTGATGAAACTAAGATCAAAGCAATTAAAACTTGGCCCCAACCCACCAATTTGCAACAAGTGCGAAGTTTCCTTGGTCTTGTAGGTTTTTATCGTCGCTTTGTGAAAAAATTTAGCACTATTGCAGCTCCTTTGCATGCTTTGAGTAAGAAGAATACTCCTTTTGTTTGGGGATCTTTGCAATCCAACGCTTTTGATGAGCTCAAGTCTTTGCTTACTCATGCTCCGATTCTTGCTTTGCCCAATTTTGACAAAACTTTTGAGGTTCATTGTGATGCAAGTGGTACCAATTGGCGGAGTTTTAATGCAAGAAAAACGAGCCATTGCTTATTTTAGTGAAAAACTCTCCGGTGCTCAACTTAACTATCCCGTGTATGACAAGGAATTGTATGCTTTAGTGCGTGTACTACATGTTTGGGAACATTATCTTAGACCTCATGAGTTTGTCATCCATACCGATCATGAAACGCTTAAGTACTTGAAAGGTCAAACTAAATTGAACAAGCGTCATGCCAAATGGAGTGAATTTATTGAATCTTTCCCATATGTGATCAAGTACATTAAGGGTAAGGAAAATGTAGTTGCCGATGCCCTTTCACGCATATGCACGCTTGTCACACAACTTGAGTTGAATGTTATTGGCTTTGAGCACATCAAAGATTTGTATGCTAGTGATCCATCTTTTGCACCTCATTATGCTAAATGTTTGACGCATACATCTTGGGAACAATATTACCTCAAGGATGGTTATCTTATGAGAGCTAACAAACTATGCATTCCCGAGTCTTCTCTTCATTTACTCCTTTTGCAAGAGGCTCATGGAGGTGGACTCATGGGACATTTTGGACGCGACAAGACCTTCGCCACACTCTCCAAGAACTACTTTTGGCCCAAGATGTTTCGAGACGTCTCACGCTTCACCACCCGATGCTCTACATGACGCAAAGCTAAGTCAAAAGCTCAATCTCGTGGTCTTTACATGCCTCTTCCTATTCCTTATCAACCTTGGGCAGACATTAGCATGGATTTTGTACTTGGTTTGCCTAGAACTCAAAATGGAAAGGACTCTGTGTTTGTTGTTGTGGACCGATTTTCTAAGATGGCACATTTTATTCCTTGCAACAAGGTAGACGATGCTTCACATATTGCAAATCTCTTTTGTAGGGAAATCTTGCGCCTCCATGGAATACCAAAGACAATCGTCTCCGACCGCGACGTCAAGTTCTTGAGTTACTTTTGGAAGACCCTATGCGCCAAGCTCGGAATCAAGCTCTTGTTCTCATCCGCATACCATCCTCAAACCGACGGCCAAACGGAGGTGACGAACCGAACGCTATACACTCTACTTCGCGTGTTGATCAAGAAGAACATCAAGGAGTGGGAGGCATGTCTACCCGTCGCCGAAATGCGCCTACAACCGCAAGAAGACATTCGACGACCGGCAAGTCCCCTTCGAGGTCGCTCACGGCTTCAACCCATTGTCCCCATTGGACATTCTACCTCTACCTCTACAAGAGCGCACCAACCTCGACGCAAGTGCCCGTGCAAGCTACATCAAGAAGATGCATGAAGATACAAGAAACACCATCGAGCGCCAAGTACAACTACTAACGACCAAGCTCAACATCAACAAGCAACCCATGATCTTCAACATAGGCGATCTCGTGTGTCTACACCTTCGCAAGGAACGCTTCCCCAACGAACGCAAGTCCAAACTTCTACCTCGAGCCGATGGAGCCTTCAAGGTGTTTGCACGCTACAACAACAACGCCTACAAGCTAGACCTACCAAGCGACAAGTACAACGTCAGCGATACCTTCAACGTCAAAGACCTCTCGCCTTTCCATGGTGATGAAGATCTAGATCCGAGGTCGGATCCTTTCGAAGGGAGGGGATATGATGCGGAGCATCCTTCCATCATCCCCATGGACTCTACATCAACACATCCAACCCCACAAGGACCTATGACTCGAGCACGTGCAAGAGCTCTTGAAACCGAGGTGACATCACTCCTCTCACAATTCCCTTTTGATTCACATGAGACATGGTTACTACCTCAAACGGAAACTCTGCATCCTCAGGTACCAAGGAGTCAACCATGAAGAAGCTAGGAGGCAAGGAGAACCGGAAGCGGAAGACATGCGAGAAGACGGAGAGGAAAAATCACCAAGGACCAGGATGGCCGGACGATCCGGACGGCGGCCCGGACGATCCGGACAGAGCCCGGACGATCCGGACCCCGGCCCGGACGATCCGGCTAAATCGGCCGAGGACTCCCGAAGCTCAAGACGGAAGCCGGATCATCCGGACCCCGTCCCGGATCATCCGGACCCCGCCCGGACGTCCAGACCGCCAGCCGGACATCCGGCCCGTCGCCGCCACCAGCCGAGCCTCCAGCTCATTCGGGTCCCCACCCGGATCATCCGGACCAGCCCGGATCATCCGGACCAGCCCGGATCATCCGGACCCTCGTCCAGATCATCCGGCCAGCGCCTGCGTGCGCGTGTTGGGCTGAGCCCATGTACCCCTTCGCCCCCAACTCTATATATAGAACCCCATCTCCTCACTTTGAGACTTAGCATTGGATTATCTCATATTTGTGTGAGAGCCTTTGCTCATCCACTTGGTTACTTCTCCTCGGAGCTCGGGACCTCTTCGGAGAAGATCCCCCAAGCGGATTCAAGACCCCTCTTTAGGGAAGAACATCAAGGCCTCCTCTTGGAGATGAACGGTTCCTTTGTATCCTTACCTTTGTTGACTTTGTATCTCGTGGATCTCATATGTGTGTGGTGATCTAGCACTTGTGTGATCGATTCCTTGTGGGTTGAGTGATTCTCTCTCGTTTTCCCCGTGTTTCCCCTTGTGCTTCCGCGTGTTCTTCGTGATTCCCCTGTAGGATCCACTCCAAACGTGAAAGATCGACGCTATAGGGTTCCACCCTACATCACTCCTCCAAGCTTAGGCTTTGGGCCTAAGTTGGTCTATTGCCAGGGATAGCCTGGCGGATACCCGTAGGTGAAGCTAGGGTCATACTGCGACGCAGCGGCTATCGCCGCCTGAGCTGTAGCATGGAGTCGAGCAGCCTCCGCTCTCCTTACATACTCATTTGCCTCCTCTCTGGTAATAATATATCTTCTTTTTGCCTGTGAATCAAAGAAAGCAGGGCAGGAAGAGCAATATGGACTACACGACGTCTGTTAAAAATTAGTCGATACTGGAGAGGTGGTTCAGTCCTCTCAACAAAATGGTGGGAAACCATAGAATCAAAATCTAAATAAGCAGGGGGTAACTCATATCACCCTCACGAATGTCTATCTCAAGAAAATTAGCTAAACGGGTTGCATAAATTCCTTCAAAGAAATCTCCGCTATGTCTATTCTGATGCAACCTGTGAGCTACAATGGCTCCCATGTGATAAGATTGGTCTCCTAACATAGCACTCCTGAGAATGCTGAGATCAGGGACACACATGTGACATGCTTCATCCTTAGCATTTATGCATCTACCTATGAAGAGATCAAAATAATGTATATCAGGAAAGTGAACGCTCCCTATAGTAGCTTGTGTTATATCTCTAGATTCCCCCACAGTTATTTTAGCAAGAAAGTCTCTATATTCAGACTTAGGAGGATCCCTGACATTACCCCCAAGATGGAAGTTTGCAAGCAGAAGTAAAATCCTCTAAGTCCAGGTATAAGATTTGTCTTAAAGGTCAAACATGACTGAAGGAGAATTACGCGAAGATGAAAACTCAAACCTCCTCACCAATGAACTTGTGAGATCATGATACTGGGGGCATTTGTCAGCTTCAAAGTCCTCAAGACCGGCGTTACTCAAATATGTGCTAAATTCTTCTTTGATTCCCACTTGATTCATAAAATTTTCCGATGGCCATTCACAAGGCCTCACAGGAGCGTCTCTTGGTGGTTCCTCGTCAGCATCACGTATTGCAAGCCTGGGACCTTGCTTCCTTGAAGGACCACCTTGGAACATCCACCTAAGCATATTGTTTCCTCTGAAAAATTTCTGAAATTTTTAGTGACTTCAAATAAAAGTGAACCAACCTCAATAAAATTGATAGCAACAACTCCCACAAGTGCCTAGAGCCTATATAAAGCATTGGAACTACTTGGAACCATATAAATTTAACATGCAAGGTCAAGAACATGGTCACCTATGCAGCACAAATTTGCAATGAATAAAGCACTAGAAAAAAAACTAATTGGACCAATGGAGGAGTCACATACCAAGGAACAATCTCCCCGAGTAGTTTTGCGAGAGGTGCTTTGAGCAAGGAGATCGAAAATCACAGCAACGGGGGCTGGAACTCGTGCTTGAGTTGGTTTTTCGTGTTTGTGTGAGGCAGAGGAAGAAGATGGGTGCAGGAATAAATGGAGGAGGGCCACCGTGGGCCCACGAGGCAGGGGGCGTGCCCAGGGGGGTAGGGCACGCCCTCCACCCTTGTGACCAGGTGGCAGCTCCCCCCGTGGTAATTTTTGCACAGTAAATCCTCAAATATTCCCGAAAAATCATATTAAATTGGCATGGCATTATGAGGACTTTTATTTTCGGGATATTTTTATATTGCACGGATAAGTTAGGAAATAGACAGAAAAATACTATTTTACTTTATTTCTACTAAATAACAGAAAATATAGAGAGGGTACAGAAGGTTGTGCTTCTAGTTTCATCCATCTCGTGATCATCAAAATGAACCCACTAACAAGGTTGATCAAGTCTTGTTAACAAACTCATTCCGAATAATCACGGAACCGGAGAAATTTCGAATAACACTAAGTTACCTCAACGGGGATATGAAAATCCCCAACAATAAGAATATCATACTTTTTCTTGACAGTAGGGAGAGGGAATTCAAAACCTCCAAATATAATCGATGGAATTTTTCCAATAGAGTTGATACTATAAACTTGAGGTTGTTTCCTCGAAAAATGTACCGTGTGCTCATTGCCATTATCATGAAAAGTGACATTGCCTTTGGTGCAATCAATAACAGCCCCTGCAATATTAAGGAAAGGTCTTCCAAGAATAATCGACATACTATCATCCTCGGGAATATCAAGAATAACAAAGTCCGTTAAAATAGTAACATTTGCAACCACAACAGGCACATCCTCACAAATACCGACAGGTATAGCAGTTGATTTATCAGCCATTTGCAAAGATATTTTAGTAGGTGTCAACTTATTCAAGTCAAGTCTACGATATAAAGAGAGAGGCATAACACTGACACCGGCTCCAAGATCACATAAAGCAGTTTTAACATAATTTCTCTTAATGGAGCATGCTACAGTAGGTACTCCTGGATCTCCAAGTTTCTTTGGTATTCCACCCTTAAAAGTATAGTTAGCAAGCATGGTGGAAATTTCAGCTTGGTATCTTTCTTTTATTAGTAATGATATCCTTCATATACTTAGCATAAGGATTTGTTTTAAGCACATCGATTAATTGCATACATAAAAGATGGGTCTAATCATTTCAAAGAAAGCGCTCAAAATCCTCATCATCCTTTTTCTTGGATGGTTTGGAGGAAAAGGCATGGGTTTCTGAACCCAAGGTTCCCTTTATTTACCATGTTTCCTAGCAATGAAGTCTCTTTTATCATAACGTTGATTCTTTGATTGTGGGTTATCAAGATCAACAGCAGGTTCAACTTCTACATCATTATCATTACTAGGTTGAGCATCAACATGAACATTATCATTAACATTATCACTAGGTTCATGATCATCACCGATTGTGTTTGACATCGTAAATAGAGATATCATTTGGATTCTCGGTGGTTCAACAATAGGTTCACTAGAAGTTTGCAAAGTCCTATCATTTTCTTTTCTTCCTCTTAGAAGAACTAGGTACATCAACATTGTTTCTCCGAGAATCATGCTCGATTCTCTTAAGGTGGCCTTCGGACACAAAGGTTCTGAGTCATTCTACCAGTTCTAGTAGCCACTCTAACAAATAATCATTTTTCTTACTATTCATTTCATCAAGCACTTCTTTTTGAGCTTTAAGTACTTGTTCTACTTGAGTGGTAACCATAGAAGCATGTTTGCTAACAAGTTTAAGTTCGCCTCTAATATCAGCCATATAATCACCCAAGCGTTTAATCATAAAGGTATTTTGTTTTAATTGTCTACCAAAATAAGCATTAAAGTCATCTTGCTTAAACATAAAGTCATCAAACTCATCCAAGCACTGACTAGCAATTTTAGTAGGAGGGACTTCAGCTTTATCATATCTATAGAGAGAATTTACATTTACTACGTGTCGGGATATCGGAGGTTCTTGATAAATAAGTAATTGAGATCATATACTTCTTCAACAAAGTGTAAATTAAGACCATGTATTTCTTCGATAGGAGGTAAATTCTTAACATCTTCAGCTTTAATACCTTTTTCTTTCATAGATTTCTTTGCCTCTTGCATATCTTCGGGACTGAGAAATAAAACACCTCTCTTCTTCGGAGTTGGTTTAGGAATAGGCTCAGTAATTGGCTCTGGAGCTGGCTCAGGAGGTAGCTCGGGAGATGCCCAATTATTTTCATTTGCCAACATATTATTCAATAGAATTTCAGCATCATCCGGTGATCTTTCCCTGAAAAGAGAACCAGTACAACTATTCAGGTAATCTCTGGAAGCATCAGTTAGTTCAGTATAAAAGATATCAAATATTTCAGGTTTCTTAAGAGGATGATCAGGCAAAGCATTAAGTAACTTGAGAAGCCTCCCCCATGCTTGTGGGAGACTCTCTTCTTCAATTTGCACAAAGTTGTATATTTCCCTCAAAGCAGCTTGTTTCTTATGAGCAGGGAAATATTTAGCAGAGAAGTAATAAATCATATCCTGGGGACTTTGAACACAACCAGGATCAAGAGAATTAAACCATATCTTAGCATCACCCTTTAATGAGAACGGGAATATTTTGAGTAAATAAAGGTAGCGCCATCTCTCATTATTAGTAAACAGGGCAGCTATATCATTTAACTTAGTAAGATGTGCCACAACAGTTTTGGATTCATAGCCATAAAAAGGATCAGATTCAACCAAAGTAATTATATCTGGATCAACAGAAAAATCATAATAATCCTGATCAGGAACATAGATAGGTGAAGTAGCAAAAGCAGGGTCGGGTCTCATCCTATCTCTAAAAGATTCTTTACTCCATTTAACTAGAAACCTCTTAAGTTCATGTATATCTTGGCAAGCAAGAATAGCTACAAAAGATTCAGCATCAAAAAGATAACCCGCAGGAATAGCAGGCATATTTTCATCATCACTAACATCATCGTGTTCAGGTTCAATAATTTCTCTTTCTCTAGACCTAGCAATTTGCTCATCAAGAAATTCACCAAGTGGCACAGTAGTATCAAGCATAGAAGTAGTTTCATCATAAGTATCATGCATAGCAGAAGTGGCATCATCAATAACATGCGACATATCAGAATTCACAACAGTAACAGGTTTAGGTGTCGCAAACTCACTCATAACAGAAGGAGAATCTAGTGCAAGGCTAGATGGCAGTCCCTTACCTCCCCTCGTAGTTGAGGGCAAAATAGTAGTTCGATCATCTTTCATGTTCTTCATAGTGTCCAACAGATATAAATCCCAAGTGACTCAAAGAATAGAGCTATGCTCCCCGGCAACGGCGCCAGAAAAAGGTCTTGATAATCCACAAGTATAGGGGATCGCAACAGTTTTCGACGGTAGAGTATTCAACCCAAATTTGTTGATTCGACACAAGGGGAGCCAAAGAATATTCTCAAGTATTAGCAGCTGAGTTGTCAATTCAACTACACATGGAAACTTAATATATGCAGCAAAGTGTTTAGTAGCAAAGTAATATGATAGTAGTGGTAACGGTAACAAAAGTAAAGACAGCAAATGTAATGTTTTTGGTATTTTGTAGTGACTATAACAGTAGCAACGGAAAGGTAAATAAGCGAGAACCGGTATATGGAAAACTCGTAGGCACCGGATTAGTGATGGATAATTATGCCGGATGCAGTTCGTCATTTAACAGTCATAACATAAGGTGACACAGAACTAGCTCCAGTTCATCAATATAATGTAGGCATGTATTCCGTATATAGTCATACATGCTTATGGAAAAGAAATTGCATGACATCTTTTGTCCTACCCTCCCGTGGCAGCGGGGTCCTATTGGAAACTAAGGGATATTAAGGCCTCCTTTTAATAGAGAACCAGAACAAAGCATTAGCAGATAGTGAATACATGAACTCCTCAAACTATGGTCATCACCGGGAGTGGTCCTGATTATTGTCACTTCGGGGTTGCCGGATCATAACACATAGTAGGTGATTATAGACTTGCAAGATAGGATCAAGAACACACATATATTCATGAAAACATAATAGGTTCAGATCTGAAATCATGGCACTCGGGCCCTAGTGACAAGCATTAAGCATAGCAAAGTCATAGCAACATCAATCTCAGAACATAATGGATACTAGGGATTAAACCCTAACAAAACTGACTCGATTACATGATAAATCTCATCCAACCCATCACCGTCCAGCAAGCCTACGATGGAATTACTCACGCACGGCGGTGAGCATCATGAAATTGGTGATGGAGGATGGTTGATGATGACGACGACGACGAATCCCCCTCTCCGGAGCCCCGAGCGGACTCGGATCAGCCCTCCGAGAGATTAGGGCTTGGCGGCGGCTCGTGTCGTAAAACGCGATGATTTCTTCTCTCGATTTTTTCTCCCGAAAGCCAATATATTGAGTTGGAGATGGCGTCGAAGGGCCACCGGGGCCCACGGTGGGGCGCACCTGTGCGCGCCCCACCCTCGTGAGCAGGATGTGGGCCCCCTGGTCTTCATCTTTTGCGAGGATTTTTTATTGTTTTTTCTAAGGTGTTGCGTGGAGTTTCAGGTCATTCCGAGAACTTTTATTTTCTGCACATAAAACAACACCATGGCAATTCTGCTGAAAACAGCGTCTGTCTAGGTTAGTTCCATTCAAATCATACAAATTAGAGTCCAAAACAAAGGCAAAAGTGTTTGGAAAAGTAGATACGACGGAGGTGTATTAGTGTCCATGATGAAGGTCGACCTGCAGAAAAGTTAGTTCGTGCCAATGCTTGTCGATCCTGCACTTCTCGTTCAGCTTTACAAGCAAGATGGAATAAACGAGTGATATTAGTATACTCCTTATACTATAGAATGGTCTAAGTCTCTCTATTTAATCCACCCATAAAACGTGCAAGCATAGGTTCATTCTCCTCAACAATACCACATCTAATCATGCCAGTTTGTAATTCCTGATAATATTCTTCTACATAATTTTTTCCTTGTCTCAAATGCTGCAATTTTTGAAGCAATTCACGTTGATAATATGGTGGCTAGAGGATATTGATGTCCTCATCAGTAGTCTAGAGGATAACAAGAAATCTCCCTGGCAGATCTGGTCACCTCCACACAACACTCTATCCAGTTCTTCATCTCCGACTTGAGGAGGTGGCGCCGACATTCTCCTGGCCGCTCCCGCAACTGTTGGCAGTGGAAACCGAGCTGAGCCAGCGAACATAGAGCCACGACATCCAACTGACGTGAGAATTAAGTGAGTGAGCGAACTTCTAAAGATGCAAAAGAGGTTGGACGAGAGGAGAGAATGGTTTGGGAGGGAGAGAGAAGGATGCATGATATATACTAGACACGATCCCGCTATGGGATTTTGAACGCGCCTAACGAAAAGGCGACCAAGTTAGACATGACGAGTTTGACCCTGGGCGTCATCAACGTAGGTTGCATGGCACCTCGAGCCGAGATGGATTGGAAGGCATAACCTAGTAAGCAGCGGTGTGAGAGTCACACCTTTTCATAAATGACATAAGCTGCACTCATCATGTTTGGACAAGGCTTACCAAAACTAACATCTTGCTGAATTATGATGTCCGTCAGTCGCGCTTAGTATGTTGGCGCTCTTCAAGAAGGGACAAAAACACTTAATCATTCACCTCTTCTTGCTTCAATGGCAACTTCCTGGAAATGTGGACATGTGTGACCATTAGGCAGTTACCTGGTTGTTTCGTCTTTAGCTCAGGTATGATTCATGGGTCCCATGTTGGCAGGGAGGTCATCAACCATGGTCAAACCTGTGTAGTGACAAGACACCTTCACGCAGTGGCGGATACAGGCCCCAGGCCCCCAGGGCCCAGGCCTGGGGCTTGAGGCCCAATTTCTTCCTAGATTGTAGCGAATTATTGTGCACGTCGCTACAGTATACGAAGAGGGCCCGGGGCGGACCTCTGGGCTGGCTCTGCCCCTGCCTTCACGTGTACCCTACACGCCTGTCATTAGGCGCAAAATGGAGGGGCCAGATTCTGAAATAATTTTTCTAGTGTGAGTGCATGAATTATGTTTGGGGATGGCTCATTTAGTACTAATGGGTGCCAGCCATAAGCGTTTCTCTCCCACACAAGACTATTGGGAAACGTAGTAATTTCAAAAAAATTCCTACGCACACACAAGATCATGATGATGCATAGCAACGAGAGGGGAGAGTGTCGTTCATGTACCCTCGTAGACCGTAAGCGGAAGCGTTATGACAACGCGGCTGATGTAGTCGTATGTCTTCACGATCGACCGATCCTAGTACCAAATGTACGGCACCTCCGCGATCTGCACACATTCAGCTCAGTGACGTCCCACGAACTCACGATCCAATAGAGCTTCGAGGGAGAGTTTCGTCAGCACGACAACGTGATGATGGTGTTGATGAAGCTACCGACGCAGGGCTTCGCCTAGCACCGCTACGATATGACCAAGGTGGATTATGGTGGAGGGGGGCACCGCACACGGCTAAATATCAATGATCAACTTGTGTGTTTATGGGGTGCCCTCCTCCTCCGTATATAAAGGAGTGGAGGAGGGGGAGGGGCCGGCCCTCCTAGGCGCACCCCAAGGGGAGTCCTACTCTCACCGGGAGTAGGACTCCAACCCTTCCATGAGTGGGAGTAGGAGAGAGGGAAGGAGGAGAGAGGGGAAAGGAAAGGGGGGCGCCCCCACCCCTCCTTGTCCAATTTAGACTAGAGGGGGAGGGGGCGCGGCCTGCCCTGGCCGCCCCTCCTTTTCTCCACTAAGGCCCAATAGGCCCATTACACTCCTCGGGGGGGGGGGGGGGTCCGGTAACCCCCCGGTACTCCGGTATTTGTCCGAACTTGCTCGGAACCTTTCTGAAGTCCAAACATAACCATCCAATATAGCAATCCTTGTGTCTCAACCATTTCGAGACTCCTCGTCATGTCCGTGATCATATCCGGGACTCCGAACTACCTTCAGTACATCAAAACACATAAACTCATATTACCGATCGTCACCGAACGTTAAGCATGCAGACCCTACAGGTTCGAGAACTATGTAGACATGACCGAGACATATCTCCGGTCAATAACCAATAGCAAAACCTGGATGTTCATATTGGCTCTTACATATTCTACGAAGATCTTTATCGGTCAAACCGCATAACAATATACTTTGTTCCCTTTGTCATCGGTATGTTACCTGCCCGAGATTCGATCGTCGGTATCTCAATACCTAGCTCAGTCTCGTTAACGGCAAGTCTCTTTGCTCGTTTTGTAATGGATCGTCCCCCAACTAACTCATTAGTCACATTGCTTGCAAGGCTTTATAGTGATGTGCATTACCGAGAGGGCCCAGCGATACCTCTCCGACAAGCAGAGTGACAAATCCTAATCTCGATCTATGCCAACTCAACAAGTACCATTGGAGACACCTGTAGAGCACCTTTATAATCACCCAGTTACGTTGTGGCGTTTGGTAGCACACAAAGTGTTCCTCCGTTAATCGGGAGCTGCATAATCTCATAGTCATAGGAACATGTATAAGTAATGAAGAAAGCAATAGCATTAAACTAAAGGATCAAGTGCTAAGCTAACGGAATGGGTCAAGTCAATCACATCATTCTCCCAATGATGTGATACCGTTTATCAAATGACAACTCATGTATGGTTAGGAAACTTTAACCATCTTTGATCAACGAGCTAGTCAAGTAGAGGCATACTAGTGACACTATGTTTGTCTATGTATTCACACATGTATTATGTTTCCGGTTAATACAATTCTAGGATGAATAATAAACATTTATCATGAAATAAGGAAATAAATAATAACTTTATTATTGCCTCTAGGGCGTATTTCCTTCAAAGACTAATGTAAATGACAGTCGTATCTTAGAGTCGTAAGCATATTCCTCGCCTACACAAGACCAAAGTGAATTCCACGACATTTATGGTAAGATGTATGAACGGGGGAGTCCAACAATTGTATCCTGGTCAACCAACCATTGTAATGGTTGAACAAAAAACTACCCCCGTGTCGTCTCGGATGAGACGACACGAGAGAAAACCTAGCCCATGCCTCGCCATCCTACCCTCTCCTCCCCTTGCCGTCGCCGGAGGAAGCCACCGGGCTAAGCTCGGGTGATGGACGGTGGCGGTGGGGTCGTCTTCTCATGTCTGGTTGCGAGAGCTCTCGGTGGGGGTAGGCTCGATCCCCTTCCGCATGGTGCATCGGATTCGGGCAGGTCGACTGCATCACCAACGGGTCCCTGGGCTTCTTCCTAGCAGCTCTTCTTTGGTGTGACGGCTTTCGGGCAGTGGCTCTCGTGGGTGGCAACCTCGGGAGTTTCATCGGCGGGCTACTAATCTTCGGGTGAATGCTCTTCTCCTGCAAATAGGAGCGGGTGCAGCCCCCCTTCCTTCTCTGTGGGCGCGTCCTTGTGTGGGTCGTTGGCGCGCTGTCCTTGGTGGCTCCTGTGGTGGCGATGCGGTGGTGGGATGCCAGATCTGGATCGTCGACGTCTGGCCGACGAGGAGTTGTGCTGCTTGGTAGCCCTTCGGTGCTTTTGGCGCGGTGGCTCTGTGAGAGGTGGGTGTGCCAACGAAGGTGATGTGTGTGAGGGTGCTGGTGGTGTTGGATTGCTCTGAGAAAAAGCTTGCCCGGTCTAGCCGGCCAGCGGCGTCAGCATCTGTGGGTGTCGTTTAACCTCCTTGGAGGTGTTGTCGTGGAGTCCCGCATCTTCCTACACCCTCCTATCTTGTTGTTCGGGTGGAAGCCTAAGGCCTGGTTGGGTCGGGCGATGGTGTCGACATCGTTGCTTCCCTCTTTGCGGTGTTGCCTTGTATAGCTTCAGATTCTGTTTGCATGCTCCATGAGTTGTGTAACACCCCGGATCCGATGCGCCAGGTGTCCGCCAGTTATTCGCCTTCGTTGCCATGTCATTTGCTTGCGTGTTGCATTTGCCATGTCATCATATGCATTTCATATCATGTCATCATGTGCATTTCATTTTGCATACGTGTTCGTCTCATGCATCCGAGCCTTTTCCCCGTTGTCCGTTTTGCAATCCGGCACTCCTATGTTCCCCGGCGTCCCCTTTTGTCTTCTGTTGTGTGCGGGTATTAAACTTTCTCGGAATGGCCCGAGGTTTGCCAAGCGGCCTTGGTATACCACCGTGAACCGCTGTCAAGTTTCGTGCCATTTGGAGGTCGTTTGGTACTCCAACGGTTAACCGGGTAACCGCAGGGGCCTCTTTTGTTGCAGCCCAACACCCCTTCCAAAGTGGCCCAAAACCCACCAAACTCCCCTCCATGCTCTTGGTCGTTCGATCACGATCGCGTGGCCGAAAACCGCTCCTCATTTGGACTCTCCTAGCTCCCTCTACCTATAAATATGTCTTCCTCCCCGAAATTCCGGATCATTTTCCCCCGAAACCCTAGCCCCGCTCCTCTCCGCGCCGCCGGACATGTCCGGACCGGGCCGGACACGTCCGCCGCCGCCGCCCCGGCCAATCAGGAGCCGCCGCGTGTCCTCCGCCGCCGTCCGCCGCCCGGCCAGCTGAGGCCAGTCGAACCCGCCGGGCCAGCGCTTCGCGCCGCCCGCCTCGCGCCGCTTCTGCCGCCGCCGCCGCCGCCGCCGCCGCCGCCGCCAGCGGCTCCTCTCGCCTCTCGGCGGAACCGCCGCCGCCCGCCGCGCCCGCGCCAGCGCCCGGCCCGCTCCCGCGCGCGCTCCTCGCCTCCCTGCGGCGCCTCGCCCGCGCAGCCAGCGCCCGGCAGCGCCGCCGCTCCTCCACCACGCCGCCTTTGCTCTTCCGCCGCGCCGCCACCGCGCCGCCAGCGCCAGATCCGGTCTGGCCGGACCGGATCCGGACGGCCCCGGCCTCCCTCCGGCTAGATCCGGCGAGGAACCCGCCGGATCCGTCCTTCCCCGGCGCCCCGACCTCTCCCTCGTCTTCTCCGGCCGATCTCCGGCGAGATCCGCGATGCATCAAAGTCCGTGCGAAGGTTGCCCCCGTTTCACTAAGTCCCAGTTTTCTGTCATTTCGTGACATTTTCATAGCGTCACATCTTCGCACCCGTGGCTCCGTTTTGGGCGTATAATATGTCAAATTGTTCGCCTCGAAGAGTACATCATTTCATTCTATTGCATCATTTGCATTTGAGCTCATCTTGATGCCCGAAATGCTGTTGGAAGAGGGCTTCAGATCGTTAGTTTCAGAATCTTATCAGCTCGAGCTCTTTTGTCATTTTTGCCATGATTTATGTGTGCACCCTATGAACTTGAGTCCTACATGTGAGTTGAACATTGCCATGCCATCTTTCCAGGGGTGTTTGCCATGTATTTTTGTGAGTAATGTGTTGACTAGAACAAGCATGCAAAGTAGGGATGATGATGTTGCTGATTTCAGGAACTTAGTGATTTCACTAAGTCTTGTCCTGCTTTTATTTTTATGCCATATGTTCATGTTGTTACAGAGAGATCTATGCCCTTTTTGAGCATGATCAGTAAGGTTGTTTTGAATATATGGATGTGCTCTATCCATCCATGCCTTTGTTGGCATTTATGGAGTAGTCTAGCATGTCATTTTCGTGCTCTACTTTTGCTTGAAAATGTTTCCTGGCAGATTGTTTGCATGAGATTCAATTTTCACGAGGTCGTTGTAGTTGATCCGTGTATGCTATGACCTTGCTCTTGCCATTCTTAGCTTCATAATCATGCCTTCTTACTGTTGGTTGCCTTGCCATGCCATGTATTGCTCTGTAGTGAGTGCATCGAGCTCACGAACATGCCTACTCGTTAACTGTTTTTGCCATGCCCAGTTTTTCTGCTAAGTCTGAAATCTGTAATAAAACTTGCAATGTTTACATGGGTGCCATCATTTCTTAGAGTCCTTTTGGCTTATGGTCAGTAAGGGACTATTGATATATGCTTTGAGTAGAATCATGTCATGCCTTGTTTTGCTATTATAAGTTCCTGTAGCATGTTGTTTGCTTGCTCTAAACATGCCTTCTGATGTTAATTCTGGCATGTTAGTAATTTCACCAAGTCTGTGAACCGATATTTTTAGCACTTTCACCATGCTTGTTTGAACATGTTATGATGTGTTTTAGCCGTAGCTCAGTGTTCCTCTTTTGTTAAGCATCTCTTGTAGTTCGCTGCCATATGCTTTGTTTTTATGTTGGGGTGCTGTAGCATAGTTTCTTGTTGCTTGCTAAGTAGCATCGGGTGTTAAACGCAGATTTGCATCATTCTTGTTTTGCTTGTCATTTGCAAACCGTGCATCCGATTCCGGTGATCTTTATATCGATTTCACCCGAAATCATCCCATCTTTCCAGCGGCATACTTGGTTTGCCAAGTTGATGCCCGGTTCATCATTTTCCTTCCGGAGCATACATATGCATTGCATATCACATCTCGCATAGCATGTCATGTTTTGCATCATATCGCTTGTGCATTGTTCCTTGTTTGATTGTGGTTCCGTTGCTTGTGTTCTTGCTTTGGGTAGAGCCGGGAGACGAGTACGTGAATGAGGAACCTGTTGAGAATGCCTACGAGGATCAAGCCTTCGACAACTCTGAGAACCTTGCAGGCAAGATGATCATACCCTCGAAATCACTTCTATCTTTGCTTGCTAGTTTGCTCGCTCTTTTGCTATGCCAATGCTGCGATGCCTACCATTTGCTTGTCAGCCTCCCAAATTGCCATGTCAAACCTCTAACCTTTGACACCATTCCTAGCAAACCGTTGTTTGGCTATGTTACCGCTTTGCTCAGCCCCTCTTATAGCGTTGTTAGTTGCAGGTGAAGATTGAAGTTTGTTCCTCGTTGGAACATGGAGATGTTGTTCCTTGTTGGAACATGTTTACTTTACTTGTTGGGATATCACAATATCTCTTATATTATTAATGCATCTATATATTTGGTAAAGGGTGGAAGGCTCGGCCTTATGCCTGGTGTTTTGTTCCACTCTTGCCGCCCTAGTTTCCGTCATACCGGTGTTATGTTCCCGGATTTTGCGTTCCTTACGCGGTCGGGTGATTTATGGGACCCCCCTGACAGTTCGCTTTGAATAAAACTTGTCCAGCAAGGCCCAACATTGACTTTTACCATTTGCCTCACCTAGCCCTTTTTTTTTCCCTTGGGTTTCCGGAGCCCGAGGGTCATCTTTATTTTAGCCCCCCGGGCAGTGCTCCTTCGAGTGTTGGTCCAACCTGAGCGATGTCCGGCGCCCCCTGGGCAACCAGGGTCTATGCCAACCCGACGTCTTGCTCATCCGGTGTGCCCTGAGAACGAGATATGTGCAGCTCCTATCGGGATTTGTCGGCGCATCGGGCGGCTTTGCTGGTCTTGTTTTACCATTGTCGAAATGTCTTGATGTACCGGGATACCGAGTCTGATCGGAGTGTCTTGGGTGAAGGTCTATTCCTTCGTTGATCGCGAGAGCTTGTCATGAGCTAAGTTGGGACACCCCTGCAGGGTATAAACTTTCGAGAGCCGTGCCCGTGGTTATGTGGCAGATGGGAATTTGTTAATGTCCGGTTGTAGAAAACTTGAAGTTGACCTTAATTAAAATACATCAACCGTGTGTGTTACCGTGATGGTCTCTTTCCGTGAGTCCGGAAGTGAACACGATGTTGGAGTTATGCTTGACGAGGTTGCTATAGGATCACTTCTTGATCATACTTTTATCGACCGTGCTTTGCCTTCTCTTCTCGCTCTCATTTGCGTATGTTAGTCACCATATATGCTAGTCGCTTGCTGCAGCTCCACCTCATTACTCCATCCTTCCTATAAGCTTAAATAGTCTTGATCTCATGGTGTGAGATTGTCGAGTCCCGTGGCTCACCAGATACTTCCAAAACCAGTTTGCGGTGCCTATGTTACGAAAGCGGTGGCGAACCAAGCTCAAGGAGGAGCTCGATGAAGATCTTGCCCTTTGTGTTGTTTCGTTCTAGTTGATCAAGAGTGGAGCCCAGCTTGGGGTCGATCGGGGACCGTTTGTCGCATTTGGGTTTCTTCTTTTATTTTGGTTCCGTAGTCGGACCTTGATTGTACTGGATGATGTAATGCTTTATTCATGTAATTGTGTGAAGTGGCGATTGTAAGCCAACTATGTATCTCTTTCCTTATGTATTACATGGGTTGTGTGAAGATTACCTCACTTGCAACATTGCTTTCAATGCGGTTATGCCTCTAAGTCGTGCTTCGACACGTGGGAGATATAGCCGCATCGAGGGCGTTACAAGTTGGTAATCAGAGCCTTCCCCGACCTTAGGAGCCCCACTGCTTGATCGTTTTTAGCGGCCGAGTTGTGTCTAGAAAAATGTTTTGAGTCATTTAGGATTATATATATCGCAGAGTAGGATTCTTTTTACTCCTCAGTCCCTTCGACCTTTTGGTGAGGTATCCTGACGTAGAGTTTTGACTCTTCTCTTCTCAAATTTCACTAAAAAAAATTTTAGGATCACGCGGGTATCTTAGAATCGTTCCGATGGTTTTATGATGACAACATTGTCTTGGTTGCCTCCTGATATTTAGGGGTTGTGGCAGTGTCCCGGGGAGTTGAGCTCCGAGGTGTTGTCGTCATAATTTTACCGTTGCAGTTCTGGAATACCTGAGTTTAGTACGCCGACATCGAAAATCTCTTTTATGCAGTTGTTGGTGAGATAATCCCGCTAACCCAGTACTGAGGTGAGTACGGGAGTATTGCCATGACTCGTATAACGGATGCTTTTCGAAGGTTGAGGTAGACGATTTCCGAAGGTTTCTTGGTTATGTGTTGACGGATGGATACAATGGATGTAGGGATTGTTAGTTTGGGTGAGTTATATTGCTCCCTGTATTCCCAACACCTGATTGCATAACCGAAAATTTCGGAGTTTCATAGGTGGGAATTCAAGTAGCTCTTATGATATCTTTCCGACGGATGTATGATATGAAATTGGGGTTCGACGCCTAGTGGTCCGCCTATTCACGGTTGGTTTTACTGATGGTCTCGGTGTGTCTTAAAGAGTCCTTGGCTATGCCGACTGGGGGCGCTTCAGTATGTCATGTGCACTTTGCCTTGTACATGATGGTGCTGTACGATTGAGCCCGTGTAGGCCCCACCACGAAAACTTCGGACGAAATCTCTATCATATGTTTGTTCTGGCTTATTCTGCAAGCCAAATCCTTTGTTTTGTTTTAATTGTGGTATTCGAGTTGCTTCAATGTCAAGTGTTGATTCCATACCTTTCCAAAAGGTGTTCTCATACTCCGATGTGAATACCAATCCTTCTCGAAAATCGAGATTGTCGTGCCAATCCATTTCAACCGACATGTTTCTCTTCAAGTGGATCCGATCACTTCAACATCAGCAAGACCAATTATCATTTCTTCTCAACGGTGTTTGTTTCATCCGTCTCCAAGTTTCCTTTGTTTTTCCCCACCACCCACCCTTTTTTTTCCTCAAGGATTAAGATTTCTTTACCAAGTATCCTTTTATTTTTGTGAAGTTTTCTCCATTCTTTTCCGTCAATGTTCTTACCCGGTGGTTCTCAAGAAGATGTTCTACTAGTTCGTCATTCCTCATTCCTTTCTTTTCTCCGGTGGATTCAAGTCAAGTTTTGTTGATCATACCTTTTTCCTCATTTCAATGCTTTTTCATACCGGTGCACTTCTTAATCATTCACTTCTTCCTATTCATTTGTTCGAGTGTCAAAGATATCTTGGAAGATTTGTGTTTCCATTCTTAATTCGTTCAAGCTCTTTCGAGATTGGTATCTCATTCAAGTCATTTAATTCAACCGTGCAACATCTCTTTTAAATCTTTTCAACGGTATTCTTTTGAGTGGGCCCTAACCCACGTGTCTTTTCCTGTGATCTTACGACTCTTCTATTTTCCCGAGCTATCCTAAATTCTTCTCCAAGTTTGACGTAAGAATGAGTTATCATCAGTCAAATGCTTTTCTCCAAGATCTTTCAAATTCTTTTCATAGTTGGCTCAACCTCTTCCCTTTTGATTCTTCCGATGTGCCTCAATAATTCTTGGTGGTGTTTCTCGTTGTCATTCTCATCATTTGAAGACCGAAGAAGAGTTTCTCTTAAATCTTGCTCCATTCTCTTCAAGCTTCATGGTTCTAGATTGATGCCATTCTCTCATAATTGTTTCGATTGTGAGAATTCTTTTCACCCATCCGGAGCATTTCATGAGTTGTTTCTTGCCTCAGAAGGCCATCATGTCATAATTCTTCATTCTCAGCTTTCAGCTCTTGTTTTCCAAATCTTTACCGGTGAATCATTCAAATACCCTCTAATCAGTTCATGTTCTCTTCATTCGCATGTATCTAAATCCCCTCGAGTATCTTCATTCGTTTTCCAATTCTTCCCGGTGAATTGTGCCTTTGCTACGTTCATTTTCAATTCTTACGGTGGTTCGTTCAAGATTTCACTTCCTTCGTTATAATATCAATTCATTTGTTGTTCCAATCCTACCGGTGGTTCATTGAAGACCTTCTCAAGTTTGCACCATATCTCTTTAATCCTTTCTACGAGAATAAGTAGTATGCCAAATCCGTTGCTTGTCATCAATTAAATTTGATGAAGGAGAAGCATACAATAAATCTTATTCTTATTTCCTCGAGGTGATTCAATTATCTTCTTTCGGAGTTTGTTCGTGATGAATAAATTCTCAGTTTCAGTTGTTTCATCTTTTCTTTTCCCGGAGTTCCAAGCTCTCATCATCACGAAGATCCATCTAAATTATTGCAAGGCTTCACCTTGTGTTTTCAACTTCTCTTTCTTTTTATCATCCTTTTATTACCGGAGTTCTTCATGGAGGTTCTAAATGGTGGTTCCTCAAGGATTCTTTTCACTGTTCAATTGTTCTTCAAGATTTCTCTTGAAGTTAAGATCAGCCAAGCTATACTCAAAAATTAAACATGGTGCTCAACACATGTTTTGTTTTGAGGATTTCAAGCATTCTTCATCTTGCATTCCAAAGTGCAATTCCTTCTATCTTATCTTTTGAGATGGGGTTATGTCACTCTTGACAATTTCCATTCATGTTTCATGATTCATATGTTGTCAAGAATGAGGTATTTTAAATCCATCAGTCTCTTCATTGGAGTTATCTTGGGTTATATTTCACCTAAAGCTTTCCCTAAGGAGTGTTGCTATTCATGGTGCTTATAAATGACCCAAGTTCTTCATTTGTCCTCCCGGTGAAATAAGTTTCTCGTCTCCTTGTTGATATCAATCCAATCATTTGTTTCCATTGGTGGCGGAAGCTAACCTCATAATTTTGGAGATGTTTTCATAAGCCCACCACAAGCTTATTCTTTTCGTTGTTGGTTTTCCAACAACTCCGTTATAACCTTCTTGGAAGGGTGCTTTCCAAGCTCATTTGTGGCAGAAGTTGTCATTTTCTACTCCGTCCCTTTATCCCAACGATCTAACTTCAATTCTTTTGTTACGGAGGCATTGTGATGTTGTGCTCTTCACTCATCACCTCGTTTTTTTGAGGATCGTGTTCTTTTCATGCTTATCCATTTAACCGGAGTGTTGTATCATCTCTTCAATATCTTTTCATCTCATCAAGTTTTCTTCTCTTTTCTACCGGCGTGCTGTCCAAATTCTGTCATTCTTGTTCCTTGGCTATCTCATTATACCGATGTGGTCATATTCTTTTCATTCGCGAAGCTCTTATTTCCATGTCTTTGCAACCTTCAAGTTCTCGTAATACTCCTTGTTCCTCTTTTCCTACCGGATTGTTTGCAATCTCGTTCATCTCCGTTGTACTCTTTCTTTTAAATTGTTCAACCTCTCAAGGTTCGTGGTTTCACTCGTTTGCCGAAGAAGCAACTTAGTTTACCTCTTCTTTTCCTCTTCCGTTTTCCCTCCGGTGCCATTCTAGATCTCGGGACGAGATCCTCTCATAGTGGTGGAGTGTTGTAACACCCCGGATCCGATGCGCCAGGTGTCCGCCAGTTATTCGCCTTCGTTGCCATGTCATTTGCTTGCGTGTTGCATTTGCCATGTCATCATATGCATTTCATATCATGTCATCATGTGCATTTCATTTTGCATACGTGTTCGTCTCATGCATCCGAGCCTTTTCCCCGTTGTCCGTTTTGCAATCCGGCACTCCTATGTTCCCCGGCGTCCCCTTTTGTCTTCTGTTGTGTGAGGGTATTAAACTTTCTCGGAATGGCCCGAGGTTTGCCAAGCGGCCTTGGTATACCACCGGTAGACCGCCTGTCAAGTTTCGTGCCATTTGGAGGTCGTTTGGTACTCCAACAGTTAACAAGGTAACCGTAGGGCCTCTTTGTTGCAGCCCAACACCCTTCCAAAGTGGCCCAAAACCCACCAAACTCCCTCCATGCTCTTGGTCGTTCGATCACGATCGCGTGGCGAAAACCCTCCTCATTTGGACTCTCCTAGCTCCTCTACCTATAAATATGTCTTCCTCCCGAAATTCGGATCATTTTCCCCGAAACCCTAGCCCGCTCCTCTCGCGCGCCACGGACATGTCCGGACCGGGCGGACACGTCACTGGCCATTGCCGCCCGGCCAATCGAGAGCCGCCGCGTGTCCTCCGCCGCCGTCGCGCCGCCGGTCCACGGGCCCGAGTCAGCCCCGCCGGGCCCAGCCTTTCGCCGCCCGCCTCGCGCCACAGGCTGCTGCCATGCCGCCCGCCAGCGGCCACGCTGCCTCCACCGCCTCGGCCGGCCGCCGCCGCCCGCCAGCGCCCGGCCGCCAAGGCCAGCCCCGCTCCCCGGCGCCGCTCTCGCGCCTCTCCTGCGGCGCCTCGCCCCACAGCCCGCTGCACCGGCCAGCCGCGCCGCTGCTCTTCCACGGCCCGCCCCGCGCCCCAGCGCCAGATCCGGTCGGGCGGACGGATCCGGCGGCCCGGCCTCCCTCCGGCTAGATCCGGCGAGGAACCCGCCGGATCCGTCCTTCCCCGGCGCCCCGACCTCTCCCTCGTCTTCTCCGGCCGATCTCCGGCGAGATCCGCGATGCATCAAAGTCCGTGCGAAGGTTGCCCCCGTTTCACTAAGTCCCAGTTTTCTGTCATTTCGTGACATTTTCATAGCGTCACATCTTCGCACCCGTGGCTCCGTTTTGGGCGTATAATATGTCAAATTGTTCGCCTCGAAGAGTACATCATTTCATTCCATTGCATCATTTGCATTTGAGCTCATCTTGATGCCCGAAATGCTGTTGGAAGAGGGCTTCAGATCGTTAGTTTCAGAATCTTATCAGCTCGAGCTCTTTTGTCATTTTTGCCATGATTTATGTGTGCACCCTATGAACTTGAGTCCTACATGTGAGTTGAACATTGCCATGCCATCTTTCCAGGGGTGTTTGCCATGTATTTTTGTGAGTTATGTGTTGACTAGAACAAGCATGCAAAGTAGGGATGATGATGTTGCTGATTTCAGGAACTTAGTGATTTCACTAAGTCTTGTCCTGCTGTTATTTTTATGCCATATGTTCATGTTGTTACAGAGAGATCTATGCCCTTTTTGAGCATGATCAGTAAGTGTGTTTTGAACATATGGATGTGCTCTATCCATCCATGCCTTTGTTGGCATTTATGGAGTAGTCTAGCATGTCATTTTCGTGCTCCACTTTTTCTTGAAAATGTTTTCTGGCAGATTGTTTGCATGAGATTCAATTTTCACGAGGTCGTTGTAGTTGATCCGTGTATGCTATGACCTTGATATTGCCATGCTTAGCTTCATAATCATGCCTTCTTACTGTTGGTTGCCTTGCCATGCCATGTATTTCTCTGTAGTGAGTGCATCGAGCTCACGAACATACCTACTCATTAACTGTTTTTGCCATGCCCAGTTTTTCTGCTAAGTCTGAAATCTGTAATAAACTTGCAATGTTTACATGGGTGCCATCATTTCTTAGAGTCCTTTTTGGCTTATGGTCAGTAAGGGACTATTGATATATGCTTTGAGTAGAATCATGTCATGCCTTGTTTTGCTATTATAAGTTCCTGTAGCATGTTGTTTGCTTGCTCTAAACATGCCTTCCTGATGTTAATTCCTGGCATGTTAGTAATTTCACTAAGTCTGTGAACCTGATATTTTTAGCACTTTCACCATGCTTGTTTGAACATGTTATGATGTGTTTTAGCCGTAGCTCAGTGTTCCTCTTTTGTTAAGCATCTCTTGTAGTTCGCTGCCATATGCTTTTTTTATGTTGGGGTGCTGTAGCATAGTTTCTTGTTGCTTGCTAAGTAGCATCGGGTCATTAAACGCAGATTTGCATCATTCTTGTTTTGCTTGTCATTTGCAAACCGTGCATCCGATTCGGTGATCTTTATATCGATTTCACCGAAATCATCCCATCTTTCCAGCGGCATACTTGGTTTGCCAAGTTGATGCCCGTTCATCATTTTCCTTCCGAGCATACATATGCATTGCATATCACATCTCGCATACACTACTAGGGAAAAGCCTAGCAAAGCGGTGGGTTTTGGCCTATCGAGAGCGCGGGCACAAGCGCTCTTGATAAGGCGCTTCAGTTAATGCTTAGCAATAGCGCGCTTAACGACGCTCATCGCTAACTTGACTTACTAGCAGCGGTTCTTTAGAACATCGTTGCTTTATTATTAATAGTAGCGCTTCTCCTAACCCGCTACTACTACTATTTAGTATTTTATTTCTTTTCTATTTCATGTTGTATTCATACACCTTTACACAAGTTTTCATACAACAGGAATTTAGAGATTGTTTTACATCATAATGAGTTATTACATCATGGGGTGAAAGAATCGTGGACTAGTTTCAAGTGGATGTCCATCCACTTGAAACTAATCCATGATTCTTTCACCCAATGATATAATAATATCATCATCATCATCATCATCATATCATTAACAACTTAGCATCATAATACATCATTGTCATATAACACCTCCTCAATATCATCGTTTTCATCATTGACATCACATAACACCTCCTCAAGATCATCATTATCAACTCTAACACATTACCACATAATAAACATATTGTACCTCATAGGACCTATTACATTCGATTAAGACCTACTACATTTTCTAAGGTAAAATAACAAAAACAAGATAGCCCCGACTCTCCATTATGGAGAATGGAGATTAGCCTGTCTCCCATTCTTGCCTTTCGCTGAATGTTACTTCCAAGAACCTCCTTGCGAATGTCCATACATTTCTTCCATTCTCGATGATCATGTGTTCACGGTTTTAGAAATCCGATATGCACAGTGAGCTCCCTAGATTTACAGCGGATGTTCAGAATCGAGAGGCGACCATGCAGACACATCGATGAGGCACACAATCCATCGGGAGTTTACATTGAAAAACATAATAATAACTTTGTAGTTAGCAATGATGTACTAGTTTTAGAAGTATGAAAAAATGCACGAATGTCGTAATAGTAAAAAATCTTACCGGGTATCTCCAGAGAAGTTATCGTTGTTCAACACATGCACTAGTGGCACGTATTCACCATAATTTGGAGGAGTTCGATAATAGGCATTGTAATTCTCAAGAAGAGTACAAAATGCGATCGATGATTTTTCTCCTTATATGTTAATTGGGTGCCTTGATTGTAGTGGGTTTTATCTACCATCTTCCGCAGTCTTTGAAGAATCAAAATAAGTCACAATGGAAATAAGCTATCAACTATTTTGAAATAAAGAATATAAATTAGTTAATAACTATGTTTGATAAACTCACATAGCGGTACAATCGGCAACGTATCAACAAGGACCCAAATGTCCATATTGTCTTCCTCATTGTCGGGATCACCAAGATCCATGGTGATAATCATACCCTCATCAAAACCATACATTTTGCAAAGTGCTTCCCAATTTTGGCAACCAAAATGGGTTACGCTCTGAGCATTATACTGATTTACTTCAAAATCCATATCATGATGGGTCCTTAGGTGTATTTTCTTTGTTTCAAAATTTTCATGGTCTTCAAAACCCATCCTCTCCAAGACATAGCGTCTTGCATGGCATGGGATAAGCTAGTCGAATTGTAAAATATGAAAATTAGACGTTGAAATAGTTGAAGTCATTCTTAATGGAGAAAAAACTATTGTCGCTGCTATGCATCCGTATGAACATCGCAGGTCTCCTCAAGCTTAATGCTTGAAGCGGCGATCGTCGTCGAAATTAACGAACTCCGTCGCACATACCTCGATCGTCGTGGCACCAGCTACACTCCCGGGAGACCGTCGTCGTCCGAGTACGACATTTCCTACAATCATAATTCAAAGATTAAACTTGTACATATTCTAGCACAAGCATGTCGAATTCACGACAAAATCCGGCATGACCTTTGCTAAAAAGGACATATCGAGCGCTGAAATTTGCGGAACGGAAATTAATCAACACTCCGACAAAACATAGGCCACTCGGAGATGTAAACTGAACATGAACGGCCACTTGGGCAACCACATATCCTATTTGAGCAACAACACAAAATATACAAGGATATTTGGCTGGTCTCACCTCGATGTCGGAGGGGTACGTGGATGGGATGACGGCGGGGTTGTCGGAGGGGTCGGTGACGGGACGACGGAGGTCACTGAAACCATATAAGTTATCACTAGCAACAAAACATGTTCAACTAGTTTTATTAATTCAACTAGTTCTTACTAAATATAAACTTACTATAAATAGAAAAAAACTAGTTCTTTCTAAACATAAAGTAGTTCAACTAGTTATATTAATTATCTTACTAAAAATAGATTAGTTCAGTTAATTCAACTGTTCAACTAGTTTATTAACTTACTAAACTAGTTCAACTACAACTAAAGTAGTTCAACTACCACTACTACTACTAAAAATCTAGTACTAACTAAGCTAAATTAACATCTACTACTACTAAATTAACATCTACTACTAAATCTAGTACTAACTGGTGGCGGGGGTGGGGGGCGACGGAGAGGTAGCTAGGGGCGGCGGTCGAGGCGGTGGGAGGCGGGCTGCCGGAGGAGGAGGAGGTCACCCCAGCGATGATGGAGGAGGGCGGCATGAGGAGGAGGGCGGCAGCAGTGAGGGGAGGATGTGCGAGGAGGATGGAGGAGGACGGAAGGAGGAGTACCTCGGCGGACGACGATTTAATGGCGGCGGCGACGACGACGACGCAGCAGTTAGAAGCGAGAGTGAGAGTGATGAGGGCGGTCCTCTACCGTGGGGATAAGGTAGGGATAGTTGTAGCGTTCGTTAAAAAGCGCTACAGCTAACGGAAGTAGCAGATGGCGCTCTCTGATTAACGCGCCATCGCTATAGCTAGCGGGGCCAAGGTCATGGCAACTATAGCAGATGGCCAGTATTCCTCAAACGCAGCCATCGCTACTTCCAAGTCAATGAGCGCTTGGCGGACCGCGCTGCTGCTAAGTAGCAGTAGCGTGGTATTTTGAACCGCGCTGCAGATAAGATTCTGTGTATAGGCTTTTCCCTAGTAGTGATAGCATGTCATGTTTTGCATCATATCGCTTGTGCATTGTTCCTTGTTTGATTGTGGTTCCGTTGCTTGTGTTCTTGCTTTGGGTAGAGCCGGGAGACGAGTACGTGAACGAGGAACCTGTTGAGAATGCCTACGAGGATCAAGCCTTCGACAACTCTGAGAACCTTGCAGGCAAGATGATCATACCCTCGAAATCACTTCTATCTTTGCTTGCTAGTTTGCTTGCTCTTTTGCTATGCCAATGCTGCGATGCCTACCATTTGCTTGTCAGCCTCCCAAATTGCCATGTGAAACCTCTAACCTTTGACACCATTCCTAGCAAACCGTTGTTTGGCTATGTTACCGCTTTGCTCAGCCCCTCTTATAGCGTTGTTAGTTGCAGGTGAAGATTGAAGTTTGTTCCTCGTTGGAACATGGAGATGTTGTTCCTTGTTGGAACATGTTTACTTGTTGGGATATCACAATATCTCTTATATTATTAATGCATCTATATATTTGGTAAAGGGTGGAAGGCTCGGCCTTATGCCCGTGTTTTGTTCCACTCTTGCCGCCTAGTTTCCGTCATACCGTGTTATGTTCCCGGATTTTATGCTCCTTACGCGGTCGGGTGATTTATGGGACCCCCGACAGTTCGCTTTGAATAAAACTTGTCCAAAGAAGGCCCAACATTGACTTTTACCATTTGCCTCACCAAGCCCTTTTTTTCCCTTGGGTTTCGGAGCCCGAGGGTCATCTTTATTTTAGCCCCCGGCGGTGCTCCTTCGAGTGTTGGTCCAACTCGAAGCGATGTCCGCGCCCTGGCAACCAGGTCTATGCCAACCCGACGTCTTGCTCATCCGGTGTGCCAGAACGAGATATGTGCAGCTCCTATCGGGATTTGTCGGCGATCGGGCGGCTTTGCTGGTCTTGTTTTACCATTGTCGAAATGTCTTGATGTACCGGATACCGAGTCGATCGGAGTGTCTTGGGTGAAGGTCTATTCCTTCGTTGATCGCGAGAGCTTGTCATGAGCTAAGTTGGGACACCCTGCAGGTATAAACTTTCGAGAGCCGTGCTCGCGGTTATGTGGCGATGGGAATTTGTTAATGTCCGTTGTAGAAAACCTGAAGTTGACCTTAATTAAAATACATCAACCGTGTGTGTTACCGTGATGGTCTCTTTCCGTGGAGTCCGGAAGTGAACACGATGTTGGAGTTATGCTTGACGCAGTTGCTATAGGATCACTTCTTGATCATACTTTTATCGACCGTGCTTTGCCTTCTCTTCTCGCTCTCATTTGCGTATGTTAGTCACCATATATGCTAGTCGCTGTCGCAGCTCCACCTCATTACTCCATCCTTCCTATAAGCTTAAATAGTCTTGATCTCGCGGGTGTGAGATTGCTTTGAGTCCCCGTGGCTCACCGGATACTTCCAAAACCAGTTTGCGGTGCCTATGTTATCGAAAGCGGTGACGAACCAAGCTCAAGGAGGAGCTCGATGAAGATCTTGCCCTTTGTGTTGTTTCGTTCTAGTTGATCGAGAGTGGAGCCCGGTTAGGGTCGATCGGGGACCGTTTGTCGATTTGGGTTTCTTCTTTTATTTTGGTTCCGTAGTCGGACCTTGATTGTACCTGGATGATGTAATGCTTTATTCATGTAATTGTGTGAAGTGGCGATTGTAAGCCAACTATGTATCTCTTTCCCTTATGTATTACATGGGTTGTGTGAAGATTACCTCACTTGCGACATTGCTTTCAATGCGGTTATGCCTCTAAGTCGTGCTTCGACACGTGGGAGATATAGCCGCATCGAGGGTGTTACAAGTTGGACGCTCGTGGCATTGCAGCTGGCAGGTGCCGGTCTGGCAATGCGGATGTCTGCGTGGCTTCTTGTATGTGGCAGCGATGGCGGCTTTGGGGCGGGGTCAGGGGTGTTGTTGTGCCCTGCTAGTCGGTCTCTTTCAGCGCGTTTGAGGGGTCGCCATTCGTCACTTTGTTTCTATGAAGTCAGAGCTACTGAGGAGGATCTGGTGGTGACGATGACACGAGGCAGGTGGTCAGTTTCGGTGCTGGCTCGACACAAGCCCAAAGCTTTTCTCCTGCAATCCTAGTCGATAGAGTAGGAGATGCATGGTCGCCGACGTGTGTGGCCAACTGTTTGGCATCGGCCGGCACAGGCCTCAATGCTTGTTTGCGATGAGGGCTTCTTCGATGGTCGTCGATGGTGGAGTTAGAGTCACCCTCGCGAAGGCGTGATGATGATGACGCTAGCCTGCAACCTCGACGGCATGTGGGTTGCTAGGTCGCCCTGTATGCCTTGTTTTGCGAGCGTCATGTGATGGTTTTTGCACATTTTTCATTAATTAACCAAACAATTCTCTTCGACTTTTTTTTAGCGAATCAGGCCCTAAGGGACCGTTTTTCAAAAAAATCGACCATTGTATTCATACATTCTTAAATGGTCTATGTGGG
Organism: Aegilops speltoides; assembly: GCA_021437245.1. Lineage (NCBI taxonomy): Eukaryota > Viridiplantae > Streptophyta > Magnoliopsida > Poales > Poaceae > Aegilops > Aegilops speltoides. The sequence continues at coordinate 120,583,754 of CM038145.1, forward strand.
CGAATCATTCCCTGGAGCAGCTTCATTGGTCGCTCCCGCGGGTGGCCTGGGAGCGAACCAAGCCACAGCCCCCGTTCCTCCTCCCCTCGCCTCCACCGGAGGGTGTCGTCGGGGCCCTTCCCTTCTCTCGCTCGCATTTGGCTGGCGCGGGCCGCCCAAATTGGCAGGGGTTTATGTGATGTGCTTGCGAGGATGCTCGAGGTCAGAGGCGAGTCCCGTGCGGCGGATCTGGCGGCTCTGGCGACAGCTATGGGTGCCGCTGATGCGTGGAGGTTGGGACTCTGCAGAGGTGCGGCTACGCGGGGGCCGGCGAGTGGAGGCCTGCAGCGAGGTGCTTCGGCGGGCAGCAAGGGGCAGTTGGAGGTGTAGATTCTAGCGCGGGAGGCACGTTTGGCGGATCTGCCGCCCCGGTGCAGTTCTGGAGGGCACTGAGGTCTGAGGCGCGGGAGGCGGGCGCAGGGTGGTGTGTCTGGCGAATCGGTCGTCTTTGAAGCAGGGGGTTGCGGATGTAGAGGATCTAACGTCTCCGGTTCCCAGCATGCGCGTGGTGCTGCGCGTCGATGTGCCTGGTCCACCAGGGCTGCGGCCGGGAACCACGGTGGTTCTCGGCCTCGGGCGACGCTCCTCGTTCCTTGCTGGCATGGTGCTGTGCGGGGTGCGGTGGCTCGTGCTCTGTCCGGTGGCACTCGGGCCGGTTGTGGACTGATCTGGCTGCCTGCTCCCGGAGGGTCTCCGCGAGGTGCGGTTGGCTACGGTGGTTGCTCGGTCCTTCTTCGTCGACTTGCTTGTTCGTGGGAGGTTGTGGCTGGTGGTCTTGCCGGCATCGGATTGACGTGCGGTTACGAGTGCTACTAGCTTAGGTGAAAACCCTGTCTCGTCTGTGGGCCTTTGACCAGCAATGACGGCGGCCTTGGGTGTCGTAGACCTTCTTGAAGGCATCGTTGCATTGCTCTTGCACCCTTCCCATGTTGGATCCGGCCGCCGCTGCAGCTCCGGGGGAAACCCTATATCCTGAGCGGTCGGATGATGGCGGTGTCGTGGCGTCGTATCTCCTCTCGAGGGCTTCATGTTTGTAGTTAGGCATCGGCAAGCGGGACCAGTGGGAGGTGATGAAGTTGGCGCTAAGGCTTCTGTGGCAATGCTGTCACGGGGAACGATGTAGGAGACGCGGCTTTGGTTGAGGTGGTCGGCTCTTCTGCAGCATGTTCGTGGGATGGCCTCGGCTGGTTTGTTGGATTGAAGTCGAAGCTACAGTGGCGGGGCCCTGCGGTGTGCAATGACAGGTAGCAGGTGGTTCGTTCGGTGATCTTCCACGACGCGAGCCTTGCCTGGTTCTCCTTTGTAACTTTCCGTCGATGTCGGAGCTACGCTGTCTCGTTGCGGTGGCTGAGGTTTGGAGTGGATCTTCGTGTCAGTCAACACGTCATTTTCAGTGTGGGTTGGTTCGACGATCGTCTTTGACAAATTTGGAGTCGTTTATCAGAGTTTGGGATGACGATGACACCTCTAGGGAAGAAATGACGACGATGACGGAGTGGCGTGTGTGGGTATCTTGTGTTTGCCACTCAGCAGTTTATCATGATTTTTACCCGGTTTCCGCTAAAGGGGGCAACTCTCTTCTTATTTAATTGATGAGGCAAATATTTTGCCTTCATTAAAAAAAAGGCTCCGTATCCTGATCGCATGTTACCCTCCGTGAGAAAACTCCTCCAGAGACATTGCACACTAGAAAGGGGCAGCTGGATATAACTAAGAAAACCATTGGCACAATGTAACTAAACCAAATAACACAACACAGGTGGAAAATATGATTTCAAGAATCTGGCACCACATGTCTGCCACCTCCTGAACAAAATTCAAAAATCGAATTACATGAAACACCGAATGAAAGAAAAGCCTAGATATTTACATCAGAAGTGAAATTCTAGCATCCTACCTGAGGAGTCTCAAGAGGCGATAAAGGAACACAACAGAGAGCGCTAGGTCAAGGAATCAGTGGTTCTCATTCGGAACATAGAAATCGAAGGTGACATCAACATTACCAGACGATTCTCCAGTGTCCTTGAAGTCAACACCAACGATTTTTCCTCTGTACTGCTCTTCAGATTCCTGGTACTCAGGCTTCACACGGCGCACTGGAACAGTCACAGAATACACTGTGCCAAGGCCAGCATCAGTCGAGATATCCACTTGTACATTATCATGTGATTCAATCTCGACAAATTCAGATAGTGCCTCAACAACGTTTTCCACTATCTTTTTCTTTGCTTCGTCACTGATCTCGCACCTGTCGGAGAATAGAATCATCTTCAGCCTCTGCTTTGCAATACTTGCATTTGTGTTCTCATGTATGGTTGGTGCTGGGAAGATTATCTTCCAAGCCAATTTCAAACGGTCAAAAAATCCCATATTAACAATACTGTGAAGGAAGCCTTCCATGTCTTGAGTAACAGGAGAGAAGTCCCGCCTTGAAAGAGCAGAGCAGGCACTAGATCTCCGCGGACAGCTTTGGCGCTCAATGCATAGTCTTCCTGGTGTAAGCATGAGCTTGCTAGATGCAACCCGAAGAGAAGCATGAAAGCATCCCTGCGGAATTATATAAATAGGTCAGTCTATCTCTACTACTTCATAAAAGAATAGCGTCCCTTTTCCTGCCAAGCAGAGTGCTTGATCCAACCTTACATATGTTCCTCCCTTCCCTCTCTGCTTTTTTTATTTTTTCCTCCTATCTCTGGGTTTTTTCACCGGTTTTCGTTAAAAACCGTCTTAACTGTCCCACCTTTTATTGACTTGCCAGATAAAATTTTGTTTTCTTTGCTAAGCTAATAAGTTCATAACAAATAAGTGATTTTAATTTGCATGGCGAGGAAGTGCAAGTCCCAGCGCGGTCAGCGTTGGCGATTGCGGCGCTAACTGCTAACTATCTTAAGGCCATGAAGAAAACTGTTGAACCAAGGAAGAATGTTTGGACAAAGCCGCTCGAAGGCTTCGTGAAGCTAAATGTAGATGCATCATTCAGGACACACTCCCTCCAGGGAGCTGTTGGTGCTGTCCTACGGGATCACAAGGGAGGATTCGTTGCGGCGTCCAATGAACAACTGGAGCATGTTGCAGATGCAGGGACGGCGGAAGCCTATGCACTTCGACATGGACTGCTACTGGCGCAACAACTGGGGATATGTAAGCTTGTGGTCGAGTCCGATTGTCTTGAGGTGATAAATACCATGCAGAATGGAGGCTTCACGGCTTCAGGCGCAGCGGCGATTTATTCGGATTGTTAGGACTTGTTATACGTTATACTTCGATCACATTTGTTCATTGCCATAGAGAGGCAAATTCTGTATCTCGCGACCTAGCTAGGATGGCAGGTCCGTCACCTTCACTATGGGTCGAGGAACCGCCTGATTTTATTGTAAAAGGTTTGGTGGACGATGTAACCGTTATTTGATCCAATAAAGTGATCGAAGTTTCAAAAAAAATAAGTGATTTTAATTTAGGTAGGTAAATCACGGGCATGATTTATAAACATTTACACAATCACATTAATATGGGCAGGTAAATCATGGGCTAACATACTAGAATATTTATATCCTGTTGCATCGCACAGTCTTGCCTGCAATGCAAGGCAGAAGAAAACAGAACCTCACAAAATAATCAATTTAAAATTTTCAGTGGACAGACAGAACTATGGTAGGAAGAAACACCATGCATGGGTGAGCAAGACCAAACACAAACGAGTGTTTGATCAACTATGCTTTTGTAAGGATCCTAGTATATTCAGCATCAAAATCCTATTATTGCATCTTTGCAGCACACATTATCACCCCTAGTAGGATCCACAGCCAATATGTTATGTCATATTGAAATTTTTTTCAACAAAATTATGCAACAACAAGATTACCAGGGTCTAGATGATACCTGCATAACATTGCCAATATCTGTAAACAGGTATAAAGCAGCACATAAGGGTAGATATAACAGACAGGCATGTAAACACACATTTGCATTTCTGCAACAACAAAAATGAAGGATTTGCATCTCTAAAAGGAAAAGGCCCAATTGAGCAAAGCAATGGCAATACTGGTACAGGAAGAATCATAACCGAGTAAATAAATCATATCTGGAGATCCGTAAACCTCAGGATTGTTCATTCTACTTCTGTAGACAAGAACATTCTACTGTGTGCTGTTTCTCATGCGTGCCATAAAGTTAATAAACCAAATTCCCTAGATCATTAAGTTCTTCAATTTATGTTCCTTGCGAGCTGGCTAGACACATGCTCTCTAGTTTGTCTACCAAGTACTGACGGAGTCCTCCTTCGGAAATATAGTACTCCCTACGATCCAAATTAATTGTCGGTGCTTTAGCAACTTTAGTATAAAGTTGTACTAAAGCGGCAACTATTAATATGGATTGGAGGGAGTACATTATTTGACAGTCCAACTATTTTAGAGATCATAGGGCGTAATTTCACTGTCCAAGTTCAAGGTTTTTCAAATAATTAATCCAATAAATGTGGGTGATGTTATACAAAATTGATACTGTTCCATTTGTACTCTATATCACTTTCTTATGATTTGTCATTTTGTAACTGTTAACAAAACATTGTTCACGAGATTTATGGTCAAAGCTCACACTTGGGGTGTCAAACTAGTCCCTACATTTCCAACCTGAGAGAGTAGATCTGAACATATTTCAGTATACTACATGTCATGTCCAGAAGGCATTTTAATAGTGCTTATACAAGATGAAATAAGCACCACACTACAGACAAGAAGTACAAAGTTGAAAAGGGCGAGAAATGCAAATCAGACAAGAGATGGAAAGCACAAAATTTTGGATGACCAGATTTTGCAACCATGGTTGACGCTCCTAGCACTGCTAACATGCCCAGCATCTTACTTGCATCACCAATCGAATCGACACAAGATTGCAGATATCAAGCCCACTAGGTTTCGCGGCCGCGCCTACAACTGATCTTCCATGGAGCCAGTCATAAATTCAAACAGACTCCCAAGGGCAATAAAAGCAATCGATGCGGAAGCAGAGAGAAGCGCTTAGCTCTGATTTTGTGGTGTGTAGCAATCGACAGGCACTTAGCATAGAGATTAGGGTTTTGAGGGAAATGGGGATGGGGAGGATGACCTTGGAGTTGGCCGCGCGTCGGACCGGCGCGGGGAGGGACGAAGCGGAAGGAGCGAGGATTGCGCTGGCCTCGCCGGATACGCGGCCGGAGATCGCCGTCGCTGTCGCCATCACCATAGGTGCCCGAAGAGCTAGGGTTTTGCTTTTCAGTCCTTTGTTTCTTCTTTATTATTGCCCTTTTCTTTCTGTTCTTCTCTTCGCTGTCTAGACGTCCCAGTCGGTAGGGGAACGGAGAAATCCACGCATCATGGAACTCCAACAACATGCCGACGCATTTTCTCCCCTCATCTTCAGTCTTTTTTTACTAGTAGAAGACCACAAAACTACATAAAATCTAAAAAGTACATACGCATTATTTGGTCGAATGGAGCGGCCGCGTCTCGCATGCATGTGGCTATTAATTTTTTTTGTCTTTTAATGCATGTACTAGCTGTTAGCATTAAATGTGTTCACGTTGATTACTTCATTCCGAACAGAACAGATCCACGCAAATTTATTTTGAAGTTTTTAAATTTTAAAAAGTCATATCTTTCAAATCGCGCGTCGGAATTCAGATCCGTTTTCACTACTGAAACTCTTGCGACGAGATCTTTGAAACTAAATTCCGAATGAGTATGTTTCAACGAAATTTTTTTGATGCCAACTTTGGTGCTATATGGTGCAACTTTAGTACTGTATTGTGCAACTTTAATACTACATCGTGCAACTTTTTGCAAAACCAATTTTTGGATCTGCATGATTCAACTTCCTATGAGATTGCAGTCTAGCAACCATGACAACTTTGATATTTAGTTGGCAAGACAATTGGCACACACATATGCTCAGTTGGCGTGGTAATGTAGTATAGTTGCACATATATTGATATTTAGTTGGCAGGACTAGTTATACACACATATGCTCAGTTTGCGCGGCAATGTAATCTAGTTGCACACATATTGATGTTTAGTTCGCAGGACTATTAACACACACATATGCTCAGTTGGCGCGACAATATAGTCTAGTGCACACATATTGATGTATAGTTGGCAGGACTATTTGGCACACACATATGCTCAGTTGGCGTGGCAATGTAGTCTAGTTGCAAATACATTGATGTTTAATTGGCAGAAAGACTAGTTCGTCGAAACATACCCATGTGGGATCTAGTTTCAAAGAGAACGTCGTAGGGTTCCAAAGGTGAAAGCGGATCTTAATTTCGCTGATTTATTCAAAAGTTATGGCTTTTAAAATGAAAAGAAACTATAAATTAATGTGTTTACACGTGGGTGCCTTTCAATCCGTAATTAAAAACTCGTTGCATGCCCTTTCTAGTTTTTTACAATGAGAAAGAATCTTTCCTTTTTTGTTCAATGGGGAAATAAACTTGATAAAAGTGATGGCCGCTGCGGAGCGCTAGCGAGCGCCCTACCGCTCGCTAGACGCATCCCAAAAACTATGGCCTAGCGGCCAGCATGTTTCCACAAACAGACTGTTGATGGTTTTTCTGTCTACCGTGACTCATCTTCAAACCAAATTTGGGCTAGGTTTTCATTGACAAGGGCGAGTGCGACTCCTCTCCTTGAGAGCTTTTTTTAGAAACGCATGCAATTTTATTCATACTAATAACAATCGCAGGTACACTGATTTGGATCTAAAATTCGAAAAAAATACAAAGTAACTTCCATGACTAATAATTACTATGAAATCTCTTCAAAACACCATTTTCGTTGTATCAATCTGCTAGAAAAAATACTCCAAAAACTTTGATAAAGAGACTGCAATTCGAGTGGAGCAACGATGTTGTCACTCTTTCACCCACGAACATTACCAATAATGATTTTGAAAACGCCTTGAGTCCCCTATACAAAAAGATGGGAAGTCTTGATCGATGAACGTACTTGGGCTGGAGATAATCCCCTAGAAGTGCAGGACGTCGGGTCATAATGTCTTTACCATGATGTCAATGGAAGATTTCAATTTCACAAAGAACCAAACCAACTAAAAGAGTTTGGCACACTATCGTAAACTCATCAGATCTGAATAATCGGAACTACGAGAACAGAAAACTCTTTGAACTCATGACACCGCCAAAAGAATAAGAGTACGAGGATCACTAGATAATGACGAAGAATATATAACTCTTAAAGACGCGAGGTCCTCCCACCTCTCAGCGTCAAGATGGCAGCCGGAGGCGAGGGGACCAAAAATTCCCTTGCGACGACGACGGCTGCAGCATTAACAAAAATCCCCTTAAGGGTTGAGCTCCTAACCAGCGCTCTAGACGCGGTTGTCGATACTAGCACTCACGCGCACACGAGTGTGGCCTGGCCCATTTAGAAGATCGCTCAATCGCATCTCACTAGTTTCCATCAGTTTCCCGTAGGTCGCTCGATCGCATTGGACCGGTCGCGGCTGAATAATTGACATGTCAATCATTGACGTTTGAAAAAGAAACAAAAATATATTCACAAAAAATTGAAAAGTTCATGAACTAAAAATGTTCATGAATTTAAATAAAAAGTTCACAAACTTCAAAAAAGTTCACGAATTTGAGAAAAAAACTACAATTTTGGACAGGTTCATCAATTTTGAAAAACTTCACAAAAACGGAGAAAAATCATCGAATTTGAAAAGAGTTCGTCGATTTTTAAAAAAGTTCATCAAATCTAAAAAAATCATCAATTTTGAAAAAGGTTCATCAAAATCGAAAAAGGTTCATCAATTTTAAAAAAGTTCATCAAATTAGGAAAGAGTGCATTGATTTTTTTAAAAATATGAAATTCGAAAAGAAGTTCATTGAATTTGAAAAAGTTTATTGATTTTGAAAAAATCATTTATTTCGGAAAAAATCACCGAATTTGAAAAAGTTAGTGCATTTAGAAAAAGGAAAAATAAAAATAAAGGAAAGAAAAAAGAATTAATATTAAATAAAAGAACGAAAAAACCAAACAAAACCCAGTGGAGGAAAAAACCACAATGAAAAGAACAAACATGGCTAGAAGCTTCTGGAAGCTTCCCAAAACCGGGGCTTCTGCAAAATGGGGAAAGATTAAGTAGAGAAGAAGTTTCTACGCACAAGTCTTGCGACTTCTCTCTGAATGCAAAGATCATGAGTTCGGACGCATGCACATTTTTGGGTTTTTAACAGGAAAAGGGTAAATAGGTCGGCCTAGCTCGGAGAAGGGGTGTGTGTCGTTTGGCAAAAATGCCTTTAACCGACGCATAATGTGTCAAATAGGGTTTTCCGCCTCCCTTATCCCCCCCTTGGCCCGCCCATCGGTGGCACATTGGCCAATTTTTGCTCTCCACACTCGACTCCCCCGGTCTCGCCTTCCTCGCCGTCGCCACCCACTTCCGACGGCTCGGAAACCACTCAGGTCCCCGTTGCATCCGCTCTCACTTCCCCACCGCCACACCGCATTCAGAGAGGCCCACCGCCTTTGCAGTCATCGAAGCACGAGCCTACACAGTCTTTACCGCCACTAGCACCTCCCTCGCCTCCATGGTCATCGTTGGCGATGTGGACTTGGACAGGCCTGCTGCCGGCATGAGGAGAGGACGGTGCCCTTCTCTGGCTGCTACTCCACCACGCTTGCTGTTGGGGAACGTTGCATAAAATAAAAAATTTCCTACGGTCACCAAGATCAATCTATGAGTTCATCCAGCAACGAGAGAGAGGAGTGCATCTACATACCCTTGTAGATCACGAGCGGAAGTGTTCAAGAGAACGGGGTTGAGGGAGTCGTACACGTCGTGATCCAAATCACCGGAGATCCTAGCGCCGAACGAACGGCACCTCCGCGTTCAACACACGTACGGTCAGCGTGACATCTCCTCCTTCTTGATCCAGCAAGGGGGAAGGAGAGGTTGATGAAGATCTAGCAGCTCGACGGCGTGGTGGTGGATCTGGCGAGGATCCGCAGGCTTTGCCAAGCGTCTGCGGGAGGAGAGGTGTAGCAAGGGGAAGGGAGGCGCCAGGGCAGGTGCGGCCGCCTCCCTCCCCCTCTTTATATAGGGTCCCAGGCGTCGGCCCTAGGAGATGGGATCTCCTAGGGGCGGCGGCCAAGGGGGAACTTGCCCCAAGGCAGTGTGGCGCCCCCCTAGGGTTCCCAACCCTAGGCACAGGGGGGCCCAAGGGCGCACCAGCCCACCAGGCTGGTCCTCCCCACTTCAGCCCATGGGGCCCTCCGGATAGGTGGCCCCACCGGTGGACCCAGAACCCTTCCGGTGGTCCCAGACAATACCGTGACCCCAAAACTCTCCGATGGTCAAACAGCACTTCCTATATATAATTCTTCACCTCCGGACCATTCCGGAACTCCTCGTGACGTCTGGGATCTGATCCGGGACTCCGAACAACTTTCGGTTTGTTGCATACTAATATCTCTACAACCCTAGCGTCACCAAACCTTAAGTGTGTAGACCCTACGGGTTCGGGAGATATGCAGACATGACCGAGATGCCTCTCCGGTCAATAACCAATAGCGGGATCTGGATACCCATGTTGGCTCCCACATACTCCTCGATGATTTCATCGGATGAACCACGATGTCGACGATTCAATTAACCCCGTATTAAATTCCCTTTGTCAGTCTATACGTTACTTGCCCGAGACTCGATCGTCGGTATCCCAATACCTCGTTTAGTCTCGATACCGGCAAGTCACTTTACTCGTACCGTAATGCATGATCCCATGACCAGACACTTGGTCACATTGAGCTCATTATGATGATACATTACCGAGTGGGCCCAGAGATACCTCTCCGTCATACGGAGTGACAAATCCCAGTCTCGATTCGTGCCAACCCAACAGACACTTTCGGAGATACCCGTAGTGCACCTTTATAGCCACCCAGTTACGTTGTGACGTTTGGTACACCCAAAGCACTCCTACGGTATCCGGGAGTTGCACAATCTCATGGTCTAAGGAAATGATACTTGACATTTGGAAAAGCTCTAGCTAAACGAACTACACGATCTTTTAGTATGCTTAGAATTGGGTCTTGTCCATCACATCATTCTCCTAATGATGTGATCCTGTTATCAATGACATCCAATGCCCATAGTCAGGAAACCATGACTATCTGTTGATCAACGAGCTAGTCAACTAGAGGCTCACTAGGGACTTGTGGTCTATGTATTCACACGTGTATTACTATTTCCGGATAACACAGTTATAGCATGAATAATAGACAATTATCATGAACATAGAAATATAATAATAACCATTTATTATTGCTTCTAGGGCATATTTCCAACAGTCTCCCACTTGCACTAGAGTCAATAATCTAGTTACATTGTGATGTATCGAACACCCATTGCGTCCTGGTGTTGATCATGTTTTGCTCTAGGGAGAGGTTTAGTCAACGGATCTGCTACATTCAGGTCCATATGTACTTTACAAATATCTATGTCTCCATGTTGAACATTTTCACGGATGGAGTTGAGCGGCGCTTGATGTGTCTCGGTCTTCTTGTGAAACCCGGCTCCTTGGCAAGTGCAATAGCTCCAGTGTTGTCACGAAAGAGTGTGACCGCCCCGACGCATTGGGTATGACTCCTAGGTCAGTGATGAACTCCTTCACCCAGATTGCTTCATGTGTTGCCTCCGAGGCTGCCATGTACTCCGCTTCACATGTAGATCCCACCACGACGCTTTGCTTGCAACTGCACCAGCTTACTACCCCACCATTCAAAATATACACGTATCCAGTTTGTGACTTAGAGTCATCCAGATCTGTGTCGAAGCTAGCGTCGACGTAACCCTTCTGACGAGCTCTTCGTCACCTCCATATCTGAGAAACATGTCCTTAGTCCTTTTCAAGTACTTAAGGATGTTCTTGACCGCTGTCGAGTGTTCCTTGCCGGGATTACTTTGGTACCTTCCTACCAAACTTACGGCAAGGTTTATATCAGGCCTGGTACAGGTCATGGCATACATGATAGACCCTATGGCTGAGGCATAGGGGATGACACTCATCTCTTCTTTATCTTCTGCCATGGTCGGGCATTGAGCCGAGCTCAATTTCACACCTTGCAACACAGGCAAGAACCCCTTCTTGGACTGATCCATATTGAAATTCTTCAATATCTTATCAAGGTATGTGCTTTGTGAAAGACCTATGAGGCGTATCGATCTATCTCTATAGATTTTGATGCCTAATATGTAAGCAGCTTCTCCAAGGTCCTTCACTGAAAAACACTTATTCAAGTAGGCCTTTATGTTGTCCAAAAGTTCTATATCATTTCCCATCAAAAGTATGTCATCCACATATAATATGAGAAATGCTACAGAGCTCCCACTCACTTTCTTGTAAACGCAGGCTTCTCCATAAGTCTGCATAAACCCAAATGCTTTAATCATCTCATTAAACCAAATGTTCCAACTCCGAGATGCTTGCACCAGCCCATAGATGGAGCGCTGGAGCTTGCATACCTTGTTAGCATTCTTAGGGTCGACAAAACCTTCCGGCTGCATCATATACAGTTCTTCCTTAAGGTGACCGTTAAGGAATGCCGTTTTGACGTCCATTTGCCATATCTCATAATCATAGTATGCGGCAATTGCTAACATGATTCGGATGGACTTCAGCTTCACTACGGGAGAGAATGTCTCATCGTAGTCAATCCCTTGAACTTGTCGATAACCCTTAGCGACAAGTCGAGCTTTATGTATGGTAACATTACCATCCGCGTCCGTCTTCTTCTTAAAGATCCATTTGTTTTCTATCGCTCGCCGATCATCGGGCAAGTCTGTCAAAGTCCACACTTTGTTTTCATACATGGATCCTATCTCGGATTGCATGGCTTCAAGCCATTTGTTGGAATCTGGGCCCGCCATCACTTCTTCATAGTTTGAAGGTTCACCGTTGTCCAACAACATGATTTCCAAGACAGGATTGCCGTACCACTCTGGTGCGGAACGTGTCCTTGTGGACCTTCGAAGTTCAGTAGGAGCTTGATCCGAAGTATCTTGATCATCATCATTAACTTCCTCTCTTGTCGGTGCTGGCACCACAGGAACATTTTCCTGAGTTGCGCTACTCACCGAGGTAGTACTTCATCAAGCTCTACTTTCCTCCCACTTAATTCTTTCGAGAGAAACTCTTTCTCCAGAAAGGACCCGTTCTTGGCAACAAAGATCTTGCCTTTCGATCTTAAGTAGAAAGTATACCCTATGGTTTCCTTAGGGTATCCTATGAATACGCATTTTTCCGACTTGGGTTTGAGCTTCTCAGGTTGAAGTTTCTTAACATAAGCATCGCATCCCCAAACTTTTAGAAATGACAGCTTAGGTTTCTTCGCAAACCATAATTCATACGGTGTCGTCTCAACGGATTTAGACGGTGCCCTATTTAAAGTGAATGTAGCTGTCTCTAGAGCATATCCCCAAAATGATAGTGGCAAATCAGCAAGTGACATCATAGATAGCACCATATCCAATAGAGTGCGATTACGACGTTCGGACACACCATTTCGCTGAGGTGTTCCAGGCGGCGTGAGTTGTGAAACGATTCCACATTTTCTTAAGTGGGTACCAAATTCGTGACTTAAATTGTAACGCCCCGGATACAACTTTCCATATTCGTAACTCCAACTCTTGCCTTTTCCGGAGATGCGATATTTTATTTCCTCCGTGGTTGGGTTTTTGTCTTTTGTTTTGCGTTTTGTTCATGTCATGCATTTCATCTCATTGCATCATGCGCATTGTATCTGCATGTTTTCATAAAACTTGGATCCGCTCGTAGTTGTCGCGCCCCCTTGCTTTTGTTGACTATTCTGAGACCAACCTTGTTCTTCATTTTCCCTCTTGCTTAAACCGGAGTCTCTTTGCGCAGTGCACTGAACCCTCGCGCGCGTCCATAACTTCCCCGAACCCGAACCGGTCTGTCGTTACCGATGGATCCGGATCATCCCCAAACGTCTATAAAACATCTCCGTTTTCGTTTTTGGTCTCCCTATCCTATTTATTCTCGACTGTCCGATCTAACCGGAGGGTCCAGATAGCCCCTAAGCTATTCCATCTGCTATATAAACCAACCCCATACCTAGTCTAGCCTAACCCTAAATTCTAGGAGATTTGTCCCTGCCACCGCCGCACTCATCTCCCACCTCGGGATCCATCCCATCCAAATCCCCTCAGCCAACCACCTCCTCCTTCCCTCGATCCACCCGAACCAGCCACTGATCCAACCCATCCACCACCTCTCGTGCCTCCCCGAGCTCGACCCCGCCGCCTCGCGCCACTCGTCGGAGCAACTAGCAACGACCCTCACCTCCAGGACCTCCTCCTCGCTGCCCCATCTCGTCTCCAAAACCAGTCACTGGACCCGCACCCCTCGCTGCTTCTAATTCTCCCGTTCCCTCCGGTTCCTTCTCTCACTTGCTCTCTGTCTTCTCCATGGAGACCCGCAGGAACACCACTACCATGGTCGACCTCGACGTGCCTCGCCGCCGTCGGGAATGGAAGGGTCGACCTTTGTTTTGCCTCCCCTCCTCCTTCGATGCACCACCAGGAGCTCTTTGCGAGCACACCGACACCTTGGACCCTAGGCTGGCCCCGTCGCTCCTGCTCCTCCCTCTGTTTTCCTCCTCTCTTCTCATGGTTGTATCTCTCCCTCTGTGCGCCCGCAGGTCAACCCCGCTCCTTTCGGTGACCTTCGCTTGCTGCTGTCTCATTCCCGCTCGGATCTGGAGGGATCCGTTCGGATCGACCTTTCCAAGCCTCCTCGCCGGCCTCCCCTTGCTTCTGCGTGCGAGCACCTGAGGAGGATGACCCTAGCGCCCCGCGTCCCTCTGCTTCATCTAGAAACACGAGCGCCAGCCACTCCGTTCGATCCCCTGCTTCATCGACCGCACGCACCAGGCTGCCTCCTGCATCGCTACGCCAAGCACCCCGCTTCCTCCAGATCCAGCCCTGCCCACCCAAAGACCGACGGCTGTAGGCCTGTGGTGAGCAGCCCTTGTGTTTCCTTGTTGGGCTTCCTATTCAGATTCGCCCGAGTCCTTTGTTTTTTTCCACGAACGAATTCACTAATTATCCAGTGAACGACAGATTTGCACAAAAACCGCTAAGCATCATGCATATAATATCTCATAAACTGTGCATCGGATTAAATTAGTTTAAACATGTAAAATGCTTAGAATTTTGTGTAGATTAATAATATGCCACTTTCATCCATATTTAAAATGCTTAAAATGCTGTTTGTTTAATTTTGCTTAAATAACATGTTAAAATGATTTATTTCATAACTAAATAACCGTAGCTCGATTTTTAATAAACTTTATATGTATTTGGGGTGGAAAAATTCCTAGTTTAATATGATGGACTTTATTTTCCTGTTTAACAACAATAAAATATGATTTAGGGCAGAACAGTAGCAAATTCATAAATTGCATATGAGGATTTTCCGAAAATGTTGTTTGTTGTTCCGGCCTCATTTAAACTTGCCTAAATAGTTAGTTTACTTATGCCTCACCTCTTGCCATGTTTAACAACATTTAATATTGTTGGGTACATAAACGGGAGAGAACTAAATAAATGAATGTGGTGTTTCGCCGATATGCAACTTGTTGCATATTGAGCTCCACTTAATTTGTAGTATTGTTTGTTGCGAATTGCCATGCCATGCCTCATTAAACCGGTCATGCATCATACTTGTTTGTGCATCATGCCATGTTTATGCTTGTGCATTTACCATGTTGTTTGTTTCTTTCCGTTGTTGCTTCTTAGTTCCGGTAATGTTGCGATTGTGAGGATTCGTTCGACTACTCCCGTTCGTCTTCTTCATGGACTCGTTCTTCTTCCTAGCGGGATTTCAGGCAAGATGACCGTCACCCTGGATCTCACTACTATCATTGCTATGCTAGTTGCTTCGTTCTATCGCTTTGCTGCGCTTCCTATAACTTGTTCTTCAAGCTTCCCAAATTGCCATGAACCTCTAACCTTTGACACCCTTCCTAGCAAACCGTTGCTTGGCTATGTTACCGCTTTGCTCAGCCCCTCTTATAGCGTTGCTAGTTGCAGGTGAAGTTGAAGATTGCTCCATGGTGGACAGGGTTATGTTGGGATATCACAATATCTCTTATTTAATTAATGCATCTATATATTTGGTAAATGGTGGAAGGCTCGGCCTTATGCCTGGTGTTTTGTTTCACTCTTACCGCCCTAGTTTCCGTCATACCGGTGTTATGTTCCCGGATTTTGCATTCCTAACGCGGTCGGGTGATTTATGGGACCCCTTGACGATTCGCTTTGAATAAAACTCCTCCAAAGAAGGCCCAACCTTGGTTTTACCATTTGCCTCACCACCACCTACCTTTTCCTTGGGAGTAATTAACCCAAGGGTCATCCTTATTTTAGCCCCCCGGCGGTGCTTGTCTAAGTGTTGGTCCGAATCGAGCCGCTCAAGGGCCCCTCGGGCAACTCGAGGTCTGGTTTTACTCAGAGCTGTCTCATCCGGTGTTGCCACGAGAACGAGATATGTGCAGCTCCTATCGGGATTGTCGGCGATCGGGCGGTCTTGCTGGTCTTGTTTTACCATTGTCGAAATGTCTTCTAAACCGGATTCCGAGATCGATCGGGTCTTCCCGGAGAAGGAATATCCTTCGTTGACCGCGAGAGCTTATCATGGGCTAAGTTGGGACACCCCTGCAGGGTATAAACTTTCGAGAGCCGTGCCCGCGGTTATGTGGCTGATGGGAATTTGTTAATGTCCGGTTGTAGATAGCTTGACACCAGATCCGAATTAAAACGCATCAACCGTGTGTGTAGCCGTGATGGTCCCTTTTCGGCGGAGTCCGGGAAGTGAACACGGTTTTGGGTTATGTTTGACGTAAGTAGGAGTTCAGGATCACCTCTTGATCATTGCTAGCTTCACGACCATTCCTTTGTTTCTCTTCTCGCTCTCATTTGCATATGTTAGCCACCATACTTGCTTAGCCGCTGCTGCAACCTCACCACTTTACCCCTTCCTTTCCCATTAAGCTTTGCTAGTCTTGATACCCATGGTAATGGGATTGCTGAGTCCTCGTGGCTCACAGATTACTACAACAACAGTTGCAGGTACAGGTTATGCGATGATCATGACGTGAGAGCGATGCTTGCTTGTTTTGGAGTTCTTCTTCGATCAGGGGATAGGTTCCAGGTCGGCAGCCTGGGCTAGCAGGGTGGATGTCATTTGAGTTTCTGTTTGTGTTTCATCCGTAGTCGGATGGTGCTCTTATGTAAGATGATGTTGTATTCGTGTGGCATTGTATGCCTTATGTATGTATCCCTATCTATTATGTAATGTTGATGTAATGATATCCACCTCGCAGAAGCATCTTCAAGATGCGCTTCTATCCTTGGTGGGACCTTCGAGTTCCTTTAGGATAGGGTCGCATCTTGGGCGTGACAAGTTGGTATCAGAGCCTCGACCGACCATAGGAGCCCCCTTGATTGTTGGCCATTGTTGAGTATAGAAAAAAATGTTTTGAGTCTTAGGATTATATATATCAGTGAGTAGAATTCTTTTTACTCCTCAGCCCCCTTCGTCACTCTGGTAAGGTCTCCTGACGTAGATGTTTTGTCTTTCCTCTCCTCAAATTTCACTAAAAAAAATTTAGGATCTCGCGGGTATCTTGGAATCGTTCCGATATTCTTATGACGAGAACATTGTTCTTGGTGCCTCCTGACATTTAGGGGTTGTGGCAGTGTCCCGGGGAGTTGAGCTCCGAGGTGTTGTCCTCATAATTTTATCGTTGCAGTTCTGGAATACCTAAGTTTTGCCGACATCAAAAATCTCTTTTATGCAGTTGTTGGTGAGATAACCTCGACGTCACCCAGTGTAACGCCCCGGATACAACTTTCCATATTCATAACTCCAACTCTTGCCTTTTCCGGAGATGCTATATGATTTTTCCTTCGTGGTTGGGTTTTATCTGTTGTTTTGCATATTGTTATTGTTATGCATTTCATCTCATGTCATCATCTGCATTTCATCTGCATGTTTTTCAAAACTTGCATCCGTTCGTGTTCCGCCGGTTCACTCCGTTGTCGTTCTGAGCCCGACCACACTCGCATGCGCCCGCGGCACCTCCGAAATATTATTTTATAAGTGGCATAAAAATGCTCTCGGAATGGGTTGCAACTTGTCGTGCGGTCTTATTATAGTGTAGACAGGCCGCCTATCAAGTTTCGTCGCATTCGGAGTCCGTTTGATAGCCCAACCGTCATCCGTAGCGGCACCGTTGCCGGTTTAATCGTCGCACGTTTCAGTCTCCGAAACTACCGCCGGGCCTCTCTTTCTCTCCTCTTCTCTCAGCCTAACCCCTCTTCTCAGCCCACCTGCAGCCCACCTAAACCCTCCTCCGATCCGGAGCCCTCCGAGGCTCCGAAACGCCCCAAACCCCTCCTAACCCTAGCCATTTTGGCCTTCTCCTCCCTTCTTCTTGAAATTCGCGCCACCAGCCAGATCCATCCACCTCCTCCCTGTTTTCCGGCTCCCTCCACCTCACCCGCGCCACTTGGCAGCGCCCCATTGGCCAGCCGTCACCACGCAGCCTCCCGCAGCAAACCGCAGGGCGCCACGCGTCCTCCCGCGCCCTCGCAGCCCCCAGCGCCGCCGCGGCCCGCCATGCCCGCACCAGGCCCGCAGCGGACCGATCTGGGCCCGGCTCCCGCTCTCTCCGCCCGAGCGCCCCAGCGCCTCGCCTCCTCTCCCGCTTCCCCCGCCGCCTCGCGCCTTCCGCCGGCGACCCCGGCAGCCGCGCCGTCGAGCACCAGCAGCCAGGCCGGACCTCACCTCCCCTGCTCCTCCTTCCCCTACCTTCTCCTTCCCCTCTCTCACTCTCTCTCCCACAGGAGTTCTGCCATGGCCGCCACCACCCGAGCTCGGGATCCGCCTCTGCCCTGGAAGCTCGTCACCGCCGCCGTTAAATCGCGGATCTGGGACCCCTCGCCTCAGATCCGTCTGCTCTGAGTCTCGTGACTTCTTGGCGCCGTCCCTCGTCGTCATCCTCCCGTCAAGCCCCTCGCCGCGCCGCTCCTTTGTTTCGTTCGAGCAGAGGAGCTCGAACGGCTCGCCCGCTCGAGCGTTGACCACGCCAAGGCCACGACCGCATGCGCCTGGGCCGGCCTCGACTTCGGTCCAACAGGCCCTGCAGCCCTCACCACCACTGCCGGCCTGCCGAACCTCCTCACCGACCGGGCTAGGGCCCATGGTGAGCGCCAGATCCAGTGCCCCCTTTTTTTTCTATGCTGCTGGCCCAGCCAGATTCGACCCAGAGTAGTTTTTTTTTCGTTCTGCGATTTGCTAATTATGCAGAGATTACATATTTACAGATTACTCCTCCATGTTCATGCATTAATAACTCTTGAACCGTGCATCATATTAAAATGTATTATATATGTAAAATGCTCAGAAAATTGTGTAGATTAATAATATGCCATTTTCATCTATGTTAAAAATGTTTAACATGCTGTTTGTGTTAATTTGCATAAATGCCATGTTAAAATGCTTTAATTCATAACTAAATAACCGTAGCTCCATTTTAAATAAACTTTATATGTAAATGGGGTGGAAAAATGCCTAGTTTAACATGGTGCACTTTATTTTCCTGTTTAACAACTCTAAAATTATGTAATAGGCAGAACAGTACCAAATCTAAATCTATGCACATGAGGATTTTCCGGAATTGTAGTTTGTTGTTCCGGCCTCATTTAAACTTGTCTAGATAGGTAGTTTTCCTGTGCTTCACCCCTTGCCATGTTTAATAACATTTAATGTTGTTGGGTACATAACCGAGATCAAACTAAATAATTGATGTGGTGTTTCGTCAATATGCAACTCGTTGCATATTAAGCTCCACTTAACTTGTAGTATGGTTTGTTGCACTTTGCCATGCCATGCCTCTTTAAACCGGACATGCATCATACTTGATTGTGCATCATGCCATATTTATGTGATGGTTGTTTACCATGTTGTTTGCTTCTTTCCAGTATTGCTTCTTCTTAATAGTTCCGGTAACGTTGCGATTGTGAGGATTCGTTCGACTACGTCCGTTTGTGTTCTTCATGGACTCGTTCTTCTTCCTAGCGTGATTTCAGGCAAGATGACCATACCCTCGAAATCACTTCTATCTTTGCTTGCTAGATGCTCGCTCTTTTGCTATGCCTATGCTACGATGCCTACCATTTGCTTGTCAGCCTCCCAAAATGCCATGAACCTCTAACCTTTGACACCCTTCCTAGCAAACCGTTGATTGGCTATATTACTGCTTTGCTCAGCCCCTCTTATAGCGTTGTTAGTTGCAGGTGAAGATTGAAGTTTGTTCCTTGTTGGAACATGGAGATGTTGTTCCTTGTTGGAACATGTTTACTTGCTGGGATATCACAATATCTCTTATATTATTAATGCATCTATATACTTGGTAAAGGGTGGAAGGCTCGGCCTTATGCCTGGTGTTTTGTTCCACTCTTGCCGCCCTAGTTTCCGTCATACCGTGTTATGTTCCCGGATTTTATGTTCCTTACGCGGTCGGGTGATTTATGGGACCCCTTGACAGTTCGCTTTGAATAAAACTCCTCCAAAGAAGGCCCAACCTTGGTTTTACCATTTGCCTCACCTAGCCCTTTTTTTCCCTTGGGTTTCGGGCCCGAGGGTCATCTTTATTTTAGCACCCCGGGCGGTGCTCCTTCGAGTCTTGGTCCAACTGGAAGGATGTCCGCGCCCTCGGGCAACTAGGGTCTATGCCAACCCGATGTTTGGCTCATCCGGTGTGCCCCGAGAACGAGATATGTGCAGCTCCTATCGGGATTTGTCGGCACAACGAGAGGTCTTGCTGGTCTTGTTTTACCATTGTCGAAATGTCTTGATGTACCAGATACCGCGTCGATCGGAGTGTCTCGGGTGAAGGTCTATTCTTCGTTGATCGCGAGAGCTTGTCATGGGCTGTTGGGACACCCTGCAGGTATAAACTTTTGAGAGCCGTGCATGTTATGTGGCGATGGGAATTTGTTAATGTCCAGTTGTAGAAAACCCGGTTGACCTTAGTTAAAATACATCAACGCGTGTGTTACCGTGATGGTCTCTTCTCGGCGGAGTCCGGAAGTGAACACGTGTTGGAGTTATGTTTGACGTAAGTAGTTTCAGGATCACTTCTTGATCATACTTTTATCGACCGTGCTTTGCCTTCTCTTCTCGCTCTCTTTTTGCGATTGTAGCCACCATATATGCTAGTCGCTGTCGCAGCTCCACCTCATTACTCCATCATTCCTATTAGCTTAAATAGTCTTGATCTCGCGGGTGTGAGATTGCTGAGTCCTCGTGACTCACGATACTTCAAAACCAGTTTGCGGTGCCTATGTTACCGAAAGGTGACGCAACCAAGCTCAAGGAGGAGCTCGATGAAGATCTTGCCCTTTGTGTTGTTTCGTTCTAGTTGATCAGTAGTGGAGCCCAGTTGGGGTCGGTCGGGGACCTTTGTCGCATTTGGGGTTCTTCTTTTATTTTGGTTCCGTAGTCGGACCTTGATTGTATCTGGATGATGTAATGCTTTATTCATGTAATTGTGTGAAGTGGCGATTGTAAGCCAACTATGTATCTCTTTCTCTTATGTATTACATGGGTTGTGTGAAGATTACCTCACTTGCGACATTGCTTTCAATGCGGTTATGCCTCTAAGTCGTGCTTCGACACGTGGGAGATATAGCCGCATCGAGGGCGTTACACCCAGTACTGGGGAGTTCGGGAGTATTGCCATAGCTCATATAACGGTTGCTTTTCGAAGGTTGAGGTACACGATTTCTGGAGTTTTCTTGGGTATGTGTTGACGGATGGATACAACTGGATGTAGGGATTGTTAGTTTGGGTGAGATATATTGCTTCCCCTGTATCCCCAGCACCAGATTGCATAACCAGAAAGTTTCGGGAGTTTTATAGGTGGGACTTCAAGTAGCTCCTAGAATATCTTTCCGACAAATGCATGATATGGGATTGGATAAATCTCTATCATATGTATTTGTACCGGCTTATTCTGCAAGCCAAATCCTTTGTTTTGTTTTATTTGTGGTATTCGAGTTGCTTCAAAGTCAAATGTGAATCCACACCTTTCCTAAACAGTGTTCTCATATTGCTATGTGAATACTAATCCTTTTGATCATTGAAGTTGTCATGTTAATTCTTTCCAACCGGTGTGCTTCTCTTCAAGTGGATCCGATCATTTCAACATTTGTGAGATCAATTCTAAGTTTTCTCAACAGTGTTTGTTTCGTTCATCCCAAGTTGTCTTTGTTTTTCCCCACCCTCCCACCCTTTTCTTCAAGGACTTAGATATCTTAATCAAGTATCCATCTTATTGATGGGAAGTCTCAACATTCTTTTTCATGAATGTTCTTATCCGGTGATTTCCCATGAAGATGCTCAACAGCTTCAAGTTCATCATTCTTCATTCTCGTATTCTTTTCCGGTGGTTTTAACTCAAGCTTTCGATATTCATCATATTCCTTTCCTCGTTTCTAATGCTTTCTCATGTCGATGCACCTCTTAATCATTCACTTCTTCCTATTCATTTGTTCTGGAGTGCTGAAGGTATCTCACAAGACTTGTGTTTCCATTCTCAATCCGTTCAAGATATCTCGAGATTGTTATCTCATTCAAGCCATTTAATTCTACCGGTGCAATCTTTATTTCAAGCAATCTTTTCAACGGTGTTTCTTTTGAGTGGGCCCTAACCCACAGGTCTTTTCCCAGGATCTTACCTGACTCATCTAATTCTCCCGGAGTTATTCTCAAATTCTTTTCAAATGTGATGTAAGAATGAATTTTCATCAGTCACATTGCTTCTCCAAGATCGCTTTCAAATTCTTTTCATCTTTGGCTCAACCTTTTTCTTTTAATCCTTCCGGAGTATCTCAACAATTCATGGTGGTTCTCATCATCATTCTCAACATTTGAAGACCGAAGACGGATTTCTCTTAAATCTTGGTCCATTCTCTTGAATATTCATGGTTCTAGCTTCATGCTATCCTCATAATTGTTTTGATTGTGATAATTCTTTTCTTACCATCCGGAGCATTTCATGAGTTGTTTCCATTTCTTTCCTCTGAAGGCCATCATGTCATAATTCTTCATTCTCAGCGGGTAGCTATCGTTCTCCAAATCTTACCGGTGCATCGTTCCAATAACCTCTAATAAGTTCATGGCCTCTTCGTTCTCATGTATCTAAATCCCCTCAATTATCTTCTTTCGTTTTCCAATTCTTCCCGATGAATTGTGCCTTTGCTAATTTCATTTTCAATTCTTATGGTGGTTCATTCAAGATTTCACTTCCTTCGTTATCATATTAATTCACTCGTTGTTTCCAAATCTCATCGGCGGTTCCTTCAGATTCTTTTTCCTTTGTTATCATATCAATTCATTCGTTCTTTCGAATCCTAACGGTGGTTCATGAAGACTTCCTCAAGTTTTGCGCTATATCCCTCTTAATCCTTTCTACAAGAATAAGTAGTATGCCAAATCCGTTGTTTGTCATCAATTTAAATTGGTGAAGGATACGCATAACATAATCCTTATTGTTGTTTCATCCAAGTGATCTAGTTTCTTCTTTTGCATCGTTGTTCGTCATGTCACATTTCTCGGTTCGAGATGCTTCATCTTTTCTTTCCCGGAGTTCCAAGTTTTCTTGGATGTCTCGTCACGAAGCTTCACCTTATCATTGCAAGGGTTCACCTTGTGTTTTCATCTTCTCTTTCTTTCTATCATCCTTTTTTTACCGGAGTTCTCCATGGAGGCTCTACATGGTGGTTCATCAAGGATTCCTTTAATTCTTCAATTGTTCTTCAAGATTTCTCTTGAAGTTATGACCCGCCAAGCTATACTCTAAAATAAACATGGTGTTCAACACATGTTTTGTTTCGAGGAGATCAAGTATTCTTCTTCTTGCATTTCGAAGTGCAATTCTTTCTACCTAATCTCCTGATGTGGTGTTATGTCGTTCTTGACAATTTCCCTTCGTGTTTCATGATTCACATGTTGTCAAGAATGAGGTATATTAAATCCATCAATTTCTTCCTTGGAGTTATCTTGGGTTACATTTCACCTAAAGCCTTCCCTAAGGAATGTTGCTATTTGTGGTGCTCTCAATCAAATCAACAGTTTCCATTAGTGTCCAGTTGTCACCTCATAGTCTTGAGATGTTTTCCATAAGCCCACTAGGAGCTTGTTCTTTTCGTTGTTGGTTTTGCAACAACTCCGTTATTAACCTTCTTGGAAGGGTGCTTTTCCAAGCTCATTTGTGACAGAAGTTGCCTTTTTCTCCTACATTCTGTTATTCCAATGATCTATCTTCTATTCTTTCTTCCGGAGGCATTGTGATGTTGCTCTTTTCACTCATCATCTCGAATTGTGAGGATCGTGTTTTTTTCTTGCTTATCCATTTAACCGGAGTGTTGTGTCATCTCTTCAAGTTCTTTTCATCTTATCAAGTTTTCTTCTCTTTTCTACCGGAGTGCTGTCCAAATTCTGTCATTCTTGTTCCTTGGCTATCTCATTATACCGAGGTGGTCATATTCTTTTCGTTCGTGAAGCTCTTATTTCCATGTCTTTCAACCTTCAAGTTCTCCTAATACTCCTTGTTCCTCTTTTCTAACGGATTGTTTGCAATCTCGTTCATCTCTGTTGTGCTCTTTCTTTTAAATTGCTCAACCTCTCAAGGTTCGTGGTTTCACTCGTTCGTCATAGAAGCAGCTTAGTTTACCTCTTATCTTCCTCTTCCTTTTCCCTCCGGTGCCATCCTAGATCTCGGGACGAGATCCTCTCGTAGTGGTAGAGTGTTGTAACGCCCCGGATACAACTTTCCATATTCGTAACTCCAACTCTTGCCTTTTCCGGAGATGCGATATTTTATTTCCTCCGTGGTTGGGTTTTTGTCTTTTGTTTTGCATTTTGTTCATGTCATGCATTTCATCTCATTGCATCATGCGCATTGTATCTGCATCTTTTCATAAAACTTGGATCCGCTCGTAGTTGTCGCGCCCCCCTTGCTTTTGTGGACCGTTCTGAGACCAACCTTGTTCTTCATTTTCCCTCTTGCTTAAACCGGAGTCTCTTTGCACAGTGCACTGACCTCTAGCGCTCGTCCATAACTTCCCCGAACCCGAACCGGTCTGTCGTTACCGATGGATCCGAATCATCCCCAAACGTCTATAAAACATCTCCGTTTTCGTTTTTGGTCTCCCTATCCTATTTATTCTCGACCGTCCGATCTAACCGGAGGGTCCAGATAGCCCCTAAGCTATTCCATCCGCTATATAAACCAACCCCATACTAGTCCAGCCTAACCCTAAATTCTAGGAGATTTGTCCCTGCCGCCGCCGCACTCATCTCCCACCTCGGGATCCATCCCATCCAAATCCCCTCAGCCAACCACCTCCTCCTTCCCTCGATCACCCGAACCAGCCACCGATCCAACCCATCCACCACCTCCCATGCCTCCCCGAGCTCGACCCCGCCGCCTCGCGCCGCTCGCCGGAGAAACTAGCAACGACCCTCACCTCCAGGACCTCCTCCTCGCCGCCCCATCTCGTCTCCAAAACAGGTCACTGGACCCGCACCCCTCGCTGCTTCTACTTCTCCCGTTCCCTCCGGTTCCTTCTCTTACTTGCTCTCTGTCTTCTCCATGGAGACCCGCAGGAACACCACTACCATGGTCGACCTTGACGTGCCTCGCCGCCGTCGGGAATGGAAGGGTCGACCTCTGTTTTGCCTCCCCTCCTCCTTCGATGCACCACCAGGAGCTCTTTGCGAGCACACCGACACCTTGGACCCTAGGCTGGCCCCGTCGCTCCTGCTCCTCCCTCTGTTTTCCTCCTCTCTTCTCATGGTTGTCTCTCTCCCTTTGTGCGCTCGCAGGTCAACCCCGCTCCTTTCGGCGACCTTCGCTTGCTGCTGTCTCATTCCCGATTGGATCTGGAGGGATCCGTTCGGATCGACCTTTCCAAGCCTCCTCGCCGGCCTCCCCTTGCTTCTGCGTGCGAGCACCTGAGGAGGACGACCCCAGCGCCCCGCGTCCCTCTTCTTCGTCCACAAACACGAGCGCCAACCGCTCCGTTCGATCCCCTGCTTCATCGCCCGCACGCACCAGGCTGCCTCCTGCATCGCGCCGCCAAGCACCCTGCTTCCCCTCAAGATCCAAATTGCCCCCACCCAAAGACCGACGGCTCAGAGGCCTGTGGTGAGCAGCCCCCTGTGTTTCCTTGTTGGGCTTCCTATTCAGATTCGGCCCGAGTCACTGTTTTTTTCCACGAACGAATTCACTAATTATCCAGTGAACGACAGATTTGCAGAAAAACCCCTAAGCATCATGCATATAATATCTCATAAACTGTGCATCGGATTAAATTAGTTTAAACATGTAAAATGCTTAGAATTTTGTGTAGATTAATAATATGCCACTTTCATCCATATTTAAAATGCTTAAAATGCTGTTTGTTTAATTTTGCTTAAATAACATGTTAAAATGATTTATTTCATAACTAAATAACCGTAGCTCGGTTTTAAATAAACTTTATATGTATTTGGGGTGGAAAAATTCCTAGTTTAATATGATGGACTTTATTTTCCTGTTTAACAACAATAAAATATGTTTTAGTGCAGAACAGTAGCAAATTCATAAATTGCATATGAGGATTTTCCGGAAATGTTGTTTGTTGTTCCGGCCTCATTTAAACTTGCCTAAATAGTTAGTTTACTTATGCCTCACCTCTTGACATGTTTAACAACATTTAATATTGTTGGGTACATAAACGGGAGAGAACTAAATAAATGAATGTGGTGTTTCGTCGATATGCAACTCGTTGCATATTGAGCTCCACTTAATTTGTAGTATTGTTTGTTGCGAATTGCCATGCCATTCCTCATTAAACCGGTCATGCATCATACTTGTTTGTGCATCATGCCATGTTTATGCTTGTGCATTTACCATGTTGTTTGTTTCTTTCCGGTGTTGCTTCTTAGTTCCGGTAATGTTGCGATTGTGAGGATTCGTTCGACTACTCCTGTTCGTCTTCTTCATGGACTCGTTCTTCTTCCTAGCGGGATTTAAGGCAAGATGACCGTCACCCTGGATCTCACATCATTGCTATGCTAGTTGCTTCGTTCTATCGCTTTGCTGCGCTTCCTATAACTTGTTCTTCAAGCTTCCCAAATTGCTATGAACCTCTAACCTTTGACACCCTTCCTAGCAAACCGTTGCTTGGCTATGTTACCGCTTTGCTCAGCCCCTCTTATAGCGTTGCTAGTTGCAGGTGAAGTTGAAGATTGCTCCATGGTGGACAGGGTTATGTTGGGATACCACAATATCTCTTATTTAATTAATGCATCTATATATTTGGTAAAGGGTGGAAGGCTCGGCCTTATGCCTGGTGTTTTGTTCCACTCTTACCGCCCTAGTTTCCGTCATACCGGTGTTATGTTCCCGGATTTTGTGTTCCTAACGCGGTCGGGTGATTTATGGGACCCCTTGACAGCTTCACTCTGAATAAAACTCCTCCAAAGAAGGCCCAACCTTAGTTTTACCATTTGCCTCACCACCACCTACCTTTCCTTGGGAGTAATTAACCCAAGGGTCATCTTTATTTTAGCTCCCGGGCGGTGCTTGTCTAAGTGTTGGTCCGAATCGAGCCGCTTACGGGCCCCCTCGGGCAACTCGAGGTCTGGTTTTACTCAGAGTTGTCTCATCCGGTGTTGCCACGAGAACAAGATATGTGCAGCTCCTATCGGGATTGTCGGTAGATCGGGCGGTCTTGCTGGTCTTGTTTTACCATTGTCGAAATGTCTTGTAAACCGGGATTTGAGATCGATCGGTCTTCTGGGAGAAGGAATATCCTTCGTTGATCGCGAGAGCTTATCATGGGCTAAGTTGGGACACCCCTGCAGGGTATAAACTTTTGAGAGCTGTGCCCGCGGTTATGTGGCAGATGGGAATTTGATAATGTCCGGTTGTAGATAACTTGACACCAGATCCGAATTAAAACGCATCAACCGTGTATGTAGACGTGATGGTCTCTTTCGGCAGAGTCCGGGAAGTGAACACGGTTTTGGGTTATGTTTGACGTAAGTAGGAGTTCAGGATCACCTCTTGATCATTGCTAGCTTCACGACCATTCCTTTGTTTCTCTTCTCGCTCTCATTTGCGTATGTTAGCCACCATACTTGCTTAGCCGCTGCTGCAACCTCACCACTTTACCCCTTCCTTTCCCATTAAGCTTTGCTAGTCTTGATACCCATGGTAATGGGATTGCTGAGTCCTCGCGGCTCACAGATTACTACAACAACAGTTGCAGGTACAGGTTATGCGATGATCATGACGCGAGAGCGATGTTTGCTTGTTTTGGAGTTCTTCTTCGATCAGGGGATAGGTTCCAGGTCGGCAGCCTGGGCTAGCAGGGTGGATGTCGTTTGAGTTTCTATTTGTGTTTCATCCGTAGTCGGATGGTGCTCTTATGTAAGATGATGTTGTATTCGTGTGGCATTGTATGCCTTATGTATGTATCCCTATCTATTATGTAATGTTGATGTAATGATATCCACCTTGCAAAAGCGTCTTCAAGATGCGCTTCTATCCTTGGTGGGACCTTCGAGTTCCTTTAGGATAAGGTCGCATCTTGGGCGTGACATAAATATTCTCCCCCATGATCTGATCGTAGGAACTTTATCTTTCGGTCACGTTGATTCTCTACCTCATGCTGAAATTCCTTGAACTTTTCAAAGGCCTCAGACTTGTGTTTCATCAAGTAGACATACCCATATCTACTCAAGTCATCAGTGAGAGTGAGAACATAATGATATCCTCCGCGAGCCTCAACGCTCATTGGACCGCACACATCAGTATGTATGATTTCCAATAAGTTGGTTGCTCGCTCCATTGTTCCGGAGAACGGAGTCTTGGTCATCTTTCCCATGAGGCATGGCTCGCATGTGTCAAATGATTCATAATCTAGAGACTCTAAAAGTCCATCAGCATGGAGCTTCTTCATGCGCTTGACACCAATGTGACCAAGGCGGCAGTGCCACAAGTATGTGGGACTATCGTTATCAACTTTACATCTTTTGGCATTCACACTATGAATATGTGTAACATTACGCTCGAGATTCATTAAGAATAAACCATTCACCAGCGGGGCATGACCATAAAACATATCACTCATATAAATAGAACAACCATTATTCTTGGATTTAAATGAGTAGCCATCTCGAATTAAACAAGATCCTGATACAATGTTCATGCTCAAAGCTGGTACTAAATAACAATTATTGAGGTTCAAAACTAATCCCGTAGGTAAATGTAGAGGTAGCGTGCCGACGGCGACCACATCGACCTTGGAACCACTCCCGACGCGCATCATCACCTCGTCCTTCGCCAGTCTCCGCTTATTCCGCAGCTCATGCTTTGAGTTACAAATATGAGCAATCGCACCGGTATCAAATACCCAGGAGCTACTACGAGCACTGGTAAGGTACACATCAATTAAATGTATATCACATATACCTTTGGTTTTGCCGGCCTTCTTGTCCTCTAAGTACTTGGGGCAGTTCCGCTTCCAGTGACCACCTCCCTTGCAATAAAAGCACTCAGTCTCAGGCTTGGGTCCATTGCTTGACTTCTTCCTGGCAACTGGCTTACCAGGCACGGCAACTTCCTTGCCGTCCTTCTTGAAGTTCGTCTTACCCTTGCCCTTCTTGAACTTAGTGGTTTTATTCACCATCAACACTTGATGTTCCTTTTTGATCTCCACCTCCGCTGATTTCAGCAGTGAATATACCTTAGGAATGGTCTTTTCCATCCCCTGCATATTGAAGTTCATCACAAAGCTCTTGTAGCTCGGTGGAAGCGATCAAGGATTCTGTCACGACCAAGGCCATCCGGAGATTAACTCCCGGTGAGTCAGCGGTTGTGCAACCTAGACATCTTGAGTATGTGCTCACAGACAGAACTATTTTCCTCCATCTTACAGCTGAAGAATTTGTCGGAGACTTCATATCTCTTGACCCGGGCATGAGCTTGGAAAACCATTTTCAGCTCCTCGAACATCTCATATGCTCCATGTTGCTCAAAACGCTTTTGGAGCCCCGGTTCTAAGCTGTAAAGCATGCCACACTGAACGAGGGAGTAATCATCAGCATGAGACTGCCAAGCGTTCATAACGTCTTGGTTCTCTGGGATTGGTGCTTCACCTAGTGGCGCTTCTAGGACATAATCTTTCTTGGCTGCTATGAGGATGATCCTCAGGTTCCGGACCCAGTCCGTATAGTTGCTGCCATCGTCTTTCAGCTTGGTTTTCTCTAGGAATGCGTTGAAGTTCAGGTGGACATGAGCGTTGGCCATTTGATCTACAAGACATATTGTAAAGATTTTAGACTAAGTTCATGATAATTAAGTTCATCTAATCAAATTATTTATGAACTCCCACTTAGACAGACATCCCTCTAGTCATCTAAGTGAAACATGATCCGAGTCAACTAGGCCGTGTCCGATCATCACGTGAGACGGACTAGGTAACATCGGTGAACATCTTCATGTTGATTGTATCTACTATACGACTCATGCTCGAACTTTCGGTCTTCCATGTTCCGAGGCCATGTCTGTACATGCTAGGCTCGTCAAGTCAACCTAAGTGTATTGCGTGTGTAAATCTGGCTTACACCCGTTGTGTTCGAACGTTAGGATCTATCACACCCGATTATCACGTTGTGCTTCGAAACAACGAACCTTTGCAATGGTGCACAGTTAGGGGGAACACTTTTCTTGAAATTATTATGAGGGATCATCTTACTTACTACCGTCGTTCTAAGTAAACAAGATGAAAAACATGATAAACATCACATGCAATCATAATAGTGACATGATATGGCCAATATCATATAGCTCCTTTGATCTCCATCTTTGGGGCTCCATGATCATCTTTGTCACCAGCATGACACCATGATCTCCATCATCATGATCTCCATCATCGTGTCTTCATGAAGTTGTCACGCCAACGACTACTTCTACTTCTATGGCTAACGCGTTTAGCAATAAAGTAAAGGAATTTACATGGCGTTCTTTAATGACACGCAGGTCATACAAAAAATAAAGACAACTCCTGTGGCTCCTGCCGGTTGTCATACTCAATGACATGCAAGTCATGATTCCTATTACAAGAACATGATCTCATACATCACATATATATCATTCATCATTCATCACAACTTTGGCCATATCACATCACAAAACACTTGCTGCAAAAACAAGTTAGACGTCCTCTAATTGTTGTTGCAAGTTTTTACGTGGCTTCTATAGGTGATCTAGCAAGAACGTTTTCTTACCTACGTTAAAGCCACAATGTGATTTGCCAACTTCTATTTACCCTTCATAAGGACCCTTTTCATCGAATCCGCTCCAAGTAAAGTGGGAGAGACAGACACCCGCTAGCCACCTTATGCAACTAGTGCATGTCAGTCGGTGGAACCTATCTCACGTAAGCATACGTGTAAGGTTAGTCCGGGCCGCTTCATCCCACAATACCGCTGAAGCAAAATAAGACTAGTAGTGGCAAGAAAGTTGAAAACATCTACGCCCACAACAAATTGTGTTCTACTCGTGCAAAGAGAACTACGCATAGACCTAGCTCATGATGCCACTTTTGGGGAACGTTGCATAAAATAAAAAAATTCCTACGTTCACCAAGATCAATCTATGAGTTCATCCAGTAACGAGAGAGAGGAGTGTATCTACATACCCTTGTAGATCGCGAGCGGAAGCATTCAAGAGAACGGGGTTGAGGGAGTCGTACATGCCGTGATCCAAATCACCGGAGATCCTAGCGCCGAACGGACGGCACCTCCGCGTTCAACACAAGTACGGTCAGCATGACGTCTCCTCCTTCTTGATCCAGCAAGGGGGAAGAAGAGGTTGATGAAGATCCAGCAGCACGATGGCGTGGTGGTGGATGCAGCAGGGATCCGGCAGGGCTTCGCCAAGCGTCTGCAGGAGGGAGAGGTGTAGCAAGGGGGAAGGGAGGCGCCAGGGGCAAGGATGCGTCTGCCCTTCCTCCCCTCTTTATATAGGGTCCCCAGGGGGGGCGCCGTCCCTAGGAGATGGGATCTCCTAGGGAGGCGGCGGCCAAGGGGGGAACTTGCCCCCCAAGGCAAGTGGAGGCGCCCCCTCCCCTAGGGTTCCCAACCCTAGGCGCAGGGAGGGCCCAAGGGGGGGAGGGTGATGAAGTCATGTACCTAGGGTAGGGTCATAGACCTGACCTAAGTACCCTTCCCAAGGACACCCTCAGAAGAAACTGCCTTCCAGTCGACCAAGAGGGACTTCACTCGACAGACTCGAAGGACTCGACCATGAAAACTCACTCGACCACCAGGAGATCAAGAACCACTCTGCATCCAAACGGTCTGTAATTAAGTAGTCTTTATGGCATTTAGGACACTTTATGTAAGGCATTACCAGTAACGCCTAGCTTTAACGTACTTTAAACCCTGCATTACTGAGGGCCGGAGGGGTCTGGCGGACACTATATAAGCCACCCCCTCCTCAGTATAAGGGGTTCGCACCCTTGTAATCCATACACTCATAATCCAGTCGACCGCCTCCGGGCTCCGAGACGTAGGGCTGTTACTTCCTCCGAGAAGGGCCTGAACTCGTACATCCCTTGTGTTTACAACTACTCCATAGCTTGGATCTTGCCTCTCCATACCTACCCCCATTCTACTGTCAGACTTAGAACCACGACAGTTGGCGCCCACCGTGGGGCAGGTGTCTTAGCGATTTTTGGAGAAGTTGCAATTGTTCCGATTGCTTTCATCATGATTTCTGGTGGAGTTTTGGTCGAGGGCCGTGAGATCCGTCTCGGCGCGCTCACCTTCATCGCCGACGACTCCGCTTGGCTCCAGGAGGCTCCACTCCACGTCGATGCGCTCCTCGTCCGCGGTGTGACGCATTTTCGTGCATGTGTCCGCGGCGTTCTGCTGTGGAAACCGTCGACTCCATATCGGTCGACTCCCTATCGTCCACCCTCCTCGTCTCCTTGGTATAAGCGCCTCGTCGGTCGAGGCTCCAGCGGTGGGTGAGGCACGCGGTGACTCGCCAGACGGCCACCACCTAAGTTGCGGCAATCGAGCCCGACGAGTCCCTCTACGGCCTATTCGATCTGTCGACTGGCTCAGAGAGATCGCATCCGAAAAGCGATAGCGATGACTCCAATGACGGAGGTCTTGATGGTCAATGACCTCGTAGCCCTCCCGGCTTCCCCGCAACGACGGGGTGGACGGTGGGGGCGACCCCGCTCAAGTCCATGAGGAGTACCAACCTAAGCCACTTAATTCCCTGCAAAGGGAAGAACTTCGCCGCAGAACATGGATGCCTGCGTACTCCCATCGCAGGAGAAACCCCGGCTCGCGCTTTGGAGGAGGCACGTTTGGCCAAACTTGGCTGAACGCACTTTCGTCTGGAGAACCTCCAATGAGCACTCGACGAGCAGCAGGCAACGAGTGCCGACTCAATCGACGTCAACTCTTTCCGCCGACTCAGGTATATCGAACCCCGATTCAGAATTTAGTAGCTGCAACCCGTATAGCAGAGTCAATTCAGCCCTCTCAGTCGGAGGCTGGCAGAGGCTTGATGCAGATCAGAGATTTGCTGCGGGCAGCAGGAGATCAGAATTTAGCCGTGTCACAGTCACGCAACAGAATTCACGGTCGATCCGTCGCTGCGAATACGGTTCAGTCGGCTCACAGCCCCAGATCGCCTCCGCGGCGTGAAGGACGCGAGAATTGACGGGACTAATATCGTGACCGATACGATCGTGATGATAGGCGTCGAGTTCCCACTCCTCCCCCGAGGGGTGGGTCTTACGCCTCGGCGAGGGATGACAAAGCGCCAACTCGGTCGCGGGCAAAGAGCTCCGGTCGACCCCAGGGAACCAGGCTTTGACGCGCGATCCATCATCGTGCAAGGCTTGGTCGACCGGAACAGGGCTCATCGAGGTGGCCACGACAGAGATGCGCCCACTAGCAGCCGAGTGCATGTTTCAGGTCCGGAATGTTTCAGCAGGGCTATCAGAGCCGCGGTGATTCCCCCAACTTCAGGTTGGCGACTGGAGTAAGCAAGTTCACCGGTGAGTCTAAGCCTGAAACTTGGCTTGAAGATTACCGAGTGGCTGTACAGATCGGCGGCGGGAATGACGAGGTAGCCATGAAGCACTTACCACTCATGTTGGAAGGTTCGGCCAGGGCGTGGTTGAATCAGTTAACTCCTAGCAGCATTTACACTTGGGAAGATCTTTCCCGAGTGTTCGTCAGTACATTTGAGGGAACTTGCAAGTGACCAGCTGGTTTGACAGAGTTGCAAGTTTGTGTGCAGAAGTCGAATGAGACATTAAGAGAGTATATTCAGAGATGGATCACTTTGCATCATACCGTGGAGAATGTGTCTGATCATCAGGCAGTCCACGCCTTCAAGGATGGTGTTAAGAACAGAGAATTAAGTTTGAAGTTTGGTCGGACCGGAGATATGACCCTGAGTCGGATGATGGAAATTGCTACCAAGTACGCCAATGGCGAAGAGGAGGACCGGCTCCGGAGCGGCAAGTACAAGCCGAGTCAGTCGGAGAAAGGAAACTCCAGTCGGAAGCAAAAACGGAAAGCCGAACCAGCGGCTCCAGGAGAGGCTCTGGCCGTGACTCAGGGCAAGTTCAAAGGGAAACCCAAAGGATCCTAGAACCCCAAGAAGGTGAAGGATAAAGAAGGAAACGACGTGATGGATCTGCCGTGTCACATCCACACGAAGAAAGACGAAGAGGGTAATTTCATTTACCCGAAGCATACCACTCGGCAGTGCAGGCTCCTGATCCAGCAGTTCCAAGGTAAATAGCCCAAGGACAAGGAAAAGGAGTCAGACAAAGCCGAAGACAAGGAGGACAGTGAGGGAGGATATCCTGATGTTAACTCCACTCTGATGATCTTTGCGGATGTGGAAAGCAAGAGCCGATTGAAGGTTATAAACCGTGAGGTGAACATGGTCGCCCCGGCGACGCCCAGTTATCTGAGATGGTCCCAAACTCCCATTACATTCGACCAGTCTGATCACCCGACTCATATAGCCACCCCTGGGAGGCAAGCTTTGGTGGTCGACCCAGTCGTCGAAGGCACTCGACTGACGAAGGTGCTAATGGATGGTGGTAGTGGACTGAATCTATTGTATGCGGACACACTGAAAGGGATGGGCATTCCGATGTCCCAACTGAGCACCAGCAACATGAGTTTTCATGGAGTTATACCTGGAAAGAAAGCCGAGTCACTCGGTCAGATAGCTCAGGACGTGGTGTTCGGTGACTCGAAGCATTTCCGCAAAGAGAAGCTGGCGTTTGAAGTTGTAGACTTTCAGAGCGCTTACCACGCTATTTTGGGGAGACCAGCTTACGCACGGTTCATGGCTCGACCATGTTATGTGTACCTCAAACTGAAGATGCCCGACCCCAAAGGCGTGATCACTATCACTGGTGATCGGAAAAAAGCAGAAGAGTGTTTCCAGAAAGGCTCGAAAATTGCCGACTCCCAGGTGACAGCGGTCGAGCTAGAAGGATACAAGCAAAATGTAGATCCGAGTGATTTGCTGCGGGCTAAGAAGCCTGCCACAGAGTCAGTGTTTCAGTCGTCCGGTGAGACAAAGCCCATTCACATTCACCCGACCGACCCCAATGCAGCTCCGACCCATATTTCCACAACACTCGACCCTAAATAGGAAGAAGCGCCATCCGGTTCCTCCGTGAGAATCGGGACATCTTTGCATGGAAGCCACCGACATGCCGGTGTTCAGGGGATCGGCTGAGCATCGCCTTAGAGTCGACTCAGCCGCAAAACCGGTCAAAGAACATCTTCGGCGGTCCGCCGTCCAGAAGAGAAAAGCCATTGGTGAGGAAGTGGCTCGACTATTGGCGGCAGGATTTATCCGAGAGATATACCACTCCGAGTGGCTCGCCAATGTCGTCACGGTTCCCAAGAAGGACAAGTCACTCCGCATGTGCATCGACTTCAAACACATCAATCGGGCCTGCCCAAAGATCATTTTCCTCTCCCTCGCATCGATCAAATTGTTGACTCGACTGCGGGATGCGAGAGATTGTCTTTTCTAGACGCCTATTCCGGGTACCATCAGATCCGTCTGTACGGACCCGATGAGATAAAAACAGCTTTCATCACTCCATTCGGGTGCTTCTGCTATATCACCATGCCATTCGGCCTCAAGAACGCCGGAGCCACGTTCATGAGGATGATTCAGAAGTGTTTACTCACTCAAATCAGTCGGAACGTTGAAGCGTACATGGATGATATTGTGGTCAAGTCACGAAAGGGTTCCGACCTATTGACTGACCTCGCTGAAACATTTGCCAATCTCAGGAGGTATGATATCAAGCTCAATCCGTCAAAGTGCACATTTGGAGTTCCAGGTGGAAAGTTACTCGGTTTTCTCGTTTCCGAACGAGGAATCGACGCTAACCCAGAAAAAGTTGGCACTATACTCCGAATGAAACGCCCTGTGCGAGTGCACGACGTCCAGAAACTTACTGGATGCTTGGCCGCGTTAAGTCGATTCATCTCTCGCCTTGGTGAAAAGACATTGCCTCTTTACCGAGTGATGAAGAAGGCAGACAAGTTCGAGTGGACTCCAGAAGCTGATGCAGCGTTTGCCGAGCTAAAAGCTCTGCTCTCCACCCAGCCGGTGCTTGCTGCTCCAATCAGCAAAGAGCCTCTGTTGCTTTATATTGCAGCCACAGGACAAGTCGTCAGTATAGTACTTACGGTCGAGCGGGAAGAAGAAGGGAAAGCCTTCAAAGGTCAGCGCCCAGTGTACTATCTGTCTGAAGTTTTGACTCCATCAAAGCAAAGATGTCCTCATTATCAGAAGCTTGTGTATGGGATCTACATGACCACGAAGAAGGTTGCTCATTACTTCTCTGATCATTCCATTACAGTCGTCAGCGATGCTCCACTTTCAGAGATTCTGCACAACAGAGATGCAACTGGTCGAGTGGCGAAATGGGCAATTGAACTCCTTCCCCTTGATATCAAGTTTGAGGCAAAGAAAGCCATTAAGTCCCAAGCAATAGCAGATTTCCTTGCCGAGTGGATTGAACAGCAGCAGCCGACTCAAGTTCACTCGGAGCATTGGACCATGTTCTTTGATGGCTCTAAGATGTTGAATGGTTCCGGTGCTGGGGTTGTCCTGGTTTCCCCCAGAGGAGATAAGCTCAGATATGTGCTCCACATTCACTTTGATTCCTCCAACAATGAGGTAGAATACGAGGCCCTTTTGTATGGGTTATGCATGGCCATTTCACTTTCGGCGTTAAATCGCCTTATGGTTTATGGCGACTCAGATTTGGTGGTCAACCAAGTGATGAAGGAGTGGGGCGTAAGAAGTCCAGCCATGATTGGATACTGCAATGCAAAGGAGGAAGCTGGAAAAGAAGTTTGAGGGTTAGAGCTCCATCATATACCCCGACCGAAAAATCAAGCGGTGATGATTTGGCAAAGATAGGTTCCAAGAGAGAAGCCATTCCTGGGGGTGTTCTTGGAGCATATCCATACTCCATCAGTCAAAGAAGATCCTTTTACTAAAGAAGCTCCGCAGCCCAAGAGTGCCACAGATCTGACTGAGGTTGAAGTTCCAGCGGTGGTCGACTTGATCATGGAAGCTTTAGTGATCACTCCCGATTGGACAATTCCGTATATCGCGTATATCCTAAGAAAAGAGCTCCCATAGGACAAAGAAGAGGCTCGACAGATCGTCCGCCGATCCAAAGCCTTTACCGTGATCAAGGGGATGCTATACAGAGAAAGCGCGACTGGAGTTGGTCAGAAGTGTATAACGCCAGAAGAAGGTCGAATCATCCTTGATGATATCCACTCGGGGACCTCTGGCCATCATGCGTCCTCTCGGACCATCGTGGCCAAAGCACTGAGCCGGATTTTACTGGCCAAGGGCGAATGAGATGGCAAAGGAGATAGTGGACAAGTGCGAGGGATGTCAGTTTTACTCCAACATGTCACACAAGCCTGCGTCAGCTCTGAAGACCATACCACTCGTCTGGCCCTTCGCAGTATGGGGGTTGGATATGGTGGGCCCCTTGAGGACAGGTCGAAGCGGTTTCATGCATGTACTGGTGGCAGTCGACAAGTTCACCAAGTGGATTGAGGCTAAACCCATCAAGAACCTTGACGCCGGTACTGCTGTTAGCTTCATCAGGGAACTGATATTCAGATATGGAGTCCCGCACAGCATCATCACAGACAATGGATCAAACTTCGACTTGGAGGAATTCAGAGCATTCTGCACATCTCAAGGCACATGAGTCGACTACGCTTCGGTCGCCCATCCACAATCGAATGGACAAGCGGAGCGAGCCAATGGCTTGATCCTCAAAGGGTTGAAACCCTGACTGATGCGTGACCTTAAGCATGCGGCTGGAGCATGGCTCGATGAACTTCCCTCGGTGCTTTGGGGTCTAAGGACCACGCCTAATCGGTCGACTGGAAGGACTCCATTCTTCTTGGTCTATGGAGCTGAAGCGGTCTTGCCAAGTGATCTGCTCCACAATGCTCCCCGAGTTGAGCTCTACAACGAGGCCGAAGCGGAACAAGCGCGGCAAGATGCAGTTGACCTTTTGGAAGAAGAAAGGGAGATGGCTCTGATCCGATGGACCATCTACCAACAAGACTTGCGTCGCTTCCACGCCAAAAACGTGAAGAGTCGAGCCTTCCAGGAAGGAGATTTGGTTCTCCGAGTGGATCAGCAGAAACCACATAAGCTTGCTCCTTCTTGGGAAGGACCCTTCATCGTCACCAAGGTTCTCCACAACGGAGCGTACCGTCTCTACAACGTCGAGCACAAAATTGACGAGCCCCGAGCTTGGAATGCGGAGCTACTCCGCCCATTTTACACTTAAGTTTTCACTCGGATGAGTTGTAATAAAAGTACTTCTGTAGTCCATGTTTTGCAAGATAATAGTGTCATAATTTCCCCAATGATTTTTGTCACTTTTATTTGTTCAATAAAATTTCCCTCTCAGTGGGTGACTTAGCTGCGAATCCGTTTTCGCCTAAGTTTGTAAAAAAAATCCTTACCGAGTGGTGAGCCAGCCTCCCACTCGGGGGCTTAGCTGCGAATCCGTTTTGCCTAAGTTTCAATAAAATCCTTACCGAGTGGTGAGCCAGCCTCCCACTCGGGGGCTTAGCTGCGAATCCGTTTCGCCTAAGTTTCAATAAAATCCTACCGAGTGGTGAGCCAGACTCCCACTCGGGGGCTTAGCTGCAGTCTAAGTACTCGCCTAAGTTTCAATAAAATCCTACCGAGTGGTGAGCCAGACTCCCACTCGGGGCTTAGCTGCAGTCTAAGTACTCGCCTAAGTTCAAATTCAACGTCGCTCATAAGGAGGACGAGGTGCAGGTCGATCACGACCCTCTCCTCCGAGCCACGCCACAAGTACAACGTCTTGGTAGCAAGGAAGACGAGGTGCAGGTCGATCATGACCCTCTCCTCCGAAGCACGCCACAAGTACAACGTCTTGGGTCGCAAGAAGGACGAGGTGCAGGTCGACTGCGACCCTCTCCTTCGAGCTACGCCACAAGTACAACGTGAAAATCCTACCGAGTGGAGAGCAGACCTCCCACTCGAGGGCTTAGCTGTAGCCCAGTGCTCGCCTAAGTTATAAAAATCCTACCGAGTGGAGAGCAGACCTCCCACTCGGGGGCTTAGCTGCAGCCCAGTGCTCGCCTAAATTTTGAAAATCCTACCGAGTGGAGAGCACACCTCCCACTCGGGGGCTTAGCTGCAGCCCAGTGCTCGCCTAAGTTTTGAAAATCCTGCCGAGTGGAGCGCACACCTCCCACTCGGGGGTTTAGCTGCAGCCTAGTGCTCGCCTAAGTTTTGAAAATCCTACCGAGTGGAGGGCACACCTCCCACTCGGGGGCTTAGCTGCAGCCCAGTGCTCGCCTAAGTTTTGAAAATCCTACCGAGTGGAGAGCACACCTCCCACTCGGAGGCTTAGCTGCAGCCCAGTGCTCGCCTAAGTTTTGAAAATCCTACCGAGTGGAGAGCACGCCTCCCACTCGGAGGCTTAGCCGCAACCCAGTGCCTGCCTAAGTGAATTGGGTAACAAGTCGTTTGCAATAAGCACCTCGCTTTAACCTGCAAAAGATATCTCAAACCAAATGCAAGCATATTCAAACGTCGAATCCAAGTTCGGATAGATACCTAATGGAACCAAAAGTGCTCAGGCGCTAGGCCTGTTAAGCTTTTTCGGTTACAAAATCACTCGGCATACCGAGGCAAATTTAAAGTGTCGAGGTCAAGAAGTTTTTTACCCCTCTTGTGGAGGGCTGGAAGGTGCAACAAACTCGTCGAGGTCGATTCCATCAGCAATCCGAGTGGCAGCGGCGATGAAGGTCTCCATGAAGGACTGGAAATCGTGCTTCTTGGTGTTAGCCACTCGAAGAGCCGCCAACTTGTCTTCTCGTGCATCCTTGCAATGGACTCGGGCCATAGATAGAGCAATGTCTGCGCCACACCTGGCAGAAGACTTCTTCCACTCCTGCACTCGACTTGGGACTGTGTTCAGTCGAGTCATCAGAGACTCGAGGTCATTCTGGAGCGTCTCTTTGGGCCAGAGCGTATCATCAATGCGGGAAGTGGCGACCTTCAGCCTTGCGAGATAGTCAACGACGGCGGCAACACGAGATTCGAGTCGGAGCACGTTCATGGCCACTTCATCATTCACCGGAGAGTTGATGGGGTCCAGGTTAGGCTCCAGTCGACCAGTCTCCTCTTCAAAGTTTTGGCAAAATTCTGCAAGCACAACCACCGATTCTGGACGACAGTCGAATGGAAAGATCACAGTTAAAATACTTGTTTGATAAGATTACCTTCGAGCATGAGGAATAGCTTCTTGGCGAGTCCGCCCAGATAAGCTTCGAGATCATTCTTCTTCCCAACCAGCTCACTGGCTTTGTCATTTAGGGCAATCTTGTCACTTTTCAGTCGACTCACTTCTTTGTTGGCAACATCAAGAGCAGCTTTCAGATTGGTGTTTTCTTCTTCAAGCTTGGTGACCGAAGCCAACTTCTCGTCTGCTAGCTTGGTCTTCTCTAAAGCTTTCTTCTGCATCTCAGCTAGCTCAAGGTCTTTCTTCTTCCGGGCCTCCTTCACTTTGCCTGCAAAGTCACAGCAAGGTCAGACTTTTAAACAAATGAGGAGCAAAAGCAGTCGTCGAGGCCTCACCAAACATACCTTTAGCTTCTTCCTTTGCCTTCGCCAAATTCTCCTGGACCAGTTTTAGATCAAGCTCGAGTTGGATATGTTTGTTCTCCAACTCGGTGTAACGAGCTGCAAGGTCGCAGGATTTCTACGAAGAACCAATCGACAGATGTCAAAGACAAGTCACTCCCGAGTGACTAAAGAAAAATCATATGTTTCTAAGACTACAGCCGAATGCAAACATTCAACCATAGTCTCGGAGACTACACCCAGTGGGTGCACTCAGCGTGGCCCCACTAGTTCTATCAAGGAAGAGTCGACCAGTCGACCAACAACAAAAAAAGAGGAGATGCTCTTCAGACTGTAGTCCACTGCCAGCAGTCGACCACAGTCTCGGGGACTACACCCAATGGGTGCACTCAGCGTGCCCCCACCGGTCTGGGAAATCTATTCGACCTAGTCGAATGAAGGAAAAACTTAACTTATAAAGCCCATGGTCGACTGCCAACAGTCCACCATAGCCTCGGGGACTACACCTAGTGGGTGCACTCAGCGTGCCCCCACTAACCCGGAATTCCAATCGACACACCCAGTGGGTGTAGGACAATTACTACGGATTTCAGAAAGAAGAATTTTCAGATATCATATCCCAATGTAACAGCGATGACCGATCGACCAACGTTACTTTGAAGAGCGGACTGGCGTCATAGGCTGCCTGGCTGGCTTCTCGGATGGCCTTCACTTGCTCCATCATGACTCCCGCTTGGCGTATTGCTTCTTTCGCAGCACTGGCTTGATCCTCTGGGACGTAGTGGGTCGAGAAAAGTGAAGGCTGTGCAGCACTCGACGATGCGGGGTGAGCACTCGTCAACGGCACCGCGAAAGATACGGTGGGCCGAGTGGTGTTCTCTCCCTCCGCGACCAGTGTCTCGGAGGCTGGCACATCCTGAGTCACCTTGCCAGCAGACGCTTTCCTGTTCCTCCTTGGCCTCAGTGGTTCTTCATCGTCGTCGTCAGGAAGGGTAATAACGACATTGGATGGAGCTACATACAAGAATCAAAATCAGAAGCAAAGAGCCAATCGACTAAAGACGAGATTATGAAAGTCATACCAGGTTTTGAGGTAGCAGCATCTTCCATCTCGTGATCGTCAGCCCTGGCCGAGGTATCAGAAGTAGCAGCACTACAATTCCAAAAATCAGTCGGATAACTCATGATTCGGCCAAAAATAAACTCATGTAGAGCAAGAAGACTCAAGTAGCATTTTTACCCTGATATGGTGGGGATCGACACCTTCATCTTCGGCAAGACCTTCGCCAACTTTGATGGCGCCATTCGAGATTGCTTCGGAGCCTTCTTAGTCGGCGCCGGAGAAGTGGTCCGAGGGTGCTTAGTCGACTGCGCGACAGCCGCGACCCCCTTGCCACGTTCAGTCGCAGGGTCATGGACGAGCTTCGATCGCCTTTCCGAGCGAGGCGGTGCAACTTCCTCCTCCTCCTCCTCTTCTTCCTCCCCATCAGAGTCGTCATCATCATCATCAGCAGCAGCGTCCGAGTCCCACTCCTCTTGGCTTTCGCCCCCACTTCCTTCCTCCTCTTTAGTCGGCGTCTGTGCTCCATTGGGCATCGAGTATAGTTCGGTGGTGGCTTGACAGACAGCAAAATAAAGATCAATCGACCAATTTGCAGCGAAAGCAGAATAAGTATGACAAGATTGCAATTGGGGATAAAGTGGGCATACCTTGTCTGGAGTGCAAGAATGGTCGAGTGGCGGAATTCTCCTGGCTCCTCGAGGGTTGTCTTTATTCCCTGTAATCGCGGCCATCCACCTCTCCAGTGTGGCGTCGTCGACTGCTTCTGGATGGACCCGAGTTTCGTCCTCGGTTCCACAGTACAGCAAAATACAATGGCCTCGGTATTGAAGTGGCTGGATGCGCCGCCTAAGGAAGACCTCCAGAAGGTCCATACCCGTCACTCCTTCCCGAACTAACTGGACTACACGCTCCATCAACATCTTCACTTGGGCTTTCTCCTCAGGGAGCACCTTCAGAGAAGAGGGCTTGTGCGCTCGGTCCATAGAGAACGGAGGGAGACCACTCGACTACCCCGGCGTCGACTCGTCTTGGCAGTAGAACCAAGTCGACTGCCATCCTCTAACCGACTCAGGGAGGGTCATGGCCGGAAAGGTGCTCTTGCTCCTCATCTGAATCCCCAGACCCCCACACATCTGAATAACCTTGGTCTTATTGTCATCTGGACTCGCCTTTTTCACCATCTGAGAACGACAAGTGAATATGTGCTTGAACAGACCCCAGTGCGGTCGGCAGCCCAGGAAGTTCTCGCACATGGACACGAAGGCAGCAAGGTAGGTGATGGAATTTGGATTGAAGTGGTGGAGTTGCGCCCCAAAAAAATTCAAGAAACCACGGAAAAAACACTCGTAGGCAGGGAGAACCCACGGTCGACGTGGGTAGCCAGAAGAACACACTCACCGTCCTGCGGCTGTGGTTCCCACTCGTTCCCCGGGAGCCTCGCTGCTCCGTGGGGGATCAAACCCTCGCTGGCCATCTTAGTGAGATCCCTCTCGGTGATGGTCGAGCGGATCCAATCCCCCTTGGACCCAACCGTGCGGCAGGAGGGACCTTGACGAGGATCCGCCCCGACTGGTCGCTCTCCCTTTCGCCTTCCCCGTCGCCATCGCCTTCTTCACGCGCTCCAGAGCCACCGTCTTCTCCTTCACCATTGTTGCCGGTGAAGCGTACGAGGAGTGGTTGGGTGGAGGCGAGAGCAGGCGCTGTGGGCGGAGGCGGAGAGGGCAGAGGGAAGAATGGAGAGATATTGTTCAAAAACCCTCACCGGGCGCCTTTATAAGGACACTTCTGATTGGCTGACGAGTGGGCCCGGACGATCCTATCACATCCCGAAACAGTCGCGCGTACGCGATACGTGGCGAAAAAGGCGGTGCGGGAATCGAGGCATCTATGCCCTATCCCATCCGAGCACCGCGGTCCACCCCGCTTCGCGCGCTTCCCAAAATTCGGATCCCACAAAATCCGCTAACAGCAGATCAATCTGTCAGACAAGAGATTTCCTGCGACCCGTTGCTCGGAAATTACTAAGTTCAAAAGTTCACTCGACGAGAGAAAAGAATGGATCAAGGAGATTGAAAGAAAAGTTGCTGTTATCAACGAAGAGATTATTGGTCCAAGATGATGCATGTCCAGAACACAAAAGCAGGTCGGAAATATTATCAACTCGTTCCTCACTCAAACCTCGATCCATTCGGGGGCTAATGATGAAGTCATGTACCTAGGGTAGGGTCATAGACCTGACCTAAGTACCCTTCCCAAGGACACCCTCAGAAGAAACTGCCTTCCAGTCAACCAAGAGGGACTTCACTCGACGGACTCGAAGGACTCGACCATGAAGACTCACTCGACCACCAGGAGATTGTCGGTGTACTAAAGTAGTGGTACCTTAGTACCCCGAACTTGTGCACAGGCAGTCGCAGCGCCCCGCGGCAAGGCTTGCCGGGCGTCCGCCAAGACCCTCCGTCATTCATATTACTGCCATTCAAGAACTAAGTATCAACCAAGAAGACAAGGCCCCGGAAAGAGGAGCTTGCCGGGAAGGGCAAGACCCCGACAAGAGGAGCTTGCCAGAAAGGCAAAGTCTCCGGCAAGAGGAGCTTGCCGGGAAGGCCAACCAAGGCACTTCTAGAAAACTTGCCGCGACGCCCCGCGCGTCCCGGCAAGACCCGGCGGGCGGCAAGCTCGCTGGTGCAACAAGACAACGACCGCGGCAAGACGCTTGCCGCGGCAAGGCTGCCACTCCACACCCAAGCTCCAACAAGATCCAACGACGTGTCACCCCAGACTATCCTGAAGCACGTGGCGAGGCACTTGTGCAGCCATGCGGTGCGAGGTGGCGTTTGCTGACAAGGAGGCCATCGTGGCGATCGGTGGCGCCCCTAACGGTCGCTTCCTTGCACTATTAGGGGCGACCGGACGGGCATTAAATGCCCTTGTCCCCCGCCGTCGAGTTAGGTAGGGGACATCATTGTTGCAGCATTGTACCAACCCGCGTTTTTACCTTTTTACCCCTCTTCCTACTGTAGGATCGAAGAAGGTGAGAGTGTCTAGAGGGGGGGGGTGATTAGACTACTCGACAAGATAAAAATTCCGTCTTTTATCAAGCACAGATTTTGGCAGATTTTGCATAACACACAAGTCAAGTAGCACACTACACATGCAATTCTAGAGTATGAGCAGCGGAAAGTAAATTGCACAAGTAGTAAAGAGAAGTGGAGAAGATCAAACGCAATTTGGAGACGCGGTGATTTTTCTCGTGGTTCCGATAGGTGGTGCTATCGCATTTCCACGCTGATGGAGACTTCAACCCACGGAGGGTAACGGCTGCGAGAGTCCACGGAGGGCTCCACCCACGAAGGGTCCATGAAGAAGCAACCTTGTCTATTCCATCATGGCTCACGCCCACGGAGGGCTAGCCTTACTCGGGGTAGATCTTCACGAAGTAGGCGATCTCCTTGCCCTTACAAACTTCTTGGTT
The DNA here is from genome assembly GCA_021437245.1 of Aegilops speltoides. Taxonomy (NCBI): domain Eukaryota; kingdom Viridiplantae; phylum Streptophyta; class Magnoliopsida; order Poales; family Poaceae; genus Aegilops; species Aegilops speltoides. The sequence goes on from CM038145.1 coordinate 120,628,722, forward strand.
CAACTCCACATCTCGATGACGGAGGTTCCCAAGCGACACCTAACCAATCTAGGAGGCACCACCTCCAAAAGGTAATAGATGTTGTAGATGATGATGAACTCCTTGCTCTTGTGCTTCAAATGATAATCTCCCCAACACTCAACTCTCCTCACTGATTTGGCTGTGGTGGAAGAAAGGATTGAGTGGAAAGCAACTTGGGAAGGCTAGAGATCAAGTTTCATATGGTGGGAGTGGAGCAACTTGATCTCAACACAAGGGTAGGTAGTTCTCTTCTCGTAAATGTAAGGTAGGAGTGGTAGTTCTTTCGATGGCTCTCTCCACGAATGAAGAGGGGTGGAGGGTATAAATAGCCTCCACACAAAATCCAACCGTTACACACATTTGAGCAATCTCGGTGGGACCGAAGTTGGCAACTCGGTGAGACCGATAGTTCAAATAATGTGAACGTTGGGATTTTCGTGGGACCGAAAATACAATCTCGGTTAGTCCGATTCGTGCAATGACAAGAGCATGCCAGCTTGGTGGGACCGACTTCATCATCTCGGTGACACCGATTTGATGATGAATGTTCTGAAGCTTGGCAACTCATATTTCGTGAGACCGAGTTCGAATCGGAAAATCCGAGTTTGCTAGGGTTTGGCTTATGGCTGAGGTGGTTCATCTCGGTGTGGTGAGTTTGGAATATCGGTGGGACCGAGACTACTTATGAGTGTCTATGGCAGTGAAAGTTGCTGATAGTTTAGGAGATGTATCACTAAGCACTTGAGCAACCAGATCATCATCATAACCTCATCCCTTTAATAGTATTGGCTTTTCCTATGGACTCAATGTGATCTTGGATCACTAAACCAAAATGGAGTCTTGAGCTTTTGCCAATGCTTGCCTTAGCATTTTGAGGGGTCCACCTCTTTAGTCCTTTTGCCATGCCAATGTGATTGAATTTCCTGAAACATACTTGATAAAAGCATTAGTCCAACCACAAAGTATGTTGTCATTAATTACCAAAACCACCCGGGGAGCAAATGTGCTTTCAATCTCCCCCTTTTTGGTAATTGATGGCAACACACTAAACAAGACATCAAAGCTTATTGAAATAAAGACAGAATTATCACAAAGCTTTGACAAACATGTAGTACACAGGCTCCCCCTACAAGTGTGCAAGATTTTCATAAATTATGGTTTTGGACTACCACAAGCACACAAGAGAGAGAAGCAAGATGTGCTACATGCAGCTTGGCTATATGCATCAGAGCAGATGAAAAGAAGTGAGTGATAATGCATATGTGCATGGTGATTTCTTGCAAACAAGTATTCACAAGCAAGTCACCATCATGCACATTCTGCAAAGTGCATATACTTACCTTGAGGTTCCTTGGCATTGTACCTGAAGAGATAAACTTGGGAAAACAAGGTTAGATAACACAAGAGTATTTCTTCAACCAACTGCAAGAACATCAAGAGTACCAAGCCAGGGATGACATGTATAAAGAGTGTCTCATATTGAGCACAAGCTTGAATCAGCAAACATGTCTCCGAAACTAAAAGATTTTCAATGAACTCTGAGAGATTTTGCTTTCCATAAGATATCAATTGTGAAGATTCCTCTCCCTTTGAGTTTTCTTAGATCAAAGGGTTTGATGGAAAGAGCAAAATCAAAAGAATGATGCCAAATGAGAATGACGCCAATTGTAATGTCCAATGAGAAACACGGCAAGAAATTCTCTTATAGGAAAAATATTGAAGCTTTGATGTGGTTCTCTCCCCCTTAAGGTAAGATTGCTCTTCTTCTCCCCCTAAATCTTCTTTTCTCCCCCTAAGTCTTCTCCCCCTTTGACATCAAGTGCCGAAAAGGACAGCAAACTAGGAAGGTCAGGGAAGATGGAAAGAAAGAAGTGGGATCCTTAAGAATCACAACAGGGTAAAAGAAACATGCATAGAGAATCATTGAGTGGAGCTGCAGAAGATGATATCCTGAAAGAAATAAATCGGTGACACCGAATTAAGATGGATCGGTGGGTTCGAAAGTCATGGACTTAGGGTAGATCCTTTTCGGTCAGACCGAAATATTTAAATCGGTGACGCCGAGTTTAATTCCAAGGAAATACAGAAATAATTCAGCTCACTTTGCGAGGAATGTTTCAAAGGATTTGCAATGAATTTGTAAATGATTTTCGAGGAATTGATCAGAGCCAGAAGAATATTCACAAAGACAGAAGAATAGAAATGAAAAAGATTTCTAGATGAAGTTTTTTTTAATGAAAACTCAATGAGAGAACGTAAGAGAAAATAGAAAGACTCCAAAAACACCTGTACTTCATCTAGATAAGGTTCGGCGACAAAGTCACCTATGTTTGAGTATATTGACTTAGGAGTCAAATGAGAACATTTGATCATAGGTCATACTCATCGTTTAAGCACAAAATGGGGTTGCCATTTTTTGATTAAGCATTCGATGTGATCACATCTTATGAAGCTGCTTGTACTCATGACTTTGAGCAAAGCTCCTTAAAGATGTGAAGAACATACCTTGGGCCTGTTGTTGCTTTGTTCATGTAGGTAAACTTGATGTAGGTGCTCATTGAATGCGAAGTTGGAGCGCCATTTCCACTTGTGTAGTTCATCTTCCTACATGGGTTAGGCAAGCAAGGAAATACTCAAGGATATCCAAGATGACAAGAGTGAAATACTAGATGTATAAGATGTCAAAAAGGATATGTGGAATTTTGTTCCTTGAACTCAACATCCCAAAGGGCTAGATACTTGGTCAATGACAAGATTACTCATGATTTGAGTGTGTGGTAATCTTGTGGAATGTAGATCATCCAAGTACCTGCAAGGAGTTAGATGCAATACAAGGAGGCAAATGTATCCAAGAAATATGATTATCATCATAAGAGAAATATCAAGGATTAGTCAAGTGGGCTCATGCCTTGCATGCATCAATGGAGTTCTTACTCCAAGTTTGAAGCATCAATGATGTTCAACTCACTCCTTAAGCGACAAAACACCTTCTCATCAAGAGGTTTTGTAAAGATATTAGCAAGTTGTTTGTCAGTACGAACATGCTTAAGATTGATGTCACCTTTGGCAATGTGATCACGAATGAAATGGTGACGAACTTCAATATGTTTCGTTCGAGAGTGTTGCACGGGATTGTGTCCAATTTTAATCGCACTCTCATTGTCACAAAGCAAAGGAACATGTCTCACATGTATCCCATAATCCTTAAGCGTTTGTGTCATCCATAGTAATTGAGCACAACACGAACCAGCAGCAATATATTCTGCTTCGGCAGTGGATAATGATACCGAATTTTGTTTCTTGGCGGACCAAGATACAAGGGATCGACCAAGGAATTGACACGTACCCGAAGTTGACTTTCTATCAACCCTGTCACCGGCATAGTCCGAGTCGGAATAGCCAACAAGGTCGAAAGAGGCCCTCTTAGGATACCAAATGCCAAAGTTTGGTGTGTGTATCAAATATCTCACAATCCTTTTAACAGCTTTAAGATGACATTCTTTAGGGGCTGCTTGATATCGAGCACACATGCATACACTCAACATTATGTCAGGACGAGAAGCACAGAGATATAGTAGAGAACCAATCATAGATCGGTAAACCTTTTGATCAACGGGTTCTCCATCTTTTGTCAAGTCATTATGTCCACTTGTAGGCATGGGGGTTCTCATACCTTTGCTTTCTTGCATGTTGAACTTCTTGAAGAGATCCTTGGTGTACTTTGTTTGTGAGACAAAGGTACCCTCCTTAGATTGCTTGATTTGCAACCCAAGGAAGAATTTGAGTTCACTCATCATGGACATCTCATACTTCTCCGACATGAGCTTTCCAAACTTCTCGCTAAAATGAGGGTTAGTTGAACCAAAGATAATATCATCAACATATATTTGGCACACAAATAGTTCACCATCAACCCTTTTCGTGAACAGCGTTGAATCTATCTTTCCAATCTCAAAGCCTTTTTCAAGAAGAAAGCTAGTCAAGCATTTGTACCAAGCTCTAGGAGCTTGTTTAAGACCATAAAGAGCTTTGTGCAACTTGTAAACATGATTAGGCTTTTTGGGATTCACAAATCCAGGAGGTTGTTTCACAAATACTTCCTCCTCAATTTCACCATTTAGGAAAGCACTTTTGATATCCATTTGATAGAGAGTAATATCATGGTGGTTGGCATAAGCAAGAAGAATGCGAATGGACTCAAGTCTAGCAACGGGGGCATAGGTCTCACCATAGTCCATACCTTCGACTTGTGTGTAACCATGAGCTACGAGACGAGCCTTGTTGCGGATGACTTGTCCATCTTCATCTTGCTTGTTCCGAAACACCCATTTGGTTCCAATGACGTTTTGATCATCCTTGGGCTTCTCTACCAAAGTCCATACCTTGTTCCTCTCGAAGTTGTGAAGCTCTTCGTGCATAGCATTCACCCAATCCGGGTCTTCAAGTGCTTCTTCTACCTTCATAGGTTCAATACTAGAGATAAATGAGTAATGCTCACAAAAGTTAGCTAAGCGAGTTTTAGAGCGAGTAATTCTCCCGGAGTTGATGTCATTGATCATTTGTTCCACGGGATGATTTTTCTTGACTCTTGCTCGGACTCGGGATAGCTTTTGTTGAGGTTGTGGCTGAGCTTCCTCATCATCTTCATCTTCCTCTTCTTCTTGTTCATTGTTGTTGGTGTTGTCTTGAGGCGGTGGAGAAGGAGGTTGTGGTGGATCTTCTTGTTGCACTTCCTCATCTTGGTGAGTTCCACTTGTGGAGGCCTCCATGTTGCCTTGAGGTTCATCTCGCCGTGAGGTAGGGGCTCCACATATGTAGATGAGGTACTCTCCTTCACTTCCATGGGACGGATCTTTCCAATAGATAAATCTTGGATTGCTTCCGATGGGTCCTTGTCTCCTACATCAATAGGCATTTGCTCTACTTGCGAGCCATTAGATTCATCAAACTTCACATCTACCGCCTCTTCAACCTTTCGGTGAAATTATTGTAGACACGGTAGGTGTGGGAGTTTGATCCATAACCAAGAAAAAACCTTCATGAGTTTTAGGAGCAAATTTAGACCGACGATGCTTATCAAGGATATAGCATTTCAACCAAAGACACGAAAGTATCCCACTTGGGGTTTGTTACCGTGAGGAGCTCAGATGATGTCTTGCCGAGGAGCTTAAGAAGATAAAGCCTATTGATAGCATGACAAGCTGTCTCGACCGCTTCTCCCCAAAAATGCTTCGGTGTCTTGTATTCATCAAGCATCGTTCTCGCCATCTCTATGAGCATTCGGTTCTTCCTCTCAACAACTCCATTTTGTTGAGGAGTGTACGTAGCCGAGAACTCATGTAGAATCCCTTCCTCATCGAGAAAAGAGTCTACATTGGCGTTCTTGAACTCCGTTCCATTGTCACTCCGAACTTTCTTGATCTTCACCTCAAATTGATTTTGGGCCTTTCTGGCAAAGGTTTTGAAGATTCTCTGAACCTGTGATTTGTCATCAAGGAAAAATACCCGTAAATCTGGAATAATCATCAACTATAACTAGACCAAAGGAGTTACCACCAAGGCTTTTGTAAGCATTGGGACCAAGAGATCCATATGAAGAAGCTCAAGCGGTCTCCTTGTGGTCATGATGTTCTTCACGGATGACTTCCACCTACTTGTTTTCCTACTTGACAAGCACTACAAAGTCTATCTTTGTCAAAGAAAACATCTTTAACGCCAAGAATATGATCACCTTTGATTAGCTTGTCTAGATTACGATACCAACATGTCCAAGCCTTCTATGCCATAACCAACCTTTAGCGGATTTAGCAATGAAGCAAGTTCTAGGTTGGGCTTTCTTAGTGAAATCAACAATATATAGATCACCTCTACGGATACCGTAAATGCCATGTTATGATTGTCACGACGAAAGACTTGGCAATCTACTTGATGAATAGCACATTGAATCCAAAGTCAGCTAATCTAGACACGGAAAGTAAATTGTATCCAAGCGATTCTACAAGCATGACATTTTGAATAGAGCTATCATGAGATATGGCCACCTTACCAAGGCCAAGTACCTTACCCTTGGAGTTGTCTCCAAAAGTCACATACTTGCGAGGACCATCGTTCTTTGCAAGCTCTCAAACATGTCTTTGTCTCCGGTCATGTGGTCGGTGCATCCACTATCAAGAATCCACTCTTTTCCGCCGGATATGTAGTCTCTCAGATTTGCCATAAGATTGAGACTCTTCATGATCTTGTCTAGCTTGGTGTCCGAATCGGAGTAATCATCATCATGCTCATGCTCATCACCATATTGACCCATAGATTGTTCATCATCAACACCTAGGTCAATTTGATAACTACTTGCATTAGTTTTGTCAATGTGACAATAATCATCGGAATGCAATACAAGAGCATTTATAATTAGAACATTGATAAGACCGGGATCACCCTTCTTTTTCATAAGATCACGAAGCTCAAAGAAGCATTTATCAAAGTTGGGATCATTGGGGCGCATCATATCAAATTTAATAGTCTTGTATAGAATTTCATCAAGACCTCTCAAAGAGTAGTCCGGATAAAGTTCTTCCAAGAACTTCCACATAGCATAGGCGCACTCAAAGTTTGTAACGAGCTTAAGTAAATTATCGGGTAACCCTCTAATGATAAGATTTACAGTCCTAAGGTTACGAAGCAAATCAAGCTCTTCATCCTTGGTAGGGTGCAAGGGGTCAAATGGAGGCACATATGGGATCTCAACATATTTGCGCAAGTTGTATGTCTTAAAGATAATAAGCATTTCAATCCTCCACGAGTTATAGGACACTCCATTAAGAATAGGCACTCTATGGCTAACACTCCCAAACGTAGACACGTCCATCTTCCTCCAATGGTGTGTAAACCAAAGCAATGGAGACCAAAGCTCTGATACCAATTGTAGGATCGAAGAAGGTGAGAGTGTCTAGAGGGGGGGGGGGTGATTAGACTACTCGACAAGATAAAAATTCCATCTTTTATCAAGCATAGATTTTGGCAGATTTTGCATAACACACAAGTCAAGTAGCACACTACACATGCAATTCTAGAGTATGGGCAGCGGAAAGTAAATTGCACAAGTAGTAAAGAGAAGTGGAGAAGATCAAACGCAATTTGGAGACGCGGTGATTATTCTCGTGGTTCCGATAGGTGGTGCTATCGTACTTCCACGTTGATGGAGACTTTAACCCACGGAGGGTAACGGCTGCGAGAGTCCACGGAGTGCTCCACCCACGAAGGGTCCACGAAGAAGCAACCTTGTCTATTCCATCATGGCCTACGCCCACGGAGGGCTAGCCTTACTCGGGGTAGATCTTCACGAAGTAGGCGATCTCCTTGCCCTTACAAACTTCTTGGTTCAACTCCACATCTCGATGACGGAGGCTCCCAAGCGACACCTAACCAATCCAGGAGGCACCACCCTCCAAAAGGTAATAGATGTTGTAGATGATGATGAACTCCTTGCTCTTGTGCATCAAATGATAATCTCCCCAACACTCAACTCTCCTCACTGATTTGGCTATGGTGGAAGAAAGGATTGAGTGGAAAGCAACTTGGGAAGGCTAGAGATCAAGTTTCATATGGTGGGAGTGGAGCAACTTGATCTCAACACAAGGGTAGGTAGTTCTCTTCTCGAAAATGTAAGGTAGGAGTGGTAGTTCTTTCGATGGCTCTCTCCACGAATGAAGAGGGGTGGAGGGTATAAATAGCCTCCACACAAAATCCAACCGTTACACACATTTGAGCAATCTCGGTGGGACCGAAGTTGACAACTCGGTGAGACCGATAGTTCAAATAATATGAACGTTGGGATTTTCGGTGGGACCGAAAATACAATCTCGGTTAGTCCGATTCGTGCAATGACAAGAGCATGCCAATTTGGTGGGACCGACTTCATCATCTCGGTGACACCGATTTGATGATGTATGTTTCTGAAGCTTGGCAACTCATATTTCGTGAGACCGAGTTCGAATCGGAAAATCCGAGTTTGCTAGGGTTTGGCTTATGGCTGAGGTGGTTCATCTCGGTGTGACTAAGTTTGGAATATCGGTGGGACCGAGACTACTTATGAGTGTCTATGGCGGTGAAAGTTGCTGATAGTTTAGGAGATGTATCACTAAGCACTTGAGCAACCAGATCATCATCATAACCTCATCCCCTTTAATAGTATTGGCTTTTCCTATGGACTCAATGTGATCTTGGATCACTAAACCAAAATGGAGTCTTGAGCTTTTGCCAATGCTTGCCTTAGCATTTTGAGGGTCCACCTCTTTAGTCCTTTTGCCATGCCAATGTGATTGAATTTCCTGAAACATACTTGATAAAAGCATTAGTCCAACCACAAAGTATGTTGTCATTAATTACCAAAACCACCCGGGGAGCAAATGTGCTTTCACCTACGCTGCCACCTGTCGGTAACCCCTTTGGACTATAAAAAGGAGGCCCATGCGCACGTAGAGGGGGTTCGGAATTTTGGTACCGCGGTGGGTTTCATTCGACTCACCCAGCACCACAGCATACCCACGCTCTCGAAGCAAGAACAAATACAAACTCAAAGCAGCAGTAGGAGTTTTATCTCTCCGGAGAGCTCCGAAGCTGGGTAAAATCCCCCGCGCGCTTGATCTCGATCTGCTCTTTGTGCGCCCTCCGCTCCCTTGCCGGACCAGAAGGGGCCCCCTGCCCCATAGGTGTTCGTGCTCCCGCAAAACCCCACGGCATCTTTGGCGCGCTAGGTAGGGGAGCATCGAGGTTGTGCGAACCTGATCTGGTCTATGCGCGCGCTACATCAACATCTTCATCGACATGCCACTGAAAAAGAAGACTTCGGAAGTGGCCGCTCCGTCTGCGACTGTCCTACCGCCGCCGGAGCAAACGGGCGGTGGAGTGGACACCGGCGGAGGAGCGGGTGCTGACGGTTGAACTGACGTCATCACCAGGTCCAAGGAAAAGGCCCCGCAAGCTTCAACGTCTGGACATCCACCGCGCCCCTCTCAGGAGGTGCAAGATCGACAACGCCACGGTGCCCCTAGCACCGTACTCGCGTTGGAACAAGGCCAAGCTGGTGGGTCGCGGGACGTTCAAGGCCAGCACGCATGCCAGCACGTTGGCACGAGCGCGGTGCGGTCGCCTGGATGAGACGTTGCTCCTTCTAACATTGTTAGGAGTTTGAGCATGTCCCGCACCTCGCGCCGCTCACCACCGCCACCCAAGACTCCAGAGGAAGCGCTGGCCCGAGCCCAACTACTCCTAGATTACCCTCCAGCGCCGGACAAGATCGACGACGGAGGGCCGCCATTTATAGCCTCATTGGCTTCGCCAACGCCGACAAGCCCGGCAAGCGAAAGCACGCGTCGAAGCGCGGCAAGACGCCAGCGGAAGCGGTGGCGACAAGACCGCTGGGGGTGCCACCACCGTGCACTCCCCGCCCCGAAGGCCAAGATCACCGTCTCGCCGGGCCAACCTCGACGCCGACTCCACCGCGTCGTCGGACCCGCGAGCTCGCCGCAATCAACGCCACGTTCTCCAAGAACGACGACACGAAGACGCTCGCACCCGCATCAAGCGTCGAAGAGAAGCGCGACGTCAATCTGACCAGCGCGCTGGGCCCACTGTCGATATGTATGCGCCAGGGGAACCAGGCGACTTGCCGTACGCGGCAGGTTGCCCTGTGTTCACCCGTGAGCTGCGGCAAGTCTAGTGGCCCAAGATACCAAGAACTTCAAGCGACGCGTGCGAAGTGCGATGGTAGGATACATCCGTCGGAGTTCCTCGCCGTCTACACCATCGCGTGCAGCTGCGGGGCGCGACGAGAAGATCCTCACCAACTACTTCCGCCGGTGCTCAAGCCCAACGTCGGATCTTGGCTCATGCACTTGCCGGACAACTCCATCTCTTCATGGGCGGACCTGTGCCATCAGTTTGTCGGCGCCTTCACAGGCAGCCACAAGCCCCATGGTCAGGAGAGCGACCTTCATCTGCTAGCCCAGAAAGAAGGAGAACCATCGCGCAAGTACATACAGAGATTCAGCCAGGTGCGGCGCAACATCCCGAGCGTCCACCTGCGCGGTTATCGGTCGTTCCATCGAACGTACGTAACCGCAGGATGAGGGAGGAGATGGCGATGTGCAAGATCAGAGATGTCAGCGAGCTATACGCTCTGGCCGACAAGTGTGCACGGGCTGAGGAGGGGAGGAGAATCCCCGGAGAGAATGCAGGAGCAGAAGGATCTGATAGTGAGGATGCCCCTCCGGCAAGGAAGAACCGGAGGCGGAATAACAGAAAGAGAAAGGCTAAGGATGTGCTAGTCGTCGAGCAGTCCGGCAATGGGAGTGGCGCCGGCAAGGCCAAAGCTGATGACTCCGGCGAGGCTGTGGTGGCCGCCGACAAGCAGGACGACTCCGGCAAGCAATACTGCAAGATCCATCGCACCAAGGGCCACGACCTCCAAGCCCGCAAGAAGGTTGAGCAGATGGTAGAGTTGCAGAAAGCTGAATATGAGCGTCGCGACAAGGAGAAGGCCCGGGAAGGTGGCGGAGGATCCGGCAAGAAGCTCCCCGCCCGGGGAGGGCGCCGCGGCAAGGCCAAGCCAGGGCAAGGAGACAAACCTCCCCGTGGCCGCGACAAGGACGAAGACGAAGATGAAGATGATGAGATGGAGGAAGATGAGACTGACGAGCAGGAATTCCAGAAGGCAACAGAGGTGCTGTGCGTCGACGGCGGTGCTTCTCTGCACACCTCGCACCGCCAACTCAAGCAGTGGGTGTGGGAAGTAAATGCAGCAGAACCATCAGTCGAATCGCGCAGGCCCCTGAAGTGGTCCAGCACGCCCATCGTCTTTGACGTTGAGGATCACCCTGATCGCATCACTGCGGTCGGGTGCTTGCCGATGTTGCTTTCGCCAACAATCCGCAACCTCAAGGTCACGAAGATGTTGGTCGACGGCGGGGCCGGCCTAAATCTGATTTCCTCCGCAGTGCTCAAGAAGCTCCAGATCCCTGACAGCGAGCTCGAAGAAACTGGTACATTTCAAGGAATCAACCCGGGAAGGAGCAAGCCGAAGGGGAAGATCACACTGCCAGTGACTTTTAGCAGCGAGCTGAATTTCAGAACAGAGAGAGTCACGTTCGACATTGCTGATTTCCCATTGCCCTACAATGGGATACTCAGCCGTCCAGCGCTTGCCAAGTTCATGGCAGCCTCTCACTACGCCTACAATGTGCTCAAGATGCCTGGTCCGATAAGTGTCATTTCTGTCCATGGTGACAAGAAGGATGCACTTATTTGTACCGACAAGATCTACCGGGAAGCAGCAGCCGCAGCAGAGCGCCAACCACTTGTCGCCAAGCTCCGGGGAAGAAGAAGAAGACCAAGTCCGCAAGAGTAGCTCGATGCCCACTCCGCAAGCGTACCTCTTGGTCTTTGCACTACCGCCGAGGACGCACCATCGAGCTCCACCGCAAGTGCAAGAAGGCGAAGATAGCTTCACCAGAGACAAAGAAAGTGGCGCCAAGGAGGACGGCATCGGGCGGTACCTTCACCATCGCCACGCTTGACCCTAAATAGGAAAGCGCTCGTTGCTTTCTGCATGGCGAATGTCGATGTGTTTGCATGGCTACCATCGACATCCCCGGTGTTCCCAGGGAAGTAATAGAGCACCACCTTGCCGTCTACCCTCACGAGCGGCCCGTCAAGCAGAGAGTCAGGAAGCAAGCAGTAGAGCGTCAAGACTTCATTGTTGAAGAGATCAAGAAATTGGAAGCAGCAGGCTTGGTCCGAGGAGTACTCCATCCAACATGGTTAGTCAATCCAGTAGTCGTGTGCAAAGCGAATGGGAAGTGGAGGCTCTGTATTGACTTCACTGATGTTAATAAAGCTTGTCCCAAGGATCCATTCCTCTTGCCGTGCATTGACCAGATTGTTGACTCCACAGCAGGATGTGATCTACTTTCATTCCTTGATGCATACTCAGGATATCATCAGATCTTCATGGAAGAAGAAGATGAAGAGAAAACCGCATTCATTACTTAATGTGGCACGTACTGCTTTGTACGGATGCCTTTCGGACTAAAGAATGCTGGTTCAACATTTGCAAGAGTAGTCAGTCATGCTTTTGAGCCACAGTTGCACAGAAATGTAGAGGCTTACATGGATGACATAGTGGTCAAGAGCAGAGACAGAGCAACTTTGATCCAAGATTTGGATGAGACTTTTGCAAATCTGCGCAAGGTCAATCTCAAGTTGAACCCCGAGAAGTGTGTGTTTGGAGTTCCTTCCGGCAAGCTCCACGGATTCTTTGTGTCCCAGAGGGGGATTGAAGCCAATCCCGACAAGATCAAAGCCATCGAGCAGATTGAAGCCCCGAAGCGCGTCAAGGATGTGCGAAGGCTTGCCAGCTGCGTTGCTGCTCTCAGTAGGTTCATCTCTAAGTCTGCCGAGCGCGCCCTGCCGTTTTTCAAAGTTTTGAAAAAGGCAGGTCCAATGAAATGGACTCCGGAAGCGGAGGCTGCGCTGCAGGACCTGAAGAGATACCTATCCTCTACCCCAACACTTGTCGCACATAAGCCGCAAGAGAAGTTGCTGCTATATCTGGCGGCAACCAATCAAGTGGTTAGTGTTGCGTTAGTAGCGGAGAGGGAAGTGGATGATGAGCCAGCGACCGTGGCAAGCGAGTCCAGCGACAAGCAGGGGGCTTCCCCGACAAGTTCTAGCTCTGGCAAGGATGGATCTATACAGTTACCGGAAGAGAAACAGAAGAAGATGGTGCAGCACCCAGTTTACTTTGTCAGCTCCCTCCTGCAGGGGGCTAGATCAAGGTACTCTGGTGTGCTGAAGTTGCTGTTCGGCCTTCTCATGGCCTCGAGGAAGCTGCACCATTACTTTCAAGCACATGAGATCACAGTCGTCACTCGCTTTCCGTTGAAAAGGATATTGCAGAATCCAGAAGCAACAGGCAGGATTGTCGAGTGGGCACTGGAACTGTCAAGCTTTGGCCTCAAGTTTGAAAGTACTTCAACTATTCAGAGCCGAGCATTGGCAGAATTCATAGCAGAATGGACGCCAACACCCGATGAAGAAACTCCGGAGAGAGGCGTCCCCGTCAAAGAAGCAAGCAAAGAATGGATCATGTACTTTGATGGTGCCTTCTCGCTGCAAGGCGCCGGTGCGGGCGTATTACTTGTCGCACCCACCGGAGAGCACCTCAAGTACGTGATCCAAATGCACTTTCCCAAGGAGCAAGCAACAAACAATACTGCAGAGTATGAAGGCTTGCTTGCCGGACTCAGGATCGCGGGAGAACTTGGGATCAAGAAGCTTATTGTCAGGGGTGACTCGCAGCTTGTCGTCCTCCAAGTTAACAAAGATTATCAGAGTCCGTTGATGGAAGCCTACATCGATGAAGTGAGGAAGCTGGAAGAACATTTTGACGGCCTGCAGATGGAACATGTTCCAAGAGCTCAGAATGACATTGCAGATGGCCTGTCAAAGTGTGCTGCACTCAAGTTACCTGTGGAACCAGGAATTTTTGTGCTCAAGCTGACTCAACCATCTGTCATACCATCAACTGGACAGAGCAAAAAGAGAAAGTTGGTCACTGGCGACTACTTTCCGGCAGAGCTCCCCGGAGCCACCGCCAAGAAGGTCCCCAGGATCAACATAGAAAGTGCTGAGGAGCAGTCTGCTCCGACAAGCCCCAGGGTTTGTTTCGTTGAAGCAAACGCTCCCGACAAGCTATGTCCCAACACGCTTGCCGGGGAGCATCACGCTCCGGCAGGATCCCAGATCCTTGCCGTAGAAGCAGATGTTCCCACAGCAGCATTCGCGCCTTTAGTCCTTGTCATTGAGCCACAAGCTCCGGCATGGGCACAGCAGATCGTCCATTTCCTGCAAACAGGAGAACTTCCCGAGGAACAAGAAGCAGCGGAGAAAGTAGCCCGGCAATCAAGTATGTACCAGTTTGTCGATGACATACTGCATGTAAGAAGATTCAACGGAGTGAAATTGAAGTGCATTTCCGGGAAGAAGGACAAGAGCTGTTGGCGGAGATACATGGAGGCATATGTGGTCACCACATTGGCGCAAGAGCACTTGCCGGCAAAGCTTTCCGGCAAGGTTTCTTTTGGCTGACAGCCCTCCAGGATGCAACTGCACAAGTAACCAAGTGTGAAGCGTGCCAGTTCCACTCCAAACAGATTCATCAACCAGCTCAAGCTCTCCAAACAATCCCTTTATCCTGGCCATTTTCGGTCTGGGGGCTCGACATCCGCAGCCCCTTTCCCCGAGCTATCGGGGGCTTTGAGTACTTGTACGTTGCGATCGACAAGTTCACAAAGTGGCCTGAAGTGGAACCAGCGAGGAAGGTGACAGCGCAGTCAGCAGTCAAGTTCTTCAGGTCAATTGTTTGCCGTTTCGGAATCCCTAACAGGATCATCACCGACAATGGCACACAATTCACGAGCTGCACCTTCATGCAGTACGTCCAAGATCTTGGCACCAAGATCTGCTTCGCTTCTGTTGCTCACCCGAGAAGCAACGGTCAAGCGGAGAGGGCGAACGCTGAAGTGTTGCGCGGGCTCAAGACCAGAACTTTCGACAGGCTGCACAAGTGCGGAAGAAATTGGATCGAGCAGCTGCCAGTGGTTCTTTGGTCGATCAGAACGACGCCAAATCGAGCCACTGGCCAGACACCCTTTGCTCTTGTCTACGGGGCAAAGGCAGTTCTCCCCACGGAACTCGTATACGGATCGCCTCGAGTGCTCGCTTATGATGAGCTTGAGCAAGAGCCGCTGCAGCAAGATGACGCACTGCTCCTTGAGGAGGATCGTCTTGAGTCTTTGTCAGGCGAGCTGCTCGCTACCGCAAGCTTTTGCGCCGCTATCGTAGCCGCAGTTAATGCCGAAGCTTCGAGGAATGCGACCTTGTTCTTGGCGTGTCCAATCCGCCAAGAATTCCAACAAGTTGACACCGTGGGAAGGCCCTTATCCGTGAAACGAGTCACTAGGCCCGGCGCTGTCCGCCTTTGAGACCGAAGATGGCATTCGTGAGCAACTCTGAACATAGAGCATCTTCGCAAGTTTTACCCATAAGGCGCGGTTGCCGGGCCCCGTTCCGGCGACCACCTTTTGTACAAGCCTTGTCGCTGTTGCATGTAACCCTTTGTACAAAGCCGGGCGCAGATCCCGTGCGTAAATAAAGTTCATGTGCCTCGCACACCTTGTCAAATTTAATGCATCTTTCTTTTTATGCATATATATCTGACACTTTGTGCAGCACTTACCCCCGGTAAGCAATAGCGAACCTTAAGGTTCCGTACCATTATTTTCTCTTCTTTCTTCTCAAAAAGAAGATTCCTCCGCCCACAAGTTCACCAGAGGGGAGGAGAAGATAAAGGTGTGGACCAAAGGCCGCTCAAAGGAATCCAGCCTTGCCGGACGCAGATTTACGTAAAAGCTAAGTTGCCAAAGTTTGAGCATAGTCAATTTTAAATTTTTAAGTTATATTCCTTGAACGTCCGTGCCTTGTATGGAAACCTGTGTGCGGAGGAATCGACTCGCGGCTAAGTTGCGCCCTTGATTTGTTTCGAGTCCGCTCAACAATGCAAGTGCGCTGCAACTGGCCCCGACAAGATTTCTTGCCGGAGGCAACACCGCCAGCAGGCTGCTGATGGTCCGCACTCAGCAAGTGTGTTTGCGCCGGCAAGTTCCCTCAAAGCATAGGGTAAAAACATACAAGGGATGTAACAGAGTAAAGGATATAACATAGCGAGTGTTGCCCAGAATAAAGTTATATTACAAGAATAACTTATTGTGGCACTGACTAGATTGTTCTCATAACTGAAACGGCGGCGGCAGGAAAAATGGAGAAGAAGGGTGGCCTAATCCACGCGCTCGCCATCGACCCTCCTGACCTCATTCACCTTGTCCACAATGGGTGCGACAATGGCCTTGAGTTCTTCAAGAGCAGCATCCGCCGGCAGCTTCTTGGTGACACGGGTGAGGTCGATGCTCGGGTTGCGAAAGAGTATCTTCACCAACACCTTCTCCAAGACCCTGGCGCAGATCGCGCGCGACTCGTCGGCCAGCTTCTTCGGGATTCTTTCCCGGAGCTGCTAGAGAGCCGTCACCACACCCTTGAAGAAAAGCGTGAGCTTGGCGCTGGGCTGGAGATTTTCCTCAGTGGAGTACCCGTAGCCCGCCAAGTCCAGCTCCGCCAGCTCCTCGTCGATGGACGTGGCGATGTTGACGAGGCCCTCCGTCCAGAGCTCCACCGTTGTCTTGAAGGTGTTCTGGGTCTCGGCGGCCCTCGTCAGCAGCTCCTCGTTGCCCTTGAGCTCCTTCCTCAAGTCATCTTCTCGCTTCTTGGCGGCGTCCAACGTCCCCGCCAAGGTGGCCAGCTTCAGCTCCAGATCGGCACTCGAGTCCTTGGCGGCATTCAGCTCCTTGATCTTCTCGGCAAGCTGAACTTGCAGATCGCCATGGGCGCGTGCATCCTTCTCGCGTTCGCGCTAGAGTGCAGCAAGCTCTTCGCCCTTCCTTTTCATGTCCGCCTCCAGCTGCGTCACCTTCACCTCTAATTCCTTCTTGGCGGCCTCGGCAGCCGCGGCGGCATCCTTTGCCTCCTTGAGTGCCCCGCCAAGTGATTGCTCCCGGACGGCGAGCTCCTCTTCGTGACTATCCAAGTTCACCTTCTTCTCTATCAGCTCACCGTCCCGCTTGGACAGCTCCTCGGCGGCGAGCCTCTGCTGCTCTTCGGCTTCAGCCTTTTCCAGGATGAATAATGGACCGGAGGGCCTCCTGGTTGCGGCTCTTGAGCTCCTCCGCATGCTTCTCTATGTCAACTCCCGCCTGCGCGACAATCGCTTCCCGGGACTCAAGCTTCGCTTGCCGGGCGCGGTAGAGTGACACCAGCTTTCGGAGTAGCCGCTCCTCCTCGGAATCGCCACTGCTGCTGCTGAGCGCATCGACCACTGCCAGCCCAGCAGAGGCGAGCACTTCCCCATCAAACTCCTCTCCTTCAACCGGTGCCCTGGAGCTCGATGCCTAGGGAAGCTTGATATACATGCCCTCGCTGGCCTTCAAGTACGCGCCTGGCTGGGGCCCGTCGGAGCCCGGCGCTGCATCAGCGGTGGAGGGGTCGACGGACGGTGCAGCGCCCTGCGCTCCTGTGCCCTCCGGGTCGTCAGTACGATCGCCGGACCCCTCACCGGCTCCTGCGCCAGCAGCCTTGGCGGCCTCCTCGTCGGCAGGCTCATCAGCGCCGGCCTCTTCCTCGCCAAGTGGGCATCTTCAAGATACAGCGCGCCTTCCCGCCGTGGCCTTGGTCTCCATCGGGTCTGCGAGAGGGGGATCTGAGGATAGGAAGAGGAAGGAAAAGTCAAGCAAATATCCAAAAAAAAGAAGAAGAAAGAAGATCAGAAGAAGAACCCAAGGGAAGATTTCCGACAAGAAAAGTGACTCAGGCTGGGCTCAAGGACTATGGGCTCTCGCACCAAGGGCTCACTGGTTCCGCCCCTTGCCGGGACCGCTCCCTTGTCGGGAATCGCCTTTGGCGGCATAGTCGGCAGCATAAAGACCTCCGGGCGGTTTCTGATTGCCCCTGATGGGCCTGCTCTGCTCCTACACAAATGGAATAGCAATCAAGATGTCAGCAAAAGAAGAAGCACCCATGCGCGCCCCGCAACAGGAAGTGAACCAAACACTTACGCTGGGGGCTGCTGCGAGGAGAAAGAACCGGGTCCGTCAAGGTGGTCTCGGACGTATCTTCTGCCGTCACGGCAGGATCGTCCTCGATGTCAACCAGAGGGACCTTGGCCCTCTTCGCCGCTCTCTCCGCCAAGGTCCTGAAATAGGACAGGAATTCAGAGAGAAGCGAATTAGATACAAGACAAACAACAACAAGGATCAAAGAGAATCAAGGATAGTGAGAGAAAAGTCTTACTCTTCCTCCTCCTCCTCTTCATCATCATCGGAGCTCAGCGCGGAGAGGTCGAACTCCGGTACCCTCTCTGCGCGGTGTGGCGGAGGAGTAGGTTCCCTTCGGCGTTTGTCGGAGGCTGCGGCAGGATCAGGCGTGGCGGCCCGGGAAGACCCCGCCTCGGTTGCAGACAGCTGGGACCTCTCCTGCAACGGTATTTGCCGTGGTGGAGCGTGTCCCACGGCGCCGCTGGCTGCTGGTCGGCTCTGCTCTTCGCCAGATCTCCAACTCGACGGAGGCGCCTTCTCGGTTGGAATTGGGGCTGCGCTGGGGGCTCCGCCTGCGGCAAGCCGCTCGAAGACGGCTGGCCGCTCGCGCCCTCGGCGGGCTCGCTCGCTTCGACCTCGGGCTCCCCCTCGCCATCGACTCCTCCAGCAAGATCTTCCCGGTCGGCAAGGCTTGCCGCCTCAGCTGCATCCGCCTCCGCCAGCGTGAAGCCAAACTCGCCCGCGGCAGTGGCTGCTGCCGCCTCTTCGGCCCTGGTGGCGATGTACACCATCTCGTTGTCGGTGGTGGCGCTGGTGAGGAGCCTCTGCTCGTCGGAGTTGACTGCTACCTCCGTCAAGTTATCGAAGAATTGCTGCACAACCTCGACGGCAGGCTCTATCCAAGTGGCACTTATCCCGTGCGAATTGCACTCTGGCATCATTGCGCAGATGCGATCGCGCTGGGAGTTGTTGCACAAGGGGACGACGCCCTGTGGCAACCTGAACTATTCTGGATGGTTGGCGTCATGCTTGAACAGCTCCCTCAGCATCCCGTCAAGCTCCAGAATGGTGAAGTTGAAGTTGAGGCCTGGACGCAGCCTCATGATATCCGCCGGGCCGCCAAACAGCCAGGCGGGCCTCCCCCTCTTTTGCAGAGGGGCGATGCGACGGCGAAGGAAATCCGCGCCGACCGCCCCTGCTGTGAGCCCGGCATGCCTGAGCCGGAGGATTCGGGTGGTGGCAATCCTCAGCTTGGCGTCCTCCGGCGACAGAGCGCTCCAGTCGCTGCCACGCACCACCCGGGTCTAGTGCAGTTTGGTGAATGGCTGCGGATTGGCATCACAGATCCAGCACCACTCCGCCCTCCACTCGTCCCACTTGCTGCGGAGCTCGCCCGTCAAGTACACCTCCTTCATGCCAATCCGGGAGGTCCAGGCGATTCCGCCAGCCAGTGGATCCCCTTTCTCGGCCCGGGGGGAGAAATAATGACGAAAAAGAGCGACATTGGGGAGGATGCCAACGAAGTTCTCGCAGAGGTGTCTGCGAAACCGCCATTGTCGTAATGGCGCTGGGGGTGAAATCAAGAAGATGAAACCCGTAGGTGTTCATGATGTCGCAGAGAAAATCAGAAAAAGGTGGGCAGAGCCCGCAATAGAAGAACACAGGAAAGAAGTAGTAACCTCTGGGGCACTTTTTCGATTTGGAAGCCTCAGCGGAAAGCACCGGCGTGCGCGGATGCGCCCGCGTCTCCGTCGACCAGAAGAGGTAGAACTCCTCCTGCAGCGCCTTCAGGGTGAGCTCAGGGGAGAAAAGCGCTCGCTTCTTGCGCAGAGCCTCAAGCTGCAGCGCCTCGGCCGACTTCGCAGCCTTCGCAACCTTCCCGGTCTTCGGAGCCATGGCGGAAGCGGTGGGGGAAGGCGAGGGCGACGGCGGCGATGGGCGGCGGAGCGCTGCTCTCTTTCGACTTGGGAAGCGGAGGGGAGCGGCGGAGCTTTCGGAAGAAGGAACTGCAAGTGGCGAAGGTGGGGGAACAATTCCGTTTCCTCTGCTTATAAACAGGGGAGGTGAACGTTGCGCCTTTCCTGGATTAAAATATAGCCCACGATCTCTCCCACGACGCCACAATCGACGTGTGCCGTTACGAGGGGACGCGGCGGATACGGAGTGGATTCGGTTTGGACCCAGGCCGCGCGTGCCCGTGCGCAGTTTTGGGCCTGGCCCAACAACGCTCGGCACCGTGTATGGCCCAGGCCCGGGGGCTCCTGTCGGTGTACTAAAGTAGGGGTACCTTAGTACCCGAACTTGTGCACGGCAGTCGAATACGCCCATGGCAAGGCTTGCCGGGCGTCCGCCAAGACCCTCCGTCATTCATATTACTGCCATTCAAGAACTAAGTATCAACCAAGAAGACAAGGCCCCGGCAAGAGGAGCTTGCTGGGAAGGGCAAGACCCCGACAAGAGGAGCTTGCTGGAAAGGCAAAGTCCCCGGCAAGAGGAGCTTGCCGGGAAGGCCAACCAAGGCACTTCTAGAAAACTTGCCGCGACGCCCCGCGCGTCCCGGCAAGACCCGGCGGGCGGCAAGCTCGCTGGTGCAACAAGACAACGACCGCGGCAAGACGCTTGCCGCGGCAAGGCTGCCACTCCGCACCCAAGCTCCAGCGCATCCAACGACGTGTCACCCCAGGACTATCCTAGAAGCACGTGGCGAGGCGCTGTGCAGCCATGCGGTGCGAGGTGGCAAGCAAAGCTGACAAGGAGGCCATCGTGGCGATCAGTGGCGCCCCTAACGGTCGCTTCCTTGCACTATTGGGGCGACCGGACGGGCATTAAATGCCCTTGTCCCCTGCCGTCAGAGTTAGGTAGGGGACACTGTTGGTAGCAGTTGTACCAACCCGCGTTTTTACCTTTTTACCCCTCTTCCTATGCTGCCACCTGTTGGTGACCCCTTTGGACTATAAAAAGGAGGCCCATGCGCACGTAGAGGGGGTTCGGAATTTTGGTTCCGCGGTGGGTTTCATTCGACTCACCCAACACCACAGCATACCCACGCTCTCGAAGCAAGAACAAATACAAACTCAAAGCAGCAATAGGAGTTTTATCTCTCCGGAGAGCTCCGAAGCTGGGTAAAATCCCCCGCGCGCTCGACCTCGATCTGCTCTTTGTGCGCCCTCCGCTCCCTTGCCGGACCAGAAGGGGCCCCCTGCCCCATAGGTGTTCGTGCTCCCGCAAAACCCCACGGCAGAGATCAAGAACCACTATGCATCCAAACGGTCTGTAATTAAGTAGTCTTTATGGCATTTAGGACACTTTATGTAAGGCGTTACCAGTAACGCCTAGCTTTAACGTACTTTAAACCTCATTCATCGAGGGCCGGAGGGGTCTGGCGGACACTATATAAGCCACCCCCTCCTCTGTGTAAGGGGTTTGCACCCTTGTAATCCATACACTCATAATCCAGTTGACCGCCTCCGGGCTCTGAGACGTAGGGCTGTTACTTCCTCCGAGAAGGGAATGAACTCATACATCCCTTTTGTTTACAACTACTCCATAGCTAGGATCTTGCCTCTCCATACCTACCCCCATTCTACTGTCAGACTTAGAACCACGACAGGGGGGGGGGGCACACCAGCCCACCAGGGGCTGGTCCCCTCCCTACTTCAGCGCATGGGGCCCTCCGGGATAGGTGGCCCCACCCGGTGGACCCCCGGGACCCTTCCGGTGGCCCCGGTACAATACCGGTGACCCACGAAACTCTCCCGATGGCCGAAACAACACTTCCTATATATAATTCTTCACCTCCAGACCATTCAGGAACTCCTCGTGACGTCCGGGATCTCATCCGGGACTCCGAACAACTTTCAGTTTGCTGCATGCTAATACCTCTACAACCCTAGCGTCACCGAACCTTAAGTGTGTAGACCCTACAGTGTTCGAGATATGCGATATGACCGAGATGCCTCTCCGGTCAATAACCAACAGCGGGATCTGGATACCCATGTTGGCTCCCACATACTCCTCGATGATCTCATCGGATGAACCACGATGTCGAGGATTCAATTAACCCCGTATTAAATTCCCTTTGTCAGTGGGCACGTTACTTGCCCGAGACTCGATCGTCGGTATCCCAATACCTCGCTTAGTCTCGCATCGCAAGTCACTTTACTCGCACTGTAATGCATGATCCCTTGACCGACACTTGGTCACATTGAGCTCATTATGATGATGCATTACCCAAAGGGCCTAGAGATACCTCTCCGTCATACGGAGTGACAAATCCCGCCTCGATTCGTGCCAACCCAATGACACTTTCGAGATACCTGTAGTGCACCTTTATAGCCACCCAGTTACATTGTGACTTTTGGTACACCCAAAGCACTCCTACGGTATCCGGGAGTTGCACAATCTCATGGTCTAAGGAAATGATACTTGACATTTGGAAAAGCTCTAGCTAAACGAACTACACGATCTTTGAGCTATGCTTAGAATCGGGTCTTGTCCATCACATCGTTCTCCTAATGATGTGATCCCGTTATCAATGACATCCAATGCCCATAGTTAGGAAACCATGACTATCTGTTGATCAACGAGCTAGTCAACTAGAGGCTCACTAGGGACTTGTTGTGGTCTATGTATTCACACGTGTATTACGATTTCCAGATAACACAGTTATAGCATGAATAATAGACAATTATCATGAACATAGAAATATAATAATAACCATTTATTATTGCCTCTAGGGCATATTTCCAGCACCTGCAAGCTTCAATGCCTACATGGTGTTTGGCCCGTTGCCCAAAAGGTACCATGGACAACATGGATCATGCACAACATGATCATAGAGGACGAGCGTTATGTCAACATCTTTGACCAAGGGTTTGATTTTGAAAGGATCGAGAAGAGGTACCTAGAGGGGGGGGGGTTGAATAGACTCTCAACAAGCAAAAGTAGCAGTTTTTAAGTTCTTTAAGTTGAGGTGGAGTTTTAGCACAAGTTTAAACATTCACAATACATTTCGAGCAAGCATGACAAGTGTATAAGCAGCAGAAAAAGTAAAGCATGCGATTTGCAAGAGAGTAAAGGGATGGTATTGGAGTGTGCAAACGCAATGAAGACACGAAGATTTTTGGTGTGGTTCCGATAGGTGGTCCTATCGTACATCCATGTTGGTGGAGACTTCAACCCACGAAGGGTAACGGTTGCGCGAGTCCACGGAGGGCTCCACCCACTAAGGGTCCACAAAGAAGCAACCTTGTCTATCCCACCATGGCCATCGCCCATGAAGGACTTGCCTCACTTGGGTAGATCTTCACAAAGTAGGCAATCTCCTTGACCTTACAAACTCCTTGGTTCAACTCCACAATCTTGAGGCTGGCTCCCAAGTGACACCTAACATATCTAGGAGACACCACTCTCTAAATGGTAATAGATGGTGTGTTGATGATGAACTCCTTGCTCTTGTGCTTCAAATGATAGTCTCCCCAACACTCAGCTCTCTCTCTCGTAGATTTGGCTCTGGTGGAAAGATGATTTGAGTGGAAAGCAACTTGGGGAAGGCTACAGATCAAGATTCTTGTGGTTGGATTGGAATATCTTGGTCTCAACACATGAGTAGGTGGTTCTCTCTCAGAAAATGAGTAGTGGAAGTGTAGGCACATTTTGATGGCTCTCTCTGAGTAGAGAAGGGGGTGGAGGGGGTATATATAGCCTCCACACAAAATCTAACCATTACACACATATGACCCAACTCGGTCAGACCGAATAGGTGAACTCGGTGAGACCGATTCAGTTTAAAATGTGAACGTTAGGAATCTCGGTGGGACCGACATGATCAACTCGGTGGGACCGATGTGTTAGGGTTAGGGAAAAACCTCATCTCGGTGTGACCGGTTTCAGCAATAAGAAAACCAGAGCGTTGGTCAGGAAACTCGGTGGGACCGATCGCTAACTTTGGTATGACTGAAATGTTACGAAAAGGAAACAGAGAGTTTGGATTGCAAACTCGGTGGGACCGATCGCTCATTTTGGTGACACTAGAACATTACGAAGGGAAACAGAGAGTTTGCAATCCCATGTCAGTGAAATCGAAATCCCTATCGATGAGATCAAACTGATTAGGGTTTCTGGCTATGGCTATGTCAAAGGAACTCGGTGGCGCCAGATAGATCAAATCGTTAGGGCCGAGTTTGACTTTAGGTTTAGGACATATTTGGATATGAGAAGTGGTTGAGGGCTTTGGAGCATATCACTGAGCACTTTGAGCAAGTAGACCATTAAGCGACACCTCATCCCCTTCTAATAGAATTGGCTTTTCCTATGGACTCAATGTGATCTTGGATCAATAAAATAGAATTGAAGAGTCTTGAGCTTTTGCCAATCTTTATCCTTAGCATCTTGAAGGGGTTCCACATCCTCTCGTCCATACCACGCCATTGTTGAACTATCTGAAATATACTAGATAAATATATTAGTCCAACAAGAAATATGTTGTTATTAATTACCAAAATCACCCAGGGAGCACTTGTGCTTTCAATCTCCCCCTTTTTGGTAATTGATGACAACATACATCAAAGCTCTAGGTAAAGATATGAAGAGTAACAAGTAAAGCTTTGGAAAGACATGTAACATGCATAGGCTCCCCCTACATGTATGCAATTATGTAAAGATAGTATGTAGGAGCATGTGAATGCATAAGCATGTGAGAGAAAACAATGAGTTACATGTATCTTGGCTATATGCATCAGAGCAAATGATGTAGATACAAGAAGTGTACCTTCATGTCCATGAGTCCTTCTTGCAAACAATATGTGCAGCAACAAGAGGTCATCATGCACATGAGTGTTATGCATATACTTACTTTGTGGTCTTGAGCTAGCTTTGGTCGAGATGAACTTGAGAAAATAGGGTTAAATAAGACAAGGACACTACTAATCAAAGCAAGTTCAGAAAAACACAAAAGTACCAAGACTGGGATGACATGTAATGTCACGCCCAATATGCGATACTATCCTAAAGAGACTCGAAGGTCCCACCAACGATAGAACCGCATATTGATATGCTTTTTGTAAGGTGGATATCATTACATCAACATTACATAATAGATGGGGATACATACAAGAGGCATACAATGCCACACGAATACAACATCATCATACATAAGAGCAACATCCGTCTACAGATGAAACACAAACAGAAACTCAAACAACATCCACCCTGCTAACCCAGGCTGCCGACCTGGAACCTATCCCCTGATCGAAGAAGAAGCAAAAGAAGAACTCAAGACAAGCAAGCATCGCTCTCGCGTCATGATCATCGCATAACCTGTACCTGCAACTGTTGTTGTAGTAATCTGTGAGCCACGAGGACTCAGCAATCCCATTACCATGGGTATCAAGACTAGCAAAGCTTAATGGGAAAGGAAGGGGTAAAGTGGTGAGGTAGCAGCAGCGACTAAGCATATATGGTGGCTAACATATGCAAATGAGAGCGAGAAGAGAAGCAAACGGAACGATCGAGAAGCTAGAAGTTATCAAGAAGTGATCCTGAAACTACTTACGTTCAAACATAACCCAGAAACCGTGTTCACTTCCCGGACTCCGCCGAGAAGAGACCATCACGGTTACACACGCGGTTGATGCGTTTTAATTAAGTCAAGTGTCAAGTTCTCTACAACCGGACATTAACAAATTCCCACCTGCCACATAACCGCGGGCACGGCTCTCGAAAGTTTATACCCTGCAGGGGTGTCCCAACTTAGCCCATCACAAGCTCTCACGGTCAACGAAGGATATTCCTTCTCCCAGGAAGACCCGATCAGTCTCGGAATCCTGGTTTACAAGACATTTCAACAATGGTGAAACAAGACCAGCAAAGCCGCCCGATGTGCCGACAATCCCGATAGGGGCTACACATATCGCGTTCTCAGGGCAACACCGAATAAGTCAAGCTACGAGTAAAACCAGCCCTCATGTTTCCCTGAGGTGGCCCTGCAGGCTGCTCGGTTCGGACCAACACTTAGAGAAGCACTAGCCCCGGGGGAGGGGGGCTAAAATAAAGATGACCCTCGGGAGCACGACTCCTAAGGAAAAAGTATAGGTGGTGGTGAGGCAAATGGTAAAACCAAGGTTGGGCCTTGCTGGAGGAGTTATATTCAAAGCGAACTATCAAGGGGGTCCCATAAATCACCCAACCGCGTAAGAAACGCAAAATCAAGGAGCATAACACCGGCATGACAGAAACCAGGGCGGTAAGGGTGGAACAAAACACCAGGCATAAGGCCGAGCCTTCCACCCTTTACTAAGTATATAGATGCATTAATTAAATAAGAGATATTGTGATATCCCAACATAATCCCGTCCATCATGGAGCAATCTTCAATTTCACCTGCAACTAACAACGCTATAAGAGGGGCTGAGCAAAAGTGGTAACATAGCCAAACAACGGTTTGCTAGGAAGGGTGAAAAAAGTTAGAGGCTGACATGGCAATCTGGGATGCTTGATAGACAAGAGATAGGTAGCGCTGTAAACTGATAGAACGAAGCAACTAGCATAGCAATGATAGTAGTGAGATCCAGAGTAATGCTCATATTGCCTAAAATCCCGCTAGGAAGAAGAACGAGTCCATGAAGAAGATGAAGCCACGAAGACGAACCAAGCGTAGATGAACGAATCCTCACGATCGCAACGAAACGGGAACTATCGAGAAGAAGCACATAACATGGTAAACACACCACACATATACATGACATGATGCTCAACCAAGTATGATGCAAGACAAGACTACATGAAGCTACTCATGGCAAGAGATGATGCATACAAGAACAACACATCAAAGCAAGGTTAAATGAGGCCGGAAACAACATATAACAATTTCGATAAGTCCTCGTATGAAAATTTAGAAAATGGTCCAGAACTGAATAAACCTTATGTTCAAGTTGTTAAACAGCAAGTTAAGATGCACCAAGATGATCTACATGAAATTCTAGTCAAGTTACATATAAAGTTCATTTAATTCGGAGCTACGGCCTAGAAGATATGAGCAAAACAAGTTAGACATGGCATTGATGCAAAATGCATACAAACGTCAAGCAAATGCTCTCAAAACATGGATGCAACATGATAATATGAAACTTCATGCAAAATCAAGCAAGTTTCATATAGAGCACACTCAAAACGGAGCAACGGTTCAACACATACACATGAAACAAGTTTAAAGGACAAGCTGTCCAAAACAGCAACTAGGCATCTAGCAAGCATCAAAACAATATGCTACAACATCTCAACGTGAAAACAAAAGGCATGAGGATGAAGTGTATGTAATGAAAAAACATGAACACTGAGCTATCTCCAGAAAATATTATAACATGCTCAAAAGGACATGGCAACGTTGCAAATAATAACAGTTTACAGACTTAGCAGAAATAACATCAGATTTCAATGTTTAGAGCTATCAAACAACATGTTACAGGAACTTAACTGTAACACCCCCAAAAATTTAACCAGGTTTTAGTTATTAAAATTTTGCCAAGAGTTTAAATTTTTTGCCTGCAAGAATATCTCTGTTGATTTCAAAACTTTTCTTTTAATATTAAGGAGTTTTTCCCAAGTGGATCCTTCCAAAACATATTGGACTTATTTTCCCTCTCATTTAAAAACATCTCTCAATCAGTAGATTTATTTATTAAATTATTTCACTCTGAGTTTTATTCATTAAAATGACTTTCTTTAAATTTTGGAGCTCTTTTTGTACTGCAACCATTTGATATGTTTGTCTAAAAATCCAACCAAAATTTGGAGATGTCATGTGATGTCTCTAAATCACTTTTGTGCAATAATATATTTCCTTCATTGCATATTTTGAGTGCTACACATGTTTTTCTTCTCTGGTCCAGTGGACAATTTTGCACTACAACCCTTTTAAATACTTGTTTCTAGCTTCCACCAAAATTTTGGGATGTAAGTAGGAGCATATGATTCCATTATATGCAAAAATCCAGGGTTGTTCCTTGAGATGTTCGAGTGAAACAACCTCATCTTCATTCTGGTCCAACATGATGGTTTGTACAACAACCATATTTTTGCTTGCTCTTTAGCCCTTGATTCTTTCTCCTACTTGTAGTCCTCCATGTTAAACTCCTAAGCCCAGGAGCATGCCACCATTGGCATATTGTTGGTGCATGAAATAATGCCATTCACATCCTGTCCAGATTTGAAGTTCATCAAAACCTGCACTAGCAAGTTTCTCTTTTTGCCAAACTAACCTTGCCACCTCCTCTTGCTTCTAAAGAGACACTGATCTGGAGAATTTGGCCACTCCAAGAAATGCCTAAGTGCCCTTAGCATTTTGTCAAACACCTTATGAGCATGATCTGTTTTGACATGACTTTTGACATTGCACTGGGAGCTTGCACCCCTAATAGAACTAACATGTCCACTAGACTCCCAGTGGCTCCTGGCCTGGATGTGTTAAGTGCCAGCCGCACCCAAGCTCTGCAGCATGCACTGGCATTTCTTCAAGCACGTCCCGTGCACGCCCAGAGCGCGAGCAGAGCATGCGTTTGGCGCACGCGTGCAACCGAGGCGCCGCGTCGCGCCCTGCACCCGTTCCGGCCCTTGGCCAACAGCAGCTGGCCGCCACATATTCCCCTGCATCGCCACGCCACCCCAACCACCCTGGCCTGCTACAGCGCCGCCGTCAGGGCACCCTTGGCGGCACGCCGGCGTCCGCAGTGGCTCCAGCCCCGGTCGGCGCCGCCCAAACCCCACAACAAGCCCACCGCTTCTCGACAAGTGTAGCGGTCGTCGTTAGCCCCTGGAACTAGCCAACCACCGCCACGTCGCCCTGCCACACAGTAAGGCGGGCCGCCGATGAGCTCATCCACCGCAGCCGCGAACCGACTTGGAGATGCTATATAAAGGAGCCCCTAGCTCGTCTCCGCACACAGGCGACCCCAAGCCACCTCCCTAAGGCCCCCTTTAGCAGCCAGACGACCCGGGGAGGCCTCCTTCCTCCTCTCCGGCAGCTCCATCCGCCGCCATTGCCCCGGCCATTCCGGTGCCTCCAGGGCCTCCCCCTCTCCACTCTCTCCACTAGGAACCCCCACATCCTCCCGTGAGCCTTTTCCCCTACTTGATTTTGATCGGGAGCCATCGCCGCCACAAAATCACTTCGCCACCGAAGCCTTCCTCCGCCGCGGAGCTCGCCGCCGGTGAATCCCTCCACCTCTGTCAACCCTGCAACCACCGGAAAGATCACCCTCGACCCGTGGATCCATTCCCACCCTCAGCTCCCCACAAGGACCCGCCGTTCGCCGTCTACGGTCGCCGGAGTCCCGCCTCCGCTCGGGACAGAGGGAGAAGAAGGAAGGCGGACTAGTCAAACCTGACTAGTGGGCCACCTAGGACCCACTGTCAGTGACACCCCACGCGTCCACGCTGGATAAGTGGAGGCATAAAGGCTCAAGTACGTCTCCTCTGTGCGGAAGCGTAATCCCGCTCGAACCATTTTCTTTTCTGATTTTATTTTAAAAACAGATTTTGACCAGGACTTTGACTGGTTATATCTTTTTAAGGATAACTCCAAATGAATTGATTCTTTTTCCTACCTCTCTCAAATATTGTCTAGTTTATTTTAAGATTTATTTGAAAAAATTTCAGAACAACTTTTTGTGCTGTTTTTATTTTGTGTGTTAATTCATTTATATTGCTAAAATAGGATTTTTGAAGAGAGGAGAAATATTTCAAGCGTTTGAAATGCACCCTGCCTTCCCGTGACCTGAAGGCAAGCATTCTGAACCCCGGCATAATATTTTTGTGTGTTCAATGACACGTTTATAACATCACCTCACTTTGGAGGAACTTGTTATTTCATGTGATATGATCATATGCATGGGTGCATGTTATTGATTTCCATGCTATTGGAAATGAACACACTTGTGATGATAATCATCCTCATGTGCCTTGCATGCATACCGGCAGGAACCCGGGAAAACCTCTGCCTTGGGTAGGCATGAGTTTGTGGCCGGTCTCCGTCAGGACGGTTATGTCTGGTATGGCATGGTAAGGTAATATGAGCGGTGACTCTGTTGGTTGAAATATATTCGTTATGCTAATCATGCAGGGAATACTTAAACCTCCCGAGTCGATCAGAGATCGAGTCTTGTGCCAAGAACCCCATACTTGTTTCAGATTACCACTGCCTCTGAGCAAGTAGAGTACGGTTCAAGAAGTTGTCAACCTCTTTCTAGCACACACCGCATGAGAGGCCAGGTGGAAGATACCGTTGTAGCTGGTAGGCAGGCCACCTGGTCCGGGGCATGGGTGTTTCCGGTTGGGACCGAGAGGAGGCCACCCCTTAGAGCGCGATATAAATTTGATCCCATGCTACGCGAGGTTGTAGCCTCCCCACTTATAGTTTGCTTGACAGGTGTCGTTTGTGATTCCAGACACGTGTGAGTTATGCTGGTGTGTGCAAGTTAGGTGTGTTTTCAACAAAAAGACCGTAGACGGAATTAGTCCCGATGGACTAAAGAAATCCGTTACTCGTGGGTAAAGAGTACACCCTCTGCAGAGATTAAACCTATTCGAATAGTCGTGTCCATGGTTAAGGACTACAGTCCGGGATGGGTCAAGTGTCGGTCCTAGTGTCGGTCTTCGGAGGTGAAACTGTTAACCAGAACTGGAACTACTACTTGTGACTTGTGATAATTATTATTATTATTATTGTTGACTAACCGTGATATTATTGTTATTATCGAGTATCTCTGGGATGGTTCTACCTTCGGGATATTCACTATGATTGTTTATTTTAAAGCCCTTTATATGGTGTCGCTCAGAAGCCCGACTGTGGCATTTCTTTTAAAGCCCTTTATGTGGCGTCGCTCAGACGCCCGACTGTGGAATTTCCTTTAAAGCCCTTTATGTGGTGTCTCTCAGACGCCCGACTGTGGCATTTCTTTTAAAGCCCTTTATGTGGTGTCACCCAGACGCCGACTGTGGCATTTCTTTTAAAGCCCTTTATGTGGTGTCGCTCAGACGCCCGACTGTGGCATTTCTTTTAGAGCCCTTTATGTGGTGTCGCGAGACGCCTCGATCCGTGGCATTTCTTTTAAAGCCCTTTATGTGGTGTCGCCAGACGCCTCGATCGTGGCATTTCATTTAAAGCCCTTTATGTGGTGTCGCTCGACGCCTCGATCGTGGCATTTCTTTTAAAGCCCTTTATGTGGTGTCGCTAAGACGCCCGACTGTGGCATTGCTTGTTATTTATTTTCATAAATCTTAATACTACTATGTTATTGCATATTCATAAATAACATGCTTGCACGCATCAGAGTTTTATTTATCTTTTGTGACTGATGTCATGAGCAAAAAATATTTTCAGCACACCATTGTTATGTTATACCTGTGTTCATAATGTTTGCGAGTACATTCAAAGTACTCACTGGCTTGTCCCTGGCTATTGTCTTGGCCAGATTTCTTGCACGGAGAGGAGCGACGCGATGACAGCCCCAGAACCTAAGCAACCGTGATAGCAGCGTCGTGAAGATAGGAGTTAACCTGGTCAGCTGTTCCTGTTGGGAAATGGAGTCCCATAGACCCTGATGATCGTCAAACCGCTTCCGCCCTCAACCACTAGAAACCATTTGTTGTACTCACAGGCCAGAATGGTCTTGTACTTCATATTTTGTATTTTGCTTGGAATTTCTGTATCAAGTTGGAGCCTCATCAGCTAACAGTAATCCTGGGGCTGATGAGCACGACGGTCTTTTTCTGGAAATTTATACCCGGAAAAACCGGTTGTGACAGACTTGGTATCAGAGCCAGGCTGACCATTGGCTAATCCTATCTTAGCCAGGTCAAAAATCTTGGACAAACAACCCACCAAGCCATAACCAAACCCCAGCCAAGCTTCTCATGCAAGATAGCCACACAGTGACCCCGACACTTTTGGCAGTCGGTGCCCAACCTACCAACCTAGCTTGTCGATCACGCACCAGTGACCAGCGCCCAAGATGTCTCATTCGCAAGCATGCGAAGGAAGACTTCGTCCCCTTTTTCTATAAAAAGGGCATGCTAGCCCCAACCCAGCACAGCACAGCCTCAACCCAACTAGCCACAATGCCTGGCCCCGTCGTGCACAATGAGACCACAGCAACCAACCTTGGAGGTTTTGTGACCATACTCGCAAACCTCACCCGTCGTGCCTACGCATTAGAAGAGCCCCCAGAATATGTTGTGTACCAAGGACCCATGAGCGGTGAAGACCGCCAATTCTGGGCCACTGTGCACATCTACGGTAGGGGTCTGTCGCCAGAACGCCCCTACAAGTTCATCGGAAGGACAACTTCCTTCGAGCCACAAGCCATCCAGCTAGCTGCTCGAGAAGCTATAGTTCAACTCCGACAGTTGTCGCCCAGAGTTAACTGTCACTCGTTCTACTACTACCCCAGACGCGAAGGGTATGGTAGACCACCCCAAGTTGCCAACGGAGATCACGAGACAAATCCCGCATTGTTGCACCTAGTGTGCTATGTAAGTGCACTAGAGGCACTGTTCGACCAGATCACCATTGATCTGATCGCAGCTCGAGGAGAGCTGGTTCGTCAAACCCCAGCTAGAAGAGAAGACGAGCCTGACTCCAACAACCCAGTCGTGCTGTTCGGACACCCGATCGAGACCCGGAGATCAGCTCCAGCCAGCGGCCAAGGTGCCTTGATGACCCCAGAAGTGCTTTGTCACCTTTTGGGAGCACACTCCAACGGGATTGTGGCCAACAATCCCCGCAATGGTCATCATCGCTACCCCGACCCTGCAGTTCCTCCACCATCTCTGACTAATCCCGGCAGTGAGACACGTGGAGAAGCCTCGACATCCACTGTGCACCCCGCTTAGACATAAACGAGGTAGACTAAGCCGTACGAGTAGTACCGAGTCTCAGTGTATCCTCACTTTGTAATCGTGCGACCGTGTATATTAACGCAGCCTGTCGTTGTGCCTCTGCTTTAATGGTAGCCTACGTATTTTCTTTGTCAGCGATTAGTTGCACATTTTCCGGGCACAACTACCAAAACCAACCCGACGACAACCACAGTAACACGTCTCTTTATGAGATATGTGTATCTCTCACTGACCCCGACCTTTGGAGGTGATCTGGCAGTTTTATTACCTTTCACCATGGTAAATAAACCATCACAGATGCTATATAAGAAGGCCACCTTGTGACCTTACCCAGCAACCCTCACCTAGTGCACCACTCTCACAACCATTTCTTGCCATGCCGAGCCCTAGTATTTATCGGAGAACCCCAGATGCCACCCCAGGTAGCTTTGTCAAAATATTGTGGGATTTTACCTGCAGTACCATGGGTTCTACCCAGCCACCCCAGTACGAGCTGTTCAAATCAAGAATCACCCCATCCACCTCAAAATATTGGGCAGCAGTACACATTCCTCCTGTAGACCCCAACCAAGATCCAACGGAGGTTTCCTTTGTAGGGAAATCTATGCCGACCCCACGCTTGGCCATAGAAGCTGCTGCGAACAAAGCAATTGCTCGTCTTCGATCCGCAGTACCTTATGCCCGCGAATGAGGATATTATTATTTTCTGAGCCGTGCAACACCCGGAGGAGTGACATCTTTTCCCGGTGGATGGATTGAGAGAGACCCAGTGCTAGCCAACCTTATCCAGTACATCATCGCTCAAGAGCATTTGAACCAGCGAGTGATGGATTATCTCCAGAGTCCCGCTGATTTGAATCCTCAGATTGCCATCGGCAGACCACTGAGGCCCGACCCGGAGAGACTCATACATCGACTGGTCAATCCACTTCCTCCGATAGAAGAGGAGTGTATTCCATTGCCAGAGACTTTTTCTCAAGACCCTGTCCAGTTACCTTTCTCATTTTAGATGTCACTGCTGTGTTTGTCATTTCAGCATTTATTATTACGTTGTATCTTATGCATGGTACCTCAAATTTGTGCGACGAGTCGAGTATTTAGTTTCTACTTATGTGAGTGGTTGTCTTCGTGAATAACCTGTGTAACTGCGAAAAATCCTGGAGTGAGATTTCCTTTCCCTGAGTTGCCGCATCGTATAATTTCTCACGGCATGGATTATTTTATTTCACGCAGCACCACGGCAGCAGTCTCACAACCACAATTGCATGGACACATACACCGCTTGCAATTTTTTTTTGTGACGGTGTTGCATCTAACTAAGCACCCCGTACAACAGTTAACACCCGGCACACCCCACCTACTCCTCGTGATTACCACCACCACGGAGAGCCAGCACCGAAAGAAGCGAAGATCGCGACGATCATCGATGATCATCGCGACAGAGCATCGAGAGCCCCTACACCGCCGCCAGCGCCCCGCACAACAGGATCACGTACCAGTCCGGCACCGCCTCCACCATTAGAGCCTCGTCTCGAACTCCGGCCAGCGGAAACAGAGGAGAAGAAGAAAGAAGGAGGAGCAAGGCCAGGTGTGAGGAAGGAGAGGAGGACGCTGCAGTCGTTTTATAGCTCGAGCTTGGTGTACGGTGGGCGAGGTCCACCAGCGTCGCTAGTCGCTCGACCGCCGTGTTCGAGCGAATCCATGAAAGCAAAGGCCGACAACAAGACTGCCCGCTGGCGTGAGTGCACGCTGCACCGGCAGCTAGCACGCCGCGCACTATCACGGTACAGCCTAGATGCCCTACGCGCTAGGCGTCGCTGGTGAGAAAGCGCGGGAAAGCACGCGGGAGAGAGGAAGAAGAAAGAGCCAGAGGGAGAAGAAGAGGCCGACAAGGGCCCGGATCCACTGTCACCCGAGAGAGCACTGTGCTCTCGGCTACGACCAGCGTATTATTAAATTTAGAATTTTATTCTAAATTTATATCCAAGATAGAAATCCTCGCTTTCTTCCCAAAACCGTAGATTTTTCCACGCAGCGCCAAAGTGCCCTTAGACTGTATTTTTGCACCACTTATTGCCCTCTCACTTGTAGCCATTTTTGTTTCTATGTGTCTATATATATATATATATATATATATATATATATATATATATATATATATATATATATATATATATATATATATATATATATATATATATGTGGCGCTTATTGTGTGCGTGCGCCAGAATGCCTTAGCGTGACGCTCCGCTCCTAATTAGGTGGGCGCGTCGCACCATAGGAGCCTCTCTGCCGCTAATTAGCCGAGGGTAAAACTCAAGAAAAAAGTAAAGTATTTAATTTGGTTACCATCTCTGGTCCGCAACTTCCCGATTGTAAGGTCCCGATCATTGGCAATAATAGGGATAGAGTAGTGATAATGAATTACTACTTATGCTTTACGGAAGCAATGAATTCCTCGGCTCGGACACTAGTAAAACCATGCTTATATGTAGTACTGTCCTTTGCTCTCATATTGGTAGTAGTAATGGTGAAAGAATAGATGGTAATGAATTACTAATGTGATTCGTGAAGCATTGAATCCTCGCTCATATCCTAGTAAAACCGTGCTTATATGTAGTAATGAATTACTATATGTGATTTGCTCTCAAATTGTTAGTAGTAAAAAGATGGTAATGAAAGCAAATGTTTACCAACGAAAAAATTAGAGATGATTCACGCATCCGATAAACCTAGTAAAAACATGCCGATAGTAGTAAAAGTTACGCCTTGCTCTTTTCATTGTAAAGTACACTTGCAGGATAGAAAATAATAATGCGTGAGCAGTAATCCAATTAATATCGTTACTATCTTTTCATAGCTTATTACTAAAAATCCTAATTACTCCTATGTGACAGATGGCGGCTACATGTACGGCAAGAATCGATTAACTTGGTTACTATATTCTCTGCTGATTTTACTACCATGCATGTGAAGAAAAGGTGGTTATTTCGAGCAAACACATGCATAGTAATCATTTTCCTATCATTACGATGCTTTCAAAGATTTTAGCAATTAGGCAAAGGGTCGCAGCGCTTAACTTCCCTAGCAGCAATGCGCAAGAACCTGACCAAATACAAGCAGATAAATGATTATGCTTGTGCTCACTTTAGCGTGCCTATATATATATATATATATATATATATATATATATAAAAAAACAACTTTTAGCAAATCTCGAGGACGAGATTTTTCTTAAGGGGGGTAGTATTGTAACACGCCCAAAAATTTAACCAAGTTTTAGTTATTAAAATTTTGCCAAGAGTTTAAAATTTTTGCCTGCAAGAATATCTCTGTTGATTTCAAAATTTTTCTTTTAATATTAAGGAGTTTTTCCCAAGTGGATCCTTCCAAAACATATTGGACTTATTTTCCCTCTGTAGGATCGAAGAAGGTGAGAGTGTCTAGAGGGGGGTGATTAGACTACTCGACAAGATAAAAATTCAGTCTTTTATCAAGGACAGATTTTGGCAGATTTTGCATAACACACACAAGTCAAGTAGCATACTACACATGCAATTCTAGAGTATGGGCAGCGGAAAGTAAATTGCACAAGTAGTAAAGAGAAGTGGAGAAGATCAAATGCAATTTGGAGACGCGGTGATTTTTCTCGTGGTTCCGATAGGTGGTGCTATCGCATTTCCACGCTGATGGAGACTTCAACCCACGGAGGGTAACGGCTGCGAGAGTCCACGGAGGGCTCCACCCACGAAGGGTCCACGAAGAAGCAACCTTGTCTATGCCATCATGGCTCACGCCCATGGAGGGCTAGCCTTACTCGGGTAGATCTTCACGAAGTAGGCGATCTCCTTGCCCTTACAAACTTCTTGGTTCAACTCCACATCTCGACGGAGGCTCCCAAGCGACACCTAACCAATCTAAGAGGCACCACCTCCAAAAGGTAATAGATGGTGTTGATGATGATGAACTCCTTGCTCTTGTGCTTCAAATGATAATCTCCCCAACACTCAACTCTCCTCACCGATTTGGCTGAGGTGGAAGAAAGGATTGAGTGGAAAGCAACTTGGGAAGGCTAGAGATCAAGCTTCATATGGTGGGAGTGGAGCAACTTGATCTCAACACAAGGGTAGGTAGTTCTCTTCTCGTAAATGTAAGGTAGGAGTGGTAGTTCTTTCGATGGCTCTCTCCACGAATGAAGAGGGGTGGAGGTGTATTTATAGCCTCCACACAAAATCCAACCGCTACACACATTTGACCAATCTCGGTGGGACCGAAGTTGACAACTCGGTGAGACCGAGAGTTCAAATCATGTGAACGTTGGGATTTTCGTGGGACCGAAAATACAATCTCGGTTAGTCCGATTCGTGCAAAGACAGAGCTTGCCAATCTCGGTGGGACCGACTTCATCATCTCGGTGACACCAATTTGATGACGTATGTTCTGAAGCTTGGCAACTCAAGTTTCGTGAGACCGAGTTCGTAATCGGAAAATCCGAGATTTCTAGGGTTTGGCTTTATGGCTGAGGTGGTTCATCTCGGTGTGACTGAGTTTGGAATATCGGTGGGACCGAGATTACTTATGAGTGTATATGGCAGTGAGAGTTGCTGATAGTTTAGGAGATGTATCACTAAGCACTTTGAGCAACAAGATCATCATCATAACCTCATCCCCTTTTAATAGTATTGGCTTTCCTATGGACTCAATGTGATCTTGGATCACTAAACCAAAAATGGAGTCTTGAGCTTTTGCCAATGCTTGCCTTAGCATTTTGAGGGGTCCACCTCTTCAGTCCTTTTGCCATGCCAATGTGATTGACCTTCCTGAAACATACTTGATAAAAGCATTAGTCCAACCACAAAGTATGTTGTCATTAATTACCAAAACCACCCAGGGAGCAAATGTGCTTTCAATCTCCCCCTTTTTGGTAATTGATGGCAACACACAAAACAAGACATCAAAGCTATCAAAGAAAGACAGAATTATCACGAAAGCTTTGACAAACATGTAGTGCACAGGCTCCCCCTACAAGTGTGCAAGATTTTCATAAATTATGGTTTTGGACTACCACAAGCACACAAGAGAGAAAGGCAAGATGTGCTACATGCAGCTTGGCTATATGCATCGGAGCAGATGAAAAGAAGTGAGTGATAATGCATATGTGCATGGTGATTTCTTGCAAACAAGTATTCACAAGCAAGTCACCATCATGCACATTCTGCAAGGTGCATATACTTACCTTGAGGTTCCTTGGCATTGTACCTGAAGAGATAAACTTGGGAAAACAAGGTTAGATAACACAAGAGTATTTCTTCAACCAACAACAAGAACATCAAGAGTACCAAGCCAGGGATGACATGTGTAAAGAGTGTCTCATATTGAGCACAAGCTTGAATCAGCAAACATGTCTCCGAAACTAAAAAGATTTTCAATGAACTCTGAGAGATTTTGCTTTCCATAAGATATCAATTGTGAAGGTTCCTCTCCCTTTGAGTTGTCTCAGATCAAGGGGTTTGATGGAAAGAGCAAAATCAAAAGAATGATACCAAATGAAATATCCAATGTGGAACACGGCAAAGCTTTGATGTGATTCTCTCCCCCTTAAGGTAAGATTACTCTTCTTCTCCCTCTGAATCTTTTCTTCTCCCCCTAAGTCTTCTCTTCTCCCCATAAGTCTTATCCCCCTTTGACATCAAGTGCCGAAAAGGACAGCAAACTAGGAAGGTCAGGGAAGATGGAAAGAAGTGAGATCCTTAAGAATCACAACAGGGCAATAAACTCAGTGAAGCTGCAGAAGATGATATCCTGAAAGAAGTAAATCGGTGACACCGAAATAAGATGGATCGGCGGGTCCGAAAGTCAGGGACTTAGGGCATATCCTTTTCTGTCAGACCGAAATTTTTAAGTCGGTGACGCCGAGTTTAATTCCAAGGAAATACAGAAATAATTCAGCTCACTTTGCAAGGAATGTTTTAAAGGATTTGCAATGAATTGGTAAATGATTTTCAAGGAATTGTTCAGAGCCAAAAGGATATTCACAAAGATAGAAGAATAGAAATGAAAAAGATTTCTAGATGAAGTTTTTTTAAAAAGAAAACTCAATGAGAGAACATAAGAGAAAATAGAAAGACTCCAAGACATATGTACTTCATCTAGATAGGGGTCGGCGACAAGGTCACCTATGTTTGAGTATTTTGACTTAGGAGTCAAATGAGAACATTTGATCATAGGTCATACTCATCGTTTAAGCTCAAAATGGGGTTGCCATTTGTCGATTAAGCATTTGATGTGATCACATCTTATGAAGCTGCTTGTACTCATGACTTTGAGCAAAGCTCCTTAAAGATGTGAAGAGCATACCTTGGGCTTGTTGTTGCTTTGCTCATGTAGGTGAACTTGATGTAGGTGCTCATTGAATGTGAAGTTAGAGCGCCATTTCCACTTGTGTAGTTCATCTTCCTACATGGGTTAGGCAAGCAAGGAAATACTCAAGAATATCCAAGATGACAAGAGTGAAATACTAGATGTATAAGATGTCAAAAAGGATATGTGGAATTTTGTTCCTTGAACTCAACATCCCAAAGGGCTAGATACTTGGTTAATGACAAGATTACTCATGATTTGAGTGTGTGGTAATCTTGTGGAATGTAGATCATCCAAGTACCTGCAAGGAGTTAGATGCAATACAAGGGGGCAAATGTGTCCAAGACATATGATCATCAAGGATTAGTCAAGTAGGCTCATGCCTTGCATGCATCAATGGAGTTTTCACTCCAAGTTTGAAGCATCAATGATGTTCAACTCACTCCTTAAGCGACAAAACACCTTCTCATCAAGAGGTTTTGTAAATATATCAGCGAGTTGTTTGTCAGGATGTAACATGCTTAAGATTGATGTCACCCTTGGCAATGTGATCACGAATAAAATGGTGACGAACTTCAATATGTTTCGTTCGAGAGTGTTGCACGGGATTGTGTCCAATCTTAATCGCACTCTCATTGTCACAAAGCAAAGGAACATGTCTCACATGTATCCCATAATCCTTAAGCGTTTGTGTCATACATAGTAATTGAGGACAACACAAACCAACAGCAATATATTCTGCTTCTGCAGTGGATAATGATACCGAATTTTGTTTCTTGGAGGACCAAGATACAAGGGATCGACCAAGGAATTGACACGCACTCAAGTTGACTTTCTATCAACCTGCCACCGCATAGTCCGAGTCGGAATAGCCAACAAGGTCGAAAGAGGCCCTCTTAGGATACCAAATGCCAAAGTTTGGTGTATGTATCAAATATCTCACAATCCTTTTAACAGCTTTAAGATGACATTCTTTAGGGCTGCTTGATATCGAGCACACATGCATACACTCAACATTATGTCGGGACGAGAAGCACAGAGATATAGTAGAGAGCCAATCATAGATCGGTAAACCTTTTGATCAACGGGTTCTCCATCTTTTGTCAAGTCATTATGTCCACTAGTAGGCATGGGGTTCTCATACCTTTGCTTTCTTGCATGTTGAACTTCTTGAAGAGATCCTTGGTGTACTTTGTTTGTGAGACAAAGGTACCTTCCTTAGATTGCTTGATTTGCAACCCAAGAAAGAATTTGAGTTCACTCATCATGGACATCTCATACTTCTCCGACATGAGCTTTCCAAACTTCTCGCTAAAATGAGGGTTAGTTGAACCAAAGATAATATCATCAACATATATTTGGCACACAAATAGTTCACCATCAACCCTTTTCGTGAATAGCGTTGAGTCTATTTTTCCAATCTCAAATCCTTTTTCAAGAAGAAAGCTAGTCAAGATTTGTACCAAGCTCTAGGAGCTTGTTTAAGACCATAAAGAGCTTTGTGCAACTTGTAAACATGATTAGGCTTTTAGGATTCACAACCGGAGGTTGTTTCACAAATACTTCCTCCTCAATTTCACCATTTAGGAAAGCACTTTTAATATCCATTTGATAGAGAGTAATATCATGGTGATTGGCATAAGCAAGAAGAATGCGAATGGACTCAAGTCTAGCAACGGGGGCATAGGTCTCACCATAGTCTATACCTTCGACTTGTGTGTAACCTTGAGCTACGAGACGAGCCTTGTTGCGGATGACTTGTCCATCTTCATCTTGCTTGTTCCGAAACACCCATTTGGTTCCAATGACGTTTTGATCATCCTTGGGCTTCTCTACCAAAGTCCATACATTGTTCCTCTCGGTTGTGTAGCTCTTCGTGCATAGCGCTCACCCAATCCGGTCTTCAAGTGCTTCTTCTACCTTCATAGGTTCAATACTAGAGATAAATGAGTAATGCTCACAAAAGTTAGCTAGGCGAGTTTTAGAGCGAGTAATTCTCCCGGAGTCGATGTCGTTCATCATTTGTTCCACGGGATGATTTTTCTTGACTCTTGCTCGGACTCGGGATAGCTTTTGTTGAGGTTGTGGCTGAGCTTCCTCATCATCCTCATCTTCCTCTTCTTCTTCATTGTTGTTGGTGTTGTCTTGAGGTGGTGGAGAAGGAGGTTGTGGTGGATCTTCTTGTTGCACTTCCTCATCTTGGTGAGTTCCACTTGTGGAAGCCTCCATGTTGCCTTGAGGTTCAACTTGCCGTGAGGTAGGGGGCTCCACATATGTAGATGAGGTACTCTCCTTCACTTCCATGGGACAGATCTTTCCAATAGATAAATCTTGGATGGCTTCCGATGGGTCCTTGTCTCCTACATCAATAGGCATTTGCTCTACTTATGAGCCATTAGATTCATCAAACTTCACATCTACCGCCTCTTCAACCTTTCGGTGAAATTATTGTAGACACGGTAGGTGTGGGAGTTTGATCCATAACCAAGAAAAAGCCTTCATGAGTTTTAGGAGCAAATTTAGACCGACGATGCTTATCAAGGATATAGCATTTTGAACCAAAGACACGAAAGTATCCCACTTGGGGTTTGTTACCGTGAGGAGCTCAGATGATGTCTTGCCGAGAAGCTTATGAAGATAAAGCCTGTTGATAGCATGACAAGCTGTCTCGACGGCTTCTCCCCAAAAGTGCTTGATGTCTTGTATTCATCAAGCATCGTTCTCGCCATCTCTATGAGCTGTTCGGTTCTTCCTCTCAACAACTCCATTTTGTTGAGGAGTGTACGTAGTCGAGAACTCATGTAGAATCCTTCCTCATCGAGAAAAGAGTCTACATTGGCGTTCTTGAACTCCGTTCCATTGTCACTCCGAACTTTCTTGATCTTCACCTCAAATTGATTTTGGGCCTTTCTGGCAAAGGTTTTGAAGATTCTCTGAACCTGTGATTTGTCATCAAGGAAAAATACCCACGTAAATCTGGAATAATCATCAACTATAACTAGACCAAAGGAGTTACCACCAAGGCTTTTGTAAGCATTGGGACCAAAGAGATCCATGTGAAGAAGCTCAAGCGGTCTCCTTGTGGTCATGATGTTCTTCACGGGATGACTTCCACCTACTTGTTTTCCTGCCTGACAAGCACTACAAAGTCTATCTTTGTCAAAGAGAACATCTTTAACACCAAGAATATGATCACCTTTGATTAGCTTGTCTAGATTACGCATACCAACATGTCCAAGCCTTCTATGACATAACCAACCTTTAGCGGATTTAGCAATGAAGCAAGTTCTAGGTTGGGCTTTCTTAGTGAAATCAACAATATATAGATCACCTCTACGGATACCGTAAATACCATGTTATGATTGTCACGACGAAAGACTTGGCAATCTACTTGACGAATAGCACATTGAATCCAAAGTCACTAATCTAGACACGGAAAGTAAATTGTATCCAAGTGATTCAACAAGCATGACATTTTGAATAGAGCTATCATGAGATATGGCCACCTTACCAAGGCCAAGTACCTTACCCATGGAGTTGTCTCCAAAAGTCACATACTTATGTGGACCATCGTTCTTTGCAAGCTCTCGAAACATGTCTTCGTCTCCGGTCATGTGATCGGTGCATCCACTATCAAGAATCCACTCTTTTCCGCCGGATATGTAGTCTCTCAGATTTGCCATAAGATTGAGACTCTTCATGATCTTGTCTAGCTCGGTGTCCGAATCGGAGTAATCATCATCATGCTCATGCTCATCATCATATTGACCCATAGATTGTTCATCATCAACTCCTAGGTCAATTTGACAATGACTTGCATTAGTTTTGTCAATGTGACAATAATCATCGGAATGCAATACAAGAGCATTTCTAATTAGAGCATTGATAAGACAAGGATCGCCCTTCTTTTTCATGAGATCACGAAGCTCAAAGAAGCATTTATCAAAGTTGGGATCATTGGGACGCAACATATCAAATTCAATAGTCTTGTATAGAATTTCATCGAGACCTCTCAAAGAGTAGTCCGGATAAAGTTCTTCCAAGAACTTCCACATAACATAGGCACACTCAAAGTTTGTAACGAGCTTAAGCAAGTTATCGGGCAAACCTCTAATGATAAGATTTACAGTTCTAAGGTTACTGAAGCAAATCAAGCTCTTCATCCATGGTAGGGTGCAAGGGGTCAAATGGAGGCACATAGGGGTTTCAACATATTTATGCAAGTTATACATCTTAAAGATAATAAGCATTTCAATCCTCCACGAGTTATAGGACACTCCATTAAGAATAGGCACTCTATGGCTAACACTCCCAAACGTAGACACGTCCATATTCCTCCAATGGTGTGTAAACCAAAGCAATGGAGACCAAAGCTCTGATACCAATTGTAGGATCGAAGAAGGTGAGAGTGTCTAGAGGGGGGGGGGTGATTAGACTACTCGACAAGATAAAAATTCCGTCTTTTATCAAGGACAGATTTTGGCAGATTTTGCATAACACACACAAGTCAAGTAGCATACTACACATGCAATTCTAGAGTATGGGCAGCGGAAAGTAAATTGCACAAGTAGTAAAGAGAAGTGGAGAAGATCAAACGCAATTTGGAGACACGGTGATTTTTCTCGTGGTTCCGATAGGTGGTGCTATCGTATTTCCACGCTGATGGAGACTTCAACCCACGGAGGGTAACGGCTGCGAGAGTCCACGGAGGGCTCCACCCACGAAGGGTCCACGAAGAAGCAACCTTGTCTATGCCATCATGGCTCACGCCCATGGAGGGCTAGCCTTACTGGGGTAGATCTTCACGAAGTAGGCAATCTCCTTGCCCTTACAAACTTCTTGGTTCAACTCCACATCTCGACGGAGGCTCCCAAGCGACACCTAACCAATCTAAGAGGCACCACCTCCAAAAGGTAATAGATGGTGTTGATGATGATGAACTCCTTGCTCTTGTGCTTCAAATGATAATCTCCCCAACACTCAACTCTCCTCACCGATTTGGCTGAGGTGGAAGAAAGGATTGAGTGGAAAGCAACTTGGGAAGGCTAGAGATCAAGCTTCATATGGTGGGAGTGGAGCAACTTGATCTCAACACAAGGGTAGGTAGTTCTCTTCTCGAAAT
Organism: Aegilops speltoides; assembly: GCA_021437245.1. Lineage (NCBI taxonomy): Eukaryota > Viridiplantae > Streptophyta > Magnoliopsida > Poales > Poaceae > Aegilops > Aegilops speltoides. The sequence goes on from CM038145.1 coordinate 120,672,816, forward strand.
GTAAGGTAGGAGTGGTAGTTCTTTCGATGGCTCTCTCCACGAATGAAGAGGGGTGGAGGTGTATTTATAGCCTCCACACAAAATCCAACTGCTACACACATTTGACCAATCTCGGTGGGACCGAAGTTGACAACTCGGTGAGACCGAGAGTTCAAATCATGTGAACGTTGGGATTTTCGGTGGGACCGAAAATACAATCTCGGTTAGTCCGATTCGTGCAAAGACAGGAGCTTGCCAATCTCGGTGGGACCGACTTCATCATCTCGGTGACACCGATTTGATGACGTAGGTTCTGAAGCTTGGCAACTCAAGTTTCGGTGAGACCGAGTTCAGAATCGGAAAATCCGAGATTTCTAGGGTTTGGCTTTATGGCTGAGGTGGTTCATCTCGGTGTGACTGAGTTTGGAACATTGGTGGGACCGAGATTACTTATGAGTGTATATGGCAGTGAGAGTTGCTGATAGTTTAGGAGATGTATCACTAAGCACTTTGAGCAACAAGATCATCATCATAACCTCATCCCCTTTTCATAGTATTGGCTTTCCTATGGACTCAATGTGATCTTGGATCACTAAACCAAAAAATGGAGTCTTGAGCTTTTGCCAATGCTTGCCTTAGCATTTTGAGGGGTCCACCTCTTCAGTCCTTTTGCCATGCCAATGTGATTGACCTTCCTGAAACATACTTGATAAAAGCATTAGTCCAACCACAAAGTATGTTGTCATTAATTACCAAAACCACCCAGGGAGCAAATGTGCTTTCACCCTCTCATTTAAAAACATCTCTCAATCAGTAGATTTATTTATTAAATTATTTCACTCTGAGCTTTATTCATTAAAATGACTTTCTTTAAATTTTGGAGCTCTTTTCGTACTGCAACCATTTGATATGTTTGTCTAAAAATCCAACCAAAATTTGGAGATGTCATGTGATGTCTCTAAATCACTTTTGTGCAATAATATATTTCCTTCATTGCATATTTTGAGTGCTACACATGTTTTTCTTCTCTGGTCCAGTGGACAATTTTGCACTACAACCCTTTTAAATACTTGTTTCTAGCTTCCACCAAAATTTTGGGATGTAAGTAGGAGCATATGATTCCATTATATGCAAAAATCCAGCGTTGTTCCTTGAGATGTTTGAGTGAAACGACCTCATCTTCATTCTGGTCCAACATGATGGTTTGTACATCAACCATATTTTTGCTTGCTCTTTAGCCCTTGATTCTTTCTCCTACTTGTAGTCCTCCATGTTAAACTCCTAAGCCCAGGAGCATGCCACCATTGGCATATTGTTGGTGCATGAAATAATGCCATTCACATCCTGTCCAGATTTGAAGTTCATCAAAACCTGCACTAGCAAGTTTCTCTTTTTGCCAAACTAACCTTGCCACCTCTTCTTGCTTCTAAAGAGACACTGATCTGGAGAATTTGGCCACTCCAAGAAATGCCTAAGTGCCCTTAGCATTTTGTCAAACACCTTATGAGCATGATCTGTTTTGACATGACTTTTGACATTGCACTGGGAGCTTGCACCCCTAATAGAACTAACATGTCCACTAGACTCCTAGTGGCTCCTGGCCTGGATCTGTTAAGTGCCAGCCGCACCCAAGCTCTGCAGCATGCACTAGCATTTCTTCAAGCATGTCCCGTGCACGCCCAGAGCGCGAGCAAAGCGTGCGTTTGGCGCACGCGTGCAACCGAGCCGCACCCGTTCTGGCCCTTGGCCAACAGCAGTTGGCTGCCACGTATTCCCCTGCATCGCCACGCCACCCCGACCACCCTGGCCCGCTACAGCGCCGCCGTCAGGGCACCCTTGGCGGCAAGCCGGTGTCCGCAGTGGCTCCAGCCCCGGTCGGCGCCGCCCAAACCCCCACAGCGCGCCAGCTCGCCTCTCTCGACAGTGTAGCGGTCGTCGTTAGCCCCTGGAACTAGCCAACCACCGCCACGTCGCCCTGCCACACACTAAGGCGGTCCGCCGACGAGCTCATCCACGGCAGCCGCGAACCGACTTGGAGATGCTATATAAAGGAGCCCCGAGCTCCTCTCCGCACACAGGAGACCCCAAGCCACCTCCCTAAGGCCCCCTTTAGCAGCCAGATGACCCGGGGATGCCTCCTTCCTCCTCTCCGGCAGCTCCATCCGCCGCCATTGCCCCGGCCATTCCGGCACCTCCAGGGCCTCCCCCTCTCCACTCTCTCCACCAGGAACCCCCACATCCTCCCGTGAGCCTTTTCCCCTACTTGATTTTGATCGGGAGCCATCGCCGCCACAAAATGACTTCGCCACCGAAGCCTTCCTCCGCTGCGGAGCTCGCCGCCGGTGAATCCCTCCACCTCTGTCAACCCCGCAACCACAGGAAAGATCACCCTCGACCCGCGGATCCATCCCCACCCTCAGCTCCCCACAAGGACCCGCCGTTCGCCGGCGACGGTCGCCGGAGTCCCGCCTCCGCTCGGGACAGAGGGAGAAGAAGGAAGGCGGACTAGTCAAACCTGACTAGTGGGCCACCTAGGACCCACTGTCAGTGACACCCCACGCGTCCACACTGGATAAGTGGAGGCATAAAGGCTCAAGTATGTCTCCTCTGTGCGGAACCGTAATCCCGCTCGAACCGTTTTCTTTTCTGATTTTATTTTAAAAACATATTTTGACCAGGACTTTGACTGGTTATATATTTTTAAGGATAACTCCAAATGAATTGATTCTTTTTCCTACCTCTCTCAAATATTGTCTAGTTTATTTTAAGATTTATTTGAAAAAATTTCAGAACAACTTTTTGTGCTGTTTTTATTTTGTGTGTTAATTCATTTATATTGCTAAAATAGGATTTTTGAAGAGAGGAGAAATATTTCAAGAGTTTGAAATGCACCCTGCCTTCCCGTGACCTGAAGGCAAGCATTCTGAACCCCCGCATAATATTTTTGCGTGTTCGATGACACGTTTATAACATCACCTCACTTTGGAGGAACTTGTTATTTCATGTGATATGATCATATGCATGGGTGCATGTTATTGATTTCCATGCTGTTGGAAATGAACACACTTGTGATGATAATCATCCTCATGTGCCTTGCATGCATACCAGCAGGAACCCGGGAAAACCTCTGCCTTGGGTAGGCATGAGTTTGTCGCCGGTCTCCGTCGGGACGGTTATGTCTGGTATGACATGATAATGTAATATGAGCGGTGACTCTGTTGGTTGAAATATATTCGTTATGCTAATCATGCAGGGAATACTTAAACCTCCTGAGTCGACCGTAGATCGAGTCTTGTGCCAGTAACCCCCATACTTGTTTCGTACTACCACTCTTCTCTACAGCAAGTAGAGTACGGTTAAGTAAGTTGTCAACCTCTTTCTAGCACACACCGTACAGAGAGGCCAGGGTGGAAGATACCGGTTGTAGCTGGTAGGCAGGCCACCTGGTCCGGGGGCATGGGTGTTTCCGGTTGGGACCGAGAGGGGAGGCCACCCCTTAGAGCGCGCGATATAAATTTGATCCCATGCTACGCGAGGTTGTAGCCTCCCCACTTAGACTTTGCTTGACAAGTGTTGTGGGTGATTCCAGACACGTGTGAGTTAAGCTGGTGTGTGCAAGTTAGGTGTGTTTTCAACAAAAAGACCGTAGACGGAATTAGTCCCGATGGACTAAGGAAATCCGTTACTCGTGGGTAAAGAGTACACCCTCTGCAGAGATTAAACCTATTCGAATAGCCGTGTCCATGGTTAAGGACTACAGTCTGGGATGGGTCAAGTGTCGGTCTTAGTGTCGGTCTTGGAGGTGAAACTGTTAACTTAATGGAACTACTACTTGTGACTTGTGATAATTATGATTATTATTATTGTTGACTAACCGTGATATTATTGTTATTATCGAGTATCTCTGGGATGGTTCTACCTCCGGGATATTCACTATGATTGTTTATTTTAAAGCCCTTTATGTGGTGTCGCTCATACGCCCGACTGTGGCATTTCTATTAAAGCCCATCATGTGGCGTCGCTCAGACGCCCGACTGTGGAATTTCCTTTAAAGCCCTTTATGTGGTGTCGCTCAGACGCCCGACTGTGGCATTTCTTTTAAAGCCCTTTATGTGGTGTCGCCCAGACGCCCGACTGTGGCATTTCTTTTAAAGCCCTTTATGTGGTGTCGCTCGACGCCTTGATCGTGGCATTTCTTTTAAAGCCCTTTATGTGGTGTCGCTCGACGCCTTGATTGTGGCATTTCTTTTAAAGCCCTTTATGTGGTGTCGCTCGACGCCTCGATCGTGGCATTTCTTTTAAAGCCCTTTACGTGGTGTCGCTCGACGCCTTGGCACGTGGCATTTCTTTTAAAGCCCTTTATGTGGTGTCGCTAAGACGCCCGACTGTGGCATTGCTTGTTATTTATTTTCATAAATCTTAATACTACTATGTTATTGCATATTCATAAATAACATGCTTGCATGCATCAGAGTTTTATTTATCTTTTGTGACTGACGTCATGAGCATAAAATATTTTCAGCACACCATTGTTATGTTATACCTGTGTTCATAATGTTTGCGAGTACATTCAAAGTACTCACTGGCTTGTCCCTGGCTATTGACTTGGCCAGATTTCTTGCACGGAGAGGAGCGACGCGATGACAGCCCCGGAACCTAAGCAACCGTGATAACAGCCTCGTGAAGATAGGAGTTAACCTGGTCAGCTTTTCCTGTTGGGAAATGGAGTCCCATAGACCCTGATGATCCTCAAACCGCTTCCGCCCTCAACCACTAGAAACCATTTGTTGTACTCACAGGCCAGAATGGTTTTGTACTTCATATTTTGTATTTTGCTTGGAATTTCAGTATTGTTGGAGCCTCATCACTAACAAGAATCCAGGGCTGATGAGCACGACGGTCTTTTTCTGGAAATTTATACCCGGAAAAACCGGTCGTGACATTAACATGGCAAACAAAGGCATGACATGCTAATACTAAAGACAAAGAACAAAACTCCTTATAGAACTAATTCCAAAGATCAACATAAAACATGGTAGCATCCATGCAAACATGGCAAGTGATTTGACAGATTCAGACATGGCAGGAACAACAATAAGTAGGCATGTTGGTGAGCTTGTACAAGTCACCACAGAGCAATACATAGCATTACAAGGTGATCAACAGTAAGATGAAATAATTATGAAGCTAAAAATGGCAATATCATGGTCATAGGGTGCATGGATCACTAGCAAAGCACATGGCAAAACTGAACTTAATGTTAAGAGGCGGACATCAACATTATTTAGCAACTTAAGAGCAAGATTACAACAAGCTACAGCAGGCTATATAGGCAACCAGGGGCATGGATGGATAGAGCATGACATGTATAACAAAACATACTTAGTGAACATCTCCAGATTATGCATAGAATGACTTGTAGCAGCAGGTTTACATATCATCATGGTATAACAGTTTCAGACTAGCAAAACAGTAACAACAAGTACCCCACTTCACGAGCTCTATGCACTCACTAAAATACTCAAAAAATACATGTATTGCACCATAGTAGGCATGATGTAGTTCAAAACACATGTAGACATCAAGCTCATTGGATGCACACACAAAATGCAATGAAAAAGACAAAACAGCAAGTTCTGTTAACAGATAGCAGTCAACATCATATAGCACTCTTGAAACAATGATTTAGGCATCAAGATGAAAACAAACAAACATGGCACAATGGAATGAATTGTAGAGCATCTCACTATGAACATTTTGATATGTTATTCACACAAAACGGAGCAGCACACAATAAGTTATGGCATGATGAACATGGCAACATAATATGCAAATCTCAGGACTTGGCAGATTTTCACCCTCGCAGAAACTGGATCTCGGGGTTCCGGGATGGAGACGTGCGGGGACGAGCGGAGGCGTTTGGATTGTGGGCCTGGTGGATCTGGTCCCGATCCGGGGGACTTCGCCGGAGTTGGCCGGGGACATGGTCGGAGAGGAGGAAGACGGCCGGAGAGAGCGGAGGGGACCGGATCCGAGGCGCTCCTCGCCGGATCCGGCGCCCACGGCGGCGGAGGCGAGGCCGGACGGCAGCGGAGGGCGGGCGAAGCGAAGCGATTAATAAGGTGCGCCGGCGGCGGTTGGCGGCGAAGCTCCTCAGCGAGGCGGCATGTTAAGCGCGGCGCGGCGGCGGCGGGCTTCGCTGCGCCGCGATATGGCGGCGGTCGGAGCGGGCGCTGGCGGCGGCGGGCGACGGACCGAGCCGGATCGGGAGGCGGGCGCGGCACCCGCGGATGCGGCGGCGGCCAAACCGGCTGGAGGTTTCGCTTCGGCGGCGGCCTGCGCGGTGGCGGGCGAAAGTGACACGGCGCGCGGCGGCGTGGCGGCGTGCGGTTGGAGGAGGCGCGCGGCGGGGTGACGTGGCAGCGTGCCATTGGTCGGCGTGATGTGTCCGGCGGACATATCCGGCGCGGACGGACGTGTCTGGCGGCGCGAGGAGGAAGACGCTAGGGTTTGGACTGCGGGATTTCAGGGAGGATCACATATTTATAGGTAGAGGGAGCTAGGAGTGTCCAAATGAGGTGCAGTTTTCACCCACATGATCACGATCGAATGACCGAGATCATGGAGGGTGTTTTGCTGGGTTAGTGGGCTGATTTGGAGGGTTGTTGGGCTGCAAGACAAAAGGGGCTTTCCGGGTATGCGGTTAACCGTTGGGGCATCAAACGACCTCCAAATGGAACAAAATTTGACGGGCGGTCTACCGGTGATATACCAAGGCCACTCGGAAAATCTCGACCAATTCCGAGAACGTTTTTCTCCCACTCATGAAACAAGGTCTGAGAGGTGCGACGGGCGCGTGCGAGCGTGTCGGATCGTGAAACGGACAACGGGGAAAAAGACCGGATGCAAGTTTTGAAAAACATGCAGATGAAATGCAGATGATGACATGTCAAAATGCAACACCCAAGCAAATGACATGGCAACAACGACAAATAACTGGGAGACACCTGGCGCATCAAATCCGGGGCGTTAAACTCTCCTCCACTAATAAGAGATCTCGTCCCGAGATCTTAGGAACGAGACGGAAGATAAAGAGGAAGAGGTGAAGTAAGAACGCAAGAGAGAAGATGAACAAAGTCGAGAGCACTCGGTTAGAAAGATGAACGACGAATATGACGAGAATCAACTGCTCATGGAAACAAGATAGACTCTGAAACCACTCCGGTTAGAACAAGATAGAAATGGAATGAATAAAAGAATTTCGGCAACACTCCGACTCAAAATGGAAGGATTAGAACATGAACTTCACCCAATGAGATGGCACTTGGCTAGATTAACAATGCAATGCCTCCGGAAGAATTGAAAGAATTGAATGAAAAGAACTTAGAAGGATTGAATGGAGCTATTGAGAAAATCAACAACGAAAGAATAAGCTTGTTGCGGACTTATCAAAAACAACTCTAAACTTGAGGTGAAATTATACCACAACCAAAAGTCTGAATAGTTGAGCGGAACGAAGAAAATGCAAAACTCCACTTCAGAAGAATTTGGAGAATTAATTGCACTTCGAGATGCAAGAAGAAAAGATACCCGAACTCCACGAACAAGAATCTTGGTGAACTCTTGAAGAATGAATTAAATCATGAAGAACCACCATGAAGAACTCCGGTGACAAAAGGATGATGCGATAGAATGAAGGATGAAGGAATAAGATTAAAGCTTGCGATGATTTATGGAGGTTCCGACGAAATGGCCGAGGAAATTTGAACTCCGGAAAAGACAAGATGATAACACTTGGCACTAGAATTTATTCATCAAGAACAAACTTCGAAGAAAAGGGATTACTTGACGATGATGAAATAAGAATAAGAATTACGTTATGCTTATCCTCATCAAATTTAATTGATGACAACCGGATTGGGCATGCAACTTATTCCCCTTGAAAAGGATTGAGGAGTATATGGCACCACCTTAAGGAAGGTTTTCAATGAACCACCGTTAGGATTGGAAAGAACGAATGGATTAAAATGATAACAAAGGAAAAAGAATCTTGAACGAACCACCGTAAAAATTCGAAAATGACTGATTAAAGAGTATGAATCAATGGGAAGAATTAGAAGAACCAATAAGGTAGAGGGGATTTAGATGCAAAAGAACAAAGAGATCATGAGCTGATTAAAGAACACTTGAACGAAGCACCAGGATAAATTGAGAACGATAACTGGAATGATGGCCTCCGGTGAAAAGAAATGGAAAAACAACTCGTGACATACTCCAGATGGTTAAGAAAAGAAATATCTGACAAATGGAATAATACAAGAGGATAACATGAAGCTAGAATCACGAAACTTCAAGAGAATGGACAAGATTTAGAGGAAAACCTCTTCTTTGATCTTCAAATGACGACGAGAAACACCACCAAAATTTGTTAAGGCACTCCGGGGGAACAAAAAAGCGAAGAGGTTGAGGCAACAATGATAATGATTTGAAATTGATCTTGGAAAATATCTGACTGATGAAATCCATTCTTACGTCACCCTTTGAAAAGAATTTGAGAATAACTCTGGGAGAATTAGAAGAGTCAGGTAAGATCCTGGGAAAAGACCTGTGGGTTAGGGCCCACTAAAGAGAAAAACACCGTTGAAAAGGATTGTTGAGCAGGTAGATGATGCACCGGAAAAATTGAAATATTTGAATGAGGTGACGACCTCGAATTAATTGGAACACAGACGAATCTCCTGAGATGTCTTCCGAACTCCAGGATGATTGAATGGCAAGAGGCAAACGAGCAAGGAGAACACTTGATCCAAGGAAAAGAATGTGATCGACCCGAAAAACTTGAATTGAGTCCACCAGAAAAGAGATGAAGACTGTCAAACAAAAGAGAATTCACCGGTTGAAACAATTGACGAAAGGCTGAAGGGGCTCCACACCAATGAAATTGATGGTCGAAAGAGACCCAGACTCGGGGAAGAAAAAGGGGTGGGAGGGCCGTAAAAAACAAAGGCACCTGGAGGGGAGAATCGACGAATAACTTGGAGAGAAAACACCGGTTGAAAGAATGCAAAGGCTTCGCACGAGTAGGATGGATACTTGATTAGGGATTCCGGTTCCGAGAAGAAAAGGGTGGGCGGGTGGGAAAAGAAAACAACTAAGGATTGAACTTGCAAAAACGGAGAGGGTCGAATCGTCTTGACGAGAAATGCACCGGAAGAAAAAAGCCGTGAACCAACAAACGAAAAAAAACTAACCACGTGATCCTAAAGAAAAATTTGAAGGGGAAGAGGAGTAATTCAAAACACCTACGTCAAGATTCCTTACCAGAGCGATGAAGGGGTTGAGGAGTAAAAATAATTCCTACTCTTCGATATAACTAGACTCCAAAAACAGTTTTCTTCTAGACTCAACAACGGCCAAACTACAGGATCAATCAAGGGGCTCCTATGGTCGGTCGAGGCTCTGATACCAACTTGTCACGCCCAATATGCGATACTATCCTAAAGAAACTCAAGGGTCCCACCAAGGATAGAACCGCATATTGATACGCTTTTTGCAAGGTGGATATCATTACATCAACATTACATAATAGATGGGGATACATACAGGAGGCACACAAGGCCACACGAATACAACATCATCATACATAAGAGCAACATCCGACTACGGATGAAACACAAACAGAAACTCAAACGACATCCACCCTGCTAGCCCAAGCTGCCGACCTGGAATCTATCCCCTAATTGAAGAAGAAGCAGAAGAAGAAGTAAAGACACGCAAGCATCGCTCTTGCATCATGATCATGGCATAACCTGTACCTTCAACTGTTGTTGTAGTAATCTGTGAGCCACGAGGACTCAGCAATCGCATTACCATGGGTATCAAGACTAACAAAGCTTAATGGGAAAGGAAGGGGTAAAGTGGTGAGGTAGCAGCAGCGACTAAGCATATATGGTGGTTAACATACGCAAATGAGAGCGAGAAGAGAAGCAAACGAAACGGTCGAGAAGCCAGAAGTGATCCTAAAACTACTTACGTTCAAACATAACCGAAAAACCGTGTTCACTTCCCGGGCTCCGTCGAGAAGAGACCATCATGGTTACACACATGTTGATGCGTTTTAATTAAGTCAAGTGTCAAGTTCTCTGCAACCGGACGTTAACAAATTCCCATCTGCCACATAACCGCGGGCACGGCTCTCGAAGGTTTATACCCTGCAGGGGTGTCCCAACTTAGCCCATCACAAGCTCTCATGGTCAACGAAGGATATTCCTTCTCCTAGGAAGACCCGATCAGTCTCGGAATCCCGGTTTACAAGACATTTCGACAATGGTAAAACAAGACCAGCAAAGCCGCCCGATGTGCCGACAATCCCGATAGGAGCTGCACATATCTCGTTCTCAGGGCAACACCGGATAAGTCAAGCTACGAGTAAAACCAGCCCTCAAGTTTCCCCGAGGTGGCCCCGCAGGCTGCTCGGTTCGGACCAGCACTTAGAGAAGCACTGGCCCGGGGGGGGGGGCTAAAATAAAGATGACTCTCGGGAGCGTGACTCCTAAGGGAAAATGTAACGCCCTGGATACAACGTTCCATATTCGTAACTCCAACTCTTGCCTTTCCCGGAGATGCGATATGTTATTTTCCTCCGTGGTTGGGTTTTTGTTTTTTGTTTTGCATTTTGTTCATGTCTTGCATTTCATCATCGCATCATTTGCATTGCATCGGCACTCCGTTGCCGTCATGTTTTAAAACTTGCATTCATTCATCGTTGCCGTTTCTCCCTTTGCCTTCATCACCTTCCCTCGGATCGCCTTGCCCGCGCTGACCGTTCCAGACCAATCGGGTTTTTGCTTCCCTCTTGACCGTGATGACCAAACCCCCCCCCCCTTGCGTGCGCGTCCGAAACTTCCCCGAACCCGAACTGGTCAGTCGTGACCGATGAGTCTGAATCATCCCCTAACATCTATAAGATATCTCCGTTTTATTATTTGGACTCCCTAACCCATTTATTCCGGACCGTCCGATCGTGATCGGAGGATCCAAATCATTACCCATTTCCTATATATATAGACACCTAACCCTAGAAGCCGTCCCATCCGTCAAATCCTCCCCCTGCCCAGTCGGCCGCCGCCACCCTCTTCCTTGGGATCGCTCCCGATCCAAAAATCCACCAGCCAACCACTTCTCCTTGATCCAAATCCTCCCCAACCACCTTCCTTGTTTTCCGTGGATGCTCGCGCCTCCACCTGATCCCTCCTGTCCAATTCCCGTGCATCCTCCTCCCTCCTGCCTGTGCTCGTGGGGCTTGCTTCGAGTGCCGCCGATGCTAGCAGCGGCTCCCTCGTCCCTGACCGCGACCGTCGCCGGCGACCAGCAGCTTGCCGGAGCCAACAGATGAGCACGTCCCTTCTTCTCTACTTTGTTCTTCCCTTGCTCTCCCCATCCCCTGATCTCTCTCCCTCGTTCTTTCATACAGGACTCCTCCCGAGCACCATGGACAGGAGCCCCGCCATGGATCTCCAAGCCCGCGACCACGTTGACCCGGAGACCCCACGTCGTCGCCCTGCACCAGCAGGCCCCAGTGCTGCCCATCTCCCTCCGCCTCGCCGCGCCCGTCCCTTGCGTCCCCTTCGAGTCCAGCCATGGAAGCCGCCACCGCGTGGAGCTCCAAGTCCGCCGGCCGGCCTCCACTTCGATCCGGCAGGGAACAGGACCCCGACGACCTCCACCGCCTGGATCCGCCAAGTCCCCGGCCGCCATGGACGTCCCGACGCAGGAGCTCGCCGTTGACCCAGCTCGTCTGGCAGCAAGCCGCTTCGCCTTTGATCAGATCACCTGAACGGTCTCCCTCCTCGCCATTGACCGCGGCAAGTCCCACGATCAAGACGCACTGGGCAGCCTCGGCTCGGCCCACTGGCTCGCCTCACGCTTCCTCCTCCACCGACTGGGCCAGAGCCCATGGTGAGGCCACCCCCAGCCCTCTCCTGTATGCTGTTGGCCCAGCAAATTTGTCCCATGCATGTTTTTTTCCAGATCTGCGAATTTAGGATTTTCCAGGAGATTACCTGTTTTACAGAAAAGTCCCCCATGTTCATGCATTTAATATCTCACTAACCGTGCATCATATGTAAAAACTGCATATATGTAAAATGCTTAGAATTTCATCTAGTTTAATATTTTGCCATTCTCATCCATGTTTAAAATGTTTAAAATGATGTTTGTTTAAATTTGCTCAAATGCCATGTTTAAATGATTTATTTCATAACTAAATAACCGTAGCTTGGTTTTAAATAAACTTTATATGTAAATGGGGTGGAAAATGCCTAGTTTAACTTGGTGCACTTACTTTTGCTGTTTAACAACTCTAAAATATGGTTTAGGGCAGAACAGTACCAAAACTAAAATATGGACACGAGGATTTTCCAGAATTGTTGTTTGATGTTTCCGGCCACATTTAAATTGCCTAGATAGGTAGTTTTATTATGCTTCACCCCTTGCCATGTTTAACAACATTTAATATTGTTGGGTAGTTTATAACGAGATCAAACTAAATAATTGATGTGGTGTTTCGTCAATATGCAACTCGTTGCATATTGAGCTCCACTTAACTTGTAGTATTGTTTGTTGCGCTTTGCCATGCCATGCTCTCTAAACCGGACATGCATCATACTTGTTTGTGCATCATGCCATATTTATGCTTGTGCATTTACCATGTTGTTTGTTTCTTTCCGGTGTTGCTTCTTAGTTCCGGTATTGTTGCGATTGTGAGGATTCGTTCGACTACTCCCGTTCGTCTTCTTCATGGACTCGTTCTTCTTCCTAGCGGGATTTCAGGCAAGATGACCGTCATCTTGGATCTCATTACTATCATTGCTATGCTAGTTGTTTTGTTATATCGCTTTGCTGCGCTACCTATCTTTTGCTCTTAAAGCCTCCCATTGCCGTGTCAGCCACTAACCTTTTCACCCTTCCTAGCAAACCGTTGCTTGGCTATGTTACCAATTTGCTCAACCCCTCTTATAGCGTTGCTAGTTGCAGGTGAAGTTGAAGATTGCTCCATGATGGACAAGATTATGTTGGGATATCACAATATCTCTTATTTAATTAATGCATCTATATACTTGGTAAAGGGTGGAAGGCTCGGCCTTATGCCTAGTATTTTGTTCCACTCTTGCCGCCCTAGTTTCCATCATACCGGTGTTATGTTCATGGATTTTGCGTTCCTTACGCGGTCGGGTGATTTATGGGACCCCCTTGACAGTTCGCTTTGAATAAAACTCCTCCAGCAAGGCCCAACCTTGGTTTTACCATTTGCCTCACCTAGCCCTTTTTCCCTTGGGTTTTCGGAGCCCGAGGGTCATCTTTATTTTACCCCCCCCGGGCCAGTGCTGCTCCGAGTGTTGGTCCAAACTAGAGCACCATGCGGGACCATTCCTTGGCAACTTGGATTCGTCGGTACCTGTACGCTTAGCTTATCCGGTGTGCCCTGAGAACGAGATATGTGCAGCTCCTATCAGGATTTGTCGGCACAGTGGGTGGTCTTGCTGGTCTTGTTTTACCATTGTCGAAATGTCTTGTAAACCGGGATTCCGAGACTGATCGGGTCTTCCTAGGAGAAGGTATATCCTTTGTTGATCACGAGAGATTATCATGGGCTAAGTTGGGACACCATTGCAGGGTATTGTCGCGGCCGGATGGGTGGCGCGGCACCTATGGGGCCGGGGCCCCTTCGTGTGTTCGGTACGGGGCGGAGGCCGCGCGGAGAGCAGATCGAGGCGATGCGCGCGCGGGGATTTTTACCCAGCTTCGGGCCGCGATTGTCGCGTAAAACCCTACTGCTGCTTTGTGTTGTATTGTGCTTCGGGAGCTTGAAGAGCTACAGTAGTGGCTTCCCGAGCGTGAGAGTTGCAAACGAGTCGAACCCCCCCTACGTTGTGCATGGGCCTCCTTTTATAGGGCAAGGGGTCACCGACAGGTGTCAACATAGGGTAGAGGGTAAAATGTAAAAGAGGTGGTAGTTGAAGCAGTCAGGGACAAAGTGCAGCTCACAATGCTTTCTACCTACTTTTGACAGAGGGGGACAAGGGCATTAAATGCCCGTCGCCGTCGCCCAAAAGCTCCCGCCATTGCGTCTTCTTTAGCCACGGCGAAGCCACCACCGTGGAGTGCCACCGCATTCTTCATGCAAGACCACCACCCGCCACGCGTCTCTGGAGAAGGCTGGAGGCGACGCAGGCAAATGAGCCGGAGTGCGGCACGTAGCACAGCTCTCCCGGCAAGCTCCTTGCCGGGCCTTGATCTTGCTGGGGCCGGGCTTGTCGGGCTCTGTGACTTGCCGCCCCGGTCCTCGCCCGGCGCTGGCGCCGAGGCGTGACTTCGTGATGTGATCTTCGGTCCTCCCGACGAGCTCCTCTCGCCGGGATCTGTAGGAGTAACGTAGCCTTGAGCACAGAATGGCCTTCCGCAAGCTCCTCTTGCCGGGTCTTGAGTTTCTATCTTATATACTTTGTTCTTGAGCGGCTTGGTGTGGAGCGGAGATGATCTCCGGCAAGCATTTGATGGATCTGGTTGCGGGGTGGGGCTGCCCGTGCACAAGTTAAGGTACTTGAGGTACCCCTACCTTAGTACACCGACAGAGCCCCGGCTCTGGGCCATACACGGTGCCGAAGCGCTGTTGGGCGAGGCCCAAGACAAGTCTGCAGTAGCGCTTGAAGCCCACGGCGCGTCGAATCCACTTCCGCCCCTGCCGCCTTCCCGAGCAGCAGCACGCGTCGATTGCGGCGCCGTGGGATGGGACGTGCCCACGTCCCTTAATGAGGAGAGCGAAACGCGCCCCCGCCCCACTTCCCCATAAAAACAGAGGCAGCAGGCGCGGTTCCCCTCCATCGCTTTCGTTGTTTCTTCTTTCTCCGCCAGAAAACCCTCCTCGCGCTCCGCCTCCGCGCCTCCTCCGCTGTTTCTTTCGTCCGCGGCGTCGCCGGATCCTCATCCCCCTTCCCTCGCCGCTGCCGTTATGGCCCCGAAGACCAGGAAGGGGAAGGAGAAGGCGGAAGGCACCAAGAAGGAGAAATCCGAGCAGGCGGAAGAGCTCGCTCAGATGCGGAGGGAGAACATCGTCTTCCCGCCGCGGCTCGGCGTGGACGAACTCTGGGGCAAGTACTTCTTGTTCTGGTCCAAGAGGACCTCAGCGCATCCTCGGACCAGCGCCCACCCGGCCGCCCTCAAGGACAACTATCCCGGCGGGTACCATTTCTTCGCAGCTTTCTTTCACTGCGGTCTTTGTCCTCCTTTCTCTGAATTCTTCTGTACCATTATGCACACATATGGCTTCCACCTCCTTGATTTCACCCCCAACGCCGTCCTCACAATGGCGGTTTTCGCACATATGTGTGAGAACTTCGTGGGGATCCACCCAAATGTAGCTCTGTTCAGGCATTTCTTTACCCCGAGAGCAGAGCCCGGCTCCCCCCTCTCCGGAGGGATTTCTTGGGTTTTCCGTCTGAACCTGAAGAAGTCGTACTTGCCGGGGGAGCTCCGCATCAAGTGGGATGAGTGGCGCGCGGACTGGTGCTGGATCGTCGAGGACGAGCCGCAGCCCTTCACCACCGCCACGCGCACCGCGCCATTGAGCGAGGCGAGATTGGGCGAGCTGGACTCGACGACGTCAAGCTCAACGCTGCCCTCATCCGGATCGCCGCCTCCGCGCTGGGCTGTCCATCGCAGCGTAGGCGCAGACTTTCTCCGTCGCCGCGCCGCCCCCTCCAAGACAGAAAAAAGCCGGCTGGGAGTATGGCGGTGCGGGGATATAATGAGGCTGCGCACCGGGCTGAACTTCAACTTCACGACGCTGGAGTTGAGGGGGATGGTCCGGGAGCTCTTTAAATACGACCCGGCCCATCCAGAGTGGTTCAGGCTTCCCCGGCAAGTGGTGCCCCTCTGCAATAACGTAGCCCGGGATCGTCTCCTCGCCATGATGCCCGCGTGTGATTCC
Organism: Aegilops speltoides; assembly: GCA_021437245.1. NCBI lineage: Eukaryota > Viridiplantae > Streptophyta > Magnoliopsida > Poales > Poaceae > Aegilops > Aegilops speltoides. Next base: position 120,688,783 of record CM038145.1, read on the forward strand.
CACGGCGTGGAGCGTTCATGGATTCCGCTTGAGCCGGCTGACATCATCAGTTTCTTCGACACCCTCGAGGAGGTGGCGAAAAACAAGGATGAGATCCGCGGGCTGACACGGGACACCACGGATCAGGAGATCGCGTTCATAGCCTCCCGGGCTGAAGAGGCCGCTGCAGCCGCAGCGGCAGGAGAATTTGATTGCACGCCCGAGGAGGAGGAGGCTGCGGAGGAGTCCTATCAAGCGGAGGCGGCGGAGATCTGCCGGTTGCTGAAGCTTCCTCCCGGCGCGCTTGCCGGGGTCCCTTCTCTGGGGCACTCCGGGATCCACGGAATTGTGGCCGAAATCGCGGCAAGCGGTGGCGCTGCCGGAGGGAGCCGAGGCGCCGGAGGGAGCAGAGGCGCCGGAGGGAGCCGGGGCGCCAAAGGTAAAGGGGTCGCGGCACAGGGTGCCGGGTCCGGCGAGCCAGCCGGTGAGGAGGAGGGGGAGAACGCCGTGGTCGCCGATGATGCCGGCGGGTCCACGGACCTTTATGACGACGACGTCTCCTCGTCGTCGGAAACCTCCCCGCCTCGGGCGAGCCCAGCGCTCTCTCAAGCGCCTCCGCAAGGCTGCGGCGGAAGTGAGTACGCAAGCCCCCCGGCAACTGCCAGCTCGCCGGGCAGCGCAAGCTTCCCGGGGGAGTCGAGTCGTGCCGGGGGCGGCCAGCGCACCAGATGTGGCAGAGGCGACCCGCGGGCAGGCCACAGCAAAGGCGCCCCATAAGTTGGCGCCGAGCGGTCAGGGGCCCCCTCGGAGCGGGGCGGCGGCTCCGCCCACTTCTCGGGTCTCGACCGCCACAGGGGCCGGGTCTTCGCAGCCCCCAGGCCCGAGGATCGCCAAGCGCCCGAGAGGGCCTCCGTCTCCTGCTCCTCACATCGACGCGTCCCAGGTGCGGTACGACCTCTCCGCTTTGAGCGAAGACGACGAGGAGGAACAGGAGTGAGTCCCCAAGATCTTCATCTTCGTGAATTTCGCCTCGGTCATTGCCGATGCTAATCTTGCTTTTTGTGTTGACTCCAGGACCACTTGGAAAGGCGGCGAAGAGAGCCAAGGTGCCCGTGGTCGAGATTGCGGACGACTCGCCCGTCGAGGGGGCCGGAGACGCTCCGGACTCGAGTTTGGCGGACCCGAGCGCCGTCCCGAGGAGCAGCCCCCAGTGCAGCCCCCAACGTAAGTCTGGGTTCCGCACCTTCGCTTGCCGGGTACATCTGATAGCTTTATCTTGCCCCAACATCTTGACGTGTTTGCCTTGACTTGCGCAGGGATGGAGCCGCAGCAACAGGAGCATCCCGAGATCGCCCCCGAGGAGCAGGCAGTCCCTCCATCCCCGCCAAGGCCGGACTCCCCGGCAAGGGAGAGCGTCTCGTCAAGGGCGGGTACTCCGCCAAGGGCGAGTAGCCCGACGAGGGCGGCTACTCCGGCAAGGGATGGTTCCCCGGCAAGAGAGCCTGCCGCTGAAGACGCCCACCAGGGTAAGTTCTGCGACTCCGCCTTTTCGGTGTTGTCTTTCTTTGGATATTTGCTTGAACCGCTGTTCGCTTTTTCTTTCTTCTTCTAGACCCTCCCCCTCCCCCGGAGCGGACGGAGACGGAGGTCGTCGTCGGGGAGGAGGAGGACGTGCATGGTGGCGGCGATGGTGCCCCCGCTGTCGAGGACGCGGCGGGGGCCGCCAACCACACGCTACTGAACTGCCTCGGCTTCCACGCAGCCGCCGGAGAGGGGACGGCAAGCGCACCGCCGTCCGGAGGCTGCAGAGCGTCAGCGCTGCGCCGTCGCCGACTCTTCCGTCGAGCGTAACAGCCCGGCTGCTACTTGAAGCCCCAACGGTGTCTTCATCCAGATCGTGGGCTTCCTCGTCATGGCGCCGCGGAGGGCGAGGCCTTCGACGGGGAGATCCTCGCCTCCAGGTTTGAAGGTCGTCGAGGGCCGGCGGGAGTGGTGGGCCCGATGAGGAGAAGCTGCTTCAGCAGATCCTGGCCTTTACCGCCCGCAGTAACTTGCTTCCGGGAAGCCCTTGCCGCCAAGGCCGCCGAGGAGATGGAGAAACGCGCGGCGGAGCTCCGTGCTGCCAATCAAGCTGCTCTCCGCGAGGTGTCGGAGAGGCGCGAGCAGCTCGCCGGGCAGTATGAAGAGTGGCTGTTGGAGAAAGCCGAGGCCGAGGAGCAGCAACGGCTCGCCGGGGTGGATCTGTCCCGGCGAGAAGGGGAGCTCAACCAGCTGAAGGTTGCCCTTGACGCCCACGAGGAAGACCTCGCCGCTCGGGAGCAAACCCTTGGCGGGGAGTTGAAGGGGGCGAAAGACGCCGCGGCGACCGCGGAGGCCGCCAAGAAGGATCTCGCCGCCAAGGTCGCGCAACTGGAGGAGCTGTTGAAGGTGGACTCGGAGAAGATCGCCGCGCTCGTCACGGAGCGCGGGGAATTCACTCGCACCAACTCAGAGCTCCAGGCGCGTCTTGCTGAGAAGGGCGATGAGTTGAAGGCCGCCAGGGATTCTGTTGAAGATCTTGAGCGGAAAGTTTCTGCGCTGACGGACTCGCTCGACGCTGCCCGGGCCCAGGAAACCAAACTGAAGGAGGAGCTCCGTGAGGAGCGATCCTTAGTGGCTGGCGCCAACAGAGCGGCCGAGGATTTCCGCCGCATCGTCGAGATATGGACCGAGGAATTGGTGTCTTCCGCAACCGCTATTGACCAGGAGCTGCTGGCGCTGAAGTTGGAGCACCTCATTTACTCCCCGGATCCAAACCTCGCTCACAGTGCCAAGCTCAGCCTCTTCTTCAGGGGAGTCGCGCCAGCTCTCGCAAATCTGCGGACGAAGAAGATCCCCGCGCAGCTCGCCGAGGAGGCGCGCCTGTTGTGCGCGGGAACCATGGAGCGTGTGCTGACGAAGATCGTATACCGCAACCCCGGTATAAATCTCACCAACGTCCTTCGCAGCTTGCCGGCCGACGCGGACATGGAGGCCTTGAAGGAGCAGGTCGCCCACATCATCGCCAAAGTGAACAGGATCCCCAGGATGGAGGGCGACCGCGTGGACTAGGCCTCTTTCTTCTTTTATTTCCTTTTGTTGCTGCACAGGTCGCCATGAACTCTTTAGTTATCGCGACAAATTATTCCGTGTAAGACATTACCTTTACTCTGATCGGCAGGCGCAGTGTTATCTCCCTTGCCTTGATCTTCAACTTTGCACGTTTTAACTTTATGCTTCTAGGAGTCTTGCCGGCAAGGAGCCCTTGCCGGCAAGCAACCCTGCCATGGTTTGCCGCAACGCACTTAGCTCGCCGAGCGGGGCTCAAAACGAAACAAGGGCGCAACACTTTGTCGCGGCTCACTTAAATCGTTGAGCACGCTCGAAAACAAAAATGAGGGTGCGGCTATCCACGGGTAGGTTCCTCCGAGCACAAGTTTTTCGTACGAAGTGTGGTTGTTCAAGGAAGGCAACTTACAAATTTAAAACTTTGAGCCTCTCTCCGGCAAGCTTCTCTTTCTTGAACAGCACTGGGTTTATCCTCCACTTCCTTCCCCCCCGGCAAACTTGTGCGCGGGGAATGTTTCTTTTGCTCAAGAGACAAGGAAAGAGAAGAGGAAAAAAAAAGCATATGGTCTCTTGGCGTGCTGTTGCTTGCCGGGCATACGTGCCGTACGAAAAGATGCCAAACAACTCATGCAAATATTCAAAGGAGAGTATGGGAAAAGGCAAATAACGCAAAGCACGGAAACTTTATTGCTGCACGGGGTCTGCGCCCGGCTTTGTACAAAGGGTTACATGCAACTGCGGCAAGGCTTTTGTACAAAAGGTGGTTGCCGGAGCGGATCACGGCAACCGCGCCCTACGGATAAAACTTGCGAAGATGCTCTATGTTCCAGGAGTTACTCACTGGCGAGCCTTCTTCGGTCTCGAGCCGGACAGCGCCGGGCCTCGTGACTTGTCTCACCCGGTAAGGGCCTTCCCACTTCGGCGTCAACTTGTTAGAATTCTTGGCGGACTGAACACGCCGAAGAACAAGGTCGCCTTCCTCGAGGCTCCTGGCTTTTACCCTGCGGCTGTGATAGCGGCGCAAGGCTTGCTGGTATCGAGCGGCTCGTACAGCAGCCTGGAGACGTCCCTCCTCGAGGAGCAATGCGTCATCTTGCCGCAGTTGCTCTTGCTCAAGCTCATCATAAGCGAGCACTCGAGGAGATCCGTATACGAGTTCCGTGGGGAGAACTGCTTCTGCTCCATAGACTAGAGCAAAGGGTGTCTGTCCGGTGGCTCGATTTGGTGTCGCTCGATTGACGAGAGCCGCCGCAGCTCCTCTATCAATTTCTTCCGCACTTGCGCCTGTCGAAAGTTCTTGTCTTGAGTCCGCGCAGCACTTCCGCGTGGCCCTTTCGCTTGACCGTTGCTCCTTGGGTGAGCAATGAGCGAAAACAGACCTTGGCGCCAAGGTCTTGGACATATTGCATGAAGGTGCGGTGGTGAATGTGTACCGTTAGTCGGTGATGATCCGGTTAGGGATCGAAAACGCATACAATCGATTTGAAGAACTTGATCGCTGATCGTCTTGTCACCTTCCTCACCGGCTCCACTTCGGCCACTTTGTGAACTTGTCGATTACAGCGTATAAGTACTCAAAGCCCCGATAGCACGGGGAAAGGGCCGAGATGTCGAGCCCCTGACGAAAGGGCCAGGATAAAGGGATGGTTTGGAGAGCTTGAGCTGGCTGATGGATTTGCTTAGCATGGGCCCGCACGCCGCACTTTGTCACTAGTGCCGTAGCATCTTGGAGGGTCTCGCCAGAAAAACCCTTGCGGAAGGCTTTCCGGCAAGTGTCCTTGCGCCAACGTGGTGGCGCATATGCCTCCATGAATTTACGCTAGCAGCTTCATCCCATCTTCCTTGAGATGCACTTCAACTGACACCATTGAGTCTTCTTCTGTACAGTTCGTTATCCACGAACTGGTACATACTTGACTGTCTGGTTACCCTTTCCATTTCTTCAGGGTCATCGGGAAGTTCCCCAGTTTGCAGGAAACGGACGATCTGCTGGGCCCATGCCGGAGCTCGGGGCTCAACGGCGAGGACTAGAGGCATGAGGGCCGCCGCGGGGACCCCGGCTTCTATGGCAAAGATCTCTGGTTTTGTCGGGGTTGAAGTTTTTCATGCTAGGCCACTGGACGCGCCGCAGTTCACGGGTGAACGCGGGGCAGCCCGCCAGCGTCTGACAAGTCGCTGGCTGCTCGCCGGCGTCGCGACTTCGGCAGTGCTCCCAGCTCTGGTCGATTGCCGCCGAAGTCTCTCGGCGACGCCGATCGTGGTCCGAGCATCTTCTTGCCGCCGCTTCGCCGAGGACTCGCGTTGATCCCGCGAGCCCGCTGGTCCGGCGATGCCGTGGAGCCGTCGTCGGCGTTGTTCCGCGGGCGGCGTCTTCGTTTCAGCGGCGGGGAGTGCACGGTAGTTGCACCCCGGCGGTCTTGTCGCCGCAGCTTCGCCTTCCGCTTGCCGCGCCGCGAGGTCGCAGAGCTGCTGCTGACGGTCGTTGTTGGCGAAAGCGACCAGCTCGGATGGTAGCCCTCCGATCCTCGACCTTGTCCGCCGGAGGGAAGTCGAGAGCATTTGCGCTCGTGAGTGCCTCCGCAGGAGTGGAGGGAAGCGGGAGCGAGTGGCGCGGGGAGCGGGACGCGCTCGGGCTTCCGACAGTGTTGGAAGGAGCAGGGTCCTGTCCCGGCGCCTTCGCTTTGCCCGTGTCTGGACGGGGGTCCGGAACATCTCGCGAGCCCCCGACGTGTCCTTGTTCCAACAAGCGGATACCACCTCCTGTGGTACGACGCTGCTGGGTTGTCGTGCGCTGAGATGGACGTGGGTCTACGGAGGCCGAGGCGTGGTCCTCCGCCCTGTCCTTGGATCTGGTGGCACCGCGAGCACCCTCGCCGGTGTCCACCCTTCCACCGGCGTCTCCTCCGCCTGCCGTCGGCTCCGGTGGCGGCGGGGAAGACGGAGATGGGTCTGCGACCCTCGAAGCTCTCGTCTTCGGGGCCATGATGCAGTTGTCGATGAAGCTGCTGACGAAGCTGGAGAGGTTGATGAAGAGTCTTTGGCCTGAACGCCGGATCAGGTTCGCACAACCTCGACGCTTTACCGCGCGCCCCAGAGATGTCGCGGCGGATGGGTGGCGCGGCACCTATGGGGCCGGGGCCCTTCGTGTGTTGATGCGGGCGGAGGCCGCGGAGAGCGATCGAGGCGATGCGCGCTGTGGGATTTTACCCAGCCGGGCGCGATTGTCGCGTAAACCCTACTGCTTGCTTTGTGTTGTATTGTGCTTCGGGCTTGAAGAGCTACAGTGGTGGCTTCCCGAGCGTGAGAGTTGCAAGCGAGTCGAACCCCCCCACGTTGTGCATGGGCCTCCTTTTATAGGGCAAGGGGTCACCGATGTGTGTCAACATAGGGTAGAGGGTAAAATGTAAAAGAGGTGGTAGTTGAAGCAGTCTTGGGGAACAGTGCAGCCACAAGTGCTTTCTACCTACTTTTGACAGAGGGGACAAGGGCATTAAATGCCCGTCGCCGTCGCCCAAAAGCTCCCGCCATTGCGTCTTCTTCGCCACGGCGGCGGCCACCACCGTGGAGTGCCACCGCATTCTTCATGCAAGTCTGCCCACCCGCCACGCGTCTCTGGAGAAGGCCGGAGGCGACGCGTGGGCAAATGAGCTGGAGTCGGCACGAGCACAGCTCTCCCGGCAAGCTCCTTGCCGGGCCTTGATCTTGCTTGGCCCGGGCTTGTCGGGCTCTGGACTTGCCGCCCCGGGTCCTCGCCGGGCGCGCAAGCGCCGAGGCGTGACTTCGTGATGTGATCTTTCGTCCTCCCGACGAGCTCCTCTCGCCGGGATCTGTAGAGTAACGTAGCCTTGAGCTCGAATGGCCTTCCCGCAAGCTCCTCTTGCCGGGGTCTTGAGTTTCTATCTTATATACTTTGTTCTTGAGCGGCTTGGTGTGGAGCGGAGATGATCTCCGCAAGCATTTGATGGATCTGTTGCGGGTTGGGGCTGCCCGTGCACAAGTTAAGTACTTGAGGTACCCTACCTTAGTACACCGACAGGTATTATCTTTCGAAAGCCGTGCCCGCGGTTATGTGGCAGATGTGAATTTGTTAATGTCCGGTGGTAGATAACTTGACACTAGATACGAATGAAAATGCTTCAACCGCGTGTGTAGCCGTGATGGTCTCTTTTCGGCAGAGTCCGGGAAGTGAACACGGTTTTGGGTTATGTTTGGCGTAAGTAGGAGTTCAGGATCACCTCTTGATCATTGCTAGCTTCACGACCGTTCCGCTTGTTCTCTTCTCGCTCTTATTTGCGTATGTTAGCCACCATATCATGCTTAGTCGCTGCTGCAACCTCACCACTTTACCCCTTCCTTTCCCATTAAGCTTTGCTAGTCTTGATACCCATGGTAATGGGATTGCTGAGTCCTCGTGGCTCACAGATTAGTACAACAACAGTTGCAGGTACAGGTTTTGCGATGATCATGACGCGAGAGCGATGTTTGCTTGTCTTGGAGTTCTTCTTCTGCTTCTTCTTCGATCAGGGGATAGGTTCCAGGTCGGCAGCCTGGGCTAGCAGGGTGGATGTCGTTTGAGTTTCTGTTTGTGTTTCATCCGTAGTCGGATGGTGCTCTTATGTAAGATGATGTTGTATTCGTGTGGCATTGTATACCTTATGTATGTATCCCTTTCTATTATGTAATGTTGATGTAATGATATCCACCTTGCAGAAGCGTCTTCAAGATGCGCTTCTATCCTTGGTGGGACCTTTGAGTTCCTTTAGGATAGGGTCGCATCTTGGGCATGACAAAAAAGTATAGGTGGTGGTGAGGCAAATGGTAAAACCAAAGTTGGGCCTTGCTAGAGGAGTTTTATTCAAAGCGAACAGTCAAGGGGGTCCCATAAATCACCCAACCGCGTAAGAAAACCAAAATCAAGGAACATAACACCGGTATGACGGAAACTAGGGCGGCAAGAGTGGAACAGAACACCAGGCAGAAGGCCGAGCCTTCCACCCTTTACCGAGTATATAGATGCATTAATTAAATAAGAGATATTGTGATATCCCAACATAATCCTGTCCATCATGGAGCAATCTTCAACTTCACCTGCAACAAACAACGCTATAAGAGGGGCTGAGCAAAAGAGGTAACATAGCCAAACAACGGTTTGCTAGGAAGGGTGAAAAAAAGTTAGAGGCTGACATGGCAATCTGGGAGGCTTGATAGACAAGTGATAGGTAGCGCTGCAAAGCGATAGAACGAAGCAACTAGCATAGCAATGATAGTAGTGAGATCCAGAGTAACGATCATATTTCCTGAAATCCCGCTAGGAAGAAGAATGATTCCATGAAGAAGATGAAGCCACGAAGATGAACCAAGCGTAGACGAACGAATCCTCACGATCGCAACGAAACGGGAACTATCGAGAAGAAGCACACAACATGGTAAACACACCACACATATACATGACATGATGCTCAACCAAGTATGATGCAATACAAGACTACATGAAGCTACTCATGGCAAGAGATGATGCGTACAAGAACAACACATCAAAGCAAGGTTAAATGGGGCCGGAAACAACATATAACAATTTCGGTAAGTCCTCATATGCAAATTTAGAAATTGGTCCCAAACTGAATAAACCTTATGTTCAAGTTGTTAAACACCAAGTTAAGATGCACCAATATGATCTACACGAGATTCTAGTCAAGTTACATATAAAGTTCATTTAATTCGGCGCTACGGCCTAAAAGATATGAGAGCAAAACAAGTTAAACATGACATTGATGCAAAATGCATACGAACATCAAGCAAACACTCTCAAAACATGGATGCAACATGATAATATGAAACTTCATGCAAAATCAAGCAAGTTTCATGTAGAGCACACTCAAAACGGAGCAACGGTTCAACACATACACATGAAACAAGTTTAAAGGACAAGCTGTCCAAAACAACAACTAGGCATCTAGCAAGCATCAAAACAATATGCTATATCATCTCAACGTGAAAACAAAAGGCATGGGCGTGAAGTACAGGTAAAGCATGACAAAACATGAACAATGAGCTATCTCCAGAAAACAATATAACATGCTCAAAAGGACATGGCAAGGTTGCAAATAATAACAGTTTACAGACTTAGCAGAAATAACATCAGGTTGCAATGTTTAGAGCTATCAAACAACCTTTTTCAAGAACTTAGCATGGCAAGCAAAGGCACGTCATACTAATACTAAATACAAAGAACAAAACTTCCTTACTGAACTAATTCCAAAGATCAACAAAAAACATGATAGCATCCATACAAACATGGCAAGTGATATGACAGATTCAGACATGGCAGGAACAACAATAAGTAGGCATGTTGGTGAGCTTGTACAACTCACCAAATAGCAATACATGGCATGACAAGGTGACCAATAGTAAGATGACATAATTATGAAGCTAAAAATGGCAATAGAATGGTCATAGGATGCATGGATCACTAGCAAAGCACATGGCAAAACTGAACTTAATGTTAACAGGCGGACATCAACATTATTTAGCAACTTAAGAGCAATATTACAACAAGCTACAGAAGGCTATAATGGTAACCAGTGGCATGGATGGATAGAGCATGACATGTATAACAAAACATCCTTAGTGAACATCTCCAGATTATGCATAGAATGACTTGTAGCAGCAGGTTTACATAGCATCATGGTATAACAGTTTCAGACTATCAAAACAGTAACAGCAAGTACCCTACTTCACAAGCTCAATGCACTCACAACAAGGCTCACAAAAATACATGGATTACACCACAGTAAAGATGGCATCATGTAGTTCAAAACACATTTAGACATCAAGCTCATAGGATGCACACACAAAACGCAATGAAAAAGACAAAACAGCAAGTTTTGTTAACAGACAACAGTCAACATCATATATCACTCTTGCAACGATGATTTAGGCATCAAGATGAACACAAACAAACATGGCACAATGGAATGAAATGTAGAGCATCTCATAGTGAACATTTTGATATATTATGCACGCAAACGGAGCAGCACATAAGAAGTTATGGCATGATGAACAGGGCAACATAATATGCAAATCTCGGGACCACAGGTTTTTACCCTCGCAGAAACTGGATCTCGGGGTTTCGGGACGGAGACGTGCGGTGGCGAGCGGAGGCGTTTGGATCGTGGTCCTGGTGGATTTGGTCCCGATCCGGGGGACTTCGCCGGATTTTGCCAGGGACGTGGCCGGAGAGTAGGAAGACGGCCGGAGAGGGCGAAGGGGATCCGAGGTGCTCCTCGCCAGATCCGGCGCCCACGGCAGCGGAGGCAGAGGGCGGGCGAGCGGGCGGTGACGAGGCGCGCCGGGCGGCGGTCGGTGGCGAAGCTCCTCGGCGGGCGGGCGGGTTAGGCGCAAGGCAGGCGGCGGCGGCGCCACGCCGGGCGACATGGCGGCGGCCGGAGCGGGTCGTCGGCGACATGTAATGAGTGAGTACTTAGTACTCTATTTGGATATAGACATGTCCCCAAAGAATAAAGATATGCAATGAATTCCAAAGATCTTCTTCCCTTAAAAATGAGCTCTTTCTCCCCCTGAATCTGATGTAGGATAATGGGAGAAGATAGGATAAGAGAAAATCAGAGCAAAAACATAATCAGAGCAAGAAATGGTACAAACATACATTAACATGTCTTTCCCCTTTGAAAGACATGTGACTTCTCTCCTCCTTTGTTAAAAAGCATATGGAGAAGCTAAGATGTGCTTTCTCTCCCATGTGATAAGCTTTGATGTGCTCTCTCTCCCCCCTTTGACATCAATTTCCAAGAAGGGATCTTCTGGAGTATGAGTCAAATAGGTTTGGTCCTTGAGACACACTAGAAAGCAGCATGTAGTTTAAGATGCAAGTAGAGGATAAGAATCCTCGAGTGGAGCTGGAGAAGTAATGAGATTTGTAATGGCAAAAGTGTTTTCTCAGTAGTGAAATCGGTAACGCCAATCCGCTTTCATTTGTGACACCGAGTTGGCAGTGTCATAGATGATGCATATCAGTCAAACCGGGTTAGTCCTCATCGGTTGTACCGATGAACTGGCTACAAGGTATTGTTTTAGTTCGGTCTAGCCGATAGGCATGAATCGGTGAGGTCGAGTTCAATACAGAGGAAAAAAATTTGTCACCTCAGCTCACTTGGCAATTAGGATCTCACAAAGATTTGCAAGGAATTAATTGAAGAATTTGCAAAGAATTAGATGTAGAGAATGCAGAAAAAAATGACATCTAGATGATAGATGAAAAGGGGCACAAACATGAAAGAAACGCCAGTAACAAATAAAACAATGAAACACTAGAGAATTTCATCTAGAGGGGGTCAGCAAGAAAGTCACCTATGTTAGAGTATATTGACCAAGGACTAAAGTGATAACATTTGATCGTAGGTCATACTCATCGTTTAAGCTCAAAATGGGGTTACCATTTTTTGTTTAAGCATTTTTGATGCATTCACATCTTGTTGAGCTGCTTTGACCTATGACTTGGGGTAAAGTTTCTCTAAGATGGAATAATATACCTTTGGTTGTGTTGATCTTGACCATGTAGTTGAACTTGTGTGGGATGCTCAAGGTTGATGTAGGCCATCAAGAGTTGATAGCACCACTTGTTGTTTGAGTTCATCTTCCTACATGGGTTAGTCTTGCAAGGAAGAGCACTTGTGTATACAAAATGACAATCACACTACTAGGAAAAGGCTAATTAGTGGCGCACCTATTTTGGCCATTAATGGCGCACTACAGGTGCGCCACTAGCATCACGCCACTAGTAATTTTTAGTAATGGCACACTGCGCACCTATAGTGCGCCATTACTATGCCTAGGGTCAATATGCTTAATCTCAAGTCAAATCGCACTCCGTGGTCAAACTTCCCGAAAGGTCACCCATCCTCACACTACTCCAGCCCAAGCACGCTTAACTTGAGAGTTCTATCCAACCCCAGCACCAGCTCACTTAACAGGCACTTGTTGATATATCTAGCATATCAATCCTATTAAACCTTGTTGATGTCTAGGACTTTGTTCATGTTCATGAGTGTGATGAAATTTTGAAAAAATAGTTCAAACTTCCGTTCATATTACGTATCATATTTTAAACATTTTTTCCAAAAAAAATTCGAAACTATTTTTTTCTGTTACTAGTGGCGCACCTAGCAAATGGTGCGCCACTACTAAGTTCGAATTTTTTTTCCATTTTCCCCCTCTAGATCTTAAAAGCCCCATATCTTTTTTCTGTTAGGTTTTTGCGGATTCTAAAAATCTTCAACGGGGTTCCCCCAATTGAATTCGGATGTAACTTTTCGAGTAGATGATTTTTCATATAAAAACTTTTTAATCCAAGTTCGTATGCAAAAGTTATGCCCATTTTACAAATTCCACAGAGATTTTGCGAATAAAGTCGAAATTCATATTTGTAAATTTTCCCAACAACTAGACCACATATAACATGGGAAAATTATTTTTTTTTGACATTTCCATCATTTTCTTTTATTTTTTTAAAACTGAAAAGGCGGTCCACGGGGGGGAGGGGGGGTGCTTTCGGTGGAAGTTTTGGGCAAAGTTAGTAATGGCGCACCGTAGGTGTGGTGCGCCATTACTAGTTTACTAGTTTGAAAAAAAATAAGAAAATTTGTTAGTTGTGGCGCACGGAGGGTGTGGTGCGCCATTACTAGTTAAAACTAGTATTGACGCACTATCCCCTGGTGCGCCATTACTAGTTTTGAAAAAAATTGTTAGTAGTGGCGCACCGAGGGTGTGGTGCGCACTATCCCCTGGTGCGCCATTAACAGTTTTGAAAAAAATTGTTAGTAGTGGTGCACCATGGATGTGGTGCGCCATTAGTATTTGGACACTAATGGCGTACCAACACATGGTGCGCCACTGCTATATAGCAGTGGCGCACCACATATGTGGTGCGCCATTAATGTCCATATTATCTATAGGTCTTTTCCTAGTAGTGTCATGAAACTTGATACCAAATGAAATTTTATATATAGAAATCGTCAAAGGATATGTTGAGTGGATTCATGCTTCCTTGTAATCAACAATAGTATTTTAGAGACTTGGTGATGTAGAGATTGCTCAAGATAAGTGTGACTTGTAACCTCATAGATTTAAGCTCATCCAAGTACCTACAAGGGTTAGATAACATGCAAGGGTACAAGTATAGATCCTAGAAATATGCTCTTCATCATAAGAGAAATATCAAGGATTAGTCATAAAGACAAGCTCATGCCTTGCATGTATCCAAATGGAGTTTCTACTCCAAGTTTCAGGCATCAATGATGTTCAATTCACCTCTCAAACAAAAAAATACTTTCTCATCAAGCGGGTTGGTGAATATATCCACCAATTGCTTATCGGTACGAACATGCTTAAGATTGATGTCTCATTCAGCAGGAACCGGGTCAAATTTGAACTGCAGCTGCCTCATAGTTTGCTCTTTATTTTTTTTCAAAAATCATTTCTAGGTACATAAGTATCTATTCAATCAGAGAAACATCAAAAAAAATTCAAGATTCAACCACTAGCTAGGAACAGTCAAGCCCGTCGTTTTGACCGCATTTTGAAACGGGCATAAAAAATTCAAAAAAAAAATCAAACATTGGATAACCTTCGCATTGTGTAATTATATGTGACCAAGTTTCCATGAAAAATAATAAACTTGTAATACGACAATTATTTTAAAAAAGTGTTCTCAGAAATGAGCTATCATGCGTGAAGATTCAGGGTTTTCAAGCCAAATGATCATTCTTATGGCCACATTCATGGCATAGTTTGTTCAAATGATCTAATATTGTGCACAAGGGTGTATATTGGAATTCCAAACAATGTTCCCTAAGGGAGTTTTTATTTTCTTTGCATAGAAAATTCATTTTCCATTTTCCGAGTGCCCGAATTGAGTTCTTTTTGTGAAGGACCTATCATATATTTGTTGCAAAATTGGACCAAAGCATTTTGATAAAATACTAGGCCATATTTAATGCACAATTGACAAACTGGTTGGGTGCCAAAAGTTTTGATCCACCTCTGGTTAAAAAGACAAATTCCTGCCGATTCAGTAGGAAGCGGGTCAAATTTGAACTGCAGCTACCTCATAGTTTTCTATCTATTTTTTCCAAAAATCATTTCTAGTTACATAAGTACCTATTTAATCATAAATACATGGTTTGGTGGCGATACATCAAGGTTTGGATGGTGGCCGAGGGCCCCAACTCTAGAGCGCGTAAACTCGCATGCCTGCCGCGTGGTCACCGCGTGACCGTGGCGTTGCCATGTGTTCTGGCGGCCTAGGCATGTCCAGTGGGTTAGGCACTCCCCAGGTAGGTGCTAGAAAGAAAATCACAACATAAGATTCTCACGAGGAGACTGATCGATGCTCAAACATGAATAAGCAGCCAAGTGTTTGATTAGCGGTACGGGAAGTGCACATGGCTAATGGGCATGAGTTTTGGCTGAGAATGATCAGTTACTAAGAAGACAGTCTTCACAAATTTTCAGCTCAAAAGGAGGATCCTAGGTGGTACTTGCTTTGCAAAGTACGACACTGGACATAATTACAAATGTTGAAGCTAGGCTCAAAATAATGAATGGATTGAGCTGACATTTGGAGGAGGATGGTTCTTTGGGCATAGGAAAGCACTGTAGAAAATGATACCATTTGGACATGCCAAAGTGGTACTTCCTTCACAAAGTTTTTTTTTCTGAACAGAATAGGAAAATGAATACTTTTTAATTATTTTTGAACTAGGCAAGGAAGGTTTTTTACATATTTGACGAAGATATGACCCAAAGAATTTATGAGATTTTTTGGGAATTTTGGGAATGATAGAAATATAGGCAAAACTGATGAGGTGGCGCCTAGTCATAGCAACCCACCACAATTTACAAGGTTAAGAACATCTATATTGGTCATGATCAGCTAGAAATAAGGCATCAGACCAGTGCTATCTGCTTTATGACCATTCGTGTAAGGAAATTACGACCTTTCTGAACAAAATGGTCGTTATAGTTTAGGGTTTGGAGCCCCCCGAACAGCTTTTGACCAATTGGTCTGAAACGGTCATAGATCTATGACCAATTCTTCCAGGGTCACTGATAGAAGGTCACTAGTTGACATATTTCTTGTAATGTGCGTGAGAGTTGAAAAAAGCTGAAGCGCGTTAAAAGGTATGAACCAATTGCTTGGCTGAAACCCAGGGTTGTGCATGATGGGAGTATTTTGTGTGACGAAAATGAAACATAGCCTAACTATATGATTTTGTAGGGATAAGCTTTCTTTGGCTATGTTATTTTGATAAGACATGATTGCTTGTTAGTATGCTCGAAGTATTACTATTTTTATGTCAATATGAACTTTTATCTTCAATCATTTGGATCTGAACATTCATGCCACAATAAAGAAAATTATGTTGAGAACTATGCTAGGTAGCATTCCACATCAAAAATTCTGTTTTTTATCATTTACCTACTCGACGATGAGCAGGAATTAAGCTTGGGGATGCTTGATACGTCTCCAGCGTATCTATAATTTTCAATTGTTCCATGCTATTATATTACTTGTTTTGGATGTTTAATGGGCTTTACTATACACTTCTATATTATTTTTGGGACTAACCTATTAACCGGAGGCCCAGCCCAAATTGCTGATTTATTGCCCATTTCAGTGTTTTGAAGAAAAGGAATATCAAACGGAGTCCAAACGGAATGAAACCTCCGGGAGTGTTATTTTTGGAACAAACGCAATCCAGGAGACTTGGAGTAGACGTCAAGGAAGCTTCGAGGTGGCCACGAGGGTCCAAGGCGCACCCTACCCCTTGGGGGCGCCCCCACCCTCGTGGGCCCCTCGTGGCTCCCCTGACCGACTTCTTTTGCCTATATATATCCATTTGCCCCCAAAACTTCCAAGAGCACCATAGATCGGGAGTTCCGCCGCCGCAAGCCTCTGTAGCCACCAAAAACCAATCGGGACCCTATTCTGGCACCCTGCCGGAGGGGGAATCCATCATCGGTGGCCATCTTCGTCATCCCGGCGCTCTCCATGACGAGGAGGGAGTAGTTCACCCTCGGGGCTGAGGGTATGTACCAGTAGCTATGTGTTTGATATCTCTCTCTCTCTCACTCGTGTTCTTGATTTGGCACGATCTTGATGTATCGCGAGCTTTGCTATTATAGTTGGATCTTATGATTTTTCTCCCCCTCTGCTCTCTTGTAATGGATTGAGTTTTCCCTTTGAAGTTATCTTATCGGATTCAGTCTTTATGGATTTGAGAACACTTGATGTATATCTTGCATGTGCTTATCTGTGGTGACAATGGGATATTCACGTGATCTACTTGATGTATGTTTTGGTGATCAACTTGCGGGTTTAGTGACCATGTGAACTTATGCATAGGGGTTGGCACACGTTTTCGTCTTGAATATCCGTTAGAAACTTTGGGGGACTCTTTGAAGTTCTTTGTGTTGGTTGAATAGATGAATCTGAGATTGTGTGATGCATATCGTATAATCATACCCACAGATACTTGAGGTGACATTGGAGTATCACTACTAGCGAAAAGGCTAGCAGCAGCGCAGGTTTTAGGTGTATCAGTAGCGCGGGGAGAGGCGCTACTAATAAGGCGCTACAGCTAACAGATAGCAGTAGCACGTGCTCACCGGCACTATTGCTACACAAGTGTTGCAGCAGCGCGGTTAGTGGAAGCTCGCTACTGCTAGTAGCTCTAGCGCGCTTTGCCCGGACACGCTACTGCTAACGCGGCGCTGCTGCTAACTTTTATACACTTGCTACTGCTAATTTAAGTAGTTTTTTGTTTTTTTGGCATATTTGTTTTGTATTTGAACAGGCTTTATAGAAGAATCTTTAGCACATAGAAATGTCATCATGATACATATACAAATGCCTGCGAGACCACAAATGTAATCATAGCATATACATACAAATAGTCTCATCATAATGATCATCCAACACAAAGTGGTATCTTGTCATCATCTCGAAAATAGCGATACATGCAAGTCTCGAATACTTGCAACTACAACAACGTCATCCATCTAAACAAAGGTATATGCAAGAAGAGCTATCACTATGAGTGAGAGCGGAACTATGCAGTACATGAGGTGGCGGTTACGAGTCCTCGCGCTAGCGTGAACCTCAAGTAACTAGCTTCTCCTTCTTGTGCGCTTTTGAAGCCTTTTATGGCTGGCACCGTGAACCCATTCACTTGCGCCGACACTCATGCCACTCGTTGTACACCCGGAACCTTCCCTTTGTACATGACATAGCAATTCCATCTCGCCATCAAGAAACTAGGTACCTGTTACAGATGCATGTTCATGAAGAGGATGTACAATCATATATATGCAACAAAATATACTAGAGCAACACCGAAAAAGAAAGGGTTAGCAACTAGATGCAACATACAGTACGCAAATTAATTAACTAGAGGTACGCAGGTCATCGTACGCAAACTAACAAAGTAGCGTTACGCAAGTTCGGCAGGGACCATGGACAGCACGAAGTTTCATTGCTATAAAAAGTATTCAAGTTCAACCGACACATATTATCATCATCGACATCATAAATCACTAGAAGTTCCATCCTTCCATATCATCGAGGATGAACCCTAGCTTCTTGAATGACGTGAGGTCTAGACGTTGCATGCCTATGTGAGTTCGGACGTCAGCTCGCGATATAGGGCCGTGGTGGAACATCCCCTTCTCATCGATGACTTCTTTCATGATGATCGTCGCAATGTCGCTTTGGATGCGAAAGAAGTCATCTCTAAGTTTATAATCTGCTTCTCCATGAGATTCTAGCCACTTGTGGATATGATCATCATTTTTGCTATTCATGCGAAGCTTTTGGTGATCCGTGTTGAACTGAATCATGAGATGGACGATGTAGAATCCATCCTTCTTGCTTCATTTTGGGACATGGATGCAGGAGAAGTTAGTTTTATGCGCGAAACCCATCTTCTTGTTCCTTTGTTTCCTGATCTGCACGTGGCCACCTCTAAAGCTGAAGCCTTGGAGAGCATCATCTAGAATATTCATTATGTGGGTGTACTCTTTTTTCTCGTAGTCTCTGGAAGGGTCAAAAAACACGGCGTGGAAGACTTGCGGGTAAAGAACGATAAGGACGGCGCACCCGTTTCTGCGGGAAAAAGACACCTCAACTTATTCCCCATATGAGAGAGAAGGAATGATTGAAATGCACGAAAGGGTTGTCTGGAACTGACTTACTTTGGATGATAAGGCACGAGGACAATTTCCCGGTCCTTATTCTGTACCATGAAGTTTTGGAGGTACTCCCTAGCAGTTTCATGCTCAAAGTCGCCGAGACTCAAGAAAGACTCGTGCATGTAGTACGGATCCGCCACACACATTTGCGAAACTTCTTCACTCTTCATGACGGAGCTCATATGTAGCGCAAAAAGGCGGATGATTGTAAAATCGAGCCGCCTTGTTAGAAACATCTCAAAGATATGGTCAAACTGCAGGAAGAACACCTCCGCGGGCCGTGTGTTGACGTAGCACTTCCCCTCAGGCACACGAGCTGCGTATGTCGGATATCCTGGATCCTTTGAGGCTAGTAGGCTTTTCTCAGTCGACAACACATGGTCGTGCAGTCTCCTGAGATCCCATGATAGTGCCTCCAGCGGTTTCGGCGGTAGCATCGGCTCTCCTATGAGATGGAACATGACCGCACCTTTCACGGGTACACGCTCTTCAAAATGCATCGTCTGGCTGCTATGTGCTCTGGCTTGTTTGGAGGCAGTTATCTTCCCCGATCTCTTCCTCTCCTTTTTCTTGGGCACACCTTCCAGACCCTTCCTTAACCCCTGCCCCAGTGTTCCCAGGCTAAGTATTGTACGACCCTCGCGTCCGGCTAGTTGAGCCTGTGTTGAAGCGGCATCTTCAGGCGTGTCCTGTGAGGATTTCATGAAGAGAGACTTTTTGCAATCCCTGCTACGACCCTGCTCGGGCATATCATCCATATCCTCATTAGCAAGCTGATAGCCTAATTCGTCATATGGTTGACTCATCATATCTATGTCACAGTCATACGCATTTGTATTGAGGAAATCCATAGGGTCGACCTCCGTCTCATCATCCATTCTCTGTTCTACAAGAGAAATTACATCAGCCAGTACTATTGCACCCCCTTCATCATGTCGTCCGCCGCTCTCACCCGACACTACAGGAGCTGGTAATTGCATAGGCGGGGTGGTGGTCTTGGCACATGCTTGTTGATGTGTGGTTATTGGTGTGCTCTCGGCCGGCTCCAGACGAATAAGATTCTTCGGCCATAGCAGCACCCAACCCTTGCAGCTTCCAATCCGCGGCGGGGTCTCGTTGTCCGCTCCCACATGTTGTACTGGAGGAGGCAAATCCTTGTGCCCCGATTTCACACTGGTCAAGCTAACCCTGAAGTGCCCAGTGGGGATCAACTGGTTGTGGAACGTGGGTTGCGAGGGGTCCATTATCATCCCCTTTCCCACGTCCACCTTCTGGCCTTTGATCAAGTAGAATATGGTGCATGGGGTTTCTTTCGTCTGCAAACACATATGTCTGTGGCGTAGAACAACCGAAAGGCAACAAAAATGGAATATTATATGTATATATATGTTGGTGCGACATGTAATTACCGTGACGGCGTCGAGCTCAGCCAAAGACGAAGGCCCACCTAGCGCGCCTAACACTGAGGACGAGCTGCTATGAGCGGGAGCGACTGCGAGAGGAGGCCCAGTTGTGTGAGCAAGTGATGGTGCGATGGTGTTGTTGTTCATGGAGTTGCTCCCGACGAAACTGGGCAACGGGAAATCATGTACCGTATTGTCTGGATTTTCCTTCGTCCAGTTGATGATAACTGGAACCAAGTTAGTAGCAAAATCATTTATGCAGGCGATTCTGATTGCATTGATTTTCTTTGTAGCAACTCATATTTGTCGCCGGCTGCTTTTTCGCGTCCTCGGCTGCTTTTTCTCGACCGCAAGCTTCACCTTCGCGTCGATGTCCGCTGACTAAACTTCTTTTTCGCTTCTTGGCCACCGGCCCTCGTTGTAAACACCTTCCACGTGGCGCCGTCTCGGCGCCGTGCACATGACCATATTGCGGCCGCTGGCCCAAAGGGAGTCCCTTAAGTTCGTTCAAGGCCCGGTTGAGAGGGTTGTCCCACTTGGGCCTCATCAGAGAAGTAGGGCTTTCGGCCGCAAGCTGGTGTTGCTTCTCTAGTAGTCTAATCAATTTCATCGTGATCTTGTCTGTGTAAAAGACCTTTTTCTCCTTGTCCCACTTGTAGCGGGCCCTGATGAAGTCACGCTCCAAGGGGTTGGTGAACATCGCGAAGGGGTCAGGAGACCAGCGGCTTCACGCCCGCGTCCTCCTTATCCCATATGGGCCTTTTCTTGAGGTAGCCACGGCTTTGAGGCAATGCTTCCCGTGTTCCTTTGCTTTGAAGGCTCTTGAATTTCGCAGCCTTAGCCTTGGCTGCCTCGGTAGCGCAAGTGTCCTTGAACTTTTCGAACTCCTCTTCCGTAAGTGTCGGATTTTCCTCCAGAATCTTGGACAGGGGTTCATCAGCCTCAATAGCTCGTTTCACCCTCCCTTTCCAGGAGGCCAAAATCATTGCTGAACATACCCATGGCGTGATTGTTAATCCTTTTCATCTTCGGATCATCCAACGGTTGTTCTATGTTATCATCCCGGTCGGGGAACTTGAATCTCTTGTGCAACTTCCTTAGGAGCAACTGCGTCAAATGTTCTTTACTCCTTAGGTCATCGTCGTTGATGCTCGCGCATTCCCGTAGGATGCATCCTACTTGGTTCCCATAGCACTTGCGAGGTTCTTCCGGCTCTAATGGCTCAAACTTGCTAGGTGCCATCTTTGTGATCACAAGTCGTCCAATCCCTAGTTTGTTAGGTTTTCGTATAAACCCCTCGGGGCACCCATGCAAAGGGTTTGACCTTGATAGATTTAGACACAACCTTGAGAGGAGAGGAGAGCTAGCACTGCCTCTTCCTCCTCCTCTCGCCAAACAGCTCAAGGAGCCTCTTGTAGCTACTTGTTGATCTAGTGATCATGCGGAGACCCCGCAGAGCAGGACTAGGGGTGTTATCTCCACGGAGAGCCCCGAACCTGGGTAAGATCCGCCGGCGTGCATGTCTTCGCCTTATCCCGTTTCCAGGCACCGGCGACATCTTATTGGCTCCCACTATGATAAGCCACCCGTTGGCATATGTCGCACCAACCACCCGACATTTGGCTCCCACCGTGGGGCCAAGTGCACCGTCGTCCGGAGACCTGCTCTGGACGGGAACCCTTTTCCTCCCCAGCGAGCGTAGCCAGCCCGGCACGCCCGATGGCTCTTGCCCCAATGCGCTGCGAGGTGTCAATGACGCCTGCGTGGCGAGCTGCCTCGCCAATCTCCTTGGCAAGGTTTGCATGTCCGACGAGCCCGCATCCGATGTGGGCACCAGCTGCCTCGAGAGCCGCCTTGTCAGCCTCCTCGACCAACTCCACGTCTCTTGTGAGCCTGCTGTGGATTTGGAGTCGGTCGGTTCCACCGACCCGATGCTTGTCGACTCCAACACTGCATCACTCGACGCTTTCCCTACCAACGTGGTGGTCTTCGACGATCCTCTCCCGCGAGCCGACAGTGGCGTCAACACCGTCACTGAGGTGCTGGTCATCAGCCACGGAGTCGCCTCCGGCAAGAACACCACGACGCCCTACAAGCGGCACTGCAGGACTTGTCCGTCCCCATCCCGGCCGACGCCGACACCGAGGCGCTGGAGGCTCGCCGCCTTGCCCTTGTCGCGGTGGGCCAGAAACTAGCCACCATGAGACGCCTCACCGAGGCCCACCAGCGTGAGATTGACAGCGCCGCCTTTGGAACGCCACCTCCTGATGGACCGAGCCGTGCCGGCGTTGTCCAGAAACACGGCGTAGCCATCGCCGACATGCTGGGGGCAGAACGCCCAGTCTACGCCACGCCTCTTGAGAACCTACGCGCCGCCTAGTCGGTCGTATACGAGCTGAACGGTGTAGGGGCCGATGAGCTCCCCTACATGACCAGGCGAATCCAGCAGCTGACCGACGCGGTCGTGAAGCTGCATGAAGCCGGCGTCCGCGCCGAGATCCCTCCCCCATGCAGAGAGCACGACGCAACATCGCGTACGCCAACCGCGGGCGGAGCCCGCGCGAGGCAGGAAAAGGAGCTAGCTGCCAGCCGCAGCCGGACTCGAGCCACTATCGAGCGCGACGCAGAAGGCCGCCCTCGAGCCGTGGAGCGACGAGGCGATCCACTTCCTCCTCCACCTCGCGTGGAGAGATATCCCACCCCGCCGCCTGTCACGCACCCGACTCTCAGCGGCCGACTAGGTCACCGCGAAGGAGTCGACGAAAACAATGCCCGCCATCGAATCGACCACCTTGCGTGATCCCTGGCGTTAGAAGAAGAAGATGATGTCGGCCCGCCTTGCTTCGGCTCCCGCATCCGCGACGAGCCCTTCCCCAAAGGGTTCTCGCTCCCAAGAGACATGCCCAAATACAACGGCTCCGTGAAGCCGGAAGATTGGTTGATTGACTACTCCACCGCAGTTCGCATTGCGAATGGCAATAGGCGTGTTGCCGTAAAATACGTCCCCCTAATGCTCCAGGGCACGACACGCACCTAGATCAATAGCCTCAAGCCCTACAGCGTCAACAGCTGGCTCGACTTCACGAAAGCCTTCATCCGCAACTTCACCAGCACCTACAAGCGGGCTCCCAAGCCCCGGCAGCTCTCCTTGTGCGTACAAGGACCCAACGAGTCAACTCGTGACTACCTTACGCGTTGGGCCGAGCTCCGAAACTCCTGCGAAGGGGTGCACGAGGTCAAGCAATAGAGTAATTCACGGCCGGGTGCCGAGAAGGCACCCTCCTCAAGCACCGACTCCTCTGCGACGAGCCGACTACCCTCGACGAGCTGCTGATCATCGCGGACAAATATGCCACAACCGACTCCTGCATGAAGACCGAGCTTTGAGTCGACGCTTCCGGGAAGGTGCTTGCGCCAGCTCCCAAGACGCCGGCTGGAGAGTCCACTCGGTGCCCGTACCAGAACGACAACAAGCGCAAGGCTCCGATGTCGACTTCCGCCAGTCGGCAAGTAGCCACAGTCGAAGACGAGCAACCTGAGGGGCGGCCTGCGCCCAAGAAGCAGAAGGGCGGCAGGCCGTCTTGGCAGCCGGCTTTCTCCTATGAGCAAGCACTTGATGCCCCCTGCAAGTTCCACAGCGGCGCGAAAGCCTCCAACCACACCACTTGGAAGTGTCATTGGCTCACGCGAATCTCCAAAGGCGAGGGACTGGTGCCGCCTCCGCCTGCTGGTCAGCCGCCTCCGGCTCCGCAATAGCCGGACGCTCGGCCAGCAGTAGGAGCCGTCCACGACGAGTTCCCTGAAGAGCATGCCGCCTATGTCGGCTTTACGAGCCAATCAGAAGATCGGCGAAGTCGGCATCGATAACACCAAGAAGTCAATGCGGTAGCATCTAACAACCCCGAGTGCATGCACTGGTCGAAAAGCCTATCAGTTGGAGCCGGGCCGATCACCCAGAGGTGATGCCATCACCCGGCTCTTATGCAGTGGTCTTGGATGCCACCCTCGCAACGGATCGGCGGGCTGCCCGATTCTCCCGCGTGCTGATAGATGGCGGAAGCAGCATCAACATACTGTACCATGATACCATGGAGAAGCTGAACGTCAAGACAAGGCAGCTCACGCCGAGTCGGACCATGTTCCATGGCATTGTACCCGGCCTGTCTTGTGCTTCAATCGGCAAGATCAAGATATACGTCCTCTTTGGAGACAAAGATCATTTCCGCAGAGAAGCAATATGGTTCGAGGTACTGGATCTGGAGAGCCCTTACCACGCGCTGCTTGGCCGACCAGCGTTGGCCAAGTTCATGGCTGTACCACACTATGCCTACCTCAAGATGAAAATGCCGAGTTCCAAGGGCATCATCACCATATTCGGAGACTACAAGAAATCCGCCGAGTGTGCGGCTGCTAGCAGCCGACTGGCCGAGTCCCTCGTGATTGCTGAGGAAAAGAAGATGCTAGACCGAGTCGTGGCCATGGCCAGCAAACAGCCGGCCTTGACCCCCAATTCAAAGGAATGTGAGGCTCAGTGTTCTTTCCAGCCGGCCAAAGAAACCAAGAAGATACCTCTGGACCCGGAGCACCCGGAGAGATACGCGGTCATCGGAACCGGCCTTGACAGCAAATAGGAAAGCGAGCTCGTCGATTTCCTCCGTGAGAATCTGGACATCTTTGCATGGTCTCCCAAAGACATGCCGGGTGTCCCGATGGATTTCGCCGAGCACAAGCTACGTGTCCGGAAGGACGCCAAGCCAGTCAAGCAGCCCTTGCGCCGCCTGTCAGAGGAAAAGAGAAGAGTAGTCGGAGAAGAGATAGCCTGGCTTCTGGCAGCCGGCTTCATCGTGGCGGTTTTCTTCCCCGAGTGGCTTGCCAACCCGGTCCTGGTGCTGAAGAAGAACAAGCAATGGCGCATGTGTATTGACTACACCAGCCTCAACAAAGCCTGCCCCAAGGATCCTATTGCCCTGCCAAGGATTGATCAAGTGATAGACTCCACAGCCGGATGCGAGCTGTTGAGTTTTTTGGATGCTTACTCAGGCTACCACCAGATAAAATTGGATCCGGCTGACCGCCTGAAGACCGCCTTCATCACACCATTAGGAGCTTTCTGCTACCTGACTATGACATTCGGCTTGAGAAATGCCGGTGCCACTTTTCAGCGTTGCATGCAGAAATGCCTCCTCAAGCAACTCGGCAGAAATGCCCACGTCTATGTAGACGATATTGTGGTGAAGATGGAGAAGCGCGGCACCCTGCTGGAAGACCTCAAAGAGACGTTCGAGAACTTGCGCCGGTTTCAGATCAAGCTTAATCCGGAAAATGCGTGTTCGGAGTGCCAACCGGCCAGCCCCTAGGCTTTTTGGTCTCCGAACGCGGCATCGAGTGCAACCCGGTGAAGACCAAGGCTATAGAGAGAATGGAGATTCCTGCCAAGCTAAGAGATGTCTAGAAATTTACCGAATGCTTGGCCTCCCTCAACCGCTTCATCAGTCGGCTTGGGGAGAAGGCCCTCCCACTCTACCGACTCATGAAGAAGTCCACTCACTTCGAGTGTAACGACCAAGCAGATCAAGGTTTCCACGAGTTAAAAAAGACGCTGTCCACGCCGCCTGTCCTGGCGGCACCAACCGAGAAAGAGCCCATGCTCCTTTACATCGCCGCCACTAGCAGAGTGGTCAGCACTGTCATCGTGGTTGAACGCCCGGAAGAGGGCCGAGTTCAGCCAGTCGAGAGGCTGGTCTATTACCTGAGTGAAGTACTATCTGCATCAAAGCAGAACTATCCACACTATCAGAAGATGTGCTATGGCGTGTACTTCGGCGCCAAGAAGCTCAAGCCCTACTTCCAGGAGCACCCCATCACAGTCGTATGCACTGCCCCGCTAGCCGAGATCATAGGCAGCCGGGATGCATCCGGCCGGGTGGCCAAATAGGCCATTGCGTTGGCCCCCGTATACGATCTTCTATCAGCCTCGCACCGCCATCAAGTCCCAAGGATTGGCCGACTTCCTCGTCGATTGGGCCGAGACCCAGTACCTGCAACCTGCGCCCGACTCCACCCATTGGCGGATGCACTTTGATGGATCCAAGATGCGCACCGGCTTGGGAGCCAACATCGTCCTCACCTCTCCCAAAGGCGACAAGCTCAGATACACACTGCAAATTCATTTTGCCGCCTCCAACAACGTGGCCGAGTACGAGGCGCTCATACACGGACTCCGGC
The DNA here is from genome assembly GCA_021437245.1 of Aegilops speltoides. Classification (NCBI taxonomy): domain Eukaryota; kingdom Viridiplantae; phylum Streptophyta; class Magnoliopsida; order Poales; family Poaceae; genus Aegilops; species Aegilops speltoides. The sequence goes on from CM038145.1 coordinate 120,714,744, forward strand.
TAGCCAAAGAACTCGGCATCCGCCAGATCCTATGTTATGGCGACTCAGACTTGGTAGTCCAATAATCATCCGTCTACTGGGACGCCAAGGACGTAAACATGGCGAGCTACCGCTTCCTCGTTCAGCAACTCTGCAAGGGTGCGAGTTCCTCCATGTGCCACGAGCCGACAACGAGCAAGCAGATGCCCTGGCGCGAATAGGCTCCACCCGGCAAGCTATACCAACCGACGTCTCCCTCCAACGCCTCCTTAAGCCGTCTGTCAAACCGGCTCCGGAGTCTGATTCCATCTTCGTGCCGCCTGACCCCGACGCAGTCGAAGCCGGCTTGGGGAACCAAGCGGCCGGCTCGGGGACTGCTGTAGTCATACCCGGCCCGGGGACTTCGGAGCACGGCTCGGGGACTACTTCAGTCAGCCCGAGGACTGGATCAACACCACAGGCGGTGGCCGACTCCAACCCTTCACCACCCAGCCCACCCACCCTGGTTGTGGTAGCCACCCTGACAACAGAAGAAGTCACAACTCCATCATGGGCCCATCCCATCCTCAAATTCCTGATTAACAGGGAGCTGCCAACTGATGAGATCTCGGCAAGACAAGTCCAATGCCGAGCCGGAGCTTACACAATCATGAACCGAGAGCTTGTTAGGCGCAGTGTCACTGGAGTTTTCTAGCGCTGCGTCGAGCCAGAGAAGGGCATAGAAATCCTCGAAGATATACACCAAGGCGAATGCGGCTACCACGCAGCCTCAAGATCACTCATCGCCAATGCTTTCCGCCATGGTTTCTTTTGGCCGATTGCTTTGGACAATGCCAAGGAACTAGTCAAACACTGCAAAGGGTGCCAAGTCTTCAGCTCCAAGAAACACCTGCCGGCTTCTGCACTCAAGACCACCCCCCTCACTTGCCCCTTTGCCGTGTGGGGGTTGGATATGGTGGGCCCATTCAAGACGACACGCGGTGGCATGACACATCTTCTTGTCGCCGTGGACAAATTTACCAAGTGGATTGAAGCGAAGCCGATCAAGAAGCTCAATGGGCCGACTGCCGTAACATTCATCGCAGATATCACAACCCGGTACGGCGTACCGCATAGCATCATCACCGACAATGACACGAACTTCGCCAAGGGGGCATTGGCACATTTCTGCGCAACTCACGGCATCCGACTGGACTTAGCATCCATTGCCCACCCGCAGTCTAACGACCAAGTCGAACGAGCAAACGACCTCATCCTCTCTAGCATCAAGCCTCGACTAGTTGTGCCGCTGGAGCGTTCGGCCGGCTATTGGCTCGACGAGCTGCCGGCCGTCCTCTGGAGCTTGCGCACTACTCCAAACAAGTCAACCGGCTTTACTCCTTTCTTCCTTGTATATGGCACCGAGGCCGTCATCCCGACTGACATTGAGTTCGACTCACCTCGGGTCACCATGTACACGGAAGCGGAGGAAAAGGAAGCACGAGAAGACGACGTCGACTTGCTGGAAGAGAGCCGGCTGTTAGCCCTCAGCCGGTCTGCCATCTACCAGCAAGGTCTACGACGTTACCACAGCCGGAAAGTCAAGCCGAGATCGTTATAAGAGGGCGACCTTGTGCTCCGGCTGATCCAGTGAATAGCCGGCCAGCACAAGCTCTTGGCCCCTTGGGAAGGCCCATTCGTCATCAGCCGAGCCCTAGGCAACGACTCCTACTACTTGATCGACGCACAAAAGCCGAAGGCATGCAAAAGGGATGATTCCGGCAAGGAGTCAGAACGACCATGGAACACCAATCTCCTCCGAAGATTTTATAGTTAAAATTCAGTATGTACCACGCTACCTTCTTTACTAAGTATGAGACAACGGGCTCCCCGAGGAGTACTCGGGGACTACCCTCTTTTATCTATGAATCATGAGTATCATGCCCATGTTTATGTTATCACACCCATTTTTTCATCCGGCACCGGGTCCGATTAGTCGGTGTCAGGACCCCGACTCAATGCCACATCGATCTAGCATGTAACACATCATATCACTTTGCGGCCTCACGCACGGTATCCCAGCGGGTGTCGCCTTACCTTTGCCCGGGACCGTTTGCACCTTTTGGCACACGTATATGATAGTGTCGCTAGCATCCATATGAAAAGGAGCCCGGGCTGACATGGCTAGTCGTAAACCCAAAGTGGCACAGACTTACGAGGACAGCATCCATGACCCGAGATCGAACGTGTCGGTCATCAATGAATGAATCCGGCCTGTAGCACTTGGGCTAGCAGACTCGTAAACCGGCTGTGGCGGCTAACAGGACTCCGTACTCAACGCGTGACATTTCCCGGCGATGCATACCTGAGATCGAAGAAGGACACATGCCGCCAGCCTAAGTGTTCCGAGCAAAGAGCAAGCTACCATGGCTCGGTGGAAACACTAGGAGACATTTCCGTAAGAGAGGCTACTAAAGATAAACAACTAGATAGTCGATCCCACACATACCAAGCATTTCAATAACATACACACAATATGCTCGATATGTGCAAATACAACATGGCATCACAACATGACTCTACGACTCAAGTATTTATTCAATAGGCTCCGAGGAGCGAGATATTACAAACAGGGGTCTCATGACCCAACATTCAGAGCATACAAGTCAAAGCACACGCGGAAGCTTAACATGTCTGAGTACAGACATCTACAAATGAAAAAGGCTTAGAAGCCTGACTATCTACCAGATCCTGCCGAGGGCACAAGATCGTAGCTGAGGTAACAAGCTAAGCGTCAAGTCCACGTGGAACTACTAGCGAGACCAAGTCTCTCTGCAAAAACATAAAATAGGCAAACGTGAGTACAAATGTACCCAAAGAAGACTTACATCGAACTAACTACATATGCATCATTATCAACAAAGGGATGGTGGGGTTTAACTGCAGCAAGCCAGCTTTGACTCGTGGCTAACCTGAACTACGATTGCCAAGAACTCTTTGAGGTGGCGCTGCGAGTCCACATATTCACCATATCAATACACCACTATGGATCCGCTCCGCCTCCCTACGAGAACGCCATCCATAGAACTCACGCTTATCTTGCGTATTTTAGAGTATCCACTTTCACTTGTCTATGAACTATGCAAGGGTCCAAGCTTCCATATCCGAGGAATCCGGCTATTCAATAGATAATGATAACCCCGCAGGGTGTACTTCTTCACACACGCTCTTGCCACTTATTGCCCTGTACACGTCATGTACCTCGGCAACCTTCAAGCGGAAGCCAGCGAGGGAGTCGGCCACGACCTACCTAAACACTCAAGTCTCGTCCAGGTTTATCGCCTATTCGGGTTCCATCCGCAAGGAGATCCGGCCGGGTGTCGCTCACGGCCCCAAACGATGTGTGCAGGGTTCCCGAGCCCACCATCCGGTGCCACTCGGTACACCAGCCACGTGTGCCTAGTCTCCCAAGCCCACCTGCCGGGTGCCACTTGGTAGAAAAATAGCACTACCTACAAACACCGAAACTAGTTGCAACTCCCGGACAGAGAACAAGGGTGATTAAGAAGCCGAGAGGGCTTGGGCGCCGGAGCCCAATGTGTGGTAGTAACTGTTCATGGATCACAAACACAGAACTCAGTTCCTGAGGACGGCTGCAATGAGACAACCCACCATGTACTCCTACATGGCATCTCACCGCTACCTTTACCAAATCGTGTTCACACACTTAGCTCATATACAGTAGGACATGTTCACACACCTCTGATTCATCCCTGATGAATCAGACCTGACACAACTCTAAGCAATAGCAGGCAGGACAAACAAGCATGAATGAGTAGGCACATCAGGGCTCAAACAACTCCTACTCATGCTAGTGGGTTTCATCTATTTACTGTGGCAATGACAGGTCATGCAGAGGGTAAAGGGGTTCAACTACCGCAGCAAGTAACAGTTGTATCGTTGTTGTCCTAATGCAGTAAAATAGAGCAGGAGCGAGAGAGTGGGATTGTATCGGAATGAACAAGGGGGTTTTGCTTGCCTGGCACTTCTGAAGATAATATAGTTCTTCATCGGTGTCATCGAACTCATCGTCGAGACACCGTCTACCGAGAGGGGACAGATACCGGCAACAGAGAAGAAATACAATCAATGCAATGCACAATATGATGCATGATCATGGCATGGCAATATGCTGTGATTTGAGCTAATGCATCTAGCTATGATTTAAATGAAGTTGGTTTGAATACATGATCCAAATTCAAACTCCATATATGATTATTTAAATGCCCTTTATTTGTTTTGTCCAAAACAGAGGACAAACATTGTTCAAACATGCATGAAAATGGTACAGATGGATTCCTTGAATTTTTCTGATAATTTTTCATATATAAATTATTTCAATCTGAGCTACGGTTGAATTTCTATGAATTTTTGAAGTTTAAATCATTTTCTCGAATTTCTGATTTATTTTAAAACCGTAAAATGATTAATTGCGACCACCGACGCCGTGGCGTCAAGAGGTCAACTAGGCGCCTCCAGGTCAAACCTGACCATGGGGCCCATACGTCGATGTCTCGATTAATTAACGAAGTTAATTAGCCCTAAGCTAACACTAACTAATATGTCGCCAGGTGGGCCCACATGTCGCCGAGTCGGTGGGTTAACCGAGTTAATTAGCGCTAACTAAACTAACATAATTAGACAGGGCTCGCCCACACGCCGCTGACCCAGGGGTCAAATCCTGGTCAACCGGGCAATCCCGCCGCGCCGAGTCGCCGGCGAGGCCCGAGCAGTGGCGGCCGTCGGAACACGCCACAGTGAGCACGGACGAGGCCGTGCTTGGGCTCGTTGGAGAGCCCTTGCTCCCGCGCATCTAGTGGTGGTGGTGTCCGGGCCTGGGGTGGCCGGGAACGTCGCCGGCGACGACCTTGGCGGTCGCCGGAGCTCGGACGAGCTCGGGGTCGTCGCTAGGAGGCATGGCAGGAGATGCGGAGCGGTTCTGCGGGCTCCTGGGGACACGGCGAGTGTGGTGACGCGCTCGGAGTCGAGCCATCGTGGCTGTGGCCACGGCGGCGACGTGCGGTGGCGGCGGCGGGTGCGGTTGCAAGCGGGGCGATAGCTACGGCGCACGAGGGGAAAAACGGAGAGGGGAAAAGGGGCAGGGGCTCACGGCGGTTGCGACGAGGCGAACGGAGAGCTCGGGGAAGCGTCGGAGCAAACGCGGCGGCGATGGCGATCTCGGCGGACCGAGGTTGAAGAAGACGGCGTGGCTGACGTTCGAGGGCGTCCGGCGTCGAGTGAGTCGACGGGGAGGACGAGGGCGTCGAGGCGGAGGCCATGGACACGTCGGCGAGGCGAGGGCTGGCCGGTGGCCGCGGTGGTTCTAGTCGGCGGCGACGGTTGCACTCGGTGGTTGCGCGCGAGGGAGCCAGAGGAGGAGAGGGGCTCGGGGAGAGAGTGAGAGGGGACCGGGGGGCGTGGCGTCGCAGGAGGGATCCAGGCGCCGGGGATGCAGGCAGGCAGGGTGGAGGTGGCCGGGCGCGTGCTGCACATGTGTGCCCTGCCTGCTCGTCCCCTCCCGGCAAAGGAGGAAGACGACAGCTGGGAGCGGAGGTGGGCTGGGCGGCCAGCAGAGAGGCCGCCGCATGTAGGTGGGCTGCTCTGTAAGCTACTGTAAGTTCTCTTTCCTTTTATTAATTATTTCAGTTTTCTATTATTCAGAAATTTTAGGGCTTTATTAAAAATACTCAGGCAGTTTCAAAAATCATGAAACTAATCATGGCTACTGCTTAGAATATAACCAACAGTAAACATTTTAGTTTATGAATATTTGAGCATTTCAAATATTTTATAGTATTCAAATGCCCAAATGAAAATACCATATGATTTAATTCAGAGCCCAAATATGTCATGGAAAATGTGTAACACCTCTGGTTATGGTTCTAGCATTTCCCAGGATGATGAACATTTTTTAAAGCCATTTGGAAATCAATGAAAATATTTTAGTTGAACCTAGTGAATTCCTTTGATGCTAGGGTTTAGGCAATCCCCATTTCAAGTTTCATAAAATTTAAACATGATGCATGGATGATAAAGCAAAGACAAGCAAGGCCTGAACTGGGGATGTGACAGCTCACCCCCACTAAACAAGAATCTCGTCCCGAGATTCAAAACGTGAGGTAAGAAGACAAAGGGACACATGCTATTACAATCTTCACCATCCAACTGTCTTTCTCGAGGATGCTGATTCAGTGCTCCAATTGATCTTGACGTCTTGCTTTGAGAACTACATCCAACATGACGATGAGAAGAAGGGAAGGATCTTGGAAGAATCGATCTTCTTGAGGTTCGAGCAACTTAGGATCATCTCAAGGATCGCAAGATCAACTCACGAGAATGAGGCGAGAAACATCTCTTGAGCTGAGAGGCAAGACATGCTTCGGAAGGACAAGACATAATTTGACGAGGTTTCAGAGTAGCGAGGAACAATTACTATGATCCCATAACGGGGCACCTTGGGAGAGGTGACTTGTAGAAATATCCTCTTAAGTGGCAAAAAGAATTACATTTGATTCAAAGATCATTGAAACTCTTTATACCAGCCTAAGGCAATTCATAGTCGATCAGTTGAAGGGGTCCGAGAGAATGACATTCTCGGGCGTAATGGATGATGTGGATTACCTTGTTGAAAACAACACAAGGGATGATTTTAGTAACTAGGGGAAGCTGAACAGTAGAGGGTGAGTCCACTGTTTTGAAAGTTATAGCATAACCGAGGAAATTGAGAGCAATCCTAGTTAGTAACTACGATTGCACCTAATGCTTGTGCGTGCTCTCAAGAACTTGAGCATTTCCATATTCATCAAGGTTTTACCAACATCCGGTCAAGGGTGCTGACAACACAACATACTACCATGATGAATTGTGATGGACGATGCAAATACAAAGAAAGATAACACCTTCTCAGATTTCACCTTAGCGAGGCCAAGGGGACAAAACCTGGAGGATTGACCGAGAGACATTTAGCACTCCGCTTCTAATGTTCTCCTTGATGTGCTAGCATATCCCATTCATTGATATGGTTTGATATCTAGAACATCAAGTAACAGGTCGGACTTCGGGAGCACAAAAATCATAAAGCACATAAATAGGGAATCATTCCTATGAAGTCCTTATGGAGAGGTGGCCAACTTCTCAATCAAGATACTACAATAACAGGTCTTCCGGTTGGGTGTGTCGGCCACGACATTCACTTTACCGGTTACAGAGAGACCAATAATATAATTCTTGGGAAATGTTCCAACCATCATATCTGCCTGAGATTCAGATCTGGTTGGTGTCAGAATAATCCAGACTCATCGAGTCTAGAAAAAAAAATGAAAGTTTGCAACACAAATCGACGAGATGACGTCGCGAGATTCTTGGGAAATGAACTACGATAGCAAGCTCCAAAGCATGAGCTGGTTCTGCTACAAACCTGTGAACACGTTGTCCCAGACAAACATGATCCCATGGTAGTCTTACAATAAAACACTACCGAAGTTCGGTGGGGAACCATCATCGAGGATATCGAAGTCCTTGCATAGGGTATACTCTTAAGAAGGAGCTTCTTCTCCTTGAACAAATCAATCAGTGGCTTGGTGTGCTACAGAATACATATGGAGTGGAGGTAATTAATCTACCAAACCATAGAATACTTTGCACATGTGTGACTAACTTGGGATGGTTCCAAGGAGGCAACATTGACTTTATCGAATTCACGGCGGCAACTTACACCAAGTACCGTGAGTTAGAGGAAGTCACTTCTTTCATCCGAACATATACTTCATGAACGGAGCATGAAGTTAATGCTTATAGAAGTTTCCAACACTAGCTTTATGTTCAACAAAATCATGGAGGAGATAAGGGTGTTGTCGATGGGCTCAACAACAATTCATCCAGATTCCCATGGAGATGGAATTCCATAACTATGTGAACAAGGTGATAGTATTGGTCAGACCCAAAAGACATAATGGTGTATGCTCGAGGAAAATCCACGAGTAAGACAACATTACGAACATCGTTGGTTCTGATTTGACTTGGCGATAGCCCATACTCAAATCAAAGTTTCGACAAGGCAATAGATCGAACAACTGATCACGAGGACCAATCGATGGAGATATCATCTTTCTTCAACACACACACACGAGAAGATATCCCTTGACATGAACCAAGTCAGACAAGCTTTTATCTTCCAACTCTCCAGGTTGTTGTCTAGCTCAACAAACTAGCTCAGGGATGTCCAACACAGATTCTTGGAGAAGGAGTGATTTATAAGAAAACCAACTTGATCACGAACTCAACATAGCGGCCAGGTGACCACCCGGTAATACTTCCGAGAAGATATTCGGAACATCACGAACCACCAATATGTTACTAAGCTCGAGATCAATCTTGCTTCCCAGAGCAAGACGATATGATCAAATAAGCAAGGGATTGAATAATCCTAACTCATTGACCGAGGAGTGCACCAGAAATAAGGACTAGGTAGCACGATCAATCCTGGGATGATGATTCAATAATCAACACGCTAAGATTGAGGTTATCGTCCATTTAACTACCAAGCAACGGAGTTGCTAGCAGTATTGATTTCACACACCACAATTCACTTGTCGGCATTCCGGTTACAATAACATGGAGACCGAGGAATGAACAATGATGGCAAGAGGTATTACTACATCAAGAATTCATAGGATGGTCTGCAATTCCCATGACATTCTTGATATAAAGATGGTATTACTCCAAGATAGAACAGAGCAAAAGCTAGATTAGCAATTTGTTCTGCGGAGTACAACTGCTTTGACCCAATCCTAGAAATGGACAAGGTACTGGAGTTTGTTTCTCCTAGTCATTCCAGAATAGAATGGCTTGACGGACCACAAGAGTAATAGGCATCGATGAGCGAATGCACGCATACTCTTGACTATCAATTGATAGACGAGGGTCAGAATGCAACTAAAGAGAACAACTCAAAGGAACATATAATTTTCTGAGTTGTGGACGCATAGATTAGTATGTCGAGCAAAGCTCAACTTTTCTTCCGGATAACCCATGCAGAAAGGTAGAACTGGCAGATTCACCATATAGAATGAAGGACTCATCATGAGTACTCTGGTTGTGATCTTTTGATCCAACAAACTTCTGCCATAAGTGGTTCATAGTATTTGGGAGAAGGAAATACCACGGACCTCGAGGACTAATGCAAAGGTTACTAATAACCTAAAGGAACTAGCAACACTATCAACACGAGGTAAGTGGAGTGAATCTTGGGTCAAGAACCCAGGAATAGGAAGCCTACTAACTAAATGGCATCACAGGATGCTTTCGAGAATGATGGCCAGAATCATCACACTGGGACACAAATCATGGCTAAATTATTAGATGACTCCCTAAAACGCCTAGGGTCATAATAATAGTTCCAACATATATGTCGAGGCAATAGAATACCTCAACTCAGCAATTAGTGTGATTAACCTGGCCCAAAGGAACATCAAAACCATAGGAAAAGGGTTTGCAAGTGCCTCAGATTGTTTAGAAACCTGGGATGACTCGGACAGCATAACGGCTGTAAATGCTCAAAAGATTGGAAACATTCACAAGGATTTGCGTAGTCACTTAACAACATCATATCAAGGTTTCGAGATCAACAGTTAACATATGGAAGTAGTAAAAACTGAACTGAGATTTGAAACTAACAATTCTATAAGTCTATGGTTTAGTAACACGTCATCCTGATAGATAGATGAGAAGGCCTAGTTCTTAATCCCCGTAGAAGAGAAGAGGATGACTCAGATCAGAAGGCCATGAGGTATAAGGAGTAAAAGAGCCTTACGTTCCATCCCACAATCAATTCCCCTACATATAACTAAAGCATTTCTAGACTCAACTTCACCGCTTTGGCTTGGTAATCCTCACAGCAATAAGCTCGATACCAAAGCTGTCAGACCCGACTCAATGCCACATCGATCTAGCATGTAACACATCATATCACTTTGCGCCTCACGCACGGTATCCCAGCAGTGTCGCCTTACCTTTGCCCGGACCGCTTATGCCTTTTGGCACACGATATGATAGTGTCGCTAGCATCCATATGAAAAGGAGCCCGGCTGACATGGCTAGTCGTAAACCCAAAGTGGCACAGACTTACAGGACAGACATCCATGACCCAAAGATCGAACGTGTTTGGTCCATCGGCGAATGAATCCGGGCTGTAGCACTGGCTAGCAGACTCCGTAAACCGGTCAGAAGCGGCTAAGAGGACTCCGTACTCAACGCTGACATTTCCCGAAGGGACGTACCTGAGATCGAAGAAGGACACATGCCGGCCAGCCTAAGTGTTCCGAGCAAGAGCAAGCTACCATGGCTCGGTGGAAACACTAGGAGACATTTCCGAAGAGAGGCTACTAAAGATAAACAACTAGATAGTCGATCCCACACATACCAAGCATTTCAATAACATACACACAATATGCTCGATATGTGCAAATACAACATGGCATCACAACATGACTCTCGACTCAAGTATTTATTCAATAGGCTCCGAGGAGCGAGATATTACAAACAGGGTCTCATGACCCAACATTGAGCATACAAGTCAAAGCACACGCGAAGCTTAACATGTCCGAGTACGTACATCTACAAATGAAAAAGGCTTAGAAGCCCGACTATCTACTAGATCTCGCCGAGGGCACAAGATCGTAGCTGAGGTAACAAGCTAAACGTCAAAATCCACGTGGAACTACTAGCGAGACCAAGTCTCTCTCAAAAAACATAAAATAGGCAAACGTGAGTACAAATGTACCCAAAGAAGACTTACATCGTAACTAACTACATATGCATCATTATCAACAAAGGGATGGTGGGGTTTAACTGCAGCAAGCCAGCTTTGACTCGATGGCTAACCCGAACTACGATCGCCAAGTAACTCTTTGAGGTGGCACACGAGTCCACATATTCACCATATCAATACACCACTATGGATCCGCCCCGCCTCCCTCGAGAACGCCATCCATAGCACTCACGCTATCTTGCGTATTTTAGAGTATCCACTTTCACTTGTCTATGAATTATGCAAGGGTCCAAGCTTCCATATCCGAGGAATCCGGCTATTCAATAGATAATGATAACCCCGCAGGGTGTACTTCTTCACACACGCCTTGCCACTTATCGCCTCAGACACGCCATGTACCTCGCAACCTTCAAGCGGAAGCCAGCGAGGGAGTCGGCCACGACCTACCTAAACACTCAAGTCTCTCGTCCGTGTTTATCGCCTATTCGGGTTCCATCCGCAAGGAGATCCGCCGGGTGTCGCCACGGCCCCAAACGATGTGTGCAGGGGTTCCCGAGCCCACCATCCGGTGCCACTCGGTACACCAGCCACGTGTGCCTAGTCTGTCCCAAGCCCACCTCTGCCGGGTGCCACTTGGTAGAAAAATAGCACTACCTACAAACACCGTAAACTAGTTGCAACTCCCGGACAGAGAACAAGGGTGATTAAGAAGCCGAGAGGGCTTGGAGCGCCGGAGCCCAATGTGTGGTAGTAACTGCTCATGGATCACAAACACGTAACTCAGCCTCGAGGACGGCTGCAATGAGACAACCCACCATGTACTCCTACATGGCATCTCACCGCTACCTTTACCAAATCGTGTTCACACACTTAGCTCATATACAAGAGGACATGTTCACACACCTCCGATTCATCCTCGATGAATCGGACCGACACAACTCTAAGCAATAGCAGCATGACAAACAAGCATGAATGAGTAGGCACATCAGGGCTCAAACAACTCCTACTCATGCTAGTGGGTTTCATCTATTTATCGTGGCAATGACAGTCATGCAGAGGGTAAAGGGGTTCAACTACCGCAGCAAGTAACAGCTTGTATCGTTGTTGTCCTAATGCAGAGAAAATAGAGCAGGAGCGAGAGAGTGGGATTGTATCGAATGAACAAGGGGTTTTGCTTGCCCGCACTTCAAGATAATATAGTTCTTCATCGGTGTCATCGAACTCATCGTCGAGACACCGCTCACCGAGAGGGGACAGATACTAGGCAGAGAAGAAATACAATCAATGCAATGCACAATATGATGCATGATCATGGCATGGCAATATGCTGTGATTTGAGCTAATGCATCTAGCTATGATTTAAATGAAGTTGGTTTGAATACATGATCCAAATTCAAACTCCATATATGATTATTTAAATGCCCTTTATTTGTTTTGTCCAAAACAGAGGACAAACATTGTTCAAACATGCATGAAAATGGAACAGATGGATTCCTTGAATTTTTCTGATAATTTTTCATATATAAATTATTTCAATCTGAGCTACGGTTGAATTTCTATGAATTTTTGAAGTTTAAATCATTTTCTGGAATTTCCTGATTTATTTTAAAACCAGAAAATGATTAATTACGTCAGCCTGACGTCAGTGTGACGTCAGCAGGTCAACTGGGCGCCTCCAGGTCAAACCTGACCAGTGGGGCCCATACGTCAGTGTCTCAGTTAATTAACGGAGTTAATTAGCCCTAAGCTAACACTAACTAATATGTCAGCAGGGCTGGGCCCACATGTCAGCGAGTCAGTGGGTTAACTGAGTTAATTAGCGCTAACTAAACTAACAGTAATTAGACAGGGCCTGGGCCCACACGTCAGTGACCCAGGGGGGTCAAATCCCTGGTCAACCGGGGCAATCCCGCCGGCGTCGAGTCGCCGGCGAGGCCCGAGACGGTGGCGGCCGTCGGAAACACGCCTTCTGAGGCACGACGAGGCCGTGCTTGGGCTCGTTGGAGAGCCCTTGCTCCCGCGCATCTAGTGGTCGTGGTGGCCGGGCCTGGGGTGGCCGGGAACGTCGCCGGCGACGACCTTGGTGGTCGCCGGAGCTCGGACGAGCTCGGGGTCGTCGCTAGGAGGCATGGCAGGAGATGCGGAGCGGTTCTGCGGGCTCCTGGGGACACGGCGAGTGTGGTGACGCGCTCGGAGTCGAGCCATCGTGGCTGTGGCCACGGCGGCGACGTGCGGTGGCGGCGGCGGGTGCGGTTGCAAGCGGGGCGATAGCTACGGCGCACGAGGGGAAAACGGAGAGGGGGAGAAGGGGCAGGGGCTCACGGCGGTTGCGACGAGGCGAACGGAGAGCTCGGGGAAGCGTCGGAGCAAACGCGGCGGCGATGGCGATCTCGGCGGACCGAGGTTGAAGAAGACGGTGTGGCCGGCGTTCGAGGGTCCGCGCCGAGTGAGTCGACGGGAGGACGAGGGCGTCGGGCGGAGGCCATGGACACGCCGGCGAGGCGAGGGCTGGCCGGTGGCATGGTGGTTCTAGTCGGCGCGACGGTTGCACTCGGTGGTTGGTTGCGCGAGGGAGCCAGAGGAGGAGAGGGCTCGGGAGAGAGTGAGAGGGGACCGGGAGTGCGTGGCGTCGCAGGAGGGATCCAGCGCCGGGATGCAGAGCAGCAGGGTGGAGGTGGCGGCGCGTGCTGTGCTGTGGCACACTGCCCCTTCGGCCCTCCCCGCAAAGGAGGAAGACGACAGGGGGAGCGGAGGTGGGCTGGGCGGCCAAAGAGCAGAGCCGCATGTAGGTGGGCTGCCTGTAAGCTACAGGTAAGTTCTCTTTCCTTTTATTAATTATTTCAGTTTTCTATTATTCTCAGAAATTTTAGGGCTTTATTAAAAATACTCAGCAGTTTCAAAATCATGAAACTAATCATGGCTACTGCTTAGAATATAACCAACAAGAAACATTTTAGTTTATGAATATTTGAGCATTTCAAATATTTTATAGTATTCAAATGCCCAAATGAAAATACCATATGATTTAATTTAGAGCCCAAATATGTCATGGAAAAATGTGCAACACCTCTGGTTATGGTTCTAGCATTTCCCCAGACATGATGAACATTTTTTTAAAGCCATTTGGAAATCACTGAAAATATTTTAGTTGAACCTAGTGAATTCCTTTGATGCTAGGGTTTAGGCAATCCCCATTTCAAGTTTCATAAAATTTAAACATGATGCATGGATGATAAAGCAAAGACAAGCAAGGCCTGAACTGGGGATGTGACAGTCGGCCTGGGGACTTGCTACCTTGGGTTATATTTAAGTTTACCTGCAGTCAGAAAAGTAGTGTGCCGGCATCCAAAGCCCTCTCTTGTTGAAGGTCGCAGCCCGAAGAATCGGCTGTCCGACTAACAAGAGTCAAAGGAAGGAAAGGATGCCCACACGAAAAAACGGCTAAGGACTAGCGAACTTACATAATCCAAGCCGGCTTTCCCCCTGCCAACCAGCTGTCAGAACAGCCGGATGGCCGGCTTCCCTTCTTACCCTGCCACAATCTAAAAGCTCGAGTACTTGCCCTCCCAGACGGCCAAGTCCTTACCCGACCATGGACTGCGGAGCAGCTGTCCGACTAGGAAGGTGGCGGCCAAGGGAGGGCGGCAAAGGAAAGCAGCCAAAGATAAAAAGCAACTAGGAATGGAAGCCAAGCACATGCATAATTATATTTACACAAAGGCCTTCGAAAGGCCGGCATTCAACATAGTTTGAATAAACCCCCAGTGGGTGGAACTGCGCAAACTTAATAAAAAGTTGTTCAAAAGAAACTAGCAGGAAGGTAAAAGCAGCAAGTCAGGCCAGGGGAGCAATAGGCGTGTCGGGCAGGATGGTGGAAACAGAAGTATTGGCCGGGGGAGTGGCCGGCTGGCGAGTCTCGGCTTGGTCGCCACCTGCGGTAGGCGGCGTCCCCACGCGCGCCTCGTTGCTGGAGGCACGATCAGGCTGAGGCGGGTCGGTCGCTCCACCGTCCGGCACGGCGTCTTCACCATCCTTCTCCTCCTCTTCACCCTCATCGCTGGAGTCAATCTCCTCCACCGAGTCCTCTCCCTCTGCCGGGTTCAGCCTGAACCACTCCTCCGGCTGAGCGACACCGTCTTCGTTCACCTCAGGAGCAAAGGCGCTGGTGTCGGTGAAGTCGGCGATCGCCGAGGCGTGCTGTATAATAGTCGGCCACACCGCCTCCAGCTCCTCGTCAGCCTCCTGCCACTAAGTGCGCAGCTGGTCCAAGTTCAACCCAGGATACCAGGCCCAGACGAACTCCAGGGCCCGTCGGGCCCCGCACCGAGCTGTAGAAGCCTTCCAGGCCTCGAAGCGGCCAACTGCCACCTCCAGCCAGTCGGCCGTACGACTGGGGGTGCGGGGAATCACCTCGCCGGGCCAGAGGGCTGTCAGCACTTGTGCTCCGGCACGCCGAAGGCGGCGGAGCATGCAGTAGACCGGCTGAAGCCGGGCTTGAATCGCCAGAAGCTGCTCTTCAAGTGACCGGTTGTCACCCGGTGGAATCTCGGCTGCAGTCTGACGTCGAGCCTTGCGGTGAGCCTCGATGGCCTGGTTGGCGGCAACAGAGTAGCCGGGGAAGTACTCTGCGCAAAGAAGAAAGAAATAAAGCAAGTCAGAAGACCGATCAGAAGACGGGGATGAGCAAAGGGATGAAGAGGAAGGCGGCCTACCGTCGATCAGATCCTCAACCCGGCCATAGCCCTCGCTCCGCGCTTGCCTTGCCTCGGCCCAGCTTGTCGCCTCCGTCTCGTACTCGGCTTTGAGGGCGGCCTCGCTTTCCTGCGCCGCCTTCAAAGCCGCCTTGTGGTTCTCCTCCTGGTCGGCCAGCTTCTTGGCCAGGCGATCACGCTCCTGGGCCAAGGCGCTGCACTCCGTCTCCTTGGCACGAAGGGCAGTCTGAGCTATGCCGAGCTGTTCCCTCAAGTCGGCATTGGCCCCTGCAGGTGTTAAAAGAAGAAGATGAGGAAGAAGTCGTCAAGAAAGATCCATCCCGACTGCTCGGTAGTCGATCCACATGAGATAGGAAAAATAAAAACACTTACTCCGGCTCTCCGTCAGATCGGCGGCCTTCTGGCCCATCTCCCGGGTCTGGGAGTTGAAGGCAACATCATGGAGGTTGTGGTAGTCCTGCGAATAAAACGAAGGCGCAAACAAGAGCAAGCCATTAAAACCAAAGTCTCCTGAGAAGTTCCAAACCGCCGCTCGCAGCCGCTCGAACTCGGGATTACACCAGCAGGTACTGACGCCGCCCCACGGAAGAAATCAAAAAAACTTACCCGAATGGCCGACCTCGTCGCAAGGAAC
Organism: Aegilops speltoides; assembly: GCA_021437245.1. Lineage (NCBI taxonomy): Eukaryota > Viridiplantae > Streptophyta > Magnoliopsida > Poales > Poaceae > Aegilops > Aegilops speltoides. The sequence continues at coordinate 120,730,876 of CM038145.1, forward strand.
TCTTGAGTGCACTACTTCAGGGAGGCGGCCTGGGCCTGAAGCCGGCTCCGGATATCTTGCGCGGCCACGTTCAGCACGGCCGTCCCGCCGCCCGGCATCCATCCCGGCGAGCTGACGCTGGCCGTCTCCAGGTCATGGGACAACGAGCTGGAGCCCGCAGCCCTTTGCGGCTCCTGCTCGGAGGTCGCCTTGCCTGCACGACGACGAGTCGGCGAGAGGACTACGAGATCTTCCCCCACGGCCGGGTCGCCTCCAGCCGGCTGTGCAGGATGCGCTTCCGGTCGGCCGCCTAGGCCCGTCCCAGCCTGCGGCGGGAGCACCACTTCGTCCTCCGGGACAACTACTTCGCCCCTCCCTCTCCATGGCCGGCTGGTCACGGCCGGCTTGCTTTGGCGGGGGCATCGGGATCTCGGGGGCCATGGTGCGAAGGCGGATGACGAGTTGTGGAGGCTGATTACGCAGGGCCTCCGCCGCCCTCTCCGCAGCCACAGCCTCCGCTTGGGCCCTGGCTGCCACGTCGGCCTACATCTCTGCCGACTCCGCCGTCGTCTCCTGGGCTGCCCTGGCGGCTGCCGCCCTGGCGGCTGCCACCCTCTGCTCCTCCGCCTCCCGCTCCTCCTGCACCTCCTGCGCGTTTCGCTCCGTCGCCGCTTCGAACTCGGCACGGGGGTCCACGCGGCAGGAGCTTGAGAATCCCCCCGCCCCTTCCACTATGGAGGCGGCCGAGGTCCGCTCAAGGGTGAGCGGGGCCCTGATCAGTAAGTTAAGAAAGGCTCAGAGGGTGCCGGTCGAAGAAAAGAAATAGGAAAGACATACAAGAAGTTAAATTTACGCCGAAACCGCAAGCGGCTGCTTCACCACCTTGCGGAACCGGGCCGCCTTTGCGGCCGCCTCGTCTCGTTTGGACGCCGCTGCGGTACCCTTGGGCTTCTTCGGCCGATTGCCGATGAGAGACGCTGCCGCCCGGTGTTTCCGTATGCCGCCTCGGGCAGCCGGCCCGACAGATGAGCCTGCGCCTTGATGGTCGGACGCTGGCTGGCGATGTGGAAGCGACTCGGCCTCATCATCATCCGGCCAATCCTCGAAGGTGGCGGAGAGCCACGAGCCGCCTAGCATGCCTCCTCCCCCCATGACATCGTCTTCCAAGGCGGCCACCCCCAAGTCGGGGTCGTCGAAGTCGTCCGCCACACGATCAGGGGCAAACTCGCGTTCCGCCCCCGCGGCCCCGGCCGGCTGATGAAGGAGGGGATTCCGATTAAAAGAAGAAAAAGTCGAGTGGTCGGAAGTCGGCCAGAAAGGAAAACTCGGCAACAAAGAAGAAGAGGAAAGAAAAAAAAGATTACCATGGGTGGTGGATCGGCGCGAGAATACGACACCTTGCCATACTGCCAGTCTTCAGTGAGCTTGCAGTTGGCGATGTAGTTCACCATGTAAGATACGTCATTGTGAGGCATCTCCCTGGTGCCACTACAACAAAAACCTCCCTAGAGCAACGGATATCTAGCAACGATGATGGCATATGTGTTGTTCGGCTAAACCTCCCACCTCCCACGATGAGCCAAACCTCCCACGATGACGCATATCCATATCCACAGAGGTATAGAGTCCACCTCCACGTTATGTGCACCTGCTCCGCGCAAATAGCACGCAGCCAAGCAGAGTTGTAAAAAAGGGCAGATCTTTCTCGCCGCCGATTCCTCTTCTCACCGGCCATACTCCCCCAACCTCTCTGCTCGGATCCTCCGGCGCAGCTACATTCTCCGCGCCCCCTCCATGCGCAGCCGCATCAGCCCAGTCGCCATGGGTCACCAGCAGGGCTCCCGACTCTCATCTAATCTGACGGCCGGACGGACCGGCGTCTCCGCACGCGCGGCTGCTGGCTTGGGGTCGACGGTGCTGCTCCCTCCGCCCAGGCTAGACCGACCTCGGGTAAGGCACTCATCCCCTCTGCTCTCTGACCGTTCCCGCTGCTGACCACCTACACGACGCGTGAGCCCAAGGGCGGGACACACACCATGCACATCGCCTCCGTGCCTCTTCCCCTGGTGTCTTACTGCTGCCTCCTGCCTGTTCAACACGACCGCCTGACCCTCTGCTGCGGCCGGCGGTCAACGCCGATCCCCCAAGCGCCGCCTCGGCATTCCTCTACCAACCACGATGGGGTTCTTGATTTTGCCTCCAGCTCTGCGAAGGACCATCACAATTGTGTGTTCCTCTCCTAATTAAAATCCTGGTACATATCCTCTGCCGATTCATCTGCAAGTAGTGTGTATTCCTATTTCTGGTTGATATGCAAGTAATGTGTGCTCATTGGAAGTTGATAAGTATTTGTCAGATATAAAGAGTGGGAAGCACCACAATGAACTGCAGTTGAGTTCTAGAAATAATTGTTTGTATAATCAAATTAAGGATTGCTCATCTTCAGAGGTGAACTATTATTAGGAAAATGTTCGCAATGAACTCTATTTTAAAAGTTAACAATGAACTCTATTTTAATAGTTAACTTCTTATTAGGAAAATGTAGGTGTCACAATCCTGACCCCTGTTCATGTTAGGTCTTCAAGGACCCGATTTAGCTTCACCATGTGCTTTTGATCCGGCGAACCACAAGCTAACAATAATCTGATGTGTGCCTGCAGAAAATCCACTAAGAAATATGCTTCCAACAATTGTTTATATGATCAACTCGTCAGAAATAGGTACACAGCAAACAACAACATATGGGAGCTTGGTATTATATTTCTGGTCAACTCCTCTGAACTAGTTCCAAAGCAAACGGCACGATGTTTATCCAAAATGGGGAACTATTTTTACCTAATAATGGGAACCATGACAGTGCAGTAGTTTAGTTATTCAGGAAAAACATGTGCTTATACGGTTAGAAGAACTCCCTTTTCTCTTTAGTGTGCATTTTCAATTATATTAAAAGTATACGTGCATGCGCAAGTCAGCTATATTCTGCCAATCACAAACTGAAAGGTTCACACCTATGAGGAAATGACATCGCCATTGGCTCAGCATACTTAGTGCGTCAATAGGAGCATGGATCATATTGTACACATCTACTAGTGAGTTGTCGATAAAAGTACTAACAAAAATTCTCAGTTATCAGATGAATAAATAATCTGATAGTAGTTTTCATGTGTTCTTGTAGTTCGATTGCATTTATATTCTGCTTTCATGGAAGTTAACACTGCATATTCAGGGGTTTTGCCTGAAGCAGTATGTAGCTTTCCTGAATCCTTCTCGCTAGAGTCGTGCAGAATCCAGGACAATTTCTTCTCCCCATCACTTTGGTGTCCTGTTATGGAACTAATTATACACCAGTCTGGTACATCCACTCTCCACTTATATTTTTATTTTTATTTGAGAAGAGTCCACTTATCTTTTATGCCTACATATATTGGTAGTGTTCATATTTAATTCCTGTGCAATTCCTAGCCAGTTCCAATTTATGACGACACTCAGAGAGGAATACAGGTAGAGCTACTCTTGAATCCTCTACATATATGTAATGCAGGAGCGTTTGTACAGTTGGTACTTAATTTTTTCAGTTAATAAAAAAAATATAAAAACTATGTGTCTGGGATGTCCAACAGTGGAAGAAATGTGTATGACCTATGTATAGCTCTAAATATCCCTTCGATTTTCAGTACAAAAGATGTACTCAAGTGAATCGGGCATATTTTAGAAGTGGTTTATGGAGCAAAATAACTATTATGTAGGTACACCATATTCATTATACATAAACTATGCTTAAGTTGCATTGTGCAACTTGTACATGTATATATCTTCATAGATAATTCCATTCAGCATGCAAGAACAACAATTTGAGAATGGCACCAAAACAACCTATATACTGTATATTGTTATTGGTGTGATATCTTATTTTATTGATTCTTATATTAGGCGCTCAAGGCTTCCTATACATCAAATGAGTGCCTACAATAAAGAGAGGTAAAATCATTTTAGTCATCACCCCTTCATAGACCATGTTTTGATTGTATTCTCATTGCATCTTCAAACTTTGGGAAATATATGTTTAGTTGATATGGCCCCTCAAAGATGTCGGATGTATTGGTCATGCAGATGGGTTAGTTATCTCATGGCCTTCAACCTTTGTATGTGACTTCTCTTTTTTATTGCTCTGTTGAGTTGATTTTTTTATTTATTTCTCTAATTATACATTACCTAAGTCTCTTTTTTGTTGTTGTACATTGGAGATAGATGGATGGTGCACGCTGAGTTGATTGCAAGGTGGAGAATGGGGCTGCTACCAGATAGATTTAAGTTAATGTTATAGAGTGTCATTTTCATGCTGTATGTACAGAAGTCATGTATATCTCAATGTACAGAAATCATGTATATGTATTCTTTGGATTGCATTCCATCTAATGCAACCGACTCGATTTAATATATGAGATCTTTCTATTTTATGGATTGTTGCTTGTGTGCACTATCGATGTTGATCTAGTAACTATTATTGGTAGTATATAAAATACTAGTAATTTTTCATGCTAAATCGGTTTGTGTAGGTTGCCACCAACGCATATGAAGTGTTGTTAGGCTGCAACTATATACGTTGCTATCTTGCAACGTTTCCTCATGTTGATTACCAACGCAATTATATCCGTTGTTGTAGACCCTAGCAACGCCACCAACGACAACACATATTAATCCGTTGGTGTAGATCTTAGCAACGGTTATATGGACATACGACAACGCATCGATCCGTTGCTAAAGGGGGGTTCCTCTTGTAGTGTGCTGAGTCGACATGGGTCGAAGCGGCCGCTCATTTGGCTTATCAGATGAGGGCGGCCCTGAAGAGGGAGCACCCGCCGCTCCACGAAGGCGACAATCAGATCAGGCCCGGTGAGGCCCTCCGACTGGATCAGCACCCGAAGCCGGGCAACGGCGCCTCCCCCAGCCGACGTCAGCGACCTGGCCCGATAAGACCACGAGGGCTGCCTCCCAGCCGGCGGGCCAGCTATGTAAGTCAGCAGGTTGACGTAGTAGCCTTGCGAGGCGACGTTCTTCACTAGAAATAAGACTTCTGCCAAAGCTTCACCGACTGGATCAGCGCAATGGCCAGGAACGGGTTGTCGGCTACCATGCGCTGCATGGCGATGAAGGCGCCACACGGGGCCGGCACGCCCGCGGTGACGGTGCCGATCTTGGACTGGAAAAACTCCCCCCACAGCTCAAGGGTGGGGAGAACACCGAGGAAGCCTTCTCACAGGGTGACGAAGGCCGACAGCAGCACCACCGTGTTTGGAGTGAGGTGGTGCGGCTGCAGATGATAGAACTCGAGGAATGAGCGAAAGAACCCGGAAGCCGGAAGGCCGACGCCGCGCAGGCAGTGCGAGCAGAAGATCACCCGCTCGCCCTCCTCCGGCGCCAGGGAGATCTCCCCCTCTGGCGCAAGCCGGACCTGCACGTACTCCTTGCCCGGCAGCCTCCGTGTCTTGTGGAGGAAGTCGATGTGGTCTTCATGAACGTTGGAGCCGTCCAATGTCACACCCAATATGCGACCCTATCCAAAAGGAACTCGAAGGTCCCACCAAGGATAGACCCGCATATTGAGACGCTTTTGCAAGGTGGATATCATTACATCAACATTTACATAATAGTGGGGATACATACAAGAGGCATACAATGCCACACGAATACAACATCATCTTACATAAGAGCACCATCCAACTATGGATGAAACACAAACAGAAACTCAAACGACATCCACCCTGCTAGCCCAGGCTGCCGACCTGGAACCTATCCCCTGATCGAAGAAGAAGCAGAAGATGAGCTCAAGCAAGCAAGCATCGCTCTCGCGTCATGATCATCGGATAAACCTGGACCTGCAACTGTTGTTGTTGTAATCTGTGAGCCACGAGGACTCAGCAATCCCATTACCATGGGTATCTAGACTAGCAAAGCTTAATGGGAAAGGAAGGGGTAAAGTGGTGAGGTTGCAGCAGCGACTAAGCATAATATGGTGGCTAACATACGCAAATAAGAGCGAGAAGAGAAACAAGCGGAACGGTCATCAACTAGTAATGATCAAGAGGTGATCCTGAACTCCTACTTACGTCAAGCATAACACAGAAACCGTGTTCACTTCCCGGACTCTGCCGAGAAGAGACCATCATGGCTACACACGCGGTTGATGCGTTTTAATTTGGATCAAGTGTCAAGTTATCTACAACCGGACATTAAAAAATTCCCATCTGCCACATAATCGCGGGCACGGCTCTCGAAAGTTTAAACCCTGTAGGGGTGTCCCAACTTAGCCCATGACAAGCTCTCGCGATCAACGAAGGAATAGACCTTCTCCCAGGAAGACCCGATCAGTCTCGAATCCTGGTTTACAAGACATTTCAACAATGGTAAAACAAGACCAGCAAAGCCTCCCGCTGTGCCGACAAATCCCGATAGGAGCTGCACATATCTCGTTCTCAGGGCACACCGGATGAGCAAGACGTCGGGTTGGCATAGACCCTGGTTGCCGTGGGTGCCGGACATCGCTTCGGTTCGGACCAAAGACTTAGACAAGCACCGCCCGGGGGCTAAATAAAGATGACCCTTGGGTTGGCCGACCCAAGGAAAGGGATAGGTGGTGGTGAGGCAAATGGTAAAACCAAGGTTGGGCCTTCTGGACAAGTTTTATTCAAAGCGAACTGTCGGGGGTCCATAAATCACCCGACCGCGTTAGGAACGCAAAATCCGGGAACATAACACCGGTATGACGGAAACTAGGGCGGCAAGAGTGGAACAAAACACCAGGCATAAGGCCGAGCCTTCCACCCTTTACCAAGTATATAGATGCATTAATAATATAAGAGATATTGTGATATCCCAACCAAAATCATGTCCACCATGGAGAAATCTTCAACTTCACCTGCAACCAGCAACACTATAAGAGGGGCTGAGCAAAAGCGGTAACATAGCCAAACAAAGGTTTGCATAGGAAAGGTGTCAAAGATTAGAGGTTCATGGCAATATGGGATGGCTTGATAAACAGGTAATAGGTAGCGCAGCATAGATAGAACGAAGCAACTAGCATAGCAATGATAGTAGTGAGATCCAGGGTAGCGGTCATCTTGCTTGAAATCCCGCTAGGAAGAAGAACGAGTTCATGAAGAAGATGAAGCCACGACGACGAACCACACGTAGACGAACGAATCCTCATGATCGCAACGAAACAGGAACTAACAAGAAGAAGCACACAACATAGGTAAACACACCACACATGAACAAGGCATGATGCACAACAAGCATGATGCATGACAAAGCTACATGAAGCTACTCATGACAAGAGATGATGCAAACAAGAACAACACATCAAGGCAAGTTTAAATGAGGCCGGAAACAACATATAACAATTCCGGTAAGTCCTCATATGCAAATTTCGAAATTGGTCCAGAGCTGAATAAACCTTATGTTCAAGTTGTTAAACAGCGAGTTAAGATGCACCAAGATGATCTACACGGAAATTCTAGTCAAGTTACATATAAAGTTCATTAGATTCGGAGCTACGGCCTAGAAGATATGAGCAAAACAAGTTAAGCATGGCATTGATGCAAAATGCACCCAAACATCAAGCAAACACCTCAAAACAAGGATGCAACATGATAATATGAAGCTACATGCAAAATCAAGCAAGTTCCATATACAGCACACTCAAAACGGAGCAATGGTGCAACACACACACCATACAAGTCATAGCAACAATCTGTCCAAAACAGCAACTAGGCATATTGCAAGCATCAAAACAATATGCTACAGCACCCCAACATAAGAACAAAAGGCATGGGCATGAAGTACACGTAAACCATAACAAAACATGAACACTGAGCTATCTCCAGAAATCACTAGAACATGCTCCAAAACACATGGTAAGATTGCAAATAATAACAGTTTCAGACTTTAGCAGAAATAACATCAGGTTGCAATGTTTAGAGCAAGCAAACAACATGTTACAGGAACTTATCATGGAAAACAAAGGCATGGCATGAATCTACTAATATCATAGATCAAAAGACCCTTACTGACCATAAGCCAAAAAGGATCATAAAATATGGTGGCACCCATGTAAACATGGCAAGTTATATTACAGATTCATACATGCCAGGAACAACAATAAGTAGGCATGTTCGTGAGCTTGAACCACTCACCACAGAGCAATACATGGCATGGCAAGGCAACCAACAGTAAGAAGGCATGTTTATGAAGCTAAGAATGGCAAGAGCAAGTTCATAGGGTGCATGGATCACTAGGAAAACACATGGGAACTAGTGAACTTAATGTTAACAGGCTGACAGCAACATTATGAAGCAACTTTAGAGGAAGATAACAACATGTTCCAGCAGGCTATAATTGCAACCAAGGGCATGAATGGAGAGAGCATGACATGTAGATCAAAACATGTTTATAGAACATCTCCAGATTATGCATAGAATGATTAGTAGAAGCATGTTAACATAGCAACAAAATATAACAGAATCTGTCAGAAAACAAAGAACAAAGAACTACCCTACTTAGCAAGCTCGATGCACTCAGCACACAACTCACAAAAATACAAGGTTAACACCTCTGGAAAGCTAGCATTGCATAGATCAACATACATGTAGACATCAACCTCATAGGATGCACACATCAATCATGGCAAAAATGATAAATGAGCAAGTTATAACAGTTTCAGCAGATTAACATCAACATGCACTCTTCCAACAACATTTCGGGCATCAAGATGAGCTCAAATGAAAATGATGCAATGGAATGAAATGATCTACTTGTCGAGGCGAACAATTTGACATATTATACGCACGAAACGGAGCTACGGATGCAGAGATGTGATGCGATGAACATGGCATGTTAATGTATGAAAACTGGGACTTGGGCATTTCGGGGGTCAACCTCGGGTAGCACGGTTTTCGACGCAGGTCGGAGCTCGCCGGAGTTGTGGCCAGGGAAGTCGCCGGGGAGGTCGAGGACGGCGCGGGGAGGTGCTCCCGGACCGGATCCGGCCGGATCCGGCCGGCGGCGGGCGCGGAAGACGGCGGCGACGGGCGGCGACAGCGGCGGGCTTCGCCGCCGGGCGGCGAGGCTGCGGCGCGTGGCTGGCGAGAAGGCGGCGGCGGGCGGTGCGGCACGGGCGACGCTACCGGAGAGAGGCGCGGCCGCGGAGCGACCAGGGCGGCGGCGATCCGGCGGGCGCCGGTCGGGGCCGAGGCGCCAGCGAGGCGCGCCAGGCCGTGAGCGGCGCTGGCGGCGCTGGCTCCGCGCGGGCGGCGGTGACGGATGGGTTTCCTACGTTGGCGGCCGCGAGGACGCTGGCGGCCAGGGGCGGCGGCGTAAGATCGGGCGGCGGCGCGGGCGCTGGGTTCGGGCGGTCTTCGCGGGCCACGGCGGGCGGCGGCGGCGCGGCGGCAAGCGCCACGCGGGCAGGACGGGATTGGCCGGGGCGGCGGCGGCGGACGTGTCCGGCCCGGTCCGGACATGTCCGGCGTGGCGCGGAGGAGAAATTAGGGTTTTGGGGTGGATGATCCGCGAATTTGGAATGGGGGGGGTGTATATATAGGCATAGTGGGAGCTAGGAGAGTCCAAATGAGGAGCGGTTTTCGGCCACGCGATCGTGATCGAATGACCGAGAGCATGGAGGGGAGTTAGATGGGTTTTGGGCCACTTTGGAAGGGGTGTGGGGCTGCAACAAAAGAGGCTTTCGTGGTTACCCGGTTAACCGTTGGAGTACCAAACGACCTCCAAATGGCACGAAACTTGACAGGCGGTCTACCGGTGCTACACCGAGGCCGCTTGGCAAACCTCGGGTCATTCCGAGAAAGTTTAACACCCGCACACGAAAAGAGACAAAAGGGGAACGCCGGGGGACATAGGAGTGCCGGATTGCAAAACGGACAACGGGGAAAATCCTCGGTTGCATGAGACGAACATGCATGCAAGATGAAATGCACAAGATGACATGGTATGAAATGCAGATGATGACATGGCAAAGTGCAACACGCAAGCAAATGACATGGCAACGGCGGCGAATAACTGGCGGACACCTGGCACATCGAATCCGGGGCGTTACATCCCAATTGCTCGATGTTGGAGCCATGAGGACGGGAAAGCGCCTGGAGATGCGCGGCGGCAGAGGACGCCCGGGTCGGCGACGATGACGCAACAACGTACCAAGGAAAATGGCGGGGCGGCGCGGCAAAGCATATTTGCTGCGGCGGCAAGGAAGAAGAAGAAGAAGAAGAGAGAGAGATGGGACTGGGGCGAGCGCGCGTGCGTCAGCCGCTCTCCCCCTCCCCTAGTTATAGCCTCGCGCGGCGAAGCCGAGGAGGCGAGGCGTGGGGGGACGTGGGATTAACTGCGCCCACTCCCCCACATCCCGCGATTACCGCGCCATAACGGCGTGCGAAAACCGCTCCTGGAAGGCGAGCGGCCAGATCAGGCCACAAAGGATCCTTGCCTGGGCCAAGGCGTGGTAGTGGCGGGCCCCAGTCTGCAGTGGCGTCCCGTTAGGCGCGTGGGCTGGCAGGCCCCTCTAGTCAGAGGGCGCCACGTGGCGCATGGGCGGCGGGTGGTCAGCCCGCAGCTTGGCTCGTGCGCCAACTCGCTCCCGCCTTCGGATTTCGAAGGAGACTTTGCCGAGAAGGCAAGCATAAAGTGATGCCGGCTCCTAGCTGCCGGCTCTGCAGGATAGGAAGCTGATTGAGCTTCTGGTTCCCTTCGCAGCCACGAAGCACAACCAGCTTCGGGGACTACTGTCAGAGTAGATGACCACGGGTAGCCTAGCCGGCTCCCCGTGTTTCTCGAAAAAATAATAAGGCTGATCGAACCATCAAGCATCCAAGACGCCGGGCCGCCTTCCCCCGGCCGGCTACCCCTTTGGCCGGCTACCGGGGCGGCCTAGCCAAGAAGCTGACTCCATAAAGCCGGCCACCACATGGCCGACTCCATAAAGCCGGCCATCACATGGCCGACTCCAGGAAGCCGACCCCCAATAGACGGCCCAGATCGGGCACTTGGAGCTTGTTCCGACATAATGATGACGAGACAGGGCGTGGCAATAGTGAGATACGCCGCCCCCGAATCCCGGGGTTCGCATGGCTACAGTGCGCCATACGGGGCCGCCATGACCCGTCCGGCGTGGTACTGGTTCCATGTTGACCATGACATCACCCACGACAAACTGACGGCATGGCTCGCAGGCGGCGGGCCCCTTTGGTCAGAGGGACATCCGAAGGCGGCCGCACGCCCCCTAGTCAGCCATGGATGAAGCCGGTTCTCCCCAGCCAGCTTGATCCCTCCCTCGAAGAATGAGCCGCATTAAGGAGACAAGACGACGTGAGGCTATAGTGAGCGCCCGCAAGGCGGCGGCACTGTAGCCACGCTTACCTCGACCAAGCCCTCGTCATAAAGGTGAGGCAATAGTAACCAGCCCCCGACAAGAACCCCAAGCGGTGGGGCCTACCTGTCTACCAGGAAGCCAGCAGCCGGCAGGACCCACCAGTTGGCGGGCCCCAGCTATCGGCGGAGAAGCCGGCCAGCGTAGACACTGACGGCTGGGCCCAGGCCCAGTCGGATTACCATTGTACCCCCGGGGGTAGGCCTATATAAACCCCCCGGGGCACCCATGCAAAGGGTTGGACCTTGATAGATTTAGACTCAACCTTGAGAGGAGAGGAGAGCTAGCACTGCCTCTTCTTCCTCCTCTCGCCAAACAGCTCAAGGAGCCTCTTGTAGCTACTTGTTGATCTAGTGATCATGCGGAGACCCCACAGAGTAGGACTAGGGGTGTTATCTCCACGGAGAGCCCCAAACCTGGGTAAGATCCGCCGGCGTGCATGTCTTCACCTTATCCCGTTTCCAGGCACCGGCAACGTCTTATTGGCTCCCACAATGATAAGCCAGCCGTTGGCATATGTCGCACCAACCACCCAACAGTGTTACTTTTCATCCGCTTACCGTATGATTGATCTGACCTTTTTAACTGTCCTGCATATGAAAACAAACTAAAAGATCCCTTGGCGGCTTACCGCCAGGCGGGTAAAAAGAACTTAAGAAGAGTCATAGACTAACTTGTTATATAAAAAAAACACAACTATGATCTTACACCTGTGTCTTCTTAAATTTGCGCCGCCGGCTCATATGGCTCGGTCAGTAAGGGTGATAACCCAGTCTTTAGACACCAAAAATTTGAAAGGTATAATGATGCTCATATATTGGCGACTCATCAGGCTATATTAAGCCGGGTTAAAAATAAGCATACTTGTACTTGTAAACCTCAGAAAAATCATAAGTCAAATAAAGGGTGCTTCCATAGAAAACGTAAAAAATAAAAACTTCAAGGCTGCTGATTCGAATACGATCAGTAAACCGTTCCAAAGGGGTTAAGCTAGGATTCGAATACGATCATGTAGCCCCCAGTGGCTTTGGCGTTGCGCCGATCAAGAGGGTACCGAAGCTGTGTTCTCTTTGGTTCGAATACGACCTATGTTTGAACAGGAAGCCCCCTAATGACCTTGAGAGTTTTTTAATGACTCTGATTTGAATACGATCAAAGTCATTTCCCAAAGGGGTTAAGCTATGATTCGAATACGATCAGGAAGCCCCCTAGTGAGCTCGGCAGTGTGCCAATCAAAAGGGTACCGACATCTACGTTCTCTTTGGTTCGAATATGACCTATGTTTGAACAGGAAGCCCCCTAATGATCATAATTTTTAATGGCTAGATTCGAATATGATTGTAAGCCGGATCAAGAGGGTTAAGCCGGATCAAATGTGATCAGCCCCCAAGTGATCATGTGAGATAATAAGGATAGAAAAATAATGACAAATTTACCTTTGAGAAAAGAAAAAGGGCAGAGGTCCTGCATTATTATTTATCATAATATATACATTGTCAAAATATACACACTTGGAGAGTCTATGGCTCAAGTGTAGTAAACCGAAGATGAGCAATATTCCACGCCCGGCGGGTCTCTTCCTCCGATTTACGTGAGTCCCTGCGCTCTCGAACATCGATAAGATAATATGACCCGTTTTTCAAGTTCTTGATAACCAAAAAGGGCCCTTCCCAAGGCGGGGATAACTTGTGCGCATCCGTTTGATCCTGGATGAGCCGGAGCACCAAATCACCTTCCTGAAAGGTTCTAGACTTAATCCGGCGGCTATGATATCGGCTCAAGTCCTGTTGGTATATCACCGAACGAGCTGCTGCCAAATCCTGCTGTTCATCTAACAGGTCAAGAGCATCCTGATGCGCCTGTTCATTGTCCGCTTCCACATAAGCCGCCACGCGAGGTGAGTCATGACGGATGTCACTAGGGAGAACCGCCTCTACTCCGTAGACCATGAAAAAGGGCGTATAACCCGTAGATCTGTTGGGAGTCATGTTGATGCTGGATAACACGGAAGGTAACTCCTCAACCCAGCAACCCGGCGTTCGTTGCAAGGGGACCAAAAGCCGGGGCTTGATGCCTTTCAAGATCTCCTAATTGGCTCTCTCGGCTTGACCATTGGATTGAGGGTGAGCCACTGATGAAACATTAAGCCGAATATGCTCATGTTGACAAAATTCTTCCATGGCGCCTTTAGACAGATTGGTACCATTGTCAGTTATAATACTGTGTGGAAAGCTGAAGCGAAATATCACCTTCTTCATGAACTTAACCGCCGTAGCCGCATCACATTTACTGACTGGCTCTGCCTCAACCCACTTTGTAAATTTATCAACTGCCACCAAGAGGTGGGTCTTTTTATCTTTGGATCTTTGAAATGGCCCAACCATGTCAAGCCCCCAGACTGCAAACGGCTGAGTAATCGGAATCATCCTCAATTCTTGAGCCGGCACATGAGCCCGTCTTGAGAACTTCTGACAACTGTCACATTTGCTGATCAAGTCCTCTGCATTAGCATGAGCCTTCAGCCAATAGAATCCATGACGAAAAGCCTTGTGAGGGACTCCTGGACTAGGGGGTGTCCGGACAGCCGGACTATCATCGTCCGCCGGACTCCAAGACTACGAAGATACCAGATTAAAGACTTCGTCCCGTGTCCGGATGGGACTTTCCTTGGCGTGGAAGGCAAGCTTGGCGATACGGATATGTAGATCTCCTACCATTGTAACCGACTCTGTGTAACCCTAGCCCTCTCCGGCGTCTATATAAACCGGAGGGCTTTAGTCCGTAGGACACAACATCAATTACAACAATCATACCATATGCTAGGTTCTAGGGTTTAGCCTCCTTGATCTCGTGGTAGATCCACTCTTGTAATACACATCATCAATATTAATCAAGCATAACGTAGGGTTTTACCTCCATCAAGAGGGCCCGAACCTGGGTAAAACATCGTGTCCCTCGTCTCCTGTTACCATCCGCCTAGACGCACAGTTCGGGACCCCCTACCCGAGATCCGCCGGTTTTGACACCGACATTGGTGCTTTCATTGAGAGTTCCTCTGTGTCGTCACCGATAGGCTTGATGGCTTCTCCAATCAACAACGCCGTCCAGGGTGAGACTTTTCTCCCGGACAGATCTTCATATTCGGCGGCTTCGCACTGCGGGCCAATTCACTTGGCCATTTGGAGCGGGTCGAAAGCTACGCCCCTGGCCGTCAGGTCAGATTTGGAAGCTTAAACTTCACGGCGGATATCCACGGAGACTTGATCTTCGATGGATCCGAGCCACAGCCATGCGTGCCGCACTGTCACGATGCGCATGATCTAACTCTGCCGCCGGACAGCGCCTTGGAGGCCGCACATGAATCCGCTCTGACCCATAGTTCGGAGCCGATCGCGCAGATCAAGGACGAGTGGCTGGACACTGCCTCGGGAGCTGCAACATCCGCGGCGATGCAGCCGAACACTGACCCTGTCCCCTATAAAACTCGTGACTCCGAGGTGCCGGACTCCCTGCCGGACTCCGAACCTCCTGCACCCCTGCCAATCGAATCCGATTGGGCGCCGATCATGGAGTTCACCGCTGCGGACATCTTTCAGCACTCACCCTTTGGCGACATCCTAAATTTGCTAAAGCATCTCTCGCTATCCGGAGAGCCCTGGCAGGATTATGGCCAGGATGGTTGGGATGTGGATGACGAAGAAATTCAAAGCCCACCCACCACCCACTTTGTAGCCACTGTCGACGATTTAACCGACATGCTAGACTATGACTCCGAAGACATCGACGGTATGGATGACGATGCTGGAGACGAACAAGAACCAGCGCCTACAGGGCACTGGAAGACCACCTCGTCATATGACATATACATGGTGGACACCCCAAAGGAAGGGGACGGCGAAGAAGCAGCGGAGGCAGATTCCTTAAAGAAACAGCCCAAGCGCTGACGTCAGCGGCGCCGCTCTAAATCCCGCCAAAGCTAGAATGGAGATTCCGGCACATGGGATAATAACACCCCAGAGAGTGCCGAAGACAATCCCCTCCTGCAAGATTCAATGCAGCAGGATGCAGAAGCAAGCCCTCACGAGAGAGCGGTAGACGAAGAGGTCGAGGATGATAATTACATACCTCCCTCCGGAGATGAGGCAAGCCTCAACGATGACGAATTCGTCGTGCCTGAAGATCCCGTCGAACAAGAGCGTTTTAAACACAGGCTTATTGCCACGGCAAATAGCCTAAAGAAAAAGCAGCAACAACTTCAAGCTGATCAAGACCTTGTGGCCGACAGATGGACCGAGGTCCTCGTGGCCGAAGAGTATGAACTCGAACGCCCCTCCAAGAGCTACCCAAAACACAAGCTGCTCCCCCGATTAGAAGAGGAAGCATACATACCTTCATCACCAGCGCATAATACGGGCGATCGACCACACCGTGGTCGCAACAGAGAGGCATCCAGGCCTTCCATCAAGACCGTACCCCAGCATCGCTCGAAAATTACGAAGCCACGAGGGAACGCGCCGGACTTGCGGGATATATTGGAGGATAAGGCAAGACAATCTAGATCTATCTATGTATCACGTGGGCGCCCCACGACCCAAGACGAATACCGTCGAGCCGGATACAACAACTCCGGCCGGGCCGAACACAACAGACAACGCTCCATTGAGCTACGTCGTGATATTGCTCAATACAGAGGCGCCGCACACCCGTTATGCTTCACTGACGAAGTAATGGATCATCAAATCCCTGAAGGGTTTAAGCCCGTAAACATTGAATCCTACGATGGCACGACAGACCCCGCGGTTTGGATCGAAGATTATCTCCTTCACATCCATATGGCCCGCGGCGACGATCTCCGCGCCATCAAATATCTCCCGCTCAAGCTTAAAGGACCAGCTCGGCATTGGCTTAACAGCCTGCCCGCAGAGTCAATTGGGTGTTGGGAGGACCTGGAAGCCGCATTCCTTGACAACTTCCAGGGCACATATGTGCGACCACCAGACGCCGATGACCTAAGCCACATAATCCAGCAAACAGAGGAATCGGCCAGGCAATTCTAGACACAGTTCTTAACAAAGAAAAATCAAATCGTCGACTGTCCGGATGCAGAGGCCATCGCAGCCTTCAAACATAACATCCGCGACGAGTGGCTAGCCCGGCACCTAGGACAGGAAAAGCCGAAATCCATGGCAGCCCTCACATAATTAATGACCCGCTTCGCGCGGGAGAAGATACTGGCTAGCTCGCAAGCAACAACCTCAGCAAAAATCTTTGGTAGTCCGGATACTAAGGACCACAATGGCAGGTCGCGTCGAAGCAAAAATAAATGCCGCGTTAACAGCGACGACAAGGAGGATACGGCAGTCAACGCCGGATTCCGAGGCTCTAAACCTGGTCAGCGGAAGAAGCCATTCAAAAGAACCACTCCGGGTCCATCCAATTTGGACCGAATACTCGACCGCTCATGCCAGATACATGGCACCCCCGAAAAGCCAGCTAACCACACCAACAGAGATTGTTGGGTATTTAAGCAGGCAGGCAAGTTAATTGCCGAAAACAACGACAAGGGGCTGCACATCGATGACGAAGAAGAGACACGACCGCCGAACAGTAGAGGATAGAAGGGTTTCCCCCTGCAAGTGCGGACGGTAAACATGATATACGCAACCCATTTACCCAAGAGGGAGAGGAAGCGTGCGCTAAGGGATGTATATGCGATGGAGCCAGTTGCCCCTAAGTTCAATCCATGGTCCTCTTGCCCGATCACTTTCGATCGAAGAGACCATCGGACTAGTATCCGCCATGGCGGATTCGCTACATTGGTCTTAGACCCAATCGTCGATGGATTTCACCTCACGAGAGTCCTGATGGACGGCGGCAGTAGCCTGAACCCGCTTTATCAGGATACAGTGCGCAAGATGTGCATAGACCCCTCAAGGATTAAACCTACCAAGACGACCTTCAAAGGCATCATACCAGGTGTTGAGGCCAATTGTACAGGCTCAGTCACACTGGAAGTGGTCTTCGGATCCCGAACAATTTCCGGAGCAAAGAGTTAATCTTCGACATAGTCCCGTTCCGTAGCGGCTATCACGCCCTGCTCGGGCGAACCGCGTTCGCAAAGTTCAGCGCGGTGCCGCATTACACATACCTCAAGCTCAAGATGCCAGGCCCCCGTGGAGTCATCACGGTCAACGGAAATACAGAACGCTCCCTCCGAACGGAGGAACATACAGCGGCTCTCGCGGCAGAAGTACAGAGCAGCCTTCTAAGGCAATTTTTGAGTCCGGCCGTTAAACGGCCGGACACGGCCAAACGTGCCCGGAGCAACATCAACCAAGAACACCTGGCATGTTCCAAGCACGCGTAGCAATGCGGCCCCAACCCCAGCCCTCGCATGATTGCAAGACCAACCCTCCGCGTACATCATTACGCTCTGGAGATATCGTGGGCCTAGGGGGAGGGGCACGACCACAACGGACCTAGAGTGCGGCTCGACCACACCAGGGGCTCATAAGTGTGTCGCTCTTTTTTATTTTCTATTTTCCTTATTTGTATACATAGGACTCCGTTCACCAGAGGCCCTGTCCGGCGGCAGACCCGCCGAACTCACGATGCAACAGCCAGGGAGGGAAAAAGGCTGCATTTAACACTGTGTGGTCTCCATTATGAGCATTAAATTTGATTATATACACCAGTCCGCAAACCACCCCTGGAGGGGGACATGTTTATTTAGTCCAATCCCTTGCTTACCGCACTATTTGTATCATCCCGCACTCATAGCAGAATTCCTTGAATAAATAATGCAGCACTTTTTGCTTGTAATTTCATTACTTTATATATATGTTCACTAATGACATCTTGCACCCATATATTTTGGTACGGACGAATACACCAGGGGCTTATATTCCCCGCATTATGGTGTGATAAGTCTAAACACTTTCACAAGTGCGGCACCCTGAACTTATAGCATTATATGAATCGGCTCCGAATCATGTCTTGGGTCAATAGTTGGGTTTGCCCGCCCCACGTTTTGGTACCTTACGCCCGCTCGCCGGCTAAGGTGGCACTAGGAGAACCACTGCGATTGCGCCCGGCTGAGCTGGGCGAGCTCCAAAGGAGAAAGCTAAAATGATCGTCATGATAAGGCGAGACTGGTCGCTGTTCGAGAGGTCTTTTCGAGTCCTTAAAGACTTATGCCGCTTAAGCGAAGAATCGGATAATGTCCGCCAAGGCGTGATAGCGCCTCAACTCGTCTTCCGAATACTAGGGGCTTCACGAAATTTAAAATTATAGAATTCTATGGCTAAGGAGAGTGTTCAAGCATTATAAGTCCGGTTGCCTTGTTCGTTGTGTTGAGCGCCTCCCTAGATGGACCCAAAAATGGGAACAAGAGTGCTCAAGTTTATCCCGAACACCCCAGCACTTGTGGCTTGGGGGCTGAAGCCGACGACTTGCCATCTCTCAGATTTTATAAACGGCCGCACAGAAGGTAATATTTTAAATCAAACAAGCATTTCTTAGCGCATATGAACAAAGTTTTCAGCGCATGTGATAATACATAGCGAGTCTACTCAATAATTACATCTCTGGGCACTCATCCGCAATCTTGCGGGCACCCTTCAGACAGTCTTATAGTACATCTCGGCGACGATACTCCTTGCCCGCTGGCGGCGATCGCTGATAAGCCTCTCCGCATCCAGCTTGCCCTAAGCAGCACCTTTTGCGCGGGCAAGGGCCCGACGAGCACCTTCAATACAGGAGGAGCGCTTGATGACCTCCACCCAGGGGCACGCATCCACCAGCCGCCGCACGAGGCCGAAGTAGCAACCAGGCATGACCTCTCCAGGCCACGGCCGGACTATGAGGCCATTCATGGCCTACTCGGCTACCTCGTGGAGCTCGACCAGCTGCTTCAGTTGGTCGCTAGGGGGCACCGGAAGGCCGGCCGTAGCGTACTGAGACCAGAAGACCTTCTCCGTTGAGCTCCCCTCCTCGCTACGGTAGAATGCGGAGGCATCGGATACACTGCGAGGCAGATCTGCAAATGCCCCTGGAGAGCTCCGAATTCGGGTAAGTGTCAGGTAGTTTACATTAACATGCTTGCTTTGCATGAAAAACGCCTTACCCGCCGCTATTTTCTTCACATCCTCAACCTCCTGAAGGGCCTTATGGGCCTCGGCCTTGGCGGCTTTGGCACTTCCGAGAGCCGAGGCAAGCTCGGACTCTCGAGTCTTTGAGTCGCGCTCCAAACTCTCATGCTTTTCCATGAGAGCCTGGAGCTCTTGCCGCATTTCCGCCACCAGCGCCTCTTGCTTCTCTCGCTCTGCCCGTTCCGCGGCCGCATTGTGTTCGGCCGCAGACACAGCCTCCTTTAGGGTTGCCACCTCGTTTGTGGCCCCTGCAGTACCCACGTTATCCTTGTTATTTTTATTGCAACCTAAATCCTTTTTTGTAAGGTAACTATTCAAAGTGGTGTTACTCACCTTCCTTGTCCTCGAGTCGCTTCTTGGCACGGCCGAGCTCTTGCTCGGACCGCTCGAGGTCCTGCTTCAAAGCACCAACCTCCGCAGTTAGTGCGGCAGAGGTCAGCAGCGCAGACTGCAAACCCATATTGACATAATTTTTAGCAACCTCACAGATATCTTGTTAGATCCTCAGTCCGGCTTTTCTTTTCGAACACCGAACTGAGCATCAGGGGCTACTGTCTATGCGGTATTACATTACATAATTTTAACTTCTTATCTCAAAGCCTGTTAGAAGGCTACTGCAGGCTTCGGTTAGCCCGCTCTTGGCGAGCTGAACCTTCTGAATCACCGCACTCATGATAGTGCGGTGTTCTTCCTCAATGGAGGCGCCTTGGAGCACCTCCAACAAGTTGTCCGGCGCCGGTGTCATGGTCTTGCCCTTCTTGCAAAGGGGCTGCCTGCCGGACTCTGGAACCACTACAGGTTCCATCGTAGAGTCCGGCGCAAAGTCCGGGAGGCTGCCTTGTGGCGCCTCCGGAGCCTCCTCCTGATGGGTCCTTTCTCGGGACCCCACCTCGGCGTCCTCAGCGGCGCGAGGGGTGGAGGCAGTCGGGATGGAATCTACATCCGACGGAGCCAACGACCCGCTCGACGAAGCAGGGAGATCATCGTTGGCCGGACTGCAGGCAGTATGCGGCATTAGAAGGACACTATGTGACACAAAAGAAATTACAGAATCAGGATACTTACGATCTTGCCGGAGGCCTGGCCCTCGAGGGCCACTCTTCTTCGCCAACGTTGGCATTGGCGGAGCTGTCCGGGAGTGGTTCTTCCCTCTGATTCTTCTGCCTCCCGCCGGGAGGCCTTCCTCTTTCTCTCTCCCTCCTCTGGGAGGGAGTCTTCTTCCTCCTCGTCGTCTTCGGGGGAGGAATCCGCCTCGGAGTCGTCAGACACCTGAAAACAGGAACTCTTTCAAGTACCCGTGGCCACCTTCTTGGCCTTCTTCTCCGGCACCACATATGGTGCCGGAACCAGCAGCCCCACTAAACGGGCGTCCACTGGGTCCTCTGGCATGGGAGCCGGGCAGGCGAGCTGCTCGGCCTTCTTCATCCAGTCCCGTCAAAGGAAAAGGGAGATTGAAACCTGCTTAGGGTCGAACTATTAACAACAAGTGTCTCGTAAAGGGGTAGAATCACTTACCTCGTCAGCTGGACGCTGCGAGTGAAATCCGCGATCTTCCGTCATGATGCGGGGCTTGACGCTTCTTAAACAGCACCCTCCAGGTGCCTTCGTACGTCGTGTCGAAGAGCTCACTCAACGCCTGGTGCTGCGCCGGATCAAACTCCCACAGGTTGAATGCCCGTTCTTGGCATGGGAGAATCCGGCGGACGAGCATGACTTGGACCACATTAACAAGCCTTAGCTTCTTGTTCACCAGCTTCTGGATACAGGCTTGGAGTCCCGTCAGCTCCTTCGAACTACCCCATAGCAAGCCCTTCTCTTTCCAGGAGGTGAGCTGCGCAGGGATACCAGATTTGAAGTCGGGGGCTGCCGCCCACTTAGGGTCGCGCGGCTCGGTGATGTAGAACCACCCCGACTGCCACCCCTTGACGGACTCCACGAAGGCCCCTTCGAACCAGAGGACGTTGGGCATCTTGCCCAACATGGCGCCCAAGACTCCGCTGGCGTGTTCTTCACTACCTTCGCTTGACGTTGAAGGTCTTGAGCCACAAGCCGAAGTGGGGCTGGATGCAGAGGAAGGCCTCGCACACAACGATAAACGCCGAGATGTTGAGGATGAAGTTCGGCGCCAGATCATGGAAATCTAGGCCGTAGTAGAACATGAGCCCCCGGACAAAAGGGTGAAGTGGGAAGCCCAGTCCGCAGAGGAAGTGGGGGAGAAATACGACCCTCTCATGGGGCCCGGGGGTGGGGATGAGCTGCCCCTGGTCGGGCAGCCGGTGCGCGATGTCGCCGGAAAGGTATCCGGCGCTGCGCAGTTTAGCGATGTGCTCCCCCTTAACGGTGGAGGCCAACCATTTACTCCGGACATGGTCGGAGAAGGTTGAGATGAGATGCGCGAACTTGGGCGCTGGAGCTCGAGCGCGCGGAGATGGATAAGCAAAGGAGGAAGATGGCGTAGGTAAAAAGGCGGATCCTTATCCCCTTATATATAGGCGGACGAAGACTATACGTACCCACCGGCCTGGTAAAACTCGCTTATCTCCCAAGCGCCACCATCAATGGCGCGGTTGGGTTACCCACGTCCGTATTGATGAGAATCCTGGAATATGGGGAACATGATCTCTGCTTCGACAAGACGTGCCGAGGAAACCGCTTCGCTAAATTCGCTGAGGTGGTATAATAAAAAACGATTCAAGTAAAGGCTTGGTAGTGGTGTGATGTCATGCCACAAAATACGTCAGCAGATTGAACTTGTGTACATATTATTCTCTCTACGGTGGAATGTGGAATTTATTTTGCAGAGCCGGACACTATCCTGGTGTTCACAATCTGTCGGTGTACTAAGATAGGGGTACCTTAGTACCCCAACTTGTGCACGGGCAGTTGCAGCTTCCCGTGGCAGGGTCTACCACGCACAGCCGGAGACCCTCCTATTCCGTTAAGCCATTCAAGAACAAAGTGTACAAGACAGAAGATCAATGCAAGAAGACCCGGCAAGCCCGACGTTGTTGTACAGCTTCTGCACGCACTTTGCCGAAGAACGCGAGAGCCCAGGCAAGAGGTTTCTGGGCCCACCTCGCTTACCTTTTACCGCTCCCGCTACTTTCATCCGTTCTACGCTGACACCACTTGCCGGTCTTGCACTATAAAAGGAGGCCCATGCACAACGAGTGCCTGCTCAGAGCCTGCCTCGCTCGGCTGCCTGCCTCTCAGCTCTCCTCCCTCCACTGCATCAAGACTTCACAAAGGGGCCCTGCCCCATAGGTGTCCAAGGGCAGAAGATTTCCCACATCTCCTTTGTGAGTGCGGCACGAGGGGCGGAGGGAGCACAGAGAGCAGATCGAGGCGAGCACGCTGGGTGGATTTTACTCCAGCTTTGAGCTCTCCGAGAGATAAAACTCCTACCGCTGCTTGTGTTTGATTTGATCTTGCTCAAGAGAATGAGCGTGATGGTGGCGCGGTTGCTGAATGAATCGAATCGTTTAACCTCCCTACGCTGTATGGGCCTCCTTTATAGTGCAAGGGTCACCGATGTGTCAACGAGGAGAAAGGGGTAAAAAGGTAAAAGAGGTGGTAGTTGGAACAGGGAACAAAGGAAGCTACAAGGCATGAACAAAGTGGTTTCTACCTACTTTTGACAGAGGGGACAAGGGCATTTAATGCCCGCCGCCACGACCCCAAAAGCTCCCCGCCTTTGCTCTCCGCTCACACGGCGATGGATCCACCACCGGAAATGCCACCGTCTCCCCCAGCTGCATAGCCACCCGCCACGCTGCCCCGAAAGGCCCTGGCGACGCCAGGCCGATGAGCTGGAGCGCAGCACACACAGCCTCTCCCCGAGCGCCTTGCCGGGTCTTGATCTTGCCGCCCGGAGCTTGCCGGGCTCAGAATTTGTCGCTTCCCGGCCCTCGCCAGGACGCTGAGTAGCGCCGAGGCGTGTCTTGTCTGCTGTAGTCTTTAGTCTTCCCGACGAAGTTCCTCTCACCGGGCCTTGCTTGAGTGATGTAATCTTGAGCCCGAATTTTTCGGCAAGCTCCGCTTGCCGGGTCTCGATCTTCTGCCTTGCATATTTTTTTTTCCTTCCCGCAAGCTCCTCTTGCCGGGCCCTTGTTCTCTTGGTTAGCACTTTGTTCTGAATGGCAGTAACAAAGCACGGGAGGGCTTTATGACGCCGCAAGCCCCGCCATGGGGATGCCAAGCACGCCTGCAGACAAGTTCGGGGTACTAGGGTACCCCAATTTTAGTACAATCGACAAAGGCGATGGTGGCGTTGTTGCGTTGAATGAGTCGAACTGGCCGAACCTAACCGAACCCCCTTTACGTTGTGCATGGGCCTCCTTTTATAGTGCAAGGGTCACCGACATGTGTCAACGAGAGAAAGGGGTAAAAAGGTAAAAGAGGTGGTAGTTGGAACAAGGGAACAAAGTGAAGCTACAAAGGCATGAACAAAGGGTTTCTACCTACTTTTGACAGAGGGGACAAGGGCATTAATGACGTCACCGCCGCCGACCCCAAAAGCTCCCGCCTCATGCGCTCCGGTCGCCACGGCGATGGATCCACCACGCGGAAATGCCACCGTGTCCCCAGTTGCCAGCCATCCGCCACGCTGCTCGAAGGCCCTGTGCGCACGCTGCGGCGGATGAGCTGGAGCGCAGCACACAACAAGACTCCTTCCGGCAAGCACCTTGCCGGGTCTTGATCTTGCCGGCCCGGAGCTTGCGGCTCAGAACTTGTCGCTTCGCCCTCGCCAGGACGCCGATAGCGCCGAGGCGGTCTTGTCTGTTGTAGTCTTCTAGTCTTCCCGCGAGCTCCTCTCGCCGGGTCGTGGCGTGGAGTGATGTGATCTTGAGCTCCGATGAGCCTGGCAAGCTCCGCTTGCCGGGTCTTGATCTTCTGTCTTGTACACTTTGTTCTTGAATGGCTTAACGCGAATAGGAGGGTCTCCGGCTAGCACGTGGTAGACCTCGCCACGGAAGTCGCAATCGCTCGTGCACAAGTTGGGGTACTAAGGTACCCCTATCTTAGTACAATCGACAGAGCCCCGGCCCGGGCCATACACAATCTTCTATGGATTATTCGAGGAGGAACCTGCCTTGCAATGCCGAACATTATGCGATCGGACTCATCGCCATTGAAGCAGTGTTCAGGGCTACCGAGGCAGTCCTGACTAGGGGTGTCCGACAGCGGACTATCATCGTCACGGATTCCAAGACTACGAAGATACCAGATTGAAGACTCCGTCCCATGTCCGGATGGGACTTTCTTGGCGTGGAAGGCAAGCTTGGCGATACGGATAGGTACATCTCCTACCATTGTAACCGACTGTAACCCTAGCCCTCTCCTGTCTATATAAACCAAGGGCTTTAGTCCGAGGGACACAACATCCATTACAACAATCATACCATAGGCTAGCTTCTAGGTTTAGCCTCCTTGATCTCGTGGTAGATCCACTCTTGTAATACACATCATCAATATTAATCTAGCAGGACGTAGGGTTTTACCTCCATCAAGAGGGCCCGAACCTGGGTAAAACATCGTGTCCCTCGTCTCTTGTTACCATCCGGCTAGACGCACAGTTCGATACCCCCTACCCGAGATCCGCCGGTTTTGACACCCACACCTTGGCTACGAGGGATTTTGACCCAGCGTGATGACCACAATCCCCATCATGAATCTCACGAAGAATTCTTGGCCTTCTTCAGGAGAGATGCAACGCGGAAACGCCCCTGTAACACTATGATGATGCAACTCGCCACCGAAAATCTTCATAGACTTAGACCGCCTGGTTATCTGCCTGGCCAAGGTTTCATCCTCAGGCAACTCGCCCCGGGTCATGTAAGCCAGATATGGCATCGTCCAGTCTGGAATGACATGAAGAGCCGCCACCAATTATGCTTCCGGGTCAGGGACAGCCAAGTCCTCCTCCGTGGTTAACCTGATAGAAGGGTTATGCACAATGTCCAAAAAGTATTAGGCGGCACCGGCTTACGCTGAGATCCCAGCCGGCTTAAAGCGTCAGCCGCCTTGTTCTTTCTGCGGTCAATGTGTTCCACTTGATAACCCTTGAAGTGTCCAGCAATTGCATCGACTTCACGGTGATAAGCTGCCATGAGAGGATCCTTAGAGTCCCACTTTCCTGATACCTGCTGAGCCACAATATCTGAGTCGCCGAAACACCTTACCCTGTTTAACCTCATCTCCTTAGCCATCCGGACACCATGGAGTAAGGCATCGTACTCAGCTGCATTGTTAGTACAGGGAAACATCAACTGTAGCACATAACAAAATTTGTCCCCTCGAGGGGAAGCTAAAACAATTCCAGCCCCGAGCCCTCCAATTGCCTGGATCCATCAAAGTGAATAGTCCAATATGTGTTGTCCGGCTTTTCTTCAGGCATCGGCAGCTCTGTCCAATCATTGATGAAATCCACTAGTGCTTGAGATTTAATGGCCGTGCGTGGCACATACTTTAAACCATGAGGCCCAAGCTCAATGGCCCACTTGGCGACTCGTCCTGTGGCTTCTCTGTTTTGAATGATATCCCCCAAAGGGGCAGAACTAACCACAGTGATGGGGTGGCCCAGGAAGTATTGCTTAAGCTTCCGGCTCGCCATGAATACCCCATAAACGAGCTTCTGCCAATGCGGATACCGTTGCTTTGGACTCAATAAGGACCTCGCTATTGTAGTAAACCGACCGTTGAACCGGGTGTTCCTTGCCAGCCTTCTTGCGCTCCACCACGATGGCCACACTGACAACACGCGTGTTAGCAGCCACATATAATAACAAAGGCTCCTTATCAATGGGAGCAGCAAGGACCGGCAGCTCAGCCAGTTGTTTCTTCAAATCTTCAAAAGTAGCGTTGGCAGTATCACTCCAAGCAAAGTTATCCGTCTTCTTCATCATTTGATACAGTAGTATGGCCTTTTCACCTAACCGGCTTATGAACTGGCTGAAAGCAGCGATACGACCCGCCAAACGCTAAACGTCATTGATACATGCTGGTTTGGCCAGAGAGGTGATGGTCTTGATCTTCTCTGGGTTAGCCTCAATGCCCCTGTTAGAAACCAGAAAACCCAAAAGCTTGCCTGCAGGCACACCAAAAACACACTTGGCTGGGTTAAGCATCATCTTGTATACCCGAAGATTGTCAAAGGTTTCCTTGAGATCATCAATCAAGGTCTCCTGCTCTCTGGATTTCACCACTATGTCATCCACATAAGCATGAACATTGCGCCCAATTTGATTATGAAGAAAATTCTGCACACATCGCTGATAAGTCGCCTGGGCACTCTTGAGCCCAAAAGGCATTGATACATAGCAGAAGGCTCCAAACGGAGTAATGAACACTATCTTCTCCTGGTCCTTAACTGCCATCTTGATCTGATGATAACCAGAGTAAGCATCTAGAAAGCTCAAACGCTCACAACCCGCCGTAGCACCAATGATTTGATCAATACGAGGGAGAGCAAAAGGATCAGCTGGACAAGACTTGTTTAAATCCGTGTAATCCACACACATACACCAAGTGTCGTTTTTCTTAAGAACGAGCTCTGGGTTAGCCAACCACTCTGGATGAAAAACTTCAATGTTGAACCCAACTGCTAAGAGCCGAGATACCTCCTCACCAATGGCCTTCCGCCTCTCCTCATTGAACCGCCGAAGAAATTGCTTGAGCGGCTTAAAGTTTGGATCAATATTAAGAGTGTGCGCAGTGAGTTTTCTCGGTACACCTGGCATGTCAGAAGGTTTCCATGCAAAGATGTCTCGGTTCTCACGGATGAACTCGATGAGCGTGCTTTCCTATTTGGGATCCAAATTAGCACTGATACTGAACTGCTTGGATGAGTCGCGTGGAACAAAATCAACAAGCTTAGTATCATCGGCCAATTTAAACTTCATGACCGGCTCATGATCTGTGGTTGGCTTCTTCAATGATGTCATATCCGCCGGGTCAACATTATCCTTATAGAACTTTAACTCTTCTGTTGCACAGACCAACTCAGCATAAGCCGCGTCCCCTTCTTCACATTCCAAGGCTACCTTTCGGCTTCCATGCACGGTAATGGTTCCCTTATGACCCGACATCTTGAGCTACAAATACACATAACACGGCCGTGCCATGAACATGGCATAAGCCAGCCGCCCAAACAGAGCATGATATGGGCTCTTGATCTTGACTACTTCAAATGTCAATTTCTCAGCCCTGGAGTCATATTCATCCCCAAAGGCTACCTCCAATTCGATCTTACCGACTGGGTATGCCGACTTACCGGGCATGACGCCATGGAAGACAGTATTGGATTGCTTAAGGCTTTTATCTGTTAACCCCATGCGACGGAAGGTCTCATAATAGAGAATGTTGATGCTGCTGCCTCCATCCGTGAGTACCTTGGTGCATTTATGTCCACCCACCTAAGGGGCCACCCCCAAGGCTAAGTGAACCGGATTATCAACCCGGGGAGGGTGATCTTCCCTACTCCGTAGAATAGGCTGCTCAGTCCATCTCAAATAATGAGGAACTGCTGGCTCAATAACCCGGGGAGGGTGATCTTCCCTATGCTATTGGTTGTTACCCTGCACACTAGTGTTAGCCACAAAATCCAAACTACCGTCAGCCTTACGTTTATTACCTCATTGATTTGCCGAGTTGTGCTGAGGGCCCTTGCCATTGTCGTTCTTCTTTCCCTTCCCTTCCTTGTCATCATCAGACTCGGGATCCTTGGTACTATCAGAGTCGGCGTACTTGACCAGAGCCGCCATCAGCGTGACCATATCATTACAATCGTGCTTGAGCCGCCCCAGCTTTTGTTTTAGAGGCAAAAAACAACAATTTTTCTCCAACATTAAGATTGCAGAACCGGCATCCATCTTATCAAACGAATGTATTATGGCTTTAACCCGGCGCACCCAATGGGTTGTAGACTCGCCCTTCTCTTGCTTGCAATTCGTCAAATCCACAATTGACATGGGCCGCTTGCACGTATCCTTGAAATTCTGGATGAACCGGGCCTTTAGCTCCGCCCATGAACTGATTGAATTTGGAGGCGGGCCTTTCAACCAAGTGCGGGCGGTCCCATCCAACATCATGGTAAAGTACTTGGCCATCGCAGCGTCACTGACCTCCAACAACTCCATAGCCATCTCATAACTTTTAATCCATGCCCCGGGCTGTAAGCCGGCCGTGTAGTTTGGCACCTTTCTAGGTCCCTTAAAATCCTTGGGCAACCGCTTGTTACGTAGAGCCGACACTAGACAGGGGACACCTCCGGTCCTGGTGGCCACACCTGCCTCGATAGAAGTCGTAGGTTAAATCGGATATAGCTGGTAAGCCGTCAGCTGAGCCGCCTGCTGAGCCGCCGCCTGCTCGGCCTCTTGTCATATTTTGTCTTGATCTACCAAGTTAAAGGTCCCAGGACGCGCCGGGTCATGCCCACCTAGCTGGTTACGGCACCGGACGTTGCTTGAAACGGCTGCTGAATCCATGTGCCTGCTATAACTCGAGCTTCGGCTTGGAGAGGAGTCGAATGGATCCTGTCCCGGTTGTATGAGTACATCTCCTGTTGTGCTAAGGCCGTCTGGAGAAGTTCTTTGACCCGGCAGGTTTCAACCACTGCCGGGGAGTAGCCATCAATTGGGAGAGCCGCCAGCCGTGCCACTGCCGCTATCATGTTTTCCAACGGGTTAGAATAGTCACCCGGCGGTGTTGGTACATACTGAGGTGGGCAAGTGATTTACGCGGGGTGGCCCCATCACCAGTGGCTGGACCGGCGCCCCGACTCCGGGTGTTGCAACCCGGTCTGCCTCAGTACGCGGGGTGAGTGTCGGTGTCAAAACCCGCGGATCTCGGGTAGG
This sequence comes from Aegilops speltoides, assembly GCA_021437245.1. Taxonomy (NCBI): domain Eukaryota; kingdom Viridiplantae; phylum Streptophyta; class Magnoliopsida; order Poales; family Poaceae; genus Aegilops; species Aegilops speltoides. Next base: position 120,760,293 of record CM038145.1, read on the forward strand.
GGGTCCCGATCTGTGCGTCTTAGGCTGATGGTAACTGGAAGCAAGGGATACAATGTTTACCCAGGTTCAGGCCCTCTCGATGGAGGTAAAACCCTACTTTCTGCTTGATTAATATTGACGATATGAGTAGTACAAGAGTAGATCTACCACGAGATTGTAGAGGCTAAACCCTAGAAGCTAGCCTATGATGATTATGACTGTAATTGTGATCGGCCTTCTAAGGACCAACCTCTCCGGTTTATATTGACATCGGAGAGGGCTAGGGTTTACATGGAGTCGGTTACAAGGAAGGAAATATAATATTCGGATCGCCAAGCTTGTATTCCACGCAAAGGAGAGTCCCATCAGGACACGAGACGGAGTCTTCAGTCTTGTATCTTCACGCTCTAATAATCCGGACGATGTATATAGTCCGGCTGTCCGGATACCCCCTAATCCAGGACTCCCTCAGTAGCCCCTGAACCAGGCTTCAATGACGATGAGTCTGGCACGCAGTCTTGTCTTCGGCATTACAAGGCGGGTTCCATCTCCGAATACTCTGAAGTACCTGTTACGATGAATAGTGTCTGGCTTCCCATCAATGTTGTACTCCTTGGCTTTAGTGCCTCAATAATGTCCATCTCCACGTGTTGAGCGAATGCGAGGAGCCGACGCAGTTTTGCATTTTCCACCCCAATCCTTAGGGCTGACCGTCTATTTGAAGAGACGGGGATTCTCAGATCCAAACCTCACTCTCCCCTCTCGAGCAAGCATCCAACGGAGCGCTCCGGAAAGACCATTACAACATGGCTGGTCGTCACAGCTCTTCTGCTCGCTCTCCTCGCTCCAAGCCGGGGGACTGGGAAGAGTGTTCAGTTCCTCATAGCCGTTTGATAGAGTTACAACCCGAAGGGTTCTCCCACCCGTGTTCATGGTCCCCGTCCGAGCGGGAATAGCCACCTTTAACGGCGGGGAACAGGTGGAGGGATCTCCTAATCCATCTCCAGAGGAGCGAATATGCCTCATCCCATAGATCTCGCTAAGGGGAGTCGGGTTTCCCATCCACTGCTCTTCATGGGCTCCTCGGAGTTCTACGGCCTCCAGCCAGACAACTTTACCCCTGCCTCCGCATCCATATAGCAGGGCACGCTGCCTTTGTGAGCTATTTCTAGGCAGCGAGGCTCACTTTGGGCTATGGAAGAAGCTGTTCGCCATGTTCCCGCAGCCGTGGAGAATCCCTATGTCAAGTGGGCGGGCAAGTATGGCGATTGCCGAGACCGGATACCTGTCCGCACTCCAAGAAGGCACCAGAGAACTGGCCTTCAGAGTGGTTTTACATTGATGACGCTCCTTCCGGATCCAGTCCGACAGGTCTCCCTGTTCAAGAACGCCGCCGAGGGCATCGCTTAAGCCGGCGCCGGGCCCCAAGAGGAGGATACCAGGTAAATATACTTCCTGATGAGCAGGATAAAGTTACTGGCCAAATCAGGACTGACGATAGTCGAGGTTATGGCAATATGCATAATGCGGGGAGTGCAACCGCTTCAATATCGGGGGAAGCCCATGTGGCACTTCAACGGGGAAGATGATGTCACCCACTGTGGTCGTAAGGGTCCGAACTCCGCCACTGCTCTGGCAAGGATATTTTCTGATTTATACAAAGGAGAAGAGGAAGAATTCCTTCATATTAAACCGCGGGATGGATTCTCCATATACAACCCCCCAAACTAGGTAAGTCGTTATTCCTTTCCCCGCTTCACTTATTGTGGCGTTCTTCGCTAAGATTATCTGCTTTGATATTTCCGAGCAGGAACCGAGGAGGGCCGAGAAGGAATCTCCAAAGACCTCCTCGCAGCCAGAGTACCCTGTAAGGGCCCTAGATCCGTGATTCAAGAAGATCCAGATATTACCGTGGAGCTTGTCAACGGGATATTTTATCAAGCGAGCTGCGATGGCGCCTCAGTGGCCATTATTGCCGACTATCCCGGACTGCTGCCTACGTCGCGTGTAAGCCAAGCCGAAAAACCCTATCCTCCGAAGAGGACTCCCTTCAGATGTCAAGCCTTACCCTTGAAGTGACGTGTTTTTGCAGAGATGACGGTCGGAGCGTGGGGCCGAGCCCCTAGGGACTCGTCGGCCACGGGCGTCCGGATCGGGCAGGCTCAAGAGGAAGGCGGTAAGGGCTGACACGCCGCTACAGAGGTAAGGCAAAAACCTGTCCTGCAATTATGGTATTTGAAGTATAACAACGCCCTTTGTGTCCTGGCAGGAAGAGGAGTAGCCGGACTATATCTGGGGATCCCGCCAATCATGCCTCCACCAGCCGGATTCCAGAACCGGATTCGAGAGCGGAGGCGGAAGCGGGGCCGATACTGCATAGTTCTCCGACAGAGGACGCGGATATGCTCTTGGCCACGAACTCCAAAGTAGAGAGCACCATGAATCACCAGCACCGACGGGCCGTGCTTCGGAACAACATCTTTCCGAAGAGGCATTTAATGCCTTCAGTTCGACAGACACATACATCCGAGCTGCTCAAGGCGGGCTTGCCCGAGCGACGGACCAGTATAGCAAAGATATACGGGTAAGAAAATTTGATAAGCATGTATAGCAGTAGCCCCTGAGACTTGAAGCGGTTGGAACAACTATTTTAAGGATCCATTTATGCACAGGTCCTTGTAGATAAGAATGAGCAATTGTCTCGGGAGGTGGAGGAGTGCAAGGCCGAGCTGAGGGCCACAGTTGCCAAGTTAGAGGAATCCCAGAAGCCCTCATCTGGTAACATTTGTCTCAATTGAACGAAGATGCACCGGTTAGTAAGTGGCTGGTATGATAAGTCTAACAGAAAGTTCTGCAGACAATCCCGGGGTGAATCCGGAGGGCGTAAGAGATGACGAGTCACATCTCAAAAGGCAACTAAAGGCTGGCGAGCGCGTTCTTACGCAAGTTAGGCAGGAGAAGGACAATATTTATCGGAGTAATGGGCCACGGGTAGGCTGACCCGGGACCCAGTATCTTTCAATACATCAGGGCAGGCCACGCCCCTCCAGCCGAGTCCTAGCTGGCGACCTCCAGAAAGGCCGAGTCCCAGCTGGCGACCTCTGGAGAAGCCGAGTCTCAGCTGGCGATCTCCGGAGGAGCCGAATCTCAGATGACGACTTCAAGGCAAGCCGACTCCAAGCGGGCGACCTCCAGGTGCGCCGGCTATGGGAGTCGTCCCATGACACTTCACGCACCCCGATGCGGGGTACGGTCACGACGTGGCCGTCCCTCCCTGCCTACAAGGGGCTGGCATGGCTATAGTGAGCCATATCGCTGGGAGATCTCCGGCGAGGCGCGGCATCGCTGCTTATGCCTGCGCTCGACCAGCCATCGTGGCGTGACGATCTGTGCTCCACGACGCTGGCTCAGACGCCCGGGTGGCAAGGGCCGCCTTGCTGGCAGGAACCGAGGGCGCCAGAAAGCACCAAGACGCCTCGGGAGTCGGCCTCCCCAGAGTCAGCCGTCCCCCCTCCAGGGCCCCACAAGCCATAAACCAAATTGGATTGGGAGTGGCGACAGTGATCGCCCGATAGACGGCGGTACTGTTGCCACGACCCAATGACCAAGCTCACCATCGAGCGCCAGACAAGTTGTCCGGCTGTCCGCGGGACCCACCAGTTGGCGGGCCCCAGAAGCCGGCGGGAAGGACGACGACGTGAGAGACAGACGGCTGGGACCCACGCCCAGTCGGATTACCATTGTACCCCCGGGGGTAGGCCTATATAAACCCCCCGGGGCACCCATGCAAAGGGTTCGGACCTTGATAGAGATAGACAGATAGCCCAGGGAGGAGAGAACCAGCCTTGCTCTCTCCTGCCTCCCGATACAGCTCTAGGAGCACCATTGTAACCACCTCACTATAGTGACCATGCGGAGACCCCGCAGGGCAGCAGTAGGTGTGTTATCTCCCCGGAGAGCCCCGAAGCTGGGTAAGATTCGCCAAGGCATGTTCACGCCTTTATCCCGCTTCAGTGAACCGGCGACGCTCTACTCGCCCCACCATGATAAGCCATCCTTGGCATATGTCACACCCAACCCCGACATTTGGCGCCCACCATGGGGCGAGGTGCACCGTCGTCCAAGATCTGTTCGACGGAACCCTCTTCCTCCCGGCGAAGCGCAGCCAGCCAGCTCCCGTGATGGAGTTCAGACGACGCTTCAAGCGCGGCGCTGAGTCCGCCATGCGCGCTGAAGCCTCGCTGAACTTATCAGCGGGTGCGCCTCGACGAATCCAAGATCCGACGCTGGCACGGGTGGCCCCGAGCCTTCTCGCTGGCCTCCTTGACCAACTCCACGCCGCCGGGCGAAGCCTGCCAGATTTGAGTCCGAGGCTACACCGACCCGATGCTGGTTGACTCCGACGCCGGTCGCTGACATATTCCCCACCAACGTGGTGGTCTCACGACGAGCCGCTTCCGATAAGGAGAGCGGCGAAGCGCCACACGGAGGTGCTCGCCATCAGCCACGGCGAGCACTCCAAATAAGAAGTTTAGGACCCGCTTAGCCGCCCCCTGAAGACCTAACCGCGCCCATTCCAGAGGACGCAGACGCCGAGACGCTGGAGACACGCTGCCTTCAGATCATCGAAGGCGCCAAGAAGCTGGAAAGCATGAGGCGCTTGTCAGAGGCATACCAGCGCGAGATGGATCGCGCCGTAGGCGGCTCGCCGGCTCCAACTGGGCCGAGCCGTCTAGGTGCGGTCCGGCAGCGCGGCGCAGCCATCGCCGACTTGCTCGGGGCAAAACGCCCTGTATACGCCACCCCAGTGGAGAATATCCGCGCCGCCTAGGTGGCGACTGACGAGCTGAAGAACTTCGAGGGCGAAGAGCTCCGTGTGATGACGGAGCGAGTCCAGCAGCTCTTGACGTGGTTGCTGCACAAAATGCGGCCGGCGGCCGCGCGGATGCGCTGCAGCAGCCAAACGACGACTTGCCTCCCCGCCGAGATCAAGGCGCGACCTCCCGGACGCCGACTGGCGGAGTCCGCGGAAGGAAAGAGAAGGAGCCGGCTGCCAGTCACAATCGGACTCATATCACCATCGAGCGCGACCAGGATGGCTGCCCAAGAGCAGTAGAGCGGCGGGACGATTATCTGCCTCCCCCGCCCAGAAGAGAACGGCGAAGCTTCCGCCGCTGTTGAGCATCCGACTTCGAGATCGCTTTGCCGCCGAGAGGAGTTGGAGAGAATGACGCCGCCATCGGATCGACCGACTCCACCGATCTCGGCGCTGAAGAAGAAGATGAGCTGGTCCGCTTTGCTTCGGTCCCGTGATCGTAGACGCAGCCTTCCCCAAAGGGTTCACGCTCCCCGAGACACACCTAAGTACACCGCTCTGCGAAGCCGGAAGACTGGCCGATAGACTACTCCACCGCCGTCAACATAGCAAACGGCAACAAGCGAAGTTGTCGGAAGTACGCTCATGCCTGTGGCACGGCCCGACATGGCTGAACTGCGGAAGCCCCGCAGCATCAATAGCTGGGTCAACTTCACCGCCTTCATCCGCAACTTTACAAGCACGCATAAGCGACCTCCCAAGCCGCCGCTCTCCTTGTGCGCGCAAGGCCCTCAAGAATCAACACGCGACTACCTCACGCGCCTGGGCGAACTTCAAACTCCTGCGAGGGCGCACGAGGTGCAGGCTATCGAGTATTTCATCGCGGGTGCCGAGAGGGCACCCTCCTCAAGCACAAACTCCTCGCGACGAGCCGAAACCTCGATCGAACTGCTAGTCATAGCAGATAAGTACGCCACGGCCGACTCTTCTATGAAGACGGATATTCAAGTCAATGCGACTGGCAAAGTGACTCCCCAGGCTCCCAGAACTCCGGCTGGAGACACCAGTCGGCGACAGCAACAGAGCGACAACAAGCGCAAGATTCAAAGAGCCGACTTCCAACAATCGGCAGGTCGCAGAAGAGAAGATCAAGCAGCCGGAGGGGCAGCCTCGACCAAGCGGCGTATGCGGCAAGTCCAATTGGTTGCGGCTTTCTCCTATGAGCAGACTTTGATGGTCCTTGTAAGTTCCACAGCGCTGGTTGCCAAACCACACCACCAGAAATGCCACCGCTCACCAGATCGCTAAGGAGACGGCCTCACCTCCGCCACCTGCTGGGCGCCGCCCAAAGAATGGGCGTGGCTCGGCGATCGGCGCAAAGACAAGACGAGTTCCCGTAAGAGCATGGAGCGCATTTAGTATTCACTAAGCAGTGGCAGATGACCGGCGCAGCAGGCGCCAACATCAACAAGAAGTAAATGCGGTAGCAACAGATGCTCCAGAGTTCATGCATTGGTCCGAAAGGCCTATCAGCTGGAGTCGGGTAGATCACCCAGAGGTGATGCCCAGTCCGGGCTCTTATGCCCTGGTCTTAGGTGCGACCTTGGCTACTGATAGGCGGGCCGCCCGTTTTTCGCGGGTCCTGATAGATGGAGGCAGCAGCATAAACATCCTATACAAGGACACCATGGAGAAGCTAGGAATTTGTACCCGGCCTCTCCTGTTCACCAATCGGCAAGATCCTGATAGACATCCTCTTCGGAGACAAAGATCACTTCCGCCGAGAGCCGGTCTGGTTCGAGGTGGTGGACTTGGAGAGCCCGTACCACGCTCTGCTTGGCTGACCTGCCCTGGCCAAGTTCATGGCGGTTCCCCACTATGCCTACCTCAAGATGAAGATGCCGAGTTCCAAGGGGATTCTGACCGTAGCCGGTGACTAAGAAGTCGTCACCACATGCCGAGAGCAATCGGCTGGCCGAGTCCCCGGTGATCGCGCCGAGAAGCTGCCTTGATCGAGTCGTGGCGATGGCCGGAAAGCAGCCAGAGATGTCGCCCACCCCAAGGAGTCGGAGGCGAAGGATCATTCAAGCCGGCGAAGAGACCAAGAAGATACCCTTGGACCCGAGCACCTAGAAAGGCACGTCATCATGGGCACGGGCCTTGCCAGAAATAGGAAGGCAAGCTCGCCGATTTCCTCCGTGGAGAATCGGGACATCTTTGCATGGTCCCCAAGGACATGCCGGTGTACCGATGGAATTCGCTGAGCACAAGCTACACGCCAAAGCCGATATGAAGCCCGCCGAGGCAGCCCTGCGCCTACTGTCAAGAGAAAAGAAGAGTTGTTGGAGAAGAGATAGCCCGGCTCCTGGCAGCCGGTTTCATCATGGAAGTGTTTTTTCCAGAGTGGCTGGCAAACCCGGTTTTGGTACTGAAAAAGAACAAGCACTAGCGGATGTTCATCGACTACACGAGCCTCAACAAAGCCTGCCCAAAGGACCCGTTTGCTCTGCCAAGAATTGATCTGGTGATAGACTCCACAGCCGGATGCGAGCTGCTGAGTTTCCTGGACGCATACTCAGGATACCACCAGATCAAGCTGAACCCAGCGGACAGATTGAAGACCGCATTCATCACACCATTTGGAGCCTTCTGCTACCTGGCAATGACGTTTGGCTTGAGAAATGCCGGCGCCACCTTTCAGCGTTGCATGCAGAAGTGCCTCCTCAAGCAGCTCGGCAGGAACGCCCACGTCTATGTGGATGATGTGGTGGTGAAGACGGAAAAGCGTGGGACACTGCTGGAAAACCTCAAGGAGACCTTTGAAAATCTGCGCCGATTACGGATCAAGCTCAACCCCGAGAAGAGCGTTTTCAGAGTACTAGCCGGCCAGCTCCTTGGATTCCTAGTCTCCGAACGCGGCATAGAGTGCAACCCCGTGAAGATCAAGGCCATCGAGAGAATGGAGGTACCCAGCCGACTGTTGGATGTGCAGAAGTTCACCGGCTGCTTGGCGTCCATCAGCCGACTTATCACCGGTGGGCAGAAAGCTCGCCTTTGTATCAATTGATGAAGAAGACCACCTTTTTGAGTGGAACCACAAGGCGGATGAGGCATTTCTCCAAATTGAAGAAGATGTTGACTACTCCCCCATATTGGCGGTTCGACTCCCAAAGAGCCCATGCTTTTGTACATCGCCGCCACCACCGAGTAGTCAAGACAGATCATTGTAGTCGAGCGCAAGGAGGAAGGCAAGGCGCCTCCGCCCGAGAGACCGGATATTACGAGCGAGGTAATTGCCGACCTCCAAGCAGAACTACCCTCACTACCAGAAGATGTGCTACGGCGTGCATTTTGCCACCAAGAAACTGAAGCCCTACTTCCAAGAGCATCCAATCACTGTGGTTTGCACCGCTCCACTCCCCGAGATCATTGGAAGCCGAGACGCCTCCGGCTGACTGGCCAAGTGGGCTATAGATCTTGCTCCTTACACCATCTACTACCAGCCCCACACCGCCATCAAGTCGCAGGTGATGGCCGACTTCGCCGACGACGGCCGAGACCCATACTGCCGCCAAATACCGACTCCACCCATTGGCGGATGCATTTCGATGGCTCCGAGATGCACACCGGCCGGGGAGCCGGCGTCGTCCTCACTTCCCCTAAGGGCGACAAGCTCAAGTATGTGCTACAGATCCACTTCGCCGCCTCCAACAACGTTGCTGAATATGAGGCGCTCATTCATGGGCTCCGGCTTGCCAAAGAACTCGGCATCCGCCGGATCCTGTGTTATGGCGACTCCGACTTGGTGGTTCAGCAATCATCCGGCAACTGGGACGCCAAAGCCGCAAACATGGCGAGCTACCGCTTCCTGGTGCAGCAACTCAGCGGATACTTCGAGGGGTGCGAATTCCTTCACGTGCCAAGAAATGACAATGATCAAGCAGATGCCTTGGCACGAGTCGGCTCCACTCGCCGAGCAATACCTTCCTGTCGCCCTTGAGCGCCTCCTCAAGCAGTCTATCAAGCCTTCACTAGAGTCGGACTCCATCTTTGTGCCGACTCCTCCAGAAGTAGTCGGATCCGACTCCAAAGCCCCAGGAGACATCCTCAAGAAAACCACAACTGAAACCGGCCCGGGGACTTCAGAACTCGCCCGGAAGGTAGGCCGGCTCGGACTTCAGAGTCTGACCCGAGAGCTTCTGCGCCAGTCGGCCCAGAGACTCCGTCAATCCAGCAAATGGCTGCAGACTCTAGCCCGCCGCCTCCCAGCCCAGCCACACTTGTCCAAGTCGCTATGGTAGCAGTTGAAGAGATAGCAGCACCTTCATGGGCGCAGCCCATCCTCAAATTTCTAGTCAACAAAGAGTTGCCGACAGATGAAATCCTGGCTCGGCAAGTGCAGCACCGAGTGGCAGCGTACACCATAGTCAACAGAGAGCTAGTCAGACGCAGTGTCACGGGTGTCTACCAGCGCTGCGTAGAATCAGAACAAGGCCAAGCAATTCTCGAGAGGCATCCATCAGGCTGAAAAGGCCACCATGCGGCTTCAAGGGCACTCGCCGCCAAAGCCTTTCGCACGGTTTCTTTCGCCGACCTTACGGAAGAAGCTAAAGAGCTAGTCCAAAAATGCAAGGGGTGCCAGATGTTCCGCTCCATGCCACTAGAGCCGGCTTCCGCGCTGAAGACAATCCCCATCGCCTGGCCCTTCGCAGTTTGGGGCCTGGACATGGTAGGACTGAGGGAGTCCTAGACTAGGGGGTGTCCGGACAGCCGGACTATCATTATCCGCCGGACTCCAAGATTACGACGATACAAGATTGAAGACTCCGGCTCGTGTCCGGAAGGTACTTTCCTTGGCGTGGAAGGCAAGCTTGGCGATACGGATATGTAGATCTCCTACCATTGTAACCGACTCTGTGTAACCCTAGCCTCTCCGGTGTCTATATAAACCGGAGGGCTTTAGTCCGTAGGATGACATACATCTCAACAATCATACCATAGGCTAGCTTCTAGGGTTTAGCCTCCATGATCTCGTGGTAGATCTACTCTTGTACTACACACATCATCAATATTAATCAAGCAGGGCGAGGGTTTTACCTCCATCGAGAGGGCCCAACTGGGTAAAAACATTGTGTCCTCGTCTCTTGTTACCATCCGCCTAGACGCACATTCGGGACCCCTACCCGAGATCCGCGGTTTTGACACCGACATTGGTGCTTTCATTGAGAGTTCCTCTGTCGTCAGCCGATAGAGCGGATGCCTCCACCCGCCTTCAAAGATGGTGTTTTCACCGAGGGGCCTTGGCGTCGGCCAAACTATCCGGCTTGGTGGTTTTCTTATGACCGCCATCCGCCGCCGCTTCAAAGAATGACTTCTCAAGTCGTCGAAAGCAATTTAGCCAGCCCTAAAGCTGCGAACAGTTAGACCCAATTGAGCTCTAAATCATTAATGAGCTCTTGGATCGCATCGCCGCCTACAGGAGTCGCTACGACTACAACCAGATTGGGCTTAAAACCGATCCGAGAGATTAACTCTCCCGTGCCACCCACCACGTCATAGATGGTAGAGGAACAACACGGCAACTCTTGCGGTGTTGAAGACAATTCATGTCCGGATTCCGAACCTCTATGCCGGATTCCCGCGAGAGACGGATTTCGATCGAGCATTGAACCTAAAATCATGCATCGCCCCGGACTCGCTGGATTACGTCCAGCAGACCAAACTTCCGAATTCGGAAACTCCTTGGCCTTTGAGCCTTAAGATGGGCAGGGATCCGGATTTTATTCCACCCACCCGCCCTGACATATATATGCGATCTATCTACAATACGGCAAGAGCCTACTAAGACAATACATCACTACTGGGCCAGATTCCTCCTGGTTATGGACAGGATAAAGGACTGCCGAGCGGAAAACGCAATATCAATTTTCTGCAATAACTGCACGGACAAGGGAATACTAAACGCCATTGATCGTCACAAAATTACGCGCTCACCGATCCGCATCCATTGTGCGAAGTATCTTGTGCGATGGAGAGTTACCGAAGACCGAAAATAAATTTTGGGATAATCCAGCCCCAAACCCACCATGATGAAGAGGGCGCTTTATACTCAGGCCCCGATGCAAAAACAAAAACAAAACCAATAAGGAAACGGAACTGTCTTCGAGGGATGGCTCAATGGACCTCAGAAACTTCATAATACGTGAGGGAGCCGTCCCAACACATAGCCTTCGAGCATGTTGATATTACGGCAGTGGCCAAAAGTGGCGAAGAGCTCCTAGCTCCGGAAGCCACTCGAACAATACCAAAGACGGTATCAGCAGTCTTGAGACTTCCGCATCAAATAATATGCGAAAACGGACAATCCGCGAACTCGCCGAAGTCTACCAAGTAGCAACAGCAAATCCATGGAGCGACACAGCCATCACTTTCAATGCCAGCGACGAGCCCACATTCCGAACAACCAGAGCCCCAGCCGCACTGGTACTTAGTCCCATAGTGGACGGCTTCCGATTGACAAAAGTCCTCATGGATGGCGGCAGTGGACTAAACCTCATCTATGAGGAAACCTGCGAAAAATGGAAATCGATTGAGCCGATTGAGCGGCAAGACAACATTTAGAGGAATAATCCCTAGCGGAAGCGCCAGACCGGAAAAATCACACTCGATGTGGTGTTCGCCTCGGACAATTACAGATCCGAAGAAGTCACGTTCCAGGTGGCCCTGTTCAGCAGTGGGTATCACGCCATACTAGGACGAGAGGCATTCACAATTTTTCAAGCAATACCTCATTACGGGTACATGAAGCTCAAAATACCTGGGCCCGGCGGAATAATCACTCTCACTAGTGATCAGGACATAGCACTCCACACCGAAAATAAGACAGCCGCACTAGCCCTCGAGGCACTATCCGAAGCCCTAGCGGCGGAGGAACTCACCATCAAGCTGCCTCACGGTGAAACAGGACGATGTGATACTCGACAAAAGATCCAAGTCCACCTCCTTCAAACCAGCAGATGAGATAATAAAATTCCAGGTCCATCCAACGGACTCCAACAAAGACGGCCTCCATCGGGCACAGTTGAACCCGAAGTTGGCGCCAGATCTTGCGAAATTCCTTCGAAAATTGGGATATCTTTGCCTGGCATCATTCGGACATGCCCGAAATCCCTCGCAGATTGGCAGAACACAGCCTAAACATCCTAAAAGGATTCAAGCCAGTCAAACAGGCTCTTCGATGATTTTCCGAGCCCAAAAGACAGGCAATGGGAGAAGAGCTAGCTAAACTTTTGGAAGCAAGATTCATTAGAGATATCAAACATCCGGACTGGCTAGCGAATTTGGTGATGGTACCAAAGAAGGATAAATCCTGGCGCCTCTGTGTTGATTTTAAAGACCTCAATAAAGCTTGCCCAAAGGATCCCTTCCCTCTCCCTCGCATCGATCAGATTATCGATGCCACAGAAGGGCACGATTCGTTGTGCTTCCTGGACGCATACTCTGGCTATCAGCAAATCAAGATGGCGGAAGCAGCCCAAGCCGCAACGGCATTCATCACTCCATATGGACCATTCTGCTTCAACACGATGCCATTCGGACTTAAAACTGTCGGCGCAACATATCAGTGCATGATTCAAACATGTCTGGCCACCCAAATCGGCAAAACAGTCGAGGCATACGTAGATGACGTAGTCGTCAAAACAAAACACGTCGAAACTCTAGTAGACGATTTGAGGCTCACATTCAAAACCTCGAGCATATGACATCAAGTCAACCGGAAAAATGCGTTTTAGGCGCACCACCGGAAAGCTTGGGCTTCATTGTATCCGTAGAGGAATTAAAGCAAACCCGCCAAAATCCGAGCTCACACAGCTTGGATATTCCAAAGGACCTCAAACAAATACAAAATTAACAGATGCGTGGCAGCCTTAAGCCGCTTTATCTCCGTCTAGGAGAAAAGGCGTTGCCCCTTTATCGCCTCCTCGGCGTCACGAACACTTCGAGTGGACGGATGCGCCACCGCCGGACTCGAAGAAATAAAGGCCATACTGGCAACAAATCTGGTCCTGGTAGCGCCCACTGTAGGCGAACGAATGCTGTTATACATCGCAGCAACACATCAAGTTGTAAGCGCGGTCCTCGTCGTTGAACGAGCGACAGAAGGGCACAAATTCCCTCTTCAAAAACCAGTGTATTATGTATCCACTGTGTTAACCCCCTGCAAATCCCGTTACCCGCACTATCGGTGTTCATGGCGTCTCGGAAGCTTCGGCACTACTTTCAAGAGTGTTCGATAACAGTGGCCTCAGAAGTACCACTCAATGACATTATAAATAACCGCGACGCAACGGGCAGGATTGCAAAATGGGTAATCGAGCTCTTACCATTCGACATCACTTACAAACCTCGACGAGCCATAAAGTCACAAGTTTTGGCTGACTTCGTCGCCAAATGGACCGAAGCCGAACTCCCCAAAGAGTACGGCGCATACTCCAATTGGACTATGCATTTCGACGGCTCCAAAATGTTGGCGGACTGGGGGCTGGCGTCAGATTAACGCCCCCACGGAGATACTGATCAAGATGTACTTCAAATAATGTACACGACTCCAACAATGCAGCTGAATCTGAGGCCCTATTACATGGTCTCCGGATGGCGGTCTCCATGGGCATTCAACGCCTAGAGGTGCGCGGGGACTCAAACCTTGCAATATCCCAAATAAACGGAGACTTCGACGCCAAGGATCCGAAAATGGCAGCATATTGCAACGCTGTCCTAAAAATGTCAGCTCGGTTCGAAGGACTCGAATTCCATCACATAGCCCGAGATAATAACCAAGCGGCCGACGTCCTGGCACGCATTGGTGCAAAATGTGATGCTGTCCCTCCAAATATCTTCCTGGAACGGCTCTTCAAGCCATCCGTACTATGGGAAGAGGAGCCCGGTAGCGACAAACCGGAGAAGACAGCACCAATTGGTGATTCAGCAGATGAAATAATACCCTCCGCCCACGTTATAATGGCAGTAATTGCCGCGTGGACAGAACCTTTCCTAGCCTACCACCTTAGGCAGGAACTTCCCGAAGACCAAAATGAGGCCCGCTGCATAGTCCGGCGATCGAAGGCCTACAAGGTCCACAAGGGAGAACTTTATAAGAAAAGTACCACCGGAGTCCTTCCAAGGTGTATCTCCGGAGAAGAAGGGCGAAACCTCCTGGCTGAAATAGATGCCAGACTAGGCGGACACCACGCAGCAGCTCGGGCCCTTGTAGGAAAGGCATTCCGTACAGGATTTTATTGGCCGACGGCTCGGGCAGACGCACAGGACTTGGTCCAGCGATGCATTGGTTGTCAGCTCTTTGCTAATCAGAGCCATATGCCACCCACCGCCCTCAAAACCATACCCATTACCTGGCCGTTCGCGTTCTGGGGGCTTGACATGGTTGGACCCCTTAAAGGGGGAACTGTCAGGACCCCGACTCAATGCCACATCGATCTAGCATGTAACACCTCATATCACGTTGCGGCCTCACGCACGGTATTCCCACGGGTGTCGCCTTACCTTTGCCCGGGACCGTTTAGCCCTTTTGGCACACGATATGATAGTGTCGCTAGCATCAATATGATAAGGAGCCGGGCTGACATGGCTAGTCAGAAACCCAAAGTGGCACAAACTTACAGGACAGCATCCATGACCCAAAGATCGAACGTGTCGGTCATCGCCGAGTGAATCCAGGCAGTAGCACTGGGCTAGCAGACTCCGTGAACCGGCTGTAGCGGGCTAACAGGACTCGGTATTCATCGTGTGACATTTCCGAAGGGAACGAATACGAGAACGAAGAAGGACACATGCCGGCCAGCCTAAGTGTTCCGGAGCAGAGCAAGCTACCATGGCTCGGTGGAAACACTAGGAGACATTTCCGAAGAAGAGGCTACTAAGGATAAACAACTAGATAGTCGATCCCACACATACCAAGCATTTCAATAACATACACACAATATGCTCGATATGTGCAAATACAACATGGCATCACAACATGACTCTACGACTCAAGTATTTTATTCAATAGGCTCCGACGAGCGAGATATTACAAACATGGGTCTCTCGACCCAACATTGAAACATACAAGTCAAAGCACAAGCGGAAGCTTAACATGTCCGAGTACGCATAACTATAAATGAAAAAGGCCGAGAAGCCCGACTATCTACTAGATCTCGCCGAGGGCACAAGATCGTAGCTGAGGTAACAAGCTAAACGTCAAGTCCACGTGGAACTACTAGCGAGACCAAGTCTCTCTCGCAAAAACATAAAATAGGCAAACGTGAGTACAAATGTACCCAAAGAAGACTTACATCAGAACTATCTACATATGCATCATTATCAACAAGGGGATGGTGGGGTTTAACTGCAACAAGCCAGCTTTGACTCGGTGGCTAACCTGAACTACGACTGCAATGTAACTCTTTGAGGTGGCGCACACGAGTCCACATATTCACCATATCAATACTCCACCATGGATCCGCCCCGCCTCCCTCGAGAACGCCATCCATAGCACTCACGCTTATCTTGGCGATTTTAGAGTATCCACTTTCACTTGTCTATGAACCGCATAAGGGGTCCAGTTTCCATATCCGAGGAATCCGCTATTCAATAGATAATGATAACCTGCAGGGTGTACTTCTTCACACACGCTCTCGCCACTTATCGCCTCAGACACGCCATATACCTCGGCAACCTTCAAGCGAAGCCAGGCGAGGAGTCGGCCATGGCCTACCTAAACACTCAAGTCTCTCGTCCAGGTTTATCGCCTATTCGGGTTCCATCCGCAAGGAGATCCGGCGGGTGCCGCCACGGCCCCAAACGATGTGAGCAGGGTTCCCAAGCCCACCTCGACGGGTGGATCTACGCTTGGTACACCGTGCCACGGTGCCTAGTCCGTCCCAAGCCCACCTGCACGGGTGCCACTTGGTAGACTACTAACACTACCTACAAACACCGTAAACTAGTTGCAACTCCCGGACAGAGAACAAGGGTGATTAAGAAGTCGAGAGGGGCCGAAGTTACGGAACCCAATGTGTGGTAGTAGCTGTTCATGGATCACAAACACGTAACTCAGTTCCGAGGACGGCTGCAATGAGACAACCCACCATGTACTCCTACATGGCCTCTCACCGCTACCTTTACCAAATCGTGTTCACACATTTAGCTCTCAATGGTAGGACATGTTCACACACCTCCGATTCATTCCCGATGAATCAGACCTGACACAACTCTAAGCAATAGCAGGCATGACAAACAAGCATGAATGAGTAGGCACATCAGGGCTCAAACAACTCCAACTCATGCTAGTGGGTTTCATCTATTTACTGTGGAATGACAGGTCATGCAGAGGATAAAGGGGTTCAACTACCGCAACATGTAACAGTTGAAACGTTGTTGTCCTAATGCAGTAAAAGAGAGAAGGAGCGAGAGAGTGGGATTGTATCGGAATGAACAAGGGGTTTTTGCTTGCCTGGCACTTCTGAAGATATTATATCTCTTCATCGGTGTCATCGAACTCATCGTCGGAACGCGTCTATCGAGAGGGGCAATTACCGGCAACTGAGAAAGAAACACAATCAATGCAAATGCACAATATGATGCATGATCATGACATGGCAATATGCTGTGGTTTGAGCTAATGCAACTAGCAACAGATTAAATGAAGTTGGTTTGAATACAAGATTCAAATTCAAACTCCATAAGTGATTATTCAAATGCCATTTAAATGATTTGTGCTAAACAGCAGCTATAAGTTGTTCTAACATGCATGAAAATGGTACAGATGGATAGATTGGATTTTTCTGATCATTTTCATATATAAATTATTTCATTTGGAGTTACTGATTAATTTCTATGATTTTTAGAAGTTTAGGCATTTTACGAATTTCCTATATAAAAATAAATCCAGAAAAGAATTTATCACACGTCGACACTACGCCAAGATGACGTAAGCGAGTCAACGGGCAGCCCAGGTCAAACTGACCAGTGGGTCCTCCGTGTCGATGACTAACCTAACTAATCGGGTTAGTTAGCGTTTTAACTTAAACTAACCTAGATTAATTAGGCGGGCTGGTCCCGCATGTCGCTGACACAAGGAGGTCAAACCCGGTCAAATGGCCAAACAGGCCAAGCGGCTCAACGCCGGGCGGCAACAGCAGCGCGAGAGGCTTGGGATCGCTCCTCCGCCACCAAAGCTCCGGGCGGAGGGCATCTACGCCGTTGCCGTGCTCGTCAAGACGAGTAGTGCAAGCGGCGATGGCTATGGCGGCCCGTAGCGACGGCAATGGCGACAAGTGTGGTGGCCGGGCTCGGTGGTGCACGGCGCAGGGCTATGGCTCGCCCTCGAACCGGTAGCTAGGCGCATCTAGGGGCCCTAGGAGCACGGTGGACAGCACAGCCGCGTGGTAAGCTCAGCGGTGAGCAGGAGGTCGGCCATGGCAGGGGCGGCCTCGGGAACTCGTGGGGCGGTGGCTAGAGGAAGATAGCGAGAGGGGGAGGTGAGAGGAATAACTCGAGGGCTCACGGTGATGTCGTAGGGAGGCTCGGCGCTCGGGACGGCTCGGAGGCGGCGGAACGGCGATGACGATCTCCGTGTCCCGAGGTTGAAGACGGTCGATGGCGACGAAGCGAGCCCTCCGGCTTGTTTCGCCGGTGTGGGGATGGGGTGCTCGATTTGAGCTGCCGGGCATGGTCATGGGACGAGGGGCGGCGGTGGTCGCGGCAGCGGCAAGCGGCGGCGGCGGCTGCGCCGGGCATAACGGAGAGGACGAGGGAGAGAGCGAGGAGAATGGGGTGTCGGCGGGTCGGGCAGTGCCGAGGAGTGGCTTGGCGGCGCCGCCACGATGTCCAGCGAAGGCAAAGGCGAGGAGCTGCGTGGCGAGCTCGGCGTCTTGTGCGCCGCTCCTCTCGCCGCCTGCTGGCGAGAGGAAGCAGGTGGTTGGCACGGGCGCCTGATCTTTGGGCAGCCCAGTGGGCTGCCAGTGGGCTGCGCCGGAGTAAGTGGCAGTAGTTTCCTCTCTCTCTTTTTCTATTTTAGTTCTTTGCTTTCTATTTATGACATTTGTTTTAACTTAATTAAAATGCTAAGGCATTTTCAAAAACCCTGAAAATAATTGTGGGATCTGTTTGTAATATTTCCAACAGCCCCCACTTAAGTTCAGAATTATTTGGACATTTAAAATATTTAATAGCATTTAAATGCCCAAATGGAAGTACTATAAGATTTAATTCAGAGCCCAAATATGTCATGGAAAAATGTGCAACACCTCTGGTTATTGCTTCTAGGATTTCCCAGAAATGATGAACATTTTTGAAAGCCATTTGGATTCACTGAAAATATTTTTAGGTTGAACCTAGTGAATTCCTTTGATGCTAGGGTTTGAAACAATCCCCATTTCAATTTAAGAGAAATTTTAAACATGATGCAACACAAGACTAGCTAACCCAGAGCAGGCGTAACTAGGATGTGACAACTCACCCCTATTAAACAAGAATCTCGTCCCGAGATTCAAGCGTAGGGTAAGATGAAGGGGGATCACAAACTAACATAATCTTCACGATCCAGGTGCACTTTATAAGGACGTTGACTCAATCACCATCTTGATCTTGATGTCTTGCTTCGAGAACTCCAATCGACATGACAACGAGAGGAGACAGAAAACTCTGGAAGGATCGATCTTCTCGAAGTTCGATCAACTCAGGATTAACTCACGGAATGAGACATAGAAACATCTCTCGAGCTGAGACACGAAGCACACATCTAGAGGAATGGGGTGTAACAAATGACGAAGGTTCACTAGGTAGGCAACAGATCCACGCTTGATCACGATGTAGCGAGGAGTTAACCGCCATGATTCCCCAACGGGGCACCTTAGGAAAAGTGACTCGTAGAAATATCCTCTTTAAGTGACAAAAAGAATTACCTTTGATTCAGAGATCATTGAAACTCTTTATACCAACCTAAGGCAATTCTCGAGCGATCGTTTGGACGGGTTCGGTAGAATGGCATACCCGGACTTAGAATGGATGATATGGATTACCTTGTTGAAAACAACACAAGGGATGATTTTAGTAACTGGGGAGAGGCCCAACAGTAGAGAGTGAGTCCACTGTTGAAAAGTTATAGCATAACCAAGGAAACTGAGAGCAATCCCAGTTAGTGTCGATGAAAACACCTAGCGCTTGAGCGTGCTCTCAAGAACTTGAGCATTTCCATATTCATCAAGGTTTTACCAGTATCCGTGTCAAGGATCCTGGCAACACAACGTACTACCATGATGAACAGCGATGGACGATGCAAATGCAAAGGAAGATAACCTTCTCAGATTTCACCTTAGCGGGGCCAAGGGAACAAAATCTGGATGATCGACCGAGAGACATTTAGCACTCCGCTTTTAATGTTCTCCTTGATGTGCTAGTACAACCCATTAATTAAAATGGTTTGGTACCCAGAACATCAAGTAAAAGGTCGGACTTCGGGAACACAAGAATCTATAAGGAGTAACTGCTGGAATAAATCCTACGAAATCCTTATGGGGAGGTGGCCAACTTCCTTAATCAAGATACTACAATAATAGGTCTTCCGGCTGGGTGTATCGGCCACGACATCCAATTTACCGGGTTACAAAGAGACCACTATTATAGTTCTTGGGAAACGTCCCAACCATCATATCTGCCTGAGATTCAGATCTGGTTGGTGTCAGGATAATCCAGACTTATCAAGTCTAGAAAGAAAATGAAAGTTTGCAACACAAATCGACGAGATGACGTTGCGAGATTCTCGGGAAATGGACTTCGGTAGTAAGCTCCAAAACATGAGCTGGTTCTGCTACAAACATGTGAACACGTTGTCCAAGACAAGCATGACCACATGGTAGTCTTACAATAAAACACTACCGAGTTCTAGTTGGGAATCATCACCACGGATAACGAAGTCCTTACATAAGTCATATGATTAGCTCTTATGAAGAAACTTCTTCTCCTTGAACAAATCAGTCAGTGGCTTGGTGTGCTAGGGACACATATAGAATGGAGGTAGCGAGCCTATCAAACCATAGCATACCTCGCACGTGCATGACTGACTTGGGATGGTACCAGAGGAAACAAAAACAAACTTTCTAAAGCTCACGGCGGCAACTTGCACCAGATGCACGTGCATGAGAGGAAGTCACTTCTTTCATCCAAACATATTCTTCACGAATGGGACATGATGATAATGCTTATAAAAGTTTCCAACACTAGGTTGATGTTCAACATGAGTCATGGGGGAGACAAAATGCTGTTGATGGGCTCAACAGCAACTCATCGGAATTTCCATGGAGATGGAATTCGATAACTATGTGAACAAGGTGATAGTATTGGTCAGACCCAAAAGATATAATGGTGTATGCTCGAGGAAAATCCACGAGTAAGACAACATTACGAACATCGTTGGTTCTGATTTGATTTGATGATAGCCCATACTCAAATCAAGGATTGAATAAGATGATAGGTCCATTAACTGATCACGACGGTCAATCGATGAAAATACCAGCTTTCTTCAACACACATACAAGATATCCATTAAAATGAACTTAGTTGGACAAGATTTTATCTTCCAACTCTCCAAGTTGTTGTTTAGCTTAACCAACTAGCTCAGGGGTTTCCTGCACAGATTCTTGGAGAAGGTTGGTTTACAAGAAACCAACTTGATCACGAGCTCAACACATTGGTCAGGGGGACAACCTGGTGATACTTTCGGGAAGATAATCGGAAAATCACGAGCCACCAATAAGTTACTAAGCTCGAGAATAATCTTGCTTTTCAGGGCAAGACGATATGATCAAATAAGCAAGGATTGGCATTATCCTAACTCATTGATCGGAGAGTGCACCAGGAAATAAGGACTAGGTAGCACAATCAGTCGTAGAATGATGATTCAAGAACCAACACACTAAGAATGAAATTATTGTCCATTAACTACCAAGCAACACAGTTGCTAGGAGTATTGAGTTCACACATCATGATTCACATGTTGGCATTCCGGTTGCAGCAACGCGGAACCGAGAAATGAAAATGATGGCGAGAAGTATCACTGCGTCAAGAATTCATAAGAGGTGGTGCAATTCTCATGACAATCCTGACATAAAGAAGGTAATACTTCAAGGTAGAACAGACCAGAAGCTGGATTGGCAATTTGATCTGCGGAGTACAACTGCTTTGACCCAGTCCCAGAAACGGACAAGGTGCTGGAGTTTGTTTCTCCTAGTCATTCTGGAATAGAATGGCTTGACGGACCACAGAAGTAAAAGGCATCGATGAACACGAATGCACGACTACTCCTGACTATCAGTCGATAGACGAAGGTCAGTATACAGCTAAAGAGAGCAACTCAAAGGAACATATAATTTTCTGAGTTGTGGATGCATAGATTAGTATGTCGAGCGTAGCTCAACATTTCTTCCGGATAACCCATGCGGAAAGGGTAGAACGGGCAGATTCACAATTATGAATGGAGAACTCCTCAAAAGTACTATGATTGTGATCCTTGGTTCAGCGAGAACTTCTAGTAAGCGGTTCATAGTATTTGGAAGAAGGAAATACCACGTACTCGAGGACTAACATAAAGGTTACTAATAACCTAAAGGAACTAGCAAACACTATCAACATGAAGTAAGTAGGGTGAATCTCGGGTTCAAAACCCAGGAGTAGAATACCTACTAACTAAATTGCATCACGGGATGCTTCGGGAATAAAGGCCAGAATCCTCACACTGGGACACAAATCATGGCTAGATTACTAGATGATCCCCTAAGACCCTAGGTTCATAATAATAATTCCAACATATATGTCGAGGCAATAGAATACCTCAACTCAGCAATTAGTGTGATTAACCTGGCCCAAAGGAACATCGAAACCAGAGGGAAAGGATTTTGCAAATGCATCAGACTATTTAGAAACCTGGGATGACTCGGACAGCATAACGGCTGTAAATGCTCAAAAAGTTTGGAGACATACTACAAAAATGGTGGCATAGCCACTCCGAAGCACAATATCAAGGTTTCGAGATCAACAGTTATGAACATACGGAAGTAGTAAAACTGAGCTGAGATTTGAAACTAACAATTCTATAAGTCAATGGTTTAGTAACACGTCATCCTGATAGATAGATGAGAAGGCCTAGTTCTTAATCCCCGTAGAAGAGAAGAGGATGACTCAGATCAGAAGGACATAAGGTAAAGGAGTAAAAAGAGCCTTACGTTCCCTTCCCCAATCAATTCCCCTACATATAACTAAAGCATTTCTAGACTCAACTTCGACCAGTTTGGCTTGGTAATCCTCTGAGCGATCAAGCTCGATACCAAAGCTGTCAGGACCCGACTCAATGCCACATCGATCTAGCATGTAACACCTCATATCACTTTGCGGCCTCACGACGGTATTCCCACGGTGTCGCCTTACCTTTGCGGGACCGTTTAGCCTTTTGGCACACGTATATGATAGTGTCGCTAGCATCCATATGATAAGGAGCCGGGCTGACATGGCTAGTCGTAAACCCAAAGTGGCACAAACTTACGAGGACGAGCATCCATGACCCAACAGATCGAGCGTGTCGGTCATCGGCGAGTGAATCCAGGCTGTAGCATCGGGCTAACAGACTCGGTGAACCGGGCTGTAGCGGGCTAACAGACTCCGGTATTCATCGTGTGACATTTCCCGAAGAACAGACCACGAGAGCGAAGAAGGACACATGCCGGCCAGCCTAAGTGTTTGGACGGTAGCAAGCTACCATGGCTTGGTGGAAACACTAGGAGACATTTCCGTAAGAGAGGCTACTAAGGATAAACAACTAGATAGTCGATCCCACACATACCAAGCATTTCAATAACATACACACAATATGCTCGATATGTGCAAATACAACATGGCATCACAACATGACTCTCGACTCAAGTATTTTATTCAATAGGCTCGAGGAGCGAGATATTACAAACATGGGTCTCTCGACCCAACATTGAGCATACAAGTCAAAGCACAAGCGGAAGCTTAACATGTCCGAGTACGCACAACTATAAATGAAAAAGGCCGAGAAGCGACTATCTACTAGATCCTGCCAAGGGCACAAGATCGTAGCTGAGGTAACAAGCTAAGCGTCGAAGTCCGTGGAACTACTAGCGAGGCTGAAGTCTCTCTGCAAAAACATAAAATAGGCAAGCGTGAGTACAAATGTACCCAAAGAAGACTTACATCAGAACTATCTACATATGCATCATTATCAACAAGGGGATGGTGGGGTTTAACTGCAGCAAGCCAGCTTTGACTCGGTGGCTAACCTGAACTACGACTGCAATGTAACTCTTTGAGGTGGCGCACACGAGTCCACTTATTCACCATATCAATACTCCACCATGGATCCGCTCCCGTCTCCCTACGAGAACGCCATCCATAGTACTCACGCTTATCTTGCGCATTTTGGAGTATCCACTTTCACTTGTCTATGAACTGTACAAGGGGTCCAGGTTTCCATATCCGAGGAATCCGGCTATTCGAATAGATAATGATAACCCTGCAGGGGTGTACTTCTTCACACACGCTCTCGCCACTTATCGCCCTGTACACGTCATGTACCTCGGCAACCTTCAAGCGGAAGCCAGGCGAGGTAGTCGGCCACGGCCTACCTAAACACTCAAGTCTCTCGTCCAGGTTTATCGCCTATTCGGGTTCCATCCGCAAGGAGATCCGGCCGGGGTGTCGCTCACGGCCCCAAACGATGTGAGCAGGGTTCCCAAGCCCACCTCGACGGGTGGATCTATGCTTGGTACACCGTGCCACGGTGCCTAGTCATCCCAAGCCCACCTGCACGGGTGCCACTTGGTAGACTACTAACACTACCTACAAACACCGAAACTAGTTGCAACTCCGGACAGAGAACAAGGGTGATTAAGAAGCCGAGAGGGCCGAGTTACGGTAACCCAATGTGTGGTAGTAGCTGTTCATGGATCACAAACACGAACTCAGTTCACGAGGATGGCTGCAATGAGACAACCCACCATGTACTCCTACATGGCCTCTCACCGCTACCTTTACCAAATCGTGTTCACACATTTAGCTCTCAACAATAGGACATGTTCACACCTCCGATTCATTCCCGATGAATCAGACGACACAACTCTAAGCAATAGCAGGCATGACAAACAAGCATGAATGAGTAGGCACATCAGGCTCAAACAACTCCTACTCATGCTAGTGGGTTTCATCTATTCTTGTGGAATGACAGTCATGCAGAGGATAAAGGGTTCAACTACGCAGCATGTAACAGTTGAAGCGTTGTTGTCCTAATGCAGAAAAAGAGGAGGAGCGAGAGAGTGGGATTGTATCGGAATGAACAAGGGATTTTGCTTGCAGGCACTTCGAAGATAATATATCTCTTCATCGGTGTCATCGAACTCATCGTCGGAGCGCGTCTATCGAGAGGGGGCAATTACCGGCAACTGAGAAAGAAACACAATCAATGCAAATGCACAATATGATGCATGATCATGACATGGCAATATGCTGTGGTTTGAGCTAATGCAACTAGCAACAGATTAAATGAAGTTGGTTTGAATACAACATTCAAATTCAAACTCCATAAGTGATTATTCAAATGCCATTTAAATGATTTGTGCTAAACAGCAGCTATAAGTTGTTCTAACATGCATGAAAATGGTACAGATGGATAGATTGGATTTTTTTGATCATTTTTCATATATAAATTATTTGATTTGGAGTTACAGATTAATTTCTATGATTTTTAGAAGTTTATGGCATTTTCTGGAATTTCCTATATAAAAATAAATCCAGAAAAGAATTTACTGCGTCAGCACTACGTCAGCACGACGTAAGCGAGTCAACGGGCAGCCCAGGTCAAACCGACCAGTGGGTCCTCCGTGTCGATGACTAACCTAATTAATCGGGTTAGTTAGCGTTTTAACAAACTAACCTAGATTAATTAGGCGGCTGGTCCCACATGTCGGTGACACAGGGGAGGTCAAACCCCTGTCAAATGGCCCAAACAGGCGGCGGCTCAACACCGGGCGGCAACAGCGGTGGAGGCTTGGGATCGCTCCTTCGCCACCAAAAGCGTGGCGGAGGGCATCGCCGCGTTGCCGTGCTCGTCCGCATCGGCGATGCAAGCAAGCGATGGCTATGGCGGCCCGTGGCGGCGGCAATGGCGACAAGTGTGGTGGCCGGAGCTCGGTGGTGCACAGGCGCGGGCTATGGCTCGCCCGAGAGAACCAGTAGCTAGGCCGCATCTAGGGGGCCCTAGGAGCACGTGGACAGCACGGTTGGGCGTGGTAAGCTCAAGCGAGGCAGGAGGTCGGCCATGGCGGACGGCGGCCCTGGAGCTTGTGGGCGGTGGCTAGAGGAAGTTAGCGAGGGGGAGGTGAGGGAAAAACTTCGAGGCTCACGGTGATGTCGTAGGGAGGCTCAGCGCGCTCGGGGACGGCTCAGAGGCGACGGAACGGCGATGATGATCTCCAGTGTCCCAAGGTTGAAGACGGGTCGATGGCGACGAAGCAGAGCCCTCCGGCTTGTTTCCTTCGGCGTGGGGATGGGGTGCTCGATTTCGGAGCTGCTGGGCATGGTCATGGGACGAGGGGACGGCGGTGGTCGCGGCAGCGGCAAGCGGCGGCGACGGCTGCGCTCGGGCATAACGGGAGAGGACGAGGGAGAGAGCCAAGGGGAGAATGGGGTGTCGGCGGGGTTGGGGCAGTGCCGAGGAGTGTCTTCGAGGTGTCGCCACGATGTCGAAAGCGAGGCAAAGTGCCGAGGAGCTGCGTGGCGAGCTCGGGCGTCTTGGGCGCTCTCTCTGCTGCTGGCGAGAGGAAGGTGTGGCTGGCACGGGCCAGCACATTGCTGGGCCGGCTAGTGGGCTGCCAGGTGGGCTGCGCCAGGTAAGTGGCAGTAGTTTCCTCTCTCTCTCTATTTCTATTTTAATTCTTGCTTTTCTATTTATGACATTTGTTTTAACTTAATTAAAATTCTAAGGCATTTTCAAAAAACCTGAAAATAATTGTGGGATCTGTTTGTAATATTTCCAACAGCCCCCACTTAAGTTCAGAATTATTTGGACATTTAAAATATTTAATAGCATTTAAATGCCCAAATGGAAATACTATAAGATTTAATTCAGAGCCCAAATATGTCATGGAAAAATGTGCAACACCTCTGGTTATTACTTCTAGCATTTCCCAGAAATGATGAACATTTTTGAAAGCCATTTGGATTCACTGAAAATATTTTTAGGTTGAACCTAGTGAATTCCTTTGATGCTAGGGTTTGAAACAATCCCCATTTCAATTTAAGAGAAATTTTAAACATGATGCAACACAAGACTAGCTAACCCAGAGCAGGCCAGAACTAGGGATGTGACAGGAACCCACAAGAAAAAGTACCTATTGGTCATGGTGGATAAGTTCACCAAATGGATAGAGGCCAAACCGGTCAAAACGGCAGAGTCCGGACCAGTGATAGACTTTATATCAGAGGTGGTACACCGTTACGGAGTCCCCCACAGCATCATCACCGACAACGGCACAAACTTCACAACCGACGAGGTCAAGTCATGGTGCAAAAATATGGGCATCAAGCTCGACTATGCGTCAGTCTATCACCCTCAAACCAACGGTCAAGTGGAAAGAGCAAACGGTCTAATAATGAGCGGCATTAAACCCAGACTAGTGAGGTCACTCACTAAATCCGACACACAATGGGTCGACGAGCTCGACTCCGTACTCTGGGGGCTGCGGACAACGCCTAACCATACTACCGGATTCACACCATTTTTCATGGTATACGGCGCAGAGGCAGTCTTGCCCTGCGACATTATTCATGACTCACCTCGAGTGCGCATGTATGAGGAAAGAGAAGCCGAGCTTGATCGGCAGGACAGCTTGGACACATTGGAGGAAGAACGTGACGTCGCGAAGGCTCATTCCGCATTCTATCAGCAGCAAGCCCGAAGATATCAAAGCAGAGAAGTACGGGCCAAGACTTACAACGTTGGCGAACTAGTTCTACGCCTGCCGGACAAGAAAAAGGACAAGCTCAAGCCCAGATGGGAGGGTCCCTTCATTATCGATCAAGTCTTGACCGGCGGAGCATCTTGTCGCAAAATGCGTCGGATAACCGACTCGAGCCGAACCAATGGAACGCAGCCCGCCTCCGACGATTCTATGCCTAGCGCCGGACTAAGAGTTCGTCCCCTTCCCCCGTCCAAACTTTTATACTTTGACCGTCTTATGTTTCTCTTTTTATCCTTTTAAGCCCTTTCGAGCCTATTTTTGCATTCTTTGCATATGCATGATGTGCTATCCACACTCATTATTCCTGGGGGCTTCTTTTACAGAAGCTCAATTACACGGGTTTCATACCCAACACATGTGTCAAGCTTCCACATGTACCTTTTACTCGCCATTATATGCATCGATATGACTTAATTTTTGGCCAAGCTGGGTTGCCTGGCTCCTGTGCTTACCCCTACGTTCCCGATTGTTCGGCTAGGAGGTAAAGGGAGTACCTCTGCGATTATTCTTGCTGGTCAGGCGGATGTGTACCTCGACTGGGTGAAGCCGAAAAGCTAGCGTTCTTAAGGGAATATTCGGTCGGTGATTTAAAAGATGACTTTTACCTATTTTATCCATCTGCCCCGGATGTTTTATCTTTCTTTGCAGTATGGACATGCACTTTAGGGCATGACTCCCAAATAAAGGAACCCTTAACGGAACTATTCTCCTGGAAGATGTTTCTTACTAACCATGTAATATAACATAACTAGTTGGGCACTTATGCGATAAAGCACTAATGACCCCTCGCCCGGTCTCCATGCATACCCCGGTTTTTTCATAACCAAGAAGGTATTCGGACACACTCCGGACTCTAGGGTCCCGAGGTCGAAGCGAAAAGGTCGGCAAAGACAAACGATCTACAATCCGGCTAGAAGGCATTTCATATGTCACTTTAAAGGATAATATACAATGTCAAATTTATTGATTGTATTCCTCCTCAGTCCCGTCTAACAGGCTGTCTAGTTTACAGTCCCGTTGGGAAAATTTAGCAGCCAACTCTACTTGGCTGTACACTAAACTCACAGGGATCTCCTTCCCATCGGGCCCCACCGGTCCAACTTCGGCCATATGGTTGGGGTCCGCCTTCTTGTACCGCGTCTTCACCATGGCCCAAGCCTCCCTGGCACCTTGACGGCAAGCCAAAATCTTCCACAAGCAAGCGCTGCCGCCTCCTGCAGCTTCTCCGAAGCTCCCGAGGCCCTCGGGCGGGGTGAGGGCTGGCCATAAAGCTGAACAGGCGCCACTCATTGCGTGCGAACTTCGTTCGAGTAGCTGACACAGTTCGGGAAGTTGATCACCCATTGATATGGGCATCTCCTCTGCAGGGCGACCCGTGAGTATACCTACAAGACATATCATGTCAAATTACATCCTCGCCAACTCTTCTTTTCAAAAGAGTTCGCTCAAGCACTTACTATATATGCCGCGAAGGCGTTGATTCTCCTTACGGAGCCGGGCAGCTCGGCTCAGGCGCCTTTCAGCTCTTCTCCGAGCTTGGCGTTGGCATCTTGGAGCTTGTTCCTTTCTGCTGAACCCTATTCACACACTCTCGCCGACCTTTAGTTTGGCGCAACAATGCTTGCTGTCTGATCTTGTCCGCGGTACCTACAATGTCATTATTAGACTCACGCGCACGCCGCAGAGCAGCTTATATTTATTAATAAAATGTGTTACCAGGGGGTTTTCCGTCTCCTCTGCGGCATCAAGTCGACCTCAAGTTGGGCCTTGTAATCTTGCAGCTCCAGAGACAATGGGCGTTCTTCTCGTTAAGTGCCCGAAATTTACAATGATCCTTAAACCAGTTAGCATAACTAATTTAAGTCTCGGGGCTCTTGGTGTATACAACCATTAAAAATTCCCTTACCCGTATGTCTTTGACATCTTTGCTCCGTGGCTCTGGTAAAACCATTTTGAGCAACACGGAGATGCGCATCCTAGCTAAAGACATCCAATGCCTCAAGGAAAAGCACGCTTCTTGAAATCTGTCCGTGGCGTCTATGATTCATAGCGCTCTCCACCTCGAGACTTGGTGGCGGACGATGCATCGGCATCCTCCGTTGGAGCAGGATCCGGTTCGCGTCTTGCGCTTGCCTCCCCCTCCAGTCCGGGTGTTGGAGCCTGGCCGTTGTTGGTTGGATCAGCAATTCCTGCGCTCAGAGTCCTGCGAGTGCTTTTTCTCCTGCAGAGATCATGAGCACTCAGGCGTTTCCTCTGAATGTTGCTCTAGAAATTCGAATACTAGCTATACCTTTCCAGCGACGTTTCCGTCCGCACTGCACTCCTTTTTCTCCTGCTGGTCCGGACAGGCCTCTGTTGGTCAGCCGCCGCGGGCTCGGCTTCCTGCCGTAAAGGCGCTTCCTACGAAATACCATCGTTCGCGAGGGTAAGAAATGGGCAGGGAAAAGATACTGGTGTCCGGACTTCGGTCGCGGTCACCTGTGAAGCCAAACTCAGTCCGGGGTAGTCCGCCGTAATGGCGACCAAAGCATTGTCTATGCTGAGCTGGTGATACACCCCGTCGATCAGCTCCACCTCGATGTCCGGATCCTCTTGGAGGCGGACCTGAGGATCCTTCGGATCCTCGGGTTGTGGGCAGACTCACCATGTCCTCCACATTCCGCCGTAGACCTGCGCCCGAAGACATAATGTAAGAAGCGAAACTTGAAAGCACGGTAGAGACCTTCGAGGTGTTCGCTACCCATCCTCTAGGGTTGATCATGGAAAATCCCTCCAAAGGGTTGGCGAAGAAGTCCTCCTTCGCCCCCTTATCTGAGCGGACAGATCTTCACCAGATCCTCGGTCGAATCCGCCCTTCTGGCCGTCAGCCGATAGCGTCGTCTTCCCGTTGAAATCCGACATAGGGTGGCCTCAGACTGCGATGGCTGTACCCTCGCTGATGCATGTCGCCATGACTCCGATCATGGTCAAGCCGGAATGAGCCATTAATCTTATCCGGCCCATCAAGTAATGGACGCTCTTGTCTTCCTCCAAACGGGGGCTCCACGGGCGCCAGCTGAGGCGTTTCCTCAAGGGAGCAGCACTAAACTCCGGGAGGCCGATCCGGACTGGATCTGGCAGCGGGGCGTCTCCAATATAAAACCACTCTGAGGGCGAGTCTTCGGACGCCTTCTTGGGAGTGCCGGATAGGTATCCGGTCCCGGCGATGCGCCATATTTCGGCGCCGCCCACTTGATATATGGACCCCTCATGAGAACGGGGCACGAGGCAAAAGAGCCTCTTCCACAAAGCAAAATGGGGCTCGATGCCCAGGAATAGCTCACAAAGAGCTACGTAGCCCGCGATGTGTAGAACAGAAGCGGGCGTGAGGTGGTGGAGCTGGAGTCCGTAGAACTTCAGGAGCCCGCGGAGGAACGGATGTATTGGAAATCCGAGTCCCCTTATCAGATAGGGGACGAAGCACACTCGCTCCTCCTTATTGGGGCTTGGAGTGTCCTCCGCCTGCCTCCCACCTTGATAAGTAACCAGTCCGGCCCGGACTGGAACCATGAAGGCCGGAGGGAGAAACCCCTCCGTTTGGAGCTTCACTAGCTCATTATGCGAAATAGAGCACCTCCTCCAATTCCCCGGCGGTGGGCTGGGAGTGCGTGAAGAAGAGCCGCGTTGACGATCCATGGTGGAATGGATTTCTAGGTCAGAGGCGCTTCGATGGAGTATATGCGGGAGGAATACGATGCGGTTTGGATTTGGATTCTTGCCTCTTTTGTAGGCGGACGACTCGCACAATTAGGGGGTAAAATGTAAAAGACACCCTGGCTTTTCGCATTCATGCGACGCGTGGAAGAGGGCCATTATTTGGCGTAGAAGCCGAGGAGCACAGTATTCAAGATAAAGCCGGACACTATTCGGCTGGTACATGGAACTTGAAGGGAGAACCCGCCTTGCAACGCCGAAGACTATGAACGCGCTGGACTGATCGTCATTGAAGCCTGGTTCGGGGGCTACTGAGGGAGTCCTGGACTAGGGGGTGTCCGGACAGCCGGACTATCATTATCCGCCGGACTCCAAGACTATGAAGATACAAGATTGAAGACTCCGGCTCGTGTCCGGAAGGTACTTTCCTTGGCGTGGAAGGCAGGCTTGGCGATACGGATATGTAGATCTCCTACCATTGTAACCGACTATGTGTAACCCTAGCCTCTCCGGTGTCTATATAAACCGGAGGGCTTTAGTCCATAGGACGACATACATCTCAACAATCATACCATAGGCTAGCTTCTAGGGTTTAGCCTCCTTGATCTCGTGGTAGATCTACTCTTGTACTACCCACATCATCATATTAATCAAGCAGGACGTAGGGTTTTACCTCCATCGAGAGGGCCCGAACCTGGGTAAAAACATTGTGTCCCTCGTCTCTTGTTACCATCTGCCTAGACGCACAGTTCGGGACCCCCTACCTGAGATCCGCCGGTTTTGACACCGACAAGGACCATTCAAGACGGCCCGAGGTGGCCTAACTCATCTGCTTGTCGCGGTGGACAAGTTCACCAAGTGGGTGGAAGCAAAGCCCATCAAGAAGTTGAACGGGCTGACTGCAGTAACCTTCATCGCCGACATCACGGTGCGGTACGGCTTACCGCACAGCATCATCACCGATAACGGCACAAACTTTGCCAAGGGCGCCTTGGCTCGTTTCCAACGCAGGGCATCCGACTGGACTTAGCGTCCGTTGCCCATCCGCAGTCAAACGGCCAGGTGGAGCGAGCCAATGGCCTCATCCTGTCTGGCATCAAGCCTCGACTGGTTGAACCACTCGAGCGTTCGGCTGGCTGTTGGGTCGAGGAGGTGCCAGCCGTCCTCTGGAGTCTGCGCACGACTCCAAACAAGTCAACCGACTTCACGCCTTTCTTCCTCGTCTACGGTGCCGAAGCTGCAATCCCGACGGATATAGAGTTCGACTCTCCACGAGTCACCATGTACACCGAAGAGGAAGCTGAAGAAGCACGCCAAGACGGTGTTGATCTGCTTGAAGAGGGCCGACTATTGGCACTCAGCCGGTCCAGCATCTACCAGCAGAGTCTGCGCCGATACTACAACCGCAAGGTCAAGCCGAGATCGATCCAAGAGGGCGACCTTGTGCTCCAGCTGATTCAGAGAACAGCCGGCCAGCACAAGTTGTCGGCACCTTGGGAAGGTCCCTTCATCATCAGCAAGGTGCTAGGGAATGACGCCTACTATCTGATTGATGCTCAGAAGCCTCGAGCGCGCAAGAGGGACGACTCCGGCAAAGAAACAGAGCGCCCGTGGAACGCAAATCTTCTTCGAAGATTTTACAGTTGATGCAGTATGTATCGCACTACCCCCTTTGTATTAAAAGTACTAAGACCTTAGGCCCCCCCAAGAGGAGCTCGGGGACTGCCTTTTTGTTATCTGTATGATAAGAATTACGCTTCCGAACATGCCACTGTTTTTTATCATACTGTCTGGCACCGGGTCCGACTAGTTGGCCCGGGGACTTGTCGTCTTGCGCTATCGAATGCTTCCTGCAGTCGGACAAGTAATGTGTTGCGCTCAAGCCGTCTCCTGTCAAAAGCCGCAGCTCGTAGAGCGACTGCTGGTAGCCAGAGAACAGGCAAGAACGAGCGCACACATGAAAAATGGCTAAGGACCTAAAAGCTTATGCATAGCTCAAGCCGGCTACCAGCCTCCCCCCACAGAGCCGACTCATCAGTAGTCGGCTCGGCGTCTTAACTTTTATCAAGGCAGCCGACTCTCGGATAGTCGGCCTGTCGCTTTCTAGCCGACTTGCTAAAAAAACTCTAAATGGCTAAGTACTTGCCTTCTTGAAGTAGCCAAGCACTTGACCTAGCGACAGTCCGCAGAGCGGCTGTCCAGCCGGCAAGACAGCAACTAAAGGAAGGCGGCAAAGGAAAAAGTCTAAGGAGCAATAAGCAAGGAAAGGCGGAAATTTTATCAATATTTACATAGGCCCTCGGCCAAATATTCGAATAGAAATTCTGGATACACCCCGCGGGTGGAATTGTTCGAACCTAACAAGTCTTTCAAGAGATTATTGAAGACGGATAAGCAGAAGCAGAAAAGCAGTCTAGGAGGCGGTCTTCGGGGCCGGAGGGTCGGACGTGACGGCGGTGTCGGATGCCGGGGCAGTCGGCGGGGCGGTCTCAGCTTGGTCGCCTCCGTGGCGATCGCTTTGTCTCCGCTGCTCGTTCTTTGGAGCCGTGTCGCCGAGGCTGGCCGCCTGCTTCGTCTTCTGGTGCCTCCTCCTCGCCTCCGTCCTCCGGCTCGTCCTCCTCCTCGGCGCTGGAGTCGATCACCTCCGCCGAGTCTTCGTCATACTCCGTGTTCATCCCGAACCAGTCCGGCGGCACCTCCTCGCCGCCTTCAGTCCGCTCGGGCACGAAGACGCTGGTATCCGTGTACTCGACGATGGCTGCAGCGTGCTCGACAAGGGTGCCTTCTACGGCCTCCAGCTCGGCCTGGGCTTCGGCCGAACGCGGCGGACGGTCCAGTCCAGCCGGATACCACGCCTTGAACTCCAAGGCCTGGCGTGCTCGGCCGGGCGAGAGCCCTTCCAAGCCTCAAGATGGCCGACAACGACTTCCAGCCAGTCGGCGGTCCGACTGGCGGTGCGCAGAGCCGGCATGTCGAGCCACAGTGGCGGCGACCGCTGAAGCGCCCGGCGCTGAAGTCGGCACAGCAACCGGTGAGCCGGACGAAGACGGGCCCCAATGCTCAGGAGCTGCTCGTCGATGGTTCGGGGGGCATTGGCGGCGATCACCTCACCCTTCGCCCTTCGCGCCTCCCGAGCCGCCTCAATGGCCAGAGGGACTGCCTGTGAATGACCAGGAAAGAAGTCTGCCAAGACAAAAAAGAATATAGTCGGAAAATCAGAAATCGGCCTGACACATAGTCGGAAGCCCAAAGAAACAAAAGAGACTTACCATCAACGATGTCCTCAAGCTTGTGGTAGGCGGAGGTCAGCATCGCCTCCCTATCAGTCCAGGCGGAACGCTCGACCTCGAACTCGGCCATGAGGGCGGCCTCCCGCGACATGGCATTGTCCTAATCTTTCTGGAGCAGCTCCTTCTGCTCGGCTAGCTGCATCGCCAGCAGATCACGCTCTTTGGCGAGCCTGTCGCACTCCTCTTCCTTGGCACGCCGAGCAGTGTTGGCCTCGCCCAGCTGCTCTTGGAGGGCGGCGTTGGCGCCTGAAGAACGTAAGTAAGAGACAAGAAAGTCGTCGATGAATTAGATCGCTAGGAGATCCGCCCGATCGCCAGCGATCGGCCCGAATCTCGAGGACTACAACCGCGGAGTGCGCCAGCCGCCCGAAGGAAGAAAAGAGCGCACCCCGGCTTTCCACCAAGTCGGCGGACCGCTTGTTCAGCCCCTCGACATTGCGGTTGAAGGCAGTGGCGCGGAGGTTGTGATATTCCTACAAAAGCCGACAAAGGCAAAAGTTAGTATTCGGAGCTTCGGAGGAGTTCGAACCGCTACTTCAATGCCGCCGGAACTCGGGGACTACACCCAGTGGGTGCGCTGGCGCGCCCCCACAGAGAAAGACAGAAATCAAAAAAGAAGAAAGAAACATACTCGGACGGACGTCCACACGGCCAGATGCCCTCTAGTGCAGACTTGGAGGGCGTCGCTTTCCGCGCGCAGTTTTGCCTGGACATCCAGGAGGGCTTGGTTCAGCAGGCCGGTGCCGCCTCCACGCAACCACCCGGTGGGCACGGCACTTGAGGCCTCGACGTCCAGACTCACCGAGCTGGCGGCGCCCGTCTCCCAAGCTCGCGGCGCCGAGGTCGTCCTCTCAAGCCGGCGACGCGTCGGCGCGGCGACTTGAAGGAGTAGCCGCGCCTCGGCCTCGTCCGTGATTGGCGGATCCAACGGGCCCACCGGCTGTTTGCCGTGCAGCCTCCCAGATGGTGGCGGAGGCGGCGCGAGGGTGTCCGAGCCCGAAGCATCGCCGCCCTCCTCCACGAGGGGGTTCTCGGTGCCGACCTCTCCGGTCTGCCCCGTGAACTCCGGAGCCGGCGGCGCCGATGACAACGGAGGGACGAGCATCACCGATCGGCGACGTGCGACCTCCTCAGCACGCCGCTTCGTCGCGGCGGCGGCTTCGGCCTCCTCCAGCTTCTTCTGGGCGTTTGCGGCTGCCTTCTCGGCCTCCGCCTTCTCCAGGCGGTCGGCCTCCTCCTCGTCGCGCTTCTCCCGCGCGTTCTGCTCCATCGCCTCCCGAAGGTCGGCGGCGGGATCGACCCGCCGTGTGTTGGCCGACGTCTCTACCGACCCCATGACAGAGGGGGCGGCGACTCTCTCAAGGGAGAGGGGGGCTCTGGAGAAGAATGGAGGGAGAATCAAAGAAGACTCGGATACGATCCAACAAAGAAAATAGAAGAGCATAAAGACTTACGCGGAAACTAACGGCGGCCTTCTCACTTCCCTTCAGAAGCGGTTGGCCTTCGCGGCCGCCTCCTCCCGTTTGGTCGCGGCGGCCGCCCCCTTGAACTTCTTTTGCTTGCCGCCGGGCGCGCTCGGCCCGGCATGGCGCCTCTTCGCGCCGCCTTGGCCGGAGGGGCCGGCCCTCGGCTGGTGGCGTGGGACGACTTCCACGTTGGTGTCGTCATCGGGCCAGTCGGCGAAGGTGGCCGATGGCCTGAGGCCGCCATCTGCCCCTTCTTCGCCGCCTTAGGCGTCGGCTTCCAACGCCGCTGCCCCCAAGTCGGGGTCGTCGACGTTGCTGTCCTCGCGGTCTGGGACGTAGTCGCGGGGCTCTCTCATGGCGCCGGCTGCGGACTCCATGAGGGGGTTCTGCTCAGAAGGAACCAACAGGATTAGAAGCTGGAGTCGGCTGCAAAGAAGACCAAAGCTACAGAAAGATGCAACCTACCACTGGAGGGGGGTTGTCGCGCGAGTACGGCTCCTTGCCAAACTGCCAGTCCTCCGTGAACTCGCAGTGCGCGATGTGGTTCACCAAGTTCGCCACCTCCCTGCGAGGCATCTCCTTGGTGCACAGCCGGCTCGGGTCGTGGCGGCCGCTCATCTGGCAGATGAGGTGAGGCCGGCCTTGGAGTGGGAGGACTCGGCGCGCCACGAAGGCGGCCAGAAGGTCGGATCCGACGAGGCCCTCCGACTGCAGCAGAACTCGGAGTCGCGCCACGGCGGCGGCTCCGGAGGGAGTCAGCGACTTGGACCGGTGAGACCAACTGGGAAGCCTCCCAGTTAGGGGCTCGGGGTTGAAGGGCGGCAGATTGACCCAGTCGCCGTCGGTGGAGAGGTTCTTCACGTAGAAGTAGGAGCGCTGCCACATCTTCACCGACTTCACCAGTGAAATAAGAGGGAAAGGGTTGTCGGCCGTCGTGCGCCGCACCGTGATGTACGTGCCGCACTGAGCCGGTGTGCCGGCGGCCTGCGTGCCGAGCTTCGAATAGAAGAATTCTCCCCACAACTCGAGGGTGGGGAGAACACCGAGGAAGCGTTCGCACAGAGTGGCGAAGGCGGAGAGCAGCACCACCGCATTTGGCGTAAGGTGGTGCGGCTGAAGATTGTGGAACTCCAGGAATGAGCGGAAGAACCCGCTCGCCAGCAGCCCCAGCATGCACATGAGGTGCGAGCGGAAGACGACCCGCCCGCCCTCCTCCGGCGCGGGCCGGATCTCTCCCACCGGCACGGGACGGGCGTGCACAAGGTCCGCGCTGGGGAGATGGCGGGTCCGGCGGAGGAACTCGATATGCTCCGCCTCTACATCCGAGCCGTCCCACATGCCGGAGCGCGAGGCAGGGGGCGCGGCGGAGGAAGAACTCATCGCCGACGTGAGAAGTGCTTTTGCTCGCGGCGGAGGAAGAAGAGAAGGCAGGAGAGCGGGGGAGAGGATGTGCGTGCAGTGCCGCCCCGCTCCTCCCCACCTATTTATAGCCCTACGGGCTGACGAGCCGAGGCGGTGGGCGTGGGATTAACTGCGCACGAAGCCCCACGCCGCCCACGATTTACCCCACGAAGTTACTGCGCGCAGTAACAGCGTGGGGGAGCCAACCGTTCGCGACCGCAGCGGATCCGTTCGGAAGCCGAGGCGCGGTAGTGGCGGGCCCGCTGACGGCCCGCACCGTCCTGCCACGTGGGTGAGCGGACTATCCTCCCACATGGCACAGCGATAGGACGCCGATGGCGGCGAAGCGTGTCGATCGCCGCTTAATTTCCCGTCGCGACTTACAAACAGTGGCCCCTCGCTGAACAAGTCCGACTTCGGCGAGTCGGCCCAAGAAGACAACAGCCGAGTCTCAGAGTCGGCACTAGGAAGTTTGAAACTGTTAAAGCCCCACGAGGCAGCGACCGCAGGGCTTCACCAGCTTCGGGGACTACTGTCGGAGTAATGGTCCACGGGTAGGCTGACCCGGGACCCAGGATCTTTCAAGACATCGGGGCAGGCCACGCTCCTCCAGCCGAGTCCTAGCTAGCGACCTCCAGAAAGGCCGAGTCCCAGCTGGCGACCTCCGGAGAAGCCGAGTCTCAGCTGGCAATCTCCGAAGGAGCCGAATCTAAGATGACGACTTCAAGGCAAGCCGACTCCAAGCGGGTGACCTCCAGGTGCGCCGGCTATGGGAGTCGGCCCATGACACTTCACGCAGCCCGATGCGGGGTACGGTCATGACGTGGCCGTCCCTCCCTGCCTACAAGGGGCTGGCATGGCTATAGTGAGCCATATCGCAGGGAGATCTCCGGCGAGACGCGACACTGTTGCCATGCCTGCCCTGACCTCAGCCACAGTGCGTGACGCACTATGCCCACGACGCCGGCCTGTACGGCCGGAAGGCTGCGGGGCCACCTGTCAGTGGGTGAACCGAGGGCGGCCAGAGCGCCCGAAGACGGCCCTGTGGGAGTCGGCCTCCCCATAGTCGGCCGTCCCCCCTCTAGGGCCCCACAAGCCATAAACCAGATTGGATGGGGAGTGGCGACAGTGATCGCCCGATAGACGGCGGTACTGTTGCCACGACCCAATGACCAAGCCTGCGTCATCAGGAGCACCGCACAGTGTCCGGCCTGTCCGCGAGACCCACCAGTCGACGGGCCCCAGAAGCCGACGAGAAGGACGGCGACATGAGAGACAGACGGCTGGGACCCACGCCCAGTCGGATTACCATTGTACCCCCGGGGGGTAGGCCTATATATGCCCCCCGGGGCACCCATGCAAAGGGTTCGGACCTTGATAGAGATAGACAGATAGCCCAGGGAGGAGAGAACCAGCCTTGCTCTCTCCTGCCTCCCGATACAGCTCTAGGAGCACCATTGTAACCACCTCGCTATAGTGACCATGCGAAGACCCCGCAGAGCAGCAGTAGGGGTGTTATCTCCCCGGAGAGCCCCGAAGCTGGGTAAGATTCGCCGGCGTGCATGTCTACACCTTATCCCGTTTCCAGGCACCGGCGACGTTCTACTCGCCCCCACCATGATAAGCCATCCTTTGGCATATGTCGCACCCAACCCCTGACAATCTTCAAGATGCCAAAGTCCAGCTGGACGTGGAACTAAAAGACGTCCGCGCTCAGCTGGCGGACTCCGTGAAGGAGAACAAAAGGCTTCGACGCGGCATTTATGGTAAGTGCCTAGACGAACTGTAGTATAGTTCGACGCGGAAGTATATTGAAAGGATTTTGCTTGTAGGAATGTTAACGGGTCACCCCGAGGAGGAGATGCCCTCATCTGCAGGTGATTTACTACAAGACCTCTCACAATTGCACGAGTGAGCTCGGCAGGTGATGCAGGGCGTTGCTCAGGCCTTGTGGCCATCAAGCTTCCTGCCGAATGGCATGGGGGAGCTTGTGGATATGCTTCAAGGAGCACGGTGGCACTTCCGATTCTGGAAGATGTCAGCTTGCCGGCAAGGTGCAAGAGAAGCCCGGGCTATGGTAAAGACGCGCTACACCAAGCTGGACATGAACCATATGGCCGAAGTCGGACCGGCGGGGCCAGATGGGCAAGAAATTCCCGTGAGTCTGGTATATGGCCAGGTAGCGTTGGCCTCAAAGTATTCTCAACAGGATTGTAAGCTAGATAGCCTGTTGGATGGTATAGAGGAGGAATATAGTCAATCCAAGTGACTGTGTAATTCAATGGACATAAGTAGTCCCTAGCCGGATTAAAATCATTTGTCATGGCGGACCTTTTCGCTTCAGCCCTCGGATCCTACAGTCCGGGGTGTGTCCAAATACCCGATCAGTTATACAGAACCGGGGTATGCATGGAAACCAGGCGTAGGGATGATAAGTGCTTGAACAGACAAGTACCCAACTAGTTATGTTATATTACATGGGTAGTAAGAAACATCTTCCAGGGAGAATAGTTACATTTGGGGTTCCTTTCCCTGGGTACGCATGCGACGATGCACATGTCCGAACTGCGAACAAGGGTGTAGGATACAAAACTTCTGGGGATTTATGTTGTAATAACCGAATACATCTTTTGTTCACCGACCGAATATTCTCTTGAGGACGCTAGCTTTCGGCTTCACCCAGTCTGAGGTACACATCCGGCTGAACCGACAGTAACAATCACAGAGGTGCTCCCCTTATGCCCTAGTAAAATTAACAGGAACGTAGGGCATAAACACAAGAGCCAGGCAACCCAGCTTGGCCACATCTTAAGTCATATCGATGCATATAATGGTGAAGAAAAGGCACATATGGAAAAATAAACGCATATGTGATGGGAAAAAAGCCATTAGAGTAATTATTTTTAGCTTCCGTATAGGAAGCCCCAGGTATTACTTACACACATAGTGTGGCCGGAATGATCCGGAAGTCCGTACAGTATTGAATACTTTGTGTGAAGAGGAAAAAAGGTCGAGAAAGGAAAGGGGAGGGGACATACTAAAAAAGGAGGGATTAAGGGACGAACACTGAGTTCGGTACTAGGCTTAGAATCTCCGGAGTCTGGCCACGTTCCATGGTTTCGGCTCGAGTCTGTTATCGGACGCATTACGTAAGCGGTATGCTCCCCCGGTGAGAACTTCGGCAATGATAAAGGGACCTTCCCACTTGGGTTTCAGCTTGTCCTTCTTCTTCTCCGGTAGGCGTAGAACGAGCTCGCCGATATTATAATTTTGGCACGCACTTCTCTG
Organism: Aegilops speltoides; assembly: GCA_021437245.1. Classification (NCBI taxonomy): domain Eukaryota; kingdom Viridiplantae; phylum Streptophyta; class Magnoliopsida; order Poales; family Poaceae; genus Aegilops; species Aegilops speltoides. Next base: position 120,800,314 of record CM038145.1, read on the forward strand.
CTTTGGTATCATTGAGCCAGCTGCTGATAGAATGCAGAGCGGGGTTTTGCAATGTCGCGCACCTCCTCCATGGCATCCAAGTTATCCTGCCGATCTAACTCGGCTTCCTTCTCTTCGTACATGCGTACGCGTGGTGAATCATGTATTATGTCACAGGGTAGTACTGCTTCCGCGCCGTACACCATAAAAAATGGTGTATATCCGGTGGTGCGATTCGGCGTGGTCCACAACCCCCAGAGTACGGAGTCGAGCTCTTCGACCCAGTGTGTATCCGACTATGTCAAGGATCGCACTAGTCTGGGTTTGATGCCGCTCATGATGAGACCGTTTGCCCGTTCGACCTGGCCGTTTGTTTCGGGATGGTAGACGGAAGCGTAATCAAGCTTGATGCCCATTTTGCCGCACCAGGTTTTCACTTCATCATTTGAGCCATTATCAGTGATGATGCTGTGGGGGACACCGTATCGGTGTACGACCCCAGATATGAAGTCTATTACTGGTCCGGATTCGGCCATTTTGACTGGTTTGGCTTCTATCCATTTGGGGGACTTGTCCACCATGATGTAACGCCCCGAATCCGATGCGCCAGGTGTCTGCCAGTTATTCGTCGTCGTTGCCATGTCATTTTCTTGCGTGTTGCACTTTGCCATGTCATCATCTGCATTTCATATCATGTCATCTTGTGCATTTCATTTTGCATACGTGTTTGTTTCATGCATCCGAGCATTTTCTCCGTTGTCCGTTTTGTCCCCCGGCACTCCTATGTCCCCCGGCGTCCCCTTTTGTCTTCTGTTGCGAGCGGGTATTAAACTTTCTCGGAATGGCCCGAGGTTTGCCAAGCGGCCTTGGTATAGCACCGGTAGACCGCATGTCAAGTTTCGTGCCATTTGGAGGTCGTTTGATACTCCAACGGTTAACCGGGTAACCGTAAAGGCCTCTTTTGTTGCAGCCCAACACCCCTTCCAAAGTGGCCCAAAACCCAGCATACTCCCCTCCATGCTCTCGGTCGTTCGATGACGATCGCGTGGCCGAAAACCGCTCCTCATTTGGACTCTCCTAGCTCCCTCCACCTATATATATGTGTCCCTCCCGGATTTTTCGCGCAGTCCAACCCTAGCCCTCTCCTCCCCGCGCCGCCGGACATGTCCGCCGCCGTCCGGATGCGTCCGCCGCCCGCAGCCACGTCGTCGCTGGCCAATGGCAGGCCGACACGTCAACCCGCCGCCGCTGGAGCAGTGGCATCGTGCCCGCTGCCCACCGCCGCCAGCCCGCCGGCGCCGAGGCCGCCTGCCGGGCCAGATCTGGGCGCCGCCCGGATCCGTGCCGCCGCGGCGCCCGTCGCCACGCGCCCCCCCTCCCCTCTCCGCCCGACCTTGCCGGCGATCCGCGCCGAGGCCACCCGTACCCGCCGCCCGAGCTTCGGCCTCCGGCCGCGCCGACCGCCCGCACCCGAGCACCGCGCCCCCATGACCGCCGCCTCCTTCTCCGCCCCGCCGCGAGCCGCCGCCCGGTCGGGTCTCCGTCGCCTCCGTCGCGCCGCCCAGCGCCGCCCGCCGCCGCCGCTGCTCCTCCGTGCCGCCCCCTGGCCTCCTCCATTCCCTCCGGCGATCGGCCGGCCTCCCCAGCTTGCCGGAGCCCCGCGCCGCCGCAGCCGCTACAGTCCGGGTCCGCCCCGACCCGATCCGCGTTGACTCCCGAAGGTGGTTTTCATCACTAAGTCCCTGATAATTTTGCAAAACATGCCATGTTCATCGCATCACATCTTTGCATCCGTAGCTCCGTTTTGCGTGTGTAATATATCAAATTGTTCGAATAGACGAGTACTTCATTTCATTACATTGCACCATTTTCATTTGAGCTCATCATGATGCCCGAAATGCTGTTGGAAGAGTGCATGTTCATGTTAATCTGCTGAAACTTTTATAACTTGCTCATTTATCATTTTTGGCCTGATTGATGTGTGCATCCTATGAGGTTGATGTCTTCATGTGTTTTGATCTATGCCATGCCATCTTTCCAGGGTGTATACCATGTATTTTTTTGAGTTGTGTGCTGAGTGTATCAAGCTTGCTAAGTAGGGTAGTTGCTGTTGCTGTTTTCCTGACAGATTCTGTTATATTTTGTTGCTATGTAAACATGCTTCTACTAGTCATTTCGTGCATAATCTGGAGATGCTCTATAAACATGTTTTGATCTATATGTCATGCTCTATCCATTCATGCCCTTGGTTGCAATTATAGCCTGCTGGAACATGTTGTTATCTTGCTCCAAAGTTGCTTGAAAATGTTGCTGTCAGCCTGTTAACATTAAGTTCACTTGTTCCCATGTGTTTTGCTAGTGATCCATGTACCCTATGAACTTGCTCTTTCCATGCTTAGCTTCATAAACATGCCTTCTTACTGTTGGTTGCCTTGCCATGCCATGTATTGCTCTGTGGTGAGTGATTCAAGCTCACCAACATGCCTACTTATTGTTGTTCCTGCCATGTATGAATCTGTAATATAACTTGCCATGTTTAGATGGGTGCCATCTTATCTTCTGATCCTTTTTGGCTCATGGTCAGTAAGTGACTTTTGATCTATGCAATTAGTAGATTCATGCCATGTCTTTGTTTGCCATGATAAGTTCCTATAACATGTTGTTTGATAGCTCTAAACATTGCAACCTGATGTTATTTCTGCCAAGTCTGAAACTGTTATTATTTGCAATCTTACCATGTCCTTTTGAGCATGTTCTAGAGATTGCTGGAGATAGCTCAGTGTTCATGTCTTGTTATGCTTTACCTGTACTTCGTGCCCATGCCTTTTGTTATTATGTTGGGGTGTTGTAGCTTGTTGTTTTGATGCTTGCATTATGCCTAGTTGCTGTTATGGACAGATTGTTGCTATGACTTGTATAGAGTGTATGTGTTGCACCGTTGCTCCGTTTTGAGTGTGCTCTATATGAAACTTGCTTGTTTTTGCATGTAGCTTCATATTACCATGCTGCATCCTTGTTTTGGTGTGTTTGCTTGATTTTTGGGTGCATTTTGCATCAATGCCATGCTTAACTTGTTTTGCTCATATCTTCTAGGCCGTAGCTCCAAATCTAATGAACTTTATATGTAACTTGACTAGAATTTCGTGTAGATCATCTTGGTGATCTTTAACTTGCTGTTTAACAACTTCAACATAAGGTTTGTTCAGTTCTGGACCAATTTTGAAATTTGCATAGGAGGACTTACCGGAATTGTTATATGTTGTTTCCGGCCTCATTTAAACTTGCTTTGATGTGTTGCTCTTGTATGCATCATCTTTTGCCATGAGTAGCTTCATGTAGCCTTGTCATGCATCATGCTTGTTGTGCATCATGCCTTGTTCATGTGTGGTGTGTTTACCATGTTGTGTGCTTCTTCTTGTTAGTTCCTGTTTCGTTGCGATCGTGAGGATTCGTTCGTCTACGTATGGTTCGTCTTCGTGGCTTCATCTTCTTCATGGATTCGTTCATCTTCCTTGCGGGATTTCAGGCAAGATGACCGCTACCCTGGATCTCACTACTATCATTGCTATGCTAGTTGCATCGTTCTATCGCTATGTTGCGCTACCTATTACCTGTTTATCAAGCCATCCCATATTGCCATGAACCTCTAACCTTTTGACACCTTTCCTATGCAAACCATTGCTTGGCTATGTTACCGCTTTGCTCAGCCCCTCTTATAGCGTTGCTAGTTGCAGGTGAAGTTGAAGATTTCTCCATGGTGGACAGGATTTTGGTTGGGATATCACAATATCTCTTATATTATTAATGCATCTATATATTTGGTAAAGGGTGGAAGGCTCGGCCTTATGCCTGGTGTTTTGTTCCACTCTTGCCGCCCTAGTTTCCGTCATACCGGTGTTATGTTCCCGGATTTTGCGTTCCTAACGCGGTCAGGTGATTTATGGGACCCCTGACGATTCGCTTTAAATAAAACTTGTCCAAAGAAGGCCCAACCTTGGTTTTACCATTTGCCTCACCACCACCTATACCCTTCCCTTGGGTCGGCCAACCCAAGGGTCATCTTTATTTTAGCCCCCCCGGGCCAGTGCTTGTCTAAGTGCTGGTCCAAACTAGAGTCCTTTGCAGCGCCCCCTCAAGGAAACTTGAGGTCTGGTTTTAGTTGTACGGAGTGCTCATCCGGTGTTGCCCTGAGAACGAGATATGTGCAGCTCCTATCGGGATTGTCGGCGCATCGGGCGGCTTTGCTGGTCTTGTTTTACCATTGTCGAAATGTCTTATAAACCAGGATTCCGAGATCGATCGGGTCTTCCCGGGAGAAGGTCTATTCCTTCGTTGATCGCGAGAGCTTGTCATGGGCAAAGTTGGGACACCCCTGCAGGGATTAAACTTTCGAGAGCCGTGCCCGTGGTTATGTGGCAGATGGGAATTTGTTAATGTCCGGTTGTAGATAACTTGACACCAGATCCGAATTAAAACGCATCAACCGCGTGTGTAGCCGTGAGGGTCTCTTCTCGGCGGAGTCCGGGAAGTGAACACGGTTTCTGTGTTATGATTGACGTATGTAGGAGTTCAGGATCACCTCTTGATCATTGCTAGCTTCACGACCGTTCCGCTTGTTTCTCTTCTCGCTCTCATTTGCGTATGTTAGCCACCATAACATGCTTAGTCGCTGCTGCAACCTCACCACTTTACCCCTTCCTTTCCCATTAAGCTTTGCTAGTCTTGATACCCATGGTAATGGGATTGCTGAGTCCTCGTCGCTCACAGATTACTACAACAACAGTTGCAGGTACAGGTTATGCGATGATCATGACACGAGAGCGATGCTTGCTGGCGTTGAGTTCTTCTTCTGCTTCTTCGATCAGGGGATAGGTTCTAGGTCGGCAGCCTGGGCTAGCAGGGTGGATATTGTTTGAGTTTCTGTTTATGATTCATCCGTAGTCGGATGTTGTTCTTGTATGTTGTATTGATGTATTCGTGTGGCATTGTATGCCTTTTGTATGTATCCCCATCTATTTATGTTATGTTGATGTAATGATATCCACCTTGCAAAAGCGTTCCAATATGCGGGTCTATCCTTGGTGGGACCTTCGAGTTCCTTTTGGATAGGGTCGCATATTGGGTGTGACACATGACCAATAAGTATTTTTTCTTATGGCTTCCCCCTTTAAGAGGTCCGACCATATCCAGCCCCCAGATCACGAAGGGCCAAGTTATGAGGATTGTTTGGAGAGCGGTAGGGGGCATATGACTCTGATTGGCAAAGAGCTGGCAACCGACGCAGTGTTGGACAAGGTCCTTTGCGTGTGCTCAGGCCGTCAGCCAATAGAAGCCTTTGTAGAAGGCCTTGCTGACTAGTGCTCGAGCCGCGACGTGGTGCCCGCCCAGTCCGGCATGGATTTCAGCCAAGACCTGCCGCCCTTCCTCTTCGGAGATGCACCTTTGGAGCATCCGGTCGCACTTTTCTTATAGAGTTCCCCTTCATGGACTTTGTAAGATTTAGAACGTCGGACGATGCATCGTGCTTCATTTTGGTCTTCGGGGAGCTCCTGCCTATTGAGGTAGGCCAAGAAAGGCTCAGTCCACGGGGCGATTATAGCCATGATTTAGTGGGCCGAAGATGTTATTTCGGTGGTGGATCCTCCGATTATGTCTAATAGTTCGGAATCTGGGGGTGTGTTCGGATCCATGCAAGTATTGCCGGACTCCCCTTCACATACTACGGATGGCTTGAACAGCCTTTCCAGGAATATGTTAGGTGGGACAGGGTCGCGTTTAGCACCGATGCAGGCGAGGACATTCGCCGCTTGATTGTTTTCTCGAGCCACATGGTGGAATTCGAGCCCCTCGAACCGAGCTGACATCTTGAGGACGGCATTACGGTAGGCCGCCATTTTCGGATCCTTGGCATAAAAGTCTCCGTTTATCTGTGATATTGCGAGGTTTGAATCCCCACGCACTTCTAGGCGTTGGATGCCCATAGAGACTGGAATCCGAAGACCATGCAACAGAGCCTCGTATTCGCCTGCATTGTTGGAGTCTGTGTATAATATTTGGAGGACGTACTGGACCGTGTCTCCGATGGGAGACGTCAGGACTACCCCTGGTCCCAATCCGGCCAACATTTTAGAGCCGTCGAAGTGCATGATCCAGTTAGAGTACGCGCCATACTCTTTAGGGAGTTCGGCTTCTGTCCATTCGGCGACAAAGTCAGCCAGTACTTGCAACTTGATGGCCCGCTGTGGTTTGTATGTTATGTCGAACGGAAGGAGCTCGATGGCCCATTTAGCAATCCGGCCCGTAGCGTCGCGGTTATTTATTATGTCATTGAGTGGTACTTCGGAGGCCACCGTAATCGAACACTCTTGAAAGTACTGTCATAACTTCCGGGATGCCATGAAGACCACATATGCTATTTTTTGATAGTGTGGTTATCGGGATTTGCATGGGGTGAGGACCGTCGATACATAATAAACTGGCTTTTGGAGCAGGAATTTGTATCCGTCAACCTCTCGTTCGACGGCGAGCACTGCGCTTACAACTTGATGTGTTGCTGCTATGTACAACAGCATAGGCTCGTCGATATTTGGCGTTGTTAAGACTAGATTACTGGCCAGTAAGGTCTTTATTTTGTCGAGTCCGGCCGTTGCTGCATCCGTCAACGCGAAGTGTTCGGTGTGCCGAAGAAGGCAGTAAAGAGGTAATGCCTTTTCTCCTAATCTGGGGATAAAGCGGCTCAAAGTGGCTACGCATCCAGCTAGTTTCTGGATGTGCTTGAGGTCTGTTGGTATAGACAACTGCGACAGAGCTCGGATTTTTGCCGGATTCACTTCAATTCCTCTATTGGAAACAATGAAGCCCAGCAGTTTCCCAGAGGGGACACCGAAAACGCATTTTTCCGGGTTCAGCTTGATGTCGTACGTTCGGAGGTTATCGAACATAAGCCTCAAGTCATCTGTTAGGGTTTCGAATCGTCTTGTTTTTATGACCACGTCGTCCACATATGCCTCCACTGTTTTGCCGATTTGCTTTTCCAGGCATGTTTGAATCATGCGTTGGTAGGTTGCGCCGGCCTTCTTGAGCCCAAAAGGCATAGTGTTGAAGCAAAAGGGGCCATATGGCGTTATGAAAGTTGTTGCAGCTTGGTCGGACTCTGCCATGTTTATCTGATGGTATCCAGAGTATGCATCGAGGAAACACAGCAAGTCGTGTCCTGCTGTGGCGTCGATGATTTGATCGATGCGAGGGAGGGGAAAGGGATCCTTGGGGCAAGCCTTGTTGAGGTCTTTGAAGTTGACGAATAGGCGCCAGGATTTGTCCTTCTTTGGTACCATCACCAGATTTGCCAGCCAATCCGGATGCTTGATATCTCTAATGAATACGGCCTCGAGTAGCTTGGCTAGCTCTTCCCCGATGGCTTGCCATTTGGCTCTGAAAAACCGCCTTAGAGTCTGCTTGACAGGTTTGTATCCTTTCAGTATATTGAGGCTGTGTTCGGCCAATCTACGTGGGATGCCCGGCATGTCCGATGGGTGCCAGGCAAAAATGTCCTAATTCTCGCGTAAGAAGTCTCGTAGTGCAGCGTCCATTGCGGGGCTCAACTGTCCCGATGGAAGCTGTCTTCGTGGGGTCCGTTGGATGGACTTGGAATTTGACTATCTCGTCTGCGGGTTTAAATGAGGTGGACTTGGGTCGCTTGTCGAGTATCACGTCGTCCCTGTCCACGGTAGCCCGCAGTGTTGTTAATTCTTCGCCTACTAGGGCTTCCGATGATGCTTCCAGGGCTAGTGCTGTGGTTTTGTTTTCGGCGCGAAGTGCAACGTCCGGATCATTGGCTAGAGTGATGATTCCATTGGGTCTGGGCATTTTAAGCTTCATGTACCCGTAATGGGGTATAGCTTGAAAGCTTGTAAATGCGTCCCGCCCTAGAAGGGCGTGGTATCCGCTGCTGAAAGGAGCCACTTGGAATGTGATTTCTTCGGACCTATAATTCTCCGGGGTGCCGAATACCACATCTAGTGTGATTTTTCCCGCACACCGCGCTTCTCGACTAGGGATAATCCCCCTGAATGTTGTGCTGCTTTGTTCAATGCGGCTTTTATCAATTTCCATCTTGTTAAGTGTTTCTCCGTAGATGAAGTTTAATCCGCTTCCGCCGTCCATGAGTAGTTTAGTGAGCCAAAAGCCATCCACGATCGGGCTAAGGAACAAAGCGGCTGGTGCCCGGATGGTTTGGAATCGAGGTTTGTCACTGGCATTGAAGGTTATAGCAGTGTTGTTCCATGGATTTATTTTTTCCACATGGCATATTTCAGCGGAGCTTCGATGAGCTCGCCTGCGCCTATTGTTTGAGGCGAAAGTCTCGAAGACTGTTAGTACCGTATTGTGCTCTTTAGCGGGATGTTGTTCTGCTTTATGGCTTGCAAGAAGATCATCGCCACTTTTTGCAACCTGTCGGAGTATCCAACATGCCCTAAGGTTATGAGTTGGTGTTGTGTCCGGAGTACTGTGGAGTTTACATGGCCCATTGAGCCATTCCTCCAATACGGTTCCCCGCCCTGGGGTGGGCTTTGGTTTCTTGGGGATTGGATTGGCCGACTTACGAGAGTTCGCCCGTTTAGTTAGAACAAAGGTTTTGGTGAGAGCCAGACTATCCCAAAATTCTGTTTGGGTTTTCCAGGCGCTTTCCATCGCACAGTACTTCTGTACTATGGTTGCCAAGTCAGCAAAGTGTACTATGTCACGGCGACTTATAATATTAAGGATTCCTTTGTTCGTGCAGTTTTTGCAGAAAAGTGAGACTACATCCTCCTTGCGACAGTCCTTGACCTTATTTAGCACAAGGAGGAATCTGGCCCAGTAGCGATGTACTGTCTCCTGGAGCTCTTGCCTGATGTGGGAGAGACGGTTTAAGTCGGGGTGAGCGGGCGTAGCTGAATCCGGATTCTGATCCAATCTAGCGCCCAGGGGCATGGGAGCTTCCGAGTCTGACAACTCGGGATCTGGGGTGCTGCCCAATTTCTCCGGCCTAATGCCCGATTCTAAGTCTGGGACCCGGGTCATGTCTTCCCTTGAGCAGGTGTTCGGCTCAGGGAGCTCGGTGATCCGGACATAATTCGTGCTAAAAATTGAGGGGCAATCCGTGTGTGGTTCCTCCACTACCGCTATCTCATGGGTGGCCGGCCGGGATTTAATGTCCCTTTGGTCGGGTTTAAGCCCGATCTGGTTATAGTCCATAGCGACTCCCAGAGCGGCGATGCGATCCAAGAGCTCATTAAGGGAGAAGAGCTCTATCGGATCCATCTGTTCGGCGAGTTCCGAATTGACGCGAAGGTTATGCGTGATGACCCGAGAGGCCATCATCGGCGCAACCGCCAATGGGGCACCCATGATGAAGCCGCAAAGTAGGAGAGTTTTGCCTACAACCAGAGCTCCCCCCGAGGTAATGTTGTCCTTGACTACGAGACGAGCCATCGAGCCTTGCAGCGACGACACGGAGGAACTCTCAATGAAAGCACCAATGTCGGTGTCAAAACCGGCAGATCTTGGGTAGGGGGTCCCGATCTGTGCGTCTTAGGCCGATGGTAACCGGAAGCAAGGGACACAATGTTTACCCAGGTGCGGGCCCTCTCAATGGAGGTAAAACCCTACTTCCTGCTTGATTAATATTGACGATATGAGTAGTACAAGAGTAGATCTACCATGAGATCATAGAGGCTAAACCCTAGAAGCTAGCCTATGATGTTTACCCAGGTGCGGGCCCTCTCAATGGACCAACCTCTCTGGTTTATATAGACACCGAAGAGGGCTAGGGTTTACATGGAGTCGGTTACAAGGAAGGAAATATAATATCTGAATCGCCAAGCTTGTCTTCCACGCAAAGGAGAGTCCCATCCGGACACGGGACGGAGTCTTGAGTCTTGTATCTTCACGCTCCAATAATCTGGACGATGTATATAGTCTGGCTGTTCGGATACCCACTAATCCAGGACTCCCTCAGTGAGCCACGGCGGGTTACTAGGTCCTGCGCCAGGTGTATGAAAGAGGTTTCGAGGATCATAAACCGGGGGGAGTCAAGACCGAGTCTTCTGATGTCTTCTCCTCATGACCTCATTAGACGCGTTCTGATCTTGCGTGAGCCGGAAAGTCTGTGCCTGAATCCGCTGAGCCTGAACATCCAGAGCTGCCCGCTCTGCGGTTTTCCTGACATCCTCCACTGCTAGATCTTCCTTACCCTGTACCATATCCAATTTTAACTGTGCCACTTCCGCATCATGACGAGCATGATCCACCGGGTTGACCACAGCGGTTAACAGAGTGGTCAGCTTATCTGTGAGGTCCATCAACGCCTAAGCCGGCGAGCACAGAGGGCCTCATGTCTTGGCTGCTGCTGACCCGGAGGTCATGGGTGCCGCAGTTGTGGAGTCTTGGATAGGTTGTGTGCCGGCCATGAAGATCCCAACCCTGCTCGGCGGCTCGAAGCAATCCAGAATACTGCTGCCATCGGAATAGCCCCCAAGCCCACCATCTTGCAAATGATATAACGAATCTGTCTCACCTGTGGATGACCCGCCATTAGAGTAGACGGCCGTCCCACCGCTAGATGCAGATCCTTTAGAGAGCTCTTCATGGAAGCATCCCATGATGGCACGCTTCATGGCAGGTGGAGCCCGGGCGGGTCTCGCAGGCTGAGCCGTCTTGATGAGGTCGGTGCAGTTGTCCAGCTCAGAGCCTAGCTCACCGATCTTGCTAATGAAGACATGAATTCCGCCAAAGGGGACCCGGTACCCGTACAATTGAGCTGGCGTCGGGACCCCAGCCTGCGTCGTCGATGTAGAGCTTGCTGCAACGACTCTTGGTCATCCGGCCCACAGCGTATCCTTTGAGCCCTGCGAAGCTGCCCTTCAAGAACTCAAATCCACCGTGCGCTGGCCTCATGGTGTGCGCCAACTGTCATGGAATTGTCATGGCAAATGTCTAGCGAAAGGACTTAGTCGTGGACCATCGCAACTAGGAAGCTTAAAGGGGTTAATTGGGACAAAGGACACGAGGTTTATACTGGTTTGGCTCCTTACGGTGAAGGTACAAGCCTACGATCCAATTTTGAGTGGGATTGCTTATGTCTCGATAACCAGGGAGTGAATCGCTTGACCTAGCTCTCGAGTTGACGTTACTAGTCCTGAACCGCCGCTGGGTCGTCCCTTTATATACAGAGGTCGACGCCCCGCGGCTTTGCAGAGTCCCGGCTGTCACACCCTGATTTTCATGGCACAGCACTTAAGCTCTTAATCATGATAAAATGTGGTTTGACAAAAACTTTTGTGTGTATTGGTCCTTGCTTGATTTGATTTTTGTCTGCTGTTTGCAAGTGCTCTAAAAATCAAATAAATCCTCCAACTCCTATACTTCATCTCCTTGATCCAAAACCTTTTCCCAATGATCATGCCATGTGTATAGAGCAATATAGAATTTTCTTACAAAAATAATTTGGCCAAAAAGTATTTTCTAAATTTAGTTTTTCAAAAACCCTGAATTGAGGTTTGCCTTTGCAAGTACTTAATTAAGGGCAGTAAAAATCTTTCTAAAATGTATTTGACTCCTATTAGATATAGGATACCCGAAACCACGAAATATAATTTTAAAAGTTATTTTCCTATTTTATTTAAAGGCTTTTTCTTAAGGCCAGAAATGGTCTTTAATAGGTAAAAATTAGTTTATTGCTTCAAAAATATTTGACAAAATTCAGGGAAACTCATAGGACATATATAGTCCATATATAAGAGTTTCAACACATGGCTATGTTCAAAATATTAGTTAAACCCCTCAAAAACCCTTTCTGGATATTTCAAGCTTTTGAAATATTTACAAAGGAAATATTCTCCAAATATTCCAAGAAATTCTATCATGTCTCATATGACATATTGGATGATCTTGCCAAGTCCCCTGACTTGGAGAACAAGATAACATCATCAAATCCTCTCAAAACCATTTCTGTCCATTCTGAAGTTTGAGCAACTTTACATTGCCAAACATGTCCAAATGTTCTCAAACCTTGTGAACTTGCTCAAATGGTCTAATAATTCATCTAGACCAAATGGCACAAGTTGGAGAGCAAGTTAACTTGATCAAAGTGCCCCAAAACTCTTTCTGTCCGAACCATATTTGAACAACTTTGCATTACCAACTTTCTCTCCTTGACCCCAACTCTTGTGAGCATGATCACATGACCAAATTAGGCCACCACACCAAGTGGTGCATCAAGGAGAAGTGATTTGCTCAACTAAATCTACACAAGTTCATTTCTGCTAAATTCTAGGGTTTGCCAAAGTTGCATTAGCAACTTTGCCCAAATGAGCTCAAAATGGGTGGAAGGCCCTAATTATGTGTGCCATTTCACCCTATGGAGTCTCATGGCATATGCAAATCATTTACTTACCCAAACCATCATCAAACACCTTCTGACACTTTACCAAAATCCCATTTTTGGCCACTACCACTATTCTCCATGAGCTCAACTTGTTACCACAGCCCCTCCTAGTTCCCTTGCACGTCCAGTAGCAATGGCAACTCCACAGCTCAATTATTTGGAGGTGAAACCCTCACTTTCTCTCTCTGGACAGCAGCTTTCCTCCCATTCTCTCACCTCTCTCTCACTCCTGGCAAGCCCCAGGGCATCCAATGCCTTTCCCACATTGTTTACTCCCCTGAGCAGCCACTAGACACAAGTGGGCGCGTGAGGACGCGAGGAAAAGCTGCGGGTGCCGGCCATTCGCGCGCTCTGGAGCACGTCAGCGTGCTCCCGACCGTTGACACGGCACTCCCGACCACCTCGAGCCTCCCCCTCGGGCCAGTCGATGCTCCTCGACGTCCGCAACACGACACCGAGCTGGCCCCCTCCTCTCTCTTCCTTCTGCTGCCTCCTCTCGCACGCGCACCGGCCACCCGAGAGCTCCAATCGACGAGCTCACACGCGCGACGCCCTGACACTTTCCCGCTCCTTCTCTCCCCTTCTCTCGCCCTAGACCAACCCCACGAGCACCCAAGACACGCCCACACGCGCCCCCGTGGCCTCCAGCAACGGCTAGGAGCTCGCCGGCGCACGAGTCCACGGCACCCGCCGTTCGCCTATTTAAAGGCCTCCCCGAGCCCCCTCTGGCCTCCTTTGACTCTCTCTCCCTCTCGTGCACCCCCTGTACCAGCCCGTTCCTCATCCCGCGCCCTCCATAGCCCACCATGGCCGGAGCCGAGCCGCCGAACTCCGCCCAAAATTCCTACAAACCGAAGCCTCCCCTCTCCCCCTTTTGACACCAATGGAGCCACCGCACACCAGCGAGGCTCCTCCGCCCTTTACCTCTTCCTCTAACGCCCCACAACCCCCCAGAACCCATCTCGCCCGACGCCGCCGCCCGTCCTTGTGAGCAGGACCTGCTCCCCTCCGGTGGCGTCGGCGCCCGTGGTGGGGTCCCAGGATCGTCTCTCTCCGCTGAGCACGCGGGTGGCGGACCTCCAGCAGTGGCACAGAAGCGCCCGGCAAGCCGCCGCCGACGCCGCCCTTGCACGGCTCTGTTCGGCGGGAGGTTGAGGGACGAACCCGACAAGAGGGCCCGCTCGTCGGCGACTCAGCGGTGGGCCCCGCCGTTTAAGTGGAGCGCCTTCCACCTTCACCGCCTCCCTCGGCGTATTCCTGAAGCCGCCTTGGCGTATCCCTAGCCGCGTCCGGCCGAGCAGCTGGGCGGCCAGTGGCGCTTGCTGCTAAGCTTACCCGATGTCTTGCCGTCGCCGCCCAGATCCAGCCCATTGGGTAAAGCCCTTTTCCCCTTTTTCTTTTCTGTGGAGTTTCTAAAATCCATAAACAAATCAAATCAACTCCAAATTTGATGATTCAAATTTCTAGAGACTCCATAAATCATGCTCTACCTGTTGGTGCAACATGCACATTTTTCCAGATACTTTTTCCTCACAAACATTTATCAAATCTTGTTTTTCCATTTCTGTGATGAACTTTAGAAAATCACAGAGACCCCATTTTTGATCCAAATTCCATGATTTAAATTCCTAGATGCTTATAAGTTCAAAACTTAGTTTTTGAACATTTTTACTAATACTTTCTGTATCACCTCAAATAGTGGTCTATTTCTTCATGTATAGCCAACTTTGCAAATCCATAGAATATTCATTTGAACTCCAAATCCAGTGAAACCAAATCCTAAATGCTTCTAAAATCATCCTTGTTAATCCATAAACCTCTTGATTCCATCATATCAAAATGTTCAGAGATATCCACTTATCCAATCCTAATGAAACCACTTTGGTCATCCCTCATATGACCAGAGGTATCCCAGAAAAGTCCAACTCATCTTTTTAGAGCACTTTTATTTCCTGCCTTATTGTGTTGCTTATTATGATTGCTTTTAACGATAGTTGGCGAAGTAGACGAAATACTTGGAGAAGGACCAGAAGGTTTCAAGACTCCAATGAACCAGGCAAGCAGCCCTTTGACCATGTCTATGGAACCTTTTTTTTATGCATGTCATTTAGCTCTTTATTATTGTTGCATCGGAATCATGATGAGATGGTGAATCACGTGGGTTGGTTGCCACGGTTACTTCCTCGTTGATACTTGCATTGTGCATGGCCCTACCTTCTTATGAGGGTTATGCCGGTGGGAGTAGATAGGATGCTAAAGTAGATGCCATGCAAAAAGGGATGGGAACAAGCATGGTGAAGGAGACAAAGTGATTTCAAAAGTCTTTTCGAAAACCCCGTCGGGTGCCACTTATGCCCGAGGGAGATTATGAGATGGGTAACCACTTGATGGCGAAGTGGTGTGCGAGGCAAGTGTGTGTGTTGTTTTCGAAAACGGATTGGTCGGAGTTGCGACCGTTATTCCAACCTTACATGCGCAACCACTCTACCCTTATATGGGAAAGGGCATTATTGAGTACCTAGACCGATACTAGCTTGGGGCCCGCATTACTAGTGACGAGGGAGAGTTGGTGCTCTCTCTTGGGACGGGGTCGTGCCAGGTAGGGCGGCCATGACTGTTTTCACGAGGCACCGGACACACCGTTGGTACCCGTGCTTGTGGTATGTGATGAATATGGGGCGAGGCTCCACAACTTTATGATGTGAAATGGTTGGCACGGGGTTACTACCAATCAGTGGACTCCATGTTAGTGTCGTCTAGAAAGGTAGTGATCGGTGCTTACCGGGTACTTGAGGTACCGCGGTCGTGGATGACACGGAAGTTCCCGGATCTAGTGGGTGCAGTGTGCAACCTCTGCGAGTGTAAAACTATTGAATAGCCGTGTCCACGGTCAAGGACAGTTGGGTAACCGCTCTTGGGCTCGTCCACTTGTTTTCAAACCGGTGTGTGTGAGATGATGGTGTTGTCTTGGATCAAGTCGAGGACTTGACACGATTGAGATGGGTTGGTGCCCTCTCTGTTTATGATAAATGGGTTGGTGCCCTTTCTATTTATGTTGATATCGTGACCAGTTCTTATGGTTACTTGAATTCTCTTGATGCATGCTTTATAGGATGTTGAACATGTCTTTGCACTCAAAACTAGCTTTATGCAAAACTTTACCTATGTCATGCATTCTTGTACCTTGAACCAAATCATGGGTTGCTTGCAGTACATTAAAAGTACTCATTGGCTTGCCACTGGTTATTTAATTGACCAGGCATGGGAGAACCGGAGTTAGGAGAAGAGTTCTTTGGAGCGATCATGCAAACTAGGGCGTTTTCCCAATCGAGAATGCACTGCAGGGTTAAGGCGGATGGCATGGGTTCTACTTATCGACGGCGTTTTCGCTGCTATGTTTCATTCGATGTTCAGCCCTTAAGGCTTTATCGATGTAAGGCTTGACCATGTTGGTCACTATTTGTGTAAGACGGTATGTATGGATGTAAGACTCTTGTTATTCAGCTTCTGTGTGTTCAGTGAGCATTGATCTCTGGGATCACTGTACACGTGCATTCGGTGATCACGACTCGCGAGTCGGGGTCCCCACAGAGCTGGTATCAGAGCCATCCTGACTGTAGGAAGCCTTAGTTAGCATGGTCGTTAGTTAGGGTAAAACTATTTCCAAAACTACTACTAGTTTTCAAAATTATCTGTACTTCTCTTCCCTTCTCAGTTTTTCGAAAACTAAGGTATACTTTCCTTATTGATCGCTTCCCCTTCAAAACCTTTGGTCGCTAGAACCCTTACGCCCCTGACCACAGGATTCCTTGTAATCCTCATGGATAATCTGGCAGGAAGATGCATTGCCAGGCATTCACCCACATCTCCTGAACACAAGATTGGCGACATCACAACAAGACGATATCAACAAAAGATACATCCTCGAGGAATGAGGACTTGAAGACCTAGGAGATGGTGACACCCTTGACACTGCTCCAAGATGATGCAACCTTAGCCTACGATGATCAGGGCATAGGTTATGCAAGAACATGATATGCATCGCTAATAGAGTAACCCTGTCACTATCGTTGTTGTATCGACAACCACCGATGGATGAGAACCTAGCCATTTGGTCCGCCTCACCATAGTGAGCAGGAAAACGGTTCTCCTCATTCCCCGCTCTTGGTGTCGAAGTTGTCATCAACATAACCGACATGATGGACCTCTATTACGCCTTGATAATGTCATTGCATAAGGGATTACCTACCTGGTACCATCGACGGCTTAGAAGACAAAAAGGGATCGTCATGATTGAGAAGACAACAGAAGACCGAGTCAATGCCTGCTATGAGAAGCCACCTTCACCCCATCACTTCAACAGGCAAGAAGTTGTTGAAGACTCTTCAAGCTCAACCGAGATCATTCCATCAAACAACTATAAGAGACGTAGCAGCACCTGAGGGAAACCCGGGAGACTGCACGAGGCACAAGGCACGACTATGGAGTCCGAGAACCCCTAGGGTAGGATGAGTCGTGTACCCCCTATGCTGATCGAGTCCGTATGATGGTTCGAGTAGAACCATGATTGTGTGTTGCTTGTTTTTATTTGTTTGTGTTTTGATATAAGTCGCACTTTTGCCCTAGGCAACAAATCTGCGACTATATCGCCTCTGCTTATTTTGTTGTTGTGTTTGACCCTTTTGGCACTTGTTTGTTCGCACTTGCACTATAGAACCCCCTTTAGGCGTTCCCCTCCTCTATGCTACTTTTCCCTCTCATCTCTCTCCTCAACTGAAGACAAGCAAGACAAGATACACCATGGATTCTACCTCGACAACCAACGAGCACTGGAGACTTTTGTTGCAGCCTCCTCGACCAAGTGCAACCCAGTAACGTTATGTCTACTCTTCAAGATTAGAGACCCATTCCTAGACCCTTCAAGACTCCATAAGATACCCCAGCTCGAATCCTTAACCATGAGCTTAACCTACGGAATTGCAAGAGAACTGGTTAAGCCTCCGTAACCTTGCTTATCACTGGGTTCATTATGGAACTAGTGGACATAGTGAACGAGCACATTATCTTCCTAAGATAGCACCAAAACTGACGATGCCATAGGAAGGACCAATTTGAGGATATAGGAATAGAGGAGAAATGACTTGATGAGTTTATATCATTGACCTTGAGGAATTATCTGAGACTCTTTGGTGGATTATAAGGCTACCATGTTGGTAGGTGAACTTGGTGGGATCATGATTATAGAGTAGCATAGCTTCCATTACCCCGGAGTAAATTGGATTTGTAGGACAATTATGATCACAAGCTGAAACTCCTGGAGGTGCAAGGATTTGACGTGATCAGATGATATTGATAGGAGACAGTTGATATTACGTATATAACTTGGGGAAAACATGTAGGAATCCTCGTTGGACACAAGATTTGGATTTAAGTAGCTGATTCTAGTTGAATATAGATGCTGAGTATGACTACATGGTTCGGAGTAAAATGGATTTAGACTGATGATCTCGATCATGATACCATGTTTCTCGGTGGACGATAAACTAGGAGATTGGATTAATTGTCGGAGTTGATTTAGAGTTCTATATAAGCTTGACCTTGGAGTTTACCTGACCATGATAATGGGAATTGGTGGACTTACTCTAGTAGAAATAGCCTCTTCAAGCATTTGGGGATTATAGGACTTTAGGAGATCATGTGGAACCCCAGCATAGGCATTGGATTTGTAGAATTAATGGATGGTGTAGTGATTAGTGGAAATTAACAAGTTGTTGGAGTTGATTCATAGAAAAGGAAACGAGATTTTGGAGTGGCATATGACGTGTTTCCTTAGCACAGAGATGCGCTAGCATGGACCTTGGAGGAATTGGATGAGCACTTGGATTGTCCTGTTTTATTCTAGCTTGGAAGCTTGTATGCTCTACCCATGGATTTTTAGGGGTGGCCACACACACATGAGTTTGGGGATCATAGACGTACATAATGTCGTTAGACCTCCTCTTGGGAGTCATGAGGATATGAATAGCATGAGTGATGATTGGGGTTGGCCTATACGAAATGATGCTATCAGTGATATGATGTGATTTGATTAAAGGACTAGATAGACTATTGGCATCTCAGAAACCGTGCTTAAAGATAGGATGATAAATGTTCATTCGCACACTAGAATCCTTGAAACCCTTATGCCCTACCAAGCCACAACACGGTTGGATCATGACCTTGGGCCTTGGCTCTAGATCAATAAGATCTTGACCAATGCTCAACCGGGACCCTCACCGGTGCCTCAGCCCACTCTACGTACCCCAAATACTTCATAGAGTACTTGGGCAAGTAGATCATCATCCTCACTTGAGGACATGAATGTCCACATGAAGACGGAAGAAGAGTTGAACAGTTGGTTAGGGAGCATCCGAAGACCGCCATGTCAAGGAGGAAGAACTATACCAACCACCGTCGTCAAGGAGTGAGCTTCCGCGTTGAAGACCGTGCATATCTGCAAGCCACTCCTCTCAAAGGCAACTACGGCCTCATGAAGAAAACTATGCTACTCATGACCTTGAGCTAGCAGCAGTGGTTCATGCCCTGAAGACATGGCGACATTACCTCTTACGGAAGTGATGTGAGATATACACGGATCGCAAAGGTCTGAAGTATATTTTCACTCAAAAGGAATTGAACACGAGGCAAAGGAGATGGCTAGACTTGATCAAAGATTATGACCTCAGTGTTCAATACCACCCTGGGAAGGCTAATGTGGTAGCAGATACATTAAGCAG
The DNA here is from genome assembly GCA_021437245.1 of Aegilops speltoides. Lineage (NCBI taxonomy): Eukaryota > Viridiplantae > Streptophyta > Magnoliopsida > Poales > Poaceae > Aegilops > Aegilops speltoides. Next base: position 120,819,496 of record CM038145.1, read on the forward strand.
AAAGGCTTGTTCCTTGAATGCTATGCTTAAGGACGAGCTGCCCGCCTTGTATGAAGAACTTGAAAGCTTCGGGTTGGAACTGGTTGCACCAGGATTCTTAACTAACCTTGAGGTCAAGCCTTCATGTGGCACCATTTGAAGTGTTATACGGACGGAAGTGCCGCACCCCCTCAATTGGTCAGAGACCGGAGAAGGACTTGTCTTTGGGCCCGACATCCCCCGTGAAGCCGAGGAGCAAGTCCAGCTTGTCAGAAAGCGTTTGAAGACTGCCAAGTCAAGACGAAAGAGCTACACTGACTCACGTCGTCGAGACATGACCTTCCGGGTTGGAGGCCATGTTTATCTCTGGGACACCTCTCTCAAAGGAACCCAGCGCTTCCATGTCAAAGGAAAGCTCGCCCAAGATTCATCGGCCTTCTTCGAGATCACTCCAAGATTTAACAACCCCCTCAGGATCACCGCAAGACGAAGAATAGACGGCTACCAGCTGGAGTTGCCACCTGAGCTACCTGGTGTGCACAATGCTTTCCATGCATCCCAACCCCGAAAGTGTTTCCAACTTCCTAGCAAGCCCGAGCACTAATAAGGACATTGACCACCGAGCCATCGACCCTTAGCCCAATCTAACCTACTGCGAGCTACACATTAGCAGCCTGGATCAAGAAGAGCGTCATGCACGAAGCCACAGCACTAGGTCCTTCAAGATTCCATGGAGCACCACTCAGAAGCAGAAGCAGGATGAGGACGTGAAGACTACCCCGGATCAAGTTTACAGATCCCTTTCGCGCCTAGTCTAGGAATCTCGGGGACGAGATTCTTTTAAGGGGGGTAGGTCTGTCACACCCTGATTTTCATGGCACAGCACTTAAGCTCTTAATCATGATAAAATGTGGTTTGACAAAAACTTTTGTGTGTATTGGTCCTTGCTTGATTTGATTTTTGTCTGCTGTTTGCAAGTGGTCTAAAAATCAAATAAATCCTCCAACTCCTATACTTCATCTCCTTGATCCAAAACCTTTTCCCAATGATCATGCCATGTGTATAGAGCAATATAGAATTTTCTTACAAAAATAATTTGGCCAAAAAGTATTTTCTAAATTTAGTTTTCAAAACCCCTGAATTGAGGTTTGCACTTGCAAGTACTTAATTAAGGGCAGTAAAAATCTTTCTAAAATGTATTTGACTCCTATTAGATATAGGATACCCGAAACCACGAAATATAATTTTAAAAGTTATTTTCCTATTTTATTTAAAGGCTTTTCTTAAGGCCAGAAATGGTCTTTAATAGGTAAAAATTAGTTTATTGCTTCAAAAATATTTGACAAAATTCAGGGAAACTCATAGGACATATATAGTCCATATATAAGAGTTTCAACACATGGCTATGTTCAAAATATTAGTCAAACCCCTCAAAAACCCTTTCTGGATATTTCAAGCTTTTGAAATATTTACAAAGGAAATATTCTCCAAATATTCCAAGAAAATTCTATCATGTCTCATATGACATATTGGATGATCTTGCCAAGTCCCCTGACTTGGAGAACAAGATAACATCATCAAATCCTCTCAAAACCATTTCTGTCCATTCTGAAGTTTGAGCAACTTTACATTGCCAAACATGTCCAAATGTTCTCAAACCTTGTGAACTTGCTCAAATGGTCTAATAATTCATCTAGACCAAATGGCACAAGTTGGAGAGCAAGTTAACTTGATCAAAGTGCCCCAAAACTCTTTCTGTCCAGAACCATATTTGAACAACTTTGCATTACCAACTTTCTCTCCTTGACCCCAACTCTTGTGAGCATGATCACATGACCAAATTAGGCCACCACACCAAGTGGTGCATCAAGGAGAAGTGATTTGCTCAACTAAATCTACACAAGTTCATTTCTGCTAAATTCTAGGGTTTGCCAAAGTTGCATTGGCAACTTTGCCCAAATGAGCTCAAAATGGGTGGAAGGCCCTAATTATGTGTGCCATTTCACCCTATGGAGTCTCATGGCATATGCAAATCATTTACTTACCCAAACCATCATCAAACACCTTCTGACACTTTACCAAAATCCCATTTTTGGCCACTACCACTATTCTCCATGAGCTCAACTTGTTACCACACCCCTCCTAGTTCCCTTGCACGTCCAGTAGCAATGGCAACTCCACAGCTCAATTATTTGGAGGTGAAACCCTCACTTTCTCTCTCTGGACAGCAGCTTTCCTCCCATTCTCTCACCTCTCTCTCACTCCTGGCAAGCCCCAGGGCATCCAATGCCTTTCCCACATTGTTTACTCCCCTGAGCAGCCACTAGACACAAGTGGGCGCGTGAGGACGCGAGGAAAAGCTGCGGGTGCCGGCCATTCACGCGCTCTGGAGCACGTCAGCGTGCTCCCGACCGTTGACACGGCACTCCCGACCACCTCGAGCCTCCCCCTCGCGCCAGTCGATGCTCCTCGACGTCCGCAACACGACACCGAGCTGGCCCCCTCCTCTCTCTTCCTTCTGCTACCTCCTCTCGCACGCACACCGGCCGCCCGAGAGCTCCAATCGACGAGCTCACACGCGCGACGCCCTGACACTTTCCCGCTCCTTCTCCAACCTTACATGGGCAACCACTCTACCCTTATATGGGAAAGGGCATTATTGAGTACCTAGACCGATACTAGCTTGGGGCCCGCATTACTAGTGACGAGGGAGAGTTGGTGCTCTCTCTTGGGACGGGGTCGTGCCAGGTAGGGTGGCCATGACTGTTTTCACAGGGCACCGGACACACCGTTGGTACCCCGTGCTTGTGGTATGTGATGAATATGGGAGCGAGGCTCCACAACTTTATGATGTGAAATGGTTGTACGGGGTTACTACCAATCGAGTGGACTCCATGTTAGTGTCGTCTAGAAAGGTAGTGATCGGTGCTTACCCGGTACTTGAGGTACCGCTGGTCGTGGATGACACGGAAGTTCCCGGATCTAGTGGAGTGCATGTGCAACCTCTGCGAGTGTAAAACTATTGAATAGCCGTGTCCATGGTCAAGGACAGTTGGGTAACCGCTCTTGGGCTACGTCCACTTGTTTTAAACCCGGTGTGTGTGAGATGATGGTGTTGTCTTGGATCAAGTCAGAGGACTTGACACGATTGAGATGGGTTGGTGCCCTCTCTGTTTATGATAAATGGGTTGGTGCCCTTTCTATTTATGTTGATATCTGTGACCAATTCTTATGGTTACTTGAATTCTCTTGATGCATGCTTTATAGGATGTTGAACATGTCTTTGCACTCAAAACTAGCTTTATGCAAAACTTTACCTATGTCATGCATTACTGTACCTTGAACCAAATCATGGGTTGCTTGCGAGTACATTCAAAGTACTCATTGGCTTGCCACTGGTTATTTAATTGACCAGGCATGGGAGAACCGGAGTTCGGAGAAGAGTTCTTTGCAGACGATCATGCAAACTAGGACGTTTTCGGTCGAGAATGCACGTAGGGTTAAGGCAGATGGCATGGGTTCTACTTATCGACGACGTTTTCCGCTGCTATGTATCATTCGATGTTCAGCCCTTAAGGCTTTATCGATGTAAGGCTTGACCATGTTGGTCACTATTTGTGTAAGACGGTATGTATGGATGTAAGACTCTTGTTATTCAGCTTACGTGTGTTCAAGTGAGCATTGGTCTCGGGATCCTTTGTACCGCAGCATTCGGTGATCACGACTCGCGAGTCGGGGTCCCCACACCGGCCGGCTCATAAACATTGTTCGGCTCGGTCTCTTAACTATTCTTGCCTTACAATACAAGTCCCACATACATGGCAATTTATCACTATGGGCCTTAAGTCGCCTCTGGGCCTTGGGCCCTTAACTAAACCGCCATCTATATCCTGGGTCTTGTGCTTCAGGAATATTTGCAAGTATAACCCGGCCCCTCCTGGGCGGGTCATACCAATAGTTATATCCCCAACACTGAGGTACCTTCCCTTTGTGTTCGGCATTGAGTTTGCCGGCCTGCTTGAAGACCCAACATTCTCTGTTGGTATGATTGGCTGGTTTATCAGGAGTGTCGTGGATCTGGCAGGGCATTTCTAGAATTTTATCCAGGTTGGATGGATTGTCTTCGTTGCCTTTAAATGCCTTCTTCCGTTGATCGAGTATGGAGCCCCGGAATCTGGCGTTTACCGCTGTATTGTCTCGTCTTTCTTCATTATTCCGATGTTTGTTTTTGTTGCGTCCTGGTTTTCCATTGCCATCCCTGACTTCGGATGTACCGGGGTCGCTGGTGCTGCTACGGGCTAACAGCTGTCCTCGCCTGCGCAAAAGCGGGTTATTAATGTAGTTAAGGCTGCCATTCTTCTCGGCTTTTCCTGGCCAAGGTGCCTAGCTAGCCATTCGTCTAGGACACTGTGTTTGAAGGCCACTAGGGCTTCGGCATCCGGACAGTCGATGATTTGGTTCTTCTTAGTGAGAAACCAGTTCCAAAGCTTTCGGGCTGATTCTCTGGATTGTTGGATTATGTGACTTAGATCGTCTGCATCCGGGGGCCGGACATAGGTCCCTTGGGAATTGTCCCGAAAGGCGTCCTCAATTCTTCCCAGCTTCCGATGGAATTTTCAGGGAGGCTTTTTAGCCAGTGCCTAGCTGGTCCTTTTAGCTTCAGGGGTAAATATTTGATGGCGTGGAGATCATCTCCGTGAGCCATGTGGATGTGAAGAATAAAGTCTTCAACCCAAACCTAGGGTCCGTCGTTCCATCATATGCCTCGATGTTTACGGGTTTGAACCCTTCTGGAAAATCGTGTTCTAGCACCTCATCGGTGAAGCACAAGGGGTGGGCGGCACCCCTGTATCTGGCTGTGTCGCGGATTGGGTCCGGCGGTTGTAGTGTTTGGTATTGGTTCTGAACCGGTAAATGACCGGTATATTTGATTTGATAATCATGATGCTGTGTAGGAGCACATTCATTGGATCCATAGATGGACCTGTTTTTTGCCAACCTTTTTCGCCAGGTCCTACGTAGATCGTGTTTTTGGTCCTGGGCTGCAACCTTCCTTCCTTTAAGGGGAGGGGGTGCGGGCTTGTGTACGGCATTGCTAGCCGCTCTGTCTCGACCACGAGGTGGTTGGTCCGGCCTGTCGGCCATATTATATTTCGGCGGTATAGGCGCAATAGCCTCGTCGTCGAATTCGGGCAGCAACTTACGTTAAGGATAGCTCTTTGATTGGTAGTTACCGCCGTATTTTTCCGTAGCGTCTAGCACTTTGTTCCATCTGCCGGTGAGCGTATCCTGTGCAGATTTAAGCCACTGCTTCTGCTTCTTCAGGCTCCTTGCAGTGGCGATAATCCTGTGGTGGAGCCGTTCTTGTTCTAATGGTTCTTCTGGGATGACGAACTTGTCGTCGCCTAGGCTGATCTCCTCTTCAGAGAGAGGTTGGCAATTGCTATCTTCGGCATCGCTGTGGTCGGACAACATCTCTCGACTGTGCTTGCCGTCCTCTCGCACGCCCTGCTCCAACACTGGGTCTGCGGGGTCCTTGGCTTGGTTCAGATTATCATCATTGTCCGTGCCAAGGTTGCTGTTTTTCCTTTTGCCGGATCGAGGTCGGCGCTTGGGACGCCGGCGCTTAGGAGGTTCATCGACAAGCATGCTGTTATCGCCGTCGGCCTCAATCTCCTTTGGTGTGTCCACCATGTATATATCGTATGACGATGTAGCTGTCCATTGCCCTAAAGGTGGTGGTTTTTGTGCCTACTCCTCTTTGGTATCGTCGTCCATACCGTCGATGTCCTCGGAGCCGTAATCGAGCATGTCGGTTAAGTCCTCCATAGTGGCAATGAAGTGGGTGGTGGGTGGGAAACGAAGTTCTTCGTCGTCCGCTTCCCATTCAAGCCGCACACAGTTCGGCCGAGAGTTCCCTGACAAGGAGAGGGATTTCAATAAGTTTAACACATCGCCTAAGGGCGAGTGCTGGAAGATGTCTGCGGAGCTGAAATCCAAGATTGGCGCCCAATCAGGTTCGACGGACGCGGATGCACGCAATCAAGAACCTATGGTCAGAGACAAGTCCGAGGTTCCGGTGACACAAGCCCAACCCGATGTTGGGTCTGTGTGCGGCTCGAGCGCCGCTGAGTCTGCGACCTTTGTGGCGGGGTTGAGCTTCCCGTCTTCGAACGACGTAGTACACTCCGGCTCTAGGGTCAGGGTGGTCACAGGTGCTATCTCCTGCGCGCAGCTAGATGACAGATCTAGGTCATGTTCATCGTGGTGTCAGGGGACAGCCGTCATGGGCTCGAACCCGTCGAAGATCAAGTCTCCACGGATATCGGCCATGAAATTCATTCTTCCAAATCTGACCTGACGGCCAGGGGCGTAGCTATGGATCTGGTCTAGATGGCCAAGCGAGGTGGCCCATAGTGCGAAGCCGCCGAATATGAAGATCTGCCCGGGGAGGAATATCTCCCCCTGGATTGCATTGTTGTAGATGATTGATGGATCCATCAAGGCTTCTGATGACGATGTAGCGGAACTCTCAATGAAAAGCACCAATGTCGGTGTCAAAACCGGAGGATCTCGGGTAGGGGGTCCCGAACTGTGCGTCTAAGGCTAATGGTAACAGGAGGCGAGGGACACAATGTTTACCCAGGTTCGGGCCCTCTCTATGGAGGTAATACCCTACTTCCTGCTTGATTGATCTTGATGAATATGAGTATTACAAGAGTTGATCTACCACGATATCGTAATGGCTAAACCCTAGAAGTCTAACCTATGAGGTTATGATTGTTGTGGCTAAACCCTAGAAGCTAAACCCTCCGGTTATATAGACACTGGAGGGGGATAGGTTGTACAAAGTCGGTTACAGAGAAAGGAATCTACATATCCGGATCGCTAAGCTTGCCTTCCACGCCAAGGAGAGTCCCATCCGGACATGGGAAGAAGTCTTCGTATTGTATCTTCATAACCTAGCAGTCCGGCCAAAGTATATAGTCTGGCTGTCCGAGGACCCCTTAGTCCAGGACTCCCTCAGATGGCACACAAAAGTATTAAAGAACAACATAGGTAATACTATAAGTGGTATAATACTATAATCACGAGCCTGTGGGATAGCATTGGTTCACGAGCCCGTGGTAATATTATGGAACAACGTTACCTAAAGAACAAGTCTCTTAGCTGAACTATGGAACGATGTTAACTCCTAAACAAGACCCGTAAGAGATCATCATGAATATAAAGTGAAATGTGATAATCTATTTTCCATTCTTAGATGAATAACAAAGCCTTAAATGTTTCACACAAGTAAGATGAGGGTACAACCTATCTGGCCGCCATCCATAGGAGTGAGCATCATGTGCTGACTTGTCTATGGCCCTGCAGTTGTTGTGGCTGTCCATGTCGGGCACACACATTCAATGCAGGGAACTGTTGAGTGGGGACTATATCTCCCTTCTGTTGTATGCTTCCCTTGTTGGAGCAGCTGTGGCGAGTCGAAAGACGGTGTGACTGAAGATGCAAAAAACACATAATGTTAAGAATGACACATCTCTTTGATCCGAAGAAATACCCTAAGAGACAACGGCAAGGTACAAGAGTGGTCACACGTCTGTTGACTGAAGACTAAATTGGGGTCACATGATTTTATTTTATTTTGGTACTGTACGTCTATGCCGGATGGCTTGATGGGCATCTTGTGCCTCCCAGCTGACACTGTTCAGAATCTTCCCTGAAGAGCCAGCGACCAATGGCAGAGCAGCCTGCCTCCGCCGTCCGTGGCCCCGACCAAAACCCAGCTCCCCGCCCCACCGCACTGCCGTGGTTGCGCCGCCCCCGGGCCAATCCACAAAGACTCACCGTGATCCAAATCCGGTTGCGGCAGTACCTTCAACCCACACAACTCTAAGATAGCCATCTAAGCGCTGCTTCCGCGGCGATCTTGCGCCCCCGCACCCTTAGGTTAGACACCAGCCAACCGACAGCCTAGGAGCTCCGCCGCCTCAAGGGGTGCTGCTTCCCATTGGGAATCGATTGGCCGCGAATAAAAATTCGGACAACTGACGCCTAAATAAAGTGATTTGAGATGAGGGTGCGACCTATCTGGAAGCACGGTGAAGTAGGCAGCTCCAACTGCCGAGTCGGTGAGGCCGACATGGTTGCCGTGGCGATCAGCGGCAGGGAAGCAGAGATGTAGCGACGGTCGACGGCTACAGGGAAGCAGCGTCGGGACCCTGGACGGATCCGAAGTTGGAGCCGCTCCGTCGCCGTGAACAACAGCGAGGGTGAATCGGCTCTGGTACGGTTCACGTGGCCATCATCGATGCAGCTCTAGCAACATGGAGTAAGAGGCACACGGCCCAGTGCACAACGACAAATGGATAGTGTCTCCGACATTAGGGAGGAGGGCGACTGTGAATTTGGTGCGGTGGGGGGCGCCATGGAGGAGGGGCTGAGGTTTCGCGGCTCGGGAGAAGGGAGCTTCCGGGGAGAAGGTGATTTGGCGCCCACAAGGTATGAATGGGGAGGGAATTGGCAGGGGAGTGGAACCATGTCTTACAGACACATTCATCTGAAATGTGTGTGTGTGTGTGGGGGGGGGGGGGTTACAGTTCTACCCCTGCCTTTAGGCTTCTCGGCTTGGGTCTATGTACTGAGGGTCGGGGATAGTCTGATAACTGCTTATCCCCAAATAGTGGGCGTGAGCGATTTCGGGCGAGGAGGGCATGTTTTGAAATATAGTGGGCGCGAGCGATTTCGGCCGAGGAGAGCGTGTTTTGAAATAGTAGACGCGAGCTATTTCGGGCAAGGAGAGGGTGTTTTGCCGACTATGGTTTATGAATTATTCGGCACTTGCCATTTCGGCCGAGGAGAAGGCGCGCTTGGATGAAGTTACGAACCTACCCTCGATGTACAATGGGCCAATTGATGTGTGTCCCACATAGGCCGATAATTTCACGTCTCCCATTTATTTGCTCGGGCGAATTCTACCGAGCAGAGCGTGTTTAACAGTTCGTTCAAATTTTGGGAGAACGAGCATCCACGTCTACCTTACCAAGTCGATCTGAATGAAATTTTGAGATATTAGCTAGCCACTTCTTTTTTAGATGGAGAGATGATGCTCGGGAGTAATGTGTTTTTACATGCTCGTTGCTAGCGATTTACTATATGACAAATAGTCCCACTCAAAAATAGGAATCAAAGCCAAAATGAAATATCTCGATTCAATGAAATAGCTCGTTCACCAGGTCAAAATAGTGAACTAAATCCAAAATAGAACACCTTAATCGAGTAGCATGTTCTATAGTATTGTAGCACTCCATGAACATGTTGAAAGTCAAATTAATGAACTTGTTTGATATACGCATATCTCCATTCATGTGTGGATTGCAAACAACATGTTCTCCAATTTAAATATTTGAATGCAAGTTTATTTCGAAACATTGTCTATATCAGTCTTTGATGCATAAAACGCGACCTCCCCCTCTCCCGGACTCCTTCTCTCTCTCTCTCTCTCTCAAACTCCTTTAATGATATTGGCACCTCTTAATGACACGACAATCTTATACAACCAGCTGCTTTAATATGTTCTCTTCTTTTGCAGATAAAAAAGACCCGAAAGTGAAAAATGTGCTGCACTATAACAATCTCATCGAATGCCTTGATTTCCATCTTACAGAAATTGATTTGATCAACTACTGAGGCAACACATCTGAGATTAAATTGGCCAGGTTCTTTGTTCTGGAGGCAAGTGTGCTCAAGGTAATGAGGTTTGGCATTCTCTGGTACAACAATGAATGGCGTACTGATCACCGCAAGCGTCTAAGCCTAAATGACAAAGTCTCCGCAAAAGCTGAATTTGTTTTTGAAACATCAACAGGCAAAAGACTCGAAAATTTGTTTGCCCATTAGTGACTTGTCAGGGCGGTGGATTTTAGTTTCTACGATAGTGCTGCATCCACCTAAAGTAACAAAAGTTCTTACGTAAACTTCCTAGTAATTCCCTCTTCGTAGGTGCAGCATTACTCCTAACATTTGTAATATCTGTTTGAAACTTGTAATATTGTCGTGTCCTATTCCCGCGTTTTCAAAATCCTGCGAATCAAAGAGGTCCTGAGTTGGTGATGATGTTGTGCCTACCATCTTTCACCAATAGTCTTCGGATCTAGATCTGACGCATACAAACCAAACTTCTCCAGTTTTGCAAAAAGATGCCCGCACTTGTTACCTATTTACAAATAACTCCTTGTCTCTCACAATCAGCCTTATCTCCTCCCCACCACATCTAGAAGGCCATGGAAAAATCTGGCGCGATGGCCTCTTCCAGCGCCATCCACCCCCAATCTTGGTGTTTCATGCAATGCATGGGCATCTACGTACGAGAAATTATGTCGAACGCGGCTAGTTGTAAGCAAGCTAGCTCTACAGCCATGTTGATAATGACTGCAGACGTTGAGGCTGACTATGGTATGCCGAACACGGCACCTATACTCAGGTGTCATCTCCGGCGTAGGGTCTTGTCACTTCACTGTGAGGAGCGGCACATAATAATTTGACCAACGGGTAGTACAGTGCTACTAGTACATTGGTAGTACTACTACTAGTACTAGCACCATCGTCTGGATTTAGTAGTACTACCATGTCCATCTGGATTTAGTATTTGACTAGCAATATCTAGTAATGCATGTCACAAAAACTATACTACTCCCTCTGTAAATAAATACATGGTGTATTGTTTTATTCCTATCGGCAAGAGAACTTAATATCTTTTTGCTAATTAATAGGATTACATGCAATGAACTAACCACTGCATGTCATGTTATGTAGTCTGAAGTCATTGAAAGCATGCACGGCCCACATCTCTCATTGGTTGATATGTCACGAAATAAGAAACGAGGAGGGATGTAACGCCCCGGACACACCCGCCGGTGGTCGTTACTCCTGGTGGGATCTAGACTGGCCCCACAGATCAATACTAGTCTTTTCTGCGCACTTTGTCCTCACTCGTGCGCACCCGGGAGCAACTTCCCGGTCAGTCACCCATCCTGAAACTACTCCAAGCTGAGCACGCTTAACTTTGGAGTTCTTTCGAATGGGCTCCGGAAAAGAAGAATTCCTTATTGATATGAGTAGTCTATCATCCCTAATAAGCCAGGCTATTACATACACCCACACTCAGAGGAACCGACGTCCTCGTCGGGCCACAGGAACGTTCCCTCTTAGCACATACGTCTGTGCATCCAGTCCGGTACGTGTGCCATGCCGTGTGCCACGACGGGTCACAAACGTCATGAACAACATGACCGCGCACCTATTAGCAAACATCCATGTAACCGGTAGGGTCGGCTCTGATACCAACTTGTAACGCCCCGGACACACCCGCCGGTGGTCATTACTCCTGGCGGGATCTAGACTGGCCCCACAGATCAATACTAGTCTTTTCTACGCACTTTGTCCTCACTCGTGCGCACCGGAGCAACTTCGGTCGGTCACCCATCCTGAATCTACTCCATCTTTGCACGCTTAACTTTGGAGTTCTTTCGAATGGGCTCCGGAAAAGAAGGAATTCCTTATTGATATGAGTAGTCTATCATCCCTAATAAGCCAGGCTATTACAAGGGAGTTAATGTACCGTGCCTAAGTGCTTTGGGATTATTTGATTTTCGTAAGGTGACTTACACAACATTTTTTGATACATGCAGTAACATTTTATTAGTAAAATCAAAGGTCAAAACTTGGCGCAAAATGCAAAGGGGACCAATAAACTAGTAAACATCAAAGTTCTCTCATTTGGGCCCAACTAGAGGTCTGGTGGGATGACTATACTGCACCGGCACGGAGGGGGACACAACTTCATTGACTTACTGCACCTGCCTTTGGGTGTATGACACGTGGGCCCATCGAGTGGCTAGCCCACCTGTCATACAGCCAAAGGCAGATGTAGTAGAGGGGCGAGGAGCAGATGGACAACACACACGTGAATTCAACGTAGTCTGCACTTCTCATATAAAGGCTCCTGCAGTCCAATCTATGAAATCCTATGCACCTACACACCCTAACCAAGGGCAAGAGTGATCACTCCAATCGCAAGATCAGCTGACTACAAGCTAGACCCATGGAGGCGATGAGCACGAGCATCAGCCGGCTGTGCCAGATGGTCCACGACGCCGGCCTGCGGCTTGGCACCAAGGAACGTCTCCAGGTAGTGCTTGAGGCCGCCAAGGCGAGGGGCCACTTGGATGACAACTTTGTCTCCTTGTTCGACGAGGTCCTCGTCGGCTGCCTCGACAAGTTCACCATTGTTAAGAAGCTCGCGGACGACCTTGACATACGCCTCCAGCCCACGCGCCCAGGCTCTATGATGCTCGCCAGCCTCAATGGCCTCTATGGTGACAACCTCTTCGATGCACTGGTGGCCCTGCGACTGCCCGTTGTTGCGTCGGAGAATGTCCACCTCGAGGTCGCACTCGCCGGGTAGTGCCTGGCGCAGCAAGACACCATCGACACAATCACCCACGTCTATGCGCAAATCGTCCACAAGGACTACTACATGCAAGAGGAGGACGATAGGACGCTGGCCTTCTTGGACCGCAGGGCAACCTTGGATGGCATTGTTCAGAAGCACGTTGAGCTCGCTGCCAACGCCGTTTCTCCTCACACGTCGGTTGGTGACCCGGCGCACTAGGGCGTGAAGATGTCATTGATGGATCCATGTGTATCTTTATCTTTTCGTCAAATCCATGTAGTAGTATATGGTACTACTAGTAATTATCTTACCTTTCGCATCAACTTCATAATTTTCGTACGTACTCCATGCATGAACCGCGCCAGAAGCAAACTTCTCATTACTCTAGGGAAAATTGTTATTTCTATCTATCGGTCACGCCATGGAGCAGAACCAAATTTTACAAGTTACAAGTTCAAAAGGAAAAGCCTGTCGTGTTTGCGTCACACCCCCACACGGTTGGTCCGGCACGCCGCTCAAGGGTGAATGCGTGCTGTGTTGCATTTTCACTTACAAGAGGGATCGCAGTTGAGCAAACCGACTATCAGGAAACCCCCACCCTGCCCACCGCGCGATGGCTGAGAAAACAGGAGGGAGAGGAGATGCCTGTAGCACGGACTCCAAGAAAATTGGGGTCAGATGGTACTCGTGTGGGTGGCGTGTGCTGTACTGCTAGATGTGAATGCTAGTTATGGCCCATGCCACCCCACTATATCGAGCCTATATTGAGGTGCTCATTACGTAGAACAAATTTGCTAGAGTCTGTGCTCAGCCCTCCTCTATCTCTCTTCTCAGCCAGCCACCAGACGCACGGAGCCCATCGTCTGTTTGCTCATATGCGGTCCCACATGTCAGTGAAAACTCAAGAGGACCCACTGAACATGCACATCTTTCACCTCGATGTGCTGGTGATGAAAAACAAATCCAATAAAGATCTTCGGTGGCTTTGGAGTTACTCAAGAGTAGTAACATTCTATTTACAGTTTAACCCAATATGTACTTCATGTGGCTTCAACTACCACTCCATTTTCTTGCATGACATGACCTGGATGCTGGATGTCCCACGTGTCCGCAAAAGGAGAAAGAACTCAACCAAATCTTCGGTTGTTCTCTCGGATTAGACTAGTTGTGCTAACTTAAAATTTTATTGTGTAGAATGGATGCAAGTTTTGGTATTGGGAAGAAGAGTACATCGATATACTGATAGAGCATAATTTAGTAGATGTTCTAGCACTTTTAGCTAGCATAGAGGCTAGAGATGAGACTAGTGCACTTGTTGATAGTATAGAGGCTAGACATGAGACTACATGTGAGGAAGCAACGTCTACTTCTTTACACTCGAAGAAGAAAGAAGCATGCAAGATCGAGCCTCCGCAGATCAACAATCAATGCATCGAGAAGGCACTAATCCAACTTATAGGAGCAGTTATGGAAGTTGGATATCTTCTAAAATGTATTCTTGTGGTTCTTGTTTTCTTTTGTCTTGCTTTTCTTGTCAAATTTTGGTGATGTATTTCCATGTACCAAAAATCAATGATGAAAAAAAGATATGTGTTTGCAAAGAAAAATGTACACAGCCGGGATGCGTCCGCGCGTTGGACGCATGGCCACCGCATCCGAGAAATGGCCCGGACACGACCCCATTGCCCTACCCAAATGGACAGAATCCGGGTAAAATGGAGGTCCGTTTGGGGTCGTGCATTGGAGTTGGCCTTAAAAGTGGGACCGCAGTTAAGGAAACTGACTATTGTCAAACCCCCACCTTGCCCGTCGTGCGACGACTGAGTTAGAGAAACGACGAGGTTGAAGAGATAGCTATAGCATGGACTCCAAGAAATATGGTATCAGATGGAAGTCGTGCTGGTGGCGTGTGCCGTAGTCCTTGACATGAATGCTTGTTCTGGCCCATGCCACCCTACTACTCCTATTTAGTATCGAGGATTCGGGATGCTGGTTACGTACAGCGAACACATTAACATATCGACCACCTAACACTGTGGCCAAGTTTCCTAGAGTCTGTGCTAGGTTAAAAAGTGTTCTTCGTGAGGGTGGGTGGCTAGTCTCAAGTTTAAAACTTGTTGTATTACATATACGTAGACGTAGAGATAGTGCAGCAGTTTGGAAAGTTTGAACCCAAACATCAGAATGCAATTTCTACTGGACTCATCCGAGGACCTAGGATGATGGGATTCGCAGCTATAGTAAAAACACCCGCCCGACGTGCGAAGCATGTGAAGCTAGTAAAAATAGTGTACTATTGTTGATTGGCCTCATCAGATAACCTGTTGCAATGCACTTACAATTGTGTATTCGAAAAATATTTTTTTGCCTCGTCGCAGCACCCACTCAGAGAAGCGACTCGAAAGCCATTCATAAATGTAGTAAGTTTATCATAGGCATATCATTTTATTACATACAACAAGTCATCAACCCACAACGACAACGAGGATACATTATAAATACTAAAGTTTTCATTACACAACAAATAACAAGCAATGAAATGAACTTCGGCTCAACCACTTGTCGGCATTGGAAACACTTGCTTTGAACCAAAAGTGATCCTCTGTGAATGGACAACTACTGTTAATCTTGAGACCAGCGCAGGACTGATCATCTAGGCTGATGCGGCCTATGTCAGGACGCATATTGTAAAGGCCACGATAGGGAAGGAGAGCAATGTCTAAGGTATAGATACAGTTGCTTCTCATAAATGGTAGTAATGTTGTCTCAACAGCAGCTGGATCGCCTTTCACCATCATTGGATAGTTTTGTCCAAGGAAGAGCGAGTTGCCTTCAGGACTATCAATACTGAACCAGTGAGAAGGTGTTGGTGCTAGCACACTAGTATCCATTTCGAATACCCTGCAATGGATGTTGGAATAGGTCAGGAGGGTGCGACCATGCGAGACAACACCTGCTTCCTTAGTATCATCAGCAGTGCCCTATACACAGACAAGAAGAGGTGATCCATCGGAATAAGTTGCCAGGCGCCACTGAGTATATGGGTCCTCATGCTCGTGATCATCATCATATTCATCTCCCCCTTGGTTATAAAAATTTTCAAGTATAGGTGGTGGAATGTTCACAGGGCCTTGGAAACACAAGAAGGTTAATTAGTAAAGGGAAACTAGTTAACCCATATGCATGTGGATGAAACAATTATAATTACGGTGTAAGACAAACGTACCGAAAGCATAAGGATTCCATGCAAAAACAGTGCCACGAGTGGTTGCAGCAAACACAAGACCCTCGTATTGAATTGCATCACAATATACATCCGTGTCTAGAAACTGATTTTTGAGCAATATCCATCCAGTCAAACCATGAAGGAAGGCAACCAGCTTGTCGAAGATAGCAACAACTCCATAGTTCGTGTAATGCCAAGAGCGGTTGGGAACTCGACAAATTGCTATCTTCCGTAGACGACAGTCACCATGATCGTATTTGAACGTGCGCAGAATATCGGTGTGCTCAACCTCTGGGCAGTCTGAGATTTTTGGAAGTGGAAACCGGTGACGAGTGTACACATTCACAAGTTTCCACTTGCAGTTGGACCCAATATAAACAACCCAATCTCCATTTGCGCCTGCCCAAGCCTTACCCTCAAGCGATGGCATCTTAACATCACATGTATCATTATCAAGCGGCATCAACTTTCACAAGCCGAGGCCTCCGTTGTTCGTGCACTGGTCAGCAGGGTCACGGCGAAGAAGAGAGGGGATATCAAACCGCTCTTGGACCCTTGGGTCCCTTGTAATGATATTATTAGTTCAGTCGAGAATGGTCTTGAAAAAACTTGCCATGCTAGCCGAGGTGATGACATCACCCTGATCAATGAGTTCCTCCCCAACGTCATCTTTCGGATCGGGGCAAGAATAATGGGGTCATTTCTATCCTATTCATCCATGGAGAAGACGATCGGACAATGGCAGAAGGAAGGGTGAAGGCAAATGGAGGAGGGAGGAAGAGCGTGCGACAACAGTTCCAAATCGAGAAGGAAAGGCGAAGAGGAGGTGTACGGTTACCACGGTACACGAAGAGGCACCCCGGTCTACATACACGTCCGTTAGGAAATTGTACAAAAGGACTCGCCGTCGTCTCACTGACATGTTGGAACGGGACCACATGTCAATGAAACATGGTGTGTAATTTCTCGTGCAAAATGCGATCTGGCCGCGTTGGCCCGAGGTGCTGCATTAGTTATCGACCCTTATTTTTTTAATTGCGTGCCATTCAGTTTTGAAGCACGACTAACTGGTACTGTATGCAGAGAAAATATAAACTACTCTACCACTACTCCACCTCTAATACTACTAGTATAAAAAAGATATATAGGCTGGAGCTTCAGCGCTTTCTTGCTAAGGGCTGCCCACTTGCTTCTCACACTATCACCCTCTCTCCAGATCTAAAAAAGACGGCCTCTCTCTCCCTCCTCACCGATGGTCACAGATCTGCCGGGGAAGAAAAGGGCGTCTTGGCGTTAGCCTTGCTCGTCGTCGGCGGCGAGTCACTTCACGAGCGGCGACAAGGCCGTCCTCTCAGACCTAGCGCCCGCGCGGGATGGCCTCCGTCCCCAAGCTCGCTGCCATAGTGTGTGCGGAGGATGACGACCACGAGCGGAGCCACCTCCCGCCGACCCTCACGTATGCTACCTCTTTTCGAACCATACCCTTGTTCTATTGCCCCATCTGCCACATTGCTGCATGTGGATCATTTTCCACTCCACCATCTTCCCAATTTGCTATCCTCTGCTCTGCTGGTCATGCAGACGAAAACCTTAATTTGCACTATTAAAGGAAACCCTACTTCATGCAGAATAATCCATGTATGGGTTGAATAAGGAAAGGAAGGGAGACTGTACTGTCCAAGAGAGTAGGCATCGAACCCGCATCTAGGTTGAAAAGGGGAAAATCAGTAGCTAAGGAACGAGTCTCATGTCTCTTGGTTGAAGAAGCGTAGAAAGGTATGATAATGCAATAGAGAATGACCATGTCGATCGGTTTGTTGTTCTCACATAGGAAAAAGGTGGCTAAAGAGAACAAAAAAGGGACGTAATCCACATATGTTGCCTGGATATTTGTTGCTCTGGGTAACCATACCTCCCTCACCACTCTATGCGTCTGTGGAGGTACATCGTACTAGTGCGCCCACTGTTCGAATGGGCTTCCCATGCTCTTATTGCCACTTTTTTGCTTTTAGTATAATGCCAGCGGTCAAGTCAAGCAATGCTACTGCTAAAGTGATGCCACATTTAACTAATGCCGTACTCAGTCTAATGCCACCGATAAATTTAAGCAATGCCATTTAATGTCATTGGATTATTTTAGGCTTAGCTGTTAATTGTGGATGTATTAAAGATTTTTCAGCTAAGGCATTCTAATGCTGTTGCACATCAAGTATACCAACAATGAATCTTGTTACTACCTTCAGATTTTTGCACTGTTAATGCTTATAGATTACATACCTCACTTTCATGAGATAAGTCAATTTTTTTGTACAGTGTCAAGAGGTGTCAGTGAGAACGATACCTATGGGATCAATGTTATCCCTACTGTGGTCGGCGGGCGCGGGGTTGTGAGAAGAGCAGGTCTAGGAGCCAGCACAAAGGTCGTTTACCCAGGTTCGGGCCATGGAGATTGCGTAATACCCTAGTCCTCCTTTGGTGTGTATATCAGTGTTCTTCAGCTAGCTATCGAGCGTGACTTGCCTAAAGTGCCGAATCCCTCTCCAGTACGCCTCGGTCCTCCTTTTATAGTCGAAGGAGGTGCCATAGTTGCACACACGAGGTGGAAAGGGTACAGTAGCTACGTTTATCGCTTCCCATTACGGGATAAGACACATTAAATGCGACTCTGAGGTGTCCCCCTGCTTTATCGCCCCCTCGCCCTGCTTCGAAAGGCGCCCAGGCCAGCGAGGCGGTCAGCGCCATGTAGGCTGGCAGGCTGCTGAGGTGGCGCAGTGGCAGCGTCTTCACGAAGATCTGCATGCCACCACACAGGTTCTTGCTGAGTTGGCCTTCGGACCACGCATTGCCACGCAGGTGCCAGCCTGGCTGGCTGGCGTGGCAGCTGCATGGGAACGACAGTGGGGTCTTGGTGCGTGTGGGCCTGGCCGCGCCCTCGTTGATGTCCTTGGCAAGGGTCTTGTCGGGGGCCCCGGCAAGGGTCTTGCCGTGGCACCGCGGTTGTCCCCGGCAAGGATCTTGCCGGAGGTCTCGTCTCCTGGTCCTCATTTGATATTGGGTGTTAATGATCTTCACAAAGTTCTACATGCCACCATGGAGGTGCCTCCCGAGCCTTGGTTCCAATGTGGTTGATGGTGTTGGAAACCTTGGGCTCAAGGGTGGCCCGCTCCACTGGTGTTGGGAGACTCGCCCCGGCAAGGTCCTTGCCGGGGCCGTGGAGGCCGCCCCGGCAAGGGTCTTGCCGGGGGAGTCCACCTCACCCTCTTGCTCTTTGTGTTTCTGTCTTGGTGTTGCTTTGATCGTCTCGTGGCTTCGGCTTCTCTCACCTGCCCTGCTAAGTGTGGCCGTGGGCGTGGCTCAAACTGCCCGTGCATAGGAGAAGGGGTACAAAGTAGAGCCCCTACTTCTATACACCGACAGGAGCCCCCGGGCCTGGGCCACACCTAAGCGCAACATGTTGTTGGGCTAAGCCCAGAACGGTGCGCGGGTAGGCGGGGCCGATTTTTACCGCAGTACTCCTTCGTCCGCTACACTTCCCCATGATTCGCTTTGAATGCGTGACATGGGGATCGCATGTGGAGTGAGCGAAGTACGCTTGCGTTATCCTGCGGTGAATAGTAAAGAGGTGGCTTGCGTGTCTCTTTAAGACTGCGGGGCCGCTGCTCATTTACTTTTTCTGCCTTGGAACCGTCGTTCCACGCGTCCACTACGGCCGCCCCATGCGCCACGTACGCCACATGCACGGCGCGGGGCGGGTGACAGGCGCATGGAATATGGGAAGACGCACGGGCGTGGGTCGATACCCACTCGCCTTCAATTGGGCGAGGAGGGCGGTCGACGGCCTCTCCCGCTGCCATCTTAATGAGATGGATTGGCTGAGAGGGCGGTCGAGCCCTGACCCCGCCCCTTTATAAGGAGGGGAGCAGGAGGGATGGCACCACTAAATCTTTCGCCATCCGCCTCCTCCTATCTTTGCTTCTTCCTCCCTTCTGCCATGGCGAGAGGGCGTGCTAATGCCTCGACGGTGGCGACGAGGGTCTCCGCTCGACAACGCGCCCCTCCAGCCCAAGAGCCCGTGGCGGCGGAGCTGGCCATGAGGGGAAGGGGGAGGGGGCACGGCCGAGGTCGCCGTGGCGCTTAGGGAAGAGGAGGACGGGGCGGCGCATCAGCCTTGCCTCCGCCGGCGGTCCCTCCCCCAATGGAGGGCCACGTCGGGGACCAGCCCTGCGAGTTCTTCATCAGGCTGCGCTGGCCGGCGCGTCGTCGTCTTCGTCTCCCTACTCCATTTGCTCGGGAGATGGATCTCGAGCCGCCACAGGCGCTGAGACTGCATATGAGGGGCTGTGGGAATAGCAGCACATGGACCGATGTTGATTTCCCAGCCCCTCAAGTCATGTAACTCCGTCGCGGATGGAAAACCTTCGCTCGCATCCACAGCATGACGGTGGGGCTCATTCTCTATTTCAAGCTAATGGAGAACAACCTCCTCTCCATCAAGGTCTTTGGCGACTTCGGGACTCGCCTCAAGTGCTGTGTGGAGAGCTCCTCGGATGACGAAGACTCGTCCTCGAGCGAGAGTGACAAGGAGGGCAGCGGCAGTGACGACGAGGGTAGCAGGCGGAGGATGAAAGGTCAGACTAGGTGTCGGACACGCCGCCCCTGGGCAGAGCCGGCAGCAGCAGCATCTGCACCGGGCCCCTTCTCCCGGTGGGGCAGGCTCCTTGAACTTCTCGGGGTCGCCTCCTTGGGCGGCTAGCGTGGGAAGGATGGAGAAGGAGAAGAAGGTGGGTGGCAGGCCGTCAAGTCGGAGTACGATGGCACCGACGCCTTCGTAGCGTATTGACGGACCGTTGCCTCATCTTCCAGCTCTTCTGCCGACACCATCATCACCAGCCCTCCCCTAGGCGGCCACCGACATGTTCTCTTGGCGCCTTCTGCTACTCATACCTCGCCTAGGTGCTCCTTCTGCCCTCTTGCCTTCTTGTTCTGTTTCCTGAGGAGAGGGACAAGAAAGGGATTATAGGCACCTTATCTCTTTTTAGTTTGTAAGCCTATGGGCCTTACTCAAATTTAAAACTTGTAATCCCCTTGCTCATGTTTACATTCCGTACGAACTGTACTTGTATGTTGCGTATTAATGAAAAAAGGGTGCTTGCCGGGTTCTTTGTGTGTGAGCGAAGCCCATACCAAGGAACAAATCCTTGTTATTTTTAACATAAACATCATCGCCCGGCAACAGGCCTTAGCGCTCCCTTACTTCATTCGACCACACCCACGCTCTCGACGGAGGTAGGGGCGAAGTAGGGTTAGGCCCTATGCTTGCTTCCTTGCCGCCATAGCTACAACCAAATTCTAACCCAAGAAGTAGCTCTCGGGCAGCGGGAAAAAGGGAGCACGACAGCCTTGGAATAAAACGAGCTTTCGTACGTCCCAATTATATACGGAAATGCATACAGTGGATAAGGGAGTTATCTGAATCTGCAGCCCCCGACAACCTTGGCTTGCCGTGGGTGGACCCTTGTGTCTTCAGCCCCTGGCAACCTTGGCTTGTCGAGGCCAGAGCGACGGCTCGTTCTCTTTCTTCCACCTAGCTTGGCGGAAACATTCATGTACCCTGCGAACCAAAGAGGACGGAGAGGAACAGAAAGACGTAGACTCGACCTCTATGCTAGGGGTTAGTCGCCGCTAAGCACTATCAACCCTAACCGAGGGAGAGACTCAACCTAACATGCATGCTATGACTTAGGCGCCAGCGCTTCGTTTATTTATGCTCAAGGTCTGCGCCTGGCTTTGTACAGAGGGTTACATGCCTTGCCGACAAGGCTTGTACAAAAGGTGGCTTGCTGGGGGGGCCCGACAGCCGCGCCTTATGGGTAAAACTTACGAAGATGCTTGATATTCGAGGAGTTGCTCACTGGAATGGCATCTTTGCTCTCCAGGCGGACTACGCTAGGCCTAGTGACTCGTATTACCCGATAAGGGCCTTCCCACTTTGGCGTTAACTTGTTGGAATTCTTGGCCGACTGAAGGTACCGAAGAACAAGGTCGCCTTCCTCAAAGCTTCGGGGATGAACCTTGCGGCTATGGTAGTGATGCAAGGCTTGCTGGTAGCATGCTGCTCTCACAGCCGCCCGAAGACGATCTTCCTCAAGGAGCATCGCGTCATCTTCCCGCAATTGCTCTTGCTCAAGCTCATCATAAGCAAGCACTCGGGGTGTCCCGTATATGAGTTCCGTGGGGAGAACTGCTTCTTCCCCGTATACCAGGGCAAAGGGCGTCTGGCTGGTGGCTCGATTTGGCATCATTCTAATCGATCAAAGAACAACCAGCAACTCATGAATCCAGCGCCTTTTGCTCTTGTGCAGCCTGTCAATAGTCTTTGTCCTCTGGCCACGGAGCACTTCAACATTTGCCCTCTCCGCTTGGCCGTTGCTCCATGGGTGTGCCAAGGAAGCGAAACAGACCTTGCTGCCGAGGTCTTCAATGTATTGCATGAAGGTGTGGCTTGTGAACTGCGTGCCATTGTTGGTGATGACTCTGTTCGGCACACTAAAGCGGCAAACTAGCCCCTTGAAGAATTTGACGGCTGAGTGCGCCGTCACCTTCCTCACTTCTTCCACCTCTGGCCACTTTGTGAACTGTTCGATTGCAATGTAGAAGTACTCAAAGCCCGCGACGATGCGGGGGAAGGGGCCCAGTATGTTGAACCCCCAGACCAAGAATGGCCAGGAGAGAGGGATTGTTTGAAGGGATTGAGCTGGCTGATGAAGCTTGTTTGAATGGAACTGGCACGCTTCACACTTGGTTACTAGTGCCGTCGCATCTTGGAGGGCATTGGGCCAGAAGAACCCTTGCCGGAAAACCTTGCCGGCAAGGGCCCTCGACCCTATGTGGGAGCCACATATGCCTTCATGTATCTCCGCCAATAGCTCCAGTCCTTCCTCCCGGGAATGCACTTCAATTTCACTCTGTTTTGTCTTTTTTTGTACAGAACATTGTCAACGAACTGGTACAGGGCAGACCGACAGGCTACTTTCTCCGCTTCTTCCTGCTCCTCGGGGAGGTCCCCTGTTTGGAGGAATCGGACGGTATGTTGTGCCCATGCCGGAGCCTGGGGCTCGACGACATGGACCAAAGGAATCTCCTCTGTCAAGGGGACGGCTGCCTCTACGTCCAGGCTTGGCGCCCTGTCGGAGTCGTTGCCCCACGGCAGACTCGGCGTCCATGGCAAAATCATTGCCAGCGGCTCCGGGGAGCTCGGTGGGGAAGTACTTGCCGGGGCCTGATTTCGTCCATTTGTTCTGCTGTGTTGATGGTTCAACGGATGGTTGAGTTAACCGAAGCACAAAACTACCTAGTTTCACAGGTAGCTTGAGGGCAGTGCTCTTCGACAGGTAGTCGGTGATGTCGTTCTCCACTCGAGAGACATGCTCTGCCCGTATACCGTCAAAGCGTTCCTCCAATTTCCTCACCACATCCACGTAGTCTTCCATCAACGGGCTTTGATAATCCTTGTTGACCTGCCTGACGACAGTGAATCACCCGTGACGATGAGCTTCTTGACCCCAAGGTCTGCCGCGATCCTAAGACCTGCAAGCAATCCCTCGTATTCAGCAGTGTTGTTCGTCGACATCTCCCTGGGAAAGTGCATCTGAATCACGTACTTGAAGTGTTCTCCGAAGGGTGCGACGAGTAGCACACCAGCACCGGTGCCTTGTAGAGAAAAATCCCCGTCAAAGTACATAACCTAGTTGCGACTTGTTTCCTTGCCGGGAAGAGTGGTCTCCCGGGTCTCTTCATCGGGCGTGGAGGTCCATTCTGCAATGAACTCCGCCAAGACTCTGCTCTGAATCGTCGAGGTGCTTTCGAACTTCAAAACAAAACTCGACAGCTCCAAGGCCCATTCCACCATCCTCCCCGTTGTATCTGGGTTATGCAGTATCCGTTGCAACGGGAGGCGGGTGACGATGGTGATCTCGTGCGCTTGGAAGTAATGACACAGCTTCCTCGAGGCCATAAGGAGGCCGAAGAGCAATTTCTGCACACCGGAGTACCTTCGCCTAGTCCCCTGCAAGAGGGAGCTGACAAAGTAAACCGGGTGCTGCATCATGTTCTTGTTCTGCACCACTTCACCTGGTTGCGTGGGCCCTGTCATGCTGGTGTCAGACCTTGCAGGGGGCCCAGCCTTGCCGGCACCAAGCCCTTCCTAGGGGAGTTCTGGCCCACCCTCCGTCAACTCTGCAGTTGCCGCTGCCCCTTCGTCGACCTCCCTCTGCGCCACCAGTGCGGCGCTAACCACTTGATTCGTCGCCGCTAGATACAACAGCAGCGACTCTTGTGGTTTGGCACAACCAGTATTGGCATGGAGGAGAGGTACTTCTTTAAATCCTGCAGCGCTGCCTCGGCCTCCGAGGTCTACTCCATTGGGCCTGCCTTTTCAATGATTTTGAAAAAGGGAAGGCCACACTCAGCGGACTTGGAGATGAATCTGCTCATGGCGGCAACACAGCCAGTGAGGCGACACACATCCTTGATCCACTTGGGTGCCTCAATCTGCTCAACGGCCTTAATCTTGTCCGGGTTCGCCTCAATCCCATGCTGCGACATAAATAACCCGAGAAGCTTGCCGAAAGGGACACCGAAGACACACTTCTCAGGGTTCAGCTTGAGGTTGATCTTGCGCAGGTTTGCAAACGTTTCTTCCAGATCTTGCACAAGTGTTGCCTTGTCCTTGGTTTTGACCACTATGTCATCCATATAAGCTTCCATATTTCTATGTAGCCGAGGATCAAAACCAATTTGGACTGCTCTTGCAAAGGTCGAGCCAGCACTCTTCAACCCGAAAGGCATCCATAAAAAGCAGTACGTCCCACATGGGGTGATGAATGCCATCTTCTCTTCATCTTCTCTCGTCATGAAAATCTGATGGTATCCCGAGTAGGCGTCAAGGAATGATAATAGGTCACACCCGGCCGTGGAGTCAACAATCTGGTTGATGCGCAGCAACGGGAAAGGGTCTTTTGGACAAGCTTTATTGATATCTGTGTAATCAATACATAGCCTTCACTTCCAGTTTGCCTTGCGCACTACCACCAGATTGGCCAACCACGTCGGATGGAGTACCCCTCTTACCAAGCCTGCCGCTTCCAGCTTTCTAATCACTTCCGTGATAAACTCCTGCCTCTCTAGAGCTTGCTTCCTGACCTTCTGCTTGACGGGCCGCGCATGAGGACATACAGCAAGATGGTGCTCAATCACTTCCCTGGGAACACCAGGAATGTCGGATGCCTGCCACGCAAACACATCTACATTCGCCCGCAGGAAAGTGACGAGCTCGCCTTCCTATTTGCTATCGAGGGTGGAGCTTATGGTGAAAGCCCCTCCCATGCCATCCTCCTTGACGGACACCTTCTTGGTCTCTGGTGGTGTAGGTCGGGATTTCTTACTTTCGCCAGTGGAGCTCTCTGGCACGTCCTCCACGGGAGCACAACACTCTAGAGAGGCGCGCTTGGCGAAGTGGGTGTGAGAGGTCTCGCTGGTCTTCTTCCCTCCCGGGGCTTCAGTGGCAGGAGCTAGTGCCTTAGTGGCAGCTGCTGCAACTGCTTCTCGGTAGAGTTGGTCAGCACAAATCAGCACATCCTTCTTGTCGGAGGGGACGGTGATGTTGTTCATCGGCCGCGGCATCTTCAGCGTGTTGTAGGCGTAATGTGACGCTGCCATGAACTTGGCCAGTGCCGGGCGACTGAGGATCCTGTTGTAGGGCAAGGGGATCTCGGCCACATCAAAGACAATCCTCTCCGTCCTGTAGCTCAGCTCGCCTCCAAATGTCACGGGCAGCATGACCTTGCCCTTCGGCTGGCTTCTTCCTAGGTTGACCCCTTGAAACGTGCCCGTCTCTTCGAGATCTCCATCAGGAATCTGCAGCCTTTTGACCACGACAGGCGAGATCAAGTTCAGACCGGCCCCGCCGTCAACTAGCATCTTCGTCACCTTGAGGTTGCGGATCGTTGGCGAAACCAACAACGACAAGCACCGGACCGCGGTAGTGCGATCAGGGTGGTCCTCAGTGTCAAAGATGATAGGCGTGCTGGACCACTTCAGTGGCTTCCGCGCTTCTAGCTATGGCTCCACCGCTGTGATCTCACGTGCCCACTGCTTGAGCTGGCGGTGAGAGGTGAGCAGCAAGGCGCCACCGTCGACGCACATGGCCTCTGTAGCTTTCTGGAACTCATGGTCGCCAGACTCATCGTCCTCCTCATGATCATTGTATTCTTGCTTTTTGTCGCGGCCCAAGGCGGACCTCTCTTGCTGGTTATCCTTGCCGCGGCGGCCTCCTTGGCCGCCACGCTTCTGTCCGGATCCTTCGGCACCATCCTGGACTTTATCCTTGTCCCGCCTCTCATACTCAGCTTTTTGCTTCTCGACAAGCAGCTCAACTTGTTGTAGTTTTGGAGGTTGTGGCCCTTGGTGTGGTGGATCTTGCAATACTGCTTGTCGGAGCTTCTCGGCTTGTTGGCAGCCGCCAAGACCCGGCAAGCGGCACGCCCGGCAACTTCCTTGCCGGGGTCGCTCGCCTTGGCCTTCTTGGCAGTGCCGGTGTCGTCAGACCCTTCGACGGCAAGCACACTCTGGCCCTTGTGCTATCTATTATGGCGCAGGACCTTCTTCGTCGGGGTGGCGATATCATCGTTTGTGGAGTCGGTTTCCGCACTGGCGTCCTCGCTGGGGTACTTCCTCCTCTCTTCAGCTCGAGTGCACCTGTCGGCCAGAACATAAAGTTCGGCCACATCTTTGACCTTGTTCTTCGCCAGCTCTTCGCGCATCTTGCGATTACGCACATTCTGATGGAATGCGCTGATCACAGCAGCGGGGTGAACGTCGGGGATGTTGTACTGCACCCGGCTGAACCTCTGGATGTACTTGTGCAGGTTTTCACCTTCCTTCTGGGGGATAATATGCAAATCGCTCGCCTGGCCATGACCTTGATGGCCTCCAGTGAAGGCGCCAACAAACTCGTGACACAGATCCGACCATGAAGAAATGGAATCCACCGGCAAGTGCATCAACCATGACATAACATTGGGTTTGAGTGCCAGTGGGAAGTAATTGGCTAGCACCTTGTCATCGCAGGCTCCTGCAGCTTGCATCGCAATGGTGTAGACGCCGAGGAACTCCGACGGGTGAGTCTTGTCGTTGTACTTCTCACTAATGTTAGGCTTGAATGTGCGGTGGGAGGGCCACTGGAACTGCCACAGCTCACGGGTAAAGGCTGAGCAACCCACCTCGTAAGGCCACCGTAGCCTCCCGATGCCGGGTGGTCCATAGTGGGCCCTGCCCGCCTATCTGACTAGTGGTGTGCATCGCGCCGTCGCTCGAAAGTGGTTCGAGTGTCTTCAAGGGATCGCTCCCGAAGAACTTGGCGCTGATCCGGTGGGCCCATGGATCGGACGACACTATGGAAATGTTATCATGACGGATCGACACCCGCAGTGGCTGGCGTGGGGGAGGAGAGTGCACCGTGGCTGCATCACCCCCGGCCCTTCCACCGCTTGCATGCGGTGGCTTGACGTAGTGGCGGCCTATGGGCCCTGCTGGTTGTGGCTCATCTTTGTTGGCGATGCCGACGATGCTCCTGAGGGTGGCTCTCCACTCGTCGTGTCACTCCGCAGCAGGAGGAAAGTCAAGGAGCAGCTGCGCGCGCGCCAAAGCTTCCGCTGGCATGGGCGGTGCCGAGAGCTGCATGGACCGTGACGCGCTTCGACTTCTAACCACGTTAGAAGGAGCTCTATCACGGCTTCACAGCGGTATGCCATTTTTGCCAGTACTTCGGCGTGCTTGCTGACCTCCTTCGTCCTGCGAAGGATGTACTATACTCTTCCCAGGTCGGCGCCCGGGGTCACCAGCGTGGCGACGCTGCTCGTCATGCACGACATGGGAAGAGTGCATTGTGGCCGCCGGCACAGGCGTCTTGGAGGTCGCCGCACCGCCGGTGGGTGGCAGGGCGCCGCCCCTAGAGGGCCCCGCGCCGCCTGCGGGGGGCCCAACCCCTAGAGGGCTCTGCGCCATGCCGCCCCTAGAGGGCCCCATCATCTTGCGCACGAACGACGCCGCTCGCCAGGTCTGAACTCCTAGGGTGATGTGGGTGTTCACGGGTCGCGCCTCGGGTTCTGTCCGCGACGGCCCGCTACTAGCCCGCACCGGTACGGGCAGTCCGGCTCCGGATGACCTGATTGTCGTCGTTGTCTTCCTCTTGGGAGCCATGGTGACGACGAACTGCTAGACCGGCTGTCGGTGTCAAAACCGGGGGATCTCGGGTAGGGGGTACCAAACTGTGCATCTAAGGCTAATGGTAACAGGAGGCGGGGGACACGATGTTTACCTAGGTTCGGGCCCTCTGTATGCAGGTAATACCCTACTTCCTGCTTGAGTGATCTTGATGATATGAGTATTAAAAGAGTTGATCTACCACGAGATCGTAGAGGCTAAACCCTAGAAGCTAGCCTATGATTATGATTGTTCTTGTCCTACGGACTAAACCCTCCGGTTTATATAGACACTAGAGGGGGCTAGGGTTACATCAGGTCGGTTACAGAGAAGGGAATCTACATATCCGAATTGCCAGGTTTGCCTTCCACGCAAAGGAGAGTCCCACCCGGACACGGGACAAAGTCTTCAATCTTGTATCTTCATAGTCCAACAGTCCGATATAAGTATATAGTCCGGCTGTCCGAGGACCCCCTAATCCAGGACTCCGTCAGTAGCCCCCGAACCAGGCTTCAATGACGATGAGTTCGGCGTGCAGATTGCCTTCGGAATTGCAAGGTGGGTTCCTTCTCCAAATTTTCCAGAGCACCTGTTCTGACTAGCAGTGTCCGGCTCCCCATTAATGGTGGCACTCATCAGCTTCTGTACCTTAATAGTGCCAGCCTCCACGTGTCGAGTGAATGCGAGAAGTCGGAGAATTTTTACACTTGCCACCCTAACCATGTCAATAAATTGTCTATTAAAGAGACGGGGATCCTCAGATCCAAATCACACCATCTTCCCCAAGCGAGGATTCATCAGAGCGCCCCTGAAACCATCCCATCATGGCCGGCCACCGCAGCTCTTCCTCTTGCCCCTATAGCGCCAAGCCAGGTGATTGGGAGAAGTGTAGCGTGTCCCATGGCCAATTGGTGAAGTTGCAGACCCAGGGGTTTCTTCCACCTGCATATCTTGTCCACGTTTGAGCCGGATTAGCCACCTTTGACGGCGGGGAGCAAGCAGAGAGTTTTCCCAACCCATCTAGGCGGGAGCGAGTGTGCATTGTCCCATACTTGCTGAGGGGCATCAGATTTCCAATCCATCCATTCCTTCACGGGCTCATGGAGTACTAATGCCTCCAGCTGCACAATTTCACCCCTGCCTCCATCCTGCACACCGCAGGTTATGTCACCCTTTGCGAGTTGTTTCTGGGTTACGAAGCTGATTTCGAGCTATGGAAGAGGCTGTTCTGCCTCGTCCCTCGCAATCAAGAGGTATCAATATTCCAAGTGGGCGAAGCCGAAATATGGCGCATTGCCGGGGCCGAATACCTGTCCGGCACTCCGAAGAAGACAACCGAAGATTGTCCTCTCGAGAGGTTTTATATAGAGGACGTCTCCCTTCCCGACCCTATTCGGATGGGTCTTCCTCAGTTTACAAATGCTTCGTTGAAGAAGCGCCATAGCTGGTGTCCACGAGGCCCCCATGAGGAAGATAGCAGAGAGGTCCTTCAATTGATGGGCAGGATAAAAATGCTTGCCAAATCATGATTGACCATAATCGAGGTTATGTCAATATGCATATAGCGTGGGGTGCAGCCACTCCAGTATTGGGGGCATCCCATGTGGCACTTCAACAGAGAAGACGATGCCACCCGCTGCGGCCGGAAAGTTCCGGAGTTCGCCACCGCTCTGGCAAAAATATTGTCTGATTTATACAAAGGAGAAGAAGAGGAGTTCATCCGCATTAAGCCACGGGATGGATTTTCCATGTACAACCCCCCAAGCTGGGTGAGTCACTATCTCTTACTCAACTCTATTCCTTCCCGCAATCTTTCATTGCAATTTTTCACCTTGCTAGTCCATAACAGGAAATGCGGAAAGCCATGAGGGACATCCACAGCCCGCCTCCACAGCTAAAGGACCACAACCGGGCCCTCGACCCTGGACTCGAAGAGGATCCGGACATATATGTGGAGTTTGACGGCAGGGTGTTTTACCAGGCAAGCTGTGACGGCACCTTGGTGGCCATCATCGCCGATTATCCCGACCTCCTCCCGGCATCACCTGTAAGTAAACAGGAGACTTATCTTTCGAAAAGGATTCACTCTTTCCACCATACCCACCGCACATATATTATGCTATAAAGGGAAAGCTACTGGCACGCCTCGCCGAACCCGCGACGACTCACCAAGAACGGGCGCCCTAGCCGGGTAGGTTTCCAAAAAGGAAAGCGAGCAGATACAGGGCCGAGCCGCCATCGAAGAGGTATGGTATAAAACATGCACCGTAATTGTCATCTTAAAATATAACAATGTTCGATGTGTCTTGGCAGAAAGAACATCTGCCGGATTATATCTAGGGATCCTTCCCGTCACACCTCTACCAGCCGAACTCCAGAGCCGGCATCGAGGGTGGAGGCTAACATGGAGACGACACCGGACGGCCCTCCTACAGAGGATTTAGACAAAATATCCGCTACAAATTCCGTGGTGGAGAGCGCTATGAATCATCGGCGTCGATGGGCCGCACTCCGCGACCCTAGTTTTTCTGAAGAGGCTTTCAATGCCTTCAACTCGGGAGACGCGTACATTCGAGCTTCTCAAGGTGGGCTTGCTAGAGCCACAAACCAGTATTTAAAAGATATACAGGTAAGCAAAATCTGATAATTATGTATATCCGTAGCCTCTGAGACTTGAAACACTTGGTACAACTGATTTAAGGATCATTGTATAAATAGGCTCTTACAAAGAAGAATACCCATTTTTCTCAAGAGCTGGAGAGTGTCAAGCCGAGCTAATGGCTGCAACTGTCGAAATGGAGGAATCCAAGAAGGCCTCATCTGGTAACATTTCCCTCGATCAAGAAAAAAGGTAATTACATGTACCATTTGGTGTTCAGCATGTTGCAGATCTACCAATAGATTCCGTAGATAATCCTGGAGTGAATCCGGAGATCCTACAAGAGGATGAACAAAGAGCTCGATGACAACTAGAAGCTGGCGAACGTGTACTTACGCGGGTCAGGCGGGAGAAAAACGATCTCCAGGATGCCAATACCTGGCTGAGCGTAGAATTGAAAGATGTTCGTGCCCAGCTAGATGACTAGGTGAAGGTGAATAAAAGGCTTCAACGCGGTATTTTTAGTATGTGCTCAAACGAACCTTTATATTGTTCGGCGAAGAAACAGGCCAGCAGAGTTATTTCTGTTGGTATGCTGACTGGTCGTCCCGAAGAGGAGATGCCTGGATCCTCAGGCGATCTTCTGCAAGCGCTTTCGCAACTGCACGAACAAGTTCGGCAGGTGATGCAGGGTTTCGCCAAGGCCTTGTGGCCATCCGCCTCCCTGCCAGGAAGCATGGGGGAGCTTGTTCAATTGCTCAAGGGAGCACGGCGGCGTTTCCGAGTATGGAAGATATCTGCCTGTCGACAAGGTGCCAGGGAAGCTTGGGCCATGGTAAAAACACAGTATACCAAGCTCGATCCGAATCACATGGCCCGGGTCGGACCTGTAGGGTCAGATGGGAAGGAGATTCCCGTTAGTCGGGTATATGACCAGGTAGGATTAGCTGTAAAGTATTCCGAACAGGATTGTAGGCTAGACAGCCTGTTGGATGGCATAGAATAGGAAGTATGTGAGTCTAAGTGACTATGTACTTCAATTGACATATTTGTCCCTAGCCGGATTGTAAATCATTTGTCATGGCGGACCGTTCGCTTCAGCCTCCAGACCCGACAGTCCGGAGTGTTTCAGAAAACCCGCTCGATTGTACGAACTGGGGTACGCGTGGAAACCAGGCATAGGGGTCATAATTGCTTGAATAGACAAGTACCCAACTATCTATGTTATATTACATGGATAGTAAGAAACATCTTCCAGAGAGAATAGTTTCGTTAAGGGTTCCTTTTCCTGGGTATGCAAGCATTAATGTGCATGTCCGAACTGCGAGCAAAAGCGCAGTATATGCAACATCTGGGGGTTTGTATTTGTTGAATTTCATGTTCCCGCAGACCCTTGAGGTTCGAACTCTGGGGTGTTCACGAAGATCTTTCCCCTACCACCTCACGTCTCGAAGCCTCGCAAGGGATCTAAGCTAGAAAGAAGAACACACAAGGGACACGAGGTTTATACTGGTTCAGGCCACCATTGTGGTGTAATACCCTACTCAAGTGTGTGGCGGTGTGGATTGCCTCAGGGGATGATGATGAACAATACAAAGGGAGAACAGCCTCGCGAGGTGCTGTTCTTGAGCTGGTGCAATGAACTGCTTAGGTGAGTTCAGTCGCCTCTATCTCTCTAGTCTACCCGAAAACTCTCTCTCCCTCACTATGTGGTGGCTAGCTCTATTTATAGAGGGAGGCCCTAGACCTCTTCCTAAATAATGAGCGGGAAGGGCGCCAACAATTGGCCATTTTGAAGGGGAACATCTAGTACACTTATCATGACTAAAGTTGGTCTCCCACTGCCAAAGACTCTGACGGTGACGCCGTTATGGGCTGCACGATGACCTCCATCCTGCCGTTCTGCTGGTCTTGGTCTTGTTGCACCAAAACAGTAACCTTTGCCTGATGCCTTGGCCTGTGCTTGCCCCCTTTGCACCGAAGGGGAAGCAAGGACACTGCGCAGGCCGGCGCCTGCCTGGCGCCTGCCTGGTCTCGACCATCATGGCTTGCGTCACGGGCACCTCGCGAGGTACCCTGCCTTGATCTCTCCGCCTCCTCGCGAGCCCGCCTGATGAGGCTACTCCTAAGGAAGCTTTTTGTCGTCCGCCCCGCGAGGCTTGGCCCCTTGCGAGGGTCTTGAGCTTGAGCTGATGAAGCTGGGCTGCACTAGGCCTCCGCTTGAGCCATGCCGTAGGCCGCAGGCAGGCAAGTCTGGGGACCCCCGTTCCCAGAACGGCGACATTATTGTAATAGGTAAAACACATCTTTAGTTCACCGACCAAATATTCCATTAAGAATGCTAGCTTTCGGCTTTACCCAGTCTGAGGTACATGTCCGGAGTACCCGACAGTAACAATCGCAGAGGTGCTCCCCTGATGCCATAGTCGAACTAACAGGAACGTAGAGCATAAACAAAGGAGCCAGGCAACCCAGCTTGGCCAAAACATAAGTCGTATCGATGCATATAATGGTGAAGAAAAGGTACATATGGGAAAGGGACACATATGCAGTGGGCGTGATGCCCGGAAGATAATTATATTAAGCTTCTGTATAAGAAGCCCCCAGGTATAATGAGCACACATATTTGAGGATTAGCGCGTCGAGAGTGTGTAGTTGAGCCACACTCAAAGCCTTAAAGACACAAAAATAAAGAGAGAGGATATAACTAAAAAGTAAGAAAAAGGCGGAGGGAAGGAGACGAACAGAGAGTTCGGCGCTAGGCGTAGAATCTTCAGAGTCTGGCCGCATTCCATGGGTTCGGCTCGAGTCGATTATCTGATGCATCACGCAGGCGATACATTCCTCCGGTGAGAACTTTATCAGTAATGAAGGGACCCTCCCACTTGGGCTTGAGCTTGTCCTTTTTCTTCTCCGGTAGGCGTAGAACGAGTTCGCCAATGTTATAAGTTTTGGCCCGTACTTCTCTACTTTGATACCTGTGAGCCTGTTGCTGATAAAATGCAGAATAGGCTTTTGCGATGTTGTGCTGCTCCTCCAGGGCATCTAAATTGTCCTGCCGATCAAGCTTGGCTTCTCCCTCTTCATACATTCGCACTCGAGGTGAGTCATGAATAATATCGCAGGGCAATACCGCCTCTGCGCCATACACCATGAAGAAGGGTGTGTATCCGGTAGTGCGATTTGGTATGGTCCGCAACCCCCATAGTACGGAGTCGAGCTCCTCGACCCAGTGCGTGTCTGATTCCTTTAGAGATCGCACCAGTCTGGGTTTGATGCCGCTCATAATAAGGACGTTTGCTCGTTCGACTTGCCCGTTTGTTTGAGGGTTATAGACAGAGGCATAATCGAGCTTAATGCCCATATTGCCACACCAAGTTTTCACCTTGTCGGATGTGAAATTGGAAACGTTGCCGGTGATGATGCTGTGGGGGACACCATAGCGGTGTACGACCACTGATATGAAGTCTATCACGGGTCCGGATTCGGCCGTTTTAACTGGTTTGGCCTCTATCCATTTGGTGAATTTATCCACCATGACCAACAGGTATTTTTTCTTATGGCTTCCTCCTTTAAGGGGTCCAACCATATCGAGCCCCCAGACCGCGAAGGGCAAAGTGATGGGGATTGTTTGGAGAGCAGTGGGCGGCATGTGGCTTTGGTTGGCGAAGAGCTGGCAATCGACGCAATGTTGGACAAGGTCCTGTGCATCTGTTCAGGCTGCCGGCTAGTAGAAACCTGTACAGAAGGCCTTGCTTACAAGAACCCGAGCTGCGGTGTGATGGCCGCCGAATCCGGCATGAATTTAGGCCAAGAGCTGCCGCCCTTCCTCCTCAGAGATACATCTTTGAAGTACTCCGGTAGCGCTTTTCTTATAATGTTCTCCCTCGTGGAGTTCTTGCCTATTTTGGTAGGCTAAGAAGGGTTCGGTCCATGGGGCGATGACACCCATGATTAGATGGGCTGAAGGTGTTATTTCGGTGGCAGAGTCTCCGATTGTGTCTGCGTGTTCGGAATCTGGGCTTGTGGTCGGATCCGGACTAGTATTGCCGGTCTCCCCTTGCCACACCATAGATGGCTTGAACAACCTTTCTAGGAAGGTGTTAGGTAGGACGGGGTCACGCTTAGTGCCGATGCAAGCAAGGATATCCGCTGCTTGATTGTTTTCTCGAACCACATGATGAAATTCAAGCCCCTCGAATCGAGCTGAGATTCACAGGACGGCATTATGATAAGCCGCCATTTTTGGATCCTTGGCGTCGAAGTCTCCATTTATTTGAGATATCGCAAGGTTCGAATCCCCATGCACTTCTAGGCGTTGGATGCCCATGGAGACAACCATCCGAAGACCATGCAACAGAGCCATGTATTCGGCTGCATTGTTGGTGTCTGTGTATAGTATTTGGAGTACGTATTGGACTGTATCTCCGGTGGGGGATGTCAGGACGACACCCGCTCCCAGACCAGCCAGCATTTTAGAGCCATCAAAGTGCATGATCCAATTAGAATATGTGCCGTACTCTTTAGGGAGTTCGGCTCCTATCCATTCGGCAACGAAGTCAGCCAGTACTAGCGATTTAATGGCTCGCCGTGGTTTATATGTAATGTCGAACGGGAGGAGCTCGATGGCCCACTTAGCAATCCGGCCCGTGGCATCGCGGTTATTTATTATATCGTTGAGTGGTACTTCGGAGGCCACCGTGATTGAACACTCCTGAAACTAGTGTCGTATTTTTCGGGATGCCATGAAGACCCCGTATGCTATCTTTTGATAATGTGGGTATCGTGACTTGCATGGTGTGAGGACAGTGGATACGTAGTATACCGTCTTTTGAAGTAGGAGCTTACGTCCGTCCTCCTCTCGTTCGACGACGAGCACAACACTTACAACTTGGTGTGTTGCAGCTATATATAACAACATGGTTTCGCCAATGTTTGGTGCGGCCAGGATTGGGTTGCTGGCCAGGAGGGCCTTTATTTCTTCTAGTCTGGCCATCGCCGCGTCCGTCCACTCGAAGTGTTCGGTGTGTCGAAGAAGGCGGTAAAGAGGTAATGCCTTTTCTCCTAATCGGGAGATAAAGCAGCTTAAGGCAGCCACACATCCAGTTGATTTCTGGATTTGTTTGTGGTCTGTTGGGGTAGCCAACTGTGACAAAGCTCGGATTTTAGCAGGGTTTGCTTCAATTCCTCTGTTGGAAACGATGAAGCCCAGTAGCTTCCCGGCGGGAACGCCAAAAACACATTTTTCTGGATTGATCTTCATGTCATATGTTTGGAGGTTGTCGAACGTGAGCCTAAGGTCGTCTATTAAAGATTCGACGTGTCTGGTCTTGATGACCACGTCGTCCATGTATGCCTCAACTATTTTGCTGATTTGTTTTTCCAGGCACGTCTGGATCATGCGTGGGTAGGTCGCACCGGCGTTTTTGAGCCCGAAAGGCATGGTGTTGAAACAGAAAGGGCCGTATGGGGTGATAAATGCCGTTGCGGCTTGATCGGACTCCGCCATTTTGATTTGATGGTATCCGGAGTATGCGTCGAGGAAGCACAATGAGTCGTGTCCTGCAGTAGCATCGATGATTTGATCGATGCGGGGGAGGGGGAAGGGATCCTTGAGGCAAGCCTTATTGAGGTCCTTGAAATCGACACATAGGCGCTAGGATTTGTCCTTCTTTGGTACCATCACCGGGTTTGCTAGCCAGTCCGGGTGTTTTATTTCCCCCATGAATCCGGCCTCGAGTAACTTGGCTAGCTCCTCTCCCATAGCTTGTCGTTTAGGCTCTGAAAAGCGTCGTAGAGTCTGCTTGACCGTCTTGTATACCTTCAATATGTTTAGGCTATGCTCGACCAGCCTGCGTGGGATCCCTCACATATCTGAAGGGTGCTAGGCAAAGATGTCCCAATTCTCACATAAGAACGCCCGCAGTGCAGCGTCGATTGTGGGGTTCAACTGTGCCCCGATGGATGCTGTTTTTGTAGAGTCCGTTGGGTGGACTTGGATTTTGACTATTTCGTCCGCTTATTTGAAAGAGGTGGACTTGGATCACTTGTCGAGTATCACGTCATCCCTATCCACTGTGGAGCGTAGCGCCGTTAATTCTTCGGCCGCGAGGGCTTCGGATAATGCCTCAAGGGCCAGGGCGGCGGTTTTTTTTCGGCAGGGAGTGCTATTTCTGGATCACTGGCTAGAGTCATGATTCCATTGGGCCCGGGCATCTTGAGCTTCATGTACCCATAATGAGGTATAGCTTGGAAGCTCGCGAATGCGACCCGCCCTAACAAGGCGTGGTATCCACTACTGAACGGGGCCACTTGGAATGTTATCTCTTCGGACCTATAATTTTCCGGCGTGCCGAATACCACATCGAGTGTGATTTTTCCCGCACATCGTGCCTCTCGACTAGGGATAATTCCTCGGAAGGTCGTGCTGCTTTGCTCAATGCGGCTCTTGTCTATTTCCATTTTGTTGAGAGTTTCCTCGTAGATGAGGTTTAATCCGCTGCTGCCGTCCATGAGCACTTTAGTAAGCCGGAAACCATCCATAGTTGGACTAAGGACCAAAACGGCTAGTGCTCGGACTGTTCGGAATTGAGGTTCGTCACTGGCATTAAAGGTTATAGGCGTGTCATTCCAGGGATTTATTGCTGCAACGTGGCAGACTTCAGCGAGGCTGCGGAGTGCTCTCTTGCGCCTGTTATTTGAGGTGAAAGTCTCAAAGACTTTCAACACTGTATTATTGTTTTCCGCAGGATGATGCTCTGCGGTATTGTTAATGAGGAGTTCCTCGCCGCTCTTGGCCACCTGCCAAAGTATGCAACATGCTCTAAGACTGTGTGTTGGTACGGTATCCGGTGTGGTGTGAATTTTGCATGGCCTATTGAGCCATCCCTCCAATAAGGTTCCACGCCCTATAGTGGGCTTTGGCTTCTTTATGATTGGATCGGGTGACCTGCGAGAGTGCACCTTTTGGCTCAGACGAAGGTTTTAGTGAGCGCCGGAGTATCGCAGAATGTTGCTTGGGTTTTCTAGGTGCTTTCCATCGCATAGTACTTCTGTACTATGGCCTCCAAGTCAGCGAAGTGTGATATGTCATGGCGACTTATGGTGCTAAGGATTCCCTTGTCCGTGCAAAATTTGCAAAAGAATGAGATAACGTCTTCCTCGCGATAGTCCTTAACCTTGCTCATTACAAGGAGGAATTGGGCCCAAAAGTGATGTACTGTCTCTTGGGATTGTTGTCTGATGTGGGAAAGATCGCTTGTATCTGGGTGGGTGGGTAGATTTAAGTCCGAACCCTGACCCGATCTGGGGCCCAGAGGCTGGGGAGCTTCCGAATTTGGTAGTTCAGGTTCCGGGATGTCACCCTATTTTTCTGGCCAGATATCCGATTCTAAATTCAGAGTTTGGGCCATGTCCTCCCGCGAGCAGGTATCCGGCTCAGAGAGCTCGGTAATCCGGACATAGTCCATCCTCAAAATAGAGGAAGAGTTGCTGCAATTCTCCTCCACCACCGCTATTTGATGGGTGATCGGCTGAGAGATAATCTCTCTTTGACCGGGTTTAAGACGAATCAGATCATAGTCCATAGCGACTCCCAAAGCGGCGATGCGATCCAGGAGCTCGTTCAAGGAAGAAAGTTCCATTGGATCCATCCGCTCGGCATATTCCGGGCTGACGTGGAGGCTGTTTTCGATGACCCTTGAAGTCATCGTCGGCACGGCGGCCGAACGGGTGGTCATGACGAAGCCGCCTAGTCGGAGGGTTTGGCCTAAGGACAGGGCTCCCCTAGAGGTGATGTTCTCGTTGATAACAAGGCGAGCCATCAAACCTTTTTTCAATGTCACAGTGGAACTCTCAATGAAAGCACCAATGTCGGTGTCAAAACCGACGGATCTCGGGTAGGGGGTCCCGAACTGTGCGTCTAAGGCTAATTGTAATAAGAGGCAGGGGACACGATGTTTACCCAGGTTCTGGCCGTCTCTATGGAGGTAATACCCTACTTCCTGCTTGATCGATCTTGATGATATGAGTATTACAAGAGTTGATCTACCATGAGATCACAGAGGATAAACCCTAGAAGCTAGCCTATGATTATGATTGTTCTTGTTCTACAGACTAAACCCACCGGTTTATATAGACACCGGAGGGGGCTAGAGTTACATCAGGACGGTTACAGATAAGGGAATCTACATATCCGAATTGCCAGGCTTGCCTTCCACACAAAGGAGAGTCCCACCCGGACACGCGACGAAATCTTCAATCTTGTATCGTCATGGTCCAACAGTCCGGCATAAGTATATAGTCCGGCTGTCCGAGGACCCCCTAATCCAGGAATTCCTCACCGGCTGCTAGACCAGATTTATACAACTACGCCCCCTGCCTGGCGCGCCAAGGATGTCAGTGAGAACGACACCTATGGGATCAATGGGATCCCTACTGTGGTCGGCGGGCGTGGGGTTGTGAGAAGAGCAGGTCTAGGAGCCAGCACAAAGGTCGTTCACCCAGGTTCGGGCTGCGGAGATCGCGTAATACCCTAGTCCTGCTTTGGTGTGTATATTAGTGTTCTTGAGCTAGCTATCGAGCGTGACTTGCCCAAAGTGCCGAATCCCTCTCTAGTACGCCTCGGGCCTCCTTTTATAGTTGAAGGAGGCGCCATAGTGGCACACAGGAGGTGGAATGGGTACAGTAGCTATGTTTATCGCTTGCCATTATAGGATAAACACATTAAATGTGCCTTTAAGGTGTCCCCCTGCTTTATCGCCGCCTCGCCCTGCTTTGACACACGCCCATGCCAGCGAGGTGGTCAGCGCCGTGTAGACTGGCATGTTGCTGAGGTGGCGCAGTGGCAGCGTCTTCACGAATATCTGCATGCCACTACGCAGGTGCTTGCCGAGTTGGGCTCGGGACCGCGCATCGCCACGCAGGTGCCCGGCTGGCTGGCTGGGCTGGTAGCTGCATGGGAACGGCGGTGGGGTCTTGGTGCCCGTGGGCCTTGCCGCGGCCTCGTTGATGTCCTCGGCAAGGGTTCGCGGCACCGCGGTCATCCCCGGCAAGGATGTTGTCGGAGGTCTCGTCTCTTGGTCCTCATCTGATATTGGGTGTTAATGATCTTCACAAAGATCTGCATGCCACCATGGAGGTGCCTCCCGAGCCTTGGTTCCAATGCGGTTGATGGTGTTGGAAACCTTGGGCTCAAGGGTGGCGCGCTCTGTTGGTGTTGGGCGAGTCGCCCCGGTAAGGTCCTTGCCGGGGCCATGGAGGCCGCCCCGGCAATGATCTTGCCGGGGGAGTCCACCTCACCCTCTTGCTCTTTGTGTTTCTGTCTTGGCGTTGCTTTGATCATCTCGTGGCTTCGACTTCTCTCACCTGCCCTGCTATGTGTGGCCGTGGGCATGGCTCTTACTGCCCGTGCACAGGTGAAGGGGTACAAAGTAGATTCCCTACTTCTGTACACCGACAAGAGGAAAGGTCAAGAGTGGGCACCTCCTCCTTCGGCTGTTCTCTTGATTTGTTCGATCAAGTTTTTATGTTTGACCGATTATCAAGATTGGGATAGCAATTTTTAGGTCCCCTCGAGTTCGAAATGATATTTACCTTGAAGGTACATGGATTGCAATTTTTTTATGTTGTCATTAGTTAATAATGCTAGTTACCTTCAGACTTTTGTATTTGGTTTAATGCCCTTGCACAACTAGTATACCAATGCTGAAACTTGTTACCTTTACATTTTGTTTTGTTAATTCTTATAGAAATCTTCTAGTGCTAGAGCTTATGGAAATCTGTTCAGTAAAACCATTGCACTGTACCTTGTAATAAAATAACTACTCTACTGTTGCGCTAGCCACTAGATTAGTGTATATTTGTACTATTTGAATGGTGTTGCATTAGCGTATGGACATATATATAGTGTGGCAAGCTTTCCCAGATATGTGCTCAAGAAAACTACTACCTGTTTTTCTAAATACTAGACGATTGGGTACTTTAAATTGAACTGCGAAAATGTCTTATATTAAGGAACATAGGGTGTAGAGTTCACTCAAATTATCCTGGTAAAGCTAGTCACACAATTGTTAAAATTAATGTTCATTATGTTATCAGAGGAGGTCTGTATGTTTGTCTCTAATGCCTGTGGACTACATACCTGACATCATGATGTAATGTCAAGTCATTTCCTTTTGTACAGTGTCACTAAATTGTCAAGGTGGTGATGGCATTTTATTTTAGTTGAACTGCACAAAATATGCTTAAAAGAAGAGGAAAGGTCAGGAATGGTTCAATTTTTCAGAAAAAACTATGAATGCCTTCCTGACATCAGCCGCACACTACTAGGGAAAAGCCTATACACAGAA
Source organism: Aegilops speltoides (assembly GCA_021437245.1). Taxonomy (NCBI): domain Eukaryota; kingdom Viridiplantae; phylum Streptophyta; class Magnoliopsida; order Poales; family Poaceae; genus Aegilops; species Aegilops speltoides. The sequence goes on from CM038145.1 coordinate 120,860,364, forward strand.
TCTTATCAGCAGCGCGCTTCAAAATAACTCGCTACTCCTAACAAGCAGTAGCGCGGACAGATGAAACTCGCTGCTGAGACAAATATAGCAGTAGCGCGTCCTCCCAAAGATGCGCTGCTGCTATAATTCCTACGAGGCTGCCGCGAGGCTAGTTATAGAAGCAACGCATTATAGTGATGCGCACTACTGCTACGTAGCATCGTAGCAGCGCATTTCTCAGATAAGTGCTACTGCTAAGTTTCCTACAAAAATTTAGTCCCACCTCGCTCCGTGAAGAGAGTTTCTACCACCTTAAATATGTTACTTCTCAAACTTTGACAAGCACTTGATCTTCATTGAACTCTATGTGTAGAATTTGTGGCTGCAATATGAGTCTTCACCTATTCCTAAACCGGTGAGGACTCATATTGACAAATCAGATTGTACACAAAAAGATCGTTGATGATCAATGTGTTTTTGATATATTGAACAAAGTCTATTTTTACATCTTGACACATAGCAGTGGCGCTTTATTGTGAAAGGCGCTGCTGCTAGATAGCTTAGCGATGGCGTCTTTTCTGAAGAGCGCTCTTGCTAAACCATCATCTCCCCATCTCCTCCCTTCCGATCCACTCACACACACAGCCACTCAATCCTCTCCGATCCATCTGCGCCGTGCGCCCCCGGAGCCCCTCCTCCGTCTGCGCCGCGCGCCGTCACCTCCTCCTCCTTGCTGGACTCAGTACCGGCCTCCTCCTCCATCCTCCCTCTCCACTCGCCGCTGGCCGGCCCCTCCTCGCTCCGCCTTCCTCCTCTGTCCTCCACGGCCGCCACGGCCAGCCCTCCTGCTCGCCTTCCTCCTCTCGTCTGCCTCAAGCCGCCCGCCCAGCCCTCCTCGCTCCGCCTTCCTCCTCCATCCTAGTCTCTTCTCCCTCCTCGAGTCGCCCCTCCTTCTCCCTCCTGCTCATATGCAACATTTTGTTTTAGTTAATATAATTGAGTTGACTTAGTAGGCTAGTTGGTTTAGTTGAATTAGAACATTTTGATTTAGTTGATTTAGTAGGCTAATTCATTTAGTTAATTTAGTTGACTTAGAACATTTTGATTTAGTTGATTTAGTAGGCTAGTTGATTTAGTTGACTTAGAACATGTTGATTTAGTTGATTTAGTAGGCTAGTTGATTTAGTTGACTTAGAACATTTTGATTTAGTTGATTTAGTAGGCTAATTCATTCAGTTAATTTAGTTGACTTAGAACATTTTGATTTAGTTGATTTAGTAGGCTAGTTGATTTAGTTGACTTAGAACATTTTGATTTAGTGTATTTAGTAGGCTAGTTGATTTAGTTCACTTAGAACATTTTGATTTAGTTGATCGTTAATCCTTTGCTCATATTGCTTTAGGAAGAATGGCGCCACCACCAGCACCACTATGTCAACTGTGCAACTGGCAAGCTGTTCGACATCTACTTCCAGCCGAGTTTTCGTCATGCGGTGGTAAGAAATTAGATGAAATGTAATAACTATTTTATTTTTAGTGTTGGCATTACTGCATTGTGTCATTTTGCTTATTTTACAGATCGTCCCATGCAATGTGAGGTTGAAATTCAACAAGTCGACGGAGACCTTTGTGACATTTGAGGCTCCTAGGGGCGTACACTATGGAGGTCGAGAAAGGGCGCAATATATCATGATTGGAGGAGATGGATGGGCCCGTTTAAATCGCTCACATGCATATACTGGTGGTGAGTTGATCAGCTTCAACTTCCGAGCAGAAAGACCCAAGCTAGCTGTCATTTATCTCAACCTGGTGGAAGATGATGAAGACGACGAAGATGACGAAGATGATGAAGATAGTGAGGACTCACTCGATGAAGATGATGAGGACCCACTTCATGAAGCCATCGTAGCTCAAAGAACAAGGCTGAGAGAGGAGGAGGTGTCCAACCTGTGGGACATAATTCCGCCACATGCTGACTTTGTTGGGGTGCCATTCGTGACCCGCTTGACAAATACCATGGTTGATCGACATGATATGGTATGTTATACTTACAAATGCAAATTAATAGTGTGAATTACTTAGTGTACAGACCAATGATATGGTATGTTGTGTGGAATCTAGTCGATGATATATATGTTTTAGTGTAGAGTTCGATCACATGCTTATTAATTGATATGTTTTTCTTAGTCTGAAATTGGCAAAGAGCATATCATGAGTTATGGTATCGAGCACGATGAAGAAGGCTCAGCTGAACTACGCCTTCTTGCAAGGGGCTCCGTCAAAACCTGTACTTACCGTGTGGACACGGATGGTCGCTTTACACTTAAACTTCGGTTGGGTGGAAGAAATTCCTCGATGGCAAGAATCTTACGTGTTGGACAGGCCATCCTAATTACTATCAGAACACCAACCGCCCGAGCTTGAGGATGATGATTGTCTTGATATCATCTAGAACTACATATGTGTGTGTGGCTATATCATCTAGAACTACATATGTGTGTGTGGCTATATCATCTAGAACTACATATGATGATGCGTAAATCGATATCATCTAGAACTACATATGATGATGGCCGTTGATATGACCTTGTACTGCTTGAGGATGCATGTTGGCTATGCATGAAATTGTTATCTAGTACTCCCTTCGTTCCAAATTACTCGTCGTGGTTTGAACTAAAACCACGATGAGTAATTTCGAACAAAGGGAGTACTACCGTACCTAGGAATGGTTTATGAATTTGATATCTACTAGCAGTACCTAGTATCTAGTATCTGAAAGGAGAACTGAAAGGGAATGGGGCAGTGGGAAAATGATGAAAGATATATCAGTAGCAAGGGATGGCGAAATCGCTACAGGTAGTTAATAGTAGCGTGTTCACAAAAAGCGCTGCTGATATAAATCAACGATGATAGCGCGGGTTAGGGCCGCGCTACTACTATGAGTTAGCTGTAGCGCCTTATTAGTAGCGCGGCCACCCGCACTGCTGCTAGCCTAAAAACCCACGCTGCTGCTAGCCTTTTCCCTAGTAGTGCCAGTTGCCTTATTTATTCCTTCAAACAGGTGGTTAGAAACAGTCTTGCTACCTTTTCCCATTAAGACATTGGAATGCTTATATTTGTGAGTCTATGCTTCAACTAGTGAAACTTTTATACACTTTCAATATCTATGCAAACAGGGATGCTCTATTTTAGTGGAACTGCACAAAAAGTCCAAATGGTTCAACATTAGGAGCATGTTTTCTTCCAAACCTTTATATCCAATTGGTGGCACTATGAGCTGTTCATTATGAAGGTACGTGGTTTGCTACTGTATATCTTGCTACTCTTTTTGTACTATCGTTAGATAGTAATACTAGTGGTTTGCATGTGAATTTATTAGCAGGGTGGACCTACATTGGAGGTGCATGACATGATTAAATGATTGGATGCTCAATTCTGGTTGTATCGATTTCACCTCTTCCATCACTGTGAACATGGATATCCTCAGTCTGATGAAGAATAGGCACTATATTTCTGCTCTGAACCAGCAACTCAATTCAGTTTGAAATTGTTCAAGGCAAAACACGACTTCATCAAATTGTCCAGTGCAAAACATGACAGATGCTAAGCGGAAGAGACCTGTTTAAACCGAAAATACAAGGTGGGGTATATGTTTACTAGCTGCTTGATATTTGTGGAGACAGATATGTCTGCCCGTTGCTATTTGTCAAACAAACAAAGTGACCGCAATTTTGGTTGAACTACACAAGAGAATAGTATAGTCACTTCATGCAGTGACTTTTTAAAATAGACACAAAAAGATTGGATAGTCACTTCCTGGACTGCAGAAAAGTAGTATTGTACTATTTATTGGCCAACACTAGGTGCTTCATTGCTTTGGTATGATTATACAATGGACATCATTTTGCCTAAGTTAAAGTTTGTATTCCGAAAATAGTCTCGCCGTGTGATCGAAAGAAGACCAAATCATATTTCAGTTGATGTTCCAACATCATGTGTGGTTCATTCTCATGGTTCTAGCTGTTGGTGAAACCACTTATGTTTGCAACAGGAATTGCAGACTTCGCAAACAAATTTGTCTTTCACTCTGTACTGAATGTTGGCCAAGAGAAGCATCCATGTTAGTAGGAAGAATAGATGTATATTCTAGATCTTTGCTTTTGGAGCTACATATTTGTATATGATTTGTGAATCATTGAGATGGATTAACATGTTGATCTGATGTATGGGAATCATACTAGTTGGTTTTGAATTTGGGCTACTAATGTGAACATATTACATTGCCAGGCCTGTGAGTCTCATGTGAACATTTCAAACGGATCAGCTCTTACTGATGTGCACAACATGACCCTTATTTCTGTGTTCTTAGTGTTACATTTACTAATAGTTCCTTATTTCTGTTCTCTTAGTGTTTACAAGTTACTCGTCGATCACTAGCTAGCCTACTAATGCGCTCCTGGTAGTTTTAGTTGCGATGCAAGATCTGAAGTGGCAGTTTTTTTGAATAAAAATGCCTACCTCTGAATAAACAGACAACCAGCTTTGAAGAAAATGCCATGAGAATCTAAAGAAACTGCCAGCAAAAACATTCGCAAATGCCTTATCACCCAGCGAATGTTCATCAGCTAATGCGATCATACACGTACACCATACGACCTACTCGATCCTACACATACACTATCCGACCTACTGGATCCTACACTGATAAATAGCGGATCACACACGTACTACCTCCTTTCCGGTTTGCAGTTATTAACTCAATAATCTCACCAACCTGCTTATGCATTGAATTCCGTTGACCATGATGACCATCGCGTTTCCTGCGACACGATGGTTCGCCTACCTTCTGCCGGACGTGGATCCTCTAACTTTGTAATCCCTGCAATACCCTGCCATTGAGTCACTGACAGGTGGGCCCCATGCTTATGGGACCAATGTGTCAGTGACTCAAAGGTAGGCTAGGACATGGCAGGGGAAACTCGTGCCCTTCCGCCTATAATTACTGTTTCCCGGCCTTCTCCGGTGGCACCATCAGCCAACTCGCCTATCCTCATAAGCCCCCACCGGCCCGACGTTGCTCGCCGCTTATCCTCGCTCTCGCCACAACTGCCATGCCCCCGCCGGAACTAGTGTTTGGTTTTTCACCGGAAGGCAGACGGAGGGAGGAGGCATTCTATCGGTATTTAGATGGCAATGCGGAGTATGAGGAGTTGTTGGAGCGCGACCGCCTGGCGAAGGAGCAGCGCATCGCCGATTTGTGCCGCCAGCGGGACATGGAGCAGTAGCGCACCGACGCTCCGAGTCATGAGAAGAGCGCCGAGAACTAGGCCGACCACATGGAGGCCGGCGCCCGGCAAATAGCCCTAGAGGCTGTCGGGCATGCACGTTTTCGCGACACCAAATTTTACTACTAGCTCGTCAAGTGGGTTTCCCGCTTAGAAGCCGAAGCTTCGGTGGACCACGCCGGCATGGTAAGGGCCAATGTGCATGAGCAACGCGCCCTATCGCACCTCTGGCAAGTCCAAGGTGAGGAGGAGGACGCCGATGCCGGCTTTTAATGTGTACCACAAATGGCGGCCCACATCGTCTAGTTAGCTAAGAGTAAGTTAGTACTTGTACGCTACTAGAGTATTAGTGGGAGTAGATAGTTAACTTGGCTATGATGGTTGTCAACGTGGAAGTTTAGTACTCTATATCTGGATCAGACCTGTTACTTTGCTCTGAATGTTGAACTTTCCGTTTGAACATATGGAATGGGCTATTATTTTTTTAGATGGGTTGTATTTGTCCGCCATGGGTTTAGAGGCTGACTTGGGCTTACTAGGTTGACGTGTACACAATCAGGAGATGATTGTATGTGGAGAGGATGACAGCAAGGACCCACCAAGGTCATGGCAATACACAAGCAAGTGCCTCCTTATTTCAAGCCAATAAAAAATGGCTCCTCCTATTGGATTTCTGACATCTGGGTCCCATGCCATTGTCAATGTAGTCAATAAACGAGAGAATTGCAGAATGAGCGGCTGACACCAGGGACCTAGAAGCTCGCCCAGGTATTTTTGTTTTGGGTTAATTTAATAAATATCACTCCAAATATGGTGACGAGAAATGCCACTGCAATTTCCAAACTTTGAAAAATGCAATTTCATGCTATTACCAGTGGCATTTTTGAAGTCAGAAGTGGCGTTTTTCAAAGTTTGCAAATTGAAGTGGCGTTTTTCAAAGTTTGTGAAAATTGCACTGGCATTTTTCAAAGTTTGGAAATTGTAGTGGCATTTATGTGAATCGCCATAATTGGAGTGGCATTTATCTAATTGTTTTTGAGATGGAAGCAGGGTGTCAACTGGGCTGTGCGGGGCACTCTGGCTTGTCTAGATAGCCTTTTCTTTTATGTTTACCACAGACTAGCCCAGTAGTTTTTTTTCTTTCTAAAAATGGCTAGCCTAGTTTTTTTCTGATTTGTCAAGTAAGTTGCTTTGTTAGGCCTTTTGGGCTGCAAATCTTTCAAGACGAGGAGAGCTTCATTCGGTTGGCCGAGAAAATGGCCTATCAGTAATGAGAAATGGGCCGTACATTTTTGAAACACATCAAACAGGCAATTAGTTTCAATTTTTTTTCATTTCGAGATTTTAAATTGCATTGATTTTTATGTGTGGACAATTTGTTGGATTTTATATTGATATACATTTATTTTTAAAATCAGTTTGAATGTGACTCAAAATTTTGGGATTAAAAACAGTTCGGACCGCACCGAAATATGCAAAATTTTGTATAATTTTTTAACCTTGGCCACAATATGGGCTTTAATGCTAACAAAAGAATAGGGGCTCCAAAAAACCCCTTATGAATTAGCAAATGGGCTGTAAATTATTAGAAATAATGGTAGATGGGATGTATGCTATTTTCCACAGATTTGAGGCTTTCCTAAAAAAAGGTTGACGCACAAGCAGTGACTGTTGGATGTCCATCCAACGGCCGTCGTGCTTGTTCAATCTCTGCTCTTCCTGCTCCAGCCGCTCAAACAAGCGCCGACGGGACTGCCTGCTCCCTCCTCCCGCGGCCGGCTGTGCTGCCGTGTAGGCCTCACCACCCCACCGTACTCCCATCACTGGCCTACCCATCCCTCTACTCACCCACACCTTCTGTTATTCTCAAGTGATGGCAGACGAACCAGTAAACCCTCGTACAATCGTACTCCCCTCCGCATGGGAAACAACTGCCGAGTCTTCCCTGGCTCCATGTCGTTCCCTTCCTAGGCCTCGTTGTCGTCCACCACCCTAGTGCTCTCGGCGCGGCGTGGTCATTGTGGTCAATGACCGACATGCATCTGCAGTGGACTGTACATGGAGAGGCTGACAGCTGGGTCCACGGACGCACGCAAGGAAATGCCTCCTTATTACGCACAAAATAATGATTCCTCCACCTGACATCTAGGACCCACCAAAAGGCCCTCTATATTTCGCGAAAAAATGTTCCCGCCGCTGACAGCTCGGACCCACCAGCTATATCTTCGCACGCAACGAAGTGCCTCCTTATTACGCACAAAAAAATGAATACTCCCTCCGAGCTGGGACCCAACATAGTGGGAGGCTGACTTGTGGGCCTACTAAGTTGACGGGGATGGAGGGCTTTGTGAACTTAGTCAATATGAAGGACTCTAGCTCCAGTGACCGTACGATGTCCATCCAACGGCCGTAGTGCTTCTTCAACCACTGGTCTTCTTGCTCTAGCCGCCCAAAGCAGCACCGGTTGTGCCGCCTGCTCCTGCCTCCCGTGGTCGGCTGTGCTGCCACGGAGGCCTCACTGCCCCCTACTACTCCCACCGCTGGCCAGGCCATCCCTCCACTCACCTACACCCCCTGTTATTCTGTGGCGACGGCAGCCTCACACCGCAGCCGAACCAGTGAACCCTCGTACTCCTCTCCACGTGGGCATCCACTATTGTGTCTTCCCCGGCTCCGCATCGTCCCCTTCCTAGGCCTCGCTGTCATCAACCACCTTGGTGCTCTCGGCGCGGCGTGGTCAATGTGGTCATCGATCGACTTCCATCGGAAGAGTACTGTAAGTGGAGAGGCCGATAGCTGGGTCCACGGCCGCAACAAGGAAGTTCCTCCTTATTACGCATAAAATAATGATTCCTCCACCTGACAGCAGGGACCCACCGGATGGGCCACCGTATTTCGCCGAAAAAACGTTTCCCCCTGATTGCTGGGACCTACCAGCTACATCTTCGCATGCAAGGAAGTGCGTCCATATTACGGGCAAAAAAATGATTCGCCCCCTGACTGCCCAGCTACATCTTCGCAAGCAAGGAAGTGCCTGACAGTCGGGACCCACCTGGTCGAAGCGTACGTAGCGTTGTCATTCTGGTCGCGAACGTGTACATACACAATGGTCGATGTAGAGGCACGCATGTGTCAATGAAGAGGCACACACGTGTCGTAGTAGAGGTGCACACGTGTCGTAGTAGAGGCGCGCACGTGTCGTAGTAGAGGCGTGCACGTAGCATGTACATGTACGTACAGTGGCCAGGGTGCAAGAAAGAAAATGTGGCCACGTACGTACATACGGGCGGGGGTCTCGAACGCCCGCGCACACATATGGCCGGGGCTTGTGTACATGGATGGGTCGGAACGGACAAACTGCATCATCGTCGTGTTCATGGGGAGGCAACGGAATGCGTCGTGTTCATCGGGAGGCAATGGAACACATGCTGTTCATCGGGAGCCAACCGGCATGGATGGAACAGCCAATGCAAACGAGGCCTGGCATACAGCAGAACGGTGGAAACGTCTTTGTGTTCAACCGGCCACGGTCAAAACAGGATCATGTTCATCGGGAGGGGTCTGGTGTACTGCATAATGGAGGAAACTGACTTCTATTGGACCTCCCATGGTCGAAACGGGGTCCTCTTAATGGGGAGGGTTGTGGCGTACTGCAAAACAAAGGAAACGGACTTGTGTTGGAGCACTACGGTCGAAACAAAGGTCCTGTTCATCGGGAGGGGTGTGGCGTACCGCAAAACGGGACTCCACGGGATACTGTTAATCTCCACCATCGACCTCCTCCAGCCTCCACGGGCTACTCTTCATCCACCGTCGACCTCCTCCAGCCTTGTAACACCCCAGATGTAACTTTCCATACTTGTAACTCCAACTCTTGCAATTTTCGGCTATGTGTTACGATATTCCCTCCATGGTTGGGTTTTTGTCTTTCGTTTTGCATTTTGTACATGTCATGCATCTCATATCATGTCATCATATGCATCTCATTTGCATACGTGTTCGTCTCATGCGTCCGAGCATTTTCCCCGTTATCTGTTTTGCAATCCGACACTCCCACATGCGCCGGCACACCCCTCTTGTCTCTTTTCGTGAGCGGGTGTTAAACGTTCTCGGAATGGCCCGAGGTTTGCCAAGAGGCCTTGGTATAGCACCCGTAGACCGCCTGTCAAGTTTCGTGCCATTTGGAGGTCGTTTCATACTCTAACAGTTAACCAGGTATCCGCAAAGGCCTCTTCTGGGTTGCAGCCCAACACCCCTCCAAAACAGCCCAATAACCCATCTAAGTCACTTCCATGCTCTCGGCCATTCGATCACGATCGTGTGGGTTAAAACTGCACTCCATTTGGAGCATCCTAGCTCCCTCTACCTATAAATAGGTGCTCCCCTCCGAAAATCCCACAGATCAAACCCTAGCAAACCTCCCTCCGCGCCGCCGGACGTGTCCATTCCGGGCCGGACACCCGCGCCGTCGCCACCCGGCGAACCAGGGCATGACACGTGGCACCCGGCCACCGCCGCCGCAGTGCCGCCGAGCCTGCAACACCGGCCCCGAGGCCAGCAGCGCCGCTCCGCCTCCGGCGCCTCCAGCGCGCCGCCCCTCACTCGCCGCCCGGCCCGCCTCCCCGCGCCGCCTCCCGCGTTAGCGCCGCCACAGCCGCCCGCCGTCGGCCGCCGCTTCGCTCGCCTCCAGCGCCGCCGTCCGTGTCGGCTCGGCTATAATCGATTCGGGCAGCGCCGCCGGATCCGCCCGTCCCGTCCGCCGGTGCCTCCCCCATCCTCTCCGGCCGCCGTGCCGCCCCATCTCTGGCAATCCTCGGTTCGCGCACCCGAAACCCTAGATCTAGGATTCGGAGGTGAAAATCCCACCGTCTTTTTCCTGTCATAATATGTGGCTCTGTTCATCGCATCATAACTCCATGACCGTAGCTTTGTTTCATGCAATAATACATCAAAATGTTCATCATGAGATTCTCTTCAGATTGTTTCATTGTGCCATGTCTGTTTGAGCTCATCTTGATGCCTAAATCATCGTTGGAAGAGTGCTAAATGATGTTTACTGCTGTCTGTTAACAGAACTTTATGTTTTGTCATTTTTGTTGCATCAGATGTGTGCATCTAATGTGCATGGGCTCTACATGTGTTTTGAACTATGCCCTGTCTTCTATAAAGAGGTGCTTGCCATTTATTTTTGTGGTTTATGTGGTTACTATAACAAGCATGCAAACTAGGCTTCGTGATATTGCTGATTTCAGTCCCTGTTCTGCTGTTATTTTGATGCCATGTAAACTTGATGCTACAGAGAGATCCATGCATATTTTGGGATACTTCAGTAAGGATGTTTTGAACATATGGTTATGATCTATCCATCCATGCCCCTGCTTGAAATTATGGAGTAGCCTAGCATGTCATTTTCTTGCTCTACGTTTGCTATAAAATGTTTCCTGGCAGATTGTTTACATGTTATTCAATTTTGCCAAGGTTGTTGTAGTTGATCCTTGGATGCTATGAACTTGTTCTTGCCATGTTTAGTTTCATAAACATGTATTATTGCTGGTGCTATGCTTATCTCGTCATGCAATGGCTTGTGATGAGTAATTGAGCTCGCAAACATGCCTTCATAATGCTGTTAATGCCATGCTCTGTTTCCTGAATCTGTTAACGAAACTTGCTATGTTTACATGGGTGCCATCATATCTTCTGATCCTTTTTGGCTCATGGTCAGTAAGGGACTTTTGTTCTATGGATTTAGTAGTATCATGCCATGCCTTATGTTTCTATGATATTCTCCTATAGGATGATGTTTGCTTGCCCTAAACATTGCTTCCTGATGTTGTTTCTGCCATGTTAGTATTTTCACAAAGTCTGTGCTGCTGTTATCTTTTGCACTTTTGCCATGTTTGTTTGAACCTGTTAGTGTGTGAATTAACCGTACCCCAGTGTTCATCTTTTGTCAAGCATCTCTTGTAGATCGCTGTCATATGCTTTTTTGTTATGTTGGGGGTGCTGTAGCATAGTTTCTTGATGTATTCCAAGTGCAATCATGTTGTTAATCGCAGACTTGTGCCATCCTTGTTTTGCTTGCCATTTGCAAACCGTGCATCCGATTCCGGTGATCTTTATATCGATTTCAACCGAAATCATCTCATCTTTCCAGCGGCATACTTGGTGTGCCAAGTTGATGCCTTGTTCATCCTTTTTCCTCTCGGAGCAAGCATACGCATTGCATATCACATCTCGCATAACATGTCATGTATTGCATCATGTTGCTTGTGCATTGCACCGTGTTTGATTGTTGTTCCATTGCTTGTGTTCTTGCTTTGGGTAGAGCCAGGAGATGAGTACGTGCATGAGGAACCTGTTGAGTACGCTAACGAGGATCAAGTTTTCAACAACTCTGAAAACCTTGCAGGCAAGATGACCATACCCTCGATATCACTTCTATCTTTGCTTTGCTAGTTGCTCGCTCTATCGCTATGGTTGCCCTACCTACCACTTGTTTATCATGCCTACCATATTTCCATTTCAAGCCTTTAACCATCCTATCCTAGCAAACCGTTGTTTGGCTATGTCACCGCTTTTGCTCAGCCCCTCTTATATCGTTGCTAGTTGCAGGTGAAGATGAAGTTTGTTCCTAGTTGGAACATGGATATTTTGGGATATTAGAATATATCTTGTTTAATTAATGCACCTATATACTTCGTAAAGGGTGGAAGGCTCGGCCTTATGCCTGGTGTCTTGTTCCACTCTTGCCGCCCTAGTTTCCGTCATACCGGTGTTATGTTCCTTGATTTTGCGTTCCTTACACGGTTGGGTGATTTATGGGACCCCCTTGACAGTTCACTTTGAATAAAACTCCTCCAGCAAGGCCCAACCTTGGTTTTACCATTTGCCACCTAAGCCTTTTTCCCTTGGGTTTTTGCGAGCCCGAGGGTCATCTTTATTTTAACCCCCAGGCCAGTGCTCCTTCGAGTGCTAGCCCAACCTGGGCGATGTCCGGCGCCCCCAGGGCAACCAGGGTCTATGACAACCCGATGTCTTGTCCATCCGGTGTGCCCTGAGAACAAGATACGTGCGACTATTGTCGTGATTTGTTGGCACATCGGGCGGTTTTGCTGGTCTTGTTTTACCATTGTCGAAATGTCTTGTAAACCGGGATTCCTAGACTGATCGGGTCTTCCTGGGAGAAGGTATATCCTTCATTGACCGCGAGAGCTTGTGATGGGCTAAGTTGGGACAGCCCTGGAGGGCATTATCTTTCAAAAGTCGTGCCTGCGGTTATGTGGCAGACGGGAATTTGTTATCGTCCGGTTGTAGAGAACTTGACACTTGACTTCTTTAAAATGCATCAACCGCGTGTGTAGCCGTGATGGTCTCTTCTCGGCGGAGTCCGGGAAGTGAACATGGTTTGAGTTATGTATGAACGTAAGTAGTTTCAGGATCACTTCTTGATCAATCTAGCTTCTCGACCGATGCATTGCTTCTCTTCTCGCTCTCACTTGCGTATGTTAGCCACCATACATGCTTAGTGCTTGCTGTAGCTCCACCACCTTACCTCTTTCCTACCCATGAGCTTAAATAGTCTTGATCTCGCGGGTGTGAGATTGCTGAGTCCCCGTGACTCACAGATTCTACCAAAAAAGATGCAGGTGCCGAGGATACCAGTGCAAGTGGCGCAATCGAGCTCAAGTGGGAGTTTGACAAGGACCTTGGTCGTTACTATGTTTCATTTCCTGATGAACAGTAGTGGAGCCCAGTTGGGACGATCGGGGATCTAGCATTTGGGGTTATCTTCTTTTCATTTGAATTTGACCGTAGTCGGTCTATGAGTGTACCTTGAATGATGTATGGATTAATTTATGTATTGTGTGAAGTGGCGATTGTAAGCCAACTCTCTTTATCCCATTCTTGTTCATTACATGGGATTGTGTGAGGATGACCTTTCTTGCGACAATACCTACAATGCGGTTATGCCTCTATGTCATGCCTCGACACGTGAGTGATATAGCCGCATCGTGGGCATTTCAAGTTGGTAATTAGAGCCATCGCCGACTTAGGAGCCCCCCTGCTTGATCGAATCGCTGGCGTTGTTGAGTCTAGAACAAAAAATGTTTTGAGTGTTAGGATTATATATATCGGAGAGTAGGATTCTTTTTACTCCTCAGTCTCTTCATCACTCTGGTGAGGTCTCCTGACGTAGATGTTTTGACTTTCCTCTCCTCAAATTTCACTAAAAAAAATTTTGGATCTCGCGGGTATCTTGGGATCGTTCCGATATTCTTATGACGAGAACATTGTTCTTGGTGCCTCCTCACATTTAGGGGTTGTCGCAGTGTCCCGGGGAGTTGAGCTCCGAGGTGTTGTCGTCATAATTTTATCGTTGCAGTTCTGGAATACCTGAGTTTTGCCAACATCGAAAATCTCTTTTATGTAGTTGTTGGTGAGATAACCTCGACGTCACCCAGTACTGGGGAGTTCGGGAGTATTGCCATAACTCGTATAACGGATGCTTTTCGAAGGTTGAGGTACACGATGTCCGAAGGTTTCTTGGTTATGTGTTGACAGATGGATACAGCTGGATGTAGGGATTGTTAGTTTGGGTGAGATATATTGCTTCCCCTGTATCCCCAACACCTGATTGCATAACCAGAAAGTTTCGTGAGTTTACAGGTGGGATTCAAGTAGCTCTAGCTTTTCTTCCCGCAGATATTTAGTTTGTGATTGGGTAATCCTTACCACTTATTTGTTCAAGTCGTACCTTGTTATTTCATTCATCAATCTCTTATCAAGTGGCTTCTCACCTTAATGGACGTGTGATGTTAGCTTTGGAATTCATTCGCTCATCCTCGTTCGAATGTTTATTGTGAAGACTATATGTTGCAATTTCTATTCCTTGATTCAACTTGTCTATCTGTCTATCAAGATGCTAATGGATGTCACCCTCTTCAGGATGGCTCTGCCAACGCGTCAGAATCCGGAACGCAATGATGGGAGTCAGGCGAACCCTCCACCTCCACCTCCGCCTCCGGAGGCATGGCAAGCTTTGATGGCAGCCACAAACGCCAACTCTCAGATGATGATTCAGCTCATGCAAGAGCGCAACCAAGGCCAAGGCAACCAAGGGAATCAGGGTCAAGGGAAGTTTAACCATCAGCCGCAATTTCCTACCCTCAACCAGTTCCTTGCAAATCAGCCAAAGTCTTTCAGCTACTGTGCCGAGGCCACAGACGCCGATGATTGGCTCGTGGATATCAACAAGCATTTTGAATGTAGCAATGTCAGGCAACAGGACTACGTCAAGTTCGCTTCTTTTCAGCTCAAGGACCAAGCAGCTGATTGGTTCCAACAATACAAAGATTCCAGAGGAGGTCGAGTGATTACTTGGACTGACTTCTGTCGGGACTTTAAAGCTCACCACATTCCTACCAGTGTTGTTGAGAGCAAGCATGGGGAGTTCCGCAATCTCAAGCAAGGCAACATGTCTGTGTACGAATACAACAAGCATTTTCAGAAACTTGCTCGCTTTGCTAAACAAGACGTTCCTGATGAAAAGAGTATGATCTATCAATTCAGAGGTGGTCTTAGAGAGGATCTGCAGTTAGCTCTCATTCTTGTTGAGCCTACTCAGTTTGATCAAGTTTACAATATGGCCCTCAAGCAAGAAGGTGCTCAGCTCAAGTGTGAGGCTTCCTAGAAGAGAATCAGGGATGCAGTTCAGTCTTCTTCTTCCTCACAAGTGGAAGCTAAGCAGCATAAGTTCTACCTTCCTCCTCCGTTTCGTCAGTCGTACCAGCAGAAGAACTCAGGTGCTCGTGGTTCTTCCCACCCACCCAACCCAGGCTATCAGAACAAGTCTAATTCTCAAGCTCCAAGATCAAATGCTCATTATCATCGTCCGCTCTCAGAGGTGACTTGCAACAAGTGCCAGCAGAAAGGTCACTACACGAACAAGTGCTTCAACCAAAGGCGCCTTCCGCCTCCTCCTCCTATGAGATCTTCAAGCAATCTGGTGGTCAAGCATAATCCCAAGTCTGCAAAGGTGAACATGATGAATGCAGGGCAAGCGGAGGAATCTACTGATGTGATTATGGGTAATCTTCTAGTTAATGATATTCCTGCAAAAGTTTTATTTGATACGGGTGCATCTATTTCATTCATATCAAAGCCTTTTGCATCCATGCACGATTTGCATACTGTTGATCTACCTAAGCCGATAGAGGTTTCCTCTCCGGGTTTGTTCATGAATACCAAAATGATGGCTCCGGATGTTTCTATCAAGATGGGCGACTATAGATTTCTGTCTTCTCCAATGGTCCTCGGTGACTCTGATATTGATCTAATTCTCGGGATTGACTGGCTTTCTCAGCACAAAGCTCAACTTGATTGTGCTGCCAGAGAGATTCAATTGACACACTCTTCTGAGGATGTTATCATCTATGCCGCTCGTGATGAAACCATTCGGTTGTTTTCTCTCAATGAGAAGGGCGAGCTAGATGCAATCTCTCAGATTCCAGTCGTTTGTGAGTATCAAGATGTCTTTCCAGAAAAGCTTCCAGGTATGCCTCCACACCGGCTAGTCGAATTCGTTATCGATCTTGAGCCTGGCACTGAAAGCGTCTGCAAGCATCCATACAAGCTTGGACCTAAAGAGCTGAAGGAATTGAAGAAACAGCTCGATGAACAAGAGCGTCTGGGTTTGATCAGACCGAGTTCATCTCCATGGGGTTGTGGAGTTCTTTTTATCCAGAAAAAGGATGGCACGGACCGACTATGCGTCGATTACCGTCCATTGAACAAGAAGAAAATCAAGAACAAGTATACACTTCCCAACATCAATGAGATTTTTGAGCAACTCAAAGGTGCTCAAGTATTATCCAAGCTTGACCTCCGTATGGGTTATCATCAGATTTGTATTCGTGAACAAGATATTCCCAAGACAGCATTCACAACAAGCTTTGGTTCTTATGAATATACTGTCATGTCTTTCGGCCTTGTCCATGATCCGCCAACATTCTCTCGAATGATGAACTTCATCTTCAACCCCTACACCAATGAATTCATTCTGGTGTATCTCGATGATATTTTGGTCTTCTTCAAGAATAAGAAGGATCATGCCAAACATTTGCGATTGGTGCTCGACAAGCTCAGAGAGCATCAGTTCTATGCCAAGTTTTCCAAATGTGAGTTCTGGCTTGATGAAGTTCTTTATCTTGGTCACATCATCTCCGCCAAGGGCATCACTGTTGACCCCGAGAAGGTGTCTGCAATTCTGAATTGGGAACCTCCTCAGAATGTCAAGCAGCTCCCCACTTTTCTTAGTCTTGCAAGCTATTGCCGAAGATTCATTGAGAATTTCTCTAAGATTGCAAAGCCTCTTTCCAACCTCCTCCAGAAGCATGTCAAGTATGTCTGGACGCCTGAGTGTGATGTTGCTTTCAACACCCTCAAAGGGAAGCTAGTCACAGCTCCTGTCTTGACTCCTCCCGATTTAATCCAAGCCATTCAAGTTTTCTCATGATGCTTCCTTGCAAGGTCTCGGTGCTGTGTTAATGCAAGAGAAGAAAGTTATGGCCTATACCTCTCGCCAGATGAAGCCCAACGAAAAGAAATAGCCCACTCACGATCTTGAGTTGGCGGCAGTTGTCCATGCATTAATAACATAGAGCCATCTCTTGTTGGGAAGGAAAGTGGACATTTTCACCGATCAGAAGAGCCTCAAGTATATCTTTACTCAACCCAACCTCAACCTCAGACAAACTCGATGGGTCAAAATGATTCAAGAGTACAATCATCGAATATACTCCAAGCAAGGCGAATGTGATTGCAGATGCTTTGAGGAGAAAGGCTTATTGCAACAGTTTAATCCTCAAGCCCTTCCAACCGGATCTTTGTGAAGCTTTCCGCAAACTGAATCTTCAAGTTGTTCCTCAAGGCTTTCTTGCCAACCTCATAGTCTCTCCTACTTTGGAAGACCAAATTCATGAGGCACAACTCCTGGATACCATGGAGAGAAAGGTGAAACGTGGTATCGACAAGGGCATTCCCAAATACAAGTGCTACCACATTGATGACAAAGATACTCTTTTCTTTGAGGATCGTATTGTGGTTCCTAAAGGCGATCTGAGAAAAGTCATTATGAACAAGGCACACAATTCCCTTCTATCCATTCATCCTGGAAGTACGAAGATGTACCATGACCTCAAGCAGTCGTATTGGTGGTCTCGAATGAAGCGAGAAATTGCTCAATTCGTGAATTAATGTGATGTCTGCCGAAGGGTGAAAGCAGAACACCAACGACCAGCTAGTCTCCTCCAACCTCTTGCTATTCCGAAATGGAAGTTTGATCATATCGAGATGGACTTCGTGACTGGATTTCCTAAGTCCAAGCGTGGAAATGATGCTATCTTCGTTGTCATTGACAAGCTTACAAAAGTGGCTCATTTTCTTCCTATCAAAGAATCCATCACATCAGCTCAGCTGGTAGAGTTATACACCTCCAGAATTGTCTCCTTGCACGGTATTCCGCAATTGATCTTTTCAGACCGCGGAAGCATTTTCACCTCTAAGTTCTGGGACTCCTTTCAGAAGGCCATGTGCACCAACATTCGCTTCAGCACAGCTTTCCATCCTCAAACTAGTGGCCAAGTCGAGCGAGTTAATTAAATCCTTGAAGATATGCTCAGGGCTTGTGTCATCTCTTTCGGTATGAAGTGGGAAGATTGTCTTCCATATGCTGAATTCTCCTACAACAACAGCTTCCAAGCGAGTTCGGGCAAGGCCCCATTCAAAGTTCTATATGGCAGGAAGTGTCGTAGTCCTCTCAATTGGTCAGAGACTGGTGAACGCCAACTTCTTGGCAACGACTTGATCACAGAAGCTGAAGAAATGTGCAAAGTCATTCGTGAGAATCTCAAGGCCGCGCAATCGTGCCAGAAGAGCTATTACGATGACAAGCACCGTGATGTGGCTTTTGAAATCGGAGACCGTGTCTACCTCCGCGTCTCTCCAATGAAAGGCACTCGTTGCTTCGGTATCAAAGGGAAGCTTGCCCCTAGATACGTGGGTCCTTTCAAGATCATTGGCAAAAGGGGCGATCTCGCCTATCAACTTGAGCTTCTGTCCAACTTCGCAAATGTGCACAATGAGTTTCACGTGTCACAGCTTCGCAAGTGCTTTAAGACTCCTGAACGCACCATCAACTTCAAAGAAATTGACCTCCAAGATGATCTGTCCTATCATGAGCACCCCGTTGCTATTCTTGAAGAAACCGAGTGCAAGACTCGCAACAAGTCAATCAAATTCCTGAAAGTGAAGTGGTCACACCATTCCAACCGAGAAGCCACCTGGGAGCACGAGGACCAACTCCGTTCCGAATATCCGAAGTTCTTTCAGTCCTAGATATCGGGACGTGATCCTCTTGTAGTGGTGGAGTGTTTTAACACCCCAGATGTAACTTTCCAAATTTGTAACTCCAACTCTTGCCATTTTAGGCTATGTGTTATGATATTCCCTCCCGGTTGGGTTGTTATCTATCGTTTTGCATTTTGTTCATGTCATGCATCTCATATCATGTCATCATATGCATCTCATTTGCATACGTGTTCGTCTCATGCGTCCGAGCATTTTCCCCATTGTCCATTTTGCAATCCGACACACCCACATGCACCGGCGCACCCCTCTTGTCTCTTTTCATGAGCAGGCGTTAAACGTTCTCAGAATGGCCTGAGGTTTGCCAAGCGGCCTTGGTATAGGACCAGTAGACCGCCTGTCAAGTTTCGTGCCATTTGGAGGTCGTTTGATACTCTAACGGTTAACCGGGTATCTGCAAAGGCCTCTTTTGGGTTGCAGCCCAACACCCCTCCAAAACAGCCCAATAACGCATCTAAGTCACTTCTATGCTCTCGGTCTTTCAATCACGATCATGTGGGCGAAAACCGCACTCCATTCGGAGCCTCCTAGCTCCCTCTACCTATAAATAGGTGCTCCCTACCGAAAATCCCGCAGATCAAACCCTAGCAAACCTCCCTCCGCGCTGCCGGACGTGTCCGTCTCGGGCCGGACACACGCGCCGCCGCCGCCCGGTGAACCAGGGTGCGACACGTGGCACTCGGCCACTGCTGCCCTCCCGGACCGCTGAGCCCAGCAGCTGCCCTCGAGGCCAGCGCGCCCGCTCTCTCAGCGCCTCCTCATACGCCCCGCTCCTCGCCGCGGTTGCCGCCTCCCGACGCTACCTCCCTCAGATCGGCCGTCGCCCCGCCGTTCATGCCAGCCGGCCGCCCGACCCCGCCTCCATATTGCCGTCTCGCTGCCGGCTCCAGCTCGGTCGGATCCGGGCAAGCGCCGGATCCTGCCGTCCCCATCCCGCCGGTGCCTCCCCCGTCCTCTCTGGCCGCCGCGCCGCCGCTTCTCTGGCGATCCTCGGTTCGCGCGCCCGAAACCCTAGATCTGTGATTCAGAGGTGAAAATCCCACTGTCTTTTTCCTGTCATAATATGGCTCTGTTCATCGCATCATAACTCCATGACCGTTGCTCTGTCCATGCATACAGTATATCAAAATGTTCATCATGAGATGCTCTTCGTTTTGTTCCATTGATGCCTAAATCAACGTTGGAAGAGTGCTAAATGATGTTTACTGCCGTCTGTTAACAGAAATTTATGTTTTGTCATTTTTGTTGCATTTGATTTGTGCATCTTATGATCATGAGCTCTACATGTGTTTTGAACTATGCCATGTATTCTTTACACAGGTTCTTGGCATTTATTTTTGTGATTTATTTGGTGACTATAACAAGCATGCAAACTAGGCTTCGTGATGTTGCTAATTTCAGTCCCTGTTCTGCTGTTATTTTGATGCCATGTAAACTTGACGCTACAGAGAGATCCATGCATATTTTGGGATACTTCAGTAAGGATGCTTTGAACATATGGTTATGCTCTATCCATCCATGTCCCTGCTAGCAAATATGGAGTAGTCTAGCATGTCATTTTGTTGCTCTACTTTTGCTATAAAATATATCCTGGCAGATTGTTTACATATTCAATTTTGCCAAGGTTGTTGTAGTTGATCCTTGCATGCTATGAACTTGTTCTTGACATGTTTAGTTTCATAAGCATGTATTCCCGCTGGTGCTATGCTTATCTTGTCATGAAATGGCTTGTGATGAGTGAATCAAGCTCGCAAAGATGCCTTCATAATGCCATGTGTCGGTGTACTAAGGTAGGGGTACCTCAGTACCCCAACTTGTGCACGGGTAGCCGCAGCTCCCCACAGCAAGATCCACCGTATGCTTGCCGGAGACCATTTCGGCTCCCTACCAAGCCATTCAAGAACAACGTGTGCAAGACCAAAACTCAAGACCCCGGCAAGAGGAGCTTGCCGGGAAGGCCATTCCAGGCTCAAGGCTACATTACTCCTACAGATCCCCAACGAGAGGAGCCTGGTCGGGAGGACCAGAAACCACATCACAGAAGACACGCCTCGGCGCCCGCAGGCGCTTGGGCGAGGACCCGGGGCGGCAAGTCACAGAGTCTGGACAAGCCCCGGGTCCGGCAAGATCAAGGCCGAGCAAGGTGCTTGCCGGGAGAGCTATGCTCGTGCCCGCACCCCAGCTCATTCGCCCACGCGTCGCCTCCAGCCTTCTCCAGAGACGCGTGGCGGGTGGTTGTGCTGCATGAAGAATGCGGTGGCACTCCACGGTGGTGGCTACGCCGCCGTGGCGAAAGAAGACGCAATGGCGGGGAGCTTTTGGCGACGGCGACGGGCATTTAATGCCCTTGTCCCCTCTCAAAAAGTAGGTAGAAAGCATCGTAGCTGCACCGTTCCGCACTATTCCAACTACCACCTCTTTTACGCTTTTACCCTCTACCTCACGCTGACACCGCCGGTGACCCTTGCCCTATAAAAGGAGGCCCATGCACAACGTGGGGGGTTGGAACCGGTCGCTATTCTCGCGAGGAGGTTCGACTCGCTTGCAACTCTCACGCTCGGGCTACCATCGTAGCTCTTCAAGCTCCCAAGCACAATACAACACAATGCAGCAAGAGGGTTTACGCGACGATCGCGCCCGGCTGGGTAAAATCCCCGCGTCGCCGCCGATCTGCTCTCCGCGCAGCCTCCGCCTGCATCAACACACGGGGCCCCGCCCCATAGGTGCCGCGCCACCCATCCGTCACGACATCTCTGGCGCGCCCGGGGGGCGTCGAGGTTGTGCGAACCTGATCCGGCGTTCAGCGCCAAAGACTCTTCATCAACCCTCCAGCCGTCGGCAGCTTCATCGACAACTGCGCATGGCCTCAAGACGAGAGCTTGAGGGTCGCAGACCCATCTCCGTTTTCCCCGCCGCCGAGCCGGGCGGCAAAGCGGAGGAGACGCCGGTGGAAGGGTGGACACCGGCGAGGGTGCTCATGCGGTGCCACCAGATCCAAGGATAGGGCGGAGGACCACGCCTCGGCCTCCGTAGACCCACGTCCATCCCAGCGCACCACAACCCAGCGGCGCCGTGCCACAGAAGATGGTGCCCGCATGCTGGGGCTAGAACATGCCGGGGGGCTCGCTACAGGCTCCGGATCGCTGTCCGAGCATGAGCAAAGCGAAGTGCCGGACAAGACCTGCTCCTCCTGCTGTCGCTATTAGGAGTCCGAGCACGCCCGTTCCTCGCGCCGCCGCTTCCCGCTTCCCCCGCGCCCGCAAGCGTGTCTCCTCGAGCGCTGTGAGCGCCGAGGCGCGCCATCGAGCTCTAAGTCCGGCAAGGGCGGCTCGGTGCTTACTCCGACGAAGCGCAGCCTCGAACGCTCTAAGCCCGGGCGAAGACAGCTCTAGCGTTCGCTCCGCAAATGCACCTCCACAGAGTGCTGCGCCGCCGAGAACGCACCATTGGGCACCTCCGGGTGCGAAGAAACAAGAAAAGAGAAAAAAGCTAAGTCGCCGCTTCGCAGAGCATTCCTTAATATCATGCTTTTATTCGTTATATCCCTCTCGCATTTGTCGTTTGTGCCCGAAACCTGCACGCTGAGGAGCCTGCTTGTGGATAGCCGCACCCTTACTTCGCTTCGAACACACTCAACGAGTAAAAGAGCGAGCGGCGACCAGCTTCGCACCCTCGTTTCGTTCGAGTCTGCTCAGCAAGTTAAGCGCGTCGCGAACTAGACACGGCAAGGTTGCTTGCCGGAAGCGACGCCAGCCAGCGGGCTGCTGATGTCCCGTACTCAGCAAGCGCGTTAAGCGCCGGCAAGTTCCCTCGAAGCGTAAGGCGAAAGCGCACAAAGGATGCTGGGTAGAGGGTGTAATGTTGCAAGCCTTGCCGTGAGATGCCCTTGGTATGGGAGGCTTGGGCGCAAGAGGAACCAAGTCGTGGCCCAGTTACGTACTTGTTTTGTTTCCGAGTCCGCTCAACAAACACAAGTGTGCTGCAGCACCCTTATCTTGCTTCCGAGCCACGCTCAGCAAGTTAAGCGTCGTAACTGGCCCGACAAGGTTGCTTGCCGGAGGCGACGCCACCAGCGGGCTGTCCCATGGTCACTAAGCGTGCCCCCCGCAAGCTCCCCAAGAGCGTGAGAGTACAAACATACGAAGGACAAAGCCCGACATCGCCTTGCTTAGCTAAGATTTATATACACATACATGTGCATTGAGCAATCGATATCTACCTCAGCTATTTTCATGGCTAAAATTGCAGTAACAAGGAGAACCAAAAGACCACACCAGCGCCTAAGATCCGGCAAGCCGGGTCGCTGGGGCTGCGATTGCTAAGGCTCTCCTCGGCAAGCCAGCTCACTGGGCCGCGAACGCCAAGATTCGCCTCCGCAAGCTAGAGTTGCTGGGGCTGCTATTTCAGATAAGTTTTTCATCCTCGCCATGCATCCTCTCATGGATGGGGAGATGCGGATCGCGTCTTTGAACGATCGTGTCTTGTAAAACCCGTGACGTGGAGGAACCGAGTCGTGGCCCGCTTCGTGCTTGGTTTGTTTCGAGTCCGCCAACAAACCCAGTGTGCCGCTGCACCTCTACCTTGCTTCCGAGCCTGCTCAAGAAGATAGACGTCAGAATCGCCCGACAAGGTTGCTTGCCGGAGTGACACCACCAGCCGGGCTGTCCCATGGTCGCTAAGCGTGTTCGCCCGGCAAGCTCCCCGATAGCGTAAGCACATACAAGGCACGCATCAAGTAAAAGACTCAGTCCGCAAGCTTTCCTCTTTTCATTGAAAACATCCAATTTAGTACAAGTCCATGGAGGATGAAAAACATGATAGAGAGGATTACAAGTTCTTAAATACAGCTAATGCCCGAGGGCTTACAAACTAAAAAGATAAGGTGCCTGTGATCCCTCTCCTGTTTCTCTGTTCAGAGTTCAGGAGGTAGGTCAAGGAGCCCCCGGCAAGACAGGCTTGCCGGGGAGAGAAGACCCCGGCAAGAAGAGCTTGTCGGGGAAGGGCGAAAGGAGCGACGGGTGAAGCGACCCCGCTCTGCACCACGGTCACGGGGTGGATGCCTTAATGACTGCATGCATCGCCTGCTGCCTCCCACGACGCCGCAACCGACGCGTGCCGTTACGGGAGGGAAGGCGGCAGACGCAGAAGAGGATTCGACGCGCCATGGGCTTCGCGTACCCGTGCACTGTCTTGGGCCTGGCCCAACAGCGCTAAGACTGCAGTGTATGGCCCAGGGCCGGGGCTCCTCTGTCGGTGTATTAAGGTAGGGGTACCTCAAGACTTAACTTGTGCACGGTAGCCGCAGCTCCCCACAAGAAGATCCACCGTATGCTTGCCGGAGACCATTTCGCTCCCTACCAAGCCATTCAAGAACAACGTGCAAGACCAAAACTCAAGACCCCGCAAGAGGAGCTTGCGGAAGGCCATTCCAGTGCTCAAGGCTACATTACTCCACAGATCCCCAAAAGAGGAGCCTGCCGGGAGGACCAGAAACCACATCACAGAAGACACGCCTCGGCGCCTGCTGTCGCTTGGGCGAGGACCCGGGGCGGTAAGTCACGAGCCCGACAAGCCCCGGTCCGGGAAGATCAAGGCCTGTGCAAGGTGCTTGCCGGGAGAGCTATGCTACGTGCCCGCACTTACCTCATTCGCCCACGCCGCCTCCAGCCTTCTCCAGAGACGCGTGGCGGGTGGTTGTGCCGCATGAAGAATGCGGTGGCACTCCACGGTGGTGGCTACGCCGCCGCGGGCGAAAGAAGACGAATGGCGACGGCGACGGGCATTTAATGCCCTTGTCCCCTCTCAAAAAGTAGGTAGAAAGCAATCAGAGCTGCACTGTTCCCGCACTATTCCAACTACCACCTCTTTTACGTTTTTACCCCTCTACCTCACGTTGACACCTGTCGGTGACCCCTTGCCCTATAAAAGGAGGCCCATGCACAACGTAGGGGGGGTTGGAACCGGTCGCTATTCTCGCGAGGAGGTTCGACTCGTTTGCAACTCTCACGCTCGGGAAGCCACTACTGTAGCTCTTCAAGCTCCCGAAGCACAATACAACACAATGCAGCAGTAGGGTTTTACGCGACGATCGCGCCCGCTGGGTAAAATCTCAGCGGCGTCGCCGATCTGCTCTCCGCGCAGCCTCCGCCCCGTACCGAACACACGAAGGGGCCCCGGCCCCATAGGTGCCGCGCCACCCATCCGGCCGCGACACCATGCTCTGTTTCCTGAATCTGTTAACGAAACTTGCTATGTTTACATGGGTTCCATCATATCTTCTGATCCTTTTTCGCTCATCGTCAGTACGGGACTTTTGTTCTATGCATTTATTTGTATCAATCCGTGCTTTATGTTTCTACAATATGTTCCTATAGCATGATGTTTGGTTTCCCTAAACATTGCTTCCTGATGTTGTTTCTGCCATGTTAGTATTTTCAGTCGGTGCTGCTGTTATCTTTTGCACTTTTGCCATGTTTGTTTGAACCTGTTAGTGTGTGAATTAGCCATAGATCAGTGTTCATATTTTGTCAAGCATCTCTTGTAGATCACTGTCATATGCTTTGTTGTTATGTTGGGGTGCTGTAGCATAGTTTCTTGATGTATTCCAAGTGCTATCATGCTGTTAATCGCAGAATTGTGCCATCCTTGTTTTGCTTGCCATTTGCAAACTGTGCATCCGATTCCGGTGATCTTTATATCGATTTCATCCAAAATCATCTCATCTTTGCAGCGGCATACTTGGTTTGCCAAGTTGATGCCTTGTTCATCATTTTTCCTCCCGGAGCACGCATACGCATTGCATATCACATCTCGCATAACATGTCATGTATTGCATCATGTTGCTTGTGCATTGCACCATGTTTGATTGTTGTTCCATTGCTTCTGTTCTTGCCTTGGGTAGAGCCGGGAGACGAGTACGTGCACGAGGATCCTGTTGAGTACGCTAACGAGGATCAAGCTTTCGACAACTGTGAGAACCTTGCAGGCAAGATGACCATACCCTCGATATCACTTCTATCTTTGCTTTGCTAGTTGCTCGCTCTATCGCTATGGTTGCTCTACCTACCACTTGTTTATCATGCCTCCCATATTGCCATGTCAAGCCTCTAACCATCCAGTCCTAGCAAACCACTGTTTGGCTATGTCACCGCTTTTGCTCAGCCCCTCTTAGAGCATTGCGAGTTGCAGGTGAAGATGAAGTTTGTTCCTGGTTGGAACATGGATATTTTGGGATATCAGAATATCTCTTGTTTAATTAATGCACCTATATACTTGGTAAAGGGTGGAAGGCTCGACCTTATGCCTGGTGTCTTGTTCCACTCTTGCCGCCCTAGTTTCCGTCATACCGGTGTTATGTTCTTGATTTTGTGTTCCTTACGCGGTTGGGTGATTTATGGGACCCCCTTGACAGTTCACTTTGAATGAAACTCCTCCAGCAAGGCCCAACCTTGGTTTTACCATTTTCCACCTAAGCCTTTTTCCCTTGGGTTTTCGCGAGCCCGAGGGTCATCTTTATTTTAATCCCCGGGCCAGTGCTCCTTCGAGTGCTGGCCCAACCTGGGCGATGTCCGGTGCCCACTAGGCAACCAGGGTCTATGCCAACCCGACGTCTTGCTCATCCGGTGTGCCCTGAGAACGAGATACGTGCGACTCCTATCGGGATTTGTTGACACATCGGGCGGCTTTGCTGGTCTTGTTTTACCATTGTCGAAATGTCTTGTAAACCGGGATTCAGAGACTGACTGGGTCTTCTTGGGAGAAGGTATATCCTTCGTTGACCGTGAGAGCTTGTGATGGGCTAAGTTGGGATACCTCTGCAGGGTATTATCTTTCGAAAGCCGTGCCCGCGGTTATGTGGCAGACGGGAAATTGCTAACATCTGGTTGTAGAGAACTTGACACTTGACTTCTTTAAAATGCATCAACCGCGTGTGTAGCCGTGATGGTCTCTTCTCGGCGGAGTCCGGGAAGTGAACACGGTTTGAGTTATGTATGAATCAGGATCACTTCTTGATCACTTCTAGCTTCTCGACCGATGCATTGCTTCTCTTCTTGCTCTCACTTGCGTATGTTAGCCACCATACATGCTTAGTGCTTGCTGTAGCTCCACCACCTTACCCCTTTCCTACACATGAGCTTAAATAGTCTTGATCTCGCG
This sequence comes from Aegilops speltoides, assembly GCA_021437245.1. Taxonomy (NCBI): domain Eukaryota; kingdom Viridiplantae; phylum Streptophyta; class Magnoliopsida; order Poales; family Poaceae; genus Aegilops; species Aegilops speltoides. The sequence continues at coordinate 120,887,209 of CM038145.1, forward strand.
AGTGTGATATAGTTGAGTCCCCGTGACTCACAGATTCTACCAAAACATATGCAGGTGTCGAGGATACCAGTGCAAGTGGCGCAATCGAGCTCAAGTGGGAGTTTGACGAGGACCTTGGTCGTTACTATGTTTCGTTTCCTGATGATCAGTAGTGGAGCCCAGTTGGGACGATCGGGGATCTAACATTTGGGGTTATCTTCTTTTCATTTGAATTTGACCGTAGTCGGTCTATGAGTGTATCTTGAATGATGTATGGATTAATTTATGTATTGTGTTAAGTGGCGATTGTAAGCCAACTCTCTTTATCCCATTCTTGTTCATTACATGGGATTGTGTGAAGATGACCCTTCTTGCGACAAAACCTACAATTCGGTTATGCCTCTAAGTCATGCCTCGACACGTGAGAGATATAGCCGCATCATGGGCATTTCAAGCCTCCACCTGCGACTGTTCATCCACGGGCTCCTATTCATCCAGCCTCCACCGCGTGCTCCTCCACCGGCTACTGTTCATCCAGCCCTCTCCACGGGGTCCTGTTCAACCACCCCTCCATGGGCTACTGTTCATCCAGCCCTGCACCGGCTACTGTTCAACTAGCCCTCCATGGGGCCGTCCTATTCATCCAACCATCCACGGGGTCTTGTTCATCCACCCCCAACCGGCTCGATTGAGGTCCTGTTCATCCATAGGCAACACCACGGGGTCCTCTTCATCCACCCCCACCGGGAACTGTTCATCCAAAACCCCCAACAACATTCACTGTTCATCAAGGGAAGGAGGCAGTAGGGTTAGATCGGCTTCAGTTAGCAGCAGTAGCGAAGGAATCACTCTAGTTCGCTAATGTTAAGGGATCGGTTGTTCGGTTCAAGAATGTAGCTAGTGCAATCGCCGGTTCAGCGCCAGACATGTACGAGAGAATGCTCGGCCCCCGACCACCCACCGTAACCGGGAAATCCCCAAAATTTTCCTCGCCCTCGCTTTTACCACGGTTTTTTCCGTCATGGATGGCCCAAAGAATGTGATGCAACTACATCTCCAGCCCGCCCAGGACGAAAAACTCATTTTCTGTCATGATTTTTTTTCATGGAAGTAGGATCCCACCACATCTATGATTGTACCGGGTTTGTCACAGTTACCGTCATAGAAGTGTCATAAGCATGACAGAAAAAAATTTCATTCGGCCCAAGATGTCACGGATGTGTCTTCATTTTCTAGTGAACCACTGCAATGTGCATCCATCGTGGAGGAGCACTGCACCCTGATGGGTGCGGTCATGGAAAAGGTTCAGCCCACGAAGAGCGGACTGACCAAATTCTTCAACAGCCTATGGATGTAATACTCTTTACAAGTTTTTCTCTATCTATATATGTGTTAGGCGAAACCCATGTGTAGACAGCAGCCTCTGAGACTATGTCCGGATTAGGACAATCCGGACAGAGGTTCAAAACAGGTTGATAACATGTCGTACATATTGTTGAATAGGTTTTGGTGCTAGCGGCTACTGCCCAGGCCGCAGAGATAGCCAAGCTCAATCGAAGGCTTCGGCTATCCGATGAGGAACTCGGCCGCATCAACAAGCAGTTTAATGAAACCCAAGGTATGCGGTAGTACGACATACCTGAAAGTTATATGTGTATTAGTTGTTTAATACTGACTAAATTTTTTATGAAATACTCTGTCGGTGTACTAAAGTAGGGGTACCTTAGTACCCCGAACTTGTGCACGGGCAACAGAAGACCTCGCGGCAAGGCTTGCCGGCGCCCGCCAAGACCTCCGCTATTTCCTATTAATGTCATTCAAGAACAAAGTATCAATCGAGAAGACAAAGACCCGCAAGAGGAGATTGCCGGAGGACAAAGGCCCCGCAAGAGGAGCTTGCCGAAGGCCAAACAAGGCGCTTCAGAAGACTTGCCGCGACGCCCACGCGTCCCAAGAATGTTCGACGACCGCAAGCTTGCCGCGCAACAAGAGAAGGATCATGGCAAGGCGCTTGTTGCTGCAAGGCTGCCACCCTCGCACTCCAAATAAGATCCAACGACGCCTCACCCTGTGGCCATCCCAGAGCACGTGGCGAGGCGATGCGGTTACGCGTGCGAGGTGGCAAGCGGAGCTGACAAGGAGGCCATCGTGGCGATCGGTGGCGCACCTAACGGTCATTTCTTGCATCACATGACCGGACGGCATTAAATGCCCTTGTCCCCGCAGCGTAGTTAGGTAGGGGCACTGCTGGTCACCGTTGTACCAACCTCGCTTTTACCTTTCTACCCCCTTCCTACATCGCACCGCTTGACCCCCGCTAGACTATAAAAGGGAGGCCCATGCGCACGTAGAAGGGGTTCTGCAGTTCAGAGATCCAACACCACTATACGCCAAGGCCTCGAGCAAGAACAAATACAAAACACAAAGCAGCAAGAGGAGTTTTATCTCTCCGAGAGCTCCGGCCGGGTAAAATCGCCTGCCTCCCCGCGCCCGACCTCGACCTGCTCAAGGCCCCTCCGCCTCCCTTGCCGACCAGAGGGCCCCGCCCCATAGGTGCTCGTGGTCAGCAGAGCCTCGACATCTTTGGCGCGGCTGTAGGGGGCGCCGAGGTCGTGAGCATCCGATCCGTCTCCACGCGGCGCCACATCAACGCTTTCATCAACATGCCACCAAGAAGAAGCCTTCGGAGGTGGCCACTCCGCTCTACATCGATAAGCACAACCACCGCCGAGCAAACGGGCGGTGGAGTGGACGCCGGCGAGGAGCGGAGCCGACAGGGACTCACGCCGTCACCAGTCCAAAACAAGGCCCTCAAGCGCCGGGCGACCATGCAGACACCACGCCTTCCCAGAGGTGCAAGGTCGACAACGCCCGGTGCTTCCTAGCACCGTGCTCGCTGGAGCAAGGCCAAGCTGGTGGGTCGCGGACGCTCGAGACCAGCATGCACGCCAACATGCCGGTGCGAGTGAGGTACGGTCGCCGGACGGGTGTTGCCCTTCCAACCCAAATGGGAGTCCCAAGATATCCGCGCCTCGCGCCGCTTGCCGCCACCGCCACCTAAGATCGCAGAGGAAGCGCCGCCCGAGCCCACCGCTTAGATTACCCTCCGCGCCACACAAGATCGACGATCGAGGATGACCATCTATAGCCTCATCGGCCGCTTAACGGTGACAAGCCCCGCAACCGAAAGCGCATCGGGTTCGCGAGGCGCCTGTGTGCAAGTCGACGCCGACAAGACCGCTGGGGTGCCACTACAAGACTCCTGCCCCAAGGCCGAGATCGCTCGCTTGTCGGGCCAACCCGATGCCGACTTCCATCTGGTTGCCGGACCCGCGAACTCGCCGCGATCAACGCCAAGTTCTCCAAGAACGACGACATGAAGACGCCCTACCGTGACGAGCGCAGAAGAGAAGCGCCGCATCAATCTGACCAGCTACCGGGCCCACTATCGATGTGCATGCACCAGGGAACCAGCGACTTTGTCAGACGCGCAGTTGCCCTCGCTCACACCGTGAGCTGCGGCAAGTCCAAAGGGCTCAAGATCAAGAACTTCAAGCCCGACGTGTTCGAGAAGTACGATGGCAGGATACATCCGCCGGAGTTCTCAAAGATTACACCATCGCGTGTAGGCTGCCGAGGGCGAACGAGAAGATCCTCGCCAACTACTTCCGCGGTGCTCAAACCCAACATCGATCTTGGCTCATGCACTTGCCGGACGGCTCCATTTCTTCGTGCGGACTGTGCTATCGCTTGTCGGCGCTTTCACGGGCGCCACAAACCGCATGGCCAGAAAGCGATCTGCACCGCTCGCCCGTATGAGGAGAACCCCGCGCAAGTACATACAGAGATTCAGCCAAGTGCAGCGCAACATCCTGACGCCCATCCTCGCCGCGGTTATCGCTGCTCCATCGAACGCGCGAATCGCAGGATGAGGGAGGAGATGGCGATGTGCAAGATCGAGATGACAAGGATCTTTATGCTCGCCGACAAGTGTGCACGAGCTGAGGAGGGAGGAGAATCCCGAGAGGCAACAGGAGCGTATGATCTCGACAAGGAGGATGCGCCCGGCGAGGAAGAACCGGAGGCGGAACAACAAAAAAGAAAGGCTAAGGATGTGCTAGCTGTCGAAAGCATTCCGCAACGGAGGCGGCCCGACAAGGCCAAAGCCGATGACTCCGGCGAGGCTGTGGTAGCCGCCGACAAGCAGGATGGCTCCGGCAAGCGGTATTGCAAGATTCACCGCACCAAGGGCCATGACCTCCAAACCTGCAAGAAAGTTGAGCAGATGGCGAGCTACAGAAAGCTGAGTACGAGCGCCGCGACAAGGAGAGAGCCCAGGAGATGGCGGAGGATCCGCAAGAAGCTTCCCGCCGGGAGGGCACTGCTGCAAGGCCAAGCCGCTGCAAGAGACAGCCTCTGCGGGCCGCTGCAAGGACGAAGAGGAAGATGAGGATGATGAGATGGAGGAAGATGAAACTGACGACCAAGAGTTTCGTAAGGCAACGGAGGTGTTGTGCATCGACGGCGGCGCCAGACACCTCGCACCGCCAACTCAAGCAAAGGTGCGAAGTGAATGCAGCGAGCTATCCGTCGAGTCGCAAGAAGCCTCCGAATGGTCCAAGACGCCCATCATCTTCGGCGTCGAGGATCACCTGATCGCATCATCATGGGTCGGGTGCTTGCCAATGTTGGTCTCGCCAACAATTTGCAACCTCAAGGTCACGAAGATGTTGGTTGACGGCGGGCCGGCTCGAACTGATTTCTCCGCAAGGCTCAAGAAGCTCCGATCCCCGACAACGAGCTCAAGAGACCGTACCTTTCAAGGAATAAACCCGGAAGGAGCAAGCCCAAGGAAGATCACACCGCCAAAGGACGCTTAAGGCGAGAACTGAATTTTAGGACGAGAGGGTCACATTTGACGCCGCCGATTTCCCGCCGCCTCTACAATGGGATACTCGCCGACCGGCGCTGCAAGTTCATGGCAGCCTCTCACTACGCCTACAATGTGCTCAAGATGCCCGGTCCAATAAGTGTCATTTCGTTCAAGGCGACAAGAAAGATGCACTTATCTCGCACCGACAAGATCTACCGGAAGCAAGCAGCCGCAGCGAGCGCGAGCCACTTGTCACCGAAGCTCCCGGGGAAGAAGAAGGCTAAGTCCGCAAGAGAAGCTCGATGCCCTTCCCGCAAGCGCACCTCTCCAGAGTGCTGCGCCACCGCCGAGGACGCACCATCGAGCTCCACCGCAAGTGCAAGAAGGCAAAAGCAGTTCTACCAAAGACTAAATCCGCGAGGACAGCTCGCGCGCCTACTCGCAAGCGCACTTCGAATGCTGCGCGCGCCATCGAGGACGCCATCGAGCTCCACCGCAAGTAGAGCAAAGAGAGCAATCCGGCCAAACTTTTGAGTCGATTCCTTGGAAGACCGTACCTTGTATGGAAAACCTGTGTGCAAAGGGGTCGAATCGTGACTAAGTTGCGCCCTTGATCCGTTTCAAGTCCGCTCAACGATGAAAGCGCTGCAGCTAGCCCGACGAAGTTTTTCTCGCCGGAGGCAACACCGCCAATGGCTGCTGATGTTCCGCGACTCAAGAAGTGTGTTTGCACCGCAGGTTCCCCAAAAGCGTGAGGGTGGAAACGCATAAGGAGGGAATCAAGGAGAAGTGCGGTTTTGCCGAGCGCAGAAGACGGAAAAGCTAAGTTGCCCAAGTTTGAGTACAGAACACTTTCAGTTTTAAATTTCTATGTTATATTCCTTGAACGTTCATGCCTTGTATGGAAAACCTGTGCGCGGAGGAACCAACTTGTGGTTAAGTTGCGCCCTTGCTTTGTTTCGAGTCCGCTCAACAATGAAAGTGTGCTGCAACTAGCCCGACAAGGTTTCTTGCCGGAGGCAACACCTCCAGCGGGCTGCTGATGTTCCGCACTCAGCAAGCGTGTATGCACCGGCAAATCCCCTAAAAGCGTAGAGTATGAACATACAAAGGGTGAAACATAGCATTGCATTGCCCAACACGAAGTTACGTCACAAAAAGTAACTTATTGCGGCGCTGTCTGAGTTATTCTCATGACTAAAATAACAGCAATAAGGAAGGGGCAAGAAGGCGCACCGGCACCTGAGCCCCGACAAGACACGCATTGCCGGGGGCTGCAGGCACCATGGTCCCTCCACGGCAAGCCAGGGTCGCCGGGGGCTGCGATGCCAGCGGCAAGAACAAAAGAAAAGGGCGCAGGCTCCTGCGTCCCGACAAGCCAGAGTTGCCGGGGGCTGCGATATCAGATAAGTTTTTCATCCCTCATCATGCATCCTCTTATGGACCGGAGAATGCGAGGCCGCCCTGAACGAAAGCGTGCCTTGTATGGAAAAACTCAGGCGCGGAGGAGCCGAATCATGACTAAGTTGCGCCTTTGATTTGTTTTCGAGTCTGCTCAACAAATGCAAGGCGCTGCAATCGCCCGACAAGGTTTTTGTCGGAAACAAGACCGCCAAAAGGCTGCGATGTTCAAGACTCAAGAAGTGTGCTTATGCCGACAAGTTCCTCAAAGCGTAGGGTGGAAACATACAAGGCATGTAATCAAGTGAAGGATATAACCCGCAAGCATTCCCTCTTTTCATTAAAAACATCCCATTCCAATACAAGTCCATAGAGGATGAAAACATGAAAGAGAGGATTACAAGTTTTAAATATAGCTAAAGTCCAAGGCTTACAAATTAAAAAAGATAAGATGCTTGTAATCCTCTCTCTGCTTTCTCTCTTCAGAGGTAGGTCAAGGAGGCCCCGCAAGAGGTAGGTCAAGGCGCCTAGGTGAGCTACGGTGCCGAAGACACCAAGAGAACATCCCGGGCCGCCAGAGCTTGGCGGGACGGAGGCGCCGAAGCAGAGCTCAAGACGGGCGGCAGGACGTCAAGACGCTGCCGAGGGCACCACGCCAGATTCACTTGACGGCCTTGCCGCCACCCCTCTTCCTCTTCCGCAGCCTCCCTATGCCACCGCCCAAGGAGACGACACCTGGAGTTCGTAATGCCACGACCCGGATGATGGGGTCGCCGGTGGCCTGAGGCGACGGCCGACGCTTAGTCGGAACCACCGCCGTCCCTGCTGTCAGCTTGCCGCTCTCCTCCTCATCACTCGCCGAGGGGGAGTCTTAGCTATCGGAGGAGCTGTCCACGCAACATCTCGCCCGGTGCCGAGTCCTCGAAGACCTTGACGGCGAGAAGGTCGCCTCCATTAACTTAAAATGGAGGGTGAACCCCGCCCAAGCTGTGGATGCGGGCGAACGCCTTCCACCTCGATCAAAGTACATCACGCCGGGGCTGGGGATACGACACTAACTCGCGCGCCGCTGATCCCACAGCCCTCGCGCGCAATTCCAACATCTCGGCGGTCCGCCCATCGCGCCGCAAACGGAGCCGGAAGACGGAGGCGACGACGAGGTGCCCGCGCAGCTTGACGAAGAACTCCCAGGATCGCCCCGGTGTGGACCGCCGAGGAGAGGAGCTGCCGGGCGGAGGCGGGGTGGCGCACCGCCCGCCGCCTTTCCCCGAGCGCCCGACCATGCCTCGACTCGCCCACGACTCGCCTCCCCTCTTCCCTCGTGGGCTGGCTCCGCCACCACCGGGCGCAGGATAGGGGAGGCGCGCTGCTGGTGGCGACCTTGCCGCCACCGGCGAAGGACCAGGTTCCTTCCTCCATGGCGGGTGAGAGGAAGAGTAGCAGAAGTTGAAGAAAGGAGAAGAGGAGGAAGTGGGGGATTCTTGTGCCCCCCCTTCCGCCCTTTTTAAAGAGCGAGGTGGGGGCTCGGCCGCCCCGCTCAGCCAATCGGAGCACGGGGAGAGCAGAGGAACGGGGCCGACCCAGCACCTCCGCCCGTGACGGCTCGGTTTCCCACCTTCACCGCCCACGACCCCACGCGCATGGGAGCCACGTGGTGGGGAGGCGGAACCGGGGCGACAGGTGAAGTGACCTCACCCTGCCCCGTGATCACACGGGTGGACGCCTTGAAAATCGTGCACACTACCCACGCCTCCCATGACGCCGCAATCGACGCGCCGTTGCTGGGAGGACGCGTGGAAGCGGAGGGTTTTATGTGGACCTGCCGCTGCGTTCGCAGATCGCTTTTGGGCCTGGCCCAACAACGCCGGCACCGTGTATGGCCCAGTTCGGGGCTCTGCCGGTGTACTAAAGTAGGGGTACCTTAGTACCTCGAACTTGTGCACGGGCAACAGAAGACTTCACCAGCAAGGCTTGCCGGGCGCCCGCCAAGACCCTCCGTCATTTCCTATTAATGCCATTCAAGAACAAAGTATCAACTGAGAAGACAAAGACCCGGCAAGAGGAGCTTGCCGGGGAGGACAAAGGCCCGGAAAGAGGAGCTTGCCGGGAAGGCCAAACAAGGCGCTTCCAGAAGACTTGCCGCGATGCTCCTGGCCCCCGGCAAGGTCCGGACGACCGCAAGCTTGCCGCGCGAATAAGAGAAGGATCATGGCAAGGCGCTTGCGCTGCAAGGCTGCCACCCTGCACTCCAACGCATCCAACGACGTGTCACCCTGTGGCCATCCCAGAGCACGTGGCGAGGCGCCAGCAGCCATGCGGTGCGAGGTGGCAAGCGGAGCGACAAGGAGGCCATCGTGGCGATCGGTGGTGCACCTAACGCTCGCTTCTTTGCACCGTTAGCGACCGTGACGGGCATTAAATGCCCTTGTCCCCCGCCGAGTTAGGTAGGGGCACTGCTGGTCATCAAGTACCAACCTGCGTTTTTACCTTTCTACCCCCTTCCTACATCACACTGCTTGGTGACCCCTTAGACTATAAAAGGGAGGCCCATGCGCACGTAGAAGGGGTTCCGCAGTTCGTAGATCCAACACCACTATACGCTCGCGCTCTCGAGCAAGAACAAGTACAAAACACAAAGCAGCAATACGAGTTTTATCTCTACGGAGAGCTCCAAAGCTGGGTAAAAATCGCCCGTTTCCCCCGCGCGCGCCCGACCTCGAGCTGCTCTGCGCGCGCCCTCCGCTCCCTTGCCGGACCAGAAGGGGCCCCCTGCCCCATAGGTGCTCGTGGCCGCAGAGCGCCCCGACATACTCACAGTTGGCGCAGCCGAGGTCGAATCCCTCAAGAGCGCCCTCGCTGAAGCCTAGAAGAAGGTAGAGGTGAGCAAAGCAGCCGCGGGCAAAGCGGCCTAGGAGTTGGAGCTGGAGTAGACCGCCCGCCGGAGACATGAGGCACGGGTGGAGGATGTCAAACAGGAGCTCAAGGAATCCATCGCCAAGTGTGAGTTCCTGGAGCAAAAGAGTTCGAAGCAGGCCTCCGAGCTCACCGAAGCGTGAAAGAAGCCCGGGTTGAAGCCCAGGGTGTTCGCCAGGAGATCCAAGAGGCGAGGAAGATATCGGTTGGTAAGGCCTTTATCATGCAGAGTAGATTTACTTGTAAGACATATATTTTGCTGACCCGAGTTTGGAGTTCTCTAGGTGGCTTTGCGGAACTGCCGAGGAGTATTGCAGATGCCACCGAATTCTTCCGAGCCAAGGAGGGGAGCTCAACGGAGAAGCTGTTCTGGTCGCAATACCTTGCGCTAGAACATCTAGTGCCCCTTAGTGACCTGCTCAAACAGGTGTCCGAGCTGTACTGGGTAGCCGGACTGGCCATGAAGGATGTAATAGTCCGTTTTTGGCCGGCCGAGTCCATACCTAGCAGCCACTTCAGACTCGTGAAGCGGCTGGTGGATGCGCTTCCCCGGATCGATGCCCTCAAGCAGTCGTCCTGTAGAGAAGGTGCCCGGATGGCATTTGCCCGTGTCAAGGTTCAATGGGCGAAGATGAAGGCCACCAAGATCTCCACCGCAGGGCCACCTGAGTGCAGGGAGAACCGGCGGCGGGTGAAGTACTTTGATGAGTTCCTCGAGGGAGCTCGCATTGTAGAGGGCCAGTTCTCAAAGGAAATCATATTTGAATAGTTGAGTCCAGTTTGTAAGAGTCGTGTAATGAAAATAATAGCAATGCTTACACTTTATGATAAGTTTATCCTCCTGTTTGGTCGTTTATATATCTAAAAGTTTACCTGTCGTCGGCTTCAGCCCGCACGTAAAAATTATAGGGGTGTTCGGGAACGCATGACCGCACTTTATCCAATGTCTTGTTTCGATGTAGGAGGCGTCTTGCGAGGTGAACCAGGTAATCAGACTATGCGGCTTTAGTACTTTCACTTAGCCATAAGAGTCCATTGGTGGCGCTAAGTACTAGCCCCTTGTTTGCGTGAGCGGTAGTATGGAGTACGACGCCTTTGCAACGCGGCTGGTCAAAGCCCAGCCCCTCGTATAACATGGCATAAATCGCGAACGATTTCTAGTGTAACACTAAGTCACCGGATCGCTGACCCGCTCTCACTTATCATGACAGTCAGTTTTTGGCTTTCTCTACTGCGGTACTTGACCGGACAAACTAGAAGTACAATCGCAGTAGTTCTCCCTTTACAACCTTATCCAAACTTGTGAAACGTAAGGTGGCAAACACAGGAGCCGGGGAACCCAACTATAGACCAAAGACATGATTCAGAGCCGATGCATATAATGCAATATCCGGGACGCCGAAGAGTTCCCTAGAGGTGTTCGGACTTAAGAGTTTGCGGGGCCGAGTACATCCCCTGGTGTGAAGGTGATGTCGAGCCACGTATATGAATCAAACGTAAGGAGGGAACACAGATGGCAAGAAAATACATGAATCAAACCAAAAAGGTGATAATCATCTGTTTCCTTTATATCTGTATTGATACGTCGAGGCGTGTTGCAAATGCCATTCAATATTAAGGCCATGTTACATGCCGAAAAATAAAAGTTATACATAAGGGAAAGTCTAACACACGGCCTAAAGATCAAAGTTCGAGAAACTCCAGTGATGCCCTGTCGCACTTCTGTGCCATTTCTCCTAAGTAATAAGTCATTTAGTAGGAGTATATGATGGTGGGGAAGCGCTATCCTTAAAAGGATCTCCTGCAACAACCATCTAGCAAGTAGGGCTCTTGATGAACCTGCAACGAGAAATAAAAGATGTATACGGTCCTGATGGGGTCAAGCCGTACAATGGACTTTCTCCGCAGTGTGCCTCCGTTGCCACCCAGAGTATTTTAAGTGCGTAATTATGTACGCATGGTACAGCTGCCGCAATATGATAGGGCAATCGGCGGAGGCCGAACTGCTAATCAAGGTCTAGATCTGTTGATTTATCACTATTATGTGTGGTCTGGACTCGTTTCGATACGTCTTTGGCATTATTGGTCGGTGAACTATTCGGCTTGATAAGGCCGCCAGACACTTCGGCTGAAAGGGCTGCTGTGTGCTCTTCAGTGCGGAGGGAGCGCTCCATGTTACCATTGACTGTAATAACGCCACAAGTTCCTGGCATCTTAAGCTTTAAGTAGGCGTAGTGCGGGACTGCATAAAATGGGCGAAAGCAGTTCGTCCGAGAAGTGCATGGTAGCCACTGCGGAAAGGGATGATGTCGAAGATCAATTCTTTGCTGCGATAGTTGTCTGGGAGCTGAATACTACCTCCAGCGTCTGTGAGCCCGTACAACGGGCCTTCACGCTCGGTATCACACCTTTAACGGTAGTGTTGCTAGGCTTGATTCCAGATGGGTCAATGCCCATCTTGCGGACGGTGTCTTGATAGATCAGGTTAAGATAGTTGCCTCCTTCCATGAGGACTCTAGTGAGGTGGCATCCGTCAATAATTGGATCGAGTACCAGGGCGGCCGAACCCCCGTGACGGATACTGGCCGGGTGGTCCCTACGATCGAAGGTGATCGGACAGGCTGACGATGGGTTGAACTTGGAGGCGACATGCTCTACGGCGTAAACGTCCCATAGTGCGCGCTTACGCTCCTTTTTGGGAATGTGAGTGACATAGGTCATGTTCACTGTCTTTACCTCGGGGGGAAACTGCTTCTGACCCCCGGTGTTTGGCTGACGGGGCTCATCATCATCTTTGCTTGGGTATTCCTTTTCCTTCTGTTCAGTATTTATCTTACTGGCTTGTTTAAAAACCCAACAATTCCTGTTGGTGCGGTTTGCAGGCTTATCGGGTGTGCCATGAATCTGACAGGGCCTCTCAAAGATTTTATCCAAGCTAGATGGCCAGTCCTTGTTACCTTTGAAAGATTTCTTCCGCTGACCAGACTTAGGGCTGCTGAATCCAGCATTGACTGCCATATCATCTGCGTTGTCATTGTTGTTTCAACATTTGTTTTTATTGCGACGAGGTTTACCATTGCCGTCCTGCACCTCAGAAGTGCCAGGGTCTCCCGAGGTGTTGCTTCTACAAGCCAACAAGTTGTCTTTGCCCGCACAAAAGGAGGTCACAAGTGTCGTTAAGGCTGCCATGGTCTTCGGATTTTCCTGCCCGGGGTGTTGGGTGAGCCATTCATCATGGACACTGTGTTTAAAGGCCGCTAAGGCTTCGGCATCCAAACAGTCCACGAACTGGTTCTTTTTAGTTAAGAACCGATTCCAAAGTTTGTGAGCTGATTCGCTTGGCCGCTGAATTATGTGACTCAAGTCATCAGCATCCGGTGGTCGGACATAAGTGCCCTGAAAGTTGGCCCGAAAATCATCTTCCAATTCTTCCCAGGTTCCAATGGAGTTTTCTGGGAGGCTGTTTAGCCAGTTCCGTGCTAGTCCTTTCAGCTTTAGAGGAAGATATTTGACGGCGTGGATGTCATCTCCTCGAGCCATGTGAATGTGGAGAAGAAAATCTTCAATCCAAACCGCAGGATCCATTGTTCCATCGTACTATTTGATGTTTACGGGTTTAAACCCTTCCGGATATTGGTGTTCCAGGACCTCATCGGTGAAGCACAAAGGGTGTGCGGCCCCTCTATCTCGTGCAATATCGCGGCGGAGATCGGCTGACATCTGAGTTCAGTTCTGATTCTGAGTACAGTAATAGTCGTCACGCCGGGCTTCATAGCCGTTGTCTCATGCCGGGGCACGACCCCTTGATCCGTAGATCGATCTAGTCTGACTGGCTTTATTGGCTAGGTCACGTTGCAAGTCGTATGTGTATCCCGTAGCTGTTGTCTCCCTGCCTCTTTGGCGAGGAGGTGCGGGTTGGTGTTCTGCTTGATATGCCGCTTTGTCCTGTCCATGTGGTGGTCGGTCTGGTTGCCTTGCCTGATTGTATTTCAACGGTAATGCCTCAAGGGCTTCGTCGTCAAACTGTGGCAGCAACTTGCGCTTATGGTAGCATTTAATAGGTCGCTCGTGGCCGTATTCCTCAGCAGCCAGGACCTTAGTCCATGTTTCATTAAGCATATCTTGTTCGTCTTTGAGCTGTTGCTGCTTATTTTTCAGGCTCTGGGCTATAGCTATGAGTTCTCGCTTGAAGCGTTCTTGATCGAGGGGATCCTCTAGGACAATAAAATCTTGGTCACCGAGGCTAACTTCCTCTTCGATTTCTGGCATGTAGTTGTTGTCTTCCGAATCTTCGTGATCAGTGTGTCCGGGACTATATTCATCCTCTTCCCTTTTGTCATGTTTGGATGTGGTCTCGACGGGGTATTCGGGATCTTCGGCATCGTCTGGTGTCTCATTATCTCCGGTGCCGGTATTACTGTCCTTCGCCCTACGCGATTGTGAGCGGCGCCGCTGACGTCGGCACTTTGGTGGTTTATCGACGGGTTTGTCCTCATCGGGGCTCGGGTTATCTTCGTCGTTCTTTTTATCCAGAGTGTCCACCATGTACAGATCATAGGTTGAGGTGGCCGTCCAACGCCCCGTGACGTGTGGGACTTGGCTTGGTTCAGCGTCGGCATCGTCGTCCATACCGTCGATGTCTTCGGACACGTAGTCCAGCATGTCGGATAAATCCTTGATAGTGGCTATTTAGTTGGTGGTGGGTCGGGCGTAAAATTCCCCTCTCTCAGCCCCTAGCCCGAGCTGGGTATAGTTCGGAGGGAAAGCCCTCGTGATGGCAAGAGACTGCATTAAGTCCAATGCTTCATCTAGGAGCAAAGGTTGGATCGGAAACTGCGGATTTGTTGGGCCGAGTTCGGTGTAGGACACCTGATCGAGCCCGATGAGCGCAGACCTCAACAGTTCGGAGTGATTGCCAAGAGCCAAATCTAAGGTTGCATCTGGGTCTTCAGTCAGGAGTTCCATAAGGGGAAGAGGTACGGTGGAGCTCACGCTCCCATCTTCGGGCAGTAAGACCTGCCCCGGATCTAAGGCCGGGGTAAGTATTGGTGGCCCCTGAGCAGGATCTAACAGGGGATTCGAAGAGTCTTCTTGGCGGGTGCACAGAGCAGCAGCCGAGGCCGTGAACTCGTTGAAGACTAGATCTCCTCGGATTTCAGCAACATAGTTTAGGTTTCCAAACCTAATCTGGTGGCCGGGGGCATAACTGTGGACCTGCTCGAGGCAACTGATTGAGTTGGCACGAAGCACGAAGCCATCGAACACAAAGACCTGTCCGGGGAGATAAGTTTCCATGGACGCATCATCATTGTTGATGAAGAGGTGAGCCATCAATCCTTCTGTCGACGATATAGTGGAGCTCTCAATGAAAGCACCAATGTCGATGTCAAAACCGACAAATCTCGGGTAGGGAGGCCCAAGTTGTATGTCTGAGGACCGAAGGTAACTATGAACGATGGACACAGTGTTTACCCAGGTTCCAGCCCTCTTAATGGAGGTGAGCTCTTAATGAAAGCACCAATGTCGGTGTCAAAACTAGCAGATCTCGGGTAGGGGGGCCCAAGCTGTATGTCTGAGGACCGAAGGTAACTATGAACGAAGGACATAGTTCTTACCCAGGTTTGGGCCCTCTTAACAAAGGACATAGTGTTTACCCAACATCATTTTTGATGAAGAGGTGAGCCATCGATCCTTCTATCGATGATACAATGGAGCTCTCAATGAAAGCACCAATGTCGATGTCAAAACCGACAGATCTCGGGTAGGAGGCCCTAGCTGTATGTCTGAGGACCGAATGTAACTATGAATGAAGGACATAGTTTCACGCCAAATATGCAACCCTATCCTAAAGGAACTCGAAGGTCCCACCAAGGATAGAAGCGCATATTGGAGACACTTTTGCATGGTGGATATCATTACATCGTACCATTACATAATAGTTGGGGATACATGCAAAGGGCATACAAATGCCACATGAATACATCAAGCTTCATACATGAGAACAACATCCGACTACGGATGAAACACAAACAGAAACTCAAACGACATCCACACCCTGCTAACCCAGGCTGAACAAACAAGAAGCAGAAGAAGAACTCGAAAACAAGTAAACATCACTCTCATGTCATGATCATCACATTACCTGTACCTGCAACTGTTGTTGTAGTAATCTGTGAGCCACGAAGACTCGGCAATCCATTCCCATGGGTATCAAGACTAGAAAAGCTAAATGGGTAAGGAATGGATAAGTGGTGAGGTTGCAGCAACGGCTAAGCAATGTATGGTGGCTAACTTACGATTACAAGAATAAGATGAGAAGCTACACAAACGGTCGCAAACTAGTAATGATCAATAAGTGAACGTTAACTACTTATGTTCAAACATAACCCCACCATGTTCTCTTCTCGACCCACTCGAAAAGAGACCATCACGGTTACACACGCGGTTGGGTATTTTCATTTGAATCTGGTGTCAAGATCTCTACAACCGGATATTAAAAACTCCCATCTGCCACATAACCGTGGGCACGGCTTTCGAAAGATCAAACCCTGTAGGGGTGTCCCAACTTAGCCCATGATAAGCTCATGATCCGCAGAGACAATCCTCCATCGCGGGACATCTGATAAGACTCGGGATCCCAGTGCACAAGACAATTCAACAATGGTAAAACTAATCCAACAAAGCCTCCCGGCGTGTCGACACCCTAAATGTAGCCACGCGTATCTTGTCTCAGGCCACGACCGGATGGGTCAAGCTACGAGTAAAACCAGGTCCTCGGGTTTCCCCGTGGTGGCCCTACAAGTTGCCCATTTGGGACCAACACCATCAGCGCTGGCCCCTCCCTGCTATGTAGAAAATCCTCGGGTTCGTGACGCCCTATGACAATTAATTATTTAGTTCAAGTATTATTATGGCAAATGTTAAAACAAATGTTGGGCCTTGCTGGAAGAGTTTTATTCAAAGCAAACTGTCAAGAGGTCCCATACCCCCCATCGTGTTAGGGACGCAAAATCAAGGAACATAACACCAGTATGACGGAAACTAGGGAGGCAAGAGTGGAACAAAACACCAGGCATAAGGCCGAGCCTTCCACCCTTTACCAAGTATCTAGATGCATTAATTAAATAAGAGATATTGTGATATCCCATGATATCCATGTCCCAACATGGAACAACCTACAACTGCACCTGGAACTAGCAACGCTATAAGAAGGGCTGAGGAAAGAGGTTACATAGCCAAACAACGGTTTGCTAGGAAGGGTGAAAAATTTAGACGCTATCATGGCAATTTGGGACGCTTGATAAACAAGTGGTAGGTAGCGCGACATAGCAATAGTATCAAGACAAATAACATAGCAAAGATAGTAGTGAGATCCACGGTGACGGACATCTTGCCTGAAATCCTGCTAGGAAGAAGAACGAGTCCATAAAGAAGACAAAACGGGCGTAGACGAACCAAGCGCAGACGAACGAATCCTCACGATCGCAACGAAACAGAAACTATCGAGAAGTAGCACAACCAGAAAGAAGCAAACAACATAGTAAACAAACAAGCATAATCATGGCATGGCAAAGTGCAACAAATATTATGCATGATCATTTTGAAAAGGCATGGCATGGCAAAGTGCAACAATCAAATACTACAGATTAAGTGGAGCTCAATATGTAACAAGTTGCATATTGACGAAACACCACATTCAAAATATTTAGTTCACTTTCAGTTATGTACCCAACAAGTTTAAAAGTTCTTAACATGGCAAGAGGTGAAGCATAACAAAACTACACTATCTAAGCAATTTAAATGGGGCCCGAAACAACAAACAACAAATCCGGAAAATCCCCATATTCATATTTTGGATATGGTACGATTCTGCCTAAAATATATTTAATGTTGTTAAACAGGGAAATAAAGTGCACGAAGTTAATCTATGCATTTTTCTACCGCAAATACATATAAAGTTTATTAAATTCAGAGCTATGGTTATTTAGTTATGAAATAAACCATTTTAGCATGTTATTTATGTAAATTAATGCAAACAACAGGTTTAAGCATTTTTAACACGGATGAAAATTGGATATCATGAAACTAGATAAAATTCTAAGCATTTTACATATATAGTTGTCAGGACCCCGACTCAATGCCACATCGATCTAGCATGTAACACCTCATATCTCTTTGCGCCCGACGACGGTATTCTAACGGTGTCGCCTTACCTTTGCCCGGGACCGCTTATGCTTTTTGGCACACGTATATGATAGTGTCGCTAGCATCCATATGATAAGGAGCCCGGCTGACATGGCTAGTCGAAACCCAAAGTGGCACAAACTTACAGGACAGCATCCACGACTCCAAAGATCGAACGTGTCGGTCATCAATGAGTGGATCCAGCAAGAGCACTGGGCTAGCAGACTCGTGAACCGGGCAGAAGCGGCTAACAGACTCCGGATTCATCGCGTGACATTCAAGGGATAGACACAGAACGAGGAAGGACACATGCCGCCAGCCTAAGTGTTCCGAGCAGTAGCAAGCTACCATGGCTCAAAGGAAGCACTAGGAGACATTTCCGTAAGAGAGGCTACTAAGGATAAACAACTAGATAGTCAGATCCCACACATACCAAGCAATTCAATAACATACACACAATATGCTCGATATGTGCAAATACGACATGGCATCACAACATGACTCTACAACTCAAGTATTTTATTCAATAGGCTCCGAGGAGCGAGATATTACAAACATGTGTCTCATGACCCAACATTCAGAGCACACAAATCAAAGCACAAGCGGAAGCTTAACATGTCTGAGTACAGACATCTACAAATGAAAAAGGCTGAGAAGCCTGACTATGTACAAGATCTCGCCGAGGGCACAAGATCGTAGCTGAGGTAACAAGCTAAACGTCAAGTCCAAGCGAACTACTAGCGAGACCAAGTCTCTCTCAAAAACATAAAATAGGCAAACGTGAGTACAAATGTACCCAAAGAAGACTTACATCGTAACTAACTACATATGCATTATTATCAACAAAGGGGATGGTGGGGTTTAACAGCAGCAAGCCAGCTTTGACTCGGTGGCTATCCTAAACTACGACTGCAAGTAACTCTTTGAGATGGCGCACACGAGTCCACATATTCACCATATCAATACGTCACTATGGATCCACTCCCGTCTCCCTACGAGAACGCCATCCATAGCACTCACGCTTATCTTGCGCATTTTAGAGTATCCACTTTCACATGTCTATGAACTGTATAGGCAACCCAGAAGTCCTTTTCCACTGACACGGCTATTCGAACAGATGATGTTAACCCTGCAGGGGTGTACTTCTTCACACACGCTCTCGCCACTTACCACCATGTACACCTCGTGTATCTCGGTAACCATCTAGCGGAAGCCTCGCGAGGGAGTCGGCCACGACCTGACTAACCACACAAGTCTCTAGTCCAGGTTTATCGCCTATTCGGGTTCCATCCGCAAGGAGATCCGGCCGGGGTGTCGCTCACGGCCCCAAACGATGTGAGTAGGGTTCCCAAGCCCACCATCCGGGTGCCACTTGGTACACCGTACATCAGGTTTAGTCTGTCCCAAGCCCACCAAGACGGGTGCCACTTGGTAGACTACTAACACTACCTACAAACACCGTAAACTAGTTGCAACTCCCGGACAGAGATCAAGTTGATTAATAAGTCGAGAGAGCTTGGAGTGCCCGAGCCCAATGTGTGGTAGTAACTGTTCATGGATCACAAACACAGAACTCAGTTCCTAAGGACAGCTTCAATGAGACAACCCACCATGTACTCCTACATGGCCTCTCACCGCTACCTTTACCAAATCGTGTTCACACACTTAGCTCTCAATAGTAGGACATGTTCACACACCTCCAATTCATCCCTGATGAACCAGACCTGACACAACTCTAAGCAATAGCAGGCATGACAAGCAAGCATGAATGAGTAGGCACATCAGGGTTCAAACAACTCCTACTCATGCTAGTGGGTTTCATCTATTTACTGTGGCAATGACAGGTCATGCAGAGGATAAAGGGGTTCAACTACCGCAACAAGTAACAGTTGAATCGTTCTTGTCCTAATGCAGCAAAAGAGAGCAGAAGCGAGAGAGTGGGATTGTATCAGAATGAACAAGGGGGTTTTGCTTGCCTGGCACTTCTGAAGATAATATAGCTCTTCATCGGTGTCATTGATCATATCGTCGAAACCACGTCTATCGAGAGGGGACAAACACTAGCAAACAAGGAAGAACACAATCAATGCAATGCGCAATGTGATGCATGATCATGACATGGCAATATGCTGTGATTTGAGCTAATGCAACTAGGAGCAAGTTAAATGGAGTTGGTTTGAACCATAGGCTCAAATTCAAACTCCACATGTGATTATTTAAATGCCATTCATATGATTTGTCCTAAACAGCAGCTATAAGTTGTTCTAACATGCATGAAAATGGTACAGGTGGATAGATTGGATTTTTCTGATCATTTTTCATATATAATTTATCTCATTTGGAGTTACGGTTGAATTTCTATGATTTTTACAAGTTTTAAACATTTTCTGGAATTCCTTGAATTAACAAAAACACCAGAAAAGCTTTATGACATCAGCACTATGTCATGCTGACCTCAGCAGGTCAACACGGTCAGCCACGGTCAAACCTGACGCGTGGGTCCCGCATGTCAGTGTAACAAGGCAGGAGCAGAGGCTGACTAGTGGGGCCAGGTCAAAGCTGACCGGGCCGGTTAAACCTAACAGCCTGGGCCCACTGGAGTTAATCTAATCCTAGTCAAAAACTAATCCAGGTTAATTAAGGGCTATGGGGCTCGTCTGTAAGTGAGCTAGGGGGTTAGTTAGTGGCGGTATTAGCGGGTGGTTAGCCGCTAATGACGTGCCACGTCAGCTTCGCCCGAGTATGGCCGGCGGCGACCTCTAAACGCAGCAGAGGGACACTGGAGGGGCTCGGGTTTCGCCTACAGTGCACCGTTCGCTGCGCCCTTAGGCCCTACGGAGAGCTGGTGCGATGGCGCGTCGGATGGTGGTGGTCTCCAGGCCTGGGGTGGCCGGAGTCGACGGCGGCGAGCTCGGTTGCGGCCGCCGGAGTTTGGGTGGCCACGGGTTAGTTGCTGCGGCGTGCAAACGGGCGGGTCCTTGCACTAGGAATGCTTTACGGGATGCCACAAGTACGTTGGACTCGCCGGGGTGACCAAATGGTCACCGGAGTTACGTCAATGGCGAGCTCGGGCGGCGGCGTGCTACGGTCATCAAGGGGGCGACGTCTACGGCGAGAAAACGACGTGGGGAAGAGGGTGGGTTCGATGCAGAAGCTCACAATGGATCTAATGGAGCGGTCGGGTGCTCGGGGAAGGCTTTGTGCAGCCGGTGCGGCGGTGGCGATCTCATTTGCCGAGCATGGAGAAGACGGGTCGATGGCGAGGCGGTGGGGCGTCCGGCGATGCGTAGCTTGATGGAGAAGTAGCAGGCGATGAGGGGGAGCCGATGGGCTTGGTGGTTGGTCGAGGGACGGCCAGAGAGCGCGGTGGTAGTGAGCGGCGGCGATGGCCGTGCTCGGTGTGCGTGAGTGAGAGAGCCAGAGAAGAGGGAGAGTGAGCGAGGGGGTCAGCGGGATCGGGACGACACGGGAAAGTCGTCCACGCGTCTAGGGGATCGTCGGCAAGCAGGAGGTGGCCGGGAACGCACGCGCGTGCACCACCCTTCCCCTCTGCCTACTAGCAGGAGGAAGAAGACAGCTCTGCCCTCGGTGGGTTGGGCGCACATGCTGCAATGTAGGCCGCCCCGTAACTCTCTCTCTGTTTTCTAATTTAAATTGTTTCTGTTTTCTATTTATTTTGTTTTGTTTTGATTTAGTAAAATACTAAACCATTTTATAAAATCCTGGAAGTAATTAGGGGTGTTGTTTGAATTATTCCAGTGACCCATAACAATTTCCAACATTTTTGGAGCACCTAAAATATATATAGCATTTAAGTAGCTCCAATTCAAATATGTTTGAATTAATTCAAAGCCCAGATATGTCCTGCAAAAATGTGAACCATTTTTGGTAGATGCTTCCACCTTGATCCAGAAATGATGAATATTTTTAAAGGGCATTTTGAAATCATTGAAATTTTTTTGGTTGAACCTATTTGAATTCCTTTTGATGCTAGGGTTTGAACATCCCCATTTCAAATTTCCATGAAAGTTAAACATGATGCAAACATTAGGCAGCACTAGAAGCTAGGGATGTGACAACTCGCCCCCACTAAACAAGAATCTCGTCCCGAGATTCAAGCGTAGGGTAAGATGAAGGGGGACGCAAACTAACACAATCTTCACGATCCAGGTTGCACTTCATAAGAACGTTGAATCGATCACCATGTTTGTCTTGATGTGTTGCTCTGAGAATTCCAACCCACATGACAATGAGAGGAAAGGAAAAAACTCTAGAAGGGTCAATCTTCTTGGAGATCGAATCAACTCAGGATCAACTCTCGGAGGGAGACATGGAAACATCTCTGGAGCTGAGAGGCAACATGCATCGGGAAGGATGGAGGAAACAGTTTGACAAGGGTTTTCAACTAGCGAGGACAAATTGCCATGATCCAATAACGAGACATCTTAGAGGAGGTGACTCGTAGAATATATCCCCCTTAAGTGGCAAAAGAATTACATTTGATTCAGAGATCATTGAAACTCTTTATACCAGCCTAAGGCAAATCATAATTGATCATTTGAAAGAGTCCGAAAGAATGACATTCTCGGGGCAGAATGGATGATGTGGACTACCTTGTTGAAGACAATGCAACGTATGATCTTGCTTACCATCGGAGGTGGATGGAACCCATGGTAGAATGATGCAATGATGGTGCAAGTTGGGGACAAATGCAACCGTCGGGAAAGTTCCAACCATCATATTTGCCTGAGATTCAGATCTGGTTGGTGTCAGGAAATTCCAGACTCATCAAGTCTAGAAAGAAAAATGAAAGTTTGCAACACAAATCGACGAGATGACGTTGCGAGTTTCTCGGGGAATGAACTACGATAGCAAGCTCCAAAACATGAGCTGGTTCTGCTACATACATGTGAACACGTTGTCCAAGACAAGCATGACCACGTAGTAGTCTTATAATAAAACACTACCGAGTTCTAGTGGGGAACCATCATCAAGGATTTCGAAGTCTTTACGCGTGCTAGACTTATTTTCCTTGAACAAATCAATCAGTGGCTTAGTGTGCTACGGACTTCATATGGAACGAGGATGATCAGTCTAACAGACCACAGAATACTTTGCACGTGCATGACTGACTTGGGATGATTCCAGAGGAGGTAAAACATGCCTTCTCAAACTCATGGCGGCAACTTGCATCAAATGCACATGAATTAGAGGGACTCACTTCTTTCGTCCAAACATATGCTTCACGAACGGGTCATGAAGATAACACTTATAACAGTTTCCAATACTAGCTCGATGTTCAACAAAGATCATGCAGAAGATAACAATGTTGCTGATGGGCTCAATAGCAATTCATCCAGGCTTCCATATAGTTGGAGTTCCACAATTGTGTGAACACGGTGATAGCATTGGTTAGACCAAAGGATATAATGGTGTATGCTCGAGGAAACAACCACGAGTAAGACAACATTACAAACATCATTGGCTCTGATTTGATTTGAGAATAGCCCACACTCAAATCAAAGTTTTGATAAGATAATAGGTCCAACAACTGATCACAGGGACCAATCGATGAAGATATCATCTTTCTTCAACATACATACAGGATATCCCTTAACATTAACTAAGTCAGAGAAGCCTTCATCTTCCAGCTCTCCAAGTTGTTGTTTAGCTTAACCAACTAGCTCAGGGGTATCCAACACGGATTCTTGGAGAAAGGGTGGTTTACAGGAATAAACCAACTTGATCACGAACTCAACATAAGGGTTAGGGGACAACCTGGTAATACTTCCGAGAAGATATTCGGAACATCACGAACCACCGATATGTTACTAAGCTCGAGAACAATCTTGCTTTTCACAGCAAGACTATATGATCAAATAAGCAAGGGATTGAATAATCCTAACTCATTGATCGAATAGTGCACCAGAAATATGGACTAGGTAGCACGATCAATCTTAGAATGATGATTCCATAACCAACACGCTAAGAATGAGATTTTCGTCCATTACCCACGAAGCAACATGGTTGCTAGGGGTATTGATTTCACACATCATGATTCACTTGTCGGTGATCCGGTTAAAATAACACGAGGAACGAGAAATGAATAATGATAGTGAGAAGTATCACTGCTTCAAGAATTCATAAGAGGTGGTGCAATTCTCATGAAAATCCTGACATAACGGAGGTAATACTTCAAGGTAGAACAGACCAGAAGCTGGATTGGCATTTGATCTATGGAATACAACTTCTTTGACCCAATCCTAGATATGGATGAGGTACTAGAGTTTGTTTCTCCTAGTCATTCCGAAATAGAATGGCTTGACGGACCACAGGAGTAAAAGGCATCGATGAACACGAATGCACAACCACTCCTGACTATCAATTGATAGACGAGGGCCAGAAAACAACTAAAGAGGGGCAACCCCAGAAGAACATATGATTGGATGCATGGATTGGTATGTCGAACGAGTTCAAGATATTTCTTCCGGATATCCCATGAAGAAAAGGTAGAACTGGCAGAGTAACAGCATAGAATTGAGAACTCGTCAAGAGCACTCTGGTTGTGATCTTTTGGTTCAACGAGGAACTTCTGCCATAAACGGTTCATAGTATTTGGAAGAAGGAGATACCACGAACCTCGAGGACTAATGCAAAGGTTACTAATAACCTAAAGGAACGAGCAAACACTATCAACATGAGGTGAGTAGGGTGGATCTCGGGTTCAAAAACCCAGGAATAGAATACCTACTAACTAAATTGCATCACAAGATGCTTTCGAGAATAATGTCTAGAATCATCACACTGGGACACTAAACATGGCTAGATTACTATATGGTTCTATAAGACTTCTAGGGTCATGATAATAGCTCCAACATATACATCGAGGCCATAGAGTGCCTCAACTCAGCAGCTAGTATGGTTAACCTGGCCTAAAGAAACTTCGGAAATGGAAAGGGGGATCTACAAATGCATCAGACTATTTAGAAACCTGGGATGACTCGGGCAGCATGACGGTTGTAAATGCTCGAAAAGATTTGAGACATGCTAGAAAAAGGGTGGCATAACCACTCGATCATCATAATATCAAGGTTTTGAGATCAACTATGAACATACAGAAGATAGTAGGAGCTGAACTGAGGCTTAAATCCATCAATCCTATAAGTCTACGAATTAGTAACACGTGTTCCTGATAGATAGACTAGAAGCCTAGTTCTTAATCCCCGTAGTAAAGATAAGATGACTCGGATCAGAAGGCATAAGGGATAAGGAGTAAAAAGAACCTTACGTTCCCAACCACAATCACTTCCCTTATATAACTAAAGAATTTCTAGACTCAACTTCGACCAGTTTGTCTTGCTAATCCTACAGGCAGTCAAGCTCTGATATCAAAGCTGTCAAGACCCCGACTCAATGCCACATTGATCTAGCATGTAACACCTCATATCTCTTTGCGGCCTTACGCACGGTATTCCCACGGGTGTAGCCTTACCTTTGCCCGGGACAGTTTGCGCCTTTTGGCACACGTATATGAGAGTGTCGCTAGCATCCATATGATAAGGAGCCCGGGCTGACATGGCTAGTCGTAAACCCAAAGTGGCACAAACTTACAGGGACAGGCATCCATGACCCATCATCGAACGTGTCGGTCATCGCGAGTGGATCCAGTCAGTAGCACCGGGCTAGCAGGACTCGTGAACGGGCAAGAGCGGCTAACAGACTCCAAGATTCATCACGTGACATTTCCCGAAGGCGACGTACACAGAACGAAGAAGGACACATGCCGGCGAGCATAAGTGTTCCGAGCAAGAGTAAGCTACCATGGCTCAAGGAACCACTAGGAGACATTTCCGTAAGAGAGGCTACTAAGGATAAACAACTAGATAGTCGATCCCACACATACCAAGCATTTCAATAACATACACACAATATGCCCGATATGTGCAAATACAACATGGCATCACAACATGACTCTACAACTCAAGTATTTTATTCAATAGGCCCGAGGAGCGAGATATTACAAACATGGGTCTCATGACCCAACATTCAGCACACAAATCAAAGCACAAGCGAAGCTTAACATGTCCGAGTACGTATATCTACAAATGAAAAAGGCCGAGAAGCCCGACTATCTACAAGATCTCGCCGAGGGCACAAGATCGTAGGTGAGGTAACAAGCTAAACGTCAAGTCCAAGCGAACTACTAGTGAGACTGAAGTCTCTCTGCAAAAACATAAAATAGGAAAACGTGAGTACAAATGTACCCAGCAAGACTTACATCAGAACTAACTACATATGCATCATTATCAACGAAGGGGATGGCGGGGTTTAACAGCAGCAAGCCAGCTTTGACTCGGTGGCTATCCTAAACTGCGACTGCAAGTAACTCTTTGAGATGCCATGAGTCAACATATTCACCATATCAATACGCCACTATGGATCCGCTCCCGTCTCCCTATGAGAACGCCATCCATAACACTCACGCTTATCTTGCGCATTTTAGAGTATCCACTTTCACCTGTCTATGAACTGTATAGGCAACCCAGAAGTCCTTTTCCGCGGATAGGGCTATTCGAATAGATGATGTTAACCCTGCAGGGGTGTACTTCTTGACACACGCTCTCGCCACTTACCACCATGTACACCTCGTGTATCTCGGCAACCTTCAAGCGAAGCTCGGCGAGGAGTCGGCCACGACCGACTAACCACACAAGTCTCTAGTCCAGGTTTATCTCCTATTCGGGTTCCATCCGCAAGGAGATCCAGATGGGGTGTCGCTCACGGCCCCAAACGATGTGAGCAGGGTTCCCAAGCCCACCATCCGGGTGCCATATGGTACACTGTGCCACTGTGCCTAGTCTGTCCCAAGCCCACCTGTATCGGGTGCCACTTGGTAGACTAATAACACTACCTACAAACACCAGAAATTAGTTGCAACTCCTTGACAGAGATCAAGTTGATTAATAAGTCGAGAGAGCTTGAAGTGCCCGGAGCCCAATGTGTGGTCGTAACTGTTCATGGATCACAAACACAGAACTCAGTTCCTAAGGACGGCTTCAATGAGACAACCCACCATGTACTCCTACATGGCCTCTCACCGCTACCTTTACCAAATCGTGTTCACACACTTAGCTCTCAACAGTAGTACATGTTCACACACCTCGACCTGACACAACTCTAAGCAACAGCAGGCATGACAAGCAAGCATTAATGAGTAGGCACATCAGGGCTCAAACAACTCCTACTCATGCTAGTGGGTTTCATCTATTTACTGTGGCAATGACAGGTCATGTAGGGGATAAAGGGGTTCAACTACCACAGCAAGTAACAGTTGAATCGTTCTTGTCCTAATGCAGTAAAAAGAGCAGGAGCGAGAGAGTGGGATTGTATCGGAATGAACAAGGGGGTTTTGCTTGCCTGGCACTTCTGAAGATAATATAGCTCTTCATCGGTGTCATTGATCACATCGTCGAAACCACGTCTATCGAGAGGGGAAAAACACCGGCAAACAAGGAAGAACACAATCAATGCAATGCACAATATGATGCATGATCATGACATGGCAATATGCTGTGATTTGAGCTAATGCAACTAGCAGCAAGTTAAATGGAGTTGGTTTGAACCCTAGGTTCAAATTCAAACTCCACATGTGATTATTTAAATGCCATTCATATGATTTTTCCACAGCAGCTATAAGTTGTTCTAACATGCATGGAAATGGTACAGATGGATAGATTTTGCATATATAATTTATCTCATTTGGAGTTACGGTTGAATTTCTATGATTTTTACAAGTTTTGAACATTTTCTGGAATTTCCTGAATTAACAAAAACACCGAAAAGCTTTATGACGCCAAGATTACGCCATGTCGACCTCAAGAGGTCAACACGGTCAGCCACGGTCAAACCTGATGCGTGGGTCCCGCATGTCAGTGTAACAAGGCAGGAGCAGAGGCTGACCAATGGGGCCGGGTCAAAGCTGACTGGGCCGGTCAAACCTGACATCCTGGGCCCACTGGAGTTAATCTAATCCTTGTTAGAAACTAATCCAGGTTAATTAAGGGCTGTGGGGCCCGTCTGTAAGTGAGCTAGGGGGTTAGTTAGTGGCGGTATTAGCGGGTGGTTAGCCGCTAATGACGTACACGCCGGGCCACGAGTATGGCCGGGCGACCTCCTCTAAACGCCGTAGAGGGACACCGAGGGGCTCGGTTTTGCCTACAAGCAGCACCGCTCGCGCGCCTTAGGCCCTACGGAGAGCTGGTGCGATGGCGCGTCGGATGGTGGTGGTCTCCAGGCCTGGGGTGGCCGAAGTCAACTGTGGCGAGCTCGGTTGCGGCCGCCGGAGTTCGGGTGGCCACGGGTTAGTTGCTGCGGCGTGCAAACGGGCGGGTGCTTGCGCTAGGAATGCTTTACGGGATGCCACAAGTACATTGGGCTCGCCGGGGTGACCAAATGGTCACTGGAGCTACGTCGACGGCGAGCTCGGGCGGCGGCTTGCTACGGTCATCATGGGGGCGACGTCTACGGCGAGAAACCGATGTGGGGAAGAGGGGGGTTCGACGCAGAAGCTCACAACGGATCTAATGGAGCAGTCGCGAGCTCGGGGAAGGCTTGGTGCAGCCGGTGCGGCGGTGGCGATCTCATCTGCCGAGCGTGGAGAAGACGGGTCGATGGCGAGGCGGTGGGGCGTCCAGCTTCGCGTAGCTCGACGGAGAAGTAGCAGGCGATGAGGCGGAACGATGGGCTTGGTGGTTGGTTGAGGGACGGCCAGAGAGCGCGGTGGTAGTGAGCGGCGGCGATGACCGTGCTCGGTGTGCGTGAGTGAGAGAGCCAGAGAAGAGGGAGAGTGAGCGAGGGGGTCAGCGGGATCGGGACGACACAGGAAAGTCGTCCACGCGTCCAGGGGTTCAGAGGCAAGGTGAGGTGGCGGGAACGCACGCTGCTGCCCACGCTTCCCCGCCATCGGCAGGAGGAAGAAGACGGCTCTGCCCTCGGTGGGCTGAGCCGCTACAGTGCCAAAACAGGTATGCCGGCCCAGGTAACTCTCTCTGTTTTAAAATTTAAATTGTTTCTGTTTTCTATTTATTCTGTTTTGTTTTGATTTTTGTAAAATACTAAACCATTTTATAAAATCCTGGAAATAATTAGGGGTGCTGTCTGAGTTATTCCAGTGACCCATAACAATTTCCGACATTTCTAGAGCACCTAAAATATATATAGCATTTAAATAGCTCCAATTCAAATATGTTTGAATTAATTCAAAGCCCAAATATGTCCTGCAAAAATCTGAACCATTTTTGGTAGATGCTTCCACCTTGATCCAGAAATGATGAACATTTTTAAAGGGCATTTTGAAATCATTGAAATTTTTTTTGGTTGAACCTATTTGAATTCCTTTTGATTCTAGGGTTTGAACATCCCCATTTGAAATTTCCATGAAAGTTGAACATGATGCAAACACTAGGCAGCACTAGAAGCTAGGGATGTGACAATAGTTTGATTAATTTGGATGCATGCATATTTAGTTATTAAGAATACAAAACAAGGGCATCTTTTGAATTTATGCAAAAGAAAAGAAAACAAAATGGGAACACGGGCTGAGCCAGCCACTGTCAATGACGAGGGGGCCCGGCGTGATGAGGTGGCAGGAGTGTGGGTGTGGACGAGGGTGTGTGTGGGTAGAGAGGATGACGAGTGGGGTCTATTGTCATAGAGACCACAATGGCAAAATTGGGCATTTTCACCACTGGCCAGATGGAGATTCGAACCCGGGTCTGCGGGGTAAGCGGGAGAGGATTGAGCCACAAGGCTAGGCTAATATAGTTTAGCAAGCGGGGAAGACGAGCTAATTTTAAGCAGTCCAAGGCCCTAGCTTGGCTTCTTCTACGGAGATAAAGGAGATGGCGTCGTCGCCGGCGATCAATGGCGGCACTGCAGGGCTCCGTAGGCAGCGCCGGGCGTGTGGGAACAACATGTGAGCGAGTGGGCAAGCGGTTGCTGCTTGTCGGTGTCGTGTGCCTGCGTGCGCTCGGGTATGAGCAGGAGCTCGACTTGGGCGCATCGAGGCATGAGGCTGGGGGTGCTGGGCGAAGCGACGACGCGGCGGGCAGCACGGACGTGGGGCACGAGCTGTGTTGTGGGCGGGCACATGAATGGATAGGTTGTGCATAAGGCTCGGGTTCGCGGGAAGACTCGAGGACGAGATCAAGGTCACCTCGGTCATGGCGGCGACAAGACAAAGTAGGGCCACAGGCTCGCAGTAGAGCGCGGCCATGCGCGGGTGTAGATGCGTGTGCTTGGAGGTGTGTAGAGAAGGTGTAGCAAAGCAACGAAGCCAGCGGCATGTGTGGGAGCACGAGCTTGCGGCCATGGCGGCGAAGCATGGCGAGGCAGTGCGGCTGCGGTAGGTGACAGGTGACGTGGGCATGCTGTGCGGGAGGTGGTGCGCATGTGTGGCAGCAAGGTGCTATGCGCGGCTGGAGGCGGACAGAGAGCTAGGCTATCTGTTTCATCCGCATGGCGAGAGTGCGGCGACTGGTCTTCGGACACAAGTAGAACACTAAAACGACAAGGAAACATACAAGGTTATGAGGCTTGGAGGAGCGGCTGCTCACCACAGGGGTGCTGGCGAAGATAAATCGGACGGAGAGTCGACGGAGGCGATGAGGGAGCTCGCTAAACTTGACGTTTGTCTGCTCCGTGAAGAAGACGAAGAAGAGGACGTCGAGGAAGAAGTTGGACTTGGCGATCCGGGGCTCGGAGAGGTGCGGGAAGGTGTTGCCGAAGTCGTGGGAATTGTCGCGGAGGAAGAAGATCGGGAACGTCGGCTGCTATCCAGGCTCGAGCATCAACTCGGCCAGGACACGGTCATGGCAACGGCGATGGCAGGGAGGCGCGTGGGGGAGGCTCCCACCCAACTAATCCCGGGATCAGTCGAGGAGGGTGATGGGGTGTTGGAAGACATGTTGGAGAGGATCCTGACATAGGCAGGACACGAGGACGACGACGGGTGTCAGTGTCAAAACCGGCGGATCTCGGGTAGGTGGCCCAAATCTGTGCGTCTTAGGCTGATGGTAACAGGAAGCAAGGGACACAATGTTTACCCAGGTTCGGGCCCTCTCGATGGAGGTAAAACCCTACTTCCTGCTTGATTGATATTGATGATATGAGTAGTACAAGAGTACATCTATCACGAGATCGTAGAGGCTAAACCCTAGAAGCTAGACTATGATGATTATCGTTCTGATCGTGATCGGTCTTCTAGGGACCAACCTCTCCGGTTTATATAGACACCGGAGAGGGCTTGGGTTTACACGGAGTCAGTTACAAGGAAGGAAATATAATATCCGGATCTCCAAGCTTGTCCTCCACGCAAAGGAGAGTCCCATCCGGACACGGGACGGAGTCTTGAGTCTTGTATCTTCACGCTCCAATAGTCTGGACTATGTATATAGTCCGGCTGTCCGGATACCTCCTAATCCAGGACTCCCTCAGTAGCCCCTGAACCAGGCTTCAATGACGATGAGTCCGGCGCGTAGTCTTGTCTTCGGCATTGCAAGGCGGGTTCCATCTCCGAATACTCCAAAGTTATTATCGAGCACTTGAACCATGTACGGATCTACAAAATGATCTTCATATACCGCCGTAGAGAGAATGATATTCCAAAGACGTAATCTGCTGACAACCTTTTTTGGCAGCATGACATGTCATTACGGTCAGGTCATTATTCGAACCGTTTTCCCACAACCAGCCAGAGCGCATATTGCGAGGTGATTCCCTTGACACGTCTTGTCAAAACAGAGATCGTGTCCCCCTATCACGGGATTCTCATCAATACGGGTATGGGTAACCCAACCGCGCCATCAATTGTGGCGCTTGGGAAGCAAGGGATTCTCAACGGGCAAGTGGGGAGGCGCACCGCTTTCGCCGCCTCTATAAAGGGATAAGGGTTCCCTATTTTTACCCACGCCTTCTTCCTCCCTTGCTCACCCTTGACTCCTCGAGCTCCAGCGGCCTAGCCCAAGTCTTCTCCGCACAGCTAAACATGTCCGGAGCAGGAGGCAAGTGGGTGGCCTCCACCGTGAAGGAGAAGCATATCGCGAATCTTCGGGCGGCCGGATACTTGGCCGCAGACATCGCGCACCGGCTACCGGATGCCAGGCAGATCATTCCAACTCCGGAACCTCACGAGAGGGTCATGTTTGTCGCCCACTTCGTCCGTGAGCTGGGATTTCCACTTCATCCCTTCGTCCGCGGGCTCATGTTCTACTATGGGCTAGATTTCCATGATCTAGCCCCAAAGTTCGTCCTCAACATCTTGGCGTTTATCGTCGTGTGCGAGGCCTTCCTCCGTATCAAGCCCCACTTTGGCTTGTGGCTACAAATCTTCTGTGTGAAGCCGAAGATCGTGATCGGCCAGAAAGCGGAGTGTGGAGGGGCCATGGTGGGCAAGATGCCTAACGTCACCTGGCTTAGCGGCTCCTTCACGGAGACCGTGAAAGGATCGCAGTCAGGGTGGTTCTACATCACCGAGCCGCGCGATGCCAACTGGGCGATGGCCCCCGAATTCAGATCCGGGACCCCCACGCGGCTCACCTCCTGGGAAAGGAAGGACCTGGCCAAGGGCGAACCTGCAGAGCTGACCGGACTCCAGAATTGTATCAAAAATATGAAGGACAAGGACATCAAGCTTGTCAATGTGGTCGAGGTCATGCTTTTTTGCCGGATTCTTCCGTGCCAAAGACGGGTGTTCAATCTATGGGAGTTCGTCCGAGCCGAACACCAGACGCTTCGAAAGCTCTACGGCATGACACACAAAGACACATGGAAGGCGCTGTTCAAGGCCTCTGAAGTACCTCCTCCCACATCTGAGGACTGTGGACTTCATGCCGCACGGCCTCCTCATCCGGTGAGTTTTCTGACTACCACTGGATTCGGTTCTTCCCAGTATATTCATGGGGGAGTTTTAAGTAATTGTGTATATTTGATCAGGATTATGTGGAGAAAGCGGAGCGGATTGACTGTCCGGCTCCGCTGCCAGAAGGTCCAGCCGACGCTCTCCTGACTGAGATGCTAGTCCCGACGCACTACAAGGCGCCAAAAAAGAAGGCCCCGGGGGCTAGGAAGGGTCTCCGGCGTAAGGTCGTACCGAACGCCTCGTCCGAAGTCGACAAGACACTCTCCTCCCCCGAAGGGGAGGAAGAAGAGGAAGGGGCTGCCCCATCTGCAGAGGATGGGGGGCCTAAGAAGGCGGACCAGGGGGCCCCCGGTGCAAGGCTGTCATACCCTCGTCGTCCTACGATGACGAGGCAGATTCCTCCCACGGAGGCAGAGGGAAACAAGAAGAAACTCTGCCTCCCCGCACCGGGGAGGAGAAAAAGAGGAAAGCCGCCCGGGAGGGGGAGGCTAGGACGTCCAAGAATGGAAAGGTGTCCCTTCCGGACTACTGCACCACGACCATCTACAACGAGGAGGGGTGGCTGCCTAGGGGGAAGCCCCTAGTAAGATCGTAAGTATCCGCACTCTATTGTACCTTAGTGCGGCCTTGTTTCATAGCAGTCCGGTCAGGGTCCATGCCGAGGCATCGTCTTTGGATGGGTCCTTAAGTGAATCGGCGATGAACTCGCTTCCGACGGCCACTACTCCTCAGCCTGCGGATGACACGGAGGTGTTGTCCCAAAGTCTCCCAGAACGGGGGGAGGTGACTCTAGAGACGCCCCAAGGCGGAATTCCAGATGTCGGACACGCGGGGTTCAAGATCCCCGTGGATCATGTCGATGAGAGCCGCAGTAAGCCGGGCTCTCAGCCGAATACTGTCCCGGAACCTCCAATGGTTCCGGACTCAGGCGGGCAGCCCCTCGTTAGGGAGGGCGAGCCGTCCGTGCCGAGGACTTCCGTTACGCCCGAGGCGTCGGATAGTCTGCTGGAAGCGCTTCGCGGCGCTTCCATGGATGAAGAGCACCGTACTCTTATGAGTGCGGTGATTCAGAAGGTTCTGTCCGCCAAGAGCGGACTAACCGAAGCTTGCACCAGCCTCCTGACAGGCTTTGAGGTAAGTAGTAAAAATGTGTGAAATTACCACCCGATAGGTAGTAACCCCTGATACTCTGTTTGGTGTTCGGAAAGAAAAGCCAAATGGAGGGTCAATTATAATCCGTAGGAGTCTAACAATAAGTGTGGATGTGAATAAGAAGGCTGTGTTGCTTGCCGCTGCTGTCCGCACAGCCGAGGTCGCCGCACTAAAGCGGGACCTGGAGCAGGCGCAGGGAGAGCTCGACCTCACGAAGAGGCAGCTCGAAGAGAACAAAGGTTAGTGGTACCCCATTCGCATATAATGAAGGATAGACAAAATTGGTTATCCTAACGACAAAGCGTCGTGACTTTTTGTAACAGGGGCCACCATCGAAGTGGCGTCTTTGAAGAAAGCGTTGTCCGAGGCCGAGGACAAGGCGGCTCTGGAGTGCAAGGTGCGCGAGAAGCAAGATGCTAGAGTGGGCGAGGTACAACAAGAGCTCCAGGAGCTCGGCAAAAAGTTCGAGTCTGTCACACCCAATATGCGATATTATCCTAAAGAGACTCGAAGGTCCCACCAAGGATAGAACCGCATATTGAAACGCTTTTGCAAGGTGGATATCATTACATCAACATTACATAATAGATGGGGATACATACCAGAGGCATACAATGCCACATGAATACAACAACACATCATACAAAAGATCAACATCCGACTACGGATGAAACACAAACAGAAAATCAAACGACATCCACCCTGCTAGGCCAGGCTGCCAACCTGGAACCTATCCCCTGATCGAAGAAGAAGCAGAAGAAGAACTCCAAAACAAGTTAACATCGCGCTCGCGTCAAGATCATCGCATAACCTATACTCGCGACTGTTGTTGTATTAATCTGTGAGCCACAAGGACTCATCAATCCCATTACCATGGGTATCAAGACAAGCAAAGCTTAATGGGAAAGGAAGGGGTAAAGTGGTGAGGTTGCAGCAGTGGCTAAGCAAGTATGGTGGATAACATACGCAAATAAGAGCGATAAGAGAAGCAAACAGAATGGTCGTGAAGCTAGCAATGGTCAAGAAGTGATCCTAAACTCCTACTTACGTCAAACATAAACCAAAACCGTGTTCACTTCCCGGACTCCGCCGAGAAGAGACCATCACGGCTACACACACGGTTGATGCGTTTTAAATCGAATCTGGTGTCAAGTTATCTACAACTGGATATTAACAAATTCCCATCTGGCACATAACCGCGGGCACGGCTCTTGAAAGTTTATATCCTGCAGGGGTGTCCCAACTTAGCCCATCACAAGCTCTCACGGTAACGAAGGATATTTCTTCTCCCAGGAAGACCCGTTCAGTCTCGGAATCCCGGTTTACAAGACATTTCGACAATGGTAAAACATGACCAGCAAAGCCGCCCGAATGTGCCGACAAATCCTGATAGGAGCTGCACATATCTCGTTCTCAGGGCACACCAGCTTGTCCAAACTTCCGGTAGGCCAGCCGAGAGTTGCCCCTAGTGACCACCGGCGGCTGACAGGTTGGACCAACACTCACGACGAGCACTGGCCCGGGGGGGGGGGGAATAAAGATGACCATCGGGCTCCGGAAACCCAAGGGAAAAAGGGCTAGGTGAGGCAAATGGTAAAACCAAGGTTGGGCCTTGCTGGAGGAGTTTTATTCAAAGCAAACTGTCAACGTGGTTCCATAAATCACCCAACCACGTAAGGAACACAAAATCAAGGAACATAACACCGGTATGACGGAAACTAGGGCGGCAAGAGTGGAACAAAACACCAGGCATAAGGCCGAGTCTTCCACCCTTTACCAAGTATATAGATGCATTAATTAAATAAGAGATATTGTGATATCCCAACATAATCATGTCCATCATGGAGCAATCTTCAACTTCACCTGCAACTAACAACGCTATAAGAGGGGCTGAGCAAAAGCGGTAATATAGCCAAGCAACGGTTTGCTAGGAAGGATGAAAGGGTTAGAGGCTGACATGGCAATTTGGGAGGCTTGAAGAACAAGTGATAGGTAGCGCAGCATAGCGATAGAACGAAGCAACTAGCATAGCAATGATAGTAGTGAGATCCAGGGTGACGGTCATCTTGCCTGAAATCCCGCAAGGAAGAAGAACGAGTCCATGAAGAAGACGAAGCCACGAAGACGAACCAAGCGTAGACGAACGAATCCTCACGATCGCAACAAAACAGGAACTATCGAGAAGAAGCACACAACATGGTAAACACACCGCACATATACATGACATGATGCACAACCAAGTATGATGCATGAGAATGCTAGATGAGGCTACTCATGGCAATAGATGATGCATACAAGAGCAACACATCAAAGCAAGTTTAAATGAGGCCGGAAACAACATATAACAATTCCGGTAAGTCGTCATATGCAAATTTAGAAAATTGGTCCAGAACTGAATAAACCTTATGTTCAAGTTGTTAAACAACAAGTTAAGATGCACCAAGATGATCTACACGAGATTCTGGTGAAGTTACATATAAAGTTCATTTAATTCGGAGCTACGGCCTAGAAGATATGAGCAAAACAAGTTAAACATGGCATTGATGCAAAATACATTCAAACCTCAAAAAACACTCTCAAAACAAGGATGAAACATGATAATATGAAACTTCATGCAAAATCAAGCAAGTTTCATATAGAGCACACTCAAAACGGAGCAACGGTTCAACACATACACCCTATACAAGTTTAAAGGACAAGCTGTCCAAAACAACAATTAGGCATCTAGCAAGCATCAAAACAATAGGCTACAACATCTCAACGTGAATACAAAAGGCATGGGACTGAAGTAAAGGTAAAGCATGACAAAACATGAACACTAAGCTACTTCCAAAAAAAACTAGAACATGCTCAAAAGGACATGGCAAGATTGCAAAAAATAATAGTTTACAGACTTACCAGAAAATAACATCAGGTTGCAATGTTTAGAGCTATCAAACAACATGTTACAGGAACTTAACACGGCAAAACAATCCGTGGTGTGCTAGTAATTAAGACAAAGAACAAAACTCCCTTACTGAACTTATTCCAAAAATCAACAAAAAACATGGTAGCATCCATGAAAACATTGTAAGTGATATGACAGATTCAGACATCGCAGGAACAACGATAAGTAGGCATGTTGGTGAGCTTGTACAACTCACCATAGAGCAATACATGGCATTACAAGGTGACCAACAGTAAGAATACATGTTTATGAAGCAAATCATGGCAAGACAAAGTTCATAGGGTGCATGGATCACTAGAAAAACACATGGCAAAATTGAACTTAATGTTAACAGGCTGACAAGAACATTATGTAGCAAGTTTGGTGCAAGATTACAACAAGCTACTGTAGGCTATAAATTCAACCAGGGGCATGGATGGATAGAGCATGACATGTGTAACAAAACATCCTTAGTGAACATCTCCAGATTATGCAAATAATGACTTGTAGCAGAAGGTTTACATAACATCATAATATAGCAGATTCAGACTAGCAAAACAGCAACAGCAAGTACCCTACTTCATGAGCTCGATGCACTCACTAAAAGACTCACAAAAATACATGGATTGCACCACGGTAAATATGGCATGATGTTGCTCAAAACTCATGTAGACATCAAGCTCATAGGATGCACACACAAAATGCAATGAAAAAGAGAAATCACTAAGTTTTGATAACAGACAGCAGTTAACATCATATAGCACTCTTGCAACGATGATAAGGGCATCAATATGCCCTCAAACAAGTATGGAACAATGGAACAAAACGAAGAGCATCGCATAGTGAACATTTTGATATATCATGCACGCAAAATGGAGTAGTATGCTAGGAGATATGAGAAATCAAACAAGCACACATAATGTTAAAATCCTGCGATTTGGCCAAAATTATTCCCTCGTGGAAAGCTGCACGGGACGGTTCGGGGATGAGCAGATCCGGGACGGGGCGGCGTTTGGATGGCGGCCTGGTGGATCTCATCCCGATCGGGGGGACCTCGCCGGAGAAGAAGAAGATGGTCGGAGCGACGAGGCCGGGAAGCGCCGGAGTAGCAGGGAGGAAGGGGCGGCGACAGGGACGGAGCTCCGGCGGGCGGCGACGCCGACGACGGCAAGCAGGCGGCACCCGCGACGAGGCGGCGGAGGCGGCGGCGGGCTCGGGCGCTGGTGGACGCTGTGGCGTATCGCGCGTGGTGCGTGTCGGCGACAGGAGGAGCACGCGCGCGGCGGCGGAGACGCTCGGTGGGCGGCGGCGCTGGGCTCCGCGAGGCGCGGAGCCCGCGAGAGGCAGAGGCGCGCGAACCGGGCGGGGCCGGACTGGCCTCCTGGACCCGTCAAGGGCGCAGACGAGAGAGAAGGCCGGCGGTGGTGATGTGGCGGCGGCGGATTGGCTGGAGGCGACAGCGAAGCTGTGGTGGTGGATGCTGATTGGGCGGAACGAGGTGGCCGGTGGACGCGTCCGATGCGGACGGACATGTCCGGAGGCGCGGGGAGGAAGACGCTAGGGTTCATCCGCGAATTTGGACGGGGAGAGCTAGTTTATAGGTAGAGAGAGCTAGGAGAGTCCAAATGGGGAGCGGTTTTCGCCCACACGATCACGATCGAACGAACGAGAGCATGGAGGGGGTTTGGATGGGCTCATAGGCTTTGGTGAAGAGGGGCTGGGCTGCAAACGAAAAAGGGGTTTCGGGCTATGTGGTTAACCGTTGGGGCATCAAACGACCTCGAAATGGAATGAAATTTGATGGGCAGTCTACCGATGCTATACAAAGGCCACACGACAAATAACGACCCATTCCGAGAACGTTTTTCTCCCGCTCACGAAACAAGGTCTGAGAGGGGGCGACGGGGCACGGGCGAGACGTCTGGACTCCGAACGGAAAATGGAGAGAACCGGGGAACCCGAACGGATGCAAGTTTTGAAAAACATGCAGATGAAATGCAGATGATGACATGGCAAAATGCAACACACAAGAAAGACATGGCAACTACGGCAAATAACTGCAAGACATCTGGCGCATCGAAACCGGGTGTTACAACACTCCTCCACTAACAAGAGATCTCATCCCGCGATCTTAGGACCGCGACGGAAGGGAAAAGGGATGAGGTGAAACAAGAACTCAAGAGAAGAAGCAAAGAATCGAGAGCACTCGAGAAGAAGAGAGGAACGACGAGACTGACGAGAATTGGAAGCTCACGGAATCAGATAGACTATGAAACCACTCCGGTTAGAACGACATAAGAAACGAATAAGACTAAAAAGATTTAGGCAGAACTCTGGCTGAACATGGAAAGAATAGAACATGAACTTCACAAGATGGGATGGCACTTGATGAGATGAACAACGCAATGCCTTCGGACGAATTGAAAGAATGGAATGAAAATAACGGATGGAAGAACAAGAACTTTCACGATGAATGAATTTGATAGCGTCCTTAGAGGAAGGGGTGAACGAAGTTGTTGAGAAAATCAACAACAAAATAATAAGCTTGATGTGGGCTTATGAATAACATCTCAAAATTTCGAGGTGATAACCGGCCACAAACGGAAATGATTGGATAGCTGAGAAGAACGAAGAAAAGCAAAACTCCACTTCAAAAGAATAAGGAGAATTAATTGCACTTCGAGACGCAGGAGGAAAAGGTACTTGAACTCCTCCAACAAAATCTTGATTAACCCTTGAAAGAATGATTTAAATCGTAAAGAGCCACCATGAAGAACTCTAGTAAACAAAAGGACAATGAGATAGCATTGAAGGATGAAAAGAATAAGATTAAAGCCTTGCAGTGATTTAGATGGACGTTCCGACGAAATGGCCAAGGAAATTGAACTCCAGAAAAGAAAAGTTGAAAACACTTGGAATTTGAGTTTATTCATCAAGAACAAACTCCGAAGAAAAAGGATTACTCACTTGGATGAAATAAGAATATGATTTATTGTATGCTTATCCTTCATCAAATTAAATTGATGACAAGTAATGGATTTTGCATATTACTTATTCTTGTTGAAAAAGAATTAAGGGGAATGTGGCAAAAAACTTGAGAAAGTCTTCATGAACCACCGGTAGGATTGGAAAAAATGAATGGATTAATATGATTATCAAGCAAAAAGAATCTTGAACGAACCACCGTAAGAATTCAGAAATGACTGATGAAAGAGAATGAATCACCGGGAAGAATTAGAAGAACAAATATGCTAGATGGGATTTAGATTCAAAAGAACAAAGAGATCATGAGCTGATTACAGAACACTTGAATGAAGCACCGGGATTATTGGATAACGGTAGCTGAAATGTGAGGACAAGAATTCTTCTGGAATGATGGCCTCCGATGAAAAAAGAAATGGAAAAACAACTCCTAACATACTCTGGATGGGCAAGAAAAGAATATCTGACAAATAGAATAATTCGAGAGGATAACATGAAGCTAGAACCACGAATATTCGAGAGAACGGACAGGGTTTTGAGGGAACTCTTTTTCGGTCTTCAAATGACGACAGGAAACACCACCAAAATTACTGAGATGCTCCGGGAGGATGACAAGCGAAGAGGTTGTGCCAACAATGAAAGAATTCGAAAACGATCTTGGAGAAGGCATGTGACTGATGGGATCCATTCTTACGTCACACTTGAAAAGAATTTGAGAATAACCTCGGGAGAATAAGAAGAGTCGGGTAAGATCCTGGGAAAAGACCTGTGGGTTAGGGCCCACTAAAAAAACACCATTGGAAAGGGTTGTTGAAAAGGTAGATGATGCACCGGAACAATTAAAATATTTGAATGAAGTGACAACCTCGAATTAAGTGGAACACAGACGAATCTCCTGAGATGTCTTGAGCACGCTGGAAGGATAGACTGGCGAGAGGCGAACGAACAAGGAGAACACTTGATCCAAGGAAAAGAATGTGATCAACCTGAAAAACTTGAATGGAGTCCACCGGAGAAGAAAAATAGATGATGAATGTCAAACGAGACGAGAATTCACCGGTTGAGATAATTTACGAAAGACTGAAGAGGTTCCGCACGAATGAAATTGATGCTCGAAAGAGACTCAGGCTCCGGGAAGAAGACGGTGGGAGGGCTGGAAAACAAAGGCAACATGGAAGGGGGAACCGACGAATATCTTGAGGAGAAAACACCGATTGAAATCATTGAGGAAAGAAAGAAAAGACTTCGCACGAGTAGGATGCATACTCGATTACGGACTCTGGCTCCCAGAACGAAAAGGGGTGGGCGGGTCGGAAAAGAAGACAACTGAGGGCAGAGAAACAACTTCGTTGAGAGTGAACTGAGGATTGAACTTGCCAAAACAAAGTGGGTCGAATCACCTTGATGAGAAATGCACCGGATGAAAAGAGCTAAGAATCAACTATCAGAAAACCCATTGCGTGATCCTAAAGAAAAATTTGAAGGGGAAGAGAAGTAATTCAAAACACCTACGTCAAGATTCCTCACCAGAGCGACGAAGGGGCTGAGGAGTAAAAAGAATTCGTACTCTCCGATATAGCTAGACTCTAAAAACAGTTTTCTTCTAGACTCAACAACGACCAAACTACACGATCAATCAAGGGGGCTCCTATGGTCGGTTGAGGCTCTGATACCAACTTGTCACGCCCAATATGCGATACTATCCTAAAGAGACTCGAAGGTCCCACCAATGATAGAACCGCATATTGAAATGCTTTTGCAAGGTGGATATCATTACATCAACATTACATAATAGATGGGGATACATACCAGAGGCATACAATGCCACATGAGTACAACAACACATCATACAAAAGATCAACATCCGACTACGGATGAAACACAAACAGAAACTCAAACAACATCCACCCTGTTAGCCCAGGCTGCCGACCTGGAACCTATCCCCTGATCGAAGAAGAAGCAGAAGAAGAAATCCAAAACAAGTTAACATCACTCTCGCGTCAAGATCATCGCATAACCTACACCTGCAACTGTTGTTGTAGTAATCTGTGAGCCACGAGGACTCAGCAATCCCATTACCATGGATATCAAGACTAGCAAAGCTTAATGGGAAAGGAAGGGGTAAAGTGGTGAGGTTGCAGCAGCGGCTAAGCAAGTATGGTGGCTAACATACGCAAATAAGGGCGAGAAGAGAAGGAAACGGAACGGTCGTGAAGCTAGCAATGATCAAGAAGTGATCCTGGACTCCTACTTACGTCAAACATAACCCAAATCCGTGTTCACTTCTCGGACTCCGCCGAGAAGAGACCATCATGGCTACACACGTAGTTGATGCGTTTTAAATTGAATCTGGTGTCAAGTTATCTACAACCGGATATTAACAAATTCCCATCTGCCACATAACTACGGGCATGGCTCTCAAAAGTTTATACCGTGCAGGGGTGTCCCAACTTAGCCCATCACAAGCTCTCATGGTCAACGAAGAATATTCCTTCTCCCAGGAAGACCCGATCAGTCTCAGAATCCTGGTAAAACAAGACCAGCAAAGCGGCCCAAATGTGCTGACAAGTCCTGATAGGAGCTGCACATATCTCGTTCTCAGGGCACACCGGATTGTCCAAACTTCCGGTAGGCCAGCCCAGAGTTGCCCTTGGTGACCACCGTCGGCTGACAGGTTGGACCAACACTCACTACGAGCACTGCCCCGGGGGGGGGGGGCGGTAAATAAAGATGACCCTCGGCCTCTAGAAACCCAAGGGAAAAAGGGCTAGGTGAGGAAAATGGTAAAACCAAGGTTGGGTCTTGCTGGAGGAGTTTTATTCAAAGCGAACTGTCAAGGGGGTCCCATAAATCACCCAACCGCGTAAGGAACGCAAAATCAAGGAACATAACACCGGTATGACGGAAACTAGGGCGGCAAGAGTGGAACAAAACACCAGGCATAAGGCCGAGTCTTCCACCCTTTACCAAGTATATAGATGCATTAATTAAATAAGAGATATTGTGATATCCCAACATAATCTTGTGCATCATTGAGCAATCTTCAACTTCACCTACAACTAACAACGCTATAAGAGGGGCTGAGTAAAAGCTGTAACATAGCCAAGCAATGGTTTGCTAGGAAGGATGAAAAGGTTAGAGGCTGACATGGCAATTTGGGAGGCTTGAAGAACAAGTGATAGGTAGCGCATCATAGCGATAGAACGAAGCAACTAGCATAGCAATGATAGTAGTGAGATCCAGGGTGACGGTCATCTTGCCTGAAATCCCGCAAGGAATAAGAACGAGTCCATGAAAAAGATGAAGCCACGAAGACAACTAAGCGTAGACAAACGAATCCTCACGATCGCAACGAAACAGGAACTATCGAGAAGAAGCACACAACATGGTAAACACACCACACATATACATGACATGATGCACAACCAAGCATGATGCATGACAAAGCTATATAAGGCTACTCATGGCAATAGGTGATGCATACAGGAGCAACACATCAAAGCAAGTTTAAATGAGGTCGGAAACAACATATAACAATTTCGGTAAGTCCTCATATGCAAATTTAGAAAATTGGTCCAGAACTGAATAAACCTTATGTTCAAGTTGTTAAACAGCAAGTTAAGATGCACCAAGATGATCTACATGAGATTCTAGTCAAGTTACATATAAAGTTCATTTAATTC
The DNA here is from genome assembly GCA_021437245.1 of Aegilops speltoides. Classification (NCBI taxonomy): domain Eukaryota; kingdom Viridiplantae; phylum Streptophyta; class Magnoliopsida; order Poales; family Poaceae; genus Aegilops; species Aegilops speltoides. The sequence continues at coordinate 120,930,219 of CM038145.1, forward strand.
GGAGCTACGGCCTAGAAGATATGAGCAAAACATGTTAAACATGGCATTGATGCAAAATACATTCAAACATCAAGCGAACACTCTCAAAACAAGGATGCAACGTGATAATATGAAACTTATGCAAAATCAAGCAAGTTTCATATAGAGCACACTCAAAACGCAGCAACGGTTCAACACATACACTCTATACAAGTTTAAAGGACAGGCTGTCCAAAACAGCAACTAGGCATCTAGCAAGTGTCAAAACAATAGGCTACAACATCGCAACGTGAAATAAAAGGTATGGGCATGAAGTACAGGTAAAGCATGACAAAACATCAACACTGAGCTATCTCCTGAAAACACTAGAACATGCTCAAAAGGACATGGCAAGATTGCAAAAAATAACAGTTTACAGACTTAGCAGAAAATAACATCAGGTTGCAATAGTTAGAGCTATCAAACAACATGTTACAGGAACTTAACATGGCAAACAAAGGCATTGTATGCTAGCACTAAAGACAAAGAACAAAAATCCCCTACTGAACTTATTCCAAAAATCAACAGAAAACATGGTAGCATCCATTCAAACATGGCAAGTGATATGACAGATTCAGACATGGCAGGAATAACGATAAGTACGCATGTTGGTGAGCTTGTACAACTCACCATAGAGCAATAAATGGCATGTGGTCTTCTTCGGATCTCTAGATAACTTCCGAAGCAAAGAGTTAATCTTCTATATCGTCCCTTTCCGTAGTGGTTACCACACACTGCTTGGACGAACCGCATTCGCTAGATTCAATGCGGTACGACACTATGCATACCTCAAGCTCAAGATGCCAGGACCACGCGGGGTCATAATTGTCAACGGAAATATGGACCGCTCTCTCCGTACAGAAGAGCATACTGCAGCCCTCGCGGTGAAAGTACAATGCAGCCTCCTCCGACAAACCACCAATCCGGCGACAACAACCTCGAGCACCGTCAAGCGAATCCAGAGCACCCCGCAACAGGATCATTAGGCACGCCAAGAGCGCGACTAGCAGTCCGGCCTCCGCTCGAGCCCCATCAAAGCAGCATTCGTGCCGCGCGTACACAATTACGCACTCAAAATACCATGGGCATAGGCGGAGGCGCAACAGTGACTCAGTCAACAGTGCGGTATAACTGCCACTTACCTTCATAAGCCTCCCTTTTTATCTTTCAGGACATTGCTTTAGGGAAGCCTCTTCAGATGAGCCGAATTGTCGGACTTACATAGGAGAGAAAACCAAGGAGGCAACAGGCTTTGCGCACAAAAGGAAATACCCAGGTGGAATCTGTTCACGATCGTTATACCAATTTTACATACCTATATGCAGCCTGTCCTTGGATAGGACATTTTAAATAGTCCTATTTACTTCTGCTTAAACGCAAACATTGTACACATACGCTTAGACATAATATTCATCAATGGGAGTAAATATATAGCGTCAGCTTATTATTCCTATTTGTGCATTTTCCTTGCAAATGTTTATTTAATATTGCATCCGTACACCTTGGTATGATTAGTTTGCGAGGGGCTTCTTATGGTACCCCATAACATGGCAAAACAAGTCCAAACACTTTCAACAGTGCGGCACCCCGAACTTATAGCACTATATGCATCAGCTCCGAATCCCGTCCTGGGTCAATAGTTGGGTTTGCCCGGCTCCCTTGTTTTGGTACCTTACGTTCCGTTATATCGGCTAAGGTAGCGTAGGGAGAACTACTGCGATTGTGTCCCGGTTCTTCCGGACAAGCACCTAGTAGAGAAAGCCGAAAACTGACCGGCATGATGCGGCGAGAGCTAGTCGCTGTTTGAGACGTCTTAAAATCCTTAAAGATTTTTCCGCTTTAGGCGAGGAATCGGCTTCGTCCGATTCTGGCGTATATAGCGCCCCAATTCGGCCTTCAAAATTCTAGGGGCTTCGCCGAAATTTAAAATTGTAGACTTCTATGGCTAAGTGAAAGTTATAAATCTGCATAGTCCGATTGCCTTGTTCACTGCGTCGGATACCTCCTTAAGGGACCAAAAAAATTGGATATAGACTGTCCGGGTTTTTGAAGGAACACCCCAGTACTAGTTGCATGGGGGTGGAAGCCGACGATTGGCCTACTTTCAGAATTTTATAAACAACCGCACAGAAGGTAATATTTTAAATAAAAAGCGCTACATAGCGCAAGTAACTTTGTCTTTACACTACAACAATGATAGAAGTACATTTACTCAAGGATCGTAACCTTCGTACATTCACCGGCCACGAGACGAGCGCCCTTCATAACGCCATCATAATATTTTTCGGGACAGTGATGCACCTTGCCCTCCGGCGGCCCGTCCTTCACCAGCTTCTCCGCATCCAGCTTGCCCCATTGCACGTTTGCACGGGCAAATGCCCGGCGGGCACCCTCAATGCAAATGGATCGCTTGATCACTTCAAGCCGCGGACAGCCATTTACCATCCGCTTGATTAGGCCGATGTAGCTAGTGAGCAGGGGCTCACCAGGCCACATCCGAACTATGAAATCTTTCATAGCCACTTCGACCACCCTATGGAGTTCAACCAACTGCTTCAGTTGTTCACTCAGAGGCATTGGGTGTTCGGCCCTAGCATACTGGGAGCAAAACAGCTTCTCCGTTGCGCTACCCTCCTCGGCAAGGTAGAACTCCGCGGCGTCTGACACGCTGCGTGGCAGATCTGCGAATGCCCCTGGAGAGCTCCGAATTCGGGTAAGTAAAAGAAAGGCCTCCTCCACATGCTTGCTTTGCATAAAGAATGTCTTACCCACCGCTATCTTCTTGGCCGCCTGGATTTCCTGTTGTGCCTTCTCGGCTTCGGCCTTGGCGTCCTTCATACTCGCAAGGGCCTTCGCAAGCTCAATCTCTTTCATCTTAAGATCATGCTCCAAGGACTCGAACTTTTTGCTGAGCTCCTGGAGCTCTTGCTGTACCTCGCCCACTCTAGCATCTTGCTTCTCGCGCTCCTTGCGCTCCAGAGCCGCCTTGTCCTCGGCCTTGGACAGCGCTTTCTTCAAAGACGCCACTTCGGTGGTGGCCCTTGTTACAAAAACTCACGACGCTTTGTCGTTACGATAACCAATTTTGTCTATCCTTCATTATATGCGAACGGGGTACCACTAACCTTTGTTCTCTTCGAGCTGCCTCTTCGTGAGGCCGAGCTCTCCCTGCTCCTGCTCCAGGTCCCGCTTTAGTCCGGCAACCTCGGCTGTGCGGACAACAGCGGCAAGCAGCATAGCCTGCTTATTCACATGCACACTTATTATTAGACTCCTGCGGATTAAAATTGACCCTCCGTTTGGCATTTCTTTCCAAACACCAAACAGAGTATCAGGGGCTACTACCTATCGGGTGGTAATTTCACACATTTTTACTACCTACCTCAAGGCCTGTCAGGAGGCTGGTGCAAGCCTCGGTTAGTCCGCTCTTGGCAGATAGAACCTTCTGAATCACCACACTCATAAGAGTACGGTGCTCTTCATCCATGGAAGCGCCGCGAAGCGCTTCCAGTAGACTATCCGACGCCTCGGGTGTAACGGAAGTCCTCGGTCCGGACGGCTCGCCCTCCCTAACGAGGGGTTGCCCGCCTGAGCCCGGAACCATTGGAGGTTCCGGAACAGTATTCAGCTGAGAGCCCGGCTTACTGCGGCTCTCATCGACACGATCCGCGGGGATCTTGAACCCCGCGTGTATGACATCTGGAACTCCACCTTGGACCCTGACCGGACTGCATATATGTTTGGCATTACAACAAGGCTATGAAACAAGGCCGTACTAAGGTACAATAGAGTGCGGATAGGGGCTTCCCCCTGGGCAGCCACCCCTCTTTGCTGTAGGCGGCCATGGTGGAGTAGTCCGAAAGGGATGCCTTTCCCTTCTTGGATGTCCTAGCCTCCCCCTCCGGGGCGGCTTTCCTCTTTTTCTCCTCCCCAGTGTGGGGAGGCAGAGTTTCTTCTTGTTTCCACCCGCCTCCACGGGAGGAATCTGCCTCGTCATCGTTGGACGACGAGGGTATTACGGCCTTGCGCCGGGGGGCCTTTCTCTCTGGATGGGGCGGCCCATCCTCTCTGGATGGGGCGGCCCCTTCCTCTTCTTCCTCCCCTTCGGGGGAGGAGTGTGTCTCGTCGACTTCGGACGAGGCGTTCGGTACGACCTTACGCTAGAGACCCTTCCTGGCCCCCGGGGCCTTCTTTTCCGGCGCCTTGTAGGGCGCCGGGACTAGCATCTCCGTCAGGAGAGCATCGGTTGGACCTTCTGGCAGCGGAGCCGGACAGTCAATTCGCTCCACTGTCTTTACATAATCCCGATCACATATACAAAATTACTTAAAACTCCCCCATGAATATACTGGGAAGAACCGAATCCGGTGGTAGTCAGAAAACTCACTGGACGAGGAGGTCACGCGGCATGAAGTCCACGGTGCTCAGATGTGGGAGGAGGTACTTCGGAGGCCTTGAACAACGCCTTCCATGCGTCTTTGTGCGTCATGCCATAGAGCTTTCAAAGAGACTGGTGTTCGGCCAGGACGAACTCCCACAGATTGAATACTCGTCTTGGGCACGGAAGAATCAGCGAACAAGCATGACCCGGACCACATTGACAAGCTTGATGTCCTTGTCCTTCATATTTTTGATACAGTTCTGGAGTCCGGTTAGCGATGCAGGTTCACCCCAGGCCAGGCCCTTCCTTTCCCAGGAGGTGAGCCGCGTGGGGGTCCCGGATCTGAATTCGGGGGCCGCCACCCAGTTGGCGTCGCGCAGCTCGCTGATGTAGAACCACCGCGACTGCCACCCTTTCACAGTCTCCGCGAAGGAGCCACTAAGCCAGGCGACGTTAGGCATCTTGCCCACCATGGCCACTCCGCACTCCGCTTGCTGGCCACTCACGGTCTTTGGCTTCGCGCAGAAGATTTGTAGCCACAAGCCAAAGTGAGGCTTGATACGGAGGAAGGCCTCGCACACGACGATAAACACCAAGATATTGAGGACGAAATTTGGGGCTAGATCATGGAAATCTAGCCCATAGTAGAACATGAGCCCGCGGACGAAGCAATGAAGTGGAAATCCCAGTCCACGGACGAAGTGGGCAACAAACACGACCCTCTCATGAGGTTCCGGAGTTGGAATGATTTGCCCGGCGTCCGGTAGCCGGTGCGTGATGTCTACGGCCAAGTATCCGGCCGCCCGAAGATTTGCGATATGCTTCTCCTTCACGGTGGAGGCCACCCACTTGCCTCCTGCTCCGGACATGTTTAGCTCTGCGGAGAAGATTTGGGTAGGGCGCTGGAGCTCGAGGAGGCAAGGGTGAGCAAGGGAGGAAGAAGGCGTGGGTAAAAATGGGGAACCATTATCCCTTTATAGAGGCGGCAAAAGCGGTGCGCCTCCCCACTAGCCCGTTGAGAATCGCTTGCTTCCCAAGCGCCACGATTGATGGCGCGGTTGGGTTACCCATACCCGTATTGATGAGAATCCCGTGATAAGGGGACACGATCTCTGTTTTGACTAGACGTGTCAAGGAAACCGCCTCGCATTATGCGTTGTGGCTGGTTGTGGGAAAATGGTTCGAATAATGACCTGACCGTAATGACATGTCATGCTGTCCAAAAAAGGTTGTCAGCAGATTACGTCTGTGAAATATCATTCTCTCTACGACGGTATATGAAGATCATTTTGCAGATCCGGACATGCTCCAAGTGTTCGATAATAACTTTGGAGTATTCGTAGATGGAACCTTCCTTGCAATGCCGAAGACAAGACTGCATGCCAGATTCATCGTCATTGAAGCCTGGTTCAGGGCTACTGAGGGAATCCTGGATTAGGGGGTATCCGGACAGCCGGACTATATACATCGTCCGGACTATTGGAGCGTGAAGATACAAGACTCAAGACTCCGTCCCGTGTCCGGATGGGACTCTCCTTTGCGTGGAGGACAAGCTTGGCGATCCGGATATTATATTTCCTTCCTTGCAACCGACTCCGGGTAAACCCTAGCCCTCTCCGGTGTCTATATAAACTGGAGAGGTTGGTCCCTAGAAGACCGATCACGATCACAACCATAATCATCATAGGCTAGCTTCTAGGGTTTATCCTCTATGCTCTCGTGGTAGATCTACTCTTGTACTACTCATATCATCAATATCAATCAAGCAGGAAGTAGGGTTTTACCTCCATCGAGAGGGCCTGAACCTGGGTAAACATTGTGTCCCTTGCTTCCTGTTACATTCAGCCTAAGACGCACAGATCAGGACCCCCTACCCGAGATCCGCCGATTTTGACACCGACATTGGTGCTTTCATTGAGAGTTCCTCTGTGTCGTCGCTGCGAGGCTTGATGGCTCCTTCAATCGTCAACAACACGGTCCAGGGTGGGACTTTGCTCCTCGGACAGATCTTCGTGTTTGGCGGCTTCGCACTGCGGGAAAATTCGCTTGGCCATCTGGAGCAGATCGACAGCTACGCCCCTGGCCATCAGGTCAGGTTTGGAAACCTGAACCACACGGCCGATATCCGCGGAAATTTGATCTTCGACGGGTTCGGGCCTGCACTAGGAGCGCCGGACAATCACGATGAGCACGGCTTAGACCTGCTGTCGGATAATGCTAGGGATATCACCCCTCCAGGAACCCCGGACCTAAATCTGGACCAGATTGCATCGCCCGAGGACGGATGGATGGACCCCACCCTGCAAGCCGCACACTCATCGGCGGTAGAGCCAAACATAGGCCTTACCTCTAGGGAACCCTGTAGCACCGGACCCCCGGACTCGTATCCGGCTATAGAATCTAGCCCGCGTGCTCCCGAGCTCGCCGATGCTGGTCAGGCTCCGATAATGGAGTTTACCGCTGCGGATATTTTCCAGCACTCGCCCCTTGGCAATGTGCTAAACTCGTTGAAATCTCTCTCTTTGTTAGGAAACTCATGGCCGAACAATGTCCGGCTCGAGTGGGAAGTAGGCGACGAAGGAATCCGTTGCCCACCCACCACCCACTTCATAGCCACGGTCGATGATTTAACCCATGTGCTAGACTTCGACTCCGAAGGCATCGACGGTATGGACGACGATGCAGGACAAGAACAAGAACCACCGCTCACGGGGCGGTGGACAGCCACCTCCTCATATAATATATATATGGCGGACACTTCGAAGGAAACCAATGGCGATGAGGCAACAGAGGATAACCCTCAGGGAAGCAAGCAGTGCATGGGCGTCGTCAACGACGCTCCAAGCCCCGCCACAACAATACCGGCGCAGGAGACGAAAACAATTCGGATGGTGCCAAAGATGAATACAACCTTGATCAGCCTGCCTTCAAGGAAGCCGGACTAGCCACGGTGGGATACTTGGAGAGGAACAACTATATGCCCTCCTCCGAAGATGAGGTAAGCCTCGGCGATGCTGAATGCGGCATGCCTGAGGATCCAGTAGATCAAGTTCGCTTCAAGTGACGGCTCATGACCACGGCAAGGAGCCTGCAAAGGAAGCAACAACAACTTAAAGCTGACCAAGATTTGCTCATGGATAGGTGGACCAAGGTCCTAGCCACCGAAAAATAAGGACTCGACCGCCCCGACAAAGGGCACACACGGCATAATTTGCTACCTCAACCTAAGCAGGAGAACCCAAGGCACATACCCCGACGTCAACACACCACAACGGTCCAAGACACACGAAGAGGCATCCTCAAGCCTTGGCGCAATTGTCATAAACATCTAGTCAGGGAAGTTGATGGCAGATCCAGCAACTCCCAGTCCGGTCAGCGGACAAAGAACAGCTCAAGCCTATCCGACCCGAGCGACATACTCGATCAACCATGTGAAATTCATGGTTCTCCTAGAAGGACGACCAAGCATACCAATAGAGAATGTTGGATCCTCAAAACAAAGTGGCTGGTCGTGTGCCGGAAACAATGAGGGGAGGAGTCCAATAAGAGCGAAGTCAAAAGATCCTCCAGAGCATAAAAGTACGGCCGATCTCCCCCGATCACATCGACCGTCCGGACAATATCAACCACATCAATTTAATTGCACTACCTCTGGACCCAGTAGTCTGGGGGCTCCATCTCACATAAAGCCCCCGCAGGTATGAAACCACAAATAACATCTTCTAAAAGATGCCAAGTGCAAAGGCCAAGCTTTACTGGCCCACCACTCTAACGGTTGTCCTCGGATCACCAACAATTACCACACCAAAGAATAAGTCTTCAGCACTTTCCCCTCATACAGTAATTACCATATGTTAATGGGACGAACCACGTTGACTTGATTCCACGTGGCAAACCATTAGGCCAGCCCCGTGTGATAAAGTCACATCTATGGGCTAGGCTGAACCCCACCCTTAGAGCGGAAATCATACCGTTGCCGGAGTAGCGGGTCGTGCCTGCCTATCAATATTTTGATATGACAGCCAACTATCCGGACACCAACTGAGGAGTCCGTGCTACTTTACGGTATAACAGCTGGGTTAACGAGGCTCTGATCAGGCACCCTCGGTTGGGAACGAAGAACGAACGAACGAAGAGAGAGGTGGTGGCGGCTTGAGGGGGAAGGGGGAAATCCTAGGGCGCGGGGCAGCGGCTTTATAGGAGGGCGCGGGAGCCGCTGGCCTCGACGTCCGTGAGCTCACAGCACGACATCGCGAGCGCTCTGAGTCTGGAGTGAGGGAGACGGAGGGAAAACGGAGGAGGTGGCCGTGAACAGAGTTGGGCCAGGTGGGCTGCGCTCGAGCTTCTGCTAGGCTTGGTTGGGCTGCGGGTAAGGGAAAAGGCCCAGGTGGCTGCACTAGGAGGGCTTCCCCTTTTCTTCTTAATTCTGTAAATTTGAAATTCGCAGATGAAGAAAAGGAAAAGGCCAGGGAGGTAGCAGATGAATTTGGCACATATAAGAGTATCATCATGCTCCTGGAATGATGCTCTATTTGATAAAATTGCTTTGGACATTTTTAGTTGTAGAAAAGTAATTCAAGTTTGAATTAAATTCAAACTTGAGCCATTTTTTAACCCAACCAAAACATCTCGAAATGAGCTGAAAATTGGCAGAGAGGGTGTAGGCATGGTGAACTAGCCTCATGAAAAGAATGAACATTTATGGAGGAGGGAAAAATGTCACTTGCCAAAATGAAAGAAAGAATAAGGAAGGAGGAGGTGATGGTGCTTGGCCATAGATTGAGAGAGAGAGATGGCAAGGGGTGATGCACACACATCAACTAGAACAACACACAACATATATAAGGGACAATGCACAAGATGAACATGGCAAGAACATAATGCAATATGACAATGAGATGGGCATGGCAATGCAACATAACCAATGATGATCATGATGTAAGAATAGAAAATACGGCAAGGCACTCAACATGATCATGGCATAAACATATAGGAATGAAATATGATAGACAATTATGATAGTGCAAACAAACACAGTAAGCACACAACAACAACTAAGATAAATGGAAGGCAACTGGAGAATCGGTTTTGGGACATCACACATAGTGTTTACCCAGGTTCGGGCCCTCTTAATGGAGGTAAAACCATACTCCTGCTTGATTACTTTCGAGGGTATAGGGGTTACAAGAGTTGATCTACCACAAGATCTAGTTTGCTAACCCTAGATTGGCTAGCCTAGCACTGTTGTGATCCGCCCTCCGATCTAACCCTCTGGTTTATATAGACACTTGAGGGGCTTAGGGTTGTACAAAGTCGGTTTAACAGAATGCAAATAGCATATCTGGACACCTATACTTGCCATCCACACATACAGAAGTCCCTTCCGGATACGAGAGGTGATCTTCAGTCTTGTATCTTGATGGCCCACCAGTCCGGCCCATATCCAATAGACCGGACACCCGATGACCCCCCTAAACCAGGACTCCCACACCGACTGCGAAGCGCTCTACTTGCGTCCCTCCGTGTGTGCCCTGCCATCAGTTGGGCCTGCGCATGATCACATCAGGGGCCCCATATGCATGCGGTCGTGCCGCGCACGTTGCCACGCGAGGCAATTATGTGCGACACGATGGAGTTACACGCTGCGAATTAGAACTGCCATCAGGGCGTGCCGATCGATATTGCAGGTTCGCTGCCAAGAGCGTGTACACATGCTACAAGATGCACAGGTGGATCGTTGACATGAGGAAGTGCCTCTTTACCCAAATCGACGAGCCCGAATTGACCCACAAGCAGAGCAAGCGTCACAAGCAGTAGATGATGACCAGATGATCATTTATTCTAGTTAATCATGCATGTAGTATATATTTTACTTTGGTGTGGTGAAATGTCATGTGTGTAGTAGCCACCTATGTAATTATGCATGTAATAGTTTACTTTGGTGTGTGCAAATGCCATGGTTGTAGTAGCCACCTATGTAAGTGGATGTTTAATTTGGTTATGCAACCATGTCCTTATAAGTGTGTGTGTGTGTGTGTGTGTGTGTGTCTATATATATATATATGTGTGTGTGTGTGTGTGTGTGTGTGTGTGTTGGTGTTCTGTATGCAATCCCATCGCACAACACACACATCTTATTAGCAGCAATCGTTTGTGTTATTATCGGTCTTCGCACACATTTCTTATTACAGACCTGTTTGCCGCGTATCACTCACATCTTGTTATATTGAACCGTTTATGTTCTCTTGTCTCAACACAAATAGTTAATCCGAATGAACCGCATGCCGTATATTGCACACACCTTGATCTGGCTGACCGTTTCTTTTGTGTTGCCTAATCACAAACAGTTCATCCTAGTGAACCGTATGATGTTTATCACACACACCTTCATCTGGCTGCCTGTTTCTTTTGTTTCTCCTCGTCGCAAACAGTTAATTGCACTGAACTGTATGCCCTGCATCACACATCAAACTAAAATATGAACCATGTTTTATGCATCCGTCATTGCAAATGTTTTGCACCTTTTTGACGTTTTTTACACCATCGTTTGCGATTAATGCATCGCACACAGTTTCGTCAAAGGGTCTATGATCGTAGTGTCGTGTTAGGAGCATCCTGCAGTAGTGAATCAAATTTCTAGGCAATCCTCTTATGATAAGATTAATAGTTCTAAGATTGCGGATCATGTCGAGAGACTCATTGGGGGTAGGATGTAAGGGATAAATAGGAGGCGCACAGGGGCTAGTAATATACTTGTTCATGATATTCATTGAAAATATCAAGCATTTCATTTTTCCAAGCACTACAGCACTCTCCATCAAGCATAGGCACTCTACGTCTAACACTCCCAATCGTAGACTCATCCATCTTCCTCCAATGGTGATTAAACCAAAGCAATGGAGACCAAAGCTCTAATACCATTTGAAAGGATCGAGAAGAGGTGTCTAGAGGGGGGGTGAATAGACTCTTGATAAGCAAAAGTAGCAGTTTTTAAGTTCTTTAAGTTGAGGTGGAGTTTTAGCACAAGTTTAAACATTCACAGTACATTTCAAGCAAGCATGACAAGAGTATAAGCAGTGAAAATAGACTCTCTTGCAATTTGCAAGAGAGTAAAGGGATGGGATGGGAGTGTGCAAATGCAATGAAGACACGGAGATTTTTGGCGTGGTTCCGATAGGTGGTGCTATCATACATCCACGTTGGTGGATACTTCAACCCACAAAGGGTAACGATTGCGCGAGTCCACAGAGGGCTCCACCCACGAAGGGTCCACGAAAAGCAACCTTGTCTATGCCACCATGGCCATTGCCCATGAAGGACTTGCCTCACTTGGGTAGATCTTCACAAAGTAGGCGATCTCCTTGCCCTTACAAACTCCTTGGTTCAACTCCACAATCTTGACAGAGGCTCCCAAGTGACACCTAACCAATCTAGGAGAAACCACTCTGCGAAAGGTAATAGATGGTGTGTTGATGATGAACTCCTTGCTCTTGTGCTTCGAATGATAGTCTCCCAAACACTCAACTCTCTCTCACAGATTTGGCTATGGTGGAAAGATGATTTGAGTGAAAGCAACTTGGGGAAGGCTAGAGATCAAGATTCTTGTAGTTGAATTGGAATGTCTTGGTCTCAAACACATGAGTAGGTGGTTCTCTCTCATAAAATGAGTAGTGGAAGTGTAGGCACGTTCTGATGGCTCTCTCTTGAATAGAGAAGGGGGTGGAGGGGGTATATATAGCCTCCACACAGAATCTAACCGTTACACACATTGGACCCAACTCGGTCAGACCGAATAGGTGAACTCGGTGGGACTGATTCAGTTCAAAATGTGAATGTTAGGAATCTCGGTGGAACCGACATGATCGACTCGGTGGGACCGATGTGCTAGAGTTAGGGAAAAACTCATCTCCGTGTGACCGATTGCATGAACTTGATGGGCCGATTTCAGCAATAAGCAAACCAGAGAGTTGGTCAAGAAAACTCGGTGGGACTGATGGCTCCCTTTGATATGACCAAAACATTACGAAAAGGAAACAGAGAGTTTGCATTGCGAACTCGGTGGGACCAATCGCTCATTTTGATGAGACCAAAAAGTTACGAACGGAAACCAAGTGTTTGCAATCCCATCTCGGTGAGACCGAAATCCCTATCGGTGAGACCGAACTAATTAGGGTTTTTGGTTATGGCTATGTCAAAGGAACTCAGTGGCGCCAGATAGATCAAATCGTTAGGGCCGAGTTTGACTTTAGGTTTAGGACATATTTTGATATGAGAAGTGGTTGTGGGCTTTGGAGCATATCACTAAGCACTTTGAGCAAGTAGACCATTAAGCGACACCTCATCCCCTTTTAGTAGTATTGGCTTTTCCTATGGACTCAATGTGATCTTGGATCACTAAAATAGAATTGAAGAGTCTTGAGCTTTTGCCAATCTTTATCCTTAGTATCTTGAAGGGGTTCCACATCCTCTTGATCATGTCACGCCATTGTTGAACTATCTTAAATATACTAGATAAATATATTAGTCCAATAAGAAATATGTTGTCATTAATTACCAAAATCACCCAGGGAGCACTTGTGCTTTCAGATTTCTAGGATGACAATGTTGAGCTTGCGCACGAACCGGTAAACATTTGCACAATTTACCCAATTTCCTACAGAAATGTGTGAGAGAAATGCTCACATTTAGCTTCCAAATGATTTGGCTAAGCATATGTGGACTCACATTGGCAACCAATAAATGTACCGGCTCTTTTCTTTCAATGTATTTGTGACAATTTAAATATCATTTGGTTGTAAACTATGATATTTTTACTTGGTTGTGAACTATTTATTGTGATGCAAAAAATATGTGTTTTATTTGGTTGTAATGTTTCTTTCTATTTGGATTTATATGCATAGAATGTTAATTGTGAAAATTTAGCCTCCCAATAGCAGGCCAGACCAAATGAGTCAGCCGGTTGGGCGCATCAGCCAGATCTGCACGGCCGCGGCCGGAAACGCGCCTCCAGCCAACCCAAACAGAAAAATCATACAAAAACTGCATCTGTTTGGGTCGACACGTTGGAGTTGATCTAACAACATTTACAGTCGGGCGTCCTAAAATGACCAGGAAGACGATCAGGTTTATGCACGGTCACAACACCATGGTCCATGTTGGAGTAAAACGAGATTGAAAGTGAATGAATGATCAATCCTGATTTCTATTGATTCTCAAGTATATATACATCTGGAAGAGGTGGGAAAAATAGGTGCGTGTTCGGAGGCATCCCACCAGAACAGTTTATGTTGGAGAGAGAGAGAGAGAGAGAGAGAGAGAGAGAGAGAGAGAGAGAGAGAGAGAGAGAGAGAGAGAGAGAGAGAGAGAGAGAGAGAGAGAGAGAGAGAGAGAGAGGGAGAAGGGGCATAAATGTTCGAGGCTAGACACACCCCTTTCCTGATGACTCTTTGTTAATATCATTTTCTAATTAAAAATAAACATGTGCTAATTAATTCACTAATTATTTCCTAACACTTCCCCTTGTACAACATTGCTTCTTCAGTGTTTCATCGTTGAAGGCTTCTTGTATATTCATATTCCAACTTGGGAAATCCTTCGTATAATCTTGAGAGTCTCCCCCAAAATCCGTATGGGAAAAATATGAGGAGAATAGTGCTGATAGGTTGCTAAAACTCCTTTAAACCGTGTGGACAAATAATATAAGGAGAAAATGATGCAACATATTATGATTATTGCCTCCTTGATAACTCACATGCAAAAAACCTTTGAAGAAGGAGAAAACTCATTAGTGAGTTTGGAGAACAATAAATATGCTTTGTATACTTTTCTTTAAAACCCCATGGGGAAAATGGAAAGTATCTCATATATCGCCTCATTGAAAACCTTTTATGAGAAACTTAGCGAGAAGACTCATAAGGGAAAATAGTGTGAAATGATATGTCATTGAAAACTTCTTTAAAATGAGGTTAAAAAATACAAGGACAAAATTGTATGACATATGAAGGTAATTATCTCTTTAATAACTTATATGAGAAAACCTCGAAAGACAAAACTCATTGGTAAGTTTAGAGGACAATTAATATGCCTTCCATACATAGTTAGAAAACTACTACTTCTTGAGCGTGCACTAGTTTTTCGCTTGAAGAGGAAAGGGTGATGCAGCAAAGTAGAGATAAGTATTTCCCTCGGTTAACAACCAAGGTATCAATCTAGTAGGAGGAACACACAAGTCTCCAATGATAGCACCTGCACAAACAAACAAAAACTTGCACCCAACACGAAAAAGGGGTTGTCAATCGCTTTGCGATTACTTGCAAGGATGAGATCTGATAGTGATAGATATAAAAGATAAGTAAAATCGCAAAATAAGATAAAAGTAAATAAATTGCAGCAAGGTATTTTTCTGTTTTTGATTTTATAGATCTGAAAATAATAAGATAAAAATAGACCCAGGGGCCAAAGATTTCACTAGAGGCTTCTCTCTTGAAAGAAAGCATACAACGGGTAAACAAATTACTGTTGATCAATTGATAGAAAAGCGCATAGTTATGACGATATCTAAGGCAATCATCATGAATATAGGCATAAAGTCCATGAAAAGTACACTAAATCCTGCCTGCATCTACTACTATTACTCCACACATCGACCGCTATCCATCATGCATCTAGTATATTAAGTTAACAAGAACGGAGTAACACCTTAAGCAAGATGGCATGATGTAGAGGGATAGATCCAATCAATATGAACAAACCCCATCCTTTTATCCTTAATGGCAACAATACAAATACGTTTCATGTCCCTTTTTGTCACTGGGAATAAGCACCGCAAGATTGAACCCATTACAAAGCACCTCTCCTGTGACGCCCCCGATTCAATCGTACACTAATCATGCACGCAAATGTGTACGATCAAGATCAGGGACTCACGGGAAGATATCACAGCACAACTCTAAAACATAAACAAGTCATACAAGCATCATAATACAAGCCAGGGGCCTCGAGGGCTCGAATACAAGTGCTCGATCATAGACGAGTCAGCGGAAGCAACAATATGTGAGTACAGACATAAGTTAAACAAGTTTGCCTTAAGAAGGCTAGCACAAACTGGGATACAGATCGAAAGAGGCGCAGGCCTCCTGCATGGGATCCTCCTAACTACTCCTGGTCGTCGTCAGCAGCCTGCACGTAGTAGTAGGCACCTCCAGCGTAGTAGGAGTCGTCGTCGACAGTGGCGTTTGGCTCCTAGACTCCAGCATCTAGTTGTGACAACCAGAAAGAAAGGAAAGGGGGAAAAGAGGGGAGAAAGCAACCATGAGTACTCATCCAAAGTACTCGCAAGCAAGGATCTACACTACATATGCATGGGTATATGTGTAAAGGGGCAATTCGATGGACTGAACTGCAGAATGCCAGAATAAGAGGGGGATAGCTAATCCTGTCGAAGACTACACTTCTGGCCACCTCCATCTTGCAGCATGTAGAAGAGAGTAGATTGAAGTCCTCCAAGTAGCATCGCATACCATAATCCTACCGGCGATCCTCCCCTCGTCGCCCTGTTAGAGAGCGATCACCGGGTTGTATCTGGCACTTGGAAGGGTGTGTTTTATTAAGTATCCGGTTCTAGTTGTCATAAGGTCAAGGTACAACTCCAAGTCGCCCTGTTATCAAGATCACGGCTATTCAATAGATTAACTTCCTGCAGGGTGCACCACATAACCCAACACGCCGATCCCATTTGGCCGACACACTTTCTGGGTCATGCCCGGCCTCGGAAGATCAACACGTCGCAGCCCCACCTAGGCACAACAGAGAGGTCAGCACGCCGGTCTAAATCCTATGCGCGCAGGGGTCTGGGCCCATCGCCCATTGCACACCTTCACGTTGCGAATGCGGCCGGAAGCAGAACTAGCCCCCTTAATACAAGAGCAGGCTTACGTTCCAATCAGGTGCGCGCCGCTCAGTTGCTAACGTCACGAAGGCTTCGGCTGATACCACGATGTCGAGTGCCCATAACTGTTCCCGCATAGTTGGTTAGTGCGTATAGGCCAGTAGCCAGACTCAGATCAAATAACAAGATCTCATTAAGTGTGTTAAGTATCCGCGAACGCCGAACAGGGCCAGGCCCACCTGTCTCCTAGGTGGTCTCAACCTGCCCTGTCGCTCCGCCACAAAGTAACAGTCGGGGGCCGTCGGGAACCCAAGCCCACCTCTACCGGGATGGAGCCACCTATCCTTCCAGCCCCCACATCGGAATCACTTGTAGGTACTCAACGAGCTGACCCGACTTTGGTCACCATATGTATAGTATGTATGTATAGTATATACCCATGATCACCTCCCAAGTGATCACGGCCCGATAGTATAGCAAGGCAGACTAAAAAGAATGTAGGGCCAATGATGATAAACTAGCATCCTATACTAATCATTTAGGATTGCAGGTAAGGTATCAATAGATGTAGCAACAATGTCAGGCTATGCATCGTAATAGGATCAACGAAAGCAAGAATATGCTACACTACTCTAATGCAAGCAGTATAGAGGAGAATAGGCGATCTCTGGTGATCAAGGGGGGGGGGCTTGCCTGGTTGCTCTGGCAAGAGAGGGGTCGTCAACTCCATAGTCAAACTGGGTAGCAGCGGCGTCTGTCTCGATGTCTAGCGAGAGAAGAGGGGGAAGAAACAATAAATACAATGCAAACAAATGCATGACGATGCATGACATGACAAGGCGCGGTGCTAGGTGTGCCCTAACACGATGGGAGGTTGTACCAGTGAAGGGGGGAACATCCGGGAAAGTATTCCCGGTGTTTCCCGTTTTCGGACAGATGAACTAGAGGGGGGAAGTTGCGAGTTGGATAGGTTAGGGATTTGTGGCGGACGAACGGGCTACGTATCCGGATTTGTCTCGTCGTTCTGAGCAACTTTCATGTACAAAGTATTTTCATCCGAGCTACGGTTTATTTTCTATTAATTTTTTTAGTTTCAAAACATTTTCTAAATTATTATCTATTTAATTCTAACATTATCCAGAATAGTGCATGCTGACATCATCATGACATCAGCATGACGTCAGCAGTCAACAGGACGTTGACTGGGTGAAACTGACGTGTGGGTCCAATGGGACCCACCTGTCATAGACTAAACATGTTAATTAGGGTTTAATTAAGCCGGATTAGTTATGTTTAATTAAACTAGATTAATTAAGTTAAACAATTTGTTAATTAATTAATATATTTTATTTCTTATTAATTAGGGTGTGGCCAGGCGGACGCGGCAGCATGGGCGCGAGAGGAGCGCGGGCAGTGGCGAAGCAGCACTAGGCTGGTAGCCATCAGGGACGGCAGCAGGCCACGGTGAGAATGACGGACGCACTCGGTTTCGGCGAGGGAAGCAGAGGAGGAGAGGAGAGGGGCGATGCTCACTGGGCCCTGCAGGTGTGCGACAGTGGGCTCGAGGTGGCGACAGTGACGATGAAGACGAGGAAGCAGTGGCCGGCGAGGCTCGGTGCGGTCCAGCGAGGAAGAGGTGCTGGGGCGGCGACGGGGCGCAGCGTGGCTTGCGGAGGCCGTCGGGCAGGAGGTCGAGGAGGTCCAGCATGGGGAGGAGACAAGGAGGCGCTGGCGTGGGGAGGAGACGAGGAGGAGCCGGCAGAGACGGGCGTAGGGATGAGGCGGCGAGGTCGGGCCCCCATGTCCCGATCCGATCTGGATAGGGGGAAGGCAGAGGAGGAGGGGGGTGAGTGGGAGTAGTGGGGGGGTGGCGCTAGGTCACGGGGAGGGGAGGAGGCCTAGTAGGCCAGGGGGTGCGGGAGTGGGTCGGCTGGGCCGACTGGTTTTTCGCCAATCCAGGCTAAGGCCCGGTCGGGGGTGTCTTTTATTTCTTTTTCCTTTTCTACAGTTTTTATTTTATTTTTGCTCTGGTTTGTTAATTGCTTAACCACCAAAAGACTTTTGTAAATCATGTAGCTTGTCAAATGAACATCATTGCATTATATAGCAACAATGCCACAAAAGCTGAAGGTCTTCCGAAAAGGTTTAGTTATTTTTAGAAAGTGAAAAGGCCAAGTGATGTGCTGTTGGTCCACTGTTTCAATTCCTATGGGCATTTCTGGAGCTTCTAAAGTGTTGGTTTTATTTTTATAGCAGCTTTGGTAATTTTTGCAATATGGTGAACATTTTAGTTTTTAGCGTTTGAAAACTATTGTTGTTTGTTTTTATTTTAAATTTTAATTTGGATCGGTTTCGAACTAAAATGATATTAGCACAGAAACCGGGGTGATGTGGCATCGCTAACGTGGGATTACTGTAGCCTAATTATCCGAGCGTCACATCTCCCGTTGCAAGAAAAATCAATCTAGTTAGCCAAACCAAATCAATAGATCGGAGAGAAATACAAAACTATCTTAATCATGCATAAAAGAGTTCAGAGAGGACTCAAATAATATTCATGGATAATCGGATCATAAAACCACAATTCATCGGATCTAAACAAACGCACCACAAAAGAAGATTACATCGAATAGATCTCCAAGAACACCCAAGGATAACATTGTATTGAAGATAAAAGAGAGAGAAGAAGCCATCTATCTACTAGCTATGCATACGTAGGTCTGTAATAAACTACTCACACATCATCAGATGGGCAGCAGGATAGGCAGCGAGGTTGATGTAGAAGCCCTCCATGGTCGAACCCCCCTCCAGTAGAGTACCGGAAAAGGCCTCCAGGTGGGATCTCGCGAGAACAGATACTTGCGGCGGCGGAAAATATTTTTGGCGTGCCCCTGGTCTACGGGGAATATTTGGGTATTTATAGAACAAGAATTAGGGTTAGAGGGGCTACAAGGGGACCACAAGATTTGAGGGTGCGCCCCCCTACGACGTGCCCCGTGAGCTTGTTTTCGCCTCATGGCCCATAAGACATCGTCCCGAAGCTCCTAGGGTGTCTTAATCGTCAAAAAGTTTCTTTCCATTTGGGCTCCATTTGGTATTGATTTTTCTGTAAAGGAAAAAACAAGGAAGGCGACAACAACTGGCACTTGGCACTAAGTTAATAGGTTAGTCCAAAAATGATATAAAATAGCATAATAATGCATATAAAACATCCAAGATTGATAATATAATAGCATGGAACAATAAAAAATTATAGATACATTGGAGACGTATCAATAACCCCGGTGGGAAAAATAGGAGGTATGACATATTCTTGTGTTGATATTACCACATTAAAAACCTTGATGAAACCTTGAGAGTAAACTCATAAATGGAAAAGGAGTATGATATAATGTTTGAGTAGTTTATAATTCAGGAAGAGACGCCTCCTGATCCTTGCAAATTTGGGGCAGTATGCTTAGTCGTATTGCTTCTCATATAACATGTTTGCATCTAAGCGACACAAGCAACATTATCTTTAAGATATTGATTGATAGTCCAATGGAACAAATTCTACATGATTGGTGTATGTTGTTCATCATCCTGTGAAGCTCCAAGAATTCAAGTGATGTATCATACTTCAGAATGATTGGTGGATGTAGCCACTAAGGTATGTTTTGAAGACTTCCATGGGAGGTCTGTCACACAAAATAGGAACATGAAGCATGTCTACGATCTGACATAATGGGAATCTGATCGATGCGTCCGATGATATTGGTGTCCAGATTTCTTTAAAACTGGAAGATTGGGACAAGATGTTTGTTGCATTAGAGAGATCAAAATATATTCTTGATTCCTAAACAATTGTGTTTGGTGGATCCAATTGCACTAGAATATGGAACCTTTGGTCCCAATATTTTATTTCCATCTTCTCATGGTTTAACTGGATATTTCTCTACATCTAGAGGTTGTTGAGTTATAGATGGATAGGACTTGCCCATAATGAATTCCTCCAATATATTCTGGATATAGAAAACATGGTCTACCTTAATACATGAGTGAAGGCACCAGAATTGTAGGTAAGGAAAATTTATTTTTACTTGCATCCTTCATCTCAATTTATGCCTTTAGATGATTACATCCTTCATCAATATCTTGTGTGTTGGCAATTGCTACTTGTGAGTTGCGTTGGGATTTCCTCGAAGAGGAGAGGATGATGCAATATAGTAGAGATAAATATTTCTCTCAGCTAAGAACCAAGGTTATTG
Source organism: Aegilops speltoides (assembly GCA_021437245.1). Taxonomy (NCBI): domain Eukaryota; kingdom Viridiplantae; phylum Streptophyta; class Magnoliopsida; order Poales; family Poaceae; genus Aegilops; species Aegilops speltoides. The sequence continues at coordinate 120,950,752 of CM038145.1, forward strand.
ATAACCCACAAGTATAGGGGATCATTTGTAGCCCTTCTCGATAAATAAGAGTGTCGAACCCAACGAGGAGCTAAAGGTAGAACACATATTCCCTCAAGTTTTATCTACCACCGATACAACTCTACACACACTTGAAGTTTGCTTTACCTAAAACAAGTATGAAAGTATTTTGCAAGAATAAAACTACGAGTACTTTGCGAGAATAAAACTAAGAATAAATTGCAAGGTAATAAAATTGGATAACTTTTGTCAACAAGAAAGTAATTTGTCCCTAGGAAATCGATAACAAGTAATGGTAATCATTCTTGTAATTTTATATGAGGGAGAGGCATGAGCTAACATACTTTCTCTACTTGGATCATATGCACTTATGGTTGGACCCCTAGCAAGCATCCGCAACTACTAAAGATCATTAAGGTCGTAAAACCCAACCATAGCATTAAGTATCAATTCCTCTTTACTCCCATACGCCATAACCCACTTATCAGCGTTTAGGGTGGTGGCACCCCTGCAACACTGACAATAAGCAAACCATGAATATATTGCAACACCCTACAGTGAGGGCCCCTCCGTTTGCACGACATGAAGGGCACCGTAGGACATCACCATAAATAAATTATACAATCATACCAACCAAGATCACGATTAACCAACAGGACAAAACGGATCTACTCAAACATCATAGGATAACCATAGATCATTGGGAAATAACATGTGGAGTTGAGCACCATGTTTAAGTAGAGATTACAGCGGGAGAATACGTGCTACATCGCTGCATAGAGGGGGAGAAAGATGGTGTTGACTGTAGCAAGATTGTTGATGTAGATTGCCATCACGATCCTTGCCCCGGCGGCACTCCAGCGCCACCGGGAGAGAGGGGGAGAGAGCCCCCTCCTTCTTCTTCTTCCTTGGCCTCCCCCTATATGGGGTCCATGGACTCCATGGCGGCGGAGGGGAGGGAGCCCCTCCGAGATGGCATCTGTCTCTTTGTTCTCTTCTGTTTCGCGTTCCCCAGATCTGGCCCTTCACCGTTTCTTAAATTCCCGGAGATCCGTAACTCCGATTGCGCTGAAATTTTTACACGTTTTTTTTCCATATATTATCATTTCTTGCGCCAGAAGAAGGGCCTCAACCGCCTTACGGGGAGGGAATAAGACTCCTGGGTATGTCGGGCACCCCCTGGCGCCCCCTGGTGTATTTTGGGGCCTGTGGCCCCCCGTTTACGTTGATTCCACCTCCCAAAATTCATGAATATTCCAAAATAATTCTCCGTAAATTTATATTGCATTTGGACTTCGCTTGATATGGATTTTCTGCGAAACAAAAAACATGCCACAAACCGGAACTGGCACTGGCACTGGTTCAATATGTTAGTCCAAATTAATCATATAAAATGTTGCCAAAAGTGTATAAAAGTTGTATAATATTGGCATGAAACAATCAAAAATTATAGATACGATGGAGACGTATCAGCATCCCCAAGCTTAATTCCTGCTCGTCCTCGAGTAGGTAAATGATAAAAAAAGATAATTTTTGATGTGGAATGCTACCTAGCATAATCTTGATCATATATCTAATCATGGCATGAATATTAAGACACGAGTGATTTAAAGCAATAGTATATAATTTTACATAAATACATCAATACTCAAGCATCCCAATAAACAATCATGTCTTTCAAAATATCAACGCTAAAGAGAGCTATCCCTACAAAATCATATAGTCTTGTCATCTCTGTCTTCTTAGCACAAAGTATTTATCATGTACAACCCCGATGACAAGTCAAGGAATTGGTTGATACTCTTTATTGCACTTTAGCTTTTTCAACCCTCATGCAATACATGATCGCAATCCATGGATATAGCACTACGTGTGGAATAGAGTATGATGATAGGGGTAAACCTAGAGAAGACAAAACGGTAAGAAAGTCTCACATCGACATGGCTAACCAATGGGCTATGGAGATGCCCATCAATTGATATCAACATGAGGAGTAAGGATGTAACGCCCCGGATTTGATGCGCCAGGTGTCCGCCAGTTATTCACCGTCGTTGCCATGTCATTTGCTTGCGTGTTGCACTTTGCGATGTCATCATCTGCATTTTATCATGTCATCATGTGCATTTCATTTTGCATACGCGTTCGTCTCATGCATCCGAGAATTTTCCCCGTTGTCCGTTTTGCAATCCGGCACTCCTTTGTCATCCGGCTTCCCCTTTTTGCCTCTTCTCTTGTGCGGGTATTAAACTTTCTCGGAATGGCCCGAGGTTTGCCAAGCGGCCTCGGTATAGCACCGGTAGACCGCCTGTCAAGTTTCGTGCCATTTGGAGGTCGTTTGGTACTCCAACGGTTAACCGGGTAACCGTAAAAGCCTCTTTTGTTGCAGCCTAACACCCATTCCAAAGTGGCCCAAAACCCATCTAACTCCCCTCCATGCTCTCGGTCATGCGATCACGATCGCGTGGCCGAAAACCGCTCCTCATTTGGACTCTCCTAGCTCCCTCTACCTATAAATAGGCCCTCCCCTTCCATTTTCGCGGATCAAATCCCCCCGAAACCCTAATTTTCAACTTCGCCCGCGACGACGCGTCCGCCAGCGCCGACACGTCCGCGCTGCGCCCCAACCCGATCGTGGCCTGCCACGTGGCCTCCGGCCTCCTCCCGCCCGCCCTGCCCGCCGGGCCGGTCGCGGCCGCCCGAGTTCAAGCCTGCCGCCTGAAGCGCCGTCTTGCCCGCCCGCTTCGCCCGTTCGCCCGCCCTGGATCCGCCGCCGCCATCTTCGCCCTACGCCTGGCGAGGTTTCGCCCGCCGCCGCCAGCGCGCCTCCGAAACCCGTCGCGGCGCCCTGCGTCCCGCCTCAAGCCTGTCCGCCGCCACCTTTGCGCCGGCGTCGCGCCTCGCCCTCGCCAGATCCGCCACCGGCGAACCTGCCGCCGCCTCCGTCGCCAGGCCGCGCCGCCACGCCTGTGAGCTCGCTGGTCCTCGGCTCCGCGCCGCCCGGCTGGTCCCCGTTGACCGCCGCCGCCTCCCGCGCCTCCCCGCGCCGCCAAGACCTCGCCGGAGGCCGCCGACCTCGCCGGAGTTCGGATCCATTCCGCCTGGACTAGATCCACCGGGAGACGATCCAAACGCCGCCCCGTCCCGGATCTGGTCATCCCCGAACCGTTCTGTCCAGCTTTCCATGAGGGTATATTTTTGCCTAAGTCCTCAGATCTGCACATTCATGCCATGTTCATGCCATCACATCTCTGCATCCGTAGCTCTGTTTCGTGCGTGTAATATGTCAAATTGTTCGTCTCAACGAGTACTTCATTTCATTCAATTGCATCATTTTCATTTGAGCTCATCTTGATGCCCGAAATGCTGTTGGAAGAGTGCATGTTGATGTTAACCTGCTGAAACTGTTATAACTTGCTCATTTATCATTTTTGCCATGATTGATGTGTGCATCCTATGAGGTTGATGTCTACATGAATGTTGATCTATGCCATGCCATCTTTCCAGTGGTGCCAACCATGTATTTTTGTGAGTTGTGTGCTGAGTGTATCAAGCTTGCTAAGTAGGGTAGTTGCTGTTGCTGTTTTCCTGGCAGATTCTGTTATATTTTGTTGCTATGTTGACATGTTGATACTAATCATTCTATGCATAATCTGGGGATGCTCTATAAACATGTTTTGATCTACATGGCATGCTATATCCATTCATGCCCTTGGTTGCAATTATAGCCTGCTGAAACATGTTGTTATCTTGCTCTAAAGTTGCTTTAAAATGTTGCTGTCAGCCTGTTAACATTAAGTTCACTTGTTCCCATGTATTTTGCTAGTGATCCATGCACCCTATGAACTTGCTCTAGCAATGCTTAGCTTCATAAACATGCCTTCTTACTGTTAGTTGCCTTGCCATGCCATGTATTGCTCTGTAGTGAGTGGTTCGAGCTCACGAACATGCCTACTTATCGTTGTTCCTCCCATGTATGAATCTGTAATATAACTTGCCATGTTTACATGGGTGCCATCATATTTTCTGATCCTTTTTGACTCATGGTCAGTAAGGGACTTTTGATCTATGCAATTAGTAGATTCATGCCATGCCTTTGTTTGCAATGATAAGTTCATGTAACATGTTGTTTGATAGCTCTAAACATTGCAACCTGATGTTATTTCTGCTAAAGTCTGAAACTGTTATTATTTGCAATCTTACCATGTGTTTTGGAGCATGTTCTAGTGATTTCTGGAGATAGCTCAGTGTTCATGTTTTTTTATGCTTTACCTGTACTTCATGCCCATACCTTTTTTTATTATGTTGGGGTGCTGTAGCTTATTGTTTTGATGATTGCAATATGCCTAGTTGCTGTTATGGACAGATTGTTGCTATGACTTGTATAGTGTGTGTGTGTTGAACCGTTGCTCCGTTTTGAGTGTGCTCTATATGAAACTTGCTTGATTTTGCATGTAGTTTCATATTATCATGTTGCATCCTTGTTTTGGTGTGTTTGCTTGATGTTTGGGTGCATTTTGCATCAATGCTATGTTTAACTTGTTTTGCTCATATCTTCTAGGCCGTAGCTCCAAATCTAATGAACTTTATATGTAACTTGACTAGAATTTCGTGTAGATCATCTTGGTGCATCTTAACTTGCTGTTTAACAACTTGAACATAAGGTTTATTCAGTTCTGGACCAATTTCGAAATATGCATATGAGGACTTACCGGAATTGTTATATGTTGTTTCCGGCCTCATTTAAACTTGCCTTGATGTGTTGTTCTTGTTTTGCATCATCTCTTGCCATGAGTAGCTTCATGTAGCTTGGTCATGCATCATGCTTGTTGTGCATTATGCCTTGTTCATGTGTGGTGTGTTTACCTATGTTGTGTGCTTCTTCTTGTTAGTTCCTGTTTCGTTGCGATCATGAGGATTCGTTCGTCTACGGTTGGTTCGGCTTCATCCGTTCATCTTCTTCATGGACTCGTTCTTCTTCCTTGCGGGATTTCAGGCAAGATGACCACTACCCTGGATCTCACTACTATCATTCCTATGCTAGTTGCTTCGTTCTATCGCTATGCTGCGCTACCTATTACCTGTTTATCAAGCTATCCCATATTGCCATGAACCTCTAACCTTTGACACCATTCCTAGCAAACCATTGATTGGCTATGTTACTGCTTTTGCTCAGCCCCTCTTATAGCGTTGCTAGTTGCAGGTGAAGTTGAAGATTTCTCCATGGTGGACAGGGTTTATGTTGGGATATCACAATATCTCTTATATTATTAATGCATCTATATACTTGGTAAAGGGTGGAAGGCTCGGCCTTATGCCTGGTGTTTTGTTCCACTCTTGCCGCCCTAGTTTCCGTCATACCGGTGTTATGTTCCCGGATTTTGCGTTCCTAACGCGGTCGGGTGATTTATGGGATCCCCGACAGTTCGCTTTGAATAAAACTTGTCCAAAGAAGGCCCAACCTTGGTTTTACCATTTGCCTCACCACCACCTACTTTTCCCTTGGGAGTCACTCTCTCGAGGGTCATCTTTATTATAGCCCCCCCGGGCCAATGCTTGTCTAAGTGTTGGTCCAAACTAGAGCACCGTGCGGGACCATTCCTTGGCAACTTGGATTCGTCGGTACCTGTACGCTTCGCTTATCCGGTGTTACCCTGAGAACGAGATATGTGCAGCTCCTATCGGGATTGTCCATGCATCGGGCGGCTTTGCTGGTCTTGTTTTACCATTGTCGAAATGTCTTGTAAACCGGGATTCCGAGACTGATCGGGTCTTCTTGGGAGAAGGTCTATTCCTTCGTTGATCGCGAGAGCTTATCATGGGCTAAGTTGGGACACCCTGCAGGTATAAACTTTCGAGAGCCGTGCCATGGTTATGTGGAAGATGGGAATTTGTTAATGTCCGGTTGTAGATAACTTGACACCAGATCCGAATTAAAACGCATCAACCGCGTGTGTAGCCGTGATGGTCTCTTCTCGGCGGAGTCCGGGAAGTGAACACGGTTTCTGGGTTATGTTTGACGTAAGTAGGTGTTCAGGATCACCTCTTGATCATTGCTAGCTTCACGACCGTTCCTTTGTTCTCTTCTCGCTCTTATTTGCGTATGTTAGCCACCATACTTGCTTAGCCGCTGCTGCAACCTCACCACTTTACCCATTCCTTTCCCATTAAGCTTTGCTAGTCTTGATACCCATGGTAATGGGATTGCTAAGTCCTCGTGGCTCACAGATTACTACAACAACAGTTGCAGGTACAGGTTTATGCGATGATCATGACGCGAGAGCGATGCTTGCTTGCGTTGAGTTTCTTCTTCTACTTCTTCGATCAGGGGATAGGTTCCAGGTTGGCAGCCTGGGCTAGCAGGGTGGATATTGTTTGAGTTTCTGTTTATGTATCATCCGTAGTCAGATGTTGATCTCTTGTATGATGTATTGTTGTATTCGTGTGGCATTGTATGCCTCTTGTATGTATCCCCATCTATTTTGTAATGTTGATGTAATGATATCCACCTTGCAAAAGCGTCTCAATATGCGGGTCTATCCTTGGTGGGACCTTCGAGTTCCTTTTGGATAGGGTCGCATATTGGGCGTGATAAGTTGGTATCAGAGCCTCGACCGACCTTAGGATCCCCCTTGATTGATCGTGTAGTTTGGCTGTTGTTGAGTCTAGAAAGAAAACTGTTTTCGGAGTCTAGTTATATCGGAGAGTAGGAATTCTTTTTACTCCTCAGTCCCTTCGTCGCTCTGGTGAGGAATCTTGACGTAGGTGTTTGGAACTATTCCTCTTCCCCTTCAAATTTTTCTTTAGGATCACGCGGTTAGTTTTTGTTTGTTGTCCATCCTCTTTTGTCCGGCGCATTTCTCGTCAAGCTGATTTGAACCTCTTTGTCTTTGGGAGTTCAATCCTCAGCTCTTTTCGATCGATGTTGTTTCCCTGTCCGAAGTTGTCCTTGTTTTTTCCCACCCGCCCTCCCTTCTTCTTCTCGAATCCGGAGTCCGTAATCGAGTATCCATCCTACTCGTGCGAAGTCTTTGCTTTCTCTCCTCAATGATTTCAACCGGTGTTTCCTCTTCAAGATATTCGTCGGTTTCCCCTTCCAAGTTACCCTTGTTTTCCCGCCCTCCCACCCTCTTCTTCCCGGAGTCTTACTCTCTCTCGACCATCAATTTCATTTGTGCGGAGCCTCTTCAGTCTTCCCTCAATTAATTCAACCGGTGAATTCTCCTCTTGTTCGTCATTCTTCATCTCTTTTTCTTCTCCGGTGGACTCAATTCAAGTTTTTCGGTGTGGATCACATTCTTTTCCTTGGATCAAGTGTTTTCCCTGTTCGTTTGCCTCTCGCCATTTTATCCTTCCGGAGTATGATGCACCGGAACAATTCAAATATTTCAATCATCCCGGTGAATCACCTATCTGTTCAACAATCCTTTCCAACGGTGTTCTCTTTAGTGGGCCCTAACCCACAGGTCTTTTCCCAGGATCTTACCTGACTCTTATAATTATTCCGGAGCCATTCCTATTTCTTTTCAAGTGTGACGTAATAATGAATTTCATCAGTCACATGCCTTCTCCAAGATCATTTTCAAATTATTTTCATTGTTAGCTCTACCTCTTTGTTTTTCATTCTCCCGGAGTATCTCAGTAATTTTGGTGGTGTTTCTCGTCGTCATTTGAAGACCGAAGAAGAGTTTTTCCTCTAAATTCTGCCCGTCCTCTCGAAGATTCGCGGTTCTAGCTTCATGTTATCCTCTCGAATTATTTCATTTGTCAGATATTGTTTTTATCCATCCGGAGCATTCAGGAGTTGTTTTCCCGTTTCTTTCCACCGGAGGCCATCATCCCAGTTATCGTTCTCTATTTATCCCGGTGCTTCGTTCAAGTGTTCTTTAATCAGCTCATAATCTCTTGGCTCTTTTGCTTCTAAATCCCCTCGAGCATATTGGTTCTTCTAATTCTTCCCGATGATTCTTTCTCTTTCATCAGTCATTTTCGAATTCTTACGGTGGTTCATTCAGATTCTTTTTTTCCTTTGTCATCATTTAAATCCATTCGTTCTTTTCTATCCTACCGGTGGTTCATGAAGACCTTCTCAAGTTTGCGATGTGTCACTTCTCAATCCTTTTCAGGAGGAATAAGTAGCGTGCTAAATCCATTGCTTGTCATCAATTTAATTTGATGAAGGATAAGCATACAATAAATCTTATTCTTATCTCATCCAAGTGAGTGATCCCTTCCTTCGGAGTTTGTTCTTGATGAATAAATTCTAGTTTCAAGTGTTCTCATCTTTTCTTTTCCGGAGTTCAATTTCCTCGGCCATCTCGTTGGTACCCCCATCTAAATCATCGCAAGGCTCATCTTATTCTTTCATCCTTCATTCTGTCTCACCATCCTTTTGTTAACGGAGTTCTTCATGGTGGTTCTTCGTGATTCAATTCATTCTTCAAGATTTCATCAAGTGTCAGTTCCATCCTCTCTAGTTCGTGTTCTATTCCTTCCATCTTCAACTGGAGTGCTACCTAAATCGTTTCAGTCTTATTCGTTTCTTTCTCATTCTAACCACTCTGGTTAGAACGACTTGTTTCTTAGTCTATCTGATTCAGTGAGCTTTCGATTCTCGCCATTCTCGTCGTTCCTCTCTTCTTCTCGAGTGCTCTCGATTCTTTGCTTCTTCTCTTGAGTTCTTGTTTCACCTCATCCCTTTTTCCCTTCCGTCTCGGTCCTAAGATCTCGGGACGAGATCTCTTGTTAGTGGAGGAGTGTTGTAACACCCCGGATTCGATGCACAAGGTGTCCGCCAGTTATTCGCCGTCGTTGCCATGTCATTTGCTTGCGTGTTGCAGTTTGCCATGTCATCATCTGCACTTTATCATGTCATCATGTGCATTTCATTTTGCATACGCGTTTGTCTCATGCATCCGAGCATTTTCCCCGTTGTCCGTTTTGCAATCCGGCACTCCTTTGTCATCTGGCGTCCCCTTTTTGCCTTTTCTCTTGTGCGGGTATTAAACTTTCTCGGAATGGCCCGAGGTTTGCCAAGCGGCCTCGGTATAGCACCGGTAGACCGCCTGTCAAGTTTCGTGCCATTTGGAGGTCGTTTGGTACTCCAACGGTTAACCGGGTAACCGTAAAAGCCTCTTTTGTTGCAGCCCAACACCCTTTCCAAAGTGTCCCAAAACCAATCTAACTCCCCTCCATGCTCTCGGTCGTTCGATCACGATCGCGTGGCTGAAAACCGCTCCTCATTTGGACTCTCCTAGCTCCCTCTACCTATAAATAGGCCCTCCCCTTCCATTTTCGCGGATCAAATCCCCCCGAAACCCTAATTTTCCCTCGCGCCGCCGACGGCCATCGTCGCGCCCGCCCACACAGCCACCGTGGCCTGCCACGTGGCCTCCGCCTCCTCCCCACCGCCGCGCCCGCGGGCTCGGTCCAGCCAAGGCCCGCCCCAGCAGCGCCTGAAGCCTGCCGCCGTCGCCCGCCTTCGCCCGTTCGCCCGCCGACGGATCCTCCGCCGCCATCTTCGCCCTCGCCGCCCGGCGAAACCTCCGCCCGCCGCCGCTGCGCGCCTCCGAACCCGCCGTCGGCGCGCCGCCGCCCTCCGCCGCCGCGCCCTGCGTCCCGCGTCAAAACTGTCGCCGCTTTGCGCGCGCGGCGTCGCGCCTCCGCCCTCGCCGCATCCGCCCGCGGCGAACCTACCGATGCCTCCGTCGCCGGCGGCGCTCGCCGCGCCCTAGAGCTCGCCGGTCCTCGGCTCCCGCGCTGCCCCGCTGGTCCCCGTCGACCGCTGCCGCCTCCCACGCCTCCCCGCGCCGCCAAGTCCTCGCCGGAGGCCGCCGACCTCGCCGGAGTTCGGATCCATTCCGACTGGACTAGATCCACCGGGAGACGATCCAAACACCGTCCCGTCCAGCTTTCCACGAGGGTATATTTTTGCCTAAGTCCTCAGATCTGCACATTTTCATGCCATGTTCATGCCATCACATCTCCGCAATCGTAGCTCCGTTTCGTGCGTGTAATATGTCAAATTGTTTGTGTAAATGTGTACTTCATTTCATTCCATTGCATCATTTTCATTTGAGCTCATCTTGATGCCCGAAATGTTGTTGGAAGAGTGCATGTTGATGTTAACCTGCTGAAACTGTTATAACTTGCTCATTTATCATTTTTGCCATGATTGATGTGTGCATCCTATGAGGTTGATGTCTACATGAATGTTGATCTATGGCATACCATCTTTCCTGTGGTGCCAACCATGTATTTTTGTGAGTTGTGTGCTAAGTGTATCAAGCTTGCTAAGTAGGGTAGTTGTTGTTGATGTTTTCCTGGCAGATTCTGTTATATTTTGTTGCTATGTTAACATGTTGCTACTAATTATTCTATGCATAATCTGGAGATGCTCTATAAATATGTTTTGATCTACATGTCATGCTCTATCTATTCATGCCCTTGGTTCCAATTATAGCCTGCTGAAACATGTTGTTATCTTGCTGTAAAGTTGCTTAAAAATGTTGCTGTCAGCCTGTTAACATTAAGTTCACTTGTTCCCATGTATTTTGCTAGTGATCCATGCACCCTATGAACTTGCTCTTGACATGCTTAGCTTCATAAACATGCCTTATTACTGTTGGTTGCCTTGCCATGCCATGTATTGCTCTGTAGTGAGTGGTTCGAGCTCACGAACATGCCTACTTATCATTGTTCCTGCCATGTATGAATCTGTAATATAACTTGCCATGTTTACATGGGTGCCATCATATTTTCTGATCCTTTTTGACTCATGGTCAGTAAGGGACTTTTGATCTATGCAATTAGTAGATTTATGCCATGCCTTTGTTTGCCATGATAAGTTCCTGTAACATGTTGTTTGATAGCTCTAAACATTGCAACTTTGATGTTATTTACGCTAAAGTCTAAACTGTTATTATTTGCAATCTTACCATGTGTTTTGGAGCATGTTCTAGTGATTTCTGGAGATAGCTCAGTGTTCATGTTTCGTTATGCTTTACCTGTACTTCATGCCCATGCCTTTTGTTATTATGTTGGGGTGCTGTAGCTTATTGTTTTGATGCTTGCAATATGCCTAGTTGCTGTTATGGACAGATTGTTGCTATGACTTGTATAGTGTGTGTGTGTTGAACCGTTGCTCCGTTTTGAGTGTGCTCTATATGAAACTTGCTTGATTTTGCATGTAGTTTAATATTATAATGTTGTATCCTTGTTTTGGTGTGTTTGCTTGATGTTTGGGTGCATTTTGCATCAATGCCATGTTTAACTTGTTTTGCTCATATCTTCTAGGCCGTAGCTCCAAATCTAATGAACTTTATATGTAACTTGACTAGAATTTCGTGTAGATCATCTTGGTGCATCTTAACTTGCTGTTTAACAACTTGAACACAAGGTTTATTCAGTTCTGGACCAATTTCGAAATATGCATATGAGGACTTACCGGAATTGTTATATGTTGTTTCCGGCCTCATTTAAACTTGCCTTGATGTGTTGTTCTTGTTTTGCATCATCTCTTGCCATGAGTAGCTTCATGTAGCTTGGTCATGCATCATGCTTGTTTGCATCATGCCTTGTTCATGTGTGGTGTGTTTACCTATGTTGTGTGCTTCTTCTTGTTAGTTCCTGTTTTGTTGCGATCGTGAGGATTCGTTCGTCTACGGTTGGTTCGGCTTCATCCGTTCATCTTCTTCATGGACTCGTTCTTCTTCCTTGCGGGATTTCAGGAAAGATGACCGCTACCTTGGATCTCACTACTATCATTGCTATGCTAGTTGCTTTGATCTATCACTATGCTGCGCTACCTATTACCTGTTTATCAAGCCATCCCATATTGCCATGAACCTCTATCCTTTGACACCATTCCTAGCAAACCATTGATTGGCTATGTTACCGCTTTGCTCAGCCCCTCTGATAGCATTGCTAGTTGCAGGTGAAGTTGAAGATTTCTCCATGGTGGACAGGGTTTATGTTGGGATATCACAATATCTCTTATATTATTAATGCATCTATATACTTGGTAAAGGGTGGAAGGCTCGGCCTTATGCCTGGTGTTTTGTTCCAATCTTGCCGCCCTAGTTTCCGTCATACCGGTGTTATGTTCCCGGATTTTGCGTTCCTAACGTGGTCCGGTGATTTATGGGACCCCCCTGACAGTTCGCTTTGAATAAAACTTGTCCAGCAAGGCCCAACCTTGGTTTTACCATTTGCCTCACCACCACCTACTTTTCCCTTGGGAGTCGCTCTCTCGAGGGTCATCTTTATTATAGCCCCCCCGGGCCAATGCTTGTCTAAGTGTTGGTCCAAACTAGAGCACCGTGCGGGACCATTCCTTGGCAACTTGGATTCGTCGGTACCTATACGCTTCGCTTATCCGGTGTTGCCCTGAGAACGAGATATGTGCAGCTCCTATCGGGATTGTCGGCGCATCGGGCGGCTTTGCTGGTCTTATTTTACCATTGTCGAAATGTCTTGTAAACCGGGATTCCAAGACTGATCGGGTCTTCCTGGGAGAAGGTATATTCCTTTGTTGATCGCGAGAGCTTATCATGGGCTAAGTTGGGACAGCCCTGCAGGGTATAAACTTTCAAGAGCCGTGCCCGCGGTTATGTGGCAGATGGGAATTTGTTAATGTCCGGTTGTAGATAACTTGACACCAGATCCGAATTAAAACGCATCAACCGCGTGTGTAGCCGTGATGGTCTCTTCTCGGTGGAGTCCGGGAAGTGAACACGGTTTCTGGGTTATGTTTGACGTAAGTAGGTGTTCAGGATCACCTCTTGATCATTGCTAGCTTCACGACCGTTCCTTTGTTCTCTTCTCGCTCTTATTTGAGTATGTTAGCCACCATACTTGCTTAGCCGCTGCTGCAACCTCACCACTTTACCCCTTCCTTTCCCATTAAGCTTTGCTAGTCTTGATACCCATGGTAATGGGATTGCTGAGTCCTCGTGGCTCACAGATTACTACAACAACAGTTGTAGGTACAAGTTTATGCGATGATCATGACGCGAGAGCGATGCTTGCTTGCGTTGAGTTTCTTCTTCGCTTCTTCGATCGGGGATAGGTTCCAGTCGTCGGCAGCTTTGGGCTAGCGAGGTGGATATTGTTTGAGTTTCGTTTATGTATCATCCGTAGTCGGATGTTGATCTCTTGTATGATGTATTGTTGTATTCGTGTGGCATTGTATGCCTCTTGTATGTATCCCCATCTATTATGTAATGTTGATGTAATGATATCCACCTTGCAAAAGCGTCTCAATATGCGGGTCTATCCTTGGTGGGACCTTCGAGTTCCTTTTGGATAGGGTCGCATATTGGGCGTGATAAAGGATTGCCATGCAACAAATGCACTAAGAGCTATAAGTGTATGAAAGCTCAACATGAAAACTAAGTGGGTGTGCATCTAATCCTATAATGAAAAATTCCCACTAGTATAAGAAAGTGACAACATAGGAGATTCTCTATATGAAAAACATGGTTCTACTTTGAAGCACAAGTGTGGAACTAGCATGCCGCTTCCCACTTTTTTTTTCTTTCTTTTCTTTCTTTTTCTTTTTTCTTGTTTTTTTATTTTTTTTCTCTCTCATTGTCTGGATTCTCATCCCGACTTGTGGGGGAATCATAGTCTCCATCCTCATTTCCTTACTAGGGCAATGCTCTAAAAATGAATGATGATCATCATCACACTTCTATTTACTTACAACTCAATATTACAACTCGATACCTATAACAAAATATGACTCTATCTGAATGCCTCTGGCAATACCAGGATGTGCAATGATCAATCGTAACATGCATAAAAAAGATGAACAATGGCTGAGCCACAAATACTATGTTAGCTATGTGATCATGCAAAGCAATATGACAATGAATGCTCGAGTCGTCAAAACAGAAGTGGTGGAAGTTGCATGGCAATATATCTCGGAATGGCTATGGAAGGTCCATAATAAGGTAGGTATGGTGGCTGTTTTGAGGAAGATATAATAAGGCTTATGTGTGATAGAGTGTATCATATCACGGGGTTTGGATGCACCTGTGAAGTTTACACCACATCTCGAGGTGAGAAAGGGCAAGGCACGGTACCATAGAGACTAGCAAATATCGGAAAGGTTAGAGTGTGTATAATATATGGACTCACATTAGTCATAAAGAACTCATATACTTATTGCAAAAGTTAATTATCCCTCGAAGCAAAGTACTACTATGCATGCCCCTAGAGGGATAAATTGGTAGGAAAAGAGTTTCGCTCGTCCCCGACCGCCACTCATAAGGAAGACAATCAATAATAAAGAGCCCCTCTGAGATGGCATCTGACTCTCTGTTCTCTTTTGTTTCGCGTTCCCCAGATCTGGCCCTTCATCGTTTCTTAAATTCCTGGAGATCCGTAACTCCGATTGCACTGAAATTTTTACATGATTTTTTCCATATATTATCGTTTCTTGCGCCAGAAGAAGGGCCTCGACCGCCTTACGGGGAGGGCATAAGACTACTGGGTGTGTCGGGAACCCCCTGGCACCCCCTGGTGTATCTTGGGGCATGTGGCCCCCCGTTTATGTTGATTTCACCTCCCAAAATTCACAAATATTCCAAAATAATTCTCCATAAATTTTTATTGCATTTGGGCTTCGTTTGATATGGATTTTCTGCGAAACAAAAAAATGCCACAAATAGGAACTGGCACTGGGCACTGGTTCAATATGTTAGTCCAAATTAATCATATAAAATGTTGCCAAAAGTGTATAAAAGTTGTATAGTATTGGCATGAAATAATCAAAAATTATAGATATGATGGAGACGTATCAACATCCCCAAGCTTAATTCCTGCTCATCCTCGAGTAGGTAAATGATAAAAAAAGATAATTTTATATGTGGAATGCTACCTAGCATAATCTTGATCATATATCTAATCATGGCATGAATATTAAGACACGCGTGATTTAAAGCAATAGTCTATAATTTGACATAAATACATCAATACTCAGGCATCCCAATAAACAATCATGTCTTTCAAAATATCAACGCTAAAGAGAGCTAACCCTACAAAATCATATAGTCTTGTCTTGCTCTGTCTTCTTAGCACAAAGTATTTATCATGTACAACCCCGATGACAAGTCGAGCAATTGGTTCATACTTTTAATGCGCTTCAGCTTTTTCAACCCTCATGCAATACATGAGCGCAAGCCATGCATATAGCACTACGTGTGGAATAGAGTATAATGATAGGGGTAAACCTAGAGAAGACAAAACGGTAAGAAAGTCTCACATCGACACGGCTAACCAATGGGCTATGGAGATGCCCATCAATTGATATCAACGTGAGGAGTAAGGATTGCCATGAAACAAATGCACTAAGAGCTATAAGTTATGAAAGCTCAACATGAAAACTAAGTGGGTGTGCATCTAATCTATAATGAAAAATTCCCACAAGTATATGAAAGTGACAAAATAGGAGACTCTCCATATGAAAAACACGGTGCTACTTTGAAGCACAAGTGTGGAACTAGCAGGACCCTTCTCTCTTTTTTTCTTTTTTTCTTTCTTTTCTTTATTTTTATTTTTTCTTCTTTTTTTATTTTTTCTCTCTCATTGTCCGGAATCTCATCCCAACTTGTGGGGGAATCATAGTCTCCATCCTCATTTCCTTACTAGGGAAATGCTCTAAAAATGAATGATGATCATCATCACACTTCTATTTACTTACAAATCAATATTACAACTCGATACCTATAACAAAATATGAACCTATATGAATGCCTCGAGCAATACCAAGATGTGCAATGATCAATCGTAACATGCATAAAAAAAGATGAACAGTGGCTGAGCCACAAATACTATGTCAGCTATATGATCATGCAAAGCAATATGACAATGAATGCTCAAGTCATCAAAACGGAAGTGGAGGAAGTTGCATGGCAATATATCTCGGAATGGCTATGGAAGGTCCATAATAAGGTTGGTATGGTGGCTGTTTTGAGGAAGATATAATAAGGCTTATGTGTGATAGAGTGTATCATATCACGGGGTTTGGATGCACCTGTGAAGTTTGCACCACATCTCGAGGTGAGAAAGGGCAAGGCATGGTACCGTAGAGACTAGCAAATTGCGGAAAGGTTAGAGTGTGTATAATATATGGACTCACATTAGTCATAAAGAACTCATATACTTATTGCAAAAGTTAATTATCCCTCTAAGCAAAGTACTACTATGCATGCCCCTAGAGGGATAAATTGGTAGGAGAAGAGTTTCGCTCGTCCCCGACCGCCACTCATAAGGAAGACAATCAATAATAAAGAGCCCCTTCGAGATGGCATCTGTCTCTCTGTTCTCTTCTGTTTCGCGTTCCCCAGATCTCGCCCTTCACCATTTCTTAAATTCGCGGAGATCTGTAACTCCGATTGCAATGAAATTTTTACACGATTTTTTCCATATACCATCATATCTTGCCCTAGAAGAAGGGCCTTAACCGCCTTACGGGGAAGGCGTAAGACTCCTGGGTGCGCCGGGCACCCCCTAGCGCCCCCTGGCATATCTTGGGACCTGTGGCCCCCCGTTTACGTTGATTCCACCTCCCAAAATTCACAAATATTCCAAAATAATTCTTCGTAAATTTTTATTGCATTTGGACTTCGTTTGATATGGATTTTCTGTGAAATAAAAAACATGCCACAAACAGGAACTGGCACTGGGCACTGGATCAATATGTTAGTCGTCCAAATAAATCATATAAAATGTTGCCAAAAGTGTATAAAAGTTGTATAATATTGGCATGAACCAATGAAAAGTTATAGATACGATGGAGACGTATCAGCATCCCCAAGCTTAATTCCTGCTCATCCTCGAGTAGGTAAATGATAAAAAAAGATAACTTTTGATGTGGAATGCTACCTAGCATAATCTTGATCATATATCTAATCATGGCATGAATATTAAGACACGAGTGATTTAAAGCAATAGTCTATAATTTGACATAAATACATCAATACTCAGGCATCCCAATAAACAATCATGTCTTTCAAAATATCAACGCTAAAGAGAGCTAACCCTACAAAATCATATAGTCTTGTCTTGCTCTGTCTTCTTAGCACAAAGTATTTATCATGTACAACCCCGATGACAAGTCGAGCAATTGGTTCATACTTTTAATGCGCTTCAGCTTTTTCAACCCTCACGCAATACATGAGCGCAAGCCATGGATATAGCACTACGTGTGGAATAGAGTATAATGATAGGGGTAAACCTAGAGAAGACAAAATGGTAAGAAAGTCTCACATCGACACGGCTAACCAATGGGCTATGGAGATGCCCATCAATTGATGTCAACGTGAGGAGTAAGGATTGCCATGAAACAAATGCACTAAGAGCTATAAGTTATGAAAGCTCAACATGAAAACTAAGTGGGTGTGCATCTAATCCTATAATGAAAAATTCCCACTAGTATATGAAAGTGACAAAATAGGAGACTCTCGATATGAAACACACGGTGCTACTTTGAAGCACAAGTGTGGAACTAGCAGGACCCTTCTCTCTTTTTTTTTCTTTTTTTCTTTCTTTTCTTTATTTTTATTATTTCTTCTTTTTTTATTTTTTCTCTCTCATTGTCCGGAATCTCATCCCAACTTGTGGGGGAATCATAGTCTCCATCCTCATTTCCTTACTAGGGAAATGCTCTAAAAATGAATGATGATCATCATCACACTTCTATTTACTTACAAATCAATATTACAACTCGATACCTATAACAAAATATGAACCTATATGAATGCCTCGAGCAATACCAAGATGTGCAATGATCAATCGTAACATGCATAAAAAAAGATGAACAGTGGCTGAGCCACAAATACTATGTCAGCTATATGATCATGCAAAGCAATATGACAATGAATGCTCAAGTCATCAAAACGGAAGTGGTGGAAGTTGCATGGCAATATATCTCGGAATGGCTATGGAAGGTCCATAATAAGGTAGGTATGGTGGCTGTTTTGAAGAAGATATAATAAGGCTTATGTGTGATAGAGTGTATCATATCACGGGGTTTGGATGCACCTGTGAAGTTTGCACCACATCTCGAGGTGAGAAAGGGCAAGGCATGGTACCGTAGAGACTAGAAAATTGCGGAAAGGTTAGAGTGTGTATAATATATGGACTCACATTAGTCATAAAGAACTCATATACTTATTGCAAAAGTTAATTATCCCTCTAAGCAAAGTACTACATGCATGCCCTAGAGGATAAATTGGTAGGAGAAGAGTTTCGCTCGTCCCCGACCGCCACTCATAAGGAAGACAATCAATAATAAAGAGCCCCTTCGAGATGGCATCTGTCTCTCTGTTCTCTTCTGTTTCGCGTTCCCCAGATCTGGCCCTTCACCATTTCTTAGATTCCCGGAGATCTGTAACTCCGATTGCGCTGAAATTTTTACACGATTTTTTCCATATACCATCATATCTTGCCCTAGAAGAAGGGCCTCGACCGCCTTACGGGGAAGGCGTAAGACTCCTGGGTGCGCCGGGCACCCACTAGCGCCCCCTGGCATATCTTGGGACCTGTGGCCCCCCGTTTACGTTGATTCCACCTCCCAAAATTCACAAATATTCCAAAATAATTCTTCGTAAATTTTTATTGCATTTGGACTTCGTTTGATATGGATTTTCTGTGAAATAAAAAACATGCCACAAACAGGAACTGGCACTGGGCACTGGATCAATATGTTAGTCGTCCAAATAAATCATATAAAATGTTGCCAAAAGTGTATAAAAGTTGTATAATATTGGCATGAACCAATGAAAAGTTATAGATACGATGGAGACGTATCAGCATCCCCAAGCTTAATTCCTGCTCATCCTCGAGTAGGTAAATGATAAAAAAAGATAACTTTTGATGTGGAATGCTACCTAGCATAATCTTGATCATATATCTAATCATGGCATGAATATTAAGACACGAGTGATTTAAAGCAATAGTCTATAATTTGACATAAATACATCAATACTTAGGCATCCCAATAAACAATCATGTCTTTCAAAATATCAACGCTAAAGGGAGCTATCCCTACAAAATCATATAGTCTTGTCATACTCTGTCTTCTGAGCACAAAGTATTTATCATGCACAACCCCGATGACAAGCTGAGCAATTGGTTCATAGTTTTTAATGCGCTTCAGCTTTTTGAACCATCACGCAATACAAGAGTGGAAGCCATGGATATAGAACTATGGGTGGAATAGAGTATGATGATAGGGGTAAATATAGAGAAGACAAAAAGGTAAGAAAGTCTCACATCGACACGACTAACCAATGGGCTATGGAGATGGCCATCAATTGATATGAACGTGAGGAGTAGGGATTGCCAAGCAACGAATGCACTGAGAGCTATAAGTGTATGAAAGCTCAACATGAAAACTAAGTGGGTGTGCATCTAATCCTATAATGAAAAATTCCCACTAGTATATGAAAGTGACAACATAGGAGACTCTCCATATGAAAAACATGGTGCTACTTTGAAGCACAAGTGTGGAACTAGCATGCCCATTCTCTCTTTATTTCTTTATTTCTTTCTTTTTCTTTCTTTCTTCTTTTTTTATTTTTTCTCTCTCATTGTTCGTAATCTCATCCCGAGTTGTGGGGGAATCATAGTCTCCATCCTCAATTCCTTACTAGGGCAATGCTCTAAAAATGAATGATGATCATCCTCACACTTATATTTACTTACAACTCAATATTACAACTCGATACCTATAACAAAATATGACTCTATATGAATGCCTCTGGCAATACCAGGATGTGAAATGATCTAGCGTAACATGCATAAAAAATGATGAACAGTGGCTGAGCCACAGATACTATGTCAGCTATATGATCATGCAAAGCAATATGACAATGAATGCTCAAGTCATCAAAATGGAAGTGGTGGAAGTTGCATGTCAATATATCTCGGAATGGCTATGGAAGGGCCATAATAGGTAGGTATGATGGCTGTTTTGAAGAAGATATAAGGAGGCTTATGTGCGACAGAGTGTATCATATCATGGGGTTTGGATGCACCTGCGAAGTTTGCACCACATCTCAAGGTGATAAAGGGCAATGCACAGTACCGTAGAGGCTAGCAAATTGCGGAAACGTTAGAGTGTGTATAATCCATGGACTCACATTAGTCATAAAGAAATCATATACTTATTGCAAAAGTTAATTATCCCTCGAAGCAAAGTACTACTAAGCATGCCCCTTGGGGGATAGATTGGTAGGAAAAGACCATCGCTCATCCCCGACCGCCACTCATAAGGAAGAAAATCAATAATAAATCATGCTCGAACTTCATAGTATAACGAGAAATAACTATACGTGCACGCTTAGGGAATCACAAACCTTAACACCAATACTCTTACTAACCACAACCGTTTACTACTACCTCCCACATATTCCATCTCTATATCGCAAAACTATTGCAAGGAATCAAACATATCATATTCAGTGATCCACAAGTTTTATTTAGGATTTTACGACTAAACATGGTGCTCAATGCATATATTGTTTTTGCATTGTAGCTACAGTAATATAACTTTTCCATGGCTTATACCACCGATAAAAATTGATAGTTTCATCAAAATAAGCAAAATAATGCATCCAAAACACAATCTGTTTTAAATAGGACTGTCTGTATTAATATGAACATCTACCATACTTCTGGTACTCCAAAAATTGTGAAAATTAGGACAAAATAAATAATTTGTATAGCAAGGCCGTGCAAAAAGGTTTCAAAAGCTTTTGATATTCTAGTAAAAAATGTAAAATCGCGCACGACAACCAAAGTTTCTGTTTTTACACCGTACATACCAACAAGCAATCTACTCATCCTAAAGGAAAATATTGGCACAACAATTTTACAATACAATTGATTTGTGCAAGGGGATAATTATTTGTGTTGAAAATTTCTGTAATTAAGATTCACAAAGTTTCCATGGGCATGAACAAAGTTCAAGGCTAGCTCCCACTTTCTCAATGCTCGACCTCTCACTTTCGCTTTTCTTTTTGTGAAGTTTTAAGTTCCCCTCTATTTTTTTGTTTTAAACATTATAAAAGCACTCAACAGAAATAAATGACTCTCTAAAACTTCTGGGTTGTCTCCCTGGCAGCGCTTTCTTTAAAGCCATTAAGCTAGGCATAAAGTGCTCAATTAATGAATCCACCCGGATCCCAAGGTATATCAAAGCAAATTTTAATTAACAATGATTTGGCATTTAGTAGTGAGCATAAAGCAACATATATCATGCAATGACGAAGTCTAACTCTCTTCCTTTGCATTGACATGTCATACAAGAACAATTCATGCACATCAAGTAAAGGCCAATACATAGTATAAGCAGTTTCTTCCAATTTTGTCGTGTTGGAAACATAGAGGAAGAGATATAGGTCCTCTCTCATAATAATTGCAAGTAGGAGCAGCAAGAACATGCCTATTATATTCATCAAAATCATCATGTGCAGCGGTAAAAGGCAACACATCAATGTAATCCTTAATGAGTGCAAATTTCTCTGATATATTGTAGTTTGGAGAATTCAAAAAGATAATAGGACTATCATGTGTGGGTGCAATAGCACCAATATCATTCTTAACATAAGGAACCATAGCAAGTTCATCTCCATACGCATAATTCATATTGGCATCATGGCCAGCAAGCATCAAGTTCATCAAAAAGGGATATTTCAAATGAATCACCGGGATCATGAAGGAACATTAAATAATGTATGAGTTGGAGGGTTACTCTCATATAAGGTGGGCACGGGTAGCTACTCCGCTCTTCCTCCTTTTATTCTTCGCTCTCCTCATCATCTTTTTCATCCAATGAGCTCATAGTTTCATCAGTTCCTTCAATAGACTCATGCAAAATATTAGCCTCGTCTTGGACAACAGAGACTTTCTTAATAAATACATCAATATCGGAATTGTATTTATAATTATCATAGCAATATTTTAAGACTGCAAAATTTTTAGGTCTATAAACCTAATCATCAAATTCTTCAAACTTTATAAACAAAGATTCAATTTCACAAGCACCCTTAAAAGCAACAAATTCTTCTATTCGTTCCACATCATAGTAATCATATATACCATTAGCATAAGAAGCCAAGGTTTCATTATCAGTTAATTGACATGAAAAGGGAAGGTATTGTGACACCCTTGATTCAATCGTACATTAATCATACACGCAAATATGTACAATCAAGATCAGGGACTCACGGGAAGATATCACAACACAACTCTAGACACAAATTAAAATAATGCAAGCTTTATATTACAAGCCAAGGGCCTCGAGGGCTTGAATACACAAGAGTCAGTGGAAGCAACATTATCTGAGTATAGACATGATTTAAACAAGTTTTCCTTAAGAAGGCTAGCACAAAAGCAACATCGATCGAAAAGGCAAGGCCTCCTACTTGGGAGCCTCCTAACTACTCTTGGTCGTCGGGGGTCTTCATGTAGTAGTAGGCACCCTCGGGGTAGTAATAGTCGTCAAAGGTGGCATCTAGCTCCTGGATTCCACCATCTGGTTGCAACAACTAGAAAGAAGAAAGAAGGGGGAAAGGGGTAGCAAAGCAACCGTGAGTACTCATCCAAAGTACTCGCAAGCAAGGATCTACACTACTCATGCATCGACATCAATGAAAGGGGTAGTATCTGTGGACTAACTGCAGAACGCAGAATAAGAGGGGGAGAAGCTAGTCCTATCAAAGACTAGCATCTTCTGGAAACCACCATCTTGCAGCAACAAGAGGGAGTAGACTAGTATAACATAAGTCATGTTTATGCTGTTGTGTCAATGCTCCGGGATCCTTTTTCGACTCCCGAAGCAACATATCCAAATCATGCCTCAGCATCCAGTTCTATTTATATCGATCGGGATACAACTCTGAGTGTCCATTACCATAGGACAATCTATCGATAGATGTTTTCTTCCGTGCAGGGCTGCACCAACTTACCCACCACGCTCGATTAACTCTGTCCAAACACACTTTTTTTGGGTCATGCCCGGCCTCGGCCAAACAATATGCCGCAATCCGACCTAGTCTTAATAGAGAGGTCAGCACGCCGGACTAAACCTATGTGTAATGCCCCGAGACCGATGCACTAGGTGTCTTCCACTTATTCGCCGTCGTTGCCATGTCATTTGCTTGTGAGTTGCACTTTGCATGTCATCATCTACATTTCATCTGCATGTTTTTCAAAACATGCATCCATTCGGGTTCCGCCGGTTTTCTCCGTTATCCGTTCTGAGCCCAACCACACTCGCTTGCACCTGTTGTACCTCTCAGATCTTGTTTTGTGAGCCGCTGAAAAACATTATCGGAACGGCCGAGATTTGCCGAGTGGCCTTGGTATATCACCGATAGAATGCCCATCAAATTTCGTCCCATTTGGAGGTCGTTTGAAGCCCCAACGGTTAATCGAGTTAACCGAAACCCCTTTTATCTTGCAGCCCAGCACCCCTCTACAACAGCCCACTAACCCATCTAACTCCCCTCCATGCTCTCCATCGTTGCATCACGATCGTGTGGGCGAAAACCGCACATCATTTGGACTCTCCTAGCTTCCTCTACCTACAAATAGGCCCTCCCCTTCCATTTTCGCGGATGAAACCCTAGCCTAGACTCCTCCTCGCCGCCGGACATGTCCGTTCCCGCCGGACGAAATCCCGCCACCGCCCGCAGCCACTCAGGCCTCGCCACATCACCCCCCAGCCTCCTCTCTCTCTTCCCACCGTCGCAGCCCGCCCGGCCCACAGTCGGCCCGCCAGGCGCATGCGATCACCACGCCGCCAGCTCCCTCCCCACAAGACTCGCCACCATCATCGGGCGCCGCCCCGCCATCATCGCTGGCGTCGCCGCTGCCCACCGGCGTGACTCTCCCTCCGCGCCGAAGTCGCACCACCCGTGCTCCACGAGAGCTGCGCTGGCCTCCAGCTGGCGCCGCCACCCTGCGTTCGCCTTCCCACTAGAGCACGAGCTCCACCGCGCGCCAGACCCTCGCCGGCGTGGCCCCGCCGCCGCACGTCGAACCTGTCGCTGGCAAGCCTCGCCATGCTCCCCCACCTTGCGCCTCCGCGCGTGCCACCGCCGCCAGGGCGCCCCGCCTCCCGCTCGTCCCTACGCCGCCGACCCCACTCGCAGGAGCGCCTCGCTGGCCCTACTCTGCCCGCCGCCGTCTAGCTTGTCGGAGTTACCGCCATCCTCGTCCGGATCTGGTCAACTGGGAATAGATCTAGCAGCCCGCCAACCAAACGCTCGTCGCCGTCCCGCTCCGCTCCGTCCCGGGATCTCTTCGTCCCAATCCCGCGAGGTGAATTTTCCACCAAGTCCCTGAAATTCAAACTTCATGTGTGCATATTTGACCCATCATAACTTCTTGCATATTGCTTCGTTTTGCATGCATGATATGTCAAAATGTTCATCTTAGGGTGCTCTTCATGATGGAGTGGTTTGCATTCATGTTAATGTTCATATTAATGCCTTTTGTTGCAAAATTGCGAAATGATACAAACTGTTGTAATCTGCTGATTGTTAACATCATATAGTTGTCTTGTGAGTACTATAACTTTGTATCCATTGATCCTATGATGACGATCATGATATGCACATGTTCTGATCTTCATGCTCTATATGTTCATGTGCTTTGCATTCATATTAGGGTGCATCTGGATATATTAATCCCTGTTGCAAAAGTGCATGTTGCTGTTAACTGCTGAAAACTGTTGTTTACTTGCTGATTTGTCATTTTTGTTGCATTTTGTGTGTGCTTCCTATGAGCATGATGTCTAGATGTTTTAGGAGCAAAACCATGCCATATTTACAATGGTGCAATCCATATATTTTTATATGCTCTGTAGTGAATGCATCAAGCTTGTGAAGTGGGCCACTTACTATTAATGTTCTGTAAAGTCTGTTTATGTCATATCATGTTGCCATGTTTGATCGATGCTTACAATTAATCCATCCATAATCTGGAGAAGCTTAGTTGACATATTTTGTCGCATATGTTATGTTCTATAATTACATGCCTTTTTATGCCCTATATATGTCATGTATCATATGTTTTCATTGCCATGAAGATGCCTACATGTAGTTCCAGTTTTCTGTTAACTTCATGGTGCTTTGTTGTGAGCTTGTTATTGAGTGATCCATGCCTCTTCTGGAGATGCTCCAATTACATATTTTGAAGCATGCTATGAGTACTGTGTTCACATGCCAAGGTTGTTAATTTTTGATGCCATATGACTCTGTTCCATGCTTTCAAACATGCTATCATAATGTTGTTGTTTTACACTTGCTGAAGCTGTTTCAACATTCAATCTTGTCATGTTGGTTCCTACTAATCCATGAGCCATATGTATATGATGCCATGATGTTATTTGCTCTTTGTTATGTGTACTTTGATTCCATGCCCTTGGTTGCTATGTAAACTTGTTGTAGCTTGTCTCTTTCTTGCTCTCAAATTGCCATCATATTAACTCTACTCATGCATATGCTCCTGTGTTATAAAGTTTCTTTTTGCATTGATCATATTCGGTTAATCTTCATGCCTATGAACCTGAACCTTAATGATATTTGAATTATGTTATCTGTACATGAAGTGCATGTCAAGTTTGTGCTCTTATGATTCCTGTAGAATGTTGTTTTGATGTTTGCAAAGTGCCTACTTGCTGTTTTGAGCAGATTGTTGTTATATCTTGTTTGGTGTATGTGTTGCACCGTTGCTCCATTTTGAGCAAGCTCTATATGAAACTTGCATGATTTTGCATGTACTTTCACCATATGATGTTGCATCCTTGTTTTGAGGTGTTTGCTTGATGATTGGATGCATTTTGCATCAATGCCATGTTTAACTTGTGTTGCTCATATCTTCTAGGCTGTAGCTCCGAATTAAATGAACATTTTATGTAACTTGAGTAGGATTTTGTGTAGGTCATCATGGTGCTCTTTAACTTGCTGTTTAACAACTTCCACTTAATGTTTGTTCAGATCTGGACCAATTTCGAAATTTGCATATGAGGAATTACCGGATTTGTTATATGTTGTTTCTGGCCTCATGTAAACTTGCTTTGACGTGTTGTTTTTGTTTGCATCATCTCTTGCCATGTGTAGCATACTATAGCCTTGTCATGCATCATAGTTGGTTGAGCATCATGTTCATGTTTATGTGTTGTGTGTTTACCATCTTGTTTGCTTCTTTCCGGTTGTGCTTCTTCTCGATAGTTCCTGTTTCGTTGCGATCGTGAGGAGTTGTTCGACTATGCTTGGTTCGACTTCGCCCGTTCGTCTTCTTCATGGACTCGTTCTTCTTCCTTGCGGGATTCAGGCAAGATGACCGTTACCCTGGATCTCACTACTATCATTGCTATAGTTGCTTCGTTCGATCGCTATGCTTCGCTACCTATCACTTCTTTATCAAGCCTCCCAAATTGCCATGCCAGCCTCTAACCTTTTCACCCTTCCTAGCAAACCGTTGTTTGGCTATGTTACCGCTTTTGTTCAGACCCTCTTATAGCGTTGTTAGTTGCAGGTGAAGTTGAAGATTGCTCCATGTTGGACATGTTTATGATGGGATATCACAATATCTCTTATTTAATTAATGCATCTATATACTTGGTAAAGGGTGGAAGGCTCGGCCTTATGCCTGGTGTTTTGTTCTACTCTTGCCGCCCTAGTTTCCGTCATACCGGTGTTATGTTCCTTGATTTTGCATCCCTAACACGGTGTGGGTTTATGGGCCCCTCTTGATAGTTCGATTTGAATAAAACTCTTCCAACAAGGCCCAACATTGGTTTTTACATTTGCCATAATAATACTTGAACTAAATAATTAATTGGCATAGGGCGTCATGAACCCGAGGATTTTTCTACATAGCAGGAAGGGGTCAGCGCTGATGGTGTTGATCCCAAATGGGCAGACTGCAGGGCCACCACGGGGCAACCCGAGGATCTGGTTTTACTCATAGGCTGACCTATCCGGACGTGGACATAGACGAGATACGCATGGCTACTATCAGGGTGTCGATACGCCGGGAGGCTTTGCTCGATTAGTTTTACTATTGTTGATATATCTTGTGCACCGGGATCCCGAGTCTGATTGGATGTCCCGCGATGGAGGATTGTCTCCGCGGATTGTGAGCTTATCATGGGCTAAGTTGGGACACCCCTGCAGGGTTTAAACTTTCGAAAGTCGTGCCTGCGGTTATGTGGCAGATGGGAATTTTTAATGGCCGGTTGTAGAGAACTTGACACCAGATTCGAATTAAAATACACCAACCGTGTGCGTAACCGTGATGGTCTCTTTTCGGGTGAGTTCGAGAAGAGAACACAGTGGGGTTATGTTTGAACGTAAGTAGTTCAGGATCACTTATTGATCATTACTAGTTTGCGACCGTTTGCGTAGCTTCTCATCTTATTCTTGTACTCGTAAGTTAACAACCATACATTACTTAGTCGCTTGCTGAAACCTCACCACTTATCCATTCCATACCCATTTAGCTTTGCTAGTCTTGATACCGATGGTAATGGGATTGCTAAGTCCTCGTGGCTCGCAGATTACTACAACAACAGTTGCAGGTACAGGTAATGCGATGATCATGACGTGAGAGCGATGCTTGCATGTTGTGAGTTCTTCTTCTGCTTCATCGTTCAGGGGATAGGTTCCTAGTCAGCAGCCTTGGCTAGCAGGGTGGATGTCGTTTGAGTTTCTGTTTGTGTTTCGTCCATAGTCGGATGTTGCTCTTGTGTATGATGTTGTTGTATACATGTGGCATTGTATGCCTTCTGATGTATCCCCAACTATTATGTAATGGTACGATGTAATGATATGCACCTTGAAAAAGCGTCTCCAATATGCGCTTCTATCCTTGGTGGGACCTTCGAGTTCCTTTAGGATAGGGTCGAATGACACTATGCCCCCAAGGGTCTTGGGCCATTGCCCCGGGAACTCCTGCATGTTGCGAGGGTGCCCCGGAAACATATCTGGAATTATTTTAAATCAAAAGAACTTAATGCTCCAACATGACGTCACCCTAACCTCAGCAATCAACAGGCGAGTTGACCGGTCAAGCTGACGTCCGGGACCCACCTGTCAATGATAGCGGGGGTTTAATAGTGTTTAATTGAATCTAAACTAGCTACTTAATTTACTGGGCCCACCCGTCAGTACCTAATTAAGTTAATGAATTATTATTTTTAAATGTTTTAGTTAATAAGGGGATGTGGGCCCTATCTGTTAGCTGCTGGGTTGGTCCAGTCACCAAAGCAGACCGGTCAACAGGTCGGCCGGGCCCCTAGGACCCACGGGTCAGTGACCCAAGTGGTGGCCCCGGGCTGACCACGTCAGCGCAAGCAACGGCGTTTAACCGCCGGTAGCCATAGCCATGGCGGAGGGTTGGGCGCGCATCATGATCCATCTAGAGGCGGCCTTTTCGCGAGCGGTTCACACCGTTTGAACGCGTGCATGACGCCGATTCAGGTGGTGGTGGTGGCTCGCCCGGGGATGGCCGGAGACAGCGCCAACATGGAGCACAGGCAGTGGTGGCCTTCGGGCGCTCGACGACGATGGTGCTTCATGACACGGCTCATTGTGCGGAGTGGCTCTACTGGCGGCTGGTGCTCGCGCGCATCCATTGCCGTAGTTGGTAGTAGGCGGGAGGCGACGAGCTCACTGGAGACGAGCTCGCGGCGGCGGCCGGAGCACTGGCTCGTCGAGGACGGCGCCAGGGGGAGCAGTAGGAGTAGCGGGCGCGTGCAGTGGGTGCAGGCGGAGGTGCTGAGCACCACGGGGTGGTCAGCCGCAAGCTCTGCGAGCCGTGGCCACAGCGGCGAGCACCACCGCGGCGACGAGCTCGGGCACGATGGGGGAAGCAGCTATGGTGGGAGAAGAGATGCGCAAGGAGAGCGGAAAGGAGCCGAATCTCACCGAGAAGGCACAAGCAGGCCCAGCGACAACTTAGTAGCAGCAGGGGGGTGGCTGGAGTGGACGGCGACGGCGACGACCGAACCGGAGGAAAGTGGAGATCCGGCGAGGCAGAGGGGCTCCGAGGTCCGTGGCATGGTCGCGGTTGTCGTTGTAGAGGATGAGAGGGGGCTCCTGCACGCAGGCGGATGGAGGTCGACCGCCGGTGGCCACATGCACGGCAAGGCCGCGACGACGGCTACGCCTGGGCCGGCGCGGCGCAGCAGATCTGGGGGAGGGGAGAGAGAGAGGAGTGGGAAGCCAGGAGGGGCGAGTGGGTGGATGAGAGCGGGGGGAGCTCGAGGGGCCGGGGCTATTGCCCTTATCCCCTCGGGACGGCGCCGGCGAGGTGGTGTGGCGGGGACGCGCGGGAGGAGCCCTGGTCAGATGAACAGGGGAGGAAGAGACCGACCGAGGGAGGTGGGCCGCCTAGGTTGGGCCGGCTGGTTCGTATGGGCCAAGGCCCAGGGAGGCAGGGGCTTCCTTTATTTTTTCTGTTTTCTTCTTTTACAAAAAGGGTTTTATAATATTTGGGGCGCTGAAATGATTTTTGTAAAATATGGGAATTGTGAACATAAATACCATGCAATGTTTGGCACTGCCACAAAAAGTTCGGAAGAAGTTTGAATTTTCATAATTTAAAAAGGCATTTAATCTATTGTTCTAGCCACTAAATTAAATAGTTTAGCGCACTTAAACACTTTGCAAAAATGTTGGTTCACTACCAATATTAGTTATGGATTATTTTGCACATGATGAACATTTTAGTTTTCAAGTTTGACAAATATGAATTTTTGACTTTAGATTGGATTTGAATTTGAATTGTGATTTTGGTCAAGTGAAGATTAGCAACAGTAATGTGATGACATGGCACCATTAACAGGGATTACTGTAGCATGACACTGGGGTGTTACAAATCTCCTCCACTACAAGAAATCTCGTCCCGAGATTTAAGTGCGGAAGTAAAGGGTAACTTCATGAGAACTGACCCTTATAGGGTTAATTATCTGGTGGACAATTCAGGGAGTGTGGCAGAAGTATCTCTGAATTTAAACTTAAGAAAACGTTAAGAGCAAGGTAAGAAGGTACAATAAGAAGTTTCAAGCGAATGAACAAACGATCAATACCTGAACTGCGTGTGAGAAGGGGGATCAGAGTATCGAGTATAAATCATCTCTCGGAGGGTGGCTCGTGATAACTCACAAAGCCCGGAGCATACGATACTTTGAGATCAAGGATATACAGGAGAGTGAGGTTTCGATCCTGTGGAACTATGAGGGGGGTGTCAATCAAAAGTAGGGAGAACGGTGGCATCTTACCGGTCACGACAACAATGTATGTCAGAGGATAGCCTGTCAGTTATGTCGGCGACAACATCATGTACCAAGGGCGAGGGAGAAAGAGAACCATTTTCCTGCTTGTTGAACGAGGCGGACCAATAGGGAAAGTTCTCGTCCATCGGTGGTTACTGGAATGTCATCAACATTAGTAACAGGGTCATAAAGACCGAATTGTACCTCGAGGTATTTTCATAAGCAGGGAATTATTGCTTATATCACCCAGATCATAAGAAAGGTTAATCAAACCAATGGAAAAAATGATTATTCAAATTAATCAATGGGAATGAAAATGTGTTTACACACAAAAATTGGGAGTATATCCTTCCCAGGGAAAAAGCAGAGCAGGAAATACATGACAGGACGGCAAGTTCAAAAGCATTTAGATAATGGGGCGAGGGAAGAACCATGATATTACCCATACAACGGTGTGAGGGTAGTTGAACGAGAAACATTTTGTATTAGGCTTCCGATGTTCTTGTAGATATTCGGAATACCATTGTCATGCTTCGATGCAGCAACTATATGGTGTCAAGTAAAGATTGGGTTCGAAGATCTCAAGAGATACCGAGAAACAATTCCAATATTATCTCAGAACTTAAGGAATAACCAAGCAAAATCGGGTCTATGTTGGCAGGAAGTCAAGATGTCATTGATGATGTCACAAATCATCGAGGGGCAGGGATGGTATTTCTAGGCATGAATTCAATTGACATCTCTGAAGAAGCCAAAGTGTTTACGGTGATCACGAATTTTTTTATCGAGAGACTCTATCAAGATGCCATCGAGCAGAAAAGGAAGGACGAAGTGGAAGACTATGAGAACCACGGATTCGACACAAGCTCGAAGTCAAGCTTGTTGTTCTAGGTGAAATGATAAGATGAGGAAGATCGATGTAAGCTTAGCTCATCATCGGAAGTTGCTCCGGACATAAAGACCAGGTAGCACAGTTAAAACTTGACACAATAAAAACATAGCCGATCAGGCTAGAAATGATGTGATGGGGTATAAAACTTCCCAATATCAAGTACTATGTGTAATGCCAGAAGGTAAATCGGGGTAGAGGTTGGACGGGGGAAATGATTTGGATTGGATAAGTATTTTAACTTATCCGGTAAATGGAATCAAGGAGGAACTATGGTCGGAACCACGATTGCAAAGGATCAATTCATAGATACAAGATGAGCTTGTACCAAAGGAATGATTTTTTTACAAGCAGCTTCCCTGATAAGTTCTACATCAGGTCCATGGGCATGAACACAAAGGTTCGAGGTTGACTCCCACTTCTTCAATGCATAACCTTTAATTCACTCCACATTTTCAAAGAAATCACAGTGCAGAGGATTTATCTGGCGAAGTACAAGAAGAGTAAGACTCGTGAGAACTCTCGGGTTCACACAGATTATGTAAGGCATAAGTTCAACCCATCGGGGCATTTTTATGAATCTATACAACTATCGACCAAGCAAAATATACGAGTTCGAAAGAAGAGTATCGAAGTCAAAGCAGATGATACAATTTACCGAAGGTATCATGTATCCGGGAAAAACTCACAAGACTTTGGATGTGAAGGACACTGTCGGATAACAACCCAACAATGGATCTGGTGATTCACGACAGAGTTGATGTGAGTATCGGTATTCAATCAGATGAAGAAGGGGATGCAAAGGCATCGGTTTATAGAAATGTCTGAATGATTCGATGTTTGGGTACAAAGAAATTATGATTTCAAGATAAATGATCAGAAGCAGAGGCTCTGATTAAAACATGAGTGAGGGAGTCCTTGATTAGGGGGTCCTCGAACATCCGGACTATATACTTTGGTCGGACTATTGGACTATGACGATACAAGATTGAAGCGTTCGTCCCGTGTCCGGGTGGGACTCTCCATTGCGTGGAAAGCTAGCTTGGGAATACGGATATGTAGATCTCCTTCTCTGTAACCGACTCTGTGTAACCCTAGCCCCCTCCGGTGTCCATATAAACCGGAGGGTTTAGTTCGTAGGACAGGAACAATCATAATCATAGGCTAGCTTCTAGGGTTCAGCCTCTACGATCTCGTGGTAGATCAACTCTTGTAATAATCATATCATCAAGATCAACCAAGCAGGAAGTAGGGTATTACCTCCATCGAGAGGGCCCGAACCTGGGTAAATATTGTGTCTCCCGCCTCTTGTTACCATTAGCCTTAGACGCACAGTTCGAGACCCCCTACACGAGATCCGCTGGTTTTGACACCGACATTGGTGCTTTCATTGAGAGTTCCACTGTGCCGTCATGGTAAGGCTTCATGGCTCGCCTTGTTATCAAGGACAACATCACCTCCGGGGGAGCCCTGGCTGTAGGCCAAACTCTCCGACTAGGCGGCTTCATCATGGCCGCCCGTTCGGCCGGTGCGCCGACGATGACTTCTCAGGTCATCAAAAACAACCTCCACGTCAGCTCAGAATTCACCGAGAAGATGGATCCAATGGAGCTCTCCTCCTTGGACGAGCTCTTGGATCGCATCGCCGCCTTGGGAGTCGTTATGGACTATGATCGGATCGGGCTTAAACCCGACCAAAGGGAGATTAACTCTCCGCCGGTCACCCATCAGATAGCGGTGGTGGAAGAGCAATGCAGACATTATTCCTATATTTTGAGGATGCACTACTAGGGAAAACCTTATACACAGAAATGTAGCAACAGCGCGGGTCAAAAAACTGCGCTAGTGCTATATAGCGATAGCGAGCAAATAAAAACTGCGCTCTGAGACACAAACTTAGCGATGGCGCTTGTGGTAAAGAAAGCGCTACTACTAATATTCCCATTGGCGAGAATGCTAGGCTATGCATAGCGATGGCGATCTTCTAATAAACGTGCTATCGCTGAAACACAGTTAGCGCGCGCTTACGGGAAGAGCGCTACTACTAACGAAAATAAAATAAGATGAAAACAAATAGAAATTTAAATGAAAATGAAAGAAATAGAAAAGGAGAAGGGAAAAATAAAATGTAAAGCAAAATAATCGAAAAGCGAAAAATCAGAGGAAGGCATAGCAGCAGCGTTTGTTTGTAAGAGGCGCTATAGCTAACGTGGCTGCAGCAGCGTGTCCTAGACCCCATTGTAGAAAACAGAATAGGAAATTAAAAAGTAAGAAATTTACATAGCTATAGCAGCAGCGCTTTTTTGAGGAAGCGCTATAGCTATCTTAGCTATAGCGCGCTTTCTAAACGCGCTACCGCTAAGTTTGACTTAGCCAAAAACCGTTCCCCGCCACCACTTCCCCAAATCGTCCCTCAAACCCACCAAGGCCATTGCCTCTCCCGATTCTCGCCCACTTCACTTGCCGACGACAACGCCACCAGAGTCGTGCGCCGTCGACGACACCGGAGCCGCCCCCAACGCCACGGAGCCGCGCGGCCTCCTCAACGCCACCGAGCCGCCGTCGACGCCACCTTCCTCGCCGTCACGGAGACGCCCGCCTCCTCGCCACCGGAGACGCCCCTGCCTCCCTCGCCACCACTGCCTCCGTCGCCACCACCGGAGCCATATCATCTGTAAGCCCCCACCCCTCCTCTCTCTCTCTCTCATGCATAGGTTAGCCAGTTTAATTAGGTTAATTATCTAGGTTAGGGAAAAAATTTAGTTAGGGCATTGACAGAGAAGTATTTAGGTTAACTAGTTTAATTAGGTTAATTATCTAGGTTAGTGCAAAAACTTAGTTAGGGCTTTGACAGAGAACTAGTCAGGTTAACTAGTTTAATTAGGTTAATTATCCATGTTAATTAGTGCAAAAATTTATTTTAGGCTTTGACAGAGAACTAGCTGCGTTAACTTGTTTAATTAGGGTTAATTATCTAGGTAAACTAGATTAACTAACTAGGTTAAATAGGTAGGTTAATTAGGTTCGTTGGATTAACAAGCTAGGTTAAGTAGATTGGCAAAGGTTTTTGATTTTTGAAAACACCACTATTTTTCAAGGAAAAGAATTTAGGCAAATTTTATTTCTCATTGAAGTGGTCATGTTATATCTTTTCATTGAAGTTGTTCGATTGTGCCCAAGTGGCTTTGTTGTTTCGGTGAATGATGTTTGAGTGGCCTATGTTTTGCCGAATGTTGATTCATTTCTGTTAAGCAAATTTCAGGTTCTCGATCTGTCCACTTTTTAGCAAAGGTCATGCCGAAATTTCCCGTGAATTTCGGCATGACTTGTGCTACAAACTAGGACATATTGAGTGCCCAGGATTTGCCGCACCAGGAAGGAGTCAACATTCCTGCAAAACAATAGTCCTTTTTTATGTCATTATTCATTTTATTAGGTCTAGAATTAGTTGACTAGATTTAATCATAGGAAAAATGGCTAGCAACGATGAAGGACAGGGTTCTGGTGATTGCGACGACGTCTACCGGGCGGCAGACGAATTTTGTAGCTTTACCGATGATCAACAGATGTTGTTGCTGGGCCCAGCGGTGGCATCGGGGACTCAGACCGACACGCAGACCGATGCTGAGAACGACACGCAGACCGGTGCTGAGACTGACACCGGCGCTGAGATTCAGACCGGCATCGAGACCGGCGCCGAGACCGGTGCTGCCTCGGGGAGCGGAGCCGGTGTAGAACCGAAAGCAAAGAGGCAACGGGTTCCTAACAAACTCAGGACTACTAGACTGGTGGTCACGGAGGTGGACGACGACAATTTTGAGCCAAAGGCGCCCGAGGAAGAGCGCGCGTGCTACGACAATCAAATAGGCTGCATCATACGGACAACCGCCACCATCAACGATGAGAATCTAAAGAAGATAGAAAATATGAGGAGCTCCCTCCTAAAGAAGTTTCACCAGATATTCTTGTTCCCGGGCCGGAATGAGAAGGATTATGAAGATCCAGACAATGACCCGACAATGAAGAAGATAAACAAACACGCCATGATCAAGTTTAGCAACGCGTTGGCCGCTGGAAAAATCAAGTGAAAGGAAAGATCAACGACGGGGAACCCTACTCCGAGATTGTAAAGGAAAGTCCGACAATCACGGAAGAGCATTTTCAAATATTCAAGGAGGCTTGCGAGGCCGAAGCTGCCAAAGAAAAGTCTAAGTACATGAAGGGGCTTCAAAAGAGGAACATTGGGACCCACCACCTCAGAAGCCGTGGTTACGGCGGAAAGAGGTCCAAATGGGCCAAGGAGGACGCGAAGCCGCGAGTCCGGGCATCCTGCACTTTGGCGGATTTCACCGTCCCGCAGGAGCGTGACGTCCTGAGGGCCCGCCACCGTTGGGACCCACTGAAGAAGGTTTATGAGACAACACCGGTCATTACGGAGTTAATGAGACTACTGGTAATTTTAGTTTCTGATCAATTCGACTGCACACGTTAGTCATATTCGTAAACGATCCTTGTGCCTTTTGCAGAGAGAGCAACACTAGATTGCGGCCGAAAGCGACTCGCCGTATGAGGCATTGGCGAGGCCCAAGTGGGACACTCCATTCAACCGGGCATTGAACATATTGAAATGACAACCGGTGGATACTCGACCGTCGTATGGACGCGTGCATGGTGTCGGGGACGGCGCCACGTGGAAAAAGTACTACCGTGAGACCACGGAGGAGAAAAAGGAAAGACAGAGGTTAACTGAAGAAAGCATCGACAAGAAGGTTGAGATTGCGGTTGAGAAGAAACATCTCAGACAGTCGCAACAGCGGTAGCTGCCGCAAAACAGGCGATTGCAGATATATCTACTTCCTTGGTGACGGGCGTTCACCCTTGGACAAGGGAAAATCCAAAAAAAATGCAGAGGACTTTCCCCTTGCTGACTTCTTGGCAGCACATGCTCCCGCACCGGCTCCCTTTGCTCCCCGCACCGCTTCCGCACTGCTCCCGCACTGCTCCTCAGACTGCTGCCGCACCGGACGTGCTCGGTGGTACCTCCTGTTTGGCTGAGCTCGACGCCCTCGCGGTATCTGCCACACCGGCCCCCTTCAACATAAATGTATAATCTCCCGTTTTCTTTGCAGGCCGACGAAGCCCCGTGCACCATATTGTACACCATCGGCGAATGTAAGGTGGACGTGGGAAGGGGCGATAATGGAGCCGAAGGAACCATTGTTCCACACCGGCCGATCCCCGAACGTCTTCAAGGTTTCCGTGGCGATGTCAAACCGGGCCACGAAATTTGCCTCCTCTAATACTAGTGGGGATGACGACGAGACCCGCGCGGCTTAGTGATTGTTGCAATGGGTGGGTCTGTTGTGGCCAAAGAGTCTACTTCGTGCAGGCGGCCAGAGCACACCCACGAGCACGCAGCCTCAAAGAAGGTATGAACATCAACACCCCACCTACCCAATTAGCGTCGGGTGTTGGGTTGGGTGATAGCGGACGGGGTAAGCAGGTGGCTCCATTAGAGGTTGATGACGTCGCCATGGATGAGGATGAGGATGATGATGGCGCTAAACAGTATGTCTATACTGGCGCCTCCTCAGGGTTTGAGCATCATGAGTAGGTTCCTGAATTACCGTCTCAACGTGTTATTGATGACCATCCGGTGGTAAAGAAGCCTAGGAAGAGAGCGAGGAAAGGCAAAAATGCTGATTCTATTATCCAGCCGCCTCGGCAGCCTCGGCTTCAGACGTGTAGATATCCCGATGCGGATAAATGGCATAGCCCGGTCGACCAATCCTACCAAACAGCGCTACGGGCCAGATTCGCGATCTAAGGAGACTTCATGACGATGTGCTGCGGGTAGAAAAGGCCTCATCGCCTCGAAAGATCCAGGATACCCACTCTACGTGGTTAACGTTCCGCAGCAAATGTCGTACATCGAGGGCTTCCCCGCGGATAAGTTCTTCCTCCGATTCGATTACATATTCGACATGTTTCATGTGAAGAAGCTGGATTTTACTTTTGTCCGCATTTATGCCTTGCACATGAGCTACATCATTAGGGTTGAGAAGATACGTTTTATCTGTATCGCTGACCCGTACTACATGCACGAGGGCTTCTTGGGAGTCTGTGCACAGCATCGTGAATATGTGAGGGATTACATCGCCAGTTTCATGCTCGCCAATAAGGACAAGGAGGCGATTCTCGTGCCATATCATCCCGTGTAAGTCATCTGCGCTGCAATCCTTCCTTCGATTTCAATAATTCATTTGAACGGTGGAGGCTAATTAATTTGAGGTGTACTTATTTTGCGTAGCGACGGGCGCGCCGTCCTCATCATCATCTACCCCCGATTCTCCCACGCTCTTTACTTGGACTCGTCGAAGAACATTCACAAAAAGGATTACACCCACATCAAAGATGTTCTCGACAGTGCTATGTTTTACTACCAAGAAAGGGGTGGAGAGGTTAGGGACAAGAAGAGAAGGGGCGGCAGGGCCGCCTTTAGCCATAAGACCGACTTCTGCTGCATCCAGCAACCAAACGATTCTCAATGATGGATTCTATGTCCTACACCACATGCTGGAGTACCGACGCGATTACCAGAACCTTCAGATGGCACCTAGATCTAGCGATGCCCATATTCTGCAATGGGCAAAGGACATAGGAGATATCGAGGATCATCGACTTCGAGCTGAGTTCTATAACATCCAGCGCGAACTTGCCCAAATCATCATGAATGAGGTCGTCGGAAAAACAGGGATGTTCCATGCAGAAGGACAAATGTCGCGGGAAGACGTCCGAACATGGATAGCCTCTCAGCGTCTCGACATGAAGTCTTTCACTAAGCTCGATGATTATCTCCCTGACTTGGATGGATGGCATGACATGATGGAGTGATTGTCGATATATGACAATGTGTCCGTTTAGTCCATACTTTCTTTTATGACAAAACTTTGAGTTATGCACGGTGAAACTTTATTTGCGATGTAATTAAACCGTTCTCCTCCTCGACTAGCAAAAATCACTCTAGTTAGGTCTATTTTTGCCAAGTCTGTCTCTTTGTGTTGCTCAACTATATATGTTGCATATCATCGACTCATGTGACGATGCAGGTGCATAGATCATAAATGGCGAAGAAGTGCCATGCCTGGAGTATATATACGACAAGTGGCCGGAGTGTCAGGCCCAGGTGTACCAGTTTTTGGTTTCGGCGACACGCGATGATTAGTTTAGGTTCACGCTAATGCGAGAGAGGGATCTGAACTCATGTACTCAAAGTGATAGCTATTCTCGTGTATATCATTGTTTAGATGGATGACGATGTATTTGCAAGTAATCGAGACTTGTATCGCTATTTTCGAGATTGATGACGAGAGACCACTTTGTGTTGGATGATGATTATGATGATGACATGATTTGATGAGACTAATTGTATGTATATGCTATGATTACATTTGTATGTGGATGATATGCTAAAGATTATTGTATAAAGCCTATTCAAATGCAAAACAAATAAAAACAAATATGCAAGGAAAAAATAATAAAACTAGTAGTAGCGAGGAGGATTTAGCGATGGCGCCGACTTACGATGGCGCTTCCTGTAAAGGGCGCTGCGAGATAATATCGATGGCGCCCTTTTCTAAAGAGCGCTGCAGCTATTCATGTGTAGCAGTAGCGTGGGTCAACACGCGCTACTGCTATACGTTAGTTGTAACGCCTTATTAGTAGCATCGGTACCCGCGCTACTGAGAGGGCCAAAACACGCGCTGCTGCTAGGCTTTTCCCTAGTAGTGATGAACTATGTCCGGATCCCCGAGCTCTCCGAGCCGGATACCCGTCTACGGGAGGACATGGCCCAAGCTCCGAACCTAGAATCGGACAGCGGGCCAGAAAAATTGGGCAACATCCCGGAGCCTGAACTGCCAAGCTCGGAAGGTCCTCTGCCCCTGGGTCTCAGATCGGGTCAGGGTTTGACTTAAATCTACCCACCCACCCAGATACAAGCGATCTTTCCCACATTAGACAGGAGCCCCAAGAGACAGTACATCACTTCTGGGCCAGATTCCTCCTTGTAATGAGCAAGGTCAGGGCCTGTCGCGAGGAAGACGCAATCTCATTATTTTGCAAAAATTGCACGGACTAGGGAATCCTCAACCCCGTAAGTCGTCGTGACATAGCACACTTTGCTTGGCGGCCATAGTACAGAAGTACTGTGCGATGAAAAGCGTCTGGAAAACCCAAACAAAATTCTGGGATACTCTGGCTTTCACTAAACCCCTCGTCCGAACTAAAAGGGTACACTCTCGTAAGTCACCCGATCCAATTACAAAGAAACCAAGGCCCACTACAGGGTGTGGAACCATATTGGAAGGATGGCTCAATGGGCCATGCAAAAATCACAGCACACTGGATACCATATCTACACACAGCCTTAGAGCATGTTGGATACTCCGGCAGGTGGCCAAGAGCGGCAAGGATCTCCTCATCAACGATACCGCCGAGCATCATCCCGCGGAAAGTAACGATACAGTGTTGATAGTCTTCGAGGCTTTTGCCTCAAATAACAGGCGCAAGCGAGCACTCAGCAGCCTCGCCAAAGTCTGCCACGTTGCACCAATAAATCCATGGAACGACACGGCCATAACCTTCAATGCCAGTGACGAACCTCAATTCCGAATAGACCGAGCACCATCCGCTTTGGTCCTTAGTCCAATTGTGGACGGCTTCTGGCTTACTAAAGTGCTCATGGATGGCGGCAGCGGATTGGACCTCATCTACGAGGAAACTCTGAATAAAATGGGAATAGACAAGAGCTGCATTGAGCAAAGAAGCACGACCTTCAGAGGAATCATCCCTAGTCGGGAGGCACGATGTGCGGGGAAAATCACACTAGATGTGGTATTCTGCACGTCGGAGAATTACAGGTCCAAAGAAATCACATTACAAGTGGTGTCATTTAGTAGCGGATACCATGCCCTTTTAGGGCGGGATGCATTCACGAGCTTTCAAGCTATACCCCATTACTGGTACATGAAGCTCAAGATGCCCGGGCCCAATGGAATAATCACTCTAGCCAGTGATCCGGAAGTAGTACTCCATGCCAAAAACAAAACCGCCGCAATGGCCCTTGAGGCATTTATCAGAAGGCCATCCGGCTGAAGAACTAACTGCGTCACGCTCCACAGGGGATAGAGACGACATGATACTCGACAAACTTTCCAAGTCCACCTCTTTCAAACCAGCAGACGAAATAGTCAAATTCCAGGTCCACCCAACGGACTCCACAAAAACAGCATGCATCGGGGCTCAGCTAAACCCCACAATAGACGCCGCACCGCGGGCATTATTGCGCGAGAATTGGGACATCTTCGCCTGGCACCCTTCAGACATGCCAGGCATCCCACCACTACAAAAAAAGACACATCCATGACATTTTGGGCCGAACGAATTTTTTTTCTGTCATACATATGACACTTCTATGACGATAATTGTGACAAAACCCAATATCATCATAGATGTGTTGGGATTCTACTTCTATAACAAAAAATCATGACAGAAAATGGGCTTTTCGTCCTGGGCGGGCCGGAGACGCAGCTTGTAACGCCCTGTGGGGACCCCGACTCATAAGTCGAGATCACCGAATGCACGTGTACAGTGATCCCAGAGATCAATGCTCACTGAACACACAGAAGCTGAATAACAAGAGTCTTACATCCATACATACCGTTTTACAAAAGTAGGACCATTATGGTCAAGTCTTGAGTATAACATTGCAGCGGAAATCTTCGCCAATAACTTGGACCCATGCCATCTGCCTTAACCCTACAAGCATTCTGACTGGGAAGCATCCTAGCTCGCATGTTCGTCACTGAAGGATTGTTCAATATATCTTGTCTTTCATGCCTGGCCAATAAAATAACTAGTGGCAAGCCAATGAGTACTTTGAATGTACTCGCAAGCAACCCATGTTTTTTTCCAAGATGTAACAATGCATGATATACGTAAATTTTTGCAGAAAGCTAGTTTGGAGTGCAATGACATGTTCAACAACTTGTAAGACATGCATCAGGAGAAATCAAGTAACCATGAGGACAGGCTACAGATATCAACATAAATAGAGTGGGCACCAACCCAACTCAATCATGTCAAGTCCTTTGACTTGACCCAAGTAGTTTAATCAACTCACACACACAGTTGTAAAACTCTAGACATAGTTTAAGCAGCACCACCCAACTGTCCTTGACCGTGGACACGGCTATTCGAATAGTTTTTTTTTGATAGAAAGACTGTAAGGGAACCCCCTACAGTATAATTGGTGCAACAAACCCAAATTGCAAGTACCATGCCTTGAACCTGGGTGGGTGGGAAGGCATCAACCCCTTCCCGCCACTAGGCTATGCCTTAGTCTGCTATTCGAATAGTTTTACAGTCTGCAGAGGTTGCACACTTGACCCACAAGATCCGGGGAACTTCCATGTCATCCATGACCCGCGATACCTCAAGTACCCGGGGTAAGCACCCGATCACTATCTTTCCCTAGACGACACTAACATGGAGTCCACTCGATTGGTAGTAACCCCCGTGACCAACATTATCACATAACATTTTCGTGGAGCCATGCTCCTAAATCATCTCACATCACAAGCACGGGGTACCAACGGTGTGTTCGGTGCCCCATAAAAATGTTCTTGGCCGCCCTACCTAGCACGGCCCCGTCCCGAGAGAGCGCACCAACAACTCTCCCGTCACTAGTAATGCGGGCTCCAAGCTAGCATCGGTCTAGGTAATCAATAATGCCTTTTCCCATATAAGGGTAGAGTGGTTGCGCATGTAAGGTTGGGACAGTCGACAAATCTTAAATCTAATCCGTTTTCGAAAACAATACACACACTAGCCTCGGTACACCACTTCGTCATCAAGTGGTTACCCATCTCATCATCTCCCTCGGGCATAAGTGGCACACGATGGGGTTTTCGAAAAGTCTTTTGAAAATTCTTTGTCTCCTTCACCATGCATATACCCGTCCCTTTTTGCGTAGCATCTAATTTAGCATCCTATCTACTCCCACCAGCATAACCCTCATAAGAAGGTAGTGTCATGCACAATGCAAGTATCAACGAGGAAGTACGGTGGCAAACCATCAAAGTGGTTACCACCCCATCATGATTCCGTTGCAACAACAATATGGTGCTATATGACATGCATAAAAAGGGTTTCATAGACATGGTCAAAGGGCTGATTGCCTGGTTCATCAGAGTCTTCAAGTATTCTAGTCCTTCTCCAAGTACTCTGTCTACTTCGTCAACTAATGTCGGAAACAATCATAATAAGCATCACAACAAGGCAAAAATACAAGTGCTCTAAAAATATGAAGTTGACTTTTCTAGGATACCTCTGGTCATATGAGGAATGACCAGAGTGATTTCATTGGAAGTGGATCAATGGATATTTCTAAACATTTCAATATGATGGAATCAAAGGGTTTATGGATTTGCAACAAGTGTACAGAAATATATTTGTGGAAAATGAGCAAAGATACCCATTTAACAAAGGATGATTTTAGAAGCATCTAGGATTTGGTTTCACTAGATTTGGAGTTCAAATGAATTTCTTATGAATTTGTGAAGTTGACAAATATGAAGAAATGGCTCATTTTATTGTGTTGCACAGAAAGTATTAACAAAAATGTTCATAAACTAAGTTATGAATTTAGAAGCATCTCGGAATTTGAATCATGGCATTTGGATCAATTTTGAGCTCTCTGTGATTTCGTAAAGTTCATCACAAAAATAGGAAAAATAGGATTTGATAAATATTTGTGAAGAAAATGTCTCTGGAAAAATGTGCAAATAGCACCATGTGATAGATCATGAGTTTATGAACTACTACAAATTTGAATCATCAAATTTGGAGCTCTGTTGATTTATTTATGGATTTTGAAGTTGACTGGAAAAAGAAAAAGGAAATAAGGCCTTAACCTTATCCTGCGCGCGGGGCGACAGATAGACCGTGGGCCGGCCCAGCGGCTCGGCCACGAAGGCGCATTTCGCCCGGCCCGTCTCCACTTGCCAGCGTGGCCTGAAGGCTGGGCCACTGACGAGTGGGGCCCGCCTGCAGGTTCGTCCTCCACCTCCCGCGCGGCGCGAAGGGAGATAGAGGAGGCGTTCGACGCCGGCCACCGGCGCCACAGGGCGTCTCTGGCGATGCTCGGCCCACCGGTGTGCTCAGGGGAGAGTGGCGCATCCGACGAGGTACTCCATGGATGCAGGGGTGGTCGGATGCGGGCGCTACATCACCCACAGCGGACGGAGGCGACTGTGAGGTTGGGTCATGGCGCTGCAGCCGCGGAGGGGACGAAACAAAGAGGGGGAGAGCTCTGCCGTTCATCTGCGGTTGTACTGGTGGCCAAGGAGGGGCGGGGAGGCTTCGGGTTGCGGGAATTTGGGCGCAGGCCGACGGCGGCACTCCGGCCATGGAAGGAGCAGGAGGGCACGAGAGGAGGTGCAGGTTGGTCCAGGGGGTTCACGGGGGAGAGAGAGAGATCAAAGGAGCTCCAGAGGGAGGTCAGGGGCGGCCTTATATGGCGAAGCCACGGCTCACCGTGGACGTGGCCTACGGGCACCCGCGGAAATGGCCGTGGTGGCCACGGGAGGAGGCTCGGGGCTATCTGCGGTGCTCGTGGGCGTTGGGTAGGGCGCCAGGAAGAGAGAGGAGGAGCAGGGCGAGGCTCTGGTGCTCGCGCGTGCGAGGCCGGGCATTGGCCGAGCCGAGCGGCTCTGGGCACGCGCCGCAGGATGTGAGGGAGAGAGGGAAAGGAGGGTGACAGCACGGTGGCGTGTTGCGGACGTCGAGGCACCTCGACTAGCGCAATGGGGAGGCTCGAGGTGGTCAGGGGACGCAGCATCAACGGTCGGGAGCGCACTGACGTGCTCCAGAGCGCGCAA
Organism: Aegilops speltoides; assembly: GCA_021437245.1. Lineage (NCBI taxonomy): Eukaryota > Viridiplantae > Streptophyta > Magnoliopsida > Poales > Poaceae > Aegilops > Aegilops speltoides. The sequence goes on from CM038145.1 coordinate 120,994,877, forward strand.
ATGGCCGGCACCCGCGGCTTTTCCTTGCGTCCTCACGCGCCCACTTGTGTCTGGCAGTTGCAGGGGGTAGTAAACAATGTGAAAATTGCATTGGATGCCCTGGGGATCCACTAGAGTGAGGAGGGAGGTTGAGGGAGAGAAAGAAGCTGCTGTCCAGGAAGGTAAATGGGGTGTTGCACCCCTCAATCTTTGAGCAATGGCTAGGGGGAGGTTACTGGGGGGAGAAGAGGGTCAGGAGTAGCTGTGGTACAAAGTCGAGCCCATGGAGATTAGTGGAAGAGGTCAAAAGTGGCACTTTGGTAAAGTGCCAGAAGGTGTTTGATAATGGTTTTGGCAAGTAGATGATCTCCATTTGCAATGAGACTCCACAGGGTGAAATGACACATATAATTAGGGCCTTCCACCAATTTGGAGCTTATTTGGGCAAAGTTGCCATTGCAACTTTTGTAAACCCTAGAAATTAGCAGAAATGAACTTGTGTAGATCTAGTTGATCAGATCACTTCTCCTTGATGCACAACTTGGTTTAGTGGCCTCATTTGGTCATGTGAAAATGCTCACCAAAGTTGGGGTCAAGGAGAGAAAGTTGGTACTACAAAGTTGTTCAAATTTGATTCTGGTCAGAGAGGGGGGTTTGGGGCACTTTGATCAAGATAACATTCTCTCCAACTTGTGCCATTTGGTATAGATACATTACTACACCATTTGAGCATGTGCACCAAGTGTGAGAGCATTTGGAGATATTTGACAGTGCAAAGTTGTTCAAACTTGAAAAAGGACAGAAGTGGTTTTGAGAGGGTTTCATGGGGTTATACTGTTCTCCATGACATGATACTTGTCAAGATCATCCAGCATGTCATATGTGACATGCTAGAATTTTCTTGGTATTTTTGGAGAATATTTCCTTTGTAAATATTTCAAAAGCTTGAAATATCCAGAAAGGGTTTTTGAGGGATTTGACCAATATTTTGGACATTACCATGTGTTGAAACTCTTATATATGACAATATATGTCCACTTAGTTTCCCTAGGTTTTTCCCAAATATTTTTAAAGCATTAAAATAATTTTAACCTATTAAAGACCATTTCTAGAGTTAAGAAAAAGCCTTTAAATAAAATAGTAAAATAACTTTTAAAATTATATTTTTGTGGTTTCTGGGTATCCTATATCTAATAGGTGTCAAATATATTTTTGGAAAGATTTTTACTGCCCTTAATTAAGTAATTGCAGTGCAAACCTCAATTCAGGGGTTTCTGGAAACTATTTTAAAAAAAATACTATTTGGCCAACTTATTTTTGTAAGAAATTATTTTTATGTCCTATACACATGGCATGATCATTGGTTCAAGAGTTTGGAGCAAGGAGATGAAGTATAGGAGTTGGAGGATTTATTTGATTTTTAGAGCACTTGCAAACAGCAGACAAAAACCAATCAAGGCAAGGTCCAAAACACTCAAAAAAATTTGTCAAACCACATTTTATCATGATTGTTAGCTTAAGTGTAGTGGCATGAAAATCAGGGTGTGACAGACCTACCCCCCTTACAAGAATCTCATCCCTGAGATTCCCAAACTAGGCGTGGAAAGGGATACAGAAACTTGGATCTGGGGTAGTCTTCAAGTCCTCATGTTGCTTCTGCTTCCGTGTAGTGCTCCATTGAGCTTGAAGTACTTGATGGTGTGGCTTCGTGTATGATGCTCTTCTTAATCCAGGTTGCTAATGGGTAGCTTGCGGTAGGTTAGATTGGGCTAGGGGTCGATGGCTCGGTGGTCAATGCCCTCGTAGAGATCGGGCAAGTTAGGAAGTTGGAAACACTTCCGGGGTTGTGATGCATGGAAAGCGTTGTGCACATCAGGTAACTCAGGTGGCAACTCCAGCTGGTAACTATCTTCTCTTCGTCTCGTAGTGATCTCAGAGGGGGTTGTTAAATGTTGGAGTGATCTCGAAGGGGGCCGATGAATCTTGGTGTGAGCTTCCCTTGGACATGGAAATGCTTGGTTCCTTTGAGAGAAGTGGCTCGCAGATACACCTGGTCTTTGACGAGAAAGTTCACTTCTTGACGATGGTGGTGGGTGTAGTTCTTCCTCCTTGGCATGGCAGTCTTCAAATGTTCCTTGACTAGCTGCACGGCTCTTCTTCCGTCTTCGGGTGGACAGGTTGGTCACCAAATGATGATGACAACTATCTTGTCTAAGAACTCCATGAAGACTTTGTTCACGGGGTACATAAAGTAGGCTGGGGAATTAGTGGTGGTCTTGTTGAGTCTGGGCCAGGGTGGTTCTAGATCTAGTGTCAAGGCCCTAAGGTCCTAATCCGACCATGTTGTAGCTTGGTAGGGCTTAAGGGTTTCAAGGATTCTAGTGTGCATGTGAACATTTATCATCTTATCTTTAAGCATGGTTTCTGAGATGCCAATAGTCTATCTAGTCCATTAAACAAATCACATCATATCACTGATAGCATCATTTCATATAGGTCAACTCCAATCATCACTCATGTGATTCATACCCTCATGGCTCCCGAGAGGATGTCTGACAAAATCATATATGTCTACAATCCCCAAACTCATATGTATGTCTACCCCTAAAAATCCATGGGTAGAACATATAAGCTGCTAAGCTTGAACGTGACAATCCAAGTGCTCGGCCTGTTCTTCCAAGGTCTAAGATAAAGCACCTCTATCCTAAGGAAACACGTCGTATGCCACTCCAAAATCTTGTTTCCTTCCTATGAATCAACTCCAACAACCCATTAACTACACCAATCATTACATGATCCAGTAGTTCTTCAAATCCAATCTCTATGGTGTTCCACACAATCTTCTAATATCCTATAATCCACAAATACTAGGAAGGCTACCTTACTATAGTCAGTCCACCAATTTCCATTATCATGGTCAAGTAAACTCCAAGGTCAAGCTTATATAGAACCGTAGATAAACTCCGACAATTAGTCCAATCTCCTAGTTTATCATCCACCGAGAAACATGGTATCATGATCGAGATAATCAATGTAAATCCAATTTACTCCGAACCATGTAGACATACTCAACATCTATATTCAACTAGAATCACCTACTTAAATCCAAATCTCTTGTCCAACGAGAATTCCTACATGTTCCCCCAAGTCATTTACGTAATATCAACTGTCTCCTATCACTATCCCATGGCTAAGTTAAATCCAAATACTTACAATTATCCTACTAAATCCAATTTACTCAGGGGTAATGAAAGCTATGCTAATCTATACTCATGATCCCACCAATTTCATCTACCAACACCAAAGCCTCATAATCCACCAAATAGTCTCATATAATTCCTCAAGTCATTGATATAAACTCATCAAGTCATTTGTCCTCTATTCCTATATCCTCAGATTGGTCCTCCCTATGGCATCGTCAGTTTTTGTGCTATCTTAGGATGATAATGTGCTCGTTCACTATGTCCACTAGTTCCCTAATGAACCCAGTGATAAGCAAGGTTACGGAGGCTTAACGGGTTCTCTTGCAATTCTGTGGGTTAACCTCATGGTTAAGGTTTTGAGATGGGGTATCTCGCGAAGTCCTATAGGGTTTAGGGATAGGGTTCTAGTCTTGAGGTGTAAGCATACGAGGTTGTACTTGGTCGAGGAGGTTGTAGCAAAAGTCTTCAGTGCTTGTTGGTCGCCGAGGTGGAATCCTTGGTGCATATTGTCTTGCTTGTCTTCAGTTGAGGAGAGAGATGAGAGGTAAAAGCAGCATAGAGGAGGGGAATGCCTAAAGGGGGTTCTATAGTGCAAGTACAAACAAACAGGTGCAAAAAGGGCCAAACAGAAGAAGTAAGGTAAGGAAGGTGATATAGTCGTATACTTGTCGCCTAGGGCAAAAGTGCGACCTATATCAAAACACAAACAAATAAAAACAAGCAACACACAGTCATGGTTCTATTCGAACCATCATACGGACTCGACTGCGCATAGGGGGTACACGACTCATCCTACCCTAGGGGTTCTCAGACTAAGTAGTCGTGCTTTACTTCGTGCCTCATGCAGTCTTTTGGGTTTTCCTCAGGTGTTGCTATGTCTCTTGTAGTTGTTCAATGAAACAATTCCTGGTTGAGCCTGAAGATTCTTCAACAACTTCTCTCCTGTTGAAGTGATGGGGTGAAGGTGGCTCCTCGTAGCAGGCATTGACTCGGTCTTCTGTTGTCTTCTTAATCATGACGACCCCTTTTGCCTTCTAAGGCGTCGACGGTACTAGGTAGGTAATCCTTTATGCAATGACATTATCAAGGCGTAATAGAGGTCCATCATGTCGGTTACGTTGATGACAACTTCGACACCAAGAGCGGGGGATGAGGAGAACTGTTTTCCTGCTCACTATGATGAGGCGGACCAAATGGCTAGGTTCTCATCCATCGGTGGTTGCCGATACAACAACGGTAGTGACAGGGTTACTCTTTTAGTGATGTATATCATGACCTTTCATATTCTATGCCCTGATCATCGTAGGCTAAGATTCCATCATCTTGGGGCAGTGTCAAGGGTGTCACCGTCTCCTGGGTGTTCAGGTCCTCATTCCTCGAGGATGTATCTTCTGTTGGTATCGTCTTGTTGTGATGTCGCCAATCTTGTGTTCAGGAGATGTGGGTGGATGTCTGGCAAGGCATCTTCCTTCTAGATTATCCACGAGGATTACAAGGAATCCAGTGGTCAGGGGCATAAGGGTTCTAGCGACCAAAAGTTTTTAAGGGGAAGCGACCAATAAGGAAAGTATACCTTAGTTTATTGAAAAACTGAGAAGGGAAGAGAAGTACAGATAGTTTTGAAAACTAGTAGTAGTTTTGGAAATAGTTTTACCCTAACTAACGACCATGCTAACTAAGGCTTCCTACAGTCAGGATGGCTCTGAAACCAGCTCTGTGGGGACCCCGACTCATAAGTCGAGATCACCGAATGCACGTGTACAGTGATCCCAGAGATCAATGCTCACTGAACACACAGAAGTTGAATAACAAGAGTCTTACATCCATACATACCGTTTTACAAAAGTAGGACCATTATGGTCAAGTCTTGAGTATAACATTGTAGCGGAAATCTTCGTCAATAACTTGGACCCATGCCATCTGCATTAACCCTACAGGCATTCTTACTGTGAAGCGTCGTAGCTCGCATGTTCGTCACCGAAGAATTCTTCAATGTATCTTGTATTTCATGCCTGGACAATAAAATAACCAGTGGCAAGCCAATGAGTACTTTGAATGTACTCGCAAGCAACCCATGTTTTGGTCCAAGATGTAACAATGCATGATATAGGTAAATTTTTGCAGAAAGCTAGTTTTGAGTGCAATGACATGTTCAACAACTTGTAAGACATGCATCAGGAGAAATCAAGTAACCATGAGGACATGCTACAGATATCAACATAAATAGAGTGGGCACCAACCCTACTCAATCATGTCAAGTCCTTTGACTTGACCCAAGTAGTTTTATCAAATCACACACACGGTTGTAAAACTCTGGACATAGTTTAAGCAGCACCGCCCAACTGTCCTTGACCGTGGACACGGCTATTCTAATAGTTTTACACTCTACAGAGGTTGCACACTTTACCCACAAGATCCGGGGAACTTCCGTGTCATCCACGACCCGCGATTCCTCAAGTACCCGGGGTAAGCACCCGATCACTATCTTTCCCTAGACGACACTAACATGGAGTCCACTCGATTGGTAGTAACCCCCGTGCCCAACATTATCACATAACATTTTTGTGGAGCCATCCTCCTAAATCATCTCACATCACAAGCACGGGGTACCAACGGTGTGTGCGGTGCCCCATAAAAATGTTCTTGGCCGCCCTACCTGGCACGACCCCGTCCCAAGAGAGCGCACCAACAGCTCTCCCATCACTAGTAATGCGGGCTCCAAGCTAGCATCGGTCTAGGTAATCAATAATGCCCTTTCCCATATAAGGGTAGAGTGGTTGCGCATGTAAGGTTGGGACAGTCGACAAATCTTAAATCTAATCCGTTTTCGAAAACAACACACACACTTGCCTCGGTACACCACTTCGTCATCAAGTGGTTACCCATCTCATCATCTCCCTCGGGCATAAGTGGCACCCGATGGGGTTTTCAAAAAGTCTTTTGAAAATTCTTTGTCTCCTTCACCATGCATATACCCGTCCCTTTTTGCGTAGCATCTACTTTAGCATCCTATCTACTCCCGCCGGCATAACCCTCATAAGAAGGTAGGGTCATGCACAACGCAAGTATCAACGAGGAAGTACGGTGGCAAACCATCAAAGTGGTTACCACCCCATCATTATTCCATTGCAACAACAATATGGTGCTATATGACATGCATAAAAAGGGTTTCATAGACATGGTCAAAGGGCTGCTTGCCTGGTTCATCAGAGTCTTCAAGTCTTCTGGTCCTTCTCCAAGTACTCCGTCTACTTCATCAACTAACGTCGGAAACAATCATAATAAGCAACACAACAAGGCAAAAATAAAAGTGCTCTAAAAATATGAAGTTGACTTTTCTAGCATACCTCTGGTGATATGAGGAATGACCAGAGTGATTTCATTGTAAGTGGATCAATGGATATTTCTAAACATTTCAATATGATGGAATCAAGGGGTTTATGGATTTGCAAGAAGTGTACAGAAATATATTTTTGGAAAATGAGCAAAGATACCCATTTAACCAAGGATGATTTTAGAAGCATCTAGGATTTGGTTTCACTGGATTTGGAGTTCAAATGAATTTCTTATGAATTTGCAAAGTTGGCAAATATGAAGAAATGGCTCATTTTATTGTGTTGCACAGAAGTATTAACAAAAATTTTCAAAAACTAAGTTATGAATTTAGAAGCATCTAGGAATTTGAATCATGGCATTTGGATCAATTTTGAGCTCTCTGTGATTTCCTAAAGTTCATCACAAAAATAGGAAAAATAGGATTTGATAAATATTTGTGAAGAAAAGGTCTCTGGAAAAATGTGCAAATAGAACCATGTGATAGATCATTAGTTTATGAACTACTACAAATTTGAATCATCAAATTTGGAGGTCTGTTGATTTATTTATGGATTTTGAAGTTGAATGGAAAAAGAAAAAGGAAATAAGGCCCTAACCTTATCCTGCGCGCGGGGCAACAGATAGACCGTGGGCCGGCCCAGCGGCTCGGCCACGCGGACGACATGCGACATCGAAGGCGCATTTCGCCCGGCCCGTCTCCACTTGCCAGCGTGGCCTGGAGGCTGGGCCACTAACGAGTGGGGCCCGCGTGCAGGTTCGTCCTCCACCTCCCGCGCGGCGCGAAGGGAGACAGAGGAGGCGTTCGATGCCGGCCGCCGGCGCCACAGGGCGTCTCCGGCGATGCTTGGCCCACCGGCGTGCTCAGGGGAGAGTGGCGCATCCGACGAGATACTCCATGGAGGCAGGGGTGGTCGGATGCGGGCGGTGCATCACCCACGGCGGACGGAGGCGACGGTGAGGTTGGGGCATGGCGCTGCAGCCGTGGAGGGGACGAAACGAAGAGGGGGAGAGCTCTGCCGTTCATCTGTGGTTCTACTGGTGGCCAAAGGGAGGCGGGGAGGCTTCGGGTTGCGGGAATTTGGGCGGAGGCCGACGGCGGCACTCCGGCCATGGAAGGAGCAGGAGGGCACGAGAGGAGGTGCAGGTTGGTCAAGGGTGTTCACGGGGGAAAGAGAGATCAAAGGAGCTCCATAGGGAGGTCAGGGGCGGCCTTATATGTCGAAGCCACGGCTCACCGTGGACGTGGCCTACGGGCACCCACGGAAATGGCCGTGGTGGCCACGGGAGGAGGCTCGGGGCTGTCTGCGGCGCTCGTGGGCGTTGGGTAGGGCGCCAGGAAGATAGAGGAGGAGCAGGGCGAGGCTCTGGTACTCGCGCGTGCGATGCCGGCATTGGCTGAGCCGGGCAGCTCTGGGCACGCGCCGCAGGAGGTGAGAGAGAGAGGGAAAGGAGGGGGACAGCACGGTGGCGTGTTGCGGACGTCGAGGCACCTCGACTGGCGCAAGGGGGAGGCTCGAGGTGGTCGGGGGACGCGGCGTCAATGGTCGGGAGCACGCTAACGTGCTCCAGAGCGCACAAATGGCCGGCACCCGCGGCTTTTCCTCGCGTCCTCATGCGCCCACTTGTGTCTGGCAGTTGCAGGGGGTAGTAAACAATGCGAAAATGGCATTGGATGCCCTGGGGATCCACTAGAGGGAGGAGGGAGGTTAAGGGAGAGAGAGAAGCTGCTGTCCAGGAAGGTAAATGGGGTGTTTCACCCCTCAATCATTGAGCAATAACCAGGGGGAGGTTACTGGTGGGTAGAAGAGGGTCAGGAGCAGCTGTGGTACAAAGTTGAGCCCATGGAGATTAGTGGAAGAGGTCAAAAGTGGCACTTTGGTAAAGTGCTAGGAGGTGTTGGATAATGGTTTCGGCAAGTAGATGATCTCCATTTGCCCTGAGACTACACAGGGTGAAATGGCACATATAATTAGGCCCTTCCACCAATTTGGAGCTTATTTGGCCAAAGTTGCCAATGCAACTTTTGTAAACCCTGGAAATTAGCAGAAATAAACTTCTGTAGATCTATTTGATTAAATCACTTCTCCTTGATGCACAACTTGGTTTAGTGGCCTCATTTGGTCATGTGAACATGCTCACCAAAGTTGGGGTCAAGGAGAGAAAGTTGGTAGTACAAAGTTGTTCAAATTTGATTCTGGTCAGAGAGGGTTTTGGGGCACTTTGATCAATATAACATTCTCTCCAACTTTTGCCATTTGGTATAGATGCATTATTACACCATTGGAGCATGCGCACCAAGTGTGAGAGCATTTGGACATATTTGACAGTGCAAAGTTGTTCAAACTTGAAAAAGGACAGAAGTGGTTTTGAGAGGGTTTCATGGGGTTATACTGTTCTCCATGACATGATACTTGTCAAGATCATCCAGCATGTCATATGTGACATGCTAGAATTTTCTTGGAATTTTTGGAGAATATTTCCTTTGTAAATATTTCAAAAGCTTGAAATATCCAGAAAGGGTTTTTGAGGGATTTGACCAATATTTTGGACATTACCATGTGTTGAAACTCATATATGTGGACAATATATGTCCACTAAGTTTCCCTAGGTTTTTCCCAAATATTTTTAAAGCATTAAAATAATTTTAACCTATTAAAGACCATTTCTGGACTTAAGAAAAAGCCTTTAAATAAAATAGTAAAATAACTTTTAAAATTATATTTTTGTGGTTTCTGGGTATCCTATATCTAATAGGAGTCAAATATATTTTTGGAAAGATTTTTACTGCCCTTAATTAAGTATTTGCAGTGCAAACCTCAATTCAGGGGTTTTTGAAACTAATTTTTAAAAATACTATTTGGCCAAATTATTTTTGTAAGAAATTATTTTTATGTCCTATACACATGGCATGATCATTGGTTCAAGAATTTGGAGCAAGGAGATGAAGTATAGGAGTTGGAGGATTTATTTGATTTTTAGAGCACTTGCAAACAGCGGACAAAAACCAATCAAGGCAAGGTCCAAAACACTCAAAAGTTTTTGTCAAACCACATTTTATCATGATTGTTAGCTTAAGTGTAGTGGCATGAAAATCACGGTGTGACATGCCCCGGATGTAACTTTCCATATTTGAAACTCCAACTCTTGCCATTTCCGGCTATGTGATATATTATTTTCTCCGTGGTTGGGTTTTTTTCTTTCATTTTGCATTTTGTTCATGTCATGCATTTCATCATCGCATCATACGCATTGCATCCACATGTTTTCATAAAACCTTGTAGCCGTTTGTAGTTACCGCTTCTCTCTTTGTCTTCGTTTCCCTGTTGTGAGACCGCTTGTCCTTCTCTCCGACCAATTGGACCCCCCTCTTCTCTCTTTCTCCGAGACCAACAAAACCCCCCTGTCCCCGTGGTGTTTCGTCAGACCCCATTGTCTTTGTTTTCCCCTCTCGTCTAAATGCCCACCCTCTCTACACAGCCACCAACCCCTTTGCACGCGTCCAAAACTGCACTGAACCCGAACCGGTCGGTCGTGACCGATGGGTCCGGATCAACTCCAAACATCCCTAAAATATCTTCGTTTATTTGTTTGGACTCCCGAAGCATTTTATTTTCAACCGTCCGATTTTAATTGGATGATCCAAACTCCCCTCCTTTTTCATATATATAGTCCGCCCCTAGTCTATTTTGGACAACCCTAAAAATTCTCCCCTTGTCCCATCTCGGCCGCCGCCACTGTCTTCCTCGGGATCTCATCCCGATCCAATCTACCAACCAGCGCTCCCCCATGTCCCTCCTCGGTCCCCATCACTCGCAGCCACCCACATACCCATCCAGTCACCGGGACGTTCGTCGGCGCGACCTCCTCCCGTTTGCTCTCACTCCATGACGCCGTCGCCGCCGCGCACGTAGCCACCTGGACCGCGCCCCATCTTCCCCGTCGACCAGGACCGGCCTCTCTCTCTCCCTTCAGTCTCCTCCTCTTGTTGTTTCTCTCTCTCAATCTAAAGCTCTCTGTCTTTTGAATAGAGGACATGCGTCACCTCCTTCAGCTCTGCCCGTGCGCCACCTCGCCGAAGAATGCCGCCACGCGCCCGGATCCGCTCGTCTCCACCGCCTCCCCAAGTTCCGTTGCTGCTGCGCCTTCGTTGTCCTACTCCCTCGCCGCCGAGAACTCGAGCCCCTGTGTCATGTTCCTCCTCTGCCCATGCGCCCGAGATCGCCCATCGTCGTGCGCCTCCAACCTCGACTCCGCCACCACGTCCTTGCCACCACGCCAGACCAAGCCAGCAGGCAAGCCCCGTCGCGCCCTCTCCGTCGTCCTTCCCTTCCTTCCTGTCTCTCTAACCTCCCCTGATCTCCCTATCTTCTCTGTTCGACAGGAGCAACCAGGGTGTCCCGGAGCTCCAATCACCGCAAAGTCCAATCGCCGTCCAGATCCCTCGAGTTCCGGCCATCTCCGCCGTTCTCGGTCGTCCCCGCCACCCAAGTCCCTCGCCTTGCTGCCCCTTCGTCCCGCTCACCGGAGCTCTGCTTCCAGCCGCCAGCGCCTCTGCTTCACCATGGTGCTGCTGTTTCTGTTCTTTAGGAACGAGAGCAGCAGCGTCTCGCACGTCCCGAGCGTTGGCCGCGACCCGCGCCAGCCGCAGCGCCTCAAGGCCCAGCGCACCAGCCTCTCCAGCCAGCGCCCTCTCCACAATTCTGGGCCGTGGCCCATGGTAAGCAGCACCCGCCCCTCTCCTGTGCATGTTGGGCTAGCCAGTTTCGGCCCGTGTAGGTTTTCTTTTAGATCTGTGATTTTAGCAAATATCCCATGTTTTGCAGTTTTACAGAAAAGACCCTCATCTTCATGCATTTAATAACTCATGATCCGTGCATCGGATTAAAATTATTTAAACATGTAAAATGCTTAGAATTTTGTGTAGAGTAATAATATGCCACTTTCATCCATGTTTAAAATGTTTAAAATGTTGTTTGTTTAAATTTGCCCAAATGCCATGCTAAAATGATTTATTTCATAACTAAATAACCGTAGCTCGGTTTTAAATAAACTTTATATGTAAATGGGTTGGAAAAATGCCTAGTTTAACATGGTGCACTATATTTTGCAGTTTAACGACTCTAAAATATGGTTTAAGGCAGAACAGTATGAATTCCAAAATATGCATATGAGGATTTTCCGGAATTGTTGTTTGTTGTTCTGGCCTCATTTAAACTTGCCTAAATAGTTAGCTTAATTATGCTTCACCCCTTGCCATGTTTAATAACATTTAATATTGTTGGGTACATAAACGAGAGCGACCTAAATAAATGGATGTGGTGTTTCGTCGATATGCAACTCGTTGCATATTGAGCTCCACTTAACTTGTAGTCTCGTTTGTTGCACTTTGCCATGCCATGCCTATCTAAACCGGACATGCATCATACTTGTTTGTGCATCATGCCATGCTTATGCTTGCTCGTTTCCCATGTTGTTTGCTTCTTTCCGGTGTTGCTTCTTAGTTCCGGTAACGTTGTGATTCTGAGGATTCGTTTGACGACTCTCGTTCATCTTCTTCACGGACTCGTTCTTCTTCCTAGCGGGATTTCAGGCAAGCTGACCGTTACTCTAGATTTCACTACTATCATTGCTATGCTAGTTGCTTCGTTCTATCGCTATGCTGCGCTTCCTATCACTTGTTCTTCAAGCCTCCCCAAATGGCCATGTCAGCCTCTAACCTTTTCACCCTTCCTAGCAAACCATTGTTTGGCTATGTTACCGCTTTTGCTCAGCCCCTCTTATAGCATTGTAGTTGCAGGTGAAGTTGAAGACTGCTCCATGGTGGACATGATTATGTTGGGATATCACAATATCTCTTATTTAATTAATGCATCTATATACTTGGTAAAGGGTGGAAGGCTCGGCCTTATGCCTGGTGTTTTGTTCCAATCTTGCCGCCCTAGTTTCCGTCATACCGGTGTTATGTTCCCGGATTTTGCGTCCCTTACACGGTTGGGTGATTTATGGGACCCCCTTGACAGTTCGCTTTGAATAAAACTCCTCCAGCAAGGCCCAACCTTGGTTTACCATTTGCCTCACCGAGCCTTTTTCCCTTGGGAGTCGCGCATCCCGAGGGTCATTTTTAATATAATCCCCCTCCCCTCGGCCAGTGCTTCTCCAAGTGCAGGTCCAAACTGAGCGATGTCCGGCACCCCCTGGGCAACCAAGGTCTATGCCAACCCGACATCTTGCTCATCCGGTGTGCCCTGAGAACGAGATATGTGCAGCTCCTATCGGGATTTGTCGGCACATCGGATGGCTTTGCTGGTATTTTTTTACCATTGTCAAAATGTCTTTTAAACCGGGATTCCAAGACTGATCAGGTCTTCCTGGGAGAAAGAATATCCTTCGTTGACCGTGAGAGCTTGTGATGGGCTAAGTTGGGACAACCCTGCAGGGTATAAACTTTTGAGAGCCGTGCCCGCGGTTATGTGGCAGATGGGTATTTGTTAATGTCCGGTTGTAGATAACTTGACACCAGATTCAAACTAAAATGCATCAACCGCGTGTGTAGCCGTGATGGTCTCTTCTCGGCAGAGTCCGGGGAGTGAACACGGTTTTGGGTTATGTTTGACGTAAGTAGGAGCTCAGGATCACTTCTTGATCATTGCTAGCTTCACGACCGTTCCGTTTGCTTCTCTTCTCGCTCTCATTTGCGTATGTTAGCCACCATATATGCTTAGTCGCTGCTGCAACCTCACCACTTATCCTTTTCATACCTAGTAAGCTTTGCTAGTCTTGATACCAATGGTAATGAGATTGCTGAGGCCTCGTGGCTCACAGATTACTACAACCACAGTTGCAGGTACAGGTTATGCGATGATCATGACGCGAGAGCGATGTTTGCTTGTTTTGGAGTTCTTCTTCTGCTTCTTCTTCGATCAGGGGATAGGTTCCAGGTCGTCAGCTTGGGCTAGTAGGGTGGATGTCGTTTGTGTTTCTGTTTGTGTTTCATCCATAGTCAGATGGTGCTCTTATGTAAGATGATGTTGTATTCGTGTGGCATTCTATGCTTTTTGTATGTATCCTCATCTATTATGTAATGTTGATGTAATGATATTCACCTTGCAAACGCGTTTCAATATGCGGGTCTATCCTTGGTGGGACCTCCGAGTTCCTCTTGGATAGGGTCACATATTGGGCGTGACAAGTTGGTATCAGAGCCTCGACCGACCATAGGATCCCCCTTGATGGTTGGCCATTGTGGAGTCTAGAAGAAAACTATTTTGAGTCTTAGGATTATATATATTGGAGAGTAGGATTCTTTTTACTCGTCAACCCCCTTCGTCGCTCTGGTGAGGACTCTCGACGTAGATCTTTTGTCTTTCCTCTCCTCAATTTTTCACAAAAAAAAATTTAGGATCACGCGGGTATCTTGGAATCGTTCTGATATTCTTGTGACGAGATCATTGTTCTTGGTGCCTCCTGACATTTAGGGGTTGTGGCAGTGTCCCGGGGAGTTGAGCTCCGAGGTGTTGTCATCACAATTTTATCGTTGCAGTTCTGGAATACCTGAGTTTTGCCGACATTGAAAACAAATCTCTTTTATGCAGTTGTTGGTGAGATAACCTCGACGCCACCCAGTATTGGGGAGTTCGGGAGTATTGCCATAGCTCGTATAACGGATGCTTTTCGAAGGTTGAGGTACACGATTACCAGAGTTTTCTTGGTTATGTGTTGACGGATGCATAACCAGAAAGTTTCAGGAGTTTGTAGGTGGGAATTCAAGTAGCTCCTAAAATATCTTTCCGGTAGATGCCTGATATGGGATTGGGTAAATCTCTATCATATGTATTTGTTCCGGCTTATTTCTGCAAGCCAATCCTTTGTTTTGTTTTGAGTTGTGGTATTTGAGTTGCTTCAATGTCAAGTGTTGATTCCATACCTTTCAAGCGGTGTTCTCATATTTCTATGGGAGTACTAATCCTTTTAATCATCGAGATTGTCATGTCAATTCTTTCAAACCGGAGTGCTTCTCTTTAAATGGATCCAATCATTCCAACATTTGTGAGATCAATTCTATGTTTTCTCAACAGTATCTGTTTCATCCGTCCCCAAGTTGCCTTTTGTCTTCCCACCGTCCCACCCTTTTTCTTCAAGGACTCAGGTTTCTTAATCATGTATCCTTTTATTTGTGGGAAGTCTCTTCATTCTTTTCTTTCAATGTTCTTATCCGGTGATTTCCCATGAATATGCTCAACAGTTTCAAGGTCATCATCCTTCATTGTTGTTTCTTCTCCGGTGGATTCAATTCAAGCTTCGATGTTGATCATATCTCTTCCTTTCGTTTCACATATCTTCCCATGTGAATTTACTATCCAAGACTCTCTTATTTATTCACCTCTCCCAGTTCATATCCGGAGTGTTGAAGATATCTCGGGAAGATTCTTGTTTCCATTCTCAATCCGTTCAAGTTTTTTTGAGGCTCTTATCTCATTCAAGCCATTTAATTCGACCAGTGCAATATCTCTTTAAATCATTTCAACGGTGTTTCTCTTGAGTGGGCCCTAACCCACAGGTCTTTTTCCAAGATCTTATCTGACTCTTCTAACTTATCCGGAGTGACTCTAAAATTCTTTTCCAAGTTTGACGTAAGAATGAATTCTCATCAGTCATATTCCTTGTCCAAGATCGCTTTCAAATCATTTTCATATTTGGCTCATCCTTTCCTATTTTAATCCTTCCGGAGTGCCTCAACAATTTGGTGGTGTTTCTCCTTGCCATTCTCGGATTTTGAAGACCGAAGAAGAGTTCCTTTTAAATCCTTACCCGTTCTTCCAAAGATGCGTAGTTCAAGCTTGATGCCATCCTCTCATACTTGTTTTCGATTGTGAGAATTCTTTTCACCCATTCGGAGCATGTCATGATTTGTTTCCATTTCTTTCCTCCAAAGGTCATCTTGTCATAATTCTTCATTCTTAGCGTGTAACTATCGTTCTCCAAATTTTATCGGTGCATCATTCAAATATCCTCGAATCAGTCCATGGTCTCTTCATTCTCATGTATCTAAATCCCCTCAAGTATCTTCATTCATTTGCCAATTCTTCCCGGTGAATTGTGCCTTTGCTACTTTCATTTTCAATTCTTACGGTGGTTCGTTCAAGATTTTACTTCCTTCGTTATCATATCAAATATTCGTTGTTTCCAAATCCGACCGGTGGTTCCATCAATACCTTCTCAAGTTTACGCTTTATCCCTCTTAATCCTTTCTACGAGAATAAGTAGTATGCCAAATCTGTTGCTTGTCATCAATTTAAATTGGTGAAGGATACACATAACGTAATTCTTATTATTTTTTGATCCAAGTGATCTAGTTTCTTCTTTCCAGAGTTGTTCATCATGTCACATTTCCCGGTTCGAGATGTTTCATCTTTTCTTTTCTGGAGTTCCATGTTTTCTGCATTATCTCGTCGCGAAGCTCCTTCTAAATCATCGCAAGGCTTCACCTTGTGTTTTCAACTTCTCTTTCTTTTTTATCATCCTTTTATTACCGGAGTTCTTCATGGAGGCTCTATATGGTGGTTCGTCAAGGATTCTTTTCATTCTTCAATTGTTCTTCAAGATTTCTCTTGAAGTTAAGATCAGCCAAGCTATACTCTAAAAATAAACATGGTGCTCAACACATGTTTTGTTTTGGGGAGCTCAAGTATTCTTCGTCTTGCATTCCAAAGTGCAATTCTTTCTACCTTATCTTTTGAGGTGTTGTTATGTCACTCTTGACAATTTCCTTCATGTTTCATGATTCATATTCTTGTCAAGAATGAGGTATTGTAAATCCATCAATCCCTTTGTTGGAGTTATCTTGTGTCATATTTCACCTAAAGCCTTCCCTAAGGAATGTTGCTATTTGTGGTGCGTATCTATGATCCAATTTTCTCCTTCTCATCTCGGTGAAGAAGTTTTTCATCTTTTTGGTGCTCTCAATCAAATCAATGGTTTCCATTAGTGGCCGGTTGTCACCTCATAGTCTTGAGATGTTTTCCATAAGCCCACTACAAGCTTATTCATTTCGGTGTTGGTTTTCCAACAACCCCATTGTAAACTTCTTGGAAGGGTGCTTTCCAAGCTCATTTGTGGCAGAAGTTGGCATTTTCTCCTATATTTTGTTATTCCAATGATCTATCGTCCATTCTTTCTTCCGGAGGTATTGTGATGTTTCTCTCTTTACTCATATTCTCAAATTGAGGATCATGTTCTTTTCATGCTTATCCATTTAACCGGAGTGTTGTGTCATCTCTTCAAGTTCTTTTCATCTTATCAAGTCTTGCATCTCTTTTCAACCGGAGTGGTGTCCGAATTTGATCGTCCTTGTTCCTTGTTTATCTCGTTTCAACCAGAGTGGTTTCAATTCCTTCTTGTCCATTGTACTCGTCGTTCATAGCTTTGCATCCTCCAAGGTTCACATGGTGTTCCTTGGTTCAATTTTCTACCGCAGTGCTCTCAATTGTGTTCAACTCCATTATGTTCTTTCTTCCAAGTTTTTCAACCTCTCAAGGATCATGGTTTCACTCGTTTGTCAAAGAAGCAACTTTATTTTACCTCTCCTCTTCCTTTTCCGCTTCCCTCTGGTGCCATCCTAGATCTCGGGACGAGATCCTCTTGTAGTGGTGGAGTGTTGTAACGCCCCGGATGTAACTTTCCATATTTTAAACTCTAACTCTTGCCATTTTCGGCTATGTGATATATTATTTTCTCCGTGGTTGGGTTTTTGTCTTTCATTTTGATTTTGTTCATGTCATGCATTTCATCATCGCATCATCCGCATTGCATCCGCATATTTTCATAAAACCTCGTAGCAGTTCGTAGTTACCGCTTCTCTCTTTGTCTTTGTTTCCCTATTGTGAGACCGCTTGTCCTTCTCTCAGACCAATTGGACCCCTCTCTTCTCTCTTTCTCCGAGACCAACAAAACCCCCCTTGTCCCCGTTGTCTTTCGTCAGACCCCATTGTCTTTGTTTCCCCCTCTCCTCTAAATGCCCACCCTCTCTGCACAGCCACCAACCTCTTTGCACGCGTCCGAAACTGCCCTGAACCCGAACCGGTCGGTCGTGACCGATAGGTCCGGATCAACCCCAAACATCCCTAAAATATCTTCGTTTATTTGTTTGGACTCCCGAAGCATTTTATTCTCGACCGTCCGATTTTAATCGGATGATCCAAACTCCCCTCCTTTTTCATATATATAGTCCGCCCCTAGTATGTTTTGGACAACCCTAAAAACTCTCCCCTTGTCCAATCTCGGCCGCCGCCACTGTCTTCCTCGGGATGTCATCCTGATCCAATCCACCAACCAGCGCTCCCCCATGTCCCTCCTCGGTCCCCATCACTCGCAGCCACCCACATATCCATCCAGTCACCGGGACGTTCGTCAACGCGACCTCCTCCCGTTTGCTCTCACTCCATGACGTCGTCGCCGCTGCGCACCCAGCCACCTGGGCCGCGCCACGTCTTCCCCGTCGACTAGGACCGGCCTCGACCCTGTCTCTCTCTCCCTTCGTTCTCCTCCTCCCGTTGTTTCTCTCTCTCAATCTGAAGCTCTCTGTCTTTTGAACAGAGGACGTGTGTCGCCTGCTTCAGCTCCACCCGCGCACCACCTCGCCGGAGAACGCCGCCACGCGCCCGGATCCGCTCGTCTCTGCCGCCTCCCCAAGTTCTGTCGCTGCTACACCCTTGTTGTTCCCTCACTGCCGAGCACCTGAGCCCCTGTGTCATGTTCCTCCTCTGCCCGTGCGCCCGAGCTCGCCCGTCGTCGTGCGCCTCCAACCTCGACTCCGCCACCATGTCCTCGCCACCACGCCAGAGCAAGGCAGCAGGCAGGCCCCGTGGCGCCCTCTCTGTCGTCCTTCCCTTCCTTCCTGTCTCTCTAACCTCCCCTGATCTCCATGTCTTCTCTGTTGGACAAGAGCAACCAGGGTATCCCGGAGCTCCAATCACCGCCAAGTCCAATTGCCGGCCAGATCCGTCAACTTTCGGCCATCTCCGCCGTTCTCGGTCCTCCCCGCCACCCAAGTCCCTCGCCTTGCCGCCCCTTCGTCCCGCTGACCGGAGCTCTGCTTCTAGCCACCAGCGCCTCTGCTTCGCCATGGTGCTACTCTTTCTGTTCTTCAGGAACGAGAGCAGCAGCGTCTCGCTAGTCCCGAGCGTTGACCGCGACCCACGCGAGCCGCAGCGCCTCAAGGCCCACTTCGCTAGCCTCTTCAGCCAGCGCCCTCTCCACAGTTCTGGGCAGTGGCCCATGGTGAGCAGCACCCGCCCCTCTCTTGTGCATGTTGGGCCAGCCAGTTTCGGCCTGTGTAGTTTTTTTTTCAGATCTGCGATTTTAGCAATTATCCAAGGTTTTGTAGTTTTACATAAAAGACCCTCATCTCCATGCATTTAATAACTCATGAACCGTGCATCGGATTAAAATTATTTAAACATGTAAAATGCTTAGAATTTTGCGTAGATTAATAATATGCCACTTTCATCCATGTTTGAAATGGTTAAAATGTTGTTTGTTTAAATTTGCCCAAATGCCATGCTAAAATGATTTATTTCATAACTAAATAACCGTAGCTCGGTTTTAAATAAACTTCATATGTAAATGGGGTGGAAAAATGCCTAGTTTAACATGGTGAACTATATTTTGCTGTTTAGCAACTCTGAAATAAGGTTTAAGTCAGAACAGTACCAATTCCAAAATATGCATATGAGGATTTTCCGGAATTGTTGTTTGTTGTTCCGGCCTCATTTAAACTTGCCTAAATAGTTAGCTTAATTAGACTTCACCCCTTTCCATGTCGAATAACATTTAATGTTGTTGGGTACATAAACGTGAGTGACCTAAATAAATGGATGTGGTGTTTCGTTGATATGCAACTCGTTGCATATTGAGCTCCACTTAACTTGTAGTCTCGTTTGTTGCACTTTGCCATGCCATGCTTATCTAAACCGGACATGCATCATACTTGTTTGTGCATCATGCCATGCTTATGCTTGCTCGTTTACCATGTTGTTTGCTTCTTTTCTGTGTTGCTTCTTAGTTTCGGTAACATTGCGATTGTCAGGATTCGTTTGACTACTCCCGTTCGTCTTCTTCACAGACTCGTTCTTCTTCCTAGCAGGATTTCAGGCAAGATGATCGTTACTCTAGATCTCACTACTATCATTGCTATGCTAGTTGCTTCGTTCTATCGCTATGATGTGCTTCCTATCACTTCTTATTCAAGCCTCCCCAAATTGCCATGTCAGCCTCTAACCTTTTCACCCTTCCTAGCAAACCGTTGTTTGGCTATGTTACCGCTTTTGCTCAGCCCCTCTTATAGCATTGTAGTTGTAGGTGAAGTTGAAGATTGCTAAATGGTGGACAGAATTATGTTGGGATATCACAATATCTCTTATTTAATTAATGCATCTATATACTTGGTAAATGGTGGAAGGTTCGGCCTTATGCCTGGTGTTTTGTTCCACTCTTGCCGCCCTAGTGTTCGTCATACCGGTGCTATGTTCCCGGATTTTGCGTCTCTTACGAGGTTGGGTGATTTTTGGGACTCCCTTGATGTTCGCTTTGAATAAAACTCCTCCAGCAAGGCCCAACCTTGGTTTTGCCATTTGCCTCAGCTAGCCTTTTTGCCTTGGGAGTCACACAACCCGAGGGTCATCTTTATTTTAACCCATCCCCCCAGGCCAGTGCTTCTCCAAGTGCTGGTCCAAACCGAGTGTTGTCCGGCGCCCCCTGGGCAACCAGGGTCTATGCCAACCCGATGTCTTGCTCATCCGGTATGCCCTGAGAACGAGATATGTGCAGCTCCTATCGGTATTTGTCTGCACATCGGGCGGCTTTGCTGGTGTTGTTTTACCATTGTCGAAATGTCTTGTAAACCGGGATTCCGAGACTGATCGGGTCTTCCTGGGAGAAGGAATATCCTTCGTTGACCGTGAGAGCTTGTGATGGGCTAAGTTGGGACACCCCTGCAGGGTATAAACTTTCGAGAGCCGTGCCCGTGGTTATGTGGCAGATGGGAATCTGTTAATGTCCGGTTGTAGATAACTTGACACCAGATTCGAACTAAAACGCATCAACCGCGTGTGTAGCCGTGATGGTCTCTTCTCGCCGGAGTCCGGGAAGTGAACAAGGTTTTGGGTTATGTTTGACGTAAGTAGGAGTTCAGGATCACTTCTTGATCATTACTAGCTTCACGACCGTTCCGTTTTCTTCTCTTCTCGCTCTCATTTGCGTATGTTAGCCACCATATATGCTTAGTCGCTGCTGCAACCTCACCACTTATCCTTTCCATTCCCATTAAGCTTTGCTAGTCTTTATACCCATGGTAATGGGATTGCCGAGTCCTTGTGGCTCACAGATTACTACAACAACAGTTGCAGGTACAGGTTATGCGATGATAATGAGGTGAGAGTGATGTTTGCTTGTTTTGGAGTTCTTCTTCTGCTTCTTCTTCGATCAGGGGATAGGTTCCAGGTTGGCAGCCCGGGCTAGCGAGGTGGATGTCGTTTGAGTTTCTGTTTGTGTTTCATCCGTAGTCGGATGGTGCTCTTATGTAAGATGATGTTGTGTTCGTCTGGCATTGTATGCCTTTTGTATGTATCCCCATCTATTATGTAATGTTGATGTAATGATATTCACCTTGCAAAAGCGTTTCAATATGCGGGTCTATCCTTGGTGGGACCTTCGAGTTCCTTTTGCATAGGATCGCATATTGGTCATGACACAGCTGCATGACATTCTTTGGGCCGTCCATGACAGAAAAAACCGTGGTAGAAGCAAGGGCGAGGAAAATTTCGGGGAGTTCCCGGTTGCGGTGGGAGGTCTGGGCCGAGCGATGCGCGTTTCTCTCGTACACGTACACGTGTGTGTGTGAGGCGTTGGCTCTAATTGAACCCCAGCGAGGCGTTGGGCTCTAATCAACCAGTGATTGCCTTTGCGAGCTCTGGCGTTCTTGAACCCGGCGATCGATCAATAGCTATTAATCAACCCGATCGGCGATTCCTGCACTATCTGCTGCTAATCAAGCCGATCGATTGGATGAGCGATGGCGTTGCGGGGGTTGGATGAACACTGAGTGGTGGCGTTGCCTCTGGATGAACAGGACCCCATGGTGGTGCAGGGCTGGATGAACAGTAGACGGTGGAGGGGTGCCCGTGGAGGGGTGGTTGAACAGTAGCCGGTGGAGTAGCGTGCGGTGGAGCCTCGATGAACAGGAGCCCATGGAGGCTGGAGGAGGTCGAGGTAGCCCGTGGAGGCTGGAGGAGGTCGACGGTAGAGATGAACAGTATCTCGTGGAGTCCGTATTGCGGTACGCCACACCCCTCCCGATGAACAGGGCCCCCGTTTCGATCGTAGCGCTCCAACACAAGTCTGTTTCGTCCGTTTTGCGGTACGCCACACCCCTCCCGATCAACAGGACTCCCGTTTCGACCGTAGGAGGTCCGTTTCCTCTGTTTTGCGGTACGCCACTGTCAGGACCCCGACTCAATGCCACATCGATCTAGCATGTAACACCTCATATCACTTTGCGGCCTCACGCACGGTATCCCCACGGGTGTCGCCTTACCTTTTCCCGGGACCGTTTGCGCCTTTTGGCACACGTATATGATAGTGTCGCTAGCATCCATATGATAAGGAGCCCGGGCTGACATGGCTAGTCGTAAACCCAAAGTGGCACAAGCTTATAGGGACAGGCATCCATGACCCAGCATCGAACGTGTCGGTCATCAGCGAGTGAATCCAGGCTGTAGCACCGGGCTAGCAGGACTCCGGTGAACCGGGCTGTAGCGGGCTAACAGGACTCCGGTATTCATCGTGACATTTCCCGAAGGATGTAGACCGAGAGCGAAGAAGGACACATGTCGGCCAGCCTAAGTGATTAGGAGCGGTAGCAAGCTACCATGGCTCAGTGGAAGCACTAGGAGACATTTCCCGGTAAGAGAGGCTACTAAAGATAAACAACTAGTTAGCCAGATCCCACACATACCAAGCATTTCAATAGCATACACACAATATGCTCGATATGTGCAAATACAACATGACATCACAACATGACTCTACGACTCAAGTATGTATTCATTAGGCTCCGAGGAGCGAGATATTACAAACATGGGTCTCTCGACCTAGCATTCAGAGCATACAAGTCAAAGCACAAGCGGAAGCTTAACATGTCTGGGTACAGACATCTACAAATAAAAAAGGCTTAGAAGCCTGACTATCTACCAGATCCTGCCGAGGGCACAAGATCGTAGCTGAGGTATCAAGCTAAACATCGAAGTCCACGTGGAACTACTAGCGAGACTGAAGTCTCTCTGCAAAAACGTAAAATAGGCAAACATGAGTACAAATGTACCCAGCAAGACTTACATCAGAACTAACTACATATGCATCATTATCAACAAAGGGGTGGTGGGTTTAACTTCAGCAAGCCAGCTTTGACTCGGTGGCTAACCTGAACTACGACTGCAAGTAACTCTTTTGAGGTGGCGCACACGAGTCCACATATTCACCATATCAATACACCACTATGGATCCGCTCCCGTCTCCCTACGAGAACGCCATCCATAGCACTCACGCTTATCTTGCGTATTTTAGAGTATCCACTTTCACTTGTCTATGAACTATGCAAGGGGTCCAAGCTTCCATATCCGAGGAATCCGGCTATTCGAATAGATAATGATAACCCTGCAGGGGTGTACTTCTTCACACACGCTCTCGCCACTTATCGCCTCACCACGCCATGTACCTCGGCAACCTTCAAGCGGAAGCCAGGCGAGGGAGTCGGCCACGACCTACCTAAACACTCAAGTCTCTCGTCCAGGTTTATCGCCTATTCGGGTTCCATCCGCAAGGAGATCCGGCCGGGGTGTCGCTCACGGCCCCAAACGATGTGAGCAGGGTTCCCAAGCCCACCATCCGGGTGCCACTTGGTACACCGTGCCACTGTGCCTAGTCTGTCCCAAGCCCACCTGTACCGGGTGCCACTTGGTAGACTACTAGCACTACCTACAAACACCAGAAACTAGTTGCAACTCCTGGACAGAGAACAAGGATGATTAAGAAGCCGAGAGGGCTTGGAGCGCCCGGAGCCCAATGTGTGGTAATGCTTGTTCATGGATCACAAACACAGAACTCAGTTCACGAGGGCGGCTGCAATGAGACAACCCACCATGTACTCCTACATGGCGTCTCACCGCTACCTTTACCAAATCGTGTTCACACACTTAGCTCACATACAGTAGGACATGTTCACACACCTCTGTTTCATCCCTGATGAATCAGACCTGACACAACTCTAAGCAATAGCAGGCATGACAACAAGCATGAATGAGTAGGCACATCAGGGCTCAAACAACTCCTACTCATGCTAGTGGGTTTCATCTATTTACTTTGGAATGATAGGTCATGCAAAGGATAAAGGGGTTCAACTACCGCAGCAAGTAACAGTTGTATCGTTGTTGTCCTAATGCAGTAAAATAGAGCAGGAGCGAGAGAGTAGGATTGTATCAGAATGAACAAGGGGGTTTTGCTTGCCTGGCACTTCTGAAGATATTATACTTCTTCATCGGTGTCATCGATCACATCGTCGGAACCACGTCTATCGAGAGGGGACAAATACCGGCAACTGAGAAAGAACACAAACAATGCAATGCCACAATATGATGCATGATTATGACATGGAGATATGCTGTGATTTGAGCTAATGCAACTAACAGCAAGTTAAATGAAGTTGGTTTGAACCCTAAGTTCAAATCCGAACTCCATATGTGTAAGTTTAAATGCCATTATATGATTTGTGCTAAACAGCAGCTATAGGTTGTTCTAACATGCATGAAAATGGGACAGATGGATAGATTGGATTTTTCTGATAATTTTTCATATATAACTTGTTTCATTTGGAGCTACGGTTGAATTTCTATGAATTTTAGAAGTTTTGAACATTTTCTGGAATTTCCTGTATAAAAATAAATCCAGAAAATGAGTTATTGCGTCAGCATTAGGTCATGCTGACCTCAGCAGGTCAACAGATGGGTCCAGGTCAAACCTGACTAGTGGGGTCCACTGGTCGGTGATCGGGCTGGTTAGTGTCAATGGCGGGTGGGGCGGGTCAGCGAGACACGTCGGCGGTCAATCTTGGCGTGTGGGGTCGGTCAGCGTCCATGTCGGCGTGGTCAAAGGCGGCGGGTGGGGCCCATGTGGTTAGTTAAACTAAGCGAAAAATAAACTAAGACTAATTAAGGCGTGGGGCCCAAAGTGCGGTGACACGGTGCGGTGTTTAGTAGCTAATTAAGCCAGCCACGTCAACAAGTAGCGCCGGCGACCACGGCGACGGCGAGACCTCGCCGGAGTTGCTCGGGGCGGCGCTTCTGAGGCACGGTGAGGCCGTGCTTGGGCTCGATGGAAGCCCTTGCTCCAGCCAAGTCGAGCAGTCTTGGTGCGGGGTCTTAGGGAGGCCGGAGCTGACGACAATGAGCTCTAAAGCGGCGCGGAGTTGAGCAACAGCGGATCCGGCACCACGGTGCATGGGAGGAGGAGCTGGTGGGCGCTATGGGCTCTGGGAGTGCTGCGAGTGCGATGTGCCTTCGGTTTGGGCGGAGCGAACCAAAGCGGCAGCGGCGACAAGTCCGGCGCCGTGAGGTTTGGTCTCGGCGGAAGCGAGGGCTCTGATGAGCTAGTGGGCATGTGAGTAGGGGAATCGGTAGAGGAGCTTCTGGCCGTCTGAAGAGCGTCGTCGGAGGGCTCGGGAGAGGCGAGACAGCGTCGACGGTCGCCGGAGATCTCTGGCGACGGCGATGAAGACAACGACAGTGGCGGCGATGGAGGCCGTCCGGTCGTGGCTTGACTAGGGGTAGTCTTGGTCGTGGCGGACTTGGGCTCTGGAGGGGCGAGGGTGGCGGTGGCAGCAATGACAGCGGCGATCGGCGTTCGGCCGTCTTGGCGTGAAGCGAGGGAAAAGAGAGGAGAGAGCTGGGGAGAGTGCGAGAGAGGTCGGGGTGGCTGCGTGGCGTCTCCGGGGCATCCAGACGAGAGGGGAGAGGGCAGGCAGGCAGAGAGGGAGGTGGCGTGGCGCGCGGAGCTGCTGCGTCGAACGCGCCATCTCCTGTCGAGGACGAAGACGACGAGGAGGCGCCAGTGGGCTGGGCAGGCTGGCTGCTTCTTTGGCTGCACAGGAGGAGGCCAAGGTAAGTCTCCCTTTTTATTTCTGTTTTCTTTTTTTCTGACATTTGTTTGGTTTAAATAAAATACTAAACCATTTTATAAAATCCTGAAAATAATTATGTGGCTAGAACTAAAATATACCAAACCACATAAAATGTTCCAGAATTATTGGACATATATTAATTATATATAAAATATATATCCAATGCAAATGGTTATTGAATTAACTCAAATGGCCAAAACAAATATTTCTGTGACTCCAAAAATATTGATTTGAATTTTACCTCTTACCAATATTTCTATAGAATAGCAGGAACATTTTCTTGGATTCTTTTGAGAAGAATTAAATGTTGGTTATTTTTAGAGGTTTTCTGAGGCTTTTGAAAATTCCTCAATTCAAATTTCATTTGAATTTAAACATGATGCACAAATGACTAGCTAGTCTAGGTCATACCAGAACTAGGGATGTGACAGCGACACCCCTCCAGATCAACAGGACCCCCGTTTCGACCGTAGGAGGTCCGTTTGCTCCGTTTTGCGGTATGCCACACCCATCCCGATCAACAGGACCCCCATTTCAACCGTAGGAGTCTGTTTCCTCTATTTTGCGGTACGCCAAACACCTCCCGATGAATAGGACCCCGTACCGAACGTGGCCGGTCGAACACATGGTCGTTTCCTCCATTCTGCGGTACGCCAGGCCTCATTTCCATTGCCTGTTTCGTCCAAGCCCTCCTGATGAACACGACGACGCATTTCGTTCTGACCCAGCCGGTTGGCTCCCCATGAACACGACGACGACGCTGTTTCTCCGTTCCGACCCAGCCATGTACACGAACCATGGCTGTACGTATGCGCGAGAAGGCGTTCGAGACCCGGCCCGTATGTACACATACGTGGCCGTAATTTCTTTCTTACACCCTGGCCGCTGTACATACGTGTACATGCTATGCGCGCGCTTCTACTACGACATGTGCGCTCCTCTACATCCACCAGTATATATGTACGTACACGTTCGCGACCAGAATGACAATTCTACATACGCTTTGACCAGGTGGGTCTCGACTGTCAGGCAATTCCTTGTGTGCAAAAATGTAGCTGGTGGGTACCAATAGTCAGGGGGGCGAATCTGTTTTTTTCGGGATGCACTTCCTTGCGTGCGAAGATGTAGCCGGTGGGTCCCAGCAGTCAGGGGGGAGAATCATTTTTTTTCCCGGACGCACTTCCTTGCGTGCGAAGATGTAGCTGGTGGGTCCCAACAGTCAGGGGAAATGTTTTTTTCGCGAAATACGATGGCCCGTCCGGTGGATCCCCACTGTCAGGTGGAGGAATAATTATTTTGCGCGTAATAAGGAGGCACTTCCTTGCTGCAATCGTGGACCCAGCTGTGAGCCTCTCCACATACAGTCCACGTCCGATGGAAGCCGTTCCTTGACCACGTTGACCAGGCCAGGCCGAGAGCACGAGGGCGGTAGATGACGGCGAGGCCTAGGAAGGGAACGACACAGAGGCAGGGAAGACTCGGTAGTTGTTTCCCCAGCGGAGAATCTGTTGTACATGGGTTTATAGGTTCGTCGGCGTCATTGGAGAATAACAGCGGTGTGGGTGAGTAGAGGATGGCTAGGCGGATGGGAGTCTGTTAGGCGGTGAGGCCTATCTTGGCAGCCTGACCCGACCATGGGGAGGAGGGAGCAGGCAGTCCCGCCGGCACTTTTTTGAGCGACTGGAGCAGGAGGAGCAGAGATTGAAGAAGCACGACGGCCGTTGGATGGACATCCAATAGCCACTGCTTGTGCGTCAACCTTTTTTTTAGGAAAGCCTCAAATCTGTGGAAAACAGCATACATCCCATCTGCCATTATTTCTAATAATTTACAGCCCCTTTGCTAATTCTTAAGGTTTTTTACCCCATATTATTTTTGTTAGCATTACTGCCCATATTGTGGCCACGGTTAAAAAATTATACGAATTTTTGCATATTTCGGTGCGGTCCGAACTGTTTTTAATCCCAAAATTTCGACTCACATTCAAATTGATTTTAAAAATAAATGTATATCAATATAAAATCGAACAAATTCTCCAGGCATAAAAATTAATGTAATTTAAAATCTCGAAATGAAAACAAGATATTTGAAACTAATTGCCGGTTTGACATGTTTTGAAAATGTACAACCCATTTCTCATTACTGATAGGCCATTTTCTCGGCCAGCCAAATGAAAGCTCTCCTCGTCTTGAAAGGTTTGCAGCCTAACAGGCCTGACAAAATGACTTACTTGGCAAATCACAAAAAAACTGGGTTGTGGCCGTGGACCCAGCTGTCAGCCTCTCCACGTACAGTACTCTTCCGATGGAAGTCGTTCCTTGACCATCACTACAGGAATCAACTAGTTTGTCGTCTGGCGAGTACAGACGGCAAAGAGCAAAATACAGACGGCAAAGAGTTTGCCGTCAGCCAGCTGACGGCAAACATAGACGGCAAAGAGGATGCCGGCAAAGCAGCATTTGCCGTCAGCATTTACTCGGGTAGACGGCAAAGTCTTTGTCGTCTGCCAATCACTACTTTGCCGTCATTCAAAGGCTGCCACAGACAGCAAAGAATATGGTCTTTGTCATCAGTCAAACTTCATCTTTGCCATCAGCATCAAACATCACAGACGACAAATAATCTTTTTTGTTTTTTTTAAATGAACAAATTGTCGAAGTGCAGAGTCGATGGGGAACGAACACCACTGTATAAACATTTGTTGTTCCAAGAATGATTGGATTTTACAACACAAACTACTATATTTACACAGTATATATCATCAGATCAAAAACAAAACTATATTTCACAGGCCAACTGCAGCCACGCCTCTCTCCCTTCTTCCTTTCTCCATAATAGACAGGAGCAAACTGACGCCACCATGGACGCTGGAGCTCAAGTCTTGCGCCACCTCGCCGGTGCTCGGCACTCTCGTCGGCACTGGATCCGGTCGCAGACCATGGATCCATCCGACCCCACCCTTCGATGCGGTGAGTGCCATCGCAGCCGCCGCTCCTCGAGGCGGGAGGTGGTGCGGCGTCGAAGGACGGGGCAGGGTCGGTGCCGGCGGGCGAAGCTGTGGCCGGGGCCACCGGGACAGGCGGTGGACGGGGCCGGCGGGAGAGGTGGTGGCCCGGGCCGCTGGGCGAGGTGGTGGATGGGGCCGGGGTGACGGGTGTCGGGGCTGCCGTGGATGAGGCGGAGGCCGGCAGGGGCGAATGCGGAAGGGGAAGCCGCCGGCGGGTGAGTTGGTGGCCGGGGCCAGGGGTCGGCAGCGCCATGGTGACAGGGGATGGGGGTGCTGGCCGGGGATGGGGCCAAGCGGGAAGTGCCGGCGCCGGCGGGTGAGGTGGTGGCAGGCGAGATCTGCATCGCGAGCGATACGAGAGAGATGGGAGTGCGGTCTCGAGCTGGATGGGATAAGGGAGAGAGACAGAGTGGGTTGGGGGCGTGGGGCATGTGGGGGGGTCCAGCACGTGGGGGTGAACGTGTTTTGCGGTTGTGGATGTGTGCGGGAGATTGTGCCACCTCATCGATCCATGTGTTGTGTTTCCTCTTTGCCGTCTTCAATTTTTTTTACAGACGGCAAAGAGCTCACTTTGCCGTCTGTAGCGAAAAAGCAGATGGCAAAGTTTTTTGCCGTCTGTATTTTTTCTACAGACGGCAAAGATCTCACTTTGCCGTCTGTAAAAAAAATGCAGACGGCAAAGACTCTTTGCCGTCTACTTTTTTCTCTACAGACGGCAAAGAATGTCTTTGCCGTCTGCCTTTCTTTGCCATCAACCGATGTCAGCAAAATTTGTCTTTGCCGTCTGCCCCGACGAAACGCTGACGGCAAAGATCAGTACTGGCGGCAAATCTCATGTTTCCTGTAGTGCATGTTGACCACGCCACGTGGAGAGCACCACGGCGGTGAAATACGGCGAGGCCTAGGAAGGGGACGATGCGGAGCCGGGGAAGACGTTGCAGTGGAAGCCCGCGCGGAGAGGAGTACGAGGGTTCACTGGTTCGGCTGCGGTGTGAGGCTGTCGTCGCTGCAGGGCCTGGCCAGCGGTGCAAATAGTAGAGGCGATGAGGCCTCATGCGGCAAAGACCCGACCCGCCACGGAGGCGGGAGCATGCGGCATGACCGGCGCTGCTTTGGTAATTTGGAGCAAGAAGACTAGAGGTTGAAGAAGCCTCGCGGCCATTGGATGGACATCGTCTTTATCCTTTGGAGCTAGAATCCTTCATATTGACTAAGTTGACAAAGCCCTTCGTCCCCGTCAACTTAGTAGGCCCACAAGTTAGTCTCCTACCAAGGTGGGTCCCAGCTAGCCGGGGGAGTATTCATTTTTTTGTGCATAATAAGGAGGCACTTCCAGTGTGTCCGAGCTGACAGCGGGGGGAACATTTTTTTCGCGAAATACGGTGGCCCGTCCAGTGGGTCCCATCAGTCAAGGGGAAACGTTTTTTCTGCAAAATATTGGTGGCCCATCCGTTGGGTCCCCGCTGTCAGGTGGAGGAATAATTATTTTCCGCGTAATAAGGAGGCACTTCCTTGCGGCTGCCGTGGAACCAGATGTCAGCCTCTCCACGTCTGATACTCTTCGATGGAACTTCGATCGTTGACCACATTGACCACGCCACGCCGAGAGCACCACGGCGGTGGGCGGCGAGCCTAGGAAGGGATGACGCGAGTTGGGAAAACAGCGGCGATGATGCCCAGCGTGAGGAGTATGAGGGTTCACTCGTTCGGCTGCGGTGTGAAGCTGTCGTCGCTGCAGAATAACAGGGGGTGTGGGTGAGTGGAGGGATGTCCTGGCCAACGGCGGGAGTAGTAGGGGGCGGTGAGGCCTCCATGGCATCATAGCCGGCCATGGGAGGCAGGAGCAGGCGGCACGATCGGCGCTGCTTTGGGCGGCTGGAGCAAGAAGACCAGAGGTTGAAGAAGCACGATGGCCGTTGGATGGACATCATACAGTCACTGCAGCTAGAATCGTTCATATTGACTAAATCGACAAAGCCCTCCATCCCCGTCAACTTAATGGGCCCACAAGTCAGCCTCCCACCGAGGTGGGATCCCAGTTAGCAGGGGGAGTATTCAGTTTTTCTTCTTAATAAGGAGGCACTTCCGGTGGTTCCGAGCTGACAGCGGGGGGAACGTTTTTTTCACGAAATACGGTGGCCCATTAGGTGGGTCCCAGCAGTCAGGGGGCAAACGTTTTTTCGCAAAATACGGTGGCCCATCCAGTGGGTCCCTGCAGTCAGTTGGAGGAATCATTATTTTCCGCGTAATAAGGAGGCACTTACTTGCTGCGGCCGTGGACCCAACTCAGACTCTCCACGTACAGTATACTTCCGATGGAAGTCATTCATTGACCACGTTGACAATGCCGCGTTCCGTTGCATGCATGAGTCCATGGGCGTGGTGCGTCCCCACTGTCAGCCTCTCACGTACAATCATCTTCCGATGACTCTCGGTTGTTGACCACGTTGACCACACCATGCCGAGCGCACCCACACTGGAACGACCCGGAGATGTGGAAGACGGGGCAGTGGAGTCGCAGATGGAGAGGAGTGGGAAACTTCACTAGTTCGGGTGCGCGGCAGCACAGCCGCGGTGCCACCCATGGGAGACAGGAGCAAGAACAGAGGTTGAAGAAGGAGCACGGCTATTGGATTAACATCCAATGGTCCAGCTGCTAGAATCATTTGTTGATTAAGTTGACAAAGCCATGCGTACACGTCCGCTTAGTAGGCCCACAAGTCGGTCGCCGTCGGCGGGTCCCAAATTGTCAACGGGATGAATAATTTTTTTCGCAAAACAAGGAGGCACTTCCTTCCATGCGAAGATACAGCCGGTGGGTCCCAGCTGTAAGGTGGAGGAAACATCTTTTTTAGCTTAATAAGGAGGAACTTTCCTTGCGTGAGACCATGGACCTCGTGTGTCCCAGCCGTCAGGCTCTCCACGTACAGTCCTCTTCCGATGACTCTCGTTTGTTGACCACGCCGGACCGAGCGCAGTGAGGCTATGGACGACGGCGAGGCCCCGGACGGGAACGACTCGTAGATGGGAAAGGCAGCATGGAGTCACAGATTGAGAGGAGGAGAAGGGTTATAACTGGTTCTGTTGCGGCATGGGGCTGTAGTCTTTGGAGAATAACAGGAGGTGTCGAGGGGTGGAGGGATAGCCTGGCCGGCGGTGGGGTAGCGCTTCGCAGTGATGCGTGCTAAGCAGAGCCGCTAGACCTCGGCGACGCTGGAGGAAGGAGACGAGAGATTGAAGGTGCATGCCAGCCGTTGGATATAAATCCAATGACTATGGATGACACAATCATTTGTTGACCAAGTTGACAATGCCCTGCGTAGGCTTCGGCCTATTGGCCCACATGTCAACCTGCAAAAATGTGGCATATATTTAACCCATGGTTTCTAGAATGTACAATCCATTTGCTAGGTTGGGTGAACAAATAATTTCGCGTCAATCAGGCCCATTTATATTTTCTAAGAAATCCCAGCCCATTTGCACTTCCTTGAAATACACATATTAGGTGGGCTCATTATATATATAATGTTATGTTAGAAGGAGCAATTAATATCAAAGAATAAACCGGAGAGGCACATTATATATATATATATATAATTTACAAATTAGCGAGTTATTGCTCAAAATAAAAATGAGCGCGTTATTATTAAATTGGTCCTTAACATCTTCGCAAGCTTTTGTACACAATCACCAGGATTTTCCTTGCCTGTGAGTTAAAAACAACCAGGATTTTCCATGCCAACTTCCGTTAAACATTTACTTTTATAAGTTAATAACACGTGGGATGTTTTTATAATGTATATATAAGTCTCTATAAAATATACGATAATAGTAATAATATAAATATATATAATGTGGTTAGAAGGGAAAACATAAATTGGACACAACATTACTTTTATAAGAGACCTGCGTTTTATAGCCCATAGTAGGCATACTAAAAAGTTCACACACAAATACAACAGAAAAGGTAAACATTCGTATCAAACTCAGGTTCACAAGACACGTTCATATTCATAGCCAACATTCACTATCAACAATTCAGAAGATTCAGATATACACATGTTCAGTATGTTTATGCATCCAAATGATTGAGATCACAGCCAATATGATCCATGGACAAACTTTAATTACCTAGGGTACAGACTGGTAAATGGTGTTCAATCGGAGGTACTTCTTACTAAAATTAGTTCTTGTACGAGTAAACTTTCGAGTACATAAGAGGCAGCACAGACAATCTGAACTTTGCTTGTAGGTTTATCCTCAAGTAGTGGCCTCGTGCCGAGGGAGGTTTGAGCAACTTGGCCACTACTTTCATCGAACTAGTTTACTTGCTCATTTTGGTCCTGTATCTCGCCAAAATTCTACATTGTAGACGAGAAAGGAGGCGGTTGAGAAAATGAACCACCCAAATTTATTGTGCAGTTCAACTGAAATGGAGCATCCTTGGCGTGTAGACTGATTAAGTGCCAGATGAATATACGCGTCAACCAACTTGTCTGGAATCTTTAAACTCCATGCCATATAGTTCGCTACCATATGTGCCGATAACCAAAAGGCACAAGTTGGAACCAAAGACTGGACTGTGTTTTTCTGGGCTATGCACCAAGCAATATTTTTGGCGTTCACTCTCCTAATACTTGGAGTTTGACAATTGGTTGACGCCGGTTGATACTTGAATGAATATAGGCACTTCTTCTTGCCAACATCGATGCTTGTCTGAGTGAACTTTGGAGTACATAGCAGCAGCATAAGTACCTGTCCATCTGATCATTTTGTGCAGTTCTACTGAAATCACCCGATGTAATGATTTGCCAGCGAGTTCAGGCTCCAAATTACTCCTTTATGAAATCGGAAAACAGTAGCACAATACCAAATTACCAATACATATGATAGGCACAATAATCAGGATAAAGACCAGTACCAACCTGTGTGAGGTAGCATATCAATTACTATTTCCTTTGGTGGAAGCGAGATAAATAGCGGTGACGAGAAAGGAAGAAAGCAAGTGGAGATTAGCAACTGACAGGAAAGGATGGAAGTTGTCAAGGCAATGAAGCACCCAAAGTTTTTGTGCAGTTCCACCAAAATCGAGGATCCCTGTTGGCACATATATTGAGAGAGTGAGATTACTGTAATAGTGGGGCTACTTGATGAAACATACACTAACAAATAGAAGCACCCTCATTATCTTAATGGGTAAAGTTAGCAACATAGTAGTCTTGGTTAAAGAGAGCTATTAGTTTATTTAATCAGTGCCAATTAGCTCAACACTCAAAGCATTGCCATTTATCATAGGTTGCAAAACTTTAATGTGCAAAGATAAAGGAGTTTCTCATGATAGTAGCACGATACAAATAGAGATGACAGCAAACTAATATGGATGAAGGCCTTAGGCCCGTACCAACCTGAGAAAAAAAGATTATTCATGTACTCCCATAAAAGATGATAAAGCACTTACTATAATCACACAATAATATATATTTGTGTGCACTTCAAATGTATGGTTGAAATCACACTTGTTTACCAGTGCTGAGATTATATTGAAGATTATCAAGAATGTAACGCCCCGGATGTATCTTTCCATATTTGTAACTCCAACTCTTGCCATTTCCAGCTATGTCCTAAGTTTTTCCTCCATGGTTGGCTTTTTGTCTTTTGTTCTGCATTTTGTTCATGTCAGGCATTTCATCTCATAGCATCATGCGCATTGCGTCTGCATGTTTTCATAAAGTTTGCATCCGTTCATAGTTGCCGCATTCCCCCCTTGTCTTCGTCTGCCTCTCGCAGACCCCTCTCGTTCGTCCGAAACCTGCCTCGAACCCGACCCACTCAGTCGTCACCGTTGGATCCAGATCATCCCCAAACATCCCGAAAATATCTTCGTTTTATTTATTGGACTCCCTAGCCTATTTATTCCCAACCGCCCAATTTCGGTCGGACGAACCAGAGTAACTACTACCCTAACCACCACCTAGTATAAATAGCAGTGCAATCATCAGAGAAATCCCTAATTTCTAGGGATCCTCCTCCCCGCGGCCAGTCTCTGGTTCCCGTCCGGATCCATCCCGAGCCAACCCGTAGCCGCCACTCCTCTCCTGGATCTCCCTGTCCTCCAGATCATGCCTCACCCAACCTTCGCGCAGCAGCCGGAGCTCCCTTCGATGTTGGGCGCCACCAGCAGATCAGCCCCGCGCCGCCCCATCTCTCCTTTCTCCCTCCCGTTGCTCTCTCTTTTCTCTAATCTCTCTGTCTCCTGTTCTTCAGCCACCTCCATCGGAGCCAAGCTCCATGCTTCGCCGTCTTCTGCCAGAGTAAAGCCGCTGGCTGCCAGAGTCCCATGCGCCTCTGCCTCGAGGGCCTCCTCATCCCCAACCAGCGTCACCACCTGCTTCCTCTACAACGAGCAGGAGCTCGCCTGCTCATCCCGCTCGAGCACCCCGTTGGCCGCCAAGCAGTCGCCTTCCCCCGCGCCCTCCGGCGACCTCGCCGTAGGCGACCACAGCAAGGACCGGCCTCGTCCTTCTCCTTCCTCCCGCGCATCTTCCCTTCCCTGATGCTCTTTCTCATATCTCTCTCTGTCCCTGTACTTGATGTAGCAGGAGTTTGACACGGCCGCTGTTGTCCTCGTCGTCGTGATGTACACCACCAAGACCGGACGAGTCCCTGCCTCGCCGGAGTCCTCGTCGGGTCTGTCGCGTGCCCGAGCTCCACCCTGCGTGCCTGCCTCCTTGTCCTCATGGCTGAAGCAGCCGAATAGGAGGCCTTGCGCCTGAGCCTCCTCGCTCTCCTCATCGACCCAGGGAGAGGAGCTCCTCCCGAAGCCCCGTTTCGACATCGCCATTTGGTGCCGTCGGTGAGCCGTCCACCAGGCCGTGCCCCTACTCCCTTCCCTGTTCCCTTCGTTGAAGCCCCCTCTCTTCCATCGCCTCACATCTCTCTCTATTCTCTCTTTTTCTGTTGACAGGAGCACCTCGTGCCATGGCCTCGCTGAGCTCTGCCCGCACCGGCGCCTCAAGCCACCACCGTTTGCTCCAGATCCGTCCCCTCCATCGGATCCCGTCACCCCAGTCCCGTTCCGGCCGGTCCCCACCGAGGCCGCCTCGCCGGAGCCCCTGCATCGCGCTGCTACTCCCCTGCTTTACCTGCTATTGCTGCCTCTGTTCTTCAGTAACGAGCATCAGCTCGCTCGCCTCGCCTCGCTTTGACCGCGCCTGGGTCGCATCGTCGCCGTGTGGCCCAGCAGCCCCAAGGCCAGCGCCTGCCAGCATCATCTCCACCGACCAGGCCATGGCCCATGGTGAGAAGCCCCCAGCGCCCATTCCTATTTCGGCATGTAGCTCTAATTCGGCCCGTGACTTGTTTTTTTCCCTATGTTGTGATTTTGTCATTAAATCCTGGACATGCTTATTACAGAAATGCCACTGTTTTAAACTGCTAATAACTATTTAACCATGCATCCAAATAAAACATGTCATATATGTAACATGCTTAGAATTTCATCTAGTTTCACAGTATCCCATTTTCATCCATGTTTAAAATGTTTAACTTGATGTTTGTTTAAATTTGCTTAAATGCCATGCTAAAATGCTTTATTTCATAACTAAATAACCGTAGCTCGGTTTTAAATAAACTTTATATGTAAATGGGGTGGAAAAATGCCTAGTTTAACATGGTGCACTTTATTTTGCTGTTTAACAACAATCAAATATGTTTTAGGGCAGAACAGTACAAAATTCGAAATATGCATATGGGGATTTTCCAGAATTGTTGGTTGTTGTTCCGGCCTCATTTAAACTTGCCTAGATAGGTAGTTTCCATATGCTTTACCTCCTGCCATGTTTAACAACATTTAATATTGTTGGGTAGCGTAAACGAGAGAGAACTAAATAATTGAAAGTGGTGTTTCGTCAATATGCAACTCGTTGCATATTGAGCTCCACTTAACTTGTAGTATTGTTTGTTGCACTTTGCCATGTCATGCCTCATTAAACCTGACATGCATCATACTTGTTTTGCATCATGCCATGTTTATGTGTTGAGTGTTTACCTTGTTCTTTGCTTCTTTCCGGTTGTGCTCTTTCTCGTTAGTTCCTGTTTTGTTGTGATCGTGAGGATTCGTTCGTCTACGCTTGGTTCCTCTTCGTGGCTTCATCTTCTTCATGGACTCGTTCTTCTTCCAAGCGGGATTTCAGGCAAGATGAACGCTACCCTAGATCTCACTACTATCATTGCTATGCTAGTTGCTTCGTTCTATTGCTTTGCTGCGCTACCTATCAATTGTTCTTCAAGCCTCCCAAATTGCCCTGTCAGCCTCTAACCTTTTCACCCTTCCTAGCAAACCATTACTTCGCTATGTTACCACTTTGCTCAGCCCCTCTTATAGCGTTGTTAGTTGCACGTGAAGTTGAAGATTGCTCCATGATGGACGGGATTATGTTGGGATATCACAATATCTCTTATTTAATTTAATGCATCTATATACTTGGTAAGGGTGGAAGGCTCGGCCTTATGCGTGGTGTTTTGTTCCACTCTTGCCGCCCTAGTTTCCATCATACCGGTGTTATGTTCCTTGATTTTGCGTTCCTTATGCGGTTGGGTGATTTATGGGACACCCTTGACAGTTTGCTTTGAATAAAACTCCTCCAGCAAGGCCCAACCTTAGTTTTACCATTTGCCTCACCTAAGCCTTTTTTCCTTGGGTTTCCGGAGCCCGAGAGTCATCTTTATTTACCCCCACAGGCGGTGCTCCTCAGTGTTGGTCCAAACTAGAACACCGTCTTGGGACCGTCCCTTAGCAACTTGGGTTACGTTGGTACTGTCGCCGCTCATCGGTGTGCCACGAGCGAGATATGTACAGCTCCTATCGGGATTTATCGGCACATCGGGCGGCTTTGCTGGTGTTGTTTTACCATTGTCGAAAAGTCTTGTAAATAGGGATTCAGAGACTGATCGGGTCTTCCTGGGAGAAAAATATCCTTCGTTGACCGTGAGTGCTTGTGATGGGCTAAGTTGGGACACCCCTGCAGGGTATGAAATTTCGAGAGCCGTGCCCGTGGTTATGTGGAAGATGGGAATTTGTTGTAGATAACTTGACACTTGATCTAATTAAAACGCATCAACCGCGTGTGTAGCCATGATCGTCTCTTTTCGGAGGAGTCCGAGAAGTGAACACGGTTTGGGGTTATGTTTGACATAAGAAGGAGTTCCGGATCACTTCTTGATCATTGCTAGTTTCCCGACCGTTCCGTTGTTTCTCTTCTTGCTCTTGTTTGCGTATGTTAGCCACCATATATGCTTAGTCACTGCTGCAACCTCACAACTTATCCTTTCCATACCCATTAAGCTTTGCTAGTCTTGATACCCATGGTAATGGGATTGCTGAGTCCTCGTGGCTCACAGATTACTACAACAACAGTTGCAGGTACAGGTTAAGCGAGGATAATGACGTGAGAGCGATGTTTGCTCATTTTGGAGTTCGCCTTCTACTTCTTCTTCGATCAGGGGATAGGTTCCAGGTCGGCAGCCTTGGCTAGCAGGGTGCATGTGGTTTGAGCTTATGTTTGTGTTTCATCCGTAATCAGATGTTGCTCTTATGTATGATGTTGTTGTATTCATGTGGCACTGTATGCCTCTTGTATGTATCCCCATCTATTATGTAATGTTGATGTAATGATATCCACCTTGCAAAAGCGTCTCCAATATGCACTTCTAACCTCAGTAGGACCTTCGAGTTCCTTTAGGATAAGGTCGCATATTGGGTGTGACAAAGAACTTCCAATAGAGTTAAAGCACTGGCTGGGATACAGTTCATTGTATTGTCTTGTGTAGTTGCACTAAAATGTATGATTGGCACAACATGATCCCTGTTTGCACAAGTAGGAACAAGGTGAAACCTTCATTAGCTTAGTGAGAAAGGATAGGAAGACATTAGCATATTATTCAAACAGTAGCATCAAATTCATGATGGACAATACGCAAAACATTGCCTCATTGAACCAATGGCAATAAATTGACATGCAAAACAATAGCACTATTATGTCATGACACTAATAATATTCCCTCCCTACTCCACCACATGATTCACCTCCATAAACAAACATACACACGTACATGATTCAGCATAGGGTCCTACTAAATGTTTAACTCCGACAGGAAAATTAGGCAGTAATAAATTAGTGGTACCTAAGTACTCCTAATTAGTTAAGTGAGACAGCAGAAGTGGAAGGGCTCCCTGGAGGATCGTCTCACATGTAAGGTAGCCGTTGCCGGAGCCCTTGAATGGCCTCGACTGAGGCCTCTGGCTTTAGCAAGATCGCCTTGGCACTGTTTATTATTCTTCTTCTTCCTCTTCACGCTCTGTTTCTCTTTCTCCTCACCAGTTGGTGAAACCAAGTACATGATTGGCCTTCTAATTCAGAATTGGTTTTGTCAGTGAGGGAGTACAAGTGTACCAGTAAAAAATAGCATTATTTTCTCATGGCAATCAGAAAATAGAGATGAACACATGCATTAAATATCATTCTTACCTAAAGGAAGGTTATAGGCGTAATATGGATGATGAGGATTGGAACACATATCTCCCTTTGTGCAGTTCCACCAAAATGAACCAAGTGTTCCATTCGACATTCGATTAAAACACACAAAAGTCACTTCCTTTAAGAAGAGTTTTGTGCGATGCACCAAAAGGTCTAACAAACAACGATGAATTGGATATCCTGTTTGCACAAAAGGTCTGAGAGGAAGCAGTCAGAGTCTCAAACAATTACAGGCAAAAACATTTGGCTAAACTTGTCATGGCTTATAACAATGGCATGGCTTCATTTTTACCAGGGACATTAGATTAAGAACAGCTAAGGCTGCGTTCAGTTCACAAGTTTGGTGCAGGATTTTCGTAGGAACACAATTCCTACGGTATTCTTTCCCTTCCAACCGTTCGGAACATGGGAAAGGTGAATATTGTTTCATAGGAATACTGGTCTGGTAGTACTGATTCCATACGATTAGAAACGTCCACGCACTGCTCATTTTTGGGTGGAAGCCCGAGGCAGGCGCTCGTTGCCATGCGTTAGACAGGTTGTTGTGCTGTATTTGCCAGAATAAAAAAATCAACCTATGTGTGGTACGTGAGGTGAGGACAAGAGTAGTCACCGTTTAGCTGAATAAACAAATAGCATCTCATACTGCCAAGCATGCTACTCTAAAAAAACAAATCTGTACATTTTGTAGTCCATCCGAACACATTGTCTTGAGAGTTTCCTCCGGTTCACTGTTCCATAGTTTTATACCTACATTCCTTTCCTATTCCTCTATTTTCATCAAGACCTATGTTTTCTGCCCCTTTATTCTGAACGGAGCCTAAATATTTGGTATAAGGGCATGGGATAGTGGGTGCACCAGCAGTCCAGCACCATGTAAATGTGCAAAGGGCATAAAGTGGTGATTCATAGTTTGTTGCCCCGAGAAACAAACATCCAAGAAACATATCTGGGTTGGTCCCATTTTTGTTCAATCTAGCCACCTACTCCTATGTGTGGATAGAAAATCTAGTCCTGGTCATACCACTGTGTGTAGCATTACCCCTATATTTCCCTTTTCGACCAAGAGACCGGTTGGATGACCAGTCTGTACTACTTTCACCCCCTTTCCTTCCTATTTGTACCAAGTCCGATGTACATACTAAATTCCCCCACCCCCACTTTATTTCTTGTTTGAATCAGGTACACCCTTCGTCCGGAATTACTTGTCATCAAAATAGATGTGTCTTGAACTAAAATACATCTAGATACATCCATTTCAATGACAAGTATTTTTGGACGGAGGGAGTACAAGATTCTACTACATGAAGTAGCTTTACCTCTAACAATAGAGGAAAAAAATAGGTGACGTTGGACCATCCGATCGAGAGGGGCTGAGAGGTAGAAAATGATGCACATGCAATGACATAGCAAGCTGGGGAAGTAGAGCTAAGGCAGTTTCGAACGAAGATATACCTGAAGGTCGTCGGGATGTGGACAGGTGGGCGGTGGGAGGCCGGATCCGCCCACAGGCAACGACGAAGGGATCGGAGGACCTCCCGCGCCGGCGGAGGGGGATACGTCCGGATCTGTAACCAGCGGTGAGGATAGAAAGCCAGTGTTTTTTGAAGGGATAAAGACAGTGTTACTACCCCTATCTTGTTTAGATCTGGAGAGGATCAGAGTGTGTGAATAGAGCAACCTTAGCAGGCAAGCATGGAGGCTCCGGCCTATATAAACGTAGTGGGGTAGTTTTCCTTTTTCACTCCATCAAAACAATCGTTTAAAATTGTGTACTACTACATGCCAGGTCGCGGTTTTTTTAGTAGTTGATTGTTTTTTGAGATAGCTACCCGCTTGGTCCAAGTGGTGTTACGGTGTGCCAAGTCGCACTTTGTATCGTTCAAGTCTGGTACTACAAGTCCGTCCATTAAATGAACAACCACCCCCTCCTAAAAATTGTGAACAAGCCCACGGCTAAAATTAGCGGAAATGTGGGTTGCCTCAACATGAATTATTATTTATATTTTCTACTCCCTCCGTTCCTAAATATAAGTCTTTTTTATTAGCCACACCTAAGACAAGAATTTTTTTATTAGCAGTGAACCCCACATGGCATAGACGCAAAAATTGTGGCAAGATTCCCTTAGGCAAGCCAAAGTGTGTCTAACAATTTGAGCAACTCAGGTTAGGCAAGTGTGGCAAGTGTGGGAAAAATAATGTGGCAACATAAGACAAACATAGTCACAATCCAAACAGCCCCGTAATTTTTTGTGACATGCATGAAAATTCGGTTAGTTAAATTTATAGTAAAAATTTGGCAAGGTGCATCAAATCAACACATGCAAGTATCAAAAGGAAAGTCAAGGCATGCATGCATGCGTTGTACTCCCTCCGTTTCCAAATATAAGTCTTTTTAGAGATTGCAACAAGTGACTACATACGAAGCAGAATATGTCTACATACGAAGTAGTCAATTTGAAATGTGTAAAAAGACTTACATCGAGTGCAGTGCTTTGATGTGTCGTGTCAACTCGTACAAGACCGAGAAATTTGATTACTACAATGCCCTCTCCCTCGTGGACTGAGCTCCGGTGCCTTAACTGCACCTGCCTTTGGCTGCATGACAGGAGGGCCAACCACCTATTGGTCCCACCTGACATAGACGCAAAGGCCGGAACAGTAAGTAGAAGCTTTCGCTACAACCGATCCCTCCCGCACGAGGTGGGCAGACATGCAGCAGTGGATTTGATACTGTAGAAGTAGGAGTAACATCATTGTTCGTATTCTCGAGGAGGTGAACAGCCAAGCGCAACCCGAACGTGGCAGTTGTGAACGCTCGCGTGGTGTTGTCGATGTACAAAAGTAGGGGCTCTGCTTTTGACCCCTTTACTTGTGCACGTGCAGTCAGAACCTCCCGCCACGGCCACGCACAGACATGGCAAGAAAGGGAAGCCGGAGAGGAGTCGAGGCCACAAAACGAATGAAGCAACAACAAGGACCAAGGCCACGAAGATCATATGGGCGAGGCAGGTTTTCCCGGCAAGGACCCTTGCCGGGGCAGCCTCAGCGGACCCGGCAAGACCCTTGCCGGGGCAGCTCGCCCACACCAACCGGGTGAGCCACCCTTGAGCCCACCGGCGCTTGTCAAACGCGTCGGGACAAGGCTCGGGAGGCACCTCTGTGGTGGCATGCAGATCTTTGTGAAGAGATAGAATGCTCGAGATCAAGTAAGGATAGGAAGGCAACCATCCTCACCAAAGGAACCCACAAAACCCCCGGGAAGATCCTTGCCGGGGACGCCAGCGCGCCATGGCAAGACCCTTGCCGGGCCACCCGGCAAGACCCCTGTCGGGCCACCCGACAAGGCCCTCGCCAAGCGCACCGGCAGGGCCGCTGCCAGGCCCACGCCAGCTAAGTCTTCACCACCGTTCGCATACAACTGTCGACCCAACCAGCTAGGCAGGCACCTGCGTGGCAGCGTGCGATCCTTCGTGGAGGCTCCACCACCACGCCACCTCAGCTGCCTGCCTGCCTACATGGCACCGCATGCATCGCTGGCCAGGGCGCGTGTCGAAGCAAGGGGGAGCGGTGACGGACGGGACGGGCCCGGCCCCCGTCCCCGATAAATTGGAGGGACACCTAAGCTTTGCATTTAATGAACCTTGTCCTGTAATACGGGCGATAAGCTCGTGCTACTGTATCACTTTCGACCTCCTATGTGCCACTGCGGCAGCCCCTTTCGCCTATAAAAGGAGGCCCATGGCACACAGAGAAGGGTTTCGGCTCTTTCCAACCCCACAACACCCAGAGCTAGTTCGAGAGCTCAAGAACACTAATACATCCACCAAAGTAGGATCGTAGGGTTTTACGCATCATTGCAGCCCGAACCTGGGTAAATCCCCCTTTGTGCTGTCTGTTAGTCCCGCTCTTCTCACTATGCCCGCACTGTGCAACCGTAGAAGGTATTCCAGTGATCCCATAGGTGTCGTTTCCCACCGACATCTTTGGCGCGCCAGGTAGGGGGCGCTATTGTGAGAATCTGGTTTATCAGTTGGCCTAGCTGTTCTTCATCGCCATGGCTCCTAAGAAGAAGGCGACCACGGTGATCGGTTCATCTGGGACCAAGTTGCCGGCACCGGTGCGGACCAGTAGCGGACCAGCCGCGGAGAGAACCCGTTGCGTGGCCCGCGAACATCCGCATCAACCTGGCGGTTCAGGCCTGGCAAGTGGCACCATTCGCGCACCAGGTAACGAGCCACCAGTTGCGGGCTCCAGAGATGGAGTCGGGCCCCCGGCAGGCGGCGCATGGCCCCTCAGGGGTGCCGCCGTCCCGCCAGGTGGCGGCACGGCGACCTCCAAGACACCAACACCGGCGCCCATGGCGCGCTCCTCTCAGGTTGTGCGTGATGAGCAGCGTCACCCTGCCGGTGACCCTGCGCGCCGCCCTGGGAAGAGTCCCGTGCACCCATCACATGAAGAGGAAGGCCAGCGTGTGCACCAAGGTGCTGATGGAGGTGGCGAACGGCTGCGGAGCCGTGACACCGCTCCTTCTAACATGGTTAGGAGTCGAGGCGCGTCGCGGTCCACCCAGATTTCGCCGCCACCCACGCCAGCGGAAGCCCTAGCGCGCACAGCTGCTCCTCGATTTTCCTCCCGCCGTGGAGAAGCTTGACGAATGGAGGGCCACCGTCCGGAGCCTCGTCGGCATCACCAACAACGATGGGCTGCGGCCAACGGAACCCGTTGGCTGTCGCTCCGCCGGGCTGCCACGTGCTAGCGGAGGCCATGCTGGAGGCGACGCGGCCACGGTATATTCCCCGCCTCCATCCCGACCGCCCCAGGCGTCGGCCAGTCACGGCGACACTCGTGATGATATCTCCATCGCGTCATCCGACCAACGAACCAACCACGATCAGCGCCAGGTCCTCCGGGAGCGGGCTCATGAGGACGCTCGAACTACGATCGAGCATCGACGTGACGTGCGCCACCAGTCGGACAGGCGGGTGGGTCCCACTACAGACCACCTAGCGCAGGGGGGCTACGGTGGCCTGCCTTACGAGGTGGGTTGTCCGGCCTTCACCCGTGAGCTGCGGCAGTTCTGGTGGCCCTCCCACCGTATGTTCAAACCCGACGTTGGCGAGAAGTACAATGGCAAGACCCATCCGTCAGAGTTCCTCAGCATCTACACCATCGCGATGCAAGCTGCTGGGGTCCGCGACGATAAGGTGCTTGCCAACTACTTCCCGTTGGCACTCAAGCCTAATGTTATGTCATGGTTGATGCACTTGCCGGTGGATTCCATCTCTTCTTGGGCGGATCTGTGCCACGAGTTTGTTGGCGCCTTTACTGGAGGCCACCAAGCTCATGGCCAGGCGAGTGATTTACACATCATCCCTCAGAAGGAAGGAGAAAACCTGCACAGGTACATCCAAAGATTCAGCCGGGTGCAGTACAACATCCCCGATGTTCATCCCGCCGCCGTGATCAGTGCGTTCCACCAGAACATGCGCAATCGCAAGATGTGTGAAGAACTGGCGATCAACAAGGTTAAGGATGTGGCCGAGCTCTATGTTCTGGCCGATCGGTGCGCTCGTGCTGAGGAGGGAAGGAAGTACCCTGACGAAGATGCCGTTGTGGAAACCAACTCTACTGGCGATACCGCCACCCCAGCAAAGAAAGGTTGATGCCGTAATAGGAAGCGCAAGGGCAAGGCCGTGCTTGCCGTTGAGG
Source organism: Aegilops speltoides (assembly GCA_021437245.1). Taxonomy (NCBI): domain Eukaryota; kingdom Viridiplantae; phylum Streptophyta; class Magnoliopsida; order Poales; family Poaceae; genus Aegilops; species Aegilops speltoides. The sequence continues at coordinate 121,039,874 of CM038145.1, forward strand.
GATCCGACGACACTAGTACCACCAAGAAGACCAAGGTGAGCAACCCTGGCAAGGAGGTTGCCGGGTGAGACGCTTGCGGGGCCTTGGCGGCTACCAACAAGCCAGGAGGCTGCGACAAGCAGTACTACAAGATCCACCGCACCAAGGGCCACGATCTCCAAAACTGCCGGCAGGTAGAACTGCTCGCCGAGAAGCAGAAAGCCGAGTATAAGCGGCGGGACAAGGAGAAAGGCCCAGATGGCACCGAGCGATCCGACAAGAAATGTGGCTGCCAAGGAGGCCGCCGCGGCTAGGATAATCAACAAGAGAGGCCCGCCCGGGGCCGCGACAAGAAGCAGGAAGACGATGATCATGATGAGGACGACGAGTCCGGCGACCACAAGTTCCAGAAAGCCACAGAGGCCATGTGCGTCGATTGTGGCGCCTCGCTGCATACATCTCACCGCCAACTCAAGCAGTGGGTGCGTGAGGTCTCAGTGGTGGAACCATCATTCGACGCACGAAAGCCGCTGAAATGGTCCAGCACTCCCATCATCTTCGACACCGAGGACCACCCTGACCGCACCACTACGGTCAGGTGCTTGCTATAGTTGGTTTCGCCAACAATCCGCAACCTCAAGGTGACGAAGATGTTGGTTGACGGCGTGGCCGGCCTGAACTTGATCTCGCCCGTTGTGGTCCGAAGGCTGCAGATCCCTAATGGAGACCTCGAGGAGACGGGTACTTTCCAAGGGGTCAACCCGGGGAGGAGCCAGCCGAAGGGGAAGATCACGCTGCCTATGACGTTCGAAGGCGAGCTCGACCACAGGACGGAGAGGATTGTCTTCGATGTGGCCGAGATCCCCTTGCCTTACAACGGGATTCTCGGCCGCCCGACGCTATCCAAGTTCATGGCGGCTTCACACTACGCCTATAACACGCTGAAGATGCCCGGGACGATGAACATCATCACCGTCCCCTCTGACAAGAAGGATGCGCTGATATGTGCCGACCAACTCTACCAGGAAGAAGTTGCAGCAGCTGCCGCTAAGGCACCTACTCTTGCCGATGGAGCCTCGGAGGAGAAGAAGACTGGCGAGACCCCTCGCACCCACTCCGGCAAGTGCACCTCTTCGGGGTGTTGCGCTTCCGTTGACAACGTACCAGGGAGCTCCGCCCGCAAGAGCAAGAAGTCTAGAGCGACGCCACCAGAGACCAAGAAGGTGCCCGTCAAGGAGGACGACACGGGAGGAGCTTTTACCATAAGCTCCACCCTCAAGGGCAAATAGGAAAGCGAGCTCATCACCTTCCTGCGGGCAAATGTTGATGTGTTTGGATGGCAAGCCTCCGACATCCCCGGCGTTCCCCGGGAGGTGATTGAGCACCACCTTGCTGTCTGTCCTCATGCGCGGCCCGTCAAGCAGAAGGTCAGGAAGCAAGCTCTGGAGAGGCAAGAGTTCATCACGGAGGAAATCAGAAAGCTAGAAGCGGCACGTTTGGCAAGGGGAGTACTCCATCCGACGTGATTGGCCAATCCGGTAGTCATGCGCAAGGCAAGTGGGAAATGGAGGTTGTGTATTGACTACACAAACATCAATAAGGCCTGTCCAAAGGACCATTTCCCGTTGCCGCGCATCAACTAGATTGTTGACTCCACGGCTGGGTGTGACCTCTTATGGTTCCTCGATGCCTACTCAGGATACCACCAGATCTTCATGACGAAGGAAGACGAGGAAAAGACAGCATTCATCACCCCATGTGGTACGTATTGCTTTTTACGGATGCCTTTCGGGTTGAAGAGTGCTGGCTCGCCCTTTGCAAGAGCAGTCCAAATTGATTTTGAGCCCCAGCTACATAGAAATATGGAGGCTTATATGGATGAAATAGTGGTCAAAACCAAGGACAAAGCAACCCTTGTGCAAGATCTGGAGGAAACGTTCGAGAACCTGCATAAGATCAACCTCAAATTGAACCCTGAGTAGTGTGTCTTTGGCGTCCCGTCCGGCAAGCTTCTCGGGTTCTTTGTGTCCTAGCGCGGGATTGAAGCAAACCCAGACAAGATCAGGTCCAGCGAGTAGATTGAGGCACCCAAGCGGATCAAGGACGTGCGTCAGCTCACTGGCTGTGTTGCTGCCATGAGCCGGTTCATCTCCAAGTCCGCGGAGCGTGCCCTTCCTTTTTTCAAGATCTTGAAGAACGCAGGGCCAGTGGAGTAGACCCCAGAAGCCGAGTCAGTGCTGCAGGATTTGAAGAAATACCTATCTTCTACCCCAGTGCTGGTTGCGCCCAAATCACATGAACCGTTGCTGCTCTATCTAGCGGCAACGAATCAGGTGGTTAGCGCCGTATTAGTGGCGCAGAGAGAGGCCGACGAAAAGGCAGCGACAGCGGCAGAGCCAACAGATGGCGGACCGAAACCCCCTCTGGCAGGGCTCGGTCCCGGCGAGATCGAGTCCCCGGCAGGGGCTAGCGGGAGCAGAACAGGACCCACGCAACCGGGTGAAGAGGCACAGAAGAAGAAGATGGTGCATCACCCAGTGTACTTCGTCAGCTCCCTCTTGCAGGGGGCTAGGTCGAGGTACTTAGGTATGCAAAAGCTGCTCTTCAGCCTCCTTATGGCCTTGAGGAAGCTGCGCCACTACTTCCAAGCGCACGAGATCACAGTGGTCACCCGCCTCCCATTGCAACGTATACTAGACAACCCAGATGCAACGGGGATGATCGTGGAATGGGCCCTGGAGCTATCAAGTTTCGACTTGAAGTTTGAAAGCACCTTGACAATTCAGAGCAGAGTCTTGGCGGAGTTTGTTGTGGAATGGACCTCGACGCCTGATGAAGAGGTACAGGAGACCACTCTCCCCGTCAAGGAAACGAGCTGCAACTGGATCATGTACTTCGATGGTGCCTTCTCGCTGCAAGGCGCCGGTGCTGGTGTGCTGCTTGTCACACCCACCGGAGAGCATCTCAAGTATGTCGTCCAGATGCACTTTCCCCGGGAGATGTCGACCAGCAACACCTCCGAGTACGAGGGTTTGCCTGCCGGTCTCAGGATCGCGGCAGACCTCGGAGTTAAGTAGCTCATCGCCAGGGGAAACTCACAGCTCGTCGTCAGGCAGGTAAACAAATATTATCAAAGCCCGTTGATGGAAGCTTACATAGATGAGGTGAGGAAACTGGAGTTGCGCTTTGACGGTATACAAGCGGAACATGTCCCTCGGGCGGAAAACGACATCACCGACTACCTGTCAAAGCGCGCTACCCTCAAGCTACCTATGGAACCAGGTACCTTCGTGCTTCAGTTAACCCAACCATCCATTGAGCCGTCGACTGGGCAGAGCAAACGGAGGAAGCTAGGCCCCGGCAAGTACTTCCCCACCGAGCTCCCCAGAGCCGCCGACGAAGATATTGCCGTGGATGCCAATCCTGCCGCGGGGCAGCCATCTCCGACAGGACCTCATGTCATGGCCGTGGAGGAGACCGCTCCTGCGGCAGAAGAAATGCCTTTGGTCCTTGCCGTTGAGCCTCAGGCTCCGGCATGGGCGCAGCACACCGTCCATTTCTTTCAAAAAGGAGAACTTCCTAAGGAGCAGGAAGAGGCAGAAAGAGTAGCCCGCCGGTCTACCCTGTACCAATTCGTTGATAACGTGTTGTACAGAAGAAGACCGAGTGGGGTGAAATTGATGTGCATCTCCCGGGAGGAAGGGCTAAAGCTGTTGGCAGAGATACATGGAGGCATATGTGGCTCCCACATAATGTCGAGGGCCCTTGCCAGCAAGGCCTTCCGGCAAGGTTTCTTGTGGCCCACCGCCTTCCAGGATGCAACGGCACTAGTAACCAAGTGTGAAGCGTGCCAGTTCCAGTTGCTGGAGGGGGTGATGCAGATCTGCCCGCCCCGTCCTCCTCTCCCTCGAGCACCACGACGACCTACACCTCGCCCCCTCCCCCTTCCTCTAGCGGCTTCCTCCGCCGCTACGAGCTCTTGGGAAAGAGTGATGCGTTGTCTGGCTGATACCCTCGCCGCCACTGATGAAGCATCGCCGCGCCCCCTCGCCATGGCGGAAGAAGAAAGGAAGCAGGGATGGGAAGAGGCAGATGACGAAAGGTTGAGAGGCACCATCCCTCCCGCACCCCTCTTTATAAAGGGGCGGGGGTGAGGCTCGGCTGCCCCCTCTCGGCCAATCCAGCCTCTTGAAGTGATAGCCAGCGGGGCCGTCGACCGCCCTCCCCACTCCATTGAAGGCGTGTGGGAAACAACCCGCACGCGCGTGACTACCCACGACCCCTGTGCCTGTCATTTGCTCTGCATGCCGTGAACGTGGCGCAAGGGGCGGGCGCAATGGGGCGCGTGGAATGACGGTTCCTGAGCGAGGGCAGTAAATGGGAGGCGGCCCTGCGGTCTCACAGAGACACGCAAGCCGCCTCTTTACTGTCCACAACAAGGTGACGCCAGCATGCCCACGTCATACACGTGCACGACCCTCACGTCGCACGTTCAATGTGGGTCGTGGGGAAGTGCAGTGGACGGAACAGTGGCCGCGGTAAAAATCCGCCCCAACTGCCCGCGCACCGTTCTGGGCCTGGCCCAACAACGTGCTGCGCTTATGTGTGGCCCAGGACCGGGGGCTCCTGTCGGTGTACAACAGTAGGGGCTCTGCTTTTGACACATTTACTTGTGCATGGGCAGTCAGAACCTCCCGCCACGGCCACGCACAGACACGGCAAGAAAGGGAAGCCGAAGAGGAGCCGATGCCACAAAACGAACGAAGCAACAACAGGGACCAAGGCCACGAAGATCATATGGGCGAGGCAGGTTTTCCCGGCAAGGACCCTTGCCGCGGCAGCCTCAGCGGCCCCGGCAAGACCCTTGCCGGCGCAGCTTGACCACGCCAACTGGGTGAGCCACCCTTGAGCCCACCGGCGCTTGGCAAACGCGTCGGGACAAAGCTCGGGAGGCACCTCTGTGGTGGCATGCAAATCTTTGTGAAGACATAGAATGCTCAAGATCAAGTAAGGATAGGAAGGCAACCATCCTCACCGAAGCCACAAAACCCTCGGCAAGATCCTTACCGGGGACGCCAGCGCGCCACGTCAAGACCCTTGCCGGGCCACCCGGCAAGACCCCTCTCGGGCCACCCGACAAGGGCCTCGCCAAGCGCACGGGCAGGGACGCTGCCAAGCCCACGCCAGCTAAGTCTTCACCGCCATTCGCATATAGCTGCTGACCCAACCAGCTAGGCAGGCACCTGCGTGGCAGTGTGCAATCCTTCATGGAGGCTCCACCACCGCGCGACCTCAGCTGTCTGCCTAGCTACATGGCACCGCATGCATCGCTGGCCAGGGCGCGTGTCGAAGCAAGGGGGAGCAATGACAGACGGGACGGGCCCGACCCCCATCCCCGATAAAGTGGAGGGACACCTAAGCTTTGCATTTAGTGCACCTTGTCATGTAATACGAGCGATAAGCTCATGCTACTGTATCACTTTCCACCTCCTGTGTGCCATTGTGGCAGCCCCTTTCGCCTATAAAAGGAGGCCCATGGCACACAGAGAAGGGATTCGGCTCTTTCGAACCCCACAGCACCCAAAGCTAGTTCGACAGCTCAAGAACACTAATATATCCACCAAAGCAGGATCATAGGGTTTTACGCATCATTGCGTCCCGAACCTGGGTAAATCCCCCTTTGTGCAGTCTGTTAGTCCCGCTCTTCTCATGATCCCCGCGCCCTGCAATCATAGAAGTGATTCCAGTTATCCCATAGGTGTCGTTTCCCACCGACAGGTGCGGTTCCTTGGAGCACGCATATACTAGCCAGACTCTTGCATGAGACAAAATCTCAAATATCAAATCTCAGCAACCAAGGCATTTTGCGATTGGAGGAATGTATCTCGTACTGTACAAAACTACTAATTAAACTCATGCATTAATTACGTAGTTCTCTCGTTTTCCTCTCACCTTGGGGTAGCGGTGCACAATATTGAGCACTCCTATGCGGGACATTTCAAAGCATCCGGGCCCGTGTGCCATCCACCAAATCACAGCGAGGTGCTATAGTCGAGACTCCCCTGTCACCCCGGTGTGGTCATCATGACCCGTCATATCACAAAACCCACACCTTTACTAGCAGTGGCAAGGTGGCCTCCAAGTTGGACTGGACGAAGCAACCATCATTTCACTGGAACGCTCGTTCAAGCCCTTTCTTCCCTTTCTTGAAGAAAACCTCTCTCTAGGCTACTCACTTCTGCCATTTTTCTTCTGTACCGACGAAGGAAAGGAGGGCGAATCAGTTATGCTGCTATATTTTCGTTCCAAGAATCTTCTTTTTGTGAAGCACCAACCGTTTCTCACATCCTATTCTTTTCCCGTTTTCATTGCGATTGTGGTTTCCTTTCGATTGCTTTTTGTTTGTCAGTTCATTGATGGATCCTGGAGCACTAGGCAAATAGTTGCTGGCAGACAACCCACTGGAGACAGCGATCTCCAAGAAGCGAGCACCGACCAACGAGTTGACCATGTTGGTGGGCCAACCCATGGAGACGAAGAACTCCAAGAAACAAGCACTAGCCAAAGAGTTGAGGACGTTGGCGGACGAACTCCTCACAGAAAGTTGGAAGAACGACAAGGGCCCCACTCTGCCTACCCCAGGAACTCTGATTGCCACCTATGTGAGGCTCAAGACCGAGTTTGAGGAGATAGTCGCCGTTGAGAAGCAGTATTCCCCCGGCAAGGTGATGGCCCCCATCGAGGACGAGGAGATGGCCCCTGGAGGGATGAGATCCCCCGGTGAGTTGCACAAGGTAAAAAATAATGGCTTATTACCACAGTTGTGGTTTTTAATTATTTGCAATGTGCTTGCTAATACATTAGGGTTGTGTAGGTGCCAGTGGACGTCCTTGATGATTCTGATGTCGTGGCCCGTGCTGTTGGCATCGCCCTGGAGATCGATTCTGATGCTGCTGTCCATCCTGTGGACATCGTCCCAGAGATCAATTCCGATGTCGTGGTCAGTCCTACGGACATCGCCCCAGAAATCGATTCCCATGCTGCTATCTGTGCTCTGGTCATTGCCCGAGAGATCGATGACAAGAAATAGTTGGTCGCGCTAATCCTTCAGGGTAGTTTGCATTTCCCTGTGTTTAATTACCAGAACGATGCGTGTTATCAAACCATCTTAGGGCTAGTGCACTGTCTTGTGTGGGTGGATTTTGCTACTTTTGTTTGATAGTGAATCATGCGAACCCTCTCCGAGTTATGGAAAAGGATGTATCCTCACCAGCTTTTGATGTAATATAGGCATGCTTAGATGTAAGTTTGAACTGTTTATCATATCAGCAGGGCTTGTTTGATGATTCTTGGTGTTAGTAGGCTAGCTACTGTGCGAGCTATAGTACTTGCAAAACACTCACCGAAGAGAAACGTTGGGGCTGATGAGCTTGTGGTACACTTATACTTATCCCTCGTTGATCGACCAATAGCCCTAGCTCCTAAAATTGTAGGCTTAGTGATCGATCAGACAATAGTCGACACGGGCCCTGTTTGGATCCCTAAGTTAGAGTTAGTTTTAGTTAGTTGAGGCTCAAATAACCCAAAAGTATCAAAACATGATGGGTTAGTTTGTAGTTTGGGTTAGTTGGATCTAACCCACCCCAAAATCTAGCCCACACTAGAGGAGCTTATTTGGGTTAGTTCTCCTAGGCCCGCTAGAAAAATTAGTAAAAAAAGTTACCCCTCCCATCCAAATAGGATCCAAAGTAGTCAAATGATTGAAAAAGAATTTTTGTTGTCAATCTAACCCTACCATCCAAACAGCTCTTTGGTTAGAGTTAGTTTAAGGTTAGTTCAAGGTTAGAATCTAATTCTAACCTGTAACTGAGTTAGAGTATCCAAGCAGGGCCACGGATACATTCAGGCCTCATTTGGTTCATAGGGTAGGAAACTGTAGGATCGGAAGTATGTCTAGAGGGGGGGTGATTAGACTACTTGACAACTTAAAAATTTTGCCTTTTGATTGGAGTAGTTTCTTAGCAAGTTCACAATGATAACCAAGTCAAGTATCACCCTACACATGCAATTCTAGAGTTGTGGCAGCGGAAAGTAAATTGCATGTATAGTAAATGAGAGGAGGAGAAGAGCAAACGCAATGGAGACACGGAGATTTTTTCTCGTGGTTCCGATAGGTGGTGCTATCGTCAATCCACGTTGATGGAGACTTCAACCCACGAAGGGTAACGGCCATGCGAGTCCACGGAGGGCTCCACCCACGAAGGGTCCACGAAGAAGCAACCTTGTCTATGCCATCATGGCTTACGCCCACGGAGGACTAGCCTTACTCGGGGTAGATCTTCACGAAGTAGGCGATCTCCTTGCCCTTACAAACTCCTTGGTTCAACTCCACATCATGACGGAGGCTCCCAAGCGACACCTAACCAATCTAGGAGGCACCACCCTCCAAAAGGTAATAGATGGGGTTGGTGATGATGAACTCCTTGCTCTTGTGCTTCAAATGATAATCTCCCCAACACTCAACTCTCCTCACCGATTTGGCTGTGGTGGAAGAAGGGATTGAGTGGAAAGCAACTTGGAAAGACTAGAAATCAAGTTTCATATGGTGGGAGTGGAGCAACTTGATCTCAACACAAGGGTAGGTAGTTTTCTTCTCGAAATGTAAGGTAGGAGTGGTAGTTCTTTCGATGGCTCTCTCCACGAATGAAGAGGAGGTGGAGGGTATTTATAGCCTCCACACAAAATCCAACCGTTACACACATTTGACCAATCTCGGTCGGACCGAAGTTGACAACTCGGTCGGACCGAAAGTTCAAATCTTGTGAGCGTTGGGATTTTCAGTGGGACCGAAAATACAATCTCGGTTGGACCGATTCTTCCAAAGTCTAGGGTTTGCCAATCTCGGTGGGACCGACTTTCTCATCTCGGTGACACCGATTTGAGTCTGAATGTTCTGAAGCTTGGCAACACCAATTTCGAATGACCGAGTTTGGAATCGGAAAATCCGAGATTCTTAGGGTTTGGCTATATGGTGAGGTGGTTCATCTCGGTGTGGTGAGTTTGGAATCGGTGGGACCGAGATTACTTATGAGTTTATGTTGGAATGAAAGATTGCTGATTGTTTGAGAGATAAATCACTAAGCACTTAGAGCAACCAGATCATCATCATAACCTCATCCCTTTTAATAGTATTGGCTTTCCTATGGACTCAATGTGATCTTGGATCACTAAACCAAAAATGGAGTCTTGAGCTTTTGCCAATGTTTTCCTTAGCATTTTGAGGGTCCACATCATCAGTCATTGCCATACCCATATCACCGAACTTTCTGAAATATTCTCAAGAAATGATTAGTTCAATGATATATATGTTGTCATTAATTACCAAAACCACCTGGGGATTAGTTGCACTTTCAATATCCCCCTTTTTGGTAATTGATGACAACATATAGATCAAAGCTTCGACAAATGATATAATCAATGAATAACATCGTCGCTTTGAGAAGTATGTGATAAGCAAGAGCTCCCCCTAAATTTGTGCATTATTTAAGATTTGCGTTTGAATGCAAATGCACAATCGATTAGGATCATGGGTTACTCTTCCATGTCACATACATCTTGGTGGAGCGCACAAAATGATAAGAATGAATAACATGCACCCAATCACCAAGACATGAGTAAATGATCATACAAGATATGAATGGAATATGATAGACATCAAGCACACATTAAGCACAGTATGATCAAGCACTCATCAAGATAGAGCAAACGTAGTATCAAACACACGAAGTATCTCAAAGAACTCAAAAGTATCTCAAGGAAAACCGCAAGCGAAAGAGCAAAACGAGCACTCTCTCTCTCGAAGCCCTATGATCTATACAATTTCTCCCCTTTGGCAACAAGTTACCAAAAGTTCGAAGGTATAGAGCTAATCGTCACTCGGGACTCTGCTGGCGGCTCTGTCTGCGTCGATGGAGTGGAGATAGCTGCATCTGCAAAAGCTTCGCTGAAGTCTGTGGAGCTGGAGGAGTGATACTGGAGCTGGTCTTTGGGCCAGCGGAGCTGTAGGAGGTGCTGATGTAGTAGCCACAGGATCGACCTTCGAATAGCAGCTGATCTGGGCTTTGTGGGCACTTTGAGCAGGCTGCTCATAGTCATCCTAGACTAGATCATCTTCCATCTCCTTCATGAGCTCTGCCTTCTCCTCTTAGCTTCCTCAATGTCCGCCTCAAGCTTGTTGACGGTGACACGCACTTGATCGACCTTGACGTCCGAGCATGGAACTTATCCTCAACAATCCTCTCAAGGCTCTCCTGAGATTGCACTATGCTGGCCAGGCGTAGCTCAATTCTCTGAGTGGCTTCAAGAAGTTGTTCTGCAACGCTCTTGGGCTTTGCTGCTGCTTCCTTCTCGGCTTTAGCTTGTTTAGCAGCTTCAGACTTAGCATGTCCTTCTACAGATGTGGGAGCATTCTCAGTCATCACAACCTCGTTGTCCTCATGTTCAGGCTGCAGTGGCAAGTGGGGTCTATCCAACAGGTAGGTGTCCGTGCCAAACTTGGCATTGATGAGCATCTGAATATGCGGAGCAAACCCACATGACCTCTTCTGGTCAGCTGCTGTCCTCTTGATAGTCTCAACTATCAGGTCCATCACCTTAAAAGGTGTCTTCTGATCTAGAATGTGCAGCATGTTGATAGAGTACCCTCTTATCATGCGGTGGTCCCCTGACTTAGGCATCAATGTATGCCTCAGAATGGTGTTGGTGGTTGGGAGACCTGCTGAAGGTAGTAGACCAACCAAGCTTCCATATCTCTACATCCTTCTCATCTACCTCATTATACATGTTCTTCATTGACTCGTGATTTTTCTTGAATGCCATAGACATCAATATCATCTTCCCTTGAAACAGTGCATTCAGCAATGCTCTCCATTCCTCAACAAGAGAATGGAATCTACGCCTTCTACATCATCCATACAATTCGCCATCCGGATAGAAGTGTGCGGTGGCATAGAATTGCATGATCATCTCATCGTTCCAGGCAGTCAATTTCTGACCAACGAACTCTGCAATCCCACAAGCAGTGAAGCTTTCATGCACATGTGGGAAGTAGTCTCTGTGCTCTTCACTGTCGATGTATTCCCAGTCAACGTATCTGGTGTCAGCAACAATTGGCTTCTTATCCATGAGCACTGTCTCATAAAAGTCTTGTTGCTCTCTTGTGTGGAATCTTGAGTCAACTGCTGTTCTTCTCCTGGTGGCATATGGATCTGCTTGCCTCCATAGCCTGAGACCTTTATCCTTTCTCTCCTTCATATTCTCAGCTCGAGGATGAGCATCATTATGAACTGGCAATTTCTGCCTGAGCTTGAGCAAAACATGAGCCTCATCATCTGATTCTGCAGGTGGCACGTTGTCCTTTTTCTTTTCTGAAGCAGGTATGTTCCTCACAGTCTTCTTGGGCTTGGCAGCTGGTTTGGCTTGGGCTGCCTTTGCTGGAGCTGATTGCTTAACCTTTGTGGGTGCTCCTGCCCTGATGGCATCACCCATCAACTTCTGCTTCTGAGGAGGCTGAGGTGCTTCCTCATCAGAATCATCATCATCAGCTGTTTCTTCATGAACTTTCCTCTTCCTCTTGGAAGTCTTCTTGATTTTGCTGGAGGTTTCTTCCATGCTGAGCTTCTGTGCAACAGAGGATTTCTTCACCTTGCTTGTGCCTTTCTTTGACTGTTGCCCTTGATATCCCTTGGAAACCACTTGCCTTTTAGGCTTTGAAGATATCTCCTCATCAGCAATGAAATCTGAATCTTCCTCATCTGAATTTCTCTTCCTCCTGGCCCTGGTAGCAGCTGCAGGCAGTCCACTTGGAGTGCTTCTCTCTCCATCATCTGAAAAACTGCTTGCTTCTGGACTTGTAGCTGCCTCGGAATCTCAACGGCATCTCGGACTGTTCGATTGTCACTTCCTTCGAGACATGACCGACAACCCGTGAATAGAATAGATATAGGCGTAATAGAAGAGTTATCACAAACCGCAGAGGATTTTGCAAAAGAATGAGTTCAAACTTTAGTTTTAGGTTTTCACAGAATACATGTCGGTCTCGACCGAGTCTATCAATTCGTGAAACCAAATGTCTAAACAGCACCATATACACCACTTTCGGTGGACGAAATGGGTTTCGGTCTAGCCGAGACTACTAGGGTTTCACTTGAATCTTCACTTCGGTCTTACCGATTTGCACAACTCGGTTTCACCGAAAAGTGCGAAGGCAATGGCCAGAGGCCAAATCGGTCGATCCGAAAATGCAGAATCGGTCACACCGAGATGTGTTCGTGAAACCTAACCCTAAAATTTTCACTCGAAATTTGTTCTATGACCTAAACGGCCGGATAGGGAGATCTCAATCTTGGCAAGAAACATGGCAACGCCTATCGTGCATAGAATCAGCGGTTGAACACGAGAGGATGAAACTCACCCAATGCGGTGGAGCTTCACTCGGCGGCAACGGCGATGAGAAAGTCCGCTGACGGCGATGGAGACCAGCGAGGGCGCAAAGCGACAGCGGAGACGATCCGGAGACCAAGGCGACGGCAGCTAAGGGTTTGAGGGCGAAGCGTTTGAAGAAGTAATCAACGCTCTCGTCCTCGAGTATTTATACCTTCGGTTGTCGGTGGGACCGAAGTTTGAAAACTTCGGTGGGACGAGATGGTTAATCGCGTGCGATTACACACCGATCACGCCGAATTTGAAACTTCGGTTTCACCGAGGTGAAAACCTAGATCAATCCAAGTGATTTCGGTCTGTCCGATTTGAGTATATTGGTTTGACCGAAAGTACTTAGAAGGTTTTGGAAGTTAGGCTTTTGACGGATCGGTGGCTCAGTGCTCCTCACTCGGTCTGTCCAAAAAGTCTTGTTCAAAGTTTGTGATATAAGCATGAATAGAGTTTGAGACAAGAAAGCATAGATAGCTAGGGAGGAACTTAGGCATTCTTGTCCATCCATTTGGTCAAAAGAAAGAAAACCATAAAGACCAAAGCAACAAATGGATGTCCTCGAATGGATAAAATCATGCATCCAACATGCTCACACAATAAGATAGCAAATGAAATATGTGTCAAACATGCACAAACAAAACACTAACAGCTAGCACACAATTTGGCGATGACTAGGTCATCTATATATGAGTATATTGACTTAGGAGTCAAATGAGAACATTTGATCATAGGTCATACTCATCGCTTAAGCACAAGTGGGGTTACCACTTTTCCATAAAGCATTGATGTGTTCACATCATTAGAAGATGCTTTAGCTCATTTCTTTAGAGCAAAGCTCCCCTTGATGTGAGAACCCTTTTAAGGGTCAAACTAACCTTGGGTTGTCGTTGAAGACTTCATGTAGATGTTGAAGATGTGGATGCTCAATGTTGATGAAGATCATCAAGAGTTGGGAGCAATCCTTTGGATTCGGCACTTTCAATACCTACATGGGTTAGTCCCACAAGGAACAAACAAGAATATCCATGGACATAGATTGAAGTTCACAATAGATGATGTCCATGAAAGCAATGATTACCTTGTCCCTTGACTTACCAACATGAGGGTTTGTGACTCCATGAACTAGTGCAAGATGTGGAAGTTGATTGCACAAGTCCTTGCCAAAATGAATATGAGTGAAGTATGTTGGCGGAGTCACCCTCAAGAACTCTCTAGTTCTTCTTCTTCGGATCCACATCATCTTGATGGGAATCCTTGGGGTAGTAGTTGAGCTTGTTGAAGTAGAACTTGAAGTTGCCTTGGGAACCCACTTGACCATGGCCTTGGGTGCTTCAATGAATGCATCAATCTCCTCTTGAAGCTTGTCCTTGCCTTTTAGCTTGTGGTCTTGTGGTGGAAGGTCATCTTGAGCTTGTTCCTCATTGGAAGAAGTAGGATCATACTTCTCCTCTTGAGAGACAAACTTTGGAGTGGGATATTGACCTTCTTCCCATTCAACACCCTCGGCGTTGAACTTTCGCTCAAAACCAATTCCTTGATTCTTCCGTGTCTTCCTTGTTTGCGAACAATTTCTCAAAGCTCTTGCTTCCGCAAGACTCTTGTAGACACCTTTCTCTATAATCCCTTTCAATAGACTATTTTCTTGCTCAAGTGAAACTTGGCTTGAAACATTGTTAGTGGAATCAAGAGAATTACTAGAAGTAACAATATTTGATTTAGCATGATTATTGTTACTACTAGATGAAGAATTTTTCTTATGCTTGTCATGCTTAGTTTTGATAGGTGGCAAGAAATTAGACAAGAGAAGTCGTTTGGCAAGATATGAAGAACTCTTCTTTCAAGATCGTCATTGATAGCTTTTAGAAACTCATGTTCTTGCTCTAGATTGAGCTTCTCGAGCGTAGCTTCTCATGAGATCTTAGGAGCTCTCTATGATCTTCTTGAGTTGTTTCATGAGCTAACTTAAGAGTGTTTAGTTCTTTAGTTAGACGCTCAATCTCCTTCATAGCATTGTCATTCGACTCTTCTCGACTATAAAGACTACTAGCATGTTCATCATTACTAAGCTCACTAGATTTATCATGTAAAAGCTCATCTTCACCAAGCAAGTCATCCTCATCACTATCAAAGTCAATAAACTCAGGATGTGATACCTTGGGGCCTTTTGCCATGAAGCATCTTCCAATTCCTTCATTTGGTGAATCAAATATGTCATAGGAGTTGGAGTTGGAGGACACTAGAGCAAGACCGCAACACCTTCATCTTGATCAGTATTCGAGTTGGAGTGATAGCTTCTTTGGAGTGATTGTCTGAGTCGGAGCGGAAACCCATTCACCAACATGAGCTTGATGTTTTCTTCTTGTGTAGCTCCTTGATGACTTGTCCTTTCTTTCCGAATCCTTGCTTCTCCGAGAGGATCTTCGCTCATAACGATCATCTCTACTCCTTCTCTCTTTTAGGCGACTCTTCTCTTGAGCTTCTTCTTCTTGGAGATTCTTCTCTTCTCTTGTGGGGAGTCGAACACTCATTTGAGTAGTGTCCGGTCTTCCACAATTGTAGCAGTTTCGATCACGACTAGAAGATCTCTTTTCATCATATGATCTAGACTTTGAGCTTCTTTCCTTGCTTCTACTCTTGTAGAATTTGTTGAAGTTTTTCACCATTAGGCTTATCTCTTCATTGGAAACTAGCTTGTCACTTGAGGATGTGGGAGCTTCAACTGCAGCTTTGTAAGCACCACTTGACTTGTTGTGAAGCTCTTCCTTATCTTTAAGTGTCATCTCATGAGCAACAATCCTTCCAATGACTTCGGTAGGCTTGAGATCTTTGTAGTTTGGCATCATTTGAATCAAAGTGCACACGGTGTCATACTTTCCATCCAAAGCTCTGAGAATCTTCTTGATGATGAATCGGTCGGTCATTTCTTCGCTTCCTAAGCCTGCCATCTCATTGGTGATGAGAGCAAGCCTAGAATACATTTCAGCGACTCCTTCACCTTCCTTCATCTTGAACTTGTCAAGCTGACCTTGAAGAACATCTAGCTTTGATTCCTTCACAGACTCTGTACCTTCGTGCATTTCACCAAAGTATCCCAAATCTCTTTGCATTCTCAAGACGGCTGATCTTGTTGAACTCCTCGACACAAAGCATTGAAGAGAATGTCACAAGCTTGAGCATTGTTCTCAGAACATCCGCAACTCATCCGCAGAGCTTCATGATCCGAACTTTTCCTTCTTCAAGAACTCACCTTGCAAGCCAACACAAATAATGCCCCATGCGGCAGGGTTATGTCCAAGAATATGCATTTTCATTTTATGCTTCCAACTAGCAAAGTTTGAACCATCAAAGTAAGGACCTCTACGAAAATTACCCTCACTAGACGCCATACTCTCCTAGGTTGTGAAACCAAGCTTATGGAGTCCAATGCAATGGAAACCAATCCAATGGAGACCAAAGCTCTGATACCACTTGTAGGATCGGAAGTATGTCTAGAGGGGGGGTGATTAGACTACTTGACAACTTAAAAATTTTGCCTTTTGATTGGAGTAGTTTCTTAGCAAGTTCACAATGATAACCAAGTCAAGTATCACCCTACACATGCAATTCTAGAGTTGTGGCAGCGGAAAGTAAATTGCATGTATAGTAAATGAGAGGAGGAGAAGAGCAAACGCAATGGAGACACGGAGATTTTTTCTCGTGGTTCCGATAGGTGGTGCTATCGTCAATCCACGTTGATGGAGACTTCAACCCACGGAGGGTAACGGCCTTGCGAGTCCACGGAGGGCTCCACCCACGAAGGGTCCACGAAGAAGCAACCTTGTCTATGCCATCATGGCTTACGCCCACGGAGGACTAGCCTTACTCGGGGTAGATCTTCACGAGTAGGCGATCTCCTTGCCCTTACAAACTCCTTGGTTCAACTCCACATCATGACGGAGGCTCCCAAGCGACACCTAACTAATCTAGGAGGCACCACCTCCAAAAGGTAATAGATGGGGTTGGTGATGATGAACTCCTTGCTCTTGTGCTTCAAATGATAATCTCCCCAACACTCAACTCTCCTCACCGATTTGGCTGTGGTGGAAGAAGGGATTGAGTGGAAAGCAACTTGGAAAGACTAGAGATCAAGTTTCATATGGTGGGAGTGGAGCAACTTGATCTCAACACAAGGGTAGGTAGTTTTCTTCTCGTAAATGTAAGGTAGGAGTGGTAGTTCTTTCGATGGCTCTCTCCACGAATGAAGAGGAGGTGGAGGGTATTTATAGCCTCCACACAAAATCCAACTGCTACACACATTTGACCAATCTCGGTCGGACCGAAGTTGACAACTCGGTCGGACCGAAAGTTCAAATCTTGTGAACGTTGGGATTTTCGTGGGACCGAAAATACAATCTCGGTTGGACCGATTCTTCCAAAGTCTAGGGTTTGCCAATCTCGGTGGGACCGACTTTCTCATCTCGGTGACACCGATTTGAGTACGTATGTTTCTGAAGCTTGGCAACACCAATTTCGAATGACCGAGTTTGGAATCGGAAAATCCGAGATTCTTAGGGTTTGGCTATATGGTGAGGTGGTTCATCTCGGTGTGATCGAGTTTGGAATCGGTGGGACCGAGATTACTTATGAGTTTATGTTGGAATGAAAGATTGCTGATTGTTTGAGAGATAAATCACTAAGCACTTAGAGCAACCAGATCATCATCATAACCTCATCCCCTTTAATAGTATTGGCTTTCCTATGGACTCAATGTGATCTTGGATCACTAAACCAAAAATGGAGTCTTGAGCTTTTGCCAATGTTTTCCTTAGCATTTTGAGGGGTCCACATCATCAGTCATTGCCATACCCATATCACTGAACTTTCTGAAATATTCTCAAGAAATGATTAGTTCAATGATATATATGTTGTTATTAATTACCAAAACCACCTGGGGATTAGTTGCACTTTCAGAAACTCGTAGCAAAAGTACAGAGAACGTGCAACACAAAATCATAGCAGTGCAGAGACGTACTCCCTCTGTTCCAAAATAGATGACCTAGGTGGGCTAGTTTGGCCTAGTGTGTTTTAGTGATATGACGTGGTACAGTGCCGTCCAGTCACTACAAAAAAAGACACATCCATGACATTTTGGGCCGAACGAAAAAAAATTCTGTCATACATATGACACTTCTATGACGATAATTGTGACAAAGCCCGGTATGATGATAGATGTGGTGGGCTCCTACTTCTATGACAAAAAATCATGATAGAAAATGGGTTTTTCGTCCTGGGGGGGCCGGAGACGCAGTTGCATGACATTCTTTGGTCCGTCCATGGCGGAAAAAACCGTGGTAGAAGCGAGGGCGAGGAAAATTTTGGGGAGTTGCCGGTTACGGTGGGAGGTCGGGGGCCGAGCGATGCGCGTTTCTCTCGTACACGTGCGAGGCGTTGGCTCTAACTGAACCCGAGTGAGGCATTGGGCTCTAACTGAACCCGAGCGATTGCACTACAGGCTACACGTTAAGGAACCCGTGCGATCGATCGATGGCTGTTAACTGAATCCGATCGAGGGATTCCTTCGCTACTAATGCTAACTGAAGCCGATCGATTGGATGAACAGTGAGCATTGTGGCGGGGGCGGGGGGGGTGGATGAACAATGAGCGGTGGCGTTGCCTTTGGATGATCAGGACCCCGTGGTGTGGAGGGCTGGATGAATAGTAGACGGTGGAGGGGTAGCCGTGGAGGGGTGGTTTATGTGCTGTGGAAGGCTGGATGAACAATAGACAGTGGAGGGGTGCCCGTGGAGGGGTGGTTGAACAGTAGCCGGTGGAGTAGCGCGCGGCGGAGGCTGGATGAACAGGAGCCCGTGGAGGCTGGAGGAGGTGGACGGTAGCCCGTGGAGGCTCGAGGAGGTCGACGGTGGAGATGAACAGTATCCCGTGGAGTCCCTTTTGTGGTATGCCACACCCCTCCCGATGAACAGGACCCCCGTTTCGACCACAGCGCTCCAACACAAGTCCGTTTCGTCCGTTTTGCGGTATGCCACACCCTCCCGATCAACAAGACCCTCGCTTCAACCGTAGGAGGTCTGCTTCTCTGCTTTGTGGTACGCCACACCCTCCCGATCAACAGACCCTGCTCCAACGTAGGAGGTCCGCTTCTCCGCAGGCAGACGCCAGCCTTGTTTCCATCGCTGCTCCGCCCAAGCCTCCCGATGAACAAGACCACGATTCCGCTCCGACCCAGCCGGTTGGCTCCCACGCTGCCTCTGTTGCCTCGATGAACACGACGATTCTGCTGCTTCCCATGAACACGACGCATTCCGTTGCTTCCCCATGAACACGACATTTATGTTGTTTCTCCGCTCCAACCCAGCCATGTACACGAGCCATGGTCAGACGTACACATACGCGGGTCAGATTTTCTTTCTTGCACCCTCGCCGCTATATCGACGCGCACATGCTACGTCGCGCGCTTCTACTTATTAATGTCGCACGCTTCTACTAAGACACGCGCGCTTCCTACATCGACCACTATATATGTACGTACACGTTCACGACCAGAATGACAACGCTATGTACGCTTCGACCAGGTAGGTCCCGACTGTGAGACACTTCCTTGCCTGAGAAGATGTAGCTGGTGGGTCCCAGTAGTCAGGGGGCGAATCGTTTTGGTTTTTTTTCTGGACGCACTTCCTTGCGTGCGAGGATGTAGCTGGTGGGTCCCAGCAGTCAGGGGGCAAATCGTTTTTTTTTTGCCCGGACACACTTCCTTGCGTGCGAAGGTGTAGCTGGTGGGTCCCAGCAGTCAGGAGGGAAACATTTTTTTCGTGAAATACGGTGGCCCGTCCGGTGGGTCCCTACTGTTAGGTGGAGGAATCATTATTTTCCGCGTAATAAGGAGGCACTTCCTTGCTGCGGCTGTGGACCCAGTTGTCAGCCTCTCCACGTACAGTCCACGTCCGATGGAAGTCGTTCCTTGACCACGTTGACCACGCCGCGCCAAGAGCACCAGGGTGGTGGACGACGGCGAGGCCTAGGAAGGGGACGACGCGGAGCCGGTGAAGATGCGCAAGTGGATGCCCACGCGGAGAGGAGTATGAGGGTTCACTCGTTCGACTGTGGTGTGAGGCTGCTGTCGCCGTAGGGCCTGGCCAGCGGTGGGAATAGTAGGGGCGATGGACGCCGTACGGTCACTGGAGCTAGAATCATTTATATTGACTAAGTTGACAAAGCCCTCCTTCCCCGTCAACTTAGTAGGCCCACAAGTCAGCCTCCCACCAAGGTGGGTCCTAGCTAGCAGGTGGAGTATTCATTTTTTCGTGCGTAATAAAGAGGCAGTTCCGGTGGGTCCGAGCTGACAGCGGGGGAATGTTTTTTTTGCGAAATATAGTGGCCCGTCCGTGTCGCGGGGGAGATGCTGCCCGCCGCGGACACCTATGGGGCCGGGGCCCCTTCGTGAGTGCGGTACGAGGGCGGAGGAGGCACAGAGAGCAGATCGAGGCGAGCACGCGGGCGGGTTTTTACCCAGCTTCGGAGCTCTCTGGAGAGATAAAACTCGTACTGCTGCTTGTGTTTGTATTTGATCTTGCTCAAGAGAATGAGCGTATGGTGGCGTTGTGGCGTTGAATGAGTCGAACTGGCCGAACCTCCGAACCTCCTCTACGTTGTGCATGGGCCTCCTTTTATAGTGCAAGGGGTCACCGACAAGTGTCAACGTAGGAGAAAGGGGTAAAAAGGTAAAAGAGGTGGTAGTTGGAACAAGCGGAACAAAGAAGCTACAAAGGCATGAACAGTGGTTTCTACCTACTTTTGACAGAGGGGACAAGGGCATTTAATGCCCGTCGCCGTCGACCCCAAAAGCTCCCGCCTGCGGCGTCTCCGCTCGCCACGGCGATGGATCCACCACCGCGAAATGCCACCGTGTCCCCAGTTGCATAGCCATCCGCCACGCTGCTCGAAAGGCCCTGTGGCGACGCTGGGCGGATGAGCTGAGCGCAGCACAACAGCAGCTCTCCGGCAAGCGCTTTGCCGGGTCTTGATCTTGCCGGCCCGGAGCTTGCCGGCTTTGTAGCTTGTCGCCCCCGGACCCTCGCCGACGCGAGAGAAGCGCCGAGGCGTGTCTTGTCTGCTGTAGTCTTTAGTCTTCCCGGCGAGCTCCTCTCGCCGGGTCGTATGCGTGGGTGATGTGATCTTGAGCCTGAATGGAGTTCGGCAAGCTCCGCTTGCCGGGTCTTGATCTTTTGTCTTGTATATTTGGTTCTTCCTTCCGTGCAAGCTCCTCTTGCCGGGCCCTCGTTTCTTAGCACTTTGTTCCCGAATGGCAGTAATAAAGCATGGGGAGTGTTTTGGCGACGCCGCAAGCCCCCGCCGCTGGAACGCCGCGATCGCCCGCAGCACAAGTTCGGGTACTAGGGCACCCTATTTTAGTACACCGGCAGAGCCCCGGCCTGGGCCATACACGGTGCCGAAGCGTTGTTGGGCCAGCCCAAAACAAGGTACGGCACGCGCGCCTGGGTCTCGCATGTAATAGGGCTTCGCGTCCACCGCGCTCCCTTGCAACGGCACGCGTCGATTGCGGCATCGTGGGAGACGTGGGCGGCGGGTGCGGTCTTTAAGGCATCCACTCCCGTGATCGTGGTGCAGGGCGAGGCCACTCCACCCGTCGCTCCGGCCCCGCCTTTTTCGCCACGCGGCCCTCATGCGTGGGGGTCGTGGGCGGCGAAGGTGGGAGACCGAGCCGTCACGGGCGAAGATGGCGAGTCGGCCCCGCTCATCTGCCCTTCTCGCTCCCTGATTGGTCGAGCAGGGCGGTTGAGCCCCCACTTCGCCCTTTAAAAAGGGCGGAAGGGGAGCACAATGGTCACACACTTCTTCTTCTCCTTCGCTTGACTTCCGCCTCCTCCTTCCGCCATGGAAAGAGGAAACCCTAGTTCTTCCACTGTCGCAGCGAGAGTCGCCTCAGTAGCGCAGCGCACCCTCCCTACTCAAGACCTGCAGCGGGCGGAGCCGGCCACGAGGGGAGAGGGAGAGGGCGAGGCCGCGGACGAGGCCGAGGGCGTGGTCGAGGCGACGCGGAGGGGCGGCCGCGCGACGTGCCTCCCGCCTCCTCCGGGCGAGCCCTGGCCCACGGGCGGTCCACACCGAGACGACCTCGGAGTTCTTCATCGCTGCGCCGAAGCGCCTGCCGCCGCCTCCGGCTGCCGCCCTGCTCATGGATGCGATGGGACCGATCCGCCTGGTGATGGAGTTATGCATGAGGGGCTGCGGGATCAGCGGCACTCGAGTGAGTGTCGTGTCCCCAGCCCCCGGCGTGATGTACTTCGACCGAGGCTGGAAGACATTCGCCCGGATCCACAGCTTGATGGCGGGGTTCACCCTCCATTTCAAGTTGATGGAGGGCGACCTTCTCGCCGTCAAGGTCTTCGGCGAGTTCGGGACTAGGGCGAGGTGCTGTGTGGACAGCTCCTCCGATAGCGAAGGCTCCTCCTCGGCGAGTGACGAGGAGGGGAGCGACAGCGGCGACGAGGGGATGGCGGGTCCGACTAGGCGCCGGACACCGCTGCCTCAAGGCCACCGGGCACCCCTGGCCATCCGTGTCGCCAGCCTTCGAACTCCCCGGGCCGCCCCTTGGTCGGCCGGGTAGGGAGGCTGCGGAGGAGGAGAGGGGCGGTGGCAAGGCGTTAGAATCAGAGTACGAGGGCGAGGTGCCTCGACAGCGTGTTGGCGCCCCGCCACCCCGCTCTTCAACCTCGCCTCCGGCGCCTGCCTCCGCCAAGCTCCCGGCCGGCCCCGGAAGTTCTCTTGGTGTCTTCGCGCCTGTGGCTCTCCGGGACGCGTGCCTCATGCCCGCCACCTGCAGCAGCCCCGAGGGCACGCCACTCTCTCCTAGGCGCCTTTTTCCCTTCCCCGCAAGCTTCTTCTGCCGGGGCTCTGACCTACCTCCCGAACTCCCCGAACAGAGAAACAGGAGAGGGATCACGGCATCTTATCTTTCAATTTGTAAGCCCTGGGCCTTAGTTGCTTTTAAAATATGTAATCCTCTCTATCACGCTTTTTCATCCTCTTATGGACTTGTATTAAATTAGGATGTTTTTAATGAAAAGAGGGAATGCTTGCCGGACCGCTGCCTTTTACTTGACTTCGTGCCTTGTATGTTCCTACGCTTTCGAGAGCTGCCGGGCTTAACACGCTTGTCGAAAAGGGACATCAAGAGTTCTGGCTGGCGGTGTTGCCTTCGGCAAGCAACCTTGCCGGGCCGATTATGACTTAACTTGCCGAGCAGGCTCAAGGCAAGATAAGGGTGCAGCAGCACGCTTGTGTTCGCCGAGCGGGCTCGAAACAAACACAAGGGCGAATCGGGCCACGACTTGGCTCCTCCGCCGCATGGGTTTCATAAGGCACGCTGCTCAAAGACGCAACCCCGCTTCCCGCCCATGAGAGGATGCATGACGAGGATGGAAAACTTATCTCGATCTCGCAGCCCCGGCGCACCTTAGCTTGCCGGGAGGAATTTGGCATTCGCAGCCCGGCGACTCGCTTCGCTTAAAATCCAGGTGCCGCGCGCGCTCCTCGTTTCTCCTTGTCGCTGTAATTTCAGTTATGAAAACAGCTGAGCTAGTTCTGCAACAGCTTCATTATTTACATGTATACGATATAAATCCTTTCTGTAGTTTGCAACGCGATGTCGCGGCCTTGCCCTTCAGATGTTTACACTCACGCCTCGAAGCTTGCCGGGCGCGAACACGCTTTGCCGAAAGTGCGGAACATCGCGAGCTACCGGGCGATGTTAAGCTTCCGCAAAGCAACCTTGCCGGGCGCTTGCAGCGCTTGTGTTTGTTGAGCGGACTCGAACAAAACCAAGGGCGAATCGACCACGACCGCTCCTCAACAAGACAAGTTTTTCATACGAAGGGCATCTTACGGCAGGGCTTGCTATGTTACACCCTCTACTTTGCATCCTTTGTGCGCTTTACCCCACGCCTGTGGAAACTTGCCGCAAAGTGGCCCTTGCCGTGAGTGCTGAGATGCTGAACTCGAAGCAGCTCGCTAGCCAAGGTCCTACCGGCAAGCAACCTTGCCGCGGCTAGTCGCAACGCACTTAGGTTGCTGAGCGGACTCGAAAACTAAACAAGGGCGCTGCACTTAGCGCAGCTCACTTAAATCGCTGAGTGTGCTCGAAGCAAGATAAGGATGCAGCTACCGCTGGCAGGTTCCTCCGCGCATGTGCATCGCGCACAAAGAACGTAAAGCACGAGGAACATAACATAAAAACGCATGGAACCAAGTTGTGCTTTGCACAAAAGCTCGGATGACTTAGCTTTTCTACTCTTCTGCGATCCGCAAGGCGCGCTTCTCCTTGATTTCCCCCAGTATGCTTTCACCCTCACGCCAGGAACCTGCCGCAAGAAACACACTTGCTGAGTGCGGAACATCAGCAGTTCATTGGCGGTGTTGCCCGCAGAAGAACTTGTCGGGCTAGTTGCAGCGCCTTCATCGCTTGAGCGAACTCAAATGCATCGGGCGCCACTTAGCCACGACGACCCCCATGCGCATGTGTTCTCCATACAAGGTACGAAATTTCAGGAATACAACTCAAAAGTTTGAAATCTGGTAGAGCTCGATGGCACGCCCTCGACGGCGGCACTTCGGAGAAGTGCGCTTGCCGGAGCGGGCGCCAGAGCTGTTCTTGCTGCTTTTGCCCTCATCGCGTGGAGCTCGATGGCACGTTCTCGACGGCGCGCAAAGACCGGAGAGGTGCGCTTGCCGGAGTAGCACCAGAGCTATTCTTGCCGGGCTGGGCACCAGAGTTGTCCTTGCCGGGCTTCGCTTGCCGGTGGAGCTCGATGGCGCGTCCTCGACGGCAGCGCGGCACTCCGGAGAGGTGCGCTTGCCGGAGCAGGCACCAGAGCACTCGCCGGAATTGGTCTTCGCTTCGCCACAGACTTCCGTGGCCTTCGGAACTCCCCGCCACCGCCATCCTCATCCTCCATGTCGCCTTCTTCATCTTTGTCGCGCCCGGGAGGTCGATCACCTTGCCGCTGCTTAGCCTTGTCGCGACGCCCTCCCCGCCAATGAACGGCCGCTTGCTCGGTTCTCTCCGCCACCTTGGGCCTTCTCCTTGTCGCGCCTCAGATTCAGCTTTTTGCTGCTCGACGAGGTACTCGACGCGCTTGCGCTTGGTGAGATCGTGGCCCTTGGTGCGGTGGATTTTGCAAGATTGCTTGTCGGAGCCGCCTCGCTTGTCGGCTGCCGCCATAGGCAGGTTCCTTGTCAAGAAGCACCCCGTGTTTGCTTGGCGGAGCCTCCTTGTCGGGCTTCTCGGCGGCAAGCACCTCTTTCTTGTTCTTCCTTCGTTGTTCCGCCGCGGCTCTTGTTTGCCGGGCGTTGTCGCCGCTATCGCTTTCTCCTACACCAAGATCCTCCCCGGGAGTCTCTCCTCCTCCGTGCGGCACACTTGTCACCGAGCATAGAGCTCACGACGTCCCGAATCTTGGTCATCGCCATTTTTCACGCATGCGGGCGGTTACGCGACGCTCGTGGAACGCGCCGATAACCGCGGTGGTGGACATCGTGGATGTTGTGCCGCACACGGCTGAAGCGTTGATATACTTGCGCAGGATTCCCTTCCTTCGGGCCAAAATGTGAGATCGCTTCTCGTCAGTGGGGCTTGTGGTCGCCAAAGGAAGGCGCCAACAAACTGATGGCAAAGGTCGCCCAAGAGGAAATGGAGCCTTCCGCAAGTGCATAAGCCAAAGACGCAACATTCGCTTAAGCACGAGCGGAAGTAGTTCGCCCGTAATCTTGTCGCCGCGCCCGCAGCCTCGCACCGCGATGGTGTAGACACCGAGGAAATCCGAGGGTGCGCCTTGCCGCCGTATTCTCCACGCCGGGCTTGAAGTTCTTCATGCTGGGCCATCGACGCCGCCGCAGCTCGCGGGTGAACGCAGGCAGCTCGCCGCGTCACGGCAAGTCGCCTAGTTCACCGGGCGCACGCTGCGACAGCGCTTCAGCTCTCGTCCGATTGTCGCCGAAGCTTCTCGGCGCGCCGATCGTGGTCCGAGTGTCTTCTTGTCGCCGGTCGCCGAGGACTGGCGTTGATCCCGACGAGCCCGCTGGATCCGACGACGCTGTGGAGCCGCTGCCGGCGTTGTTCCTGGACGGCGTTTTTGCTTGCGGCGGGAGTGCATCGACGTTGCACCCCGGGCGGCCTTGTCGCCGCTGGCCTTCGCTCTTCAGCTTGCCGCGCCGCGAGGTCGCCGGCTGCCGTGAAGGGTCGTTGTTGGCGGCGGCGACCAGTTTTGATGGTAACCTCCGCCTTCGGCTTTGTCCGCCGCCGAGGGAAGTCGAGAGCAGCTTGCGCCTACGAGCGCTTCGCCGGAGTGGAGGGGAGCGGAGCGAAGCGGTGCGAGGAGCGGGTAGGCTCGACTCCCTACAGCAGTTAGAAGGAGCAGGTCCTCCCCGTGCCTTCGCTTTGCCCGTGTCCGGACGCTGGCCTGGAGCGTCCCGCGAGCCTCCGGCGTGTCCTTGTCCTAGCAGGCGGATACCACCTCCCGTGGTATGGCGCTGCTGGGTCATCGTGCGCTGAGATGGACGCGGGTCCACGGAGACCGAAGCGCGGTCACCCGTCCCCGCCCTGATCTGTGGCGCCCGCGAGTGTCTTCGGCGGCGACCACCTTCCGCCGGCGTCTCCTCCGCCCACCGCCGGCTCCGTGGCGGCGGAAGAGACGCAGACGGGTTTCGCAGCCCCAAGCCTTCTTCTTCGGGCCCATGGCGAGTCGCTGACGGTTGCTGATGAAATTGGATAGGTTGATGGCGAACGCGCCCGCGCAGACGCCGGATCAGGTCCGCACAACCTCGACGCCCCCTACCTGGCGCGCCAGAGATGTCGCGGGGGGAGATGCTGCCCGCCGCGGACACCTATGGGGCCGGGGCCCCTTCGTGAGTGCGGTACGAGGGCGGAGGAGGCACAGAGAGCAGATCGAGGCGAGCACGCGGGCGGGTTTTTACCCAGCTTCGGAGCTCTCCGGAGAGATAAAACTCCTACTGCTGCTTGTGTTTGTATTTGATCTTGCTCAAGAGAATGAGCGTATGGTGGCGTTGTGGCGTTGAATGAGTCGAACTGGCCGAACCTCCCAAACCTCCTCTACGTTGTGCATGGGCCTCCTTTTATAGTGCAAGGGTCACCGACAGTGTCAACGAGGAGAAAGGGGTAAAAGGTAAAAGAGGTGGTAGTTGGAACAAGGGGAACAAGAAGCTACAAAGGCATGAACAAGTGGTTTCTACCTACTTTTGACAGAGGGGACAAGGGCATTTAATGCCCGCCGCCGACCCCAAAAGCTCCCCGCCTGCGCGTCTCCGCTCGCCACGGCGATGGATCCACCATCGCGAAATGCCACCGTGTCCCCAGGCTGCACAGCCATCCGCCACGCTGCTCTCGAAAGGCCCTGTATGACGCGGGCGGATGAGCTGGAGCGCAGCACACAACAGAGCTCTCCGGCAAGCGCTTTGCCGGGTCTTGATCTTGCGGGCCCGGAGCTTGCCGGCTTTGTAGCTTGTCGCCTCGGCCTCGCCGACGCGTGAGAGCGCCGAGGCGTGTCTTGTCTGCTGTAGTCTTCTAGTCTTCCCGTGAGCTCCTCTCGCCGGGTCGTGGCGGGTGATGTGATCTTGAGCCTGATTGAGCCTTCCGAAGCTCCGCTTGCCGGGTCTTGATCTTTTGTCTTGTATATTTGGTTCTTCCTTCCGTGCAAGCTCCTCTTGCCGGGCCCTCGTTTCTTGGTTAGCACTTTGTTCAATGGCAGTAACAAAGCATGGGGAGGGTTTTGGCGGACGCCGCAAGCCCCGCCCTTGGGAACGCTACGACGCCTGCACAAGTTCGGGGTACTAGGGCACCCCTATTTTAGTACACCGACAGTCCGATGGGTCCCAGCAGTCAGGGAGGAAACGTTTTTTTTGCGAAATAAGGTGGCCCGTCCAGTGGGTCCCTGCTATCAGGTGGAGGAATAAATATTTTGCGTGTAATAAGGAGGCACTTCCTTGCGTCCGCCGTCGACCCAGCTGTCAGCCTCTCCACGTATAGTACTCTTCCGATGGAAGTCGGTCGTTGACCACGTTGACCACGCCGCGCCGAGAGCACCAGGGCGGTGGACGACGGTGACACCTAGGAAGGGGATGACGTGGAGCTGGGGAAGACGCAATAGTGGAAGCCCGCATGTAGAGGAGTACGAGGGTTCATTGGTTCGGCTGCGGTGTGAGGCTGCCATCGCCGCAGAATAACAGGGGGTGTGGGTGAGTGGAGGGATGGCCTGGCCAACGGTGGGAGTAGTATGGGGGCGGTGAGGCCTCCGCGGTAGCACAGCGGGCGACGGGAGGCAGGAGCAGGCGGCACGACCGGCGCTGCTTTGGGCGGCTGGACCAAGAAGACCAGAGGTTGAAGAAGCACTACGGCCATTGGATGGACATCGTACGGTCACTAAAGATAGAATCATTTATATTGACTAAGTTGACAAAGCCCTTGGTACGCTCCAACTTAGTAGGCCCACAGGTCAGCCTCCGAAACGGTGTGCCCCAGATGTCAGGCGGAGGAATCATTTTTTGGCGGCCGAAGCTAAGAATATCCGAGATTGAAGAAGAAGCACGACATCCGTTGGATAGACATCCAACGGCCACTGCTACTAGAACCGTGTGTTGACTATAATAAGTTGACAAAGCCTTGCATATGTGTCAACTTATTTTTTTAGGGGACGCGTCACTTAATAGGCCCACAAGTGTGCGGCAGAGAACTTATAGCCCATTTGCATTTTGTAAGAATGTACAGCCCATTTTTGAATTCTAATGGAATTTACAACAACCCATTTACAGTTTGTTAAAAGTAGAGCTCATTTTCTAGCTAGGACAAGGATTAATAATTTCAACCAACCGTTGAAGACAGAATTCAATAAAATTTCCCACATTTTGATGGGATCCAAAATATTTTTATGCCAAAATTTCTACTCAAATTAAATATAAATTTGTATTACGTAAAAATCCAACAAAACATTGCACGCATAACAATGAAAATTTAAGATTTTCAAAATCCGTAAATAATATTTTATAAACTAATTTCATGTTTGGTGCATTTTTTATAGTTACTGCCCAGTTTTTATAATTCTATCTCATTTATTATTTTTTAAAGCCCATTTTCCTGTTAAGCCTAATGCATCCCTCCTAGGAAAGATTTGCAGCCCAGCGGGGCGGATAATAACAAGTTGACCTTGCCTGGGTATTCCTCAAAAAGATGTATAGCTGGGCTAGCCATTTTCATCTTGTAAAAATTAGTATCTGGGCTGGATATCTTGCCTGGGCAAGACGGGGCCACAGCCCGCCCAGTTAATACCTTGCTCTCCTCTGAACAACAACGAAATCATCGCCACGAAAAACTCTATAGTGCTCACGCCTCAAAAACACAAATACTGCTCGAGCTGCTTGGTCCCAGCTATCGGCCGCACCTTGTGCAATTCTCTCGTTTATATTGACTTCATAGGTTGACAATGGTGTGGGACCATGATGTCAGGAAACCAGGAGAAAGCAAAAAAAATATAGTTGTACATAATAACGAGGCACTTGCGTACGTACGACCATGGCCGTAGTGGGTCCCTAGTGTCATCCAGTCAAAATAAAGTCATCTCCTGAATCCTCATGTTCGTTGACCATGTTAACAATGCTCGGCGCCACGGTGAGCGCAACAACTCGAAGGACAACGGAGAGGGCCTAATACGTCTCCAACGTATCTATAATTTATGGAGCATTCATGCTATTTTATTATCTGTTTTGAATGATTATGGGCTTTATTATACACTTTTAAATTACTTTTGGGACTAACCTATTAACTGGAGGCCCAGCCCATATTGTTGTTTTATTGCATGTTTCAGTATTTCGAGGAAAAGGAATATCAAACGAAGTCCAAACGGAATGAAACCTTCAGCAGCGTGATTTTTTGGAAGAATGTGATCCTGGAGACTTGGAGTTCACGGTAGAAGATCCTCAAGGAAGCCACGAGATAGGAGGGCGCCCCCCTGTAGGTCGCCCCCCTGTCTCGTGGGCCCCTCGAGCACCTCCCAACCGACTTTCTTCGCCTATATATCCCTACGTACCCTAAAAACATTGAATATCAAGATAGAACTAGAGTTCCGCCGCCGCAAGCCTCTGTAGCCACCAAAAATCTCTCTGGAGTCCATTCCGGCACCCTGCCGGAGGGGGAACCCATCACCGGTGGCCATCTTCATCATCTCGGCGCTCTCCTTGACGAGGACGGAGTAGTTCACCCTTGGGGCTAAGGGTATGTACCAGTAGCTATGTGTTTGATCTCTCTCTCTCTCTCTCATGTTCTCTCTATGGCATGATCTTGATGTATCGCGAGCTTTGATATTGTAGTTGGATCTTATGATGTTTCTCCCCCTCTACTCTCGTGTGATGAATTGAGTTTCCCTCTTGAAGTTATCTTATCATATTGAGTCTTTGATTTGAGAACACTTGATGTATGTTGTGACGCCCCCAATTCAATCGTACACTAATCATGCACGCAAATGTGTACGATCAATATCAGGGACTCACGGGAAGATATCACAACACAACTCTAGAAACATAAATAAGTCATACAAGCATCATATTACAAGCCAGGGGCCTTGAGGGCTCGAATACAAGTGCTCGGTCATAGACGAAGTCAAGGAAGCAACAATATCCGAGTACGCATATAAGTTAAACAAGTTGCCATAAGATGGCTAGCACAAACCGGGATACAGACGAAGAGGCGCAGCCTCCTGCCTGGATCCTCCTAAACTACTCCAGTCGGTCGCCGCCAAGATCCCGCACGAGAAGTAGGCACATCGGGTGTAGTAGGAGTCGTCGTCGACGGTGGCGTCTGGCTCCTGGGCTCCAACATCTGGTTGCGACAACCAGGTAGAAGGGAAAGGGAGAAAAGAGGGAGAAAATCAACCGTGAGTACTCATCCAAAGTACTCGCAAGCAAGGATCTACACTACATATGCATGGGCATATGTGTAAAGGGCCATACTGTGGACCGAATCGCAGTAATGCCGTAATAAGAGGGGATAGCTAATCCCGTCAAGACTACGCTTATGGCAGCCTCCGCCTTGCAAAGATGTAGAAGAGAGTAGATTGAAGTCCTCCAAGTAGCATCACATAGCATAATCGTACCTGGCGATCCTCTCCTCGTCGCCCTGTTAGAGAGCAATCACCGAGTTGTATCTGGCACTTGGAAGGGCGTGTTTTATTAATTATCCGGTTCTAGTTGTCATAACGTCAAGGTACAACTCCGAGTCGTCCTTTTACCAAGGGACACGGCTATTCGAATAGATCATCTTCTCTGCAGGGGTGCACCACATAACCCAACACGCTCGATCCCATTTGGCCGACACACTTTCTCGGTCATGCCCGCCTCGAAGATCAACATGTCGCAGCCCCACCTAGGCACAACAGAGTGGTCAAGACGCCGGTCTAAATCCTATGCGACAGGGTCCGGGCCCATCGCCCATTGAACACCTGACGCTATGCGGGCGGCCGAAGCGCACCTAGCAACCTCCATTACTAAGGAAGTCACGTTGCGCGGTCCATTCTGGCGCACGCCACTCAGTCGCTGACGTCACGAAGGCTTCGGCTGATACCACGACGTCGAGTGCCCATATCTTACCCGCGTAGTTGGTTAGTGCGTATAGGCCAGTGGCCAGACTCAGATCAAATACCAAGATCTCATTAAGCGTGTTATTATGAATCAACCACGAATGTCGACCAGGGCCAAGCCCACCTCTCTCGCCTAGGCGGTCTCAACCTGCCCTGTCGCTCCGCCACAAAGATCCACACAGAGGGCCGTTGGGACAAAGGTCCTTTCAGCCCCCAATCCGTGAATCACTCGCGGGTACTCTTCAAGCGGACCCGACTTTAGTCACCATCTGTAGTATGTACATATGTATAGTATATACCCGTGATCACCTCCCGAGTGATCACGGCCCAATAGTATAGCAAGGCAGACTGACAAGAATGTAGGGCCAATGGTGATAAACTAGCATCCTATACTAAGCATTTAGGATTGTGGGTAAGGTATCAATGATCAGTAGCAACAATGACAAAGTTATGCAATGTAATAGGAGTAACCGAACAAGAATATGCTACACTACTCTAATGCAAGCAAGATAGAGAAGAATAGGCGATATCTGGTGATCAAGGGGGGGGGGGGCTTGCCTGGTTGCTCTGGCAAGAAGGAAGGGTCATCAACTCCGTAGTCAAACTGGGGTCACCAGCAGTCTCGGGGTCTACCGGAAAGAAGTAACAGAGAGGGAACACAGTAAATAACAGAGCAAACAAAGCATCACAAAGCTTAACAAGGCAATACATGGTGTTCGGTGTGCCCTAACGTGGTAGTACGTGATACCGGCGAAAGGGGGAAACATCTAGGAAAGTATTCCCGGTGTTTCGCATTTTCGGACAGATGAACCGGAGGGAGAAAGTTGCATGCTTGCTATGCTAGGGATGCGAGGCGGACGAATGGGCTGCGTATCCGGATTCGTCTCATTGTTCTGAGCAACTTTCATGTACAAAGTATTTTCATTTGAGTTACGGATTATTTTATATGATTTTCTAAAGTTTTAAACATTTTCTAAATTCCTAGAATTAAATTAATTCAAAAATAAATTAAACACTAAAAGCTATGGGTACACAGAAGTGTACCCAGAGATGTGCATGTGTGGCTAACAAGGGGGACCCAGTTGACTGGAAATAATCGCCAATCAACAGAGGCTGATCGGTGGGTCCAGGAGTTGAGTCAAGAGATAATCAACAACAACAATTTGACTGCTGACCGTCAAACTCAAGAGTAGGTCCCACCGTCGGCGACTCAGGTTAACTAAACCGGGTTAACTAGTTTAACTAAATGATTAGATTAACTAATTTTAATTAGTTTGTAAAACAGAACTAACTTAATTAATTCACTGATTAATTATTTAATTATTAATTTTACTATTTTCATTTTCATTTTTTTAAACGTTCCGTGCAGTGGGCCCGCAGTGGCCAAGAGGGAGGCTAACGGGCAGTAGGCATCGGGCTCCCGGGCGCGGTTACGGGCGCCGGGCGTGCTGGCCCGAGGCCACCAGGGGGCGCCGGCCTCGACGGCGGCCGAAGTGGTATGGTGAAACTGCGGCGAGGACGGGCGATAGGGGCGCCGGACGCAATGTGCAGGCGGCGGTGCGGACCGGTAGGCAGGGCATGGGCGGCAGGGAGCAGCGGGAAGGCAGCGGCAGCGTCCGGAGACGACGCAGCAGCGGCCGCGACCACGAGCGGGCGCTGGAGCGCGACGGAGATGGGGAAAGGGCGAGGCGTGGGGCGCGGCTCTGAGTGGCGCGACGAGCAGAGGGACGCGACGGGCGAGGCGCGTGCGTGCGGTAAAGGAGGCCGAGGCGTCGCGAATGGCGCCGGCGACAGAGCGAAAGGGGGAGAGGAGGGGTCCTCACGGCGGGTCGTAGGGGACAAGGCAGTGGTGCTCGAGGTGGGGGACGGGGACGACACACGCAGGGGAGGCAGTCCGGCGATGGAGCGTTCCGACGAGGCAGCTCCGACATGGTCCAGCGGCGTCGGGGGCAGTGAGGCCTGGTGTAGGCCGTCGTGGGGGGTGACGAGAAGGCGGCGAGGTCCGGCGATGGGCGTCACCAGCGACGGGGCGCAGTGGAGGGGGGCCAACGCGGGCGTCGAGGCGATGGGGGTGCCCGCGACGGGTCGGGCGCAAGGCCGCGAGGAGGGGGGAAGGGAGCTGCCCCGATCCAGATCGGATCGGGAAGGGGGAGAGGCGAGACGTGGGGAGTGGGGGTGTGCGGTCGGGGTGGAAATGGTTTCGGTGCCCGGGGGGATAAGGCAGTGCGGGGGGCGGCTGGGCCTTTGGCCAGTTGGGCTAGCCAGCTTGGGCCACGGTTGGCCCAATGGAGTTTTTTTTAGTTTTTCTTTTGTTTTGTTTTATCTAATTTATTTTTATTTATTTTCTTTTTATTGTTTTCTTTTTCTAGTCTATGTTTTGCACTTAAACCAATTAGCAAATGAGTTCCGTAAATTGTGGAGATGGACACCTAATTAGTATTGCAATAATAGGTGCTGCCACAAAAAGGTTGGCACTCCAAATATTAGTTTATATTTTTATAACTTTATCAAAGGCATTTAATTAATTGGTTTTGTTGTTGTTTTGTTTATTTTAGAGCATCTAGGCATTATATAAAAATGTGGTTCCTCCACCATACGTGCCTATGATTTATTTGTCACATCCAGAACATCTTAACTTTAATGTTTGAAAACTTTTATTGTTTGACTTTAATTCAAATTTGAATTTAGATCATTTGAACTAACGCGAGATTATCAACAGTGACCGCGGTGACGTGGCATCATTAACATGGAATTACTGTAGCTTAAATATCCGGGCATCACAATTCTCCTCCACTACAAGAAATCTCGTCCCGGGATTTAAGAGGGGAGTAAGGGGGAAAGTTCTGGTTACGATATTCTAATGGATCTTCTCGAAGAAGTTAATCCCTTTCATTGATGTGTTCAATTCTTTATTCCAATGCATCATGATGAAGTCGTCTTCCTTCGAGAACTCCATCGTACTTACGAACGGATAAGGGGGTATTACGGAAGAACGGACCGCTACAATGTTTGCTTATCTAGCAGATAACATCACGGAAGGTGGCGGAAAGTAACTCTTGTATTGAAACCTCCGAAAATATCGAGAGCAAAGTTAGGAGGTATTATGGGAAGTTTCAAGCGGGTAGGCAAGCGTTCAAACAAAGTGTGAAAGGGGTCCAAAGCAACGAGAATAAGTATTGCGTCTGATACCAAAGCAGATTACTAGGAAGATGACCCATGAATTACATACGAAATCAAGCGCGAGGAATAACTTTGGCAACAAGGGTGTATAGGAGAGTCAGGTTTCGATCCTGTGGAACTGTGGGTTATGGGCCCACCATGTGGGTTAAACGTAGAAAGGACGTCGACATCTGCATGGTCAAGATAGCAAGGTATGTCAGAGGATAGCCTGCCAGTTTTGTCGGCAACAATGTTGGTACCTAGGGCGAGGGACGAAGAGAACCATTTTCTTGCTCGTTAAATGAGGCGGACCAATAGGCAAAGTTCTCATCCATCGGCGGTTACCAAAATGTCATCAACAAAAGTAACGGGATCTTACTGACAAAGTTGTACACCGAGGTGTTTACGTAAGCAGGGAATTATCACTGCTCAGTTAATTATATTACAAGAAAGGCTAAACAAAACAATGGAAAGGAAAATGTGTTTAAACACATATTTCAGGGGTATATCCTCCCCAAGGACAAGCAGAGCATGATATCAATGACAGGATATAATGTAGAAAACCTTTAGGAAAAGGGGAGAGAAATTTCATGACATTACCCATACAACGGTGTTTGGATAATCGAGCAGGAAACATTTATCATTGGGCTTCAAATGTTCCTGTTGAAAATCGGAGTACCATAGACATGCTTCAAGATAGCATTGACATGGTCTTCAAGCAAAGGTCGGACATGGGATATACAAAGGATCCATCAGGATAAATTATTAAACAAGGCATTCAATTCCATCATCGAAAAATGTTTAACCTAGTTAAAAAGGAAACTATAACACTAGGTCCTCCAGTCAGGTGCGCTAGGCATGACATCACCTTACCGAGTCGTATAAAGACCAATGTTATTACTCTTGAAAATTTCATCCAACCATCATATCTGACCAAGATTTAGATCTGATTGGCGTCAGGATACCTCGGACTCGGGATGCCTGAGAAGAAAAGGTGCAACACAATTGACGAGATGACATTATAAGATTCTCGGGCAATGAACTATGGAAGCGAGTTCCGAAACAAGAGTTCATCAATAAACCAAGGAGAGTGAGGAGTTAGCTGATAGACTCAGTGACAATTCATCAAGAATTCCAACAAGATGGATTTCACAACTATGTGAACAAGGAGATAACATTAGCCAGATCAAATGACTTAATGATGTATGCTGGAGGAAAACATACACAATTAAACATTGACTGGAAGGTGCACCCGAAATATGGGTTGGGTTGCACGACCAACGTCGGAATGGCGATTGAGCAACCAACACACCAAATTGGAATTATTGTCCAATAACTCTGAAGCAATAGGGTTGCTAGAGATATTAAATTTGCGCAACAGAGTTCACTCAACACGGGGACCAAGAAAAGAATGGTGATGGAGAAAGCATCACTGTGTCACAAATCCTTAAGAGGTGGTGTAATTCTCACAACATTGATGACATAAGAGATGGTAATGTTCCGAGTAAAGAAGAACAATTGCTGGATGGCAGGGAACTCAAGGTATAACAGCAAACATGAACAAGCTGTGTTGGTGGGAAGGCAATAAAGTGGTCGATGATAATAAAATTCATCAAGGGCAAGGATGGTATTCCTCATCATGAATTCAATTGATATCCTAGAAGATCTCAGAATGCTGATGATGATCATGACACATTTGTTGAGAGATTTCATGAAGATGTAATCAACCGGTGATGACATCAAGTCACAGGAATGATGAAGCGAAAGGTTATTGGAACCAAGGGTACAACACAAACTCGAAATCAAGTTTGTTGCTCAAGAAGAAATGATATGACGAGGAACATGGGCGTAAGCTTAGCTCATCATCAAAAAATTTGCTATGGGGAGAAGGGACAGGTAGCACAGTTAAAATTTAGTACGATAATGCTATAGCCGATCAGGCTTGAGATGACTTGAAGGGTTAATAAACTTGTAGGCAACAAAAATCACTTTGAGTTACTGAATCGGAGTGCGGACTCGATTCACTATTCGGTGTTCTCGGTTGACGATAGCCCCGAACCCAAGAAAAGTGGAACAAGTGAGGAATAACAGCTGATGAAGAAGTTATGCAGTTCCATAATATTGTCGAGATACCATAGGGGAATACTCGAAGGTTGAGCAGAATCGGGGTTGGGCAGGCACATTGATCTGCATAAGACAAGCGATCTAACTTGTCCTAGAAATGGGACCAAAGAAAAACAATCATGGTCGGAACCACGGTTGCAAAGGACCAAGCATAGATAACAGAAGAAGTTATCACAAGGTGATTATTATTACTACAAGAAGCTTCCATGATAGGTTCCACCTCTGGTCCATGGGCATGAACACAAATTTAAAGGTCGACTCCCACTTCTCCACAGCATAACCATACATTCACTTCTCGTTTTGATAATGGCATTAGTGTTGAAAGTTTTACCTAGTGAAATATCAGATGAGTATGACCCGTGAAAACTTCCGAGTTCACACATATTAAGGAAGGCATAGGTTCAACCCATCGGGGCTTCTTAGAACATATACCATGAACTTCAGGAGTAAATAACACAAGCTCAAAAGTAGAGCATGGTTGACAAAAGTAGAGGATACAATTTACCAAAGGCATTATTTATCGGGTAAAGAACTCATAAGAATTTTGGTTGTGAATGACACTGTTGGATAATAACCCGGCAATGGGTATGGCGGTCCACAATGGGGCTGATGTAAGCATCGACACACAACCAGAGGAAGTAACAGTGCAAAGGCATTGGATTATAGAAACAACTGACTAGTCCAGAGCACAATGCAAAGGAATTATGATTTTCAAATCAAGGGATCAGAAGCAATGTTCTGATTAGGGATGGATAAGTTGAATAGCCTTAGGGGTACAATCAACGACAATCAGATTGGTTGAGAACCAGCTCATGTTTAAAATGCCGTCTGAGCCGGGAAGATAATCTAAAAGGATCAACTGATGATTACGTGCATTCGCACTCATGTTGAATCAATAGGATCAAAATGACGGTGCCTAAGGATACTATCGAATATTGCCAGACATATGGAAAGCATCCATCATGCAAGCAGACCAGTATTGTAGAGCGATAAGCTACTAAGGATTTTTGGAGGATCGAATAGTATTTCAAAGACCATTGTGAAACACATGAACAACTGGGGGATGAGAGGATACTCGATAAGTGCGAGAATTATCCATAGGGGTATTCAGGTGACAAAGAACAGCACGGCAGTAAGCTCAAAGGATTATCGAAACAATGACGAGTATTTCGGGGTATCTTGTAATAACAAGACCAACTGGGGAATGATAGTATGAATGGCAAGTGTATGCAGTTTTCATAGGGTTTGACGGTGGAAGGAAATCGCAAATGCGATGGCAAAAAAGACTTGAGAGAACATTGTAGAGTAACTTCGGAATCTTCTAGTGCAGCAAGCGATCTGAATTGAGGGGCTCTCTGGGAGAAAGTATTTTCGAGAACCTAAAGTTAGTTTTGTTTTTGGCAAAATCATTTAACCCGAATAGAAGAGAGATCAGAGTCCCAGAGTAAAGACAAGGAATAAAAGATCCTAATACCACCCAAATGGCGACGTGGGCCCGTAAGCCACACAACCATGTTAGTAAAAGTTTTGCAATGGCTAGACTCAACTTCGGCCAAGGAGTGTGGAAGGGGGATTCCT
This sequence comes from Aegilops speltoides, assembly GCA_021437245.1. NCBI lineage: Eukaryota > Viridiplantae > Streptophyta > Magnoliopsida > Poales > Poaceae > Aegilops > Aegilops speltoides. The sequence goes on from CM038145.1 coordinate 121,077,862, forward strand.
ACAGCAATGGGCTCGATACTAATCTCAGATGCTCCGATTCAATCGCACACTAATCATGCATGCAAACGTGTACGATCAAGATCAGGGACTCACGGGAAGATATCACAACATAACTCTAAAACAATAAATAAGTCATACAAGCATCATATTACAAGCCAGGGGCCTCGAGGGCTCGAATACAAGTGCTCGATCATAGACGAGTCAATGGAAGCAACAATATCTGAGTACAGACATAAGTTAAACAAGTTGCCATAAGATGGCTAGCATACACTGGGATATAGATCGAAAGAGGCGCAGGCCTCCTGCCTGGGATCCTCCTAAGCTACTCCTGGTCGTCGTCAACGGCCTGCACGTAGAAGTAGGCACCTCGGGTGTAGTAGGAGTCGTCGTCGACGGTGGCGTCTGGCTCCTGGGCTCCAGCATCTGTTACGACAACCAGGTAGAAGGGAAAGGGAGAAAAGAGGGAGAAAAGCAACTGTGAGTACTCATCCAAAGTACTCGCAAGCAAGGATCTACAATACATATGCATGGGTATATGTGTAAAGGGCCATATCGGTGGACTGAATTGCAGAATGCCAGAATAAGAGGGGGATAGCTAATCCTGTCAAAGACTACGCTTCTGGCAGCCTCCGTCCTGCAGCATGTATAAGGGAGTAGATTGAAGTCTTCCAAGTAGCATCACATAGCATAACCCTACCCGGCGATCCTCTCCTTGTCGCCCTGTTAGAGAGCGATCACCGGGTTGTATCTGGCACTTGGAAGGGCATGTTTTATTAAGTATCCGGTTCTAGTTGTCATAAGGTCAAGGTACAACTCCGGTCGCCCTTTACCGAGGGACACGGCTATTCAATAGATCAACTCACTGCAGGGTGCACCACATAACCCAACACGCCGATCCCATTTGGCCGGACACACTTTCTTGGGTCAAGCCCGGCCTCGGAAGATCAACACGTCGCAGCCCCACGTAGGCACAACAGAGAGGTCAGCACGCCGGTCTAAATCCTATGCGCAAGGGTCTGGGCCCATCGCCCATTGCACACCTACACGTTGCGTGGGCGACCGAAAGCAGACCTAGCAAGCTCCATTACTAAGGAAGTCACGTTACACGGTCCAATCTGGCGCGCGCCACTCAATCGCTAACGTCATGAAGGCTTCGGCTGATACCACGACGTCGAGTGCCCATATCTTTCCGCGTAGTTGGTTAGTGCGTATAGGCCAGTGGCCAGACTCAGATCAAATACCAAGATCTCGTTAAGCGTGTTATTATGAATCAGCCGCAAACGTCGACCAGGGCCAGGCCCACCTCTCGCCTAGGCGGTCTCAACCTACCCTGTGGCTCCGCCACAAAGATCCACACAGAGGGCCGTCGGGACAAAGGTCCTTTCAGCCACCAATCCGTGAATCACTTGCGGGTACTCTTCGAGCAGACCCGACTTTAGTCACCATCTGTAGTATGTATATATGTATAGTATATACCCGTGATCACCTCCCGAGTGATCACGGCCCAATAGTATAGCAAGGCAGACTGACAAGAATGTAGGGCCAATGGTGATAAACTAGCATCCTATACTAAGCATTTAGGATTGCGGGTAAGGTATCAATGACTATAGCAACAATGACAGGCTATGCAACAGAATAGGAGTAACCGAACAGTAACATGCTACACTACTCTAATGCAAGCAGTATAGAGAAGAATAGGCGATATCTGGTGATCAAGGGGGGGGGCTTGTCTGGTTGCTCTGGCAAGAAGGAGGGGTCGTCAACTCCGTAGCCAAACTGGGGGTCACCAACAGTCTCGGAGTCTACAGGAAAGAAGTAACGAAGAGGGAACATAGTAAATAACAGAGCAAACAAGCATCACAAAGTTTAACAAGGCAATACGCAGTGTTCGGTGTGCCCTAACGCGGTAGTAGGTGATACCAGCGAAAGGGGGAAACATCCAGGAAAGTATTCCCGGTGTTTTGCATTTTCGGACAGATGAACCAGAGGAAGAAAGTTGCGTGCTTGCTATGCTAGGGATGTGTGGCGGACGAACGGGCTGCGTATCCGGATTCGTCTTGTCGTTCTGAGCAACTTTCATGTACAAAGTATTTTCATCCGAGTTACGGATTATTTTATATGATTTTCTAAAGTTTTAAACATTTTCTAAATTCCTAGATTTAAATTAATTCGAAAATAAATTAAACACTAAAAGCTATGGGGGACAAGGGGGACCCAGTTGACTGGGTCAACTGCCTAGTCAGTAGAGGCTGACTGGTGGGTCCAGGGAGCTGAGTCAGTAGCATAATCAGCAGTCAACAATTTGACTGTTGACTAGTCAAACCTGACGAGTAGGTCCGACCGTTAGTGACTCAGGTTAACTAAACCGGGTTAACTAGTTTAACTAAATGATTAGATTAACTAATTTTAATTAGTTTAGTAAAACAGAACTAATTAACTTAATTAATTCACTGATTAATTATTTAATTATTAATTATACTATTTTCATTTTCATTTTTTAAACGTTCCGGGCAGTAGGCCCGCAGTGGCCAAGAGGGAGGCTAACGGGCACTGGGCATCGGGCTCCCGGGCGCGGTTACGGGCGCCGGGCGTGTAGGCCCAAGGCCACCAGGGGGTGCCGGCCTCGACGGCGGCTGAAGTGGTATGGTGAAACGACGGCGAGGACGGGCGATAGGGGCGCCGGACGCAACGTGCAGGCGGCGGTGCGGACCGGTAGGCAGGGCATGGGCGGCAGGGAGCAGCGGGGAGGCAGCGGCAGCGTCCGGAGACGACGCAGCAGTGGCAGCAGCCACGAGCGGGCGCTGGAGCGCGACGGAGAGGGGGGAAGGGCGAGGCGTGGGGCGCGGCTCCGAGCGGCGTGACGAGCAGAGGGCCGCGACGGGCGCGGCGCGTGTGTGCGCGTGGTAAAGAAGGCCGAGGCGTCGCGAACGGCGCCGGAGACAGAGGGAAAGGGGGAGAGGAGGGGTCCTCACGGCGGGTCTTGGGGACAAGGCAGTGGTGCTCGAGGTGGGGGAAGGGGACAACGCACGGAGGGGAGGCAGTCCGGCGAGGGAGCGTTCTGACGAGGCAGCTCCGACATGGTCCAGCGGTGTCGGGGGCGGCGTGGCCTGGTGTAGGCCGTCGTGGGGGTCACAAGGAGGCGGCGAGGTCCGGCGATGGGCGTCACCAGCGACGGGGCGCAGTGGAGGGGGGCCCATGCGGGCGTCGAGGCGATGGGGGTGCCCGACGACGGGTCGGGCGCAAGGCGCGAGGTGGGGGGAAGGAGCCTCGTCCCGATCCAGATCGGATCGGGGAAGGGGAGAGGAGAGACGTGGGGAGTGGGGGTGTGTGGTCGGGGTGGATAGGGTTTTGGTGCCCGGGGGGATAAGGCAGTGCGGGGGGCGGCTGGGCCTTTGGCAAGTTGGCTTGGCCAGCTTGGGCCACGGTTGGCCCAATGGAGTTTTTTTTGTTTTTCTTTTGTTTTGTTTTATCTAATTTATTTTTATATATTTTCTGTTTACTGTTTTCTTTTTCTAGTCTATGTTTCACACTTAAACCAATTAGCAACTGAGTTCCGTAAATTGTGGAGATGGACACCTAATTAGTATTGCAATAATAGGTGCGGCCACAAAAAGGTTGGCACTCCAAATATTAGTTTATATTTTTATAACTTTATCAAAGGCATTTAATTAATTGTTTTTGTTGTTGTTTTGTTTATTTTAGAGCATCTAGGCATTATATAAAAATGTGGTTCCTCCACCATACGTGCCTATGATTTATTTGTCACATCCAGAACATCTTAACTTTAATGTTTCAAAACTTTTATTGTTTGACTTTAATTCAAATTTGAATTTAGATCGTTTTGAACTAACGCAAGATTATCAACAGTGACCGTGGTGATGTGGCATCATTCACATGGAATTACTGTAGCTTAAATATCCGGGCGTCACACATGTCTTACCGTGTTTATTTGTGGTGACAATGGGATATCACGTGCCACTTGATGTACGTTTCGGTGACCAACTTGCGGGTTCCGCCCATGAACCTATGCATAGGGGTTGGCACACGTTTTCTTGACTCTCCGGTAGAAACTTTGGGGCACTCTTTGAAGTACTTTGTGTTGGTTGGATGAATTTGAGATTGTGTGACGCATATCGAATAATCATGCCCACGGATACTTGAGGTGAAAATGGAGTATCTAGGTGACATTAGGGTTTTGGTTGATTTGTGTCTTAAGGTGTTATTCTAGTATGAACTCTTGAATAGATTGATCTGAAAGAATAACTTTGAGGTGGTTTCGTACCCTACCATAATCTCTACATTTGTTCTCCACTATTAGTGGCTTTGGAGTGACTCTTTGTTGCATGTTGAGGGATTGTTATATGATATATCTATGTTATTATTGTTGAGAGAACTTGCACTAGTGAAAGTATGAACCCTAGGCCTTGTTTCCTACCATTGCAATACCGTTTGTGCTCACTTTTATCATTAGTTACCTTGCTGTATTTATATTTTCAGAATTGTATAGGTGCACTAGTTCGGCGAAGAGATGACGATACAAGTGCAATATGGATAGTAGATATAGGTTTTTTGCCATTGTATTGGGTGTGTTGGGGACACAAGAGACTCTTTGCTATTTGGTTGCAGGGTTGTTTGAGAGAGACCATCCTCATCCTACGCCTCCTACGGATTGATAAACCTTAGGTCATCCACTTGAGGGAAATTTTCTACTGTCCTACAAACCTGTGCACTTGCAAGCCCAACAACATCTACAAGAAGAAGGTTGTGTAGTAGACATCAAGCTCTTTTATGGTGCCGTTGCTGGGGTTGTGAGTGCTTGAAGGTATATCTTTACATATTGCAATCGAATCTTTTGTTTCTTGTTTTATCACTAGTTTAATGAGTATGATGGAAAGGAAAATTGTGCTCAAGTGCTAGAAGAAGAATGCGTTAAAATGCTTGGTACTAAATCTTTGAATGATGAGCATGATTGCAATGTTGTTAGTATGAACTCTTTGAATATCCATAGTACTAACGATGATCTCACTAGTTATGATGAAAATGTCTCCTATAAGCATGTTGATTTTTGTGGAGTGCATGTTTGCATGGAACACACCAAATAGAGAAGATATATATTGTAAGAGGCATAAGCATTTAGAAACTAAATGGTTGCAAGAAAGGCTAGATGTGAGTGCTGAAAATTTAAAATTCCTTTGCCGTACTTGTGAACTTTGCAACGAACGTGGTCATTTACACCTCCAATGCAAATTGTTTCATGACCGAATCATGTCCAAAAATTTTGATGAGTTGATTTCCCTTGCACATTATAATGAACTTAGTTTGCTTTTGGGTTATGAAGAGTTGAAACGTTTAACTAAGCCTATTCCAGAATTTAATCTTGAGCATTTCCTTGATATTGATCTAGAAAGATGTATATGTTTTGTGCGGAGAATTGCATTGAAAATCCTTATATTGCCAACTACCTAAAGAAAAGAAAGCGAATAGAAGATGATGAGAATACTAATGAAAGGGAAGAGACTTCCCAATATCCTCCTATTATTTCTTATGATGAATCAGGTAATGAGGAGGAGCTTTCTATTCGACCAATCTCGGCAATAAGGAGCTCAAAGAGGAAGGTTGAACCCACACATAATGTGAAAAAGAAAAGGAAAAGAAGGGGCAACAAAGGTAAAAAGGTATCCCTCCCAAATGATGTTGCTCCTACTACTCATTGTGATGATGATAATTGCTATACTATTGGTGCTATCCATACTATTAATGATGAGAGTGATTATGCTTATGATATGAAAAGACCCAAGCTTGGGGAAGCTATGTTTGATGAGGATGAAATATTTGAGAATATATTTGCTGAAATTAATGTTTGTCCCAAGCTTGGGGATGCTATGTTTAATGAAGATGATATTTTTAGCATCCCAAGTTTTGACATGCAAAGTTGTTATGATGATAGCATGCCTCCTATTGATGATTATATTGATGAAAGTGGGTTTGGAAGAGTGTCAACTTTAGGAATTAGTGATCCCACTATTTTGGAGGATGTTGAATCTTATTGTGATGAATACGAAAGTGGATTTGGAAGAGTGTCAACTTTATTTAGTGATTCCACTATCTTGGGAGAGGTTTCAGTCGATTATGATGAGAACAAAGTTGCTACTTATGATGATTATTGTGATGAAATTTATGCTATAGAAAGTAGTGATGATTATATTTACAAATCTTGTCATGATTATGATTACCCTTTTTCTGAACATTACTCTTTTAATGTGGAAACAATTTTTAGTGTTCAAGTCTCTTATGATACTCCCACTATTCCGAATGAGAAGAATTTTGCTTATGTGGAGAGTAGTAAAAATTCTATGCTTGTAGATCATGAAAGGAATGCTTTAGGTGCTGGTTATATTGTTGAATTAATTCATGATGCTACTGAAAATTATTATGAGGGAGGAATATATGCTTGTAGGAATTGCAATAATATTAAGTTTCCTCTCAATGTGCTTAAAATCTTGAAGCTGTGCTTGTTTTACCTTCCTTTGCTAGTTGATTATTGTTACCATAAGTTGTTTTCTCACAAAATCCCTATGCATAGGAAGTGGGTTAGACTTAAATGTGCTAGTCATATTCTTCATGATGCTCCCGTTATGTTTTAACTCTTATCTTTTATGTGAGCATCATTGTCATCATCATGCCTAGCTAGAAAGGCATTAAAGAAAAGTGCTTGTTGGGAGACAACCCAATATCTATCCTTACTGTTTTTGTGTGTACACATTATTATGCTACTGTAGTAATCATGTTTTATAGCTTTTGTTTTAATAAAGTGCCAAGTAAGACCTTTAGGATAACTTACAGTGATAGTTGTGTTGATCCTGCTGAAAATCAGAAACTTTTGCACCCAGTAAATTAGTTTTGTTAATTAACATAAACGTGCTTCTGATCTGATTCTTTTTTTTATGGATTGGTACACAAATTTCTTGGGACTTCCAATTTGGTAGGATTTTTGGAGTTCCAGAAGTATACACTTTATACAGATTACTACAGACTGTTCTGTTTTTGACAGATTCTGTTTTCTATGTGTTGTTTGCTTATTTTGATGAATCTATGAGTAGTATCGGAGGGTATGAACCATTGAGAAGTTAGAATACAGTATATATTACACCAATATGAATTTAGAATGAGTTAATTACAGTACCTAAGTGGTGGTTTTATTTTCTTATACTAACGGAGCTTACGAGTTTTCTGTTGAGTTTTCTGTTGTAGAGTTTTCAAGTTTTGGGTAAAGATTCGATGGACTATGGAATAAGGAGTGGCAAGAGCCTAAGCTTGGGGATGCCCAAGGCACCCCAAGGTAATATTCAAGGACAACCAAGAGCCTAAGCTTGGGGATGCCCCGGAAGGCATCCCCTCTTTTGTCTTCGTTCATCGGTAACTTTACTTTGAGCTATATTTTTATTCACCACATGATATGTGTTTTGCTTGGAGCGTCATTTTCTTTTGTTAGTATTTGCTTGCTGTTATTTAGAATAATGTTTTGCATCTTTAGTTTCAATAAAAGTGTCAAGGATAGCCTTTGCCATGCTTATTTTGCTACTATACATGTTGCTGTTTGAAAACAGAAAGTTTACCGCTGTTGCAAAAATTCCCTAGAAAAGTCAGAGAATGATATAATGTTGAAACTTTTTGAATAATGAGGTATGATAAATTTACTACAGTGGGAATTTTATTTCATAATTTTTGGAGTTAGGGAATTATTGATACTCTAGCATTCTTTACAGACTGTACTGTTTTGGCAGATTGCTGTTATGTTTGCATTGTTTGCATATGTTTGCTTGTTTAATGATTCTATTTGAGGATAGGAGTATTAAATATGCAGTGGGATTTAGTATGCAATGTTGAATAATAATTTTAATGATTTGCTAAAGTATAAAATGATAAGGTTTTGCATTGGTTTCTACTAACCTATCTCACGAGTTCTTGTTGAGTTTGGTGTGGATGAAGCTTTTGATAAAAAGAGGATCCATAATATGAGAGGAATTAAGGAGACACACAATTCAATATTGGGGATGCCCAAGGCACCCCAAGATAATATTTCAAGAAGTCTCAAGCATCTAAGCTTGGGGATGCCCCGGTAGGCATCCCACCTTTCTTCTTCAACAAGTATCGGTTAGTATCGGTTGAGCCTAAGTTTTTGCTTCTCCACATGAGTTGTGCTATCCTTGCAATGTAATTTTATTTTGTCTTGCTTGCTGTTTGGAATACAATACCAAGATCTTAAATTCTTTAATGAGAGATAGTCTTCATATAGTTACACAATTATTTAGCTACTCTTTGATCTTCACTTATATCTTTTTGGAGTAGTTTGTCATTTACTCGTGTGCTTCACTTATATCTTATGAGTAAATGGTTGAATGAGTTGATTGTCATAAATTTGAACTTATATATGTCTCATTTGCTTATCCAATGGGGAGTAATGACTTCATGTCTAAGAAGTAAAAAAATATCTCCATAGCAGTGGTTTTAAATAGAATACGCGCGTTCCCGGAAAAAAGAAACGAAAACTGGCGGACAATTTTTTAAGGGTCTGTCTAGGACACATCTAGATGTGACATAGTTATGTCACATCTTAAGTTGATCTCCACTCTGTTTGTGGTCTATTTTTTTTTCCTAGTTTTTTTTGTTTCTTGTTGCTACATTATATACTTGTCGGAGCTTAGATGTGATATCCTTAAATAACATCTAGATGTGAATTAGACAAACTGATTTTCTAATGTACCAAGAAAGAAAACTCGATCAAAAACACGCCCCCTCTTCCAGGTCGCGAGAGTCATCGCGGACACACACATAGACATAGACATGCATATCCGTGTTTACGTAAAATTCCATTTCCATCTCCATCTCCAATAATATTTGTCCAACTGGCACATTATTTACGTTGTTAATTACATACGCAGCAATATTAATGTACAGCATCTCTTGTTTGCGCACGTCCGGACCACTGCCACGGCCGGTCCTAAACAACCCGGACCCTCTTCATCACCTGCGTGTGCTTGCCGCCCGAAACGGTCAGTGCCGGATTCATGCCCGACCAGAGCGGACACGACCTCTCACTGGCGCCGGCATTGAAGCGGTGCGCCGGCCGAGAGAGCGTCGCCCGAGCCGCTTCCGGGTGCACGCGGCTGCTCCGCGTTCAAAGGTCGCAATAGCCGGCTACAACATGCATGTAAAAAGTTCTCGGGAGTCCGTGCTACAGCTAGCTGTCCTCCCCCAACTCATCAATCTCTTCCAGTAGTGCTAGTACTCCATGGCGTGATCCATCGTCAAGCAGGCGGGAAAGTTATCGTATACTCGGTTTGTGGTGTGTGGCATGCCGAGCGACCCGTGTGGGGTCGAGCCGTGGAGGAGGGTGAGACACGAACACAGCAGACGTGATTTAAACGTGGGTTTTGCTTGATGGCGCGATCCAACAAAACGAAACGTTGGTTTCTCTCCATTTCCATTTTTTCTCCGGAAAAACGGAAACTTTCCACTCCATTTTCATTCCTATTCCAAGGTTGCCCCGTTACAACATTCCATCAAATACAATGGAAAACTAACACGCATGCTGATGCATCTCAATGGTTCACAAATCATAGCCAATATTTACTTCACAATTAAAGAAAAAAGTTGTGAGAGCGTGTACAAAAGAAAAACTACTGATGGGGTCACTATGACTTAAACCCTAAACCCTAAACATGATTTAATTCCCTGGCTAGGTAGAACCTGTCGAAGGAAAGACGGCTGGCATGCTCGGATCATACGATGCTTTTGTGCAGTTCCACTAAAATCGACCTGAGCATCCCTGATGGCAAAGATATTGAAGAAGTGTGATTAGAATAATAGTACTGGCACTAGTTCATGAGACGTAAACTCATCACAAGTAGAAGCCGGTATAAGTAGAGAAAGATTCGACATGGATATGGAGCTACAGCAGTGGAGCAAGCCGACTCCAAAAGGACGTCGGGCTGTAGCTAGAAGGGCGGTTGGGACGCGGCATCGGCCCATACCGCGGTGACCCCCGAGTGGGATGCACCGACTGTGGGTTTTCTCCCTCGCCGATGTCGACCGCGTCTATGCAGAACATTGTTCCCTTCCCCCGGCTACGGGATCAGGCATGTCGTTCTATGCTTGTGGAGAGAGCAACCTTAGAGCATCTCCAATAGCTTGTCTATATGGATGTCTATACTCGTTTTCCACGACGTGAGCCCAAAACAGGCGTCCAACAGCTTGTCTATATGGTTTTCCAAATATACACATTCTCTAAATCGACCTCGACAATGTCCACGTCTGGACAATGTGAAGGTGTTGTCTAAACTTAGTTGTAGTCATGATTTCTTCCTCTCCCCAGCAACGGCCCACCTGTCATGGTCCCTGTATATAGACATTCTAATGCAAGACTGGATGTGTATATGCGGGAATATTTTTAGACCATTGTATATATGAATATATAGACATCCAAATATACACATGCTATTGGAGATGCTCTTAGAAAGTAGGCTTGTATCTTAGGCTCCTGCTAGTGTATATATAGTGGTTTTCTTTTTCTCTCCATATCAACTATTTTATATTGCGTACGTGTCATTCAAGAGTGAAATGATGGTTGTTTCTTCCGACTAACTTACCGTGTGACTTGACTGCTCCTTAGTTGCCCCTACACGTACTCCCCCTACATGTATGCAACAGTCACACGTACACATGGACGCAAAAACGCGTGCGACGCCCTAATGCATGCATGTCCGAGCACACGACGGAACACACACGGTCACGCTAAGTGCTCAACCTACACGTGCATGCACACACATACTCAGTCAGCGTGAGCTAGTGACCGTATAAACACTAGAAAATATATATATATATATATTGAGCGCAATGAGCGTATTATGAAGTCCACTGACCGTATTTTTACAAATATACAGTGACAGACAGGTATGGACTAGCATTACTTTGCTGTGTCTCGTCAACTTGCCGAACGGGGAGAAGGTTGCAGTACAGGAGAAGCTTGCGCGCGGTGGCTCGCAGGACAAGGAGAAACTTTTGACTAATGCAAGCTCTCCCTCGCTCAGGCTGGTCATAGTGGGGAGTAACTTAGACTAGTAACATGCATATGTTACTAGTCTATGTTACTACCTCTATAGTGCATAGTACCATAGATTAGTATCATAGATGGTCTCATTTATTGCCATGCATGACACATAGTAGTATCGCATTTATTATGTTACGGTATCTACCTATGTTACTATAACCATCTCTCTCTGCTTTAATTGCCTTCCACATAAGCATGTTTGCGAGTCCCAAGTGCATGATACTACTTATGTTACCCGATTATCACCAGCCTCAGGCGGTGGACGTGTAACAGTTAATTCGGTGTCGGATTGCCAGAAGCATACACTATACTACTAGTGCTACTATTGTTCGACTTCCCGAATAGGCGAACAGCCAAGAGCAAAGTTTACTAGTACTAGTACTACTACTATAGTCTATAAAGGTACATACTATACTAGTACTAGGAACCGGATGGAGGAGCATCTGCACTCTTATTATAATTTTAAAATGTGATAAAGCAACTCAACACATTTGGTTCTCTTCGAGGGTTCTCGCATGTGATAATGGAAGTTGATTGCATGGAACACTCGCCACAATTCTCGCTTAATTCTATCTCATATCCTGTTACAAATAGTAGCGCTCGGTAATATTTCCTCTTTTTTTGTTATTCAGCATGTAAACAGGCCAGCAAACCTTGTGGCGCATCTTCATGCGAACCGTGCTTGCTGCACTTTGAATGTGGCCGAGAGCTGGCTTGATGAAGCACCTCGCTTCCTACTTCTTTTTTTGCGGGGTACCTCGCTTCCTAGTGAGCAGTGTCTTGGCTGCTCATCCTAAGAATGCTTATATATGTATAAAGCTCTCTCAGTTACCCGCAAAAAAGATTAAGCCATATTAACTGGAAAGGAGGGAGTATGGACTAGCAATACTTTTTGGTGTGTCCGATCAACTCGCAGAACGAGGAGAAGCTTGCAGGACAAGGTGAAGCTCGCTTACGCCTTTTGACTAATGCAACCTACCCTCGGTGGACATGCATCAGTCCATTCGGTGTCAGATTGTCAGAGGCATATACTCTAGTACCCAACATGCGGAGTACCATCATTGTTCTACTTCACGAAGAGGCGAAGAGCCAAGCGCAGTAGTACGAGTAGTACTACTACTAGAATCGCATGGTGGAGCGTCTCAGATTTTATTTTTTATCTCTGATAAAGTACACGTTTATTCCGGAGAAGGGCGGAAAACGGCAGCCCAACATGTAATGAATGATGTCGATCAACCAACCATGCTCGAATATATCTTGGCCTCCATGTGACCCGTCTGTGTGTTCTCGCTCCTTGTCTCTCTCAACGAACGGCGGGTTAGCTCTTTGCCGTCAACTGAGATTGCTCACACTCCTGTCCCACATGTCAGTGATATGCCAAGAGGAGGTGCGTTGACCGACTGGCCATACGTGTACTTGGTTTTGCACCTTCATACTACTCCTCCCTCCGTCACAGCTTTATGTATGCCGCTTCATTATGATGCATTTCTCTCAATGCATTTCCACCACCAGAGAGACTTTAGACACGTTTGGTTTAATGCTCAATTAATTAGGGCGTGGTAACCGCAATCAAGTCCACAATTTTCTCTCCACGTACTCTGTACTACTACGGAGTGGAGTAAGTGCATGCATGTGTGTACCCGGGGTGGAACCACTGCATGCATGTGTGTACGCATTATTCCCTCTAGTAATAGACGCCGTGCTATAACTACCAATGCTATTTTTCAGGCTGATCGCTAGTCGCCTTGGTCCCATACATTTTTTTCTTTTTTCTGAAGCGCGCTGTATAAACAGTGACGGATGGAGTAGTATGAGCGGATTCAAAGAAGAGCGTATTGATGGTTGCTTCTTCAGAGGAACTTAAAGTGGGAAAGGTGGGGCTTAAGATTTGACTGCTCATTACTCACTATTAATGCGGCGCAACGACCGGGCTGAGTCTCCCATGTGGTTGTGCACTACCCCCTCGGTTCTAGAATATACTCCGGAGTATATTTGTCTTTCTAGAGATTTCAACGATTGACTACTCAAATATTTGTCTTTTTAGAGATTTCAAATGGACTGGCATATACGGATGTACATATTTTAGAGTGTAGATTCACTCATTTTGCTCCGTATGTAGTCACTTATTGAAATCTCTAGAAAGATGAATAGAATATTTAGGACCAGAGGGAGTACACATAGGAAGCAAAATGAGTGAATCTACACTCTAAAATATGCCCGTTTGAAATTTGTAAAAAGACAAATATTTAGGAACGAAGGAGTATAATTTTGTGCATGGCACATGGACCCGGATGATGAAGAGGCTTCTTGCAATCCAATCAAGCTTCCATCATTTGTTTACATAATTGACGTATGTCGGTGTACTAAGGTAGGGGTACCTCAGTACCCCAACTTGTGCACGGGCAGCCGCGGCTTCCCGTGGCAGGGTTTTACCACGTGCTTGCCGGAGACCTTCCTGCTCCATGTTAAGCCATTCAAGAACAAAGTGTACAAGACAGAAGATCAAGACCCCGGCAAGCAGAGCTTGCCGGAAGGCCATTTCGTGCTCAAGATTACATCACCACGCAAGGCCCCGCGAGAGGAGCTCGCCGGAAGACTAGAAGATTACGCCATAGAAGACACGCCGGCGCTGCATGCGCCTCGGCGAGGGCCCGGGAGCGGCAGTTACAGAGCCCGCAAGCTCCCGGCCCGCAAGATCAAGACCCGCAAGGCGCTTGCCGGAGAACTGCTGTGCTGTGCTGCGCCCAGCTCATCGCCCACACGCCGCCTGGGCCTTTCCAGGACGCTGCGGGCGGATGGTCAGTGCAGCTGGGGACACGGTGGCATTTCACGGTGGTGGATCCATCGCCGTGGCGACGGAGACACACGGCGGGAGCTTTTGGGGTCGACGGCGACGGGCATTAAATGCCCTTGTCCCCCTCTGTCAAAAGTAGGTAGAAACCATCGCTCATGCAATCGTAGCTTCACTGTTCCTCAAGACTGCTCCAACTACCACCTCTTTTACCTTTTACCCCTTCCTCCCACGCTGACACTGTCGGTGACCCTTGCACTATAAAAGGAGGCCCATGCACAACGTGGGGGGTTCGGAGGTTCGCCAGTTCGACTCATTCGACGCCACAACGCCACCATACGCCATTCTCTTGAGCAAGATCAAATACAAACACAAGCAGCAGAGGGGTTTTATCTCTCGGAGGGCCCCGGTTGGGTAAAAGACCCGCCTGCGTGCTCGCTCGATCTGCTCTTCAGGCCTCCTCCGCCTCGCCGCACTCACGAAGGGGCCCCGGGCCCCATAGGTGCCGCGGCGGGCAGGGATCCCCCCGCATCTTTGGCGCGCCAGGTAGGGGGCGTCGAGGTTGTGCGGACCTGATCCGGCGTCGCGCGCGCGCTCGTCATCAACCTCTCCAATTTCATCACCAACTTCGTCAACAACTACGCCATGGCCCCGAAGAAGAAGCCTTCGAGGTTGAGGTCTGTCGCGTTTCTTCCGCCACCACCGGAGCCAACGGTGGGCGGCGGAGACGCCGACGGAAGGGTGGTCGCCGCCGAAGACACTCGCGGCGCCACCAGATCCAAGGACGGGACGGGTGACCGCGCTTCGGTCTCCGTGGATCCACGTCCATCTCAGCGCACGACGACCCAGCAGCGCCATACCACGGGAGGTGGTATCCGCCTGCTGGGACAAGGACAAGCCGGGGGCTCGCGGGATGCTCCAGGCCAACATCCGGACGCGAGCAAAGCAAAGCGCGCCGGCAGATCTCGCCTTCTAACACCGTTAGAGTCCGAGCCTGCCCCGCCTCGCACCGCTTCGCTCCGCCTCGCCACTCCGGCAGAAGCGCCAGTAAGGGCACAACGCTCGACTTTCTCCGCGGCGACAAGGCCAAGATTGAGGGTTACCATCAAGAGCCTGGTCGCCGCTAACAACGACCCTTCACAGCAGCCGGCGACCTCGCGCCGCTGCAAGCCGAGAAGACGGCGCTAACGGCGACAAGGCCGCGGGGTGCAACATCGCACACTCCCGCCGCAGAAGCAAAGACGCCGTCCCTGCTGGAACAACGCCGACGACGGCTCCACGGCGTCGCCGGATCCGCGGGCTCGCCGGGACCAATGCCGTCCTTGACGACAGCGATAAGAAGACGCCGACCACGACGAAGCGCCGCCGAGAAACTTCGGCGACAATCGCACCGTAGAGCTGGAACGCTGTCGACGCAGACACGCCCGGTGAACTGTGACTTGCCGTGCGCGGCAGGCTGCCTGCGTTCACCCGCGAAGCCGCGGCGCGTCCCAAAGGCTCCAGCATGAAGAACTTCAAGCCCGACGCATCGAGAAGTACGACGGCAAGACGCACCTCGGAGTTCCTCGGTGTCACACCATCGCGTGCAAGCTGCCGGAGGGCGCGACGAGAAGATTTCGGCGAACCATTTCCGCCGTGCTTAAGCCAACGCTCGCTTTGGCTTATGCACTTGCCGGAAGGCTCCATTTCTTCTTGGGCGATTTGCCATCAGTTTGTTGGCGCCTTCACCGGGCGGCCACAAACCCCACGGCCAGAGAGCGATCTCCACATTTTGGCCCGTATGAAGAGGAATCCCTCGCAAGTATATCCAACGCTTCAGCCGTGGTGCAGCACAACATCCTCGATGTCCACCTCGCCGCGGTTATCGCTGCGTTCCACCGAACGTCGCGTAACCGGCCAGATGCGTGAGGAAATGGCGATGACTAAGATTCGGACGCCGCCGAGCTCTATGCTCGCCGACAAGTGTGCACGCGGAGGAGGGAGGAGACTCCGGGGAGGATGCCGGCGCAGAGAAAGCGATAAGCGACGACATAACGCCCCGGCAAACAAGAGCCGGCGGCGGAACAACCGAAGGAAGAACAAGAAAGAGGTGCTTGCCGCTGAGAAGCCCGGCAAGGAGGCTCCCGCCAAGCAAACACAGGGTTGCTTCTCCGGCAAGGAACCTGCCCCTGTAGCGGCAGCCGACAAGCAGGGCGGCTCCGGCAAGCAATATCAGCAAAATCCACCGCACTAAGGGCCACGATCTCACCAATCGCAAGCGTCCGAGTACCTCGCCGAGCAGCGAAAGCTGAGTACGAGAGGCGCGACAAGGAGAAGGCCCAAGGTGGCGGAGGAGAATCGAGCAAGAAGCGGCCGTTCAATGGCCGGGGAGGACGTCGCGACAAGGCCAAGCAGCGGCAAGGTGATCGACCTCCCCGGGGCCGCGACAAAGATAACAAAGACGACGATGAAGACATGGAGGATGAGGATGACAGTGAGCAGGAGTTCCAGAAGGCCACGGAGGTCCTGTGCGTCGACGGCGGCGCCTCTCTGCACACCTCCCACCGCCAGTTAAAGCAGTGGGTGCGTGAGGTGAACGCAGCAGAGCCGCCCATGGAGTCGCGCAGGCTCCTCAAATGGTCCAGCACGCCCATCATTTTTGACCTTGAGGATCACCCCGACCGCACCACCGCGGTCGGGTGTTTGCCGATGCTGGTCTCACCCACCATCCGCAACCTCAAGGTCACCAAAATGTTGGTTGACGGCGGGGCCGGACTGAACTTGATCTCCTCTGCTGTGATCGAGAAGCTCCAAATTCGGATGGCGAAGCTCAAGAGACCGGTTCTTTCCAAGGAATCAACCCGGACGGAGTAAGCCCAAGGGAAAGATCACTCGCCGGTGACCTTTGGCGGGAGCTCAATTTCAGGATCGAGCGCATCACTTTCGACGCCGCCGATATTCCTTTGCCATACAATGGAATACTCGGCCGCCTGCCTCGCCAAGTTCATGGCAGCCTCCCACTATGCTTACAACGTATTAAGATGCCGGGCCGATAAGCGCCATCACTATTCACGGCGACAAGAAGGATGCGCTTATCTGCACCGACAAGATCTACCGATGCGGCAGCCGCGCCGACAAGAATACGCTTGCCGCTGAAGCTCCCGGGAAAGAAGGCGAAGACCAAGTCCGCAAGTGCTCGGGGCCCACTCCGCAACCGCACCTCTTCGGAGTGCTTGCGCTGCCGACGAGGACGCACCGCCGAGCCCCACCGCAAGAGTAAAGGGAATGGCCGCCCACCGCAACTAAGAAGGTGCTCGCCAAGGAGGACGGCACGGTGGTACCTTCACCATCGCTGCCACGCTGACAAAAATAGAAAGCGCCGCTGTTTTCCCCGCGCGTATGTCGGCGTGTTTGCATGGCAACCGTCCGACATCCCCGTGTTCCTGTGAAGGTGATTGAGCACAAGCTTGCCGTTTGCCCTCATGCGCGGCCCATCAAGCAAAAAGTGAGGAAGCAAGCCGTGGAGCGCCAAGAATTCATCAGCGAAGAAATCAAGAAGCTAGAGGCAGCAGGCCTAGTTAGAGGCGTGATCCATCCGACGTGGTTAGCAAACCCAGTCGTCATGCGCAAGGCTAACGGGAAATGGAGGCTGTGTATAGACTTCACCGATGTGAATAAAGCATGCCCCAAGGATCCATTCCCCTTGCCGCGCATTGACCAGATTGTTGACTCCACCGCCGGATGTGAGCTACTCGCTTGATGCATACTCAGGCTATCACCGATCTTCATGGCCAAAGAAGATGAAGAGAAGATCTGATTTATCACTCCATGTGGCACCTATTGCTTCGCAAGCGCATGCCATTTGGACCAAGAATGCAGGATCAACATTTGCAAGGGTAGTGTATACTGCTTTTGAACCACAGATCCACAGAAATGTAGAGGCTTACATGGATGATATCGTGGTGAAGAGCAAGAGCAGGGATACGCTGATTCAAGATTTGGAAGAGACATTTCAGAACCTGCGCAAAATACAGCTTAAGCTGAATCCCGAGAAGTGCGTCTTTGGAGTTCCCTCCGGCAAGCTTCTCGGGTTCTTTGTGTCACAAAGGGGGATTGAAGCCAACCCCGACAAGATTAAAGCCATTGAGCAGATTGAAGCCCCGAAGCGAGTCAAGGATGTCAAGGCTTGCAGGTTGTGTGGCTGCCCTCAAGAGGTTCATTTCAAAGTCATGGAAACGCGCCTACCTTTCTTCAAAATCTTGAAGAAGGCAGGTCCCATGAAGTGGACTCCGGAAGCGGAGGCAGCGCTGCAGGATTTGAAGCGATACCTATCCTCCACCCCAATACTTGTCGCACCTAGACCACAGGAGAAGTTGCTGCTGTACCTAGCGGCAACCAACCAGGTGGTTAGTGCTGCGCTAGTAGCAGAGAGGGAGTCCGACGAGGAGGCTACACCACCGGCAAGCAAGCCCAGCGACAAGCGGGGCTGCTCCGACAAGCTCTGCCCCGACAAGGACAACCTCAAGCAGAACAGGATGAGGTGCGGAAGAAGATGGTGCAGCGCCCGGGTATTTTGTAAGTTCCCTCCTCCGGGGGCTAGGTCAAGATACTCGTGTGCAAAAGTTGCTTTCGCCTCCTCATGGCCTCGAGAAAGCTGCGCCATTACTTCCAGGCACACGAGATAACAGTGGTCACTCGCTTTCCGCTAAAGAGGATATTGCACAACCCAGAAGCAACAGGCAGGATCGTTGAGTGGGCACTGGAGCTGTCGAGCTTTGGACTCAAGTTTGAAAGTACTTCAACCATACAGAGCCGAGCTTTGGCAGAATTCATAGCGGAATGGACCCCAACACCCGATGAGGAAGTCCAAGAGACAAGTGCACCCGTACAAGAAGCGACAAGTGAATGGGTAATGTACTTTGACGGTGCCTTCTCGCTGCAAGGCGCCGGTGCCGGCGTGGTACTCATCGCGCCCACCGGAGAGCACCTCAAGTATGTTATCCAAATGCACTTCCCAAGGGAGCAAGCGACAAACAACACTGCTGAATATGAAGGTTTGCTCGCCGGCCTCAGGATTGCGGCCGAACTTGGGATCGTGAAGTTGATCGCGGGGAGATTCTCAGCCAGGTCCGCAAGTTAACAAGAGCTATCAGAGCCCTTTGATGGAAGCTTATGTCGATGAAGTGAGGAAGCTTGAGGAGCGCTTTGAAGGTTTGCAAATGGAGCATGTCCCGAGAGCTCAGAATGAAATCGCAGATGGCCTTTCAAAGTGTGCCTCAATGAAGTTACCTGTGGAACCGGGGACCTTCTTGCTCAAGCTGACTCAACCATCCGTCACGCCATCAATTGGGCACTCCAAGAAGAGAAAGTTGATCTCTGGCGACTACTTGCCGGCGGGTCTTCCTGAAGCAGCCGCCAAGGTCCCCAAGATCAACGACCAAAACGCTGAGGAACAGTTTGCTCCTGCAGATCCTCGGATCTGTGCAGTCGAAGCAAGTGTTCCCGACAAGCCTCGCCCCGGCGAGCTTGCCGGAGGAATTATAGCTCCGGCAGAGCCAGCAGTTCTTGCCGTAGAAGCTGAGATTCCCGCAGCAGCTTTCATGCCTTTAGCCCTTGCCGTCGAACCCCAGGCTCCGGCATGGGCGCAGCAGATAGTCCGTTTCCTGCAAACTGGAGAGCTTCCCGACGACCCAGAGGAAATGGAAAAGATAACCAGACAGTCAAGTATGTACCAGTTCGTGGATAACGAGCTGTACAGAAGAAGACTCAATGGTGTCAGGTTGAAGTGCATCTCCAGGGAAGATGGACAGAAGCTGTTGGCAAGAGATACACGGAGGCATATGTGGCCACCACATTGGCGCAAGGGCGCTTGCCGGGAAAGCTTTCCGGCGAGGGTTCTTTTGGCAAGAAGCCCTCCAAGATGCAACTGCACTAGTAACCAAGTGTGAAGCGTGCGGCCCATGCAAAGCGATTCATCCGCCACCAAGCTCTCCAAACAATCCATTTGTCCCGCCCTTCTCGTCCGGGGCTCGATATCCTCGGCCCCTTCCCCCGTGCTGTCGGGGGCTTTGAGTACTTGTACGTGGCAATCGACAAGTTCACAAAGTGGCCAGAAGTGGAGCCAGTGAGAAAGGTGACAGACAATCAGCGGTCAAGTTCTTGGTCGATTGTGTGCCGCTTCGAATCCCTAACAGGATTATCACCGACAACGGTACACAATTCACTAGTCGCACCTTCATGCACACGTCCGAGACCTTGGCGCCAAGGTCTGCTTTCGCTTCATTGCTCACCCGAGGAGCAACGGTCAAGCAGAGAGGGCCAATGCTGAAGTGTTGCGCGGACTCAAGACAAGAACTTTCGACAGGCTGCGCAAGTGCGGAAGAAATTGGATAGAGGAGCTGCCGGCGGCTCTTTGGTCAATCAAAACGACACCAAATCGAGCCACCGGACAGACACCTTTTGCTCTGGTCTATGGAGCAGAAGCAGTTCTCCCCACGGAACTCGTATACGGATCTCCTCGAGTGCTCGCTTATGATGAGCTCGAGCAAGAGCAACTGCGGCAAGATGACGCGTTGCTCCTCGAGGAGGGACGTCTCCAGGCTGCTGTCCGAGCTGCTCGATACCAGCAAGCCTTGCGCCGCTACCATAGCCGCAAGGTTAAAGCCAGGAGTCTCGAGGAAGGCGACCTCGTTCTTCGGCGTGTTCAGTCCGCCAAGAATTCCAACAAGTTGACGCTGGCGGGAAGGCCCTTATCGGGTGAGACAAGTCACGAGGCCCGGCGCTGTCCCTCGAGACCGAAGAAGGCCTACCAAAGGAGCAACTCCCGGAACATAGAGCATCTTCGCAAGTTTCACCCATAAGGCGCGGTTGCCGTGATCCGCTCCGCAACCACCTTTTGTACTGTGCTTTGCCGCTGTTGCATGTAACCCCTTGTACAAAGCCGCGCAGCACCCCGTGCACTAGTAAAGCTTCGTGTTTTGCGCTATTTGCCTTTTTGCATGCTTTTCTCTAGTTTGCATGTGTTATTTGGCATCTTTGTGCGACACACATATCCGTAAGCAATAGCACGAAAGGCCATATGCTTGTTTCCTTTTTCTTTCCTTACTTTTTAAGCAAAGGGACGCTCCTCGCGCACAAGTTTGCTGGGGAAGGAAGTGGAGGATGAACCAAGTGCCGCTCAAGAAAGAGAAGCTTGCCGGATCACAAAAGCTAAGTTGAATTTGGGCAGTTCAAAATTTTAAGTTGCCTCCCTTGAACGATCACACTTTGTATGGAAAACTTATGCTCGGAGGAACCTACCGCAGTAGTCGCACCCTTACCTTGCTTTTGAGCACACTCAACGATTTAAGCGAGCGCGACAAGGGTCGCCCTTGTTTCGCTTTTCGAGTCCGCCAGCAAGCCAAGTGCGAGCGACTAGTCAGCAGTAAGGTTGCTTGTCGGTGAGACCTTGTCCAGAAGTCTGCTTCGAGTTTAGCACTCAGCGCCATGCAAGGGCCCATTGCCGCAAGTTTCCTAGAAGCGAGGGATTGAAGCATGCAAAATTGAGGATCCGAACAAGGGAGATAACACTGCATCTACTGATCAAAATAAAGATAATATCCGACAAGGGAATAACTCGTCGCGATGACTAATGAGTTCATAATATCCTATGCAGCAACAAAAAGAGATAAAAATACAGGAGGCCTAGTCTACACGGCCGCCCTCCACCCTGGGGATCTTGTTCACTTTAGCAATGATGTGGGCGACCTGTTCCTTCAGAGCCTCCATGTTCGCGTCGGCCGGCAAGCTGCGAAGAACGTTGGTGAGGTTTATGCCGGGGTTGCGGTATACGATCTTCGTCGACACGCCCATGGTTCCCAGCAAGACAGCCGGCGAGTCTCCTCGGCGATCTGCGCGGGCATCTTCTTCCGCAGATTTGCAAGGGCCGGCGCGATCCCCCTGAAGAAGAGGCTGAGCTTGGCGCTGTGAGCGAGATTTGGATCCGGGGAGTAGATGAGATGCTCCAGCTTCAGAGCCAGCAATTCCTGGTCGATGTCAGACGCACAAGACACCAGGTCCTCGGTCCATAACTCGACGGTACGGTGGAATTGCTCGGCGGCTTTGTTGGCGCTGTCCATCAAAGCTCGTTCCTTGCGGAGCTCCTCCTTCAACTTGGTCTCCCGATCCCGGGCGGCGTCGAGCGAGTCCCTCAACGCGGAGACTTGCAGCTCAAGGTCCTCGATGGAGTCCTTGGCGGCCTTCAACTCGTCGCCCTTCCTGGAGAGACGCACCTGGAGTTCCGAGCTGGTGTGAGCATCCTTCTCGCGCTCCGTGTTGAGCGCGGCGACCTTCTCGCTCGCCTTCAAGAACTCCTCCAGCTGCGCAACCTTGGCGGCGAAGCCTTCTTTGGCGGTCTCCGCGGCAGCCGCGCGCGCTCGCCTCCTTCAGCTCCCCCGCCAAGCGCCCGCTCCCGCTGCAAGGTCTTCCTCGTGGGCCGAGGTTGACCTTCCGCTGATGAGTTCCCTTCTCGCGACAGCTCCACCCGGGCGAGCCGCTGCTGCTCTTCGCCTCGGCCTTCTCCAGAACCACTCTTCAGATTCCCGGCGAAGTCGCCGCGCTTCTCCGCCACCTGGAGAGCAGCCTGGTTGGCGGCGCTGAGCTCCGCCGCTTCTCCATCTCCTCGGCGGCCTTGGCGGCGAGGGCCTCCCGGAAGCAAGCCGTCTACACCCGCCCGTAAAGGGCCAGGAGCTGGTGAAGCAGCTTCTCCTCGTCAGGACCATCGGTCCCGCCGGGCCCCTCGACGATCCTCAGACCCGCGGAGGCGAGGACCTCCCCATCAAAGGCCTCGCCCTCCGCGGGAGCTCGCGACGAGGAGCCCCACGGCACCTGGATGAAGACGCCGTTGGGGGCCTCCAAGTAGTAGCCGGGCTGCCCCTCTCCGGCGGAGGGATCGGCGACCGGCGCAGCACCTGATGCTCCCGCCGCCTCCGGGCCGGCGGCGCGGTCGCCGTCCCCCTTCCCAGCCGTTGCATCCGCAGCAGGAGCGGCCTCGGCGACGCGGGTCGGCGGCTCCCGCCAGATCCTCGGCGATAAGGCGTCGTCGTCGTCGCCGCCGACGCCTCCTCCTCAATGACGGTGACTTCGCTCCATCTGCCGGAGGAGGGGATCTAGAGGAAGAAGAAAAGCAGAGAAATTCAAGCAAATATCCAAAAAGGGACGACACCAGAAGGCAAGTTGCAAAACCTACCTTGGCGGACGCCGCTGGCGGCGGGCTCCTCGGCGGAGTAGCCACCTCGCTGGCTACTCGTCCTCGGCGGAGTACCCGCCCTCGGGGTGCTCCTTGCCGGGAATTCGACCTTGGCGGGGCGGCGGGCCTGTGGCTCCTCGGGCGACCTCCGACGCTCCTGCTGCTGTGGCTCCGCTTCGCACAGATAAGACAAAAACATCAAGGCGTTAGTACAGACCAAAACCTTCAACACGCCCGCAAGCAAGAGGCGGAACCCAGACTTACGTCGGGGGCTGCGCTGGGGGCTGCTCCCCGGAGCAGCGCTCGGGTCCGGCAAGTTCGACTCCGGCGCATCCCCGCTTGCCGTGGCGGGCGAGTCGTCCGTGGTCTCGGCCGCGGGCACCTTGGCCTTCTTCGCCGCGCGCTGGGTCAAGGTCCTGAAATCGATGCAAGCAACAAGATTAGCATCAACAATGATCAAGGCGAGACTTGAGAAGATAAAGATCCCAGATACTTACTCCTGTTCCTCCTCGTCGTCTTCGCTCAAGACGGAGAGGTCGTGCTCCGCCTGGAGCGCATCGGTGCGAGGAACGGGAGGCGAAGGCTCTCTCGGGTGCTTGGTGGTCTCGGGCTGGGGCTGCGAAGACCTAACCCCGTGCTGCCTGGGCCCGAGAAGTGGGCGGAGCCACCGCCCGCCCGAGAAGACCTCGCCTCGCTTGGCGCCGACCTGCGGGCGCCGCTGTGGCTCGCTGGGGCTGCTTCCGCCAGTGGCTGGTGCTCCGCCGCCGGGCGCAGCTTGGCTTTCCGGGAAGCTTGCGCTGCCCGGCGAGCTGGTTGTTGCCGGGGCCTGCGCCCGCCTGGCTGCCTTGCGCGAGGCGCTTGATGGAGAACGCTTAGGGCTTGCTCGGGCGGGAGGTCTCCGATGCCGAGGAGAGATCGCCGGCGTAGAGATCCGTGGACCCGCCGGCGTCCTCGGCAGCCCAGCGTCCCTCGGCGGCCTCGGCGCCCTCCTCCTCCTCTTCCTCCTCCTCCTCCTCCTCCCGACCGCTCGGCTGGGCCCAAAGGTCCTCCGCTGCGGCCCCTTTCTTTCGGTGCCTCTGCTCCCTCCGCAGCGCCACTTGTCATGCTTCGCCGCGATTCTGGGAATCCCGGAGTGCCTCAACGAGGTGACCCCGGCGAGCGCGTCGGGAGGAAGCTGCAGTAGTCTGCAGATCTCCGCCTCCTCCGTTCGGCCGGACGCTTCCGCGGCCTCCGCCTCCTCGGGCGGGCAGCCGAACTTTCCTGCCGCTGCGGCTGCAGCGGCCTCTTCAGCCCGAGAGGCTATGTATGCAAGCTCCTGATCAGTGGTGTCCCGCGTATGCTCCTTGACGTCATTCTTGTTCTTCGCCACCTCCTCTAGGTTGTCGAAGAAGCTGAGGATATCTGATGGATTGGGCGAATCCACGAGGCGTTCCCACGCCGTGCGAATCACACGCTGGGCATCATGGCGCAGAGGCTATCCCGGGCTGTGCTGTTGCAAAGGGGCACCACTCCCCGGGGAGATCTGAACCACTCTGGATGGGCCGGGTCATATTTGAAGAGTTCCCGGACCATCCCCCTCAGCTCCAGCGTCGTGAAGTTGAAGTTCAACCCGGGGCGCAGCCTCATTATATCCCCGGCGCTGCCATACTCCGAGGCCGGCCTTTTCCTGTCCTGGAGAGGGGCAATGCGACGGCGGAGGAAATCTGCGCCTACTTCTGCAACGGACAGCCCGGCGAACCGGAGACGAAGAATCCGGATGAGGGCGATGTTGAGCTTAACATCGTCCGAATCCAGCTCGCTTCCGATCTCTGCCACGCCACGATGGGCGCAGCGCGCGCAGATGAAGGGCTGTGGCTCGTCCTCAACGATCCAGCACCAATCCGCACGCCACTCTTCCCACTTGCCGTGGAGCTCCCCCGGCAAGTACGACTCCTTCAGATTCAGACGGAAAACCCAAGAAATTCCTCCGGAGAGGGGGGCGCCGCCTCGCCCTAGGAGTGAAGAAGTGCCTAAACAAATACCACATTTGGTTGTATCCCTATGAAATTTTCGACATGTGTGCGAAAACCGCCATTGTGAGGATGGCGTTGGGGGTGAAGTCAAGAAGGTGGAAGCCGTATGTGTTCATGATATCGCAGAAGAAATCGGAGAAGGGAGGGCAAAGGCCGCAATGAAAGAAAGCTGCGAAGAAGTAGTACCCGCCGGGGTAGCTGTCCTTGGTGGCGGCCGGATGAGCTCTGGTCCGAGGATGCGCTCTGGTCTTCTTGGCCCAGAACAGGTAGTACTTGTTCCAGAGTTCCCGCACGCCGAGCCGCGGCGTGAAGACGACGTTCTGCTTCCGCAGCAAGGCCAGCTTCGCCGCTTGCTCAGATTTCTCCTTCTTGGTCTTCTCCGCCTTCCCCTTCCCCTTCCCGGTCTTCGGGGCCATGGCGGAGGCGGCGAGGGAAGGAGGGCGAAGAGTCCGGCGGCGCCGCAGATGCGCAAGAGACGGCGGAGGAGATGTCGAGGCGGAGCGCAAAGGGGATCTCTGGGGGAGGAGGAAGATGCAATGAAAGCGAAGGAGGGGAACCGCTCCTGCTTCCTCTGTTTTATGGGGAAGTGGGGGGCGTCCCGCTTTTCCCATTAAAGAGCGTGGGCACGTCCCATCCCACGACGCCGCAATCGACGCGTGCCGTTGCGGGGGGAGGGGGAATGCTGCCGATGCGGAAGTGGGTTCGACGCGCCGTGGGCCGCGTGTGCCTGCAGACTGCGTTTTGGGCCCGGCCCAACAGCGCTTCGGCACCGTGTGTGGCCCAGCCCGGGCTCTGTCGGTGTACTAAGGTAGGGGTACCTCAGTACCCCAACTTGTGCACGGGCAGCCGCGGCTTCCCGTGGCAGGGTTTTACCACGTGCTTGCCGGAGACCTTCCTGCTCCATGTTAAGCCATTCAAGAACAAAGTGTACAAGACAGAAGATCAAGACCCCGGCAAGCAGAGCTTGCCGGGAAGGCCATTTCAGGCTCAAGATTACATCACTCACGCAAGGCCCCGGCGAGAGGAGCTCGTCGGAAGACTAGAAGACTACGCTATAGAAGACACGCCTCGGCCGCATGCGCCTCGGCGAGGGCCCGGAGCGGCAGTTACTGAGCCCGCAAGCTCCCTGCCCGCAAGATCAAGACCCGGCAAGGCGCTTTGCCGGAGAATCGCCAGTGCAGTGCGCTCCAGCTCATCGCCCACAGCGCCGCCTCAGGGCCTTTCAGGACGCGTGGCGGATGGCTGTGCAGCCTGGGGACACGGTGGCATTTCACGGGTGGATCCATCGCCGTGGCGACGGAGACACACGGGCGGGAGCTTTTGGGGTCGACGGCGACGGGCATTAAATGCCCTTGTCCCCTCTGTCAAAAGTAGGTAGAAACCACTGCTCATGCAATCAGTAGCTTCACCGTTCCGCCTTTGCTCCAACTACCACCTCTTTTACCTTTTTACCCTTCCTCCTCACGCTGACACTGCCGGTGACCCTTGCACTATAAAAGGAGGCCCATGCACAACGAGAGGGGTTCGGAGGTTCGGCCAGTTTGACTCATTCGACGCCACAACGCCACCATACGCTCATTCTCTTGAGCAAGATCAAATACAAACACAAGCAGCAGTAGGGGTTTTCTCTCCGGAGAGCCCCGGCTGGGTAAAAGACCCGCCTGCGTGCTGACGCCTCGATCTGCTCTCAGGCCTCCTCCGCCTCGCACCGCACTCACGAAAGGGCTCCGGGCCCCATAGGTGCCAAGCGGGCGAGGATCCTCCCGCAACGTACTATACAAATAATTTTCAAATGACATGAAATTGTACAATGGTGTGAGCTTTCAGCTTTTGTTTCGCGTGTCTTGCCATCGATGCTCTTTCGGAAACAATAAAAAACTAACTTCCTTGCTAATGCATGTCAATTATTAGCAGATCAGAGCTAATAATCACATCACAATTGAAGATAGAGTTGTGAGAAGGTGTTAAAGTAAAATTGATCAATGCTTTCGTTAGCGGCAACGTCCCCCCAGCTCTGTCTAAGTGAACAAGGCATGTTGGGAAAAAAAGTAGCTCTCTGGAGCATGCAACATTCCGATCACTTTGTGCAGTTCCACTAAAATAGAGCTGAGCGTCCCTGTTCCAAAGATATTAAGTGTGATTACAATAATAGAGGACTGCTGATGAAACAATAAACACAAAAATAGAAGCCAGTCACCTTTGCAGTCTCTCTTAAGACTAACTAGTTGGAGAAGATTAAGCTCGGAGTTGGATGAGGAGGATAGAGCAAAACCAATCTCCCTTTGTGCGGTCGCACTGAAATGTAGAGACGTTGCCCGTGTGACATTTTAGTACAACTGCACAAAACACTCTTAAGAAAAAAGTCGCAATAGCAACAAGGTGAAATGGATAGCCCTTTTTGCAAAAAAAAGGTAGAAAGAAAACAATTAATGGCTAATAACAGTTGATGACACATGCAACGACAAAAAAGAAGCATATTCCTTGCCCTAAGGGAAGATAACAACACGATTGTGTTTGTCTAAAACGGTGTGAGGACGAGAATGCAATATGGAAAGTACGCTGGACGAGCTACGTTTTGGGCAAAGAACTATGGAAGATCCACATGCAGCGACATGGGAAGACGGGAAGTGGAGCAAGGCCAGAGGGGATACCTGGAGGTCGTCGGGATGTAACTAGGTGAGCAGCGGCGGGCGGAATCTGTGAGCAGGTGGTGTAGGCCTTGCCGCACCAGAGCTTGGTCAGAGAGAACGGCTTGTACCGTAGATCGGGACGTGCTGCCTTGACACCATCGAACGGAGAGACGATGCACTTCCTCCCTTTCCCCCGGCGGACGGGATGCGGCCGGATCAGTGACCAACAGTGAGAGAGAGAGAGGCCACTGCACTCCCTTTCACCCAGCGGACGGGATGTGGCCGGATCAGTCACCAACGGTGAGAGAGAGAGGCCACCGCAGCCTTATGTGAGATACTCTGAAGAGCGACAAACCAAGCACGCAAGGCTCCATTGTATATAGTGAGCGGACTAACTTTTTCTCTATAAAAATCGTTTTATATTCTGTGTACATGCCATTGAGCGCTATGACTTTATTTAAAAATAATGCGGAATGCGTCAAGTCGAACTTTGTTTCGTGCAGGCGTGGTACACGACCTCCCTAGGTAAACAACCGCTACACGCGTTCAAATTAGCACGTGGGCTGCCATTTCATAAAGAAATGAGCTCCACCGTGTACCCGCGTGGGTGTGGCTGTGCACGAAGCGTGACTACGTGCATGGTGCACCTATTCTCTTCTTGTATACATACACCACCTACGTGGGGTTGTGTGAGAGAGATACAAACCTAGTGAGATACAGTATGTGGGTTTTTGAGAGTTTTGGGGGGGGGGTAAATCAAAAATTTAACATATGCAATGTGTGTGAAATAGAGTCCTGGATATAACATGTGTATAGAGGGGGCAATCCACGAGAAGAGAGTGGAGGTATCATCGGCTTCAGGTGTCCATAGAATCAAAAAGAGGGATGATGTGTGTGTGTGTGCGCGCGCGATCGATAAAGAGTGCCATCGAATTTGTGTGTGCCCACATCAAAGATATAGAGTGGCTGGCCAACTAGAACGTGAGAGGGGACATGTGCAGTTTGTCTCTGTGGCACGGATACCTACCTGCAGCGCTCGACTATCAGTGTGTGGTGGGGGAAGAGGGCGACCCAATTAACTATAGAGGTACAATGGCTGGTATATGTGTGGAGGAGGAGACAGGCCTACCTCATGTATTAAGGAGATCGATATGCCTGATGTATTAAGGGAGATCAATCGGCATCCATGCATATGTGCAGGAGAGGAATAAGGTTGGGACAGAGATAGAGCTAGAGTGTTGGAGGGGGTGGTAGTGGAGTTGCTTCTAACAAATGGTGGGATAGGCTTGCTAGACAAACGGAGGGCACACCCACAATATCAATAAGAGAGGATATGGCTGCTTGTTGTCTGTGCACGTGCGTGTGAGAGACGAGTCAGGATGCATGCATGAATGATGAGGGGGGACGATGTGGCTGTGGTAAGCAGACATAACTACATAGGAAGATCAATCGCCCTTTGTTAGAGAAAGGAGAGACATAACTTCTCAGGTACGTCGATCGATGGGGGGGGCGGGTAGTTAAAGTCGATCTAGGTATATGTTGTGAGATCGATCGGTATACATGTAGGAGGTGGTACGAGAGGCATACTATATGTTGGGAGATCGATCGGTATACATGTGTGTGTTAGAAGCAAATGAGGCATGAGGAGAAGGATAGATAGAGAGGGATGCATGTAGGAGGTGGTACAAGAGGCATACTATATCAAGCGGGGAGGAGTGTGCGAGTATGAGAACGATGAAAAGAGTGGTGGGAGTGAGGCATGGACGGTGACAAGAGAAGAGGGGAAGCTTGTGTTTGTGCTAGGCACACCTGGCTAGAGAGGCATATCGATCGATGTGTGCCGTAAAGAAGGAGCTGGGGGCTTACACACACCGTGGGTGAACGACCTAAAGTGAAAAGACGAATTTGTGATGGAGCTAGGGAATCTTGAGGGAGGTGAGAGGGATGCGGGCGTGTGCATGCACAAGATAAAGTTAGCGCTAGCTACAAAGATAAGAGGGTTGTGTGGGTGTAAAAGACGAATAGAGATCATATATACTTCATTATAAAAAGCGAATTTGGATATTTGAAGAATTTATCGTAGTTTTTTAAACCGACGCATGTGTGAATATATATAACGGTGATACACATGGTGTGTTTATGAACATGTTATACTACATTTAATATATTTTATCTCTACTCTTATAAAAAACGGAGTTGTTGATTATGGTGTGCCTACCATCCTGCATTATAGGTCGTCCGATTTATATCGGGCGGATAGCAAGGAAACTTTGATGGTTGAAGTTGGCAACAATCATGATTGTAGATTCTTATTGAAATAGAGAAACGAATTCAAATTTATTTCGAATTGCAGCGATAGTATAGACATTTGGAATGCACTAAAATGTTGGTATGAGTAGGTTACATGCAGTATACAGCAAGCGAAAAAATTTAATCGGACATAACATGGATTCATACTCCCTCCTTCCATCTATATAGGGCGAATGAGATTTTAAGACCGCCTTTGACTATTGACAAGATTAATAGTACATGACATGCACAATGTGAAAATTATATCATTGAAAGAACCTTTCACAGACGAAGTTAACGGTGT
Source organism: Aegilops speltoides (assembly GCA_021437245.1). Taxonomy (NCBI): domain Eukaryota; kingdom Viridiplantae; phylum Streptophyta; class Magnoliopsida; order Poales; family Poaceae; genus Aegilops; species Aegilops speltoides. The sequence continues at coordinate 121,108,203 of CM038145.1, forward strand.
GCTTTGTGTAAGTTGCATGTTAGATATCGTTGCTCTAATATTTGGTCAAAGTTAGCATCGAAAAACGCATTAGGCCCTATATAGATGGAAGGAGGGAGTAGCTTTGAATAGCATTTGTATAGTAAAACGCAAGACTCTCTCTTTGTGTGGTGTGAATAGTTTTTTTTTTGTTTTCCTTTTGGTTGAGGGAAGTGCGAATTGATTTGGTACATACAAGTACAATATTACTACACGTTAGGCTTGTCCCTAAAATTCAACCCGCGTCTTGTTATATCCCGAAAATTCAGATATCGTGCTCCCAAAACTGGCGCCTTCACAATCCGCGCCTTGCTATCCCGAAATTACAACGCGCGTGAAAACTCCCTCCAGCTGCCAAATCCCGACACGTGAAATCCCTCTTATAACCCTGAGCCAAAAGGGCCGCAAGTTCAAATTGGTGGGGGGGTACTTTTGTAACACACCCTACATTTTGGACAAGCGCGTCCCTAAGTCATGCTTCACCCCCTCCCATCGCCCCCCTTTTCGCCATTCGAAATCCCAGGCCGCCATAACCTCTCTGCTCCAGCCGCGTAACCCCACCCTCCTCCGTTCGCCACGTCACCGCTACACAGCCGAAGCCTCTTACCCGATGACGTCGTCCACCACAACAGCTCGACGTCCCTCGTCCACCTCCCCGGATGAGGATCCGTCATCCATCTCGCCGTCCCGCCGGTTCAACCACCCCGTCCTCCACCTCCAAGGAGCTGCTCCGACGTTCGCCTCGTCTATCGCGGATGCTCCATCCCCACAGCGCCGCCTTAACCCGCTCCACCGGAACCGCAGCATCCTCACCAACTCCTCGGACGAAGCTGAGGCCTACTCGGCGCTACCAAAGAGGTTGTACACTCATCGCATCACACCTTCTCCTTAACTCGACCTCACGATGCCAACGGTGCTCCATCCCGCACCCACATGGAGTGACTACCTTGAAGCCGGCTCCGCGGGCGACATCTCCATGGCAGCTCTCCCCCAGTGCGAGGCCCCTTCGGCGGCGGCGTCCATACCAGCCGGATCTATTGTTGCTGCTCGCTCTCTCTCGCTTCCCACGCCGGCTTGCTCTCGCTCGGCCTCGCCGACCGCCGCCCATGCTGCTGCTTTGCTCTCTCCCTCGCTCGTCTTTCTTTGCTCTGCTCGATTAAGCCACACTTCAGTCGACTGAATCGACTTTTGGGTCAGTCGATTTTCAGGGGTTGGGGGGCTCACCGGAGTTAAGGAAGAACCACCCGCAGCGAGGACGGGGGCTCACCAGAGAGGTACTCCACTATCTATCTTAGGGTTCACTATGGGGGGGCTAGAGGGCTCGCCGGGGCGGCGGTGGCGAGTTGTTTCGGGGCGGCGAGACGGCGCTGGGGCCGGCGGTTCGGTCGGTGGTGGCTGGCGGCTCAGGAGGGGTGCAGGTTGAAGATGAACTGCAGGCCCTCCCTAAACTACATGTCAAGTGCCTCTCTACTACCATTGCGTTCAGTTTCAATAGTAGCATTCAGATTCCACAGTAAATTTCAGTTTCGATAGTTAAGTTCAGAGTCAACGGTTTTTACCAGATCTGTTGTAGTCAGGTGGTTTTTGGTGATGTTAATTTTACATCTATTTTACATCATCTATTGGAGATGCTATTAGAATCCCACTTGAGATTGATGATGTTTGTCTTGTGCTGCTTCAACCTTGACGTCTTACGGCTCACCGGAGCTGCTCCAATGACAGAACGATCCATCACAACAGAGCAGTGCCCTGTACGTCGTCTACAGATTCCTCAGATCTTCCTCCACACCTCCGACAGGCACCTCTGCCTCAACTACTTCAGCGACCAACCCAGTGATGTTGAGGTCGACACGACTACGACAAAGTGGTTGTACACTTGTTGCATCACTTATTAATATACATTCACGTCGATCCATTAGGGCTATTTTGGTTCAACAGAAAAACGTCTATACATTGGTTTTTACCATCACTCTAAATTTCTGCATGCTCTCCTTACTTAATCTCACCATATTTTTTTCGTATGCAAGTCAGATATTGTACACAGTCGTGCTGAACATGTAGATAAGAAGAGAAGAGTTTTGCGCCGCTGACCACTCCTATTTCACCCCAAGGTGTTTGCTCTACCTTGGCATGATGATGTTAGTCATATCATGCATATGTTGCCTTGCAGTGCCTACTTTTATCATCATATATATCATCTGCTTAGTTTAGACATGTTCTGTAATGCCACCTATTTAGTTTCTATATCATATATGGGAATTATGCAGTCTCATGTCTTTTAGCCAGCCATAATATATGTGAAATGTGCAATGCCATCCTGTTTAACCAGGTATCATATATTTGAATGATATCTTGCCCATCCTTTTCTTCATTACATTTCCATTTATCGACAATGTTTGTACATTAAACTACTCTTCTTGTGAATCAGCCATTTGGGTGGGAGATGGAAAAATCTGGAGTGAAAACAAGGCCTTCAGAGCAGACGGTGCTACCTGTCGAAGAAGATCTCTTGTTGGGTCCTGGTAGCTCCTCAGAGATGGATTCAGAGACAGATGACCAGTCCTATTCCCCCACTGAGGTGTATGTTCTAACTTGGCACGGTTATACTGCTCATATCATGCATACGGTGTCTTGCATTGCATAGTTTAGACATCATATACACAATATTCAACACCATGTTCTTAGTTCAGACATCATATCGAATGCCCTCTATTTAGCATATAAATCACATATGTGAATTAAATGATGCGATCCTGATTACTTAGATAACATGTAGGTGAATTATGTCATGCGATCCTGTTTAGTTATTCATCATATCTTTGAATTATGTTATGCTATGCTATCCAGTTTAGATAGACATCATATATGTGAAATTATGTCATGCTATCCGTTTTAGTTAAACAATATACATGTCAACTATTTCATGCCCTCTTTTTCCACACTATCTATTGCATCTGTCTCTCATACAATGTCTGTACATTCAACTATGTTTCCTGTTTATTAGCCATTTGAATTGGAGCGGGTGATGCCAGTATCTAGCGAGAATAAAAACACGGTCTTCAAATAAAATAGTGCTACCTCTTGGTGGAGATAGCACCCCGGTTGTACATGCACAAGAACCAGCCCTACCACACATAACCCAAACTCTCGCAGATTGTACCCCTACTGTGATGGACAGAGAACCAGCTTCACCCAATCTAACCCCAACTCCAGCCGATAGTAACCCAGTTCCTGTTGACACAACACCATCTCCACCACAGAGCTCCCAAACAAGAGCAGTTAGTAAGGCAGCTCCAGTGCCCAAAGGGCCAGTACTATCACGGTGAACCCCAACTCCACCAGTTTGTACGCCTATTCTTGTGGAGGAAACACAACCAGCCAGTTTTAGTTTAGCATCTATGGCATTTCATGTTGTTAAATCGTATGTGCGTATCTTCCCATCTTGGAAATATTATACTGAAGATGAAGGAAAATTCCAGTTGCAGGTGTTTGTCCAGGAGTTATGTGTAAGTAATGTTATTCATGGCAATTACTTTGCTTCGTCCCATACATCCTACCTCCATGATGGTTATAATACAACAAATTTTCCCATTTTTCTCTATAGAGAAGGACCGATTTGGAAACTCGGGATGAGGTAACCTGTGCTAATACCTCTGCTATCTTCAAGAATGCTTGGTGGTAGTATCAGAATTACCTAAAGAAAACGTACTTCACTGGCAAAGAAACTCATCAAATTCCCTTACTTTCTCCTGAGACACATTTACTAGACAATGACTGGGAACGCCTTGTTCTGTACTGGTCCTGAACCAAGAATGTGGTAAGGTCCATGAGCTCATTTTCTATTTTTACGTATTTTATTCTTGCATCTTACTGTACTCTATTCATGTAGAAGAAGTGCCTAAACCTGAAGAACAACTGTTCTAATTTAAGATTCCATTGCTATCATAGTTCAAAAAAGGGCTAGGTGTTAATTGTGTGTTTTGCCACCGCCTTGCGCTTTACTGACCAAAGCGCATGCTTACGCATAGTTATGCACAGATTATGTGTAGTTATGCGCAATGGATTTTGCCAACGCCTAGAGCCTAGGCGCGCTTAAGCGCTCGCTTAGGCGCGCCTTTTTTAACTATGATTGCTTTGCTCTTGTATCACTGTATTTACTCATACAAACTTATTTTTAAATTGAAGGATCCAGTCGAAACTCAATGGCACAGCAGGTAAGTTCACGCATGTTTCTTTAACAGGTTTGCTCTTATCAATATCTCTGTTGATTTCAATTTCAATTGTGTATACAGTTGACTTTCATATCATGCACATTACTAGCATCACAACAGAGCCAATAGTGTTGTTGTACATGTAAACCCGTGGTACCCATCTGAAATCTTGTTGTGCCGTGTAGTTTCCCACGCTTTGTATTCTTTCACTGCTACTTTGTCTTGAACTGATATGATTTGAACTGTGTCTCTATTTTGATTTGGCAACACAATGCAGTGACCATAGGACATAGATATATGTTTGTTTGATGCTTTTATTATGTACTAGTACTTGGCAATAGAAGACTTGGTAGTTTAATCCTATCGACCTTACTAATGAACTGGTGCATCGAAATGAGTTTCATATACAAGTACATGCTAAACTTGTTATGTGTCTGCTTGTTTCTTCTTTTAGAATGTTGACAGAATACTAGGGAAGAGTGCCTTATTAAGCAATGGTAAAGGAAGTAATGTAGATAAGGTTCAGGATAGTGACACATCCTTGTTGGTCTCCAACAAAGCTGATAAAACAGCTAAGGAAGACTATCTTGAAGACAGCGAGACAACCCCAAAGTCCTGTCTTGGTTTAGTGTTTGAGTTACTGGCCACTACTGCTTGCACAAGCTATTCAAACTCACTGTCTGAATCAGTTCAGTTTCCTGAGTCTCAACTACAAGCTGAATGACGTCGATCAGCTGTGCTGCAACAAGAAGCGGAAGGACTGCGGAAGTCCCTGGAGCATTCAGATGCATACTTTCTGGTGCAACAACAAGTGTTGGAGGATTTTGGCGCCAAATAGGACAAAGCTAATCAGCTTGCTAAGCTTATTGCCGGCATGGTGGATACCGGGATAACGTTTCTTGAGCTCTTCCGTTGTTTCAGTTATGCTCTTGTTTTGCTGCTGTGTTTATTTGCACTTTGGTGGCCAATTTTGACGGCCAGTGTATGTAATATGATGCTTTGTTCCCTATATTTGCACTAGTGGCGAACTTTGATGCCCAGTGGATGTAATATGTGTAATAGCGGTAATAGGCTAGCGTTAATTGCTTGCTTATTTTTTTTGCTTATTGTCTTGTTTAGTTTTTTGCTTGTAGTCACTTCAGTTCTTTTTCTGTGTTTTTCTAGTGGCCATAATAGCCTATTTTTGGTACCTAGGCCAAAATAATCATGGCATCACACGGACTATTGTAACCATGGGCCTCCTGCAGGCCGTATGATCCATGGGCCTTCGTCCGGACGAAGGATCCATTGGCCTTCTATACAGGACATAGGATCCATCGGCCTTCTATACGGGCCTTAGGGTCCATGGGCCTTCTACGGGCCATAGGGTCCATGGGTCTTCTACAGGACATACGATCCATGGGCCTTCTACGGGCCGTACTATCCATGGGCCTCATACGGGCCGTAGGATCCATGGGCCTTCTATGGGGCATATAATCATTTTGCCAATCATGGGCTGTACTATTCGTGGACCATAACGGGCTATTAATAGGCCGTATTTGATAACTCTATGAAAACAGCCCAACGGGTTTTTTGACATGAAAATGGCCCAACGTATTAACAGTCCGCAAATGGGCCGACTATAACGACGGGCTGAATTTGGCCCACAAGTAGAAAATGACTGTAACGGGCCGTATGTAACCGAATGCTACAAATGAGCCCAAGAATCAATGGGCCCTGACAAGGCCAAAAGATAACTTCGGCTGGAAACGGCCCAATGGAATAACGGGCCATTAATGGGTATAAAGTGATACCCTATTCATTACGGGCTAGTTTCACCACGGGCCGTTAATGGGCCAAGAGTTACAAAGGTCTTCATATGGGCCGAAAGAAGTCATGGTACACACATGGGCCGGAAGTTAAAACGGGCCGAATCATATTGGACGGCCCATATGACGCTACTGGGCCTAATTCGGATAGGGCGTAATGGGCCCTTGGTTAGCGGGCTGTAAATGGGCTATATGCGAACATGCCGTTACCAGGCTTTCCTTAGGCCGGGCCGCCACCTTTTGACCAAGTTAAACGGGCCGGCCTTTTCACAGGAATGGGCCTCTGTTGGGCCGTGCCACGTGTCACCGTATCATAAGCGACTTCGGTCCAATCAACGGATGACATCTGTCCCAACGGTGAGCCGACACGTGTTTCATCCAGCCAATAATGTTTTTACACGTGGAAACTCCCCATTGGTCAGGGCTGTTAACGGGTTATCGGATCCAAAACCCGACCCAATGGCTTAACAGTGTTCCGTTACGGTGGATGCCACGTGTCGGTCACCCTTGCGAAAGCACTTCTATGACGCGTGATTTATCATCATGGAAGTGGACACTTCCGTGATGATAATTTTGGTAATGTCATGGAACACTTCTATGATAGCACATGTATGACTATCTTGATTCTGTCATAAATTTGTCATGGATGTACATGCATGACAAAAAAACGCGACCTACTGTGACAAACACGTATCATCACGGAAGTGTATTTTTTTGTAGTGAGTCTTCGCGTACGGTAGCAGTATTGCGGGTACAGTAAGTTTTCTTGAAGAAGCGGAATTCAACGAAGTCATGATGGTTCCTTCGTCCAAACAACTTATGGTGGGAAAGGTTGGGCCTACGTTACGACCGGGGTAGACCAAGATAAGTTTGTGCATGGTAGGTGGACCAGGATGGTCGACGTCCCACATGTCAGCGAATGAAAGTATTCTTTCCGATATAGAGGATGAACAACGAGTATTCATTGTTTATTTTTGATGAAAGCTATTGTCTCCACTGTTACGATGGAGGAGTGTGAAACACGGCAGCCCAGTGAACTTGGCATGTGCACCACACCCTCCTTCCTCATGTAATGCCCAGGTTACAACTTTTTCTCACTTTCTGTCTATCTATTACCTCTCAAATGTTTTTTACCTTTCTTTTTTAAGGGACAATTGTTTTTTATGCCTTTTTTAGAATTATTTTTTATACCTAGGAGCACGTGTAGAGACGGGCTCTTGCAGAGCCCACTCCTTGACTTTGTCAATGCCTCTCTCTCCTCCACATAAGGAGTACTACTTGCTATGCATGCATGCGGCGGGGCAGCTGGCATCTTGAGGGGCCAGGGCGGTGAGAGCTGGCTCCGGAAGCGGTCCGGACTCCAGCATGGCCCACCTCACATTATCACCGTATATTTCTTTGAGTCCATGCACGGCGGGAGGGCGATCTCTTCTCCCTCCCCCGTTTCTCTCTTCTCAGCCGACACCCGCCGAGCGATTAGATTTCGGCTATCGACGGTTTATTCAATTACGGTCCCACATGTCAATGAAATTGCAAGACAACGCATGTCCCCTCTGGTGAGCAGCGTGCGAGCCGGACTATCGGGGGTGCGACGCGTATGAGTCGTAAGTGTGCCGCCTTTTCCTTTAGAACTTGCGAAGCTTAACATTTTCGCGCGATCGATCGATAGAAATCCAGAACAAAATGACGAGGGCGGTGCTTTCCCGCTAGTTAGGCGGGCTAGTTCGATTGATATGACGTGCTACAGTGCCGTCCACTTGCTCCATTTTTATGTAAGGAAGAGTTTACACTCTTACGCCGGGAGCCTTGAAACACCACGGATCTGATTTTGATCGAGGATAACTGTTCCTGCCAAATAATGGAGGAGTGTTAGCGATTATAGCATGATTGTTAGGGCATCTCCAGCATTTGGCCCACAAATTTACACGGCATGCAATGCGAGGACAGCGATGGATGCCATCCGATGCTGCCCGCATACCTTTCGACAACTATATGAACTAACCGGATGAAATTCATACAAACAATGCAAATTTCAAATTAACCGGATGAAAATTCATTACATTTCGAAAACTTTTCCTACAAACTGGACAAAATTCATTACATATTTTGCACAAAACGTACTAAAACCTACTATAAACCTAATCTAAACGATCGCCAGCGCTTGACCACCATGTCCGGCCATGAACCCGAGAAAGCCGGCCATTGCCTTTGCCTCCTCCTCATCCTCCTTGATAACCTCCTCCTCCGGAGCACAAGGTTGTGAAGATTTCCGCCTCCACGTCGTCGTCAAGCGGCTAATCGGCCGCCGATGTTTACCCCACCAAGCTTGGCATCGACTGAGTGGAGTAGCGGTGGCCTTCCCGGGACCAGAGCGGCGGCGACCTACTATGTACTACTCTTCCTCGCTGTCGGCTGCGCCCGCGCATGCGCGCCGGCTTCGTGGTCGTGGCCGGGGACGGCGGGGTGCCGGTGATCTCCTTCGTTTGCTCCTGCGACAGTACGTCGAAGAGAGCTTTGGAGCGTGCCCGGAGAGGAGCCGGGTTGGGAGCTGGGGCTCAAGTTAATATAGCGGGCGAATGGCAATGAGCTGCGGTAGACAGATGGACAACTGGCGCCGGAGTAGGTTCGTCGGGCATGAATGCGGACGCTGCTTCAGTGAGTTAACTGCAGATGCGTTTGACATCTGGCCCGCATGTCAGTGACACACCAATTGCACCTGCAGTTAAGTCCAGTGAATGCGGCATTGACATTCTGGAGAGACGGTGACCATTTCAGGTGGGAAAAAAAGCGCGCGGTAGCGATGGAAGGGGTTTCGGTGTGTAGTGGCACTAAGATCGGTCGCTCACGATAGTACATACTCCGTACCATACTACCATAGTACCCTCTCTAGCTAGGCTGTTTTATAGATTGTCATTGTGATGGACGATATACATGAGCAAGGCGGTCCGAGTATGACCGTTGGTGTTGAGCCAGGTGAATACATGCTCGGCGTTCGTGTAGGCCTCCATCAAACGTCTAAATAGTAATGTCAGGCACCGCTGGGGCACCCAGGTGATGAGCTCCCCGTTTGCGTTGCGCCATGAGCAGGACTTTGATTTAGAGGGCGATGTGCATGCACTAGCATGCTTTGACAGCATGAGCGTGAGTGTCTGACATGAAGTATTACATTTTCATTTGGCTGACAAGGGTGCGTTGCAGCGACGAGTCCGTGGTTTGATTCCCCACATACGCAAAATTTTGGTTTTTACAGTATTTCTTTCTCCATTGACAGGTAGGCCCGCGTAGATAGATAAAGAACACGAGCTGATGAGGCGCATGCGAGATGTTTGACTAGTCAACCCGGACAAATCTGAGCTATCGCTAAGCGGTGACCGTATAATCACCATATCTCATATTTAATGATCAAAGTGAGCTATCAAGACAAGTTCGATGACCGCCAATACATTTTACTTGGTAATAAATGACCAGGATTGAAGGGGAATCCAAATTTGCTTCGTCTTGTTTCCTTGAGCTCTTGACAAACCAATCCACTATACAGTTGTCCGGCCACTCCACCCCAAAGCTCTCACCAAGCGTCGTTCATGTCACCGCGCCGCACACTAACCGGTAAGGCAGCGATGGCATCCCACCACGCCGAGTTCCTCGCCGCCCACGACCGCACACAAAATGGCAGGGAAGTGATGGCATCCCACCGTACCGAGTTCATCGCCGCTCACGACCTCACAACTATGTGGGAGGAATTTGAAGATGCCAAGGCCGAATGGGCGGTAGAGCAAGAGGCGGCCAAAGCCGCATAGAGGGAGTAGAAAAGTCAGAAAGCACTCAAGAAAAGAGAGTCCTGCCGCCGCAAGAAAGAAAAGGACGCCTACTATTTGCTCTGGAGAGGTCGTGGGAGATCCAAGAACGGTGAGTATCAGCGACAAAGCCGGGAAGGAGAACGACGGTGTCATGCCAGCATGTGAAAGTAGTAGTACTAGTAGTCGGTGTGTGTGTGCGTATGCGAGTATGAGCATGTACCGGTACAACTAGTTACTACTGTAGTTTTAGAGCAAATTACGATACATTAGCCTAGACTAAATGGAAAAATTCCTATCCTATGCATCAAATGGCATCTCTTTCTCTATACGAATTGAGATGCATGTCATCTCACTTCCTATGATTTTCATATTCCTATAAAATTCCTATCCTATGAGCGAAAGGAGGCCTCTGTTGGAGTAACTACTATAGCTAGCGATCTTCTTTGGTACAATATTTTTTCTTCAAGCGGAATTCAGCGAAGTCATGATGGTTCCTTTATGCGAGCAACTTCAAAGTGGGAAGTGGGCCTGTGATTTGATGACTCATTAGTCATTGTTCTTTGCTGTGTGACGACACGGGTGATTTCCCTTGGAGTTCTGCGTGCATGGAAAGTAGACTAGGATGGTCGACGTCCCACATGTTGGCGAACGGAAGTATTCTTTCCGATATCGAGGAGCAAGGAAACCGCGTGGTATAGTATTACTGCTGATTGGTTCGCAAAAAAATAGTATCACTGCTGATTTATAATTATTTTTTATTTCTGACGAATGCTAGCGTTTCAACTCTTACGACGAAGGGTGCCAAACACGGCATGTGCTGGATGTCCCACACATCAGTGAAAGGAGTGGGACATGAACAGCGTGGTAGAGCCCACCGTAAAAAATAGCGTGGTAGAGCGTCTCCACTTCTTCCACTTCTGGTTCGGAGACCACCCGTAGTAGTACTTAGTGGTATGAACGATACAAAGTGCGACCTAGAGAGAAAGACACGTCTAGTTGGAAGGTCTCGGGGCATACATGTAAACAAATATAAAAGTTAATATGTGCCTCCAACTAATATAGTAGTAGTAGAGTACTTAGGCACGTACTCCATAACATCATCGTGCATTGCACGTACAACATTAGTGGTAGTACGTAGTAAGATACTAATACCGCCCAAGAGTTCCCTTCTCGACCTACTTTTGGGTGTTTGGTAGAGTGTATGGAGGGTGCATGAGTCCACACTAGTTTAGCACAAATACACTAGAAGCATGCATGAAGAGAGCATGCACGAAGAGGGGTGTTGAGTTGAGCATGCATGAAGAGGGAACAACTATCTTTGAGGCGAGAACATGACCAAACACACCCTATATGCAACGCATGTTCATACCATTTGTGCCTTTCTACTTCACTTACTGCGCTACATTACTCAGGTTCGTACGTCCACTCCTGGGTACATGTCCGTCTCGTAGTACCAGTCCCACGTGTTCTTCATATAGATGGAATGATCCTTGCATAACACATGCACCTTGATGCTAGATGTCTCCCGTGTTGGAAAAAGGATGAACAAAGCTCACGTAAAAAAATAGAGTGGAAGAACATAGATTCTGGACGACCGAGAAGGAGCAAGGAACCTCGTGGTGGAGCGTCTGCACTCATAATATTTAATATTATTCAGCGATATAAAATTATCCAATCATCTCCACAGTGGACTGGAAGAGTACGAAACATGGCAGCCCAGTCTAGTTACATCATACTAGTACATGGCTAACCCACGCTATCACCATATTTCTTGGATTCCGTGCGACACCTATCTCTAGTAATCCAGTAGCCTGTATCGCTTCTCCCTCCTCATCTCTATCTAAGTGCGGCAGGCTGGCATTTTTGCCATCTATTGAGGTCGGTTAACTCATCACATGTTAGCGACATGCCAAGAGCATTCTAAAAAAATTCCTTTCACATTCCGTTTTCAAAAAGAAAAAAAATCCTTTCACGTACGAATTTGCCTGTATGCTTTGACCAACTTGCATGTACTACACTGCTCCTGTTTGATACTCTAACTTAGCTAGAGGTTAGACTAACTCATGACTAACCCTGAACTAACTGTAGCCAAAGAGGTGTTTGGGTGACAGGGTTAGATTCACAATAAATGCACTTGATGGAGAGAGAAAAGTGATTTTTCAAAGGGTCCCAATGAGAACTATCTCCAGTTAGCACCTCTTGGGTGGGATAGTTTTTTTGGTGGGTTCGGTGCAACTTGCTCCAATTTAAACCCTCATGCTTGGATACTTTAGGGCTATTTGAGCCCCAACTAGCTCAAACGAACTCTAACACATGGATCCAAACAGGGCCTATGGCCAGTCTCGACGCAGAGCAGTCGCGTGCACCGGGAAATGGCGCTTTCTCGGCCGTCACACCACTTCAAAGCCGGCGCAAGTGAGAGGTCGCCTCCGCTCTGGTCGGGCATAAATGCGGAGCTGATGCTCCAGGGCGATGCTGACCATTTCACGCGGGAAGCGCGCACTGGCAAGGGAGTATAGGTTTTGAACCGTTTCAGGTGTAGTACTATTAGTTTGCAAAACTACTCAATTATTGCACTCAGTTTCCTAAGAAATTGTGGTAAAAACGTTACTCCACAGCCCGCTTCGCTTCTCCTTCCTCTTCCACTGCCCGCGCACGTCCGCGGGAAGCGACCGGTCAACCCTTATATTGGAGTGCTAGCACAAAAAGATGCATGCATGACCACTAAAATTTCCATATTAAAGCGCCGCTCCGGCTGGAGTATGGCATATGTTGTTCCTTGACCGGCCCATAGCTCACGGGCGGCGACGAGAGAAGAGGCGGCGGGAGGGAATGAATGCAGCTACTGTTTGGGTTAGCCTTTAAACTTAAATAAATCGCGCAGCATCACGTGTACTAGTGGGTGCACAAATTGTAACATCGTGTGCGCTTAAGTGGGCGTCCACGTGGCTGGTGTGTGTGTGAGAGAGATTACGAGAGATAGAGTGTGTGTGTGTGACTCTACTCTTGGGACATGTACTCAACCTTTTGCATCGGGATATAAGTATAATGGTATTACTTTAGCTAGTGATTTACATTGGCCATGTTAGCGGGTTGTGTCAAAAATGTCACTTCACCTTTCGTGATTTGCGTTATATAATTACAACCAAGATTCTCGTGCATTGCATGGAACATCAATATGCATTTTTTTTACAAAACACCTGTTGTGATTGACCCATGCAGGAGTAATCCCATGTGTAAAAACTAATGATATCTTGAGAATTTTATCGGAAGACTGGTATCTCGAGAATGTCATCAAAAAAATGAAAGATGAGAGATAAGGCGAGGAGGAGTGGAGCATGGTGGTGACTGGTGGTTGGAATGGGCTGAGGCATGGGGATGGACAGCGCCGGTAGGCGGCAGTGGCCAGCATGCATGCTAGATTGTTCCAGAGACTTATTCCTTTTTAATTGCTGAGCAATGAGGTTGAGGGAGATAATGACGTGGAGAGAGGTGCGTGTATCTGTTGTAAAATTATCATAGTTTGCTTTCTATCCGTCAGATATGGATCATACAGTCTGTATTACAAGATGGCAGGCACACCATCATCGCCAACTGGTTTTTTATAAGGGTAAAGATGATAAGTTTGCTGACTACTAAAGTAAAGTGGAATTTGTCCATGTTATGCAAGTAAATAAAGGTGATTGTTTATCATACAAGTAAGGTTGGATGAAGGGTGGTAGGAACAAATGCTGCGCCTAGAGCATGTGTGTGTGAGATGGAGTCTTAGTGTGTGTGTGTGTGTGTGAGAGAGAGAGAGAGAGAGAGAGTTGGAGTCTTAGTTTGTGTGTGTGTGAGAAAGAGAGAGAGATGGAGTGTTAGTGTGTGTGTGTGGGAGGGGGTGCGTGCGTGCATGCGTGTGTGTGTGTTGGTGTGTCGGTGTACTAAAGTAGGGGTACCTTAGTACCCCGAACTTGTGCACGAGCGGTTGTAGCACCCCGCGGCAAGGCTTGCCGGACGCCCGCCAAGACCCTCCGTCATTTCCTATTACTACCATTCAAGAACAAAGTATTAACCAAGAAAACAAAGGCCCCGGCAAGAGGAGCTTGCTGGGAAGGCCAACCGAGGCATTTCCAGAAGACTTGCCGCGGCGCCCCGTGCGTCCCGGCAAGGCCCCGACGGCACGACAAGAGAAGGGCCGCGGCAAGGCACTTGCCGCGGCAAGGCGGCCACCCAAAATCCAGCGCATCCAGCGGAGTGTCACCCCAGGGCCATCCCAGGGGCACGTGGCGAGGCGTTGCGCAGCCATGCGGAGCAAGGTGGCAAGCGGAGCTGACAGAGACGCCATCGTGGCAACCGGTGGCTCACGTGTGGCCGTTTCTTTGCCTTTGTTGGGATGACGGACGGGCATTAAATGCCCTTGTCCCCTGCCGTCGAGTTAGGTAGGGGACACTGTTGAATTTCTTGTTGTACCAACCTGCGTTTTACCTTTCTACCCCTCTTCCTCGCTGCCACCGTGGATGCCCCCTTGAGACTATAAAAGAGGGCCCATGCACACGTAGAAGGGTTCGGTCCATTCGACATCACGCAACACCACCATCGCTTCGCATGCGCTCGAGCAAGATCAAATACAAGCACCAAAGCAGCAGTAGGGGTTTTATCTCTCCGGAGAGCCCCGAAGCTGGGTAAAAATCGCCCGTCTCCCCCGCGCGCTCGACCTCAATCTGCTCTGCGCACGCCCTCCGCTCCCTTGCCGGACTAGAAGGGGCCCCCGTGCCCCATAGGTGCTCGAGGCCACAGAGAGACGCCCCGACATCTTTGGCGCGCCAGGTAGGGGTGCGCGTCGAGGTCGTGAGCATCTGATCTGGTCCCCGCGCGCGCTGCATCAACACCTTCATCAACATGCCACCGAAGAAGAAGCCTTCGGAGGTGGCCGCTCCGTCTACATCGACTCCGCCACCACCGCCGAGAACGCAGGCGGTGGAGTGGGCGCCAGCGGAGGCGCGGCGCCGACAGTGGGACTCACGTCGTCACGGGTCCTAAAACAAGGCCCCACAAGTGTCGGCGACCGTGCGGACACCACACCCTTCCCGGAGGTGCAAGGTCGACAACGCCCGGTGCTCCTAGCACCGTGCTCGCGATGGAACAAGGCCAAGCTGGTGGGTCGCGGGGCCTTCGAGGTCGGCATGCTGCGCCCGCATCTTTGGTGCGAGTGAGGTGCTGTCGCCGGACGGGTGTTGCACCTCCCAATCCGGTTGGGAGTCCGAGCACATCCGTTCCTCGCGCCGCTCGTCGCCACCGCCACCAAAGACAGCGAGAAGCGCGGCGAGCCCAGCTGCTTCTAGACTACCCTCGGCGCCGCACAAGATCGGCGACTTCGAGGATGACCATATCTGATCTCGCCGGCCGCCTTAACGGCGACAAGCCCGGCAATCAGCGCATCAAGGCGGCAAAGCGCCCGGCGCAAGCCGGCGCCGACAAGACATTGAAGCGCCACCTCCGTACACTCCCAGCCCGAAGGCCAAGATCGCCCGGCTCGTCGGACCAACCCGACGGCGACTCCACCGCGTCATCCGGACCCGCGAACTCGCCGTGATCAACGCCACGTTCTCCAAAACGATGGCACGAAGACACTACTTTTCGCATCTAGCATGAAGAAGCGCGCGTCAATCGACCAGCGGCTGGGCCCACTGTCGATATGCATGCACCAGCGAACCAAGCGACTTGCCGTCGCGCGGCAGTTGCCTGCGTTCACCAGCGAGCTGCGGCAAGTCGATGGCCCAAAACCAAGAACTTCAAGCGAGCGTGCGAGAAATGCGATGGCAGGATACATCCATCGGAGTTCCTCGGCATCTACACCATCACGGTGCGAGGCTGCGAAGCGCGACGAAAGATCTCGCCAACTACTTCCCGCTGGTGCTCAAGCCCAGCGTCGAGATCTTGGCTCATGCACTTGCTGGGCGGTTCCATCTCTTGATGGGCGGACCTGTGCCATCGGTTTGTCGGCGCCTTCACGGTGGCCACAAGCCTCATGGCGGAGAGTGACCTCCACTTGCTCGTCCGAAGGAGGAGAGCCCTGCGCAAATACATCAGAGATTCAGCCAGGTGCGGCGCAACATCCCGAGCGTCCACCACGCGGTTATTAGCGTGTTCCATGAGAACGTCGCGTAACGCAGGATGAGGGAGAAATGGCGATGTGCAAGATCGAGACGTCGTGAGCTCTATGCTCGGCGACAAGTGTGCACGGGCTGAGGAGGAGAAAATCCCGGAGAGGTTGCGAGAGCGAAGGATCGGCGGTGAGGATGCCGCCCGGCAAGGAAGAACCGGAGGCGAACAACAGGAAGAAAAGGCTAAGGATGTACTAGCTGTTGAGCATTCCGAACGGAGGCGGCTCCGACAAGGCCAAAGCCGATGACTCGGCGAGGCTGTGGTAGCCGCCGACAAGCGGGATGGCTCCGGCAAGCGTCTTGCAAGATTCACCGCACCAAGGGCCATGATCTCCAAACACGCAAGAAAGTCAAGCGGATGGTGGAGCTACTGAAAGCTGAATCTGACGCGCGCGATAAAGAAGAGCCCGGGGAGGTGGCGGAGGATCCGCAAGAAGCTTCCCGCCGGGAGGGCACAGCAAAGGCCAGGCCGCGGCAGGAGATAGGCCTCCCAGCGGCGCGACAGGGACGAAGATGAGGATGAGGATGATGAGATGGAGGAAGATGAGGCGATGACCAAGAGTTTGGAGGCGGCAGAGGTGTTGTGCATAGGCGGCGGCGCCTCTCGCACACCTCGCACCGCCAACTCAAGCCTTTGGGTGCGAGAGGTGAATGCAGCGGAGCCGTCCGTCGAGGCGCGCAAGCCTCTGAAGTGGTCCAGCCGCCCATCGTCTTCGGCGTTGAGGACCACCTGATCGCATCACTGCGGTTGGGTGCTTGCCGATGTTGGTCTCACCAACAATCCATAACCTCATAGTCACGAAGATGTTGGTTGTGGCGGGGCGGCCTGAACCTGATTTCCTCCGCGGTGCTCAAGAAGCTCCAGATCCCGACAATGAGCTCGAAGAAACTGGTACCTTTCAAGGATAATCCGGAAGGAGCAAGCCCAAGGGAAGATCACGCTGCCGTAGCGTTTGGCAGCGAGCTGAACTTCGGGACGAAAGGGTCACATTCGATGTTG
The DNA here is from genome assembly GCA_021437245.1 of Aegilops speltoides. Taxonomy (NCBI): domain Eukaryota; kingdom Viridiplantae; phylum Streptophyta; class Magnoliopsida; order Poales; family Poaceae; genus Aegilops; species Aegilops speltoides. The sequence continues at coordinate 121,125,183 of CM038145.1, forward strand.
TTGATATCCATTACCCTACAATGGGATACTCGGCCGACCGGCGCTTGCCAAGTTCATGGCAGCCTCTCACTCGCGCTAGCGTGCTCAAGATGCTGGTCAATAAGTGTCATCTCTGTCCAAAGGCGACAAGAAGGATGCACTTATCTCGCACCGACAAGATCTCTGGGAAGCGGCAGCAGCGCAGAGTGCAAGCCACTTGCCGCTGAAGCTCCCCGGGGGAAGAAGAAGGTCAAGTCCGGCAAGAGCAGCTCTGATGCCCACTCTGGCAAGCGCACCTCCCCGGAGTGCCGCGCTGCCGTCGAGGACGCACCATCGAGCGCCACCGGCAAGTGTAAGAAGACAAAGGCAGATCTACCAAAGACTAAGCCCGGCAAGAACAACTCTGGTGCCTGCTCCGGCAAGCATGCCTCTCCGGAGTGCCGCGCTGCCGTCGAGGATGCACCATCGAGCTCCACCGGCCAGTAGGGCGAAGAAAGCGTCCAATTTCGAGCTTTTGAATTGTAATCCTTGAGAATCCGTACCTTGTATGAAGAACCTGTGCGCAGAAGGGTCGAATCGTGGCTAAGTTGCACCCTTGATCTGTTTCGAGTCCGCTCAACGATGAAAGCGCGCTGCAACTAGCCCGACGAGTTCTTCCTGCCGGAAGCAACACTTGCCCGGAGGCTCTTGATGTCCCTTTCGGCAAGTGCTTTCTTGGCCGGGTACCACTGGCGAGGGCGGAGACATACAAGGGAGGAAGTCAAGGAGAAGTCTTGACCTCGCCGGATCACGATGAGCGAAAAAGCTAAGTCGCCCGAGCTTGAGTCTGAGCATTTTTAGTTCTAAGCTTTTATGTTATATTCCTCGAGCGTTAGTCCCTTATGCGAAAAGCACATGCGCGGAGGAACCAACTCGTGGTTAAGTTGCGTCCTTGCTTTGTTTCCAGTCCGCTCAACAATACAAGTGCCTGCAAATCGCCCGAGAAGGTTTCTTGCGGAAACAACACCGCCAGACAAGCTGCTGATGTTCCGCACTCAGCAAGTGTGTTAAGCGCCCGACAAGTTCCCTAAGCGTGGGGTAAAAAAAGCATTACAAGGGATGTAATGAAGTAGAGGACGTAACATAGCAAGCCTTGCCGTGGGACGTCCTTCGTATGAAAAATTTGTGCGCAGAGGAGCTAAATCGCGGCTAAATTGCACCCTTGATTTGTTTCCGAGTCCGCTCGACAATGAAAGTGCGCTGCAACTAGCCCGACGAGGTTTCTTGCCGGAGGCAACACATGGCCGGGCTGCTGATGTTCCGCTTTTCGGCAAGTGTGTATGCACCGGCAAGTCCCCTAAAAAGCGTAGAGCGTAAACATACGAAGGGCGAAACATGGCATTGCGTTGCCCAACCTAAATAGTCACGCCACAAAAGAGTAACTTATTACGGCGCTGTCTCAGTTATTTTCATGACTATAATAACAGCGCCAAGGAAAAACCAGAAGGACGCACTGGCGCAGGGGCCCCGGCAAACCGGTTTCGCTGGGGGCTGCAAGTACCAAAGTTCCTTCGCGGCAGGCCAGGATCCCCGGAGGCCGCAGCGTCAGCGACAAGGGCAAGGAAAGGCGCACCGGCACCTAGGTCTCGACGGAGCCAGAGTTTCCGGGGGCTGCAAATGCCAAGATTCATCCCCGGCGAGCTAGAGTCGCTGGGGGCTGCGGTATCAGATAAGTTTTTCATCCCTCATCATGCATACTCTTATGGACTGGGGAAAGCGAGGCGCGTCCTTGAACGAGTGTGCCTTGTAAAAAAACCGTCTTGTGGAGGAGCGAGTCACGGCCAAGTTCGCCCTTGATTTGTTTCGAGTCCGCTCAACAATACAAGCGCTACAAGGCCTCGCCCGACAAGGTTTCTTGCGGAAACAATACCGCCAGACGAGGCTGCTGATGTTCCGCACTCAAGAAGTGTGTTACATGACAAGTTCCTAGAAGCGTAGGGTAAAAACGTACAAGGCACAAAATCAAGTAAAGGACATAATCCGGCAAGCATTCCCCTCCTTTCATTAAAAAAACATCCCAATTTAGTACAAGTCCATAGAGGATGAAAAACATGATAGAGAGGATTACAAATTTTAAATGCAGCCAAGGCCCGAAGGCTTACAAATTAAAAGATAAGATGCCCGTAATCCCTCTCCTGTTTCTCTCTTCAGGAGGAAGGTCAAGGAGGCCCCGGCAAGAGAGGCTTGCCGGGGAGGGCAAAAGGGGCGCCTAGGTGAGCTACGGGTGCCAGAAGACACCAAGAGAACTTCCCGGGGGCCGGCCAGGAGCTTGGCGGAGACGGAGGCGCCGGAGGCAGAGCTCGAAGACGGGGCGGCAGGACGTCAGCACGCTGTCGAGGGCGCCTCACCCTCGTACTCCGACTTGACGGCCTTGCCGCCACCCCCCTTCCTCTTCCGCAGCCTCCCTACGCCAGCCGCCCATGGAGACGGCCCCGGGGAGTTCAGAAGGCCGGTGACCCGGATGATGGGGTCGCCGGTGGCGCGCGAGGCGACGGCTGACGCCTAGTCGGACCCGCCGTCCTCGTCGTCGCTGTTGCTCCCCTCCTCGTCACTCTCGCTCGAGGAGGGGCCTTCGCTATCGGAGGAGCTGTCCACGCAGCATCTCGCCCGGGTGGCGGAGTCCCCGAAGACCTTGACGGCGAGAAGGTCGCCCTCCATTAACTTAAAATGGAGGGTAAACCCTGCCGTCAAGCTGTGGATGCGGGCGAACGTCTTCCACCCTCGATCGAAGTACATCACGCCGGGGGCTGGGGATACGACACTAACTCGAGTGCCGCTGATCCCGCAGCCCCTCATGCGCAACTCCAACATCTCGGGCGGGTCCGGTTCCATCGCGCTCGCAAACGGGGCCGGAAGCCGGAGGCATCGACAAGGTGCCCGACGCAGCTTGACGAAGAACTCCCAGGGGTCGTCCCCGGTGTGGACCACCTCGAGGGGAGGAGCTGCCGGCGGAGACGGAGGTGGCGCACCGCCCCGGCCGCCTCTTCCCCGAGCGCTCCGACCGCATCCTTGACCTCGTCCCCGGCCTCGCCCCCTCCCTCTTCCCCTCGTGGCTGGCTCCACCACCACAGGCGCGGGATAAGGGGAGGCGCGCTGCCTGGTGGCCACCCTTGCCGCCACCAACAAAGGACCAGGGTTCCCTCCCTCCATGGCAGATGGGAGGAAGAATAGCAGAAGATGAAGAAAGAAGAAGAGGGGGAAGTGCGGGATTTTTTGCACTCCCCTTCCGCCCTTTTTAAAAGGAGCGAGGTGGTGGCTCGGCCGCCCCGCTCAACCAATCAGAGCGCTGGGAGGGCAGAGGAACAGGGCCGGCCCACCATCTCCGCCCGTGACGGCTCGGTTTCCCACCTTCGCCGCCCACGACCCCACGCGCATGGGAGCCACGTGGCGGGGAGGCAAAGCCGAGGCGACGGATGAAGTGACCTTACCCTGCCCCGTAATCACGGGGGTGAACGCCTTGAAAATCACATACACCACCCACGCCTCCCACGACGCCGCAATCGACGCGTGCCGTTGCGGGAGGACGCAGTGAGCACGGAGTCCGATTCCGTGTGGCCCCAGGCCACGCATGCCCGTGCACCGTTTTTGGCCTGGCCCAACAACGCCAAGACTGTATGGCCCAGGCCGGGGCTCTGTCGATGTACTAAAGTAGGGGTACCTTAGTACCCGAACTTGTCTGCAATGGTCGAGCACCCCGCGGCAAGGCTTGCCGGACGCCCGCCAAGACCCTCCGTCATTTCCTATTACTACCATTCAAGAACAAAGTATTAACCAAGAAAACAAAGGCCCCGGCAAGAGGAGCTTGCCGGGAAGGCCAACCGAGGCATTTCCAGAAGACTTGCCGCGGCGCCCCGCGCGTCCCGGCAAGGCCCCGACGGCCGGCAAGCTTGCCGGCACGACAAGAGAAGGGCCGCGGCAAGGCACTTGCCGCGGCAAGGCACTTGCCTCGGCAAGGCGGCCACCCAAACTCCAGCACATCCAGGGGCGTGTCACCCCAGGGCCATCCCAGGGGCACATGGCGAGGCGTTGCGCAGCCATGCGGAGCAAGGTGGCAAGCGGAGCTGACAGAGACGCCATCGTGGCAACCGGTGGCTCACCTAACGGTCGTTTCTTTGCACTGTTGGGATGACCGGACGGGCATTAAATGCCCTTGTCCCCTGCCGTCAGAGTTAGGTAGGGGACACTGTTGGACACTGTTGTACCAACCTGCGTTTTTACCTTTCTACCCCCTCTTCCTACGCTGCCACCTGTGGATGCCCCCTTCAGACTATAAAGGGAGGCCCATGCGCACGTAGAAGGGGTTCGGTCCATTCGACATACGCAACACCACCATACGCTCGCACGCTCGAGCAAGATCAAATACAAGCACCAAAGCAGCAGTAGGGGTTTTATCTCTCCGGAGAGCCCCGAAGCTGGGTAAAAATCGCCCGTCTCCCCCGCGCGCCCGACCTCGATCTGCTCTGCGCACGCCCTCCGCTCCCTTGCCGGACTAGAAGGGGCCCCCGTGCCCCATAGGTGCTCGAGGCCACAGAGAGACGCCCCGACATGGTGTGTGTGTGTGTGAGAGAGAGAGATGGAGTCTTAGTGTGTGTGTGTGGCGGGGTGCGTGTGTGTGTGTCGCGGGGTCGTCTATGGCAGATGTAATTTAAGTGTGCATGGCTTCATCATAGAGAGGTGATGTGTATGGAGGAGGCCATCAACAATGGGGTGCGAGAGAGAAAATGCCCATAGAAAGGGAAGAGAAGGTGTGTGCGCATGAGAGGAGTCGACATTGAGAGAACGTGTTTCTTCGAGAGACACCGAGGAAGACTACTATATATCGATGGTGCATGTAGGCGGGAATTAAACAAAGGGATGGTCTTATTGGTTTCGGGGATATAGGGGAAGAGTAAGAGGCGGGGGGAGGGGGTAGCTAGAAGGAGATTGTTAAGTGTGAGTGTGTGTTTTACCCATCCAGGCGGAAGCTATGTGCACAAAAGAGGAGAACGATTCGATGTGGCGTTAGGATTGAGGGTAAGTAATTACGTATGGAGACATAGAGACCTTGAACGTGCATGTGTGAGAGGTATACATGTATACGTGGGATGTGTGTGTGTGCGCGCGCGCATGATCGAGATAAAAGAAAGAATACATAAGTCATAAGATCAACGACATGGGAGAGACGGATCAGTATGACAATATGCATGCATGTGTGAATGCAGGGAAGAAGGCCCGACAATTGAGCATGTGTTTTTTGTCTTTAAGAGATAGTGGCGTGGGATGGAGCATGCATCTATGGCGAGCAGAGGGAGTGAGGCGCAACGATTGTGCAAAAGAGATCAACCTATAAATGCATATGTATGCAGAGATATATATAGTGTGGGTGATAGGAAGCAAGACTCCGTGCGAGAAAGAAATGTTGACGGAGAAACTACACATAGATACAGAGATGGAGATGACCGCCGGGTGGTTCAGAGGGTGAAGTTATATATGTGTGTGAGAGGGCACTTGACCGCATGTAGAGAGAAACATATGTAGTCTGCGTGATAGGAATCAAGAGTGAGGGCGAGAAAGAAGGTTGATGGAGAAACAGATAAATAGAAAGATAAAGATGCTAGCTAGTGTGCGTTAGAGATAGGAGTCGAGTGGATCAGAAGGCTGAGTTATGTGTGTGGGTGTGTGAGAGATAGAGAGAGGGTTCATGTGAGTCACATACAAACAGATATCAGAGAGAAACGAGATCCCGAGAGACGGGGTTTTGTGTCTGCAAGAGAGAAAGATATTTCACAATGAGAGTGATAGCTAGAGAGACATATGAGGGAACGCAAGATATCTCTAGGGAGAGAGAGTGTGTGTGAGCGACATACAATAGAACAATGGAGAAATATGAGACCCTGGAGACAGAATTTGTGTTTGTGTGTAAGAAAGAGATATTTAAGAGGAAGAGTCGTAGGTTCTCATATCTAAGGAGCGAAAGACATCTCTGTATGAGGAGTGTGCGAGTGGCACACATGAGAATAGTAGAGAGAAATGAGAGCCCAGGAGACAAAGTTTTGTGTTTGTGTGAGAGAAAGAGATTCCACATGGAGAATCATAGTTAGAGACACATAGCAGGGAGCGAGATATACTTAGAGAGAGATAGAGTGATGAAGGTCGAGGGAGAGAGTACCGTCAGTGTGTTACGAAGATAAAAGATCATTGTCGACATACAGGTAGCACGAGAGATACTTGAGAGACGATGAACCTGTATAGGTCCATAGAGATAGTCCTATACAAGCATGAGTGATAGCTATATGAGACGAATATCTGGATTAAAGGGGATTCAAATATTTAAACTGGAGATCACGACATCGATAATATCATAACGCAAATTGGTGTATCAAACATGCATATTCATTTGAATTTGGGCACACGTGTAATGTTACATAGTTTATCAATATTGGTGATCCATAGATTCTTAACTACAAACAATGCATGGTTTATATGCAATTAATGTCTAAATGGGATTACACTATATGTTGCGTGTGTGAAACACATTATACATGTTTGAGAAGTAAAAAAACGCATGAAACACACATTAATTGGAGACAGTTAGCGAGGAATGCATACATTGGATTTCAACATAAAGTGGTTTCAAATATTTGAAAATCCAAATTGATGGATACAACCTTATTAATTTGAGATCATGCCATTTGTAAACCATATTTATGTATAAATGGTGTTGTGCTTTTTAAAGTATATATAAAAAATGATGTATATAGACTGTAATTCCAATTGAAAATGGATCCCGCCCGAAAAAAATAGAATACAAATGGGATTCGAATTGAGTTGGCACGGTAAACGTGCACTCTGCGAAATTTGAACGATGTGGGGAAAGTTGCAGTAACCGCCCGAAACCAAAATCTGCGAGATGGAAATTACTACTGCCTATCCCTGGCACGCAAAGCCTATCTGCTGGATTTCTATATGTTTCGACAGGGGTAGGTTTGTAATTTTACCAAAACGTGACGAACCGCCTCTCACCCAGATTCATACACGGTGGGCGCCAAAACACAGTGTGTCCTCGGCCGAAATCGACTCCCTCCCTGATTCATATTCATACACGGTGGGCACCAAAAACAAACTCTCGTCGGCAAATATTCGGTGTATGCGAGATTACCGTCCTATCCCCAACCGACTAATATTGCTGTGACGTAGTAGAAATTTGAAACGGGGGCTAAGTTAGGAAATTTCCTCGCATTTGAGACAAGCATGCCCTGAATACATGGTTCCCCCCTTCCTCTCTACCTCCCCTTTCCCCATTCGTACTCCGTGGGCGCCAAAACACCCTCTCCACCACACCCTCCTCTGTCCGTCGCCGTCCACCACCCCATCCACCGCCGTCCTCCTCCACCATGCCGGAGCTGATACACCGATGCCGCCGTCCATTACAAGATATTGATCTCTCTCATCCATGGCTTCGGACCGGGATCCTAGCATCCCGTCCTCTCGCTTCATCCCCGCCGTCGTCCACCTTGCCGGCGCCACTCCTATGACCGTCTCGTCCACCTTGCCCCGCGCCACCGTCTACCCTCCTAGATCTGCTTCCACGCCATCGACAGCCATCGCTACCGCAGCACTGTCAAATTCTCAGCAGATGCGTACATGGCGCCGCACCAGAGGTGGTACTCTTCCGTATCTGCTCAACTTATTTATCGCAGCAAGAAAATAGATTGCCACTGCTTTACTCTGATTTCTTGTCTTGGCTGCGAAGTTGCCTTTGTCCGGTTTGCACCTTCCGATCCGCCATGGCACGCTCAACACTATACTCCCAATGCTTATGGTTATCCCCTTTTATATTCCACACTAGTTAAATCACAGTAGACTAAATTTCAAAATTGGGTTAGTCGATTTTTCAGAGCTCGCCGGAGTTCGCCGGTGCGATCGAAGGGGCTCAGGTGGTTGTGGGGCCTCACCGAACAAAGAAAACTCGACACGGGTGGGGGTTGGGGTGGGGGTGGCGGAGGAACACAGGCGGTGGGGCCGATCTTCCGGCCGGCGGCCCGTGTGGTGTTTTGTATGGGAAGAATCAGAGACGAGGAAGAAGAAGGGTTAGGAGACGTAGGATCTTCATCCAACCGCCTGAAATGGTCGAGAGACAGCTGGGAGTTTCATTCTTAATGCGCTCTGGTTCATCATGTGTGGGCACTGCGCAACCAACATTTTATTATCCAAAATCTGCTTGCCCTTCTTTACCATGTTCCTCTTCAGTTCTTCTTTAATATGTACTCTCTCCATTCCAAAATACAAGTCTTTGTATAGATTCCACCATGGACTACATATGGAGCAAAATGAGTGAATCTACACTCTAAAATGTATCCGGATACATCTGTATGTGATCCATAGTGGAAATCTCTACCAAGACTTATATTTTGGAATGGAGGGAGTATGATAGTAGTATAGTATGTTCCTTGTACTGAAGAAGAGCAGGGACATTTGCAGTGTAGAGGTCTACACGGTCGGTTCTGATGGACACTTTGAGCCTCTTTGATTCGTAGGATCTTGTAAACATAGGAATAGGATTTGTAGTGGCCTGCCCACTAGAATCCTATAAGAATAGCAAGGAAATGCGGGGAGCTGTGTCGCCTTTGAGAGTTACATTGATATTAACAGTACCGCACCTTCACTTGAAGAGAGCTAGTATCCGAAGCCTTTCTAGCGGTACCGGCAATACTAGCACATATATTCCAGCAAGTTCCACTTTGCTGATTTTACTCTGATGCTTAAGGTTTTCCCATTATATCTACACTATGATCTGTGTAGCTGCTTTGTGTCGCACTAGTAGCAGTCCACTCTTGAAGCTAAACACTGCAATGACTTACAAAATTGGCACCAAGGCATTGAGTGCCATTCTGGATGCAATGAAACTCATACGCTCCCCACCTATTGACTCTTGTTCAGAATATGATCCTAATGACTCTTGTTCAAAATTGCCACATATAGAGAGACAGCATGGAATTGCATTTCTTTGGGCGCTGTGATTCATCATGAGTGGGCAACCAACATTGTATGCAACAAAGCGGAGCCTCAAGAATATGCTTCCTCTTCTGTTCTTTAACATGTTCCTCTTTGTTTATTCTGTATTTAGTACGTGCAGTATGTTCCTTGTCAGGAAGGGGCGCAGGGACATCTGCAGTCAACAGCTGATAACGCTGGCCTGTACGTGATCGATAGGCTTTCAATTACTAGCGGCAATACAACACCATATTTTCAAGCCAGTTCCACATTCCCGATTTTTATATCGTGGTTATGGTGTACCCCTGTTATGTACACTATGATCTGCCTAGTTGCTATGTGCTCTTGTTATCATGGTTTGGCAATAAACTCTCTATCACGAGATATTATGAACCTATCATCCGCCACTATCCTTACTACGGAGCCTATTTTTTGTGTATTGTGCGGATTATATAAATGCACGCACCATATTACAGCACACATGAGCTCTCTCATCGTAATCCAGTGATAGCACACAAGTGTTTCTGAGGCCCCTATATTAGAATATCATCTGCTTTACAAAGATAATCTCACAACTATTTATGTTTTCATGGTTCTCAGATATTATACGCAATTACAGTGAATATCAGAATCCACGCATCAGAAGAATATTGTGGAACACTACAATGACTTACAAAATTGGCACCAAGGCATTGAGTGCCATTCTGGAAGCAATGAAACTCGTACGCTCCCTACCTATTGATTCTTGTTCAGAATATCATCCTAATGACTATTCTAACCTCGAGGAGTCAAAGGCATATGGCCTTGCATATGTTGTCTTGCATTTCTTCTACTTTGTTGCACCGCCATCTACTTAGTTTACTAATCAGATAACTCGAGATGCCATGCCCATCCATTATCAATACATATTCCATCTGTCATCATACCATGTTTTTCCACTCAAATGATGTTCTTGTGCATCCGACATCAAAAAGGAAAAGGGTGATTGCCGAACTTGAAGGAGCACTAGCAAAGTTCTTGAAAACGTGGTGGTGCCGAAGAAATCAGACAACGCCCCACTTATATTGGCTATACAACCAGTGACACAAAACGTAGGACTAGGGGCTGGAAAAAAAGCTCGAAGCTCGTGAGCTAAACAAGTAGCTCGTGACTCGGCTCGAATCGACTCAAACTCTAAGAATAACGAGTCGAGCCGAGCTTTAGTTTAAGATTGTTTAGTGATATATATGTTTAAATGAGCCAATCTCACGAGTACTCGTGTAACTCGTTAGACTTGATACAATAGATCAGCCAATCCCAATACCAAGAAAGATCAGCCACTAAACAACCTAGGTCCAAAGCGCACAACCCAAGGCCTACCCGTAGAAGGCCTAGCCTCCTAGAAGACTCATGTGTTACAAGGAAATTACAATTGTTTAGTGATATATATGTTTAATATATACATAATCATTTTTATTATATTTGAGGACTTTATGTTTATATATTTAACGAGCCTAACAAGCTAAACGAGCCAGCTCGCGAGTTATACGAGTCGAGCCAATCTTGGGCTTGAGCTCGTTATAGTAACGAGTCGAGTCTAGCTAGCTCATTAACGAAACGAGCTCTAGCTAGTCGAGCCGAGCTGGCTCGACTCGGCTCGAATTCCAACCCTACGTAGGACCGACTCCAGCAGACTGTACCCATACTTCACTGGCTACAACACTAGCCCCACCACACAGGACCTACACTCCAGCAAAAGGTATACTGATTTCATTTGCCATAGCACCAGCCGTACCACAGAAAATCCCACTCCAGCAAAAAGTACAGCAAGTCCACCGGCCGAAGACCTATCCCAACTATAGAGACGGCCAATTCCTACAGATTGGAACCCCATTCCATTTATTCCAAGTTTAATAGACAATGCTTTCAATGTTGTTAGGGACTACATGCATATATTCCCATCATGGGAAGATTATAGTGAAGACAAACACCATTTTCACATCTTCCTGTCCAACTTACGTTTAAGTGCTATTATTCGTGGTTATTATTTTCCTGTTTTCTGATGAGCAAACACATCAATGATTTACATTACATTGTTGTAACTAGGCGAGGGTCAATCTTGATAGTCATGACGAGAAAAGCATGCTCGTGGTTTTCAAGGAAGCATTGCAGCAGTATCGGTGTTACCTGAGGAAATCACACTTTGATGGCAAGTCTATAAACGAATTTCCGGTGAAGTCTCTTGTGCTAAATTTAGAAGATATTGAATGGAATAACCTTGTTATGCACTGGTCCCGTTCCCAGGATGAGGTACTGTCTATGAAATCACATGACAATTTGAACTTCTACTTTTCCGCATGTGCCTTACGGATCTTTTTTGTAGGAAATCTGCTCGAAGAAGAATTCCGGTTTGAAAAGAACGACAGGATATCGCAAATATGCTGCCCGCTGCTTTGCTCTTGTTAGTACCTATTGTGCTGTATCACTGTACTTGCATACATACCTGGTTCATTATGTGACAGCAGTATGCATGATAGCTTGCTTATCAATTGTTCGCTCCAAATTGTCTGATCTGTATGAATGGTTACATTAGTGTAGAATATATCCAATGCCAATGAATTTTTTTAGCTCTGCATTATTCTTGTAAGTACATGCTGTCCTTTATCGGTGTACTTATATTGACGGGCAGTTGTTCATGTACCATCATTCTGCAGCTTATTTTCCTTTGCCCTCCATTTTCTACACATCAGATCTATATTTACTCTGACCATAAGGTTGGTACTGAAGAAGTTTAGCTGTGCATTGCTCTTGGGTGTGCCTTTTGCCTGTATCGCTGCACAAACATTTATAGCTACTTGGTTATGTAGCATCACTCTTCATCTTATCATAAATATTCTCCATTTTTTCGTATATTATCACATCTATATTTACTCTTAACAAAATGTAGAATAAAGGCAATGCTTATGAAGAAGATTCTGTGGTAAACATCTTGAATTGCCCACCCCCCCATCAGCATGGACAAGGGCTTTATAGAGCTTGTCTTCCCCAGTAATGTAAGTTTGTCCTTCTCAAGCCTTCAAATTTTGTTGTGTATATTTGGTTAGGCATGACTGCAATAACTGTTTATTTTTGGTGTTTGCATAAAATTGCATGTTTAAAGTTTATTATGTAGTTCATAAACAAAAGTTTGTCCTTCTCAATTTAAGTTTTCAGTTGTACAACCAAGTTCCTTCTTCATACCGAGTAAATTAAACTATACTGAGCAAGTGATCTTTTGCACTGCATGTATGCTTCTGTTCTTCATCCGTAATCCAGTGGTGTGGTGAGCCTACCCACTACAACACAATGTCATATTCTGCAATGTCTTAACTATGAACAATGTCATATCATTCTACTATTATTTAAACCGTTTCTTTATTTGCCAATCTGAAATGAGTTCTTGATCTATAATCCAGTGGCATCGTGAAGCTGCCAACTCCTTCACAATGTCATTTCCTGCCATGTCCTGACCTGAATAATACCATATTGTGTTAATGCAATTTTAAACTGTGTCACTTTATTCGTCAGTAAGAAATGTGATGAATTGTCAGCACTGATACTTTTATGTGCAAAACCTGTCATCTGTCTGCTTGTTTATCTTTCAGAGTGAGGAAGATATAAGTGTTGAACAAGCGCAGTCTCATCATCTTGCTCAGGTGCTTGTGCTGCAGCTCGCCAGGAGGGCTAACCTTTCTTGAACTCTATTGAAGTGCTGTCAGTTTTGTATATTATTTTGTCGGCGTGTTTATTTGCACAGGTGGTGATCTTTGATGCCCAGTGTATGTAATCTGCTGTCTGCTTGTGCTTTATTATCATAGTGGCAAACTTTGATGCCCAGGGGATGTAATATGCCGTAATTTCTTTATTGTATAGTCTAAGTTTTTTCTTATTCATGATGCTGCAGTTATTTTACTGTATATATATATATATATCATGTCTTCACAGTAAACCGGCCAAACCGTAAAATTACGGTACATAATCGGGCTGTCATGCAATCACGATGTATGATCCACATCATGGGCCCCGTCAAACTAGCCCACTAGTAGATTCGGGCCTTTAATAGGCCGAGTAACCCCCGGGCCTCTTTTCGCAAGAAAACTCAATGGGCTTTTAGGACGCTGAAAAGTAGGTTTGGCTTGAAACGTGCCGAATAGCTCATGGGCCGGCAGCAGCCCGAAATGGATACTGGCCCATGATTGTGTGAATCAAATCACGGGCTTTTAACAGGCCAAAGTTGTCTCGGTCCGTGTTTGGCCCAATCAGATATCGACTGCGAGCAGGCCAGATGCAAACTGGGCCGTAGTTAGGCCCAACTATATGACGGGATTTTAACAAGCCGAAATTAATATAGGGCCGAAATGTTAAACGGGCCCTTAACAGGCCGATACTAATATCAGGCCGAATTACTAAATGGGCCTTTAGCAAGTGGGCCCAAAATCATAGCGTCTAGTTAGGGCCGAATCTGATATGGGCCATAATTGAGCCCAAAGCCTCTTAAAGGGTCGGTCCTGATTTGGGCTGTGATTTGGCCCAGAACGTGGGAGGCTTTTAATGGGCCGAATCTCATATGGGCCATTATTAGGCCAGGAACGTGGCAGGCCATTACTGGACCGGATAAAATATGGGCCAGCATTTGGCCCAAAACATGGCAGCCAGTTAATGGGTCGGCCTACTAGGGTCCTCAAAATCTTGCGGGCCAACAGCTGGGCCGGCCCATTAATGTCGACGAAATCTTGTGGGCCTTTAGCTGGGCCGGCCCATTATGATCCGCAACAATTTTGTGGGCCTTAACCTGGGTTGGCCCATTATGGCACACCAAAATCCTGTGGGCCTTTACCTGGGCCGACCCATTGTGGCCCGTAAAATATTGTGGGCCTTTAGTTGGGCCAGCCCATTATGGTCTGCAAAATCTCGTGGGCCTTTACCTGGGCTGGCCCGTTATGGTCCGCAAAATCTTGTGGGTCGTTAGTTGGGCCGGCCCGTTTAAACATGATGGGCCGTGCCACGTGTCGACGTATCATAGGCGCCTTCTGTCCAATGAGTGGATGACATCTGCCCCAACAATGAGCCAACACGTGTTTCCTCCAGCCAATGATGATTTTACACGTGGAAAATCCCCATTGGTCGAGGTTGTTAACGGGTTATCAGATCCAAAACCAGACCCGATAGCTTAACGGCGTTCCGTTACGGTGGATGCCACGTGTCGGTCACCCTTGAGGAAAGCACTTCTGTGACGTGCGATTTATCATCATGGAAGTGGACAATTCCGTGATGATAATTTTGGTAATGTCATGGAACACTTCTATGACAGGACAGGTATGACTATCTTGATTCTGTCATAAAATCGTCATGGATGTACATGCATGACAAAAAACGCGACCTACTGTGACAAACACGTATCATCACAGAAGTGTATTTTTTTGTAGTGCACGGAGGCTGGCCGAGCATAGCCTCAACATACTGGAGGGATACAAGCCGGTCAAGCAGACTCTACGCGCTTTTCAGAACCCAAACGACAAGCCATGGGAGAGGAGCTAGCCAAGTTACTTGAAGCCGGATTCATCAGGGAAATAAAACACCCGGACTGGATAGCAAACCTGGTGATGGTACCAAAGAAGGACAAATCCTGGCGGCTATGTGTCGACTTCAAGGACCTCAATAAGGCTTGCCCGAAGGATCCCTTCCCTCTCCCACGCATCGATCAAATCATCAACACTACTGCAGGACACGACTCATTGTGGTTCCTCGACGCATACTCCGAATGCCATCAAATCAAGATGGCGGAGTCCGATCAAGCCGCAACGACATTCATCACTCCATACAACCCCTTCTGTTTTAACACCATGCCTTTCGGGCTCAAAAACGCTGGTGCAACCTATCAACGCATGATTCAGACATGCCTGGAAACACAAATCGGCAAAATAGTGGAGGCATACATAGATGGCGTGGTCATCAAAACCAGACACATCGAATCTTTAAGAGACGACTTGAGGCTTATGTTCGACAATCTCCGAACATTTGACATCAAGCTCAATCTAGAAAAATGCGTTTTTGGTGTGCCTGCCGGAAAGCTTCTTTGCTTCACCGTTTCCAATAGAGGAATGGAAGCAAACCGGCTAAAATCCGAGCTCTGTCACAGTTGGCTACCCGAACAGACCACAAGCAAATCCAGAAATTAACTGGATGCGTGGCTGCCCTAAGTCGCTTTATCTCCCGATTGGGAGAAAAGGCGCTACCTCTTTATCGCCTTCTTCGGCACACCGAACACTTCAAGTGGACGGATGCGGCCATGGCCGGACTAGAAGAAATCAAGGCCCTCTTGGCCAGAAATCCAATCCTGGCCGCGCCAAATATCGGCGAACCCATGTTGTTATATATAGCTGCGACACACCAGGTTGTAAGCACAGTACTCATCGTCGAACGAGAGGAGGACGGACATAAACTCCCGCTTCAAAAGCCGATATACTACGTATCCACTGTCCTCACACCATGCAAGTCACGGTACCCACATTATCAAAAGATAGCATAAGCGGTCTTCATGGCATCCCGGAAACTACGACACTACTTGCGAGAGTGCTCAATCACGGTGGCCTCTGAAGTACCACTCAACGATATAATAAATAACTGCGATGCCACGGGCCGGATTGCTAAGTGGGCCATCGAGCTCCTCCCGTTCGACATCATATATAAACCATGACGAGCCATTAAGTCACAAGTATTGGCTGACTTTGTCGCCGAATGGACAGAAGCCAAACTCCCTAAAGAGTACGTCGCATACTCCAATTGGATCATGCACTTTGACGGCTCTAAAATGTTCGCTGGTCTGGGAGCGGGTGTCGTCCTGACATCCCCCACCGGAGATACGGTCCAATTCATACTACAAATAATATACACAGACTCCAACAATCCAGTTGAATACGAGGCTCTGTTGCACGGTCTTTGGATGACGGTCTCCATGGGCATTCAACGCCTAGAGGTGCGGCGGGATTCAAACCTCGCAATATCTCAAATAAATGGAGACTTCGACGCCAAGGACCCGAAAATGGCGGCTTACCGTAATGCCGTCCTCAAAATGTCATCTCGGTTCGAGGGGCTGAAATTCCATCATGTGGTCTGAGATAACAATCAAGCGGCAGATATCCTCACCCGCATCGGCGCCAAACGTGACCCCGTCCCACCTAATATCTTCTTGGAAAGGCTCTTCAAGCCGTCCGTGGTGTGGCAAGGGGAGACCGGCAATACTAGTCCGGATCCGACCACAACCCCAGATCCCGAACACACTGACATAATCGGAGGCTCCGCCACCGAAATAACACCTTCGGACCACGTGATCATGGCTGTCATCACCCCGTGGACAGAACCCTTCTTAGCCTACCTAAATAGGCAAGAACTCCCCGAGGACCAAAATGAGGCACGTTGCATTGTGCGGTGCTCTAAGCCTACAAGGTCTACGAGGGAGAGCTTTATAAGAAAAGCGCGACCGGAGTGCTCCAAAGGTGCATCTCCGAAGAGGATGGGCGTCAGCTATTGGCCAAAATTCATGCTGGACTCGGCGGCCACTGATACGTCTCCAACATATCTATAATTTTTGATTGCTCCATGCTACTTTATCTACTATTTTGGACTATATTGCGCTTTATTTTCCACTTCTATATTATTTTTGGGACTAACCTATTAACCGGAGGCCCAGCCCAGAATTGATGTTTTTTGCCTATTTCAGTGTTTCGAAGAAACGGAGTATCAAAAGGAGTCCAAACAGAATGAAACCTTCGGCAACGTGATTTTCCAACCGAACGTGATCCAGGAGACTTGAAACCTACTCCAAGCAGTGCTAGAGGAGGTCACGAGGGTGGAGGGCGCGCCCCCCTGGGTGCGCCCCTACCTCGTGGGCCCCCTGACAATCCACCGACGAACTCCTTCCTCCTATATATACCTACGTATCCCTGAACGATCAGAACAGGAGCCAAAAACCTAATTCCACCGCCGCAACCTTCTGTATCCACGAGATCCCATCTTGGGGCCTGTTCTGGAGCTCCGCCGGAGGGGGCATCCACCACGGAGGGCTTCTACATCATCACCATAGCCCCTCCGATGAAGTGTGAGTAGTTTACTTCAGACCTTCGGGTCCATAGCTAGTAGGTAGATGGCTTCTTCTCTCTTTTTGGATCTCAATACAATGTTCTCCCCCTCTCTCGATGTAATCTTATTTTTGCGGTGTGTTTGTTGAGACCGATGAATTGTGGGTTTATGATCCAGTCTTATCTTTGGAAAATATTTGATTCTTCTCTGAATTCTTTTATGTATGATTGAGTTATCTTTGCAAGTTTCTTTGAATTATCCTTTTTGGTTTGGCCAACTAGATTGGTAGTTCTTGCAATGGGAAAAGTGCTTAGCTTTGGGTTCAATCTTGCGGTGTCCTTACCCAGTGACACAAAGGGTTGCAAGGCATGTATTGTATTGTTGCCATCGAGGATAACAAGATGAGTTTTTTATCATATTGCATGAATTTATCCCTCTACATCATGTCATCTTGCTTAAGGCGTTACTCTGTTTTTAACTTAATACCCTAGATGCATGCTGGATAGCGATCGATGAGTGGAGTAATAGTAGTAGATGCAGAATCGTTTCGATCTACATGTTTTGGACATGATGCCTATATACATGATCATTGCCTAGATATACTCATAACTACACTCAATTTTGTCAATTGCTCAACACTAATTTTTTCACCCACCGTAGAATACTTATGCTCTTGAGAGAAGCCACTAGTGAAACCTATGGCCCCTGGGTCTATTCTCATCATATCAATCTCTATCACTTTATTTACTTGCTTTGTTTTTAGTTTGCCTTTTACTTTTTACTTTGCATCTATATATCAAAAATACAAAAAATATTATTTATCATCTCTATCAGATCTCACTTTCGTAAGTGACCGAGAAGGGATTGACAACCCCTAATCGCGTTGGTTACGAGATGCTATCGTTTTGTGTGGGTACGAGGGACTTGTGCGTGGTCTCCTACTAGATTGATACCTTGGTTCTCAAAAACTGAGGGAAATACTTACGCTACTTTGATGCATCATCCTCTCCTCTTCGAGGAAATCCAACGCAGTGCTCAAGAGGTAGCAAGAAGAATTTCTGGCGCCGTTGCTGGGGAGGCTCACGCAAGCAAGTCAGCAATACCAAGTACCCATCGCAATCCCTATCTCTCGCATTTTATTATTTGCTATTTGCCTCTCGTTTTCCTCTCCCCCACTTCACCCTTGCCGTTTCATTTTCCCTCTCTTTCCAAATCTCCTCCTCTCTTTCCCTTTTGCCTTTTTCTCGTTGCCTTTTTGTTTGCTTGTGTGTTGGATTACTTGTTGCCATGGCGCAAGATAATACCAAATTGTGTGATTTCACGAATACCAATAATAATGATTTCCTTAGTACTCCGATTGCTCCTCGTAATAATGATGAGTCTTGTTAAATCAATACCGCTTTGTTGAATCTTGTTATGGAAGATCAATTCGCCGGCCTTCCTAGTGAAGATGCCGCTACTCATCTAAACAATTTTGTTGATTTGTGTGATATGCAAAATAAGAAAGATACGGATAACAATATTGTCAAATTGAAGTTATTTCCGTTTTCATTTAGAGATCGTGCTAAAGTTTGGTTTTCATCTTTGCCTAAAAATAGTATTGATTCTTGGAACAAGTGCAAAGATGCTTTTATCTCTAGGTATTTTCCTTCCGCTAAGATTATTACTCTTAGGAACGACATCATGAATTTTAAACAACTTGATCATGAGCATGTTGCCCAATCTTGGGAAAGAATGAAATTAATGCTTCGCAATTGCCCTACTCATTGTTTGAATTTATGGATGATCATACAAAAAATTTATGCCGGATTGAATTTTTCTTCTAGAGATCTTTTAGATTCGGCCGCGGGAGGCACTTTTATGGAAATTACTTTAGGAGATGCTACCAAATTTCTTGATAATATTATGGCTAATTTTTCTCAATGGCACACCGAAAGATCTTCTAGTAAAAAAGTGCATGCTATAGAAGAAATAAATGTTTTGAGTGAAAAGATGGATGAACTTATGAAGATGTTTGCTCCTAAAAATACTCCTCTTGATCCCAATGATATGCCTTTATCTACCTTGCTTGAGAATAATAATGAATCTATGGATGTGAATTTTGTTGGTAGGAATAGTTTTGGAAACAACGCTTATAGAGGGAATTTTAATCCTAGGCCTTATCCTAGTAATCGTTCTAATAATTATGGAAATTCCTACAACAACTCTTATGGAAATTTTAATAAGATGCCCTCTGAATTTGAGAGTAGTGTTAAAGAGTTTATGAATTCACAAAATAATTTTAACGCATTGCTTCAAGAGAAATTACTTAAAGTTGATGATTTGGCTAGGAACATTGATAGAATTTCTCTTGAAATTGATTCTTTAAAGCTTAGATCTATTCCTCCTAAGCATGATATCAATGATTCTCTCAAAGCCATGAAAATTTCCATTGATGAGTGCAAGGAAAGAACCGCTAGGATGCGTGCTTCCAAAGATGCCTTTATTAAAGCGTGTTTTTCCAATTCCTATGAAAATAAAGATGGAGATCTAAAAGTTATTGATGTGTCCCCCATTAAATCTTTGTTTTGCAATATGAATCTTGATGAATATGATTATGATCTTCCTTTACCTAGAAGGCGTTCTAAGAATTCGGAGTTTCTAGATCTTGATGATGAATTTGATGAAAGTGGGATTGAAATAAACAAAAACCATGTTGTTGCTAAACCCACTATTTTGGATTTCAAGGAATTTAATTATGAAAATTGCTCTTTGATTGGTTGTATTTCCTTGTTGCAATCCGTGCTAGATTCTCCTCATGCTTATAGTCAAAATAAGGCCTTTACCGAACATATTGTTGATGGCTTGATGCAATCTTATGAAGAAAAACTTGAGTTGAAAGTTTCTATCCCTAGAAAACTCTATGATGAGTGGTAACCTACTACTAAAATTAAAATTAAAGATTATGAGTTTCATGCTTTGTGTGATTTGGGTGCTAGTGTCTCTACTATTCCCAAAACTTTATGTGATTTGCTAGATTTCCGTGATTTTGATGACTGCTCTCTAAACTTGCATCTTGCGGATTCCACTATTAAAAAACCTATGGGAAGAATTAATGATGTTCTTATTGTTGCAAATAGGAATTATGTGCCCGTAGATTTTATCATTCTTGATATAGACTGCAATCCTTCATGTCCTATTATTCTTGGTAGACCTTTCCTTAGAACGATTGCTGCAATTATTGATATGAAGGAAGGGAATATTCGATTCCAATTTTCCTTAAAGAAGGGCATGGAACACTTCCCTAGAAAGAAAATAAAATTAACATATGAATCTATCATGAGAGCCACTTATGGATTGCCTACCAAAGATGGCAATACCTAGATCTATCCTTGCTTTTATGCCTAGCTAGGGGCGTTAAACGATAATGCTTGTTGGGAGGCAACCCAATTTTATTTTGTGTTTTTTGTTTTTGCTTCTGTTTAGGAATAAATAATCCATCTGCCTTCTGTTTAGATGTGGTTTTATGTTTTAATTAGTATTTGTGCCAAGTAGAACCTATAGGATAACCTACGATGATAGTTGATTTGATTCTGCTGAAAAACAGAAACTTTGGGCGCACGAATTTAGTTATGATAAATAACAGGAACGTTATTTTGCGTTGATTCGTTTTTCTGCGGTTCAACAAATAAATTTTACAGGACTTCCTATTTTTGTAGAATTTTTAGAGGTCCAGAAGTTTGCGTCAGTTACAGATTGCTACATACTGTTCTGTTTTTGACAGATTCTGTTTTTCATGTGTTGTTTGCTTATTTTGATGAATCTATGGCTAATAAAATAGTTTATAATCCATAGAGAAGTTGGAATACAGTAGGTTTAACACCAATATAAATAAAGAATGAGTTCATTATAGTACCTTGAAGTAGTCTTTTGTTTTCTTTCTCTAACGGAGCTCACGAGATTTCTGTTGAGTTTTGTGTTGTGAAGTTTTCAAGTTTTGGGTGAATTCTTTTGATGGATTATGGAACAAGGAGTGGAAAGAGCCTAAGCTTGGGGACCCCCAAGATAATCCAAGGACACCAAAAATTCAAAGCTTGGGGATGCCCCGGTAGGCATCCCCTCTTTCGTCCACTTCCATCGGTAATTTACTTGGAGCTATATTTTTATTCACCAACATGATATGTGTTTTGCTTGGAGTGTCTTGTATTATTTGTGTCTTTGCTTGTTAGTTTACCACAATCATCCTTTATTTACAAACCTTTTGAGAGAGACATATATGAATTGGAATTTGTTAGAATACTCTATGTGCTTCACTTATATCTTTTGAGCATGATAATTTTTGCTCTAGTGCTTCACTTAGATCTTTTAGAGCACGGTGGTGGATTTGTTTTAAAGAAACTATTGATCACTCATGCTTCACTTAGATTATTTTGAGAGTCGTTAATAGCATGGTAATTTGCTTAATGTTAATATTCTTGGTATTCAAGATATGTGAAGCTTTCTTTTGAGTCAAATGAATACGAAAATAAGTTTGATACTTGATAATTGTTTTGAGATATGGAGGTAATAATATCAAAGTCGTGCTAGTTGGGTAATAATGAATTCAAAGAATGCTTGTGTTGAAGTTTGCAAGTCCCGTAGCATGCACGTATGGTTAAAGTTGTGTAACAAATTTGAAACATGAAGTGTACCTGGCTTGTGCATCCTTACGAGTGGCGGTCGAGGACAAGCGATGGTATTTTCCTACCAATCTATCCCCCTAGGAGCATGCACGTAGTAGTTGAATTTTTGATGGCTTCTAAATTTTTGCAATAAGTATATGAGTTCCTTTGACTAATGTTGAGCCCATGGATTATACGCACTTTTACCTTTCCGCCTTTGCTAGCCTCTTCGGTACCGTGCATTGCCCTTTCTCACCTTGAGAGTTGGTGCAAACTTCGCCAGTGCATCCAAACCCCGTGATACGATACGCTCTATCACACATAAACCTCCTTATATCTTCCTCAAAACAGCCACCATACCTACCTATCATGGCATTTCTATAGCCATTCCGAGATATATTGCCATGCAACTTCCATCACCATCATCATGACATACATTACTTCTGTCATATTGCCATTGCATGATCATGTAGTTGACATCGTATTTGTGGCAAAGCCACCATGAATTATTTTCCATACAAGTCACTCTTGATTCACTGCACCATCCCGGTACACCGCCGGAGGCATTCATATAGAGTCATATCTTGTTCTAAGTTTCGAGTTGTAATCCTCATGTTGTAATCAATAGAAGTGTGATGATCATCATTATTAGAGCATTGCCCAAATAAAAAAAGAAGAGAAAGGCCAAAAGAAAAAAAAGAAAGGCCTGAAAAAAAGGGCAATGCTACTATCACTTTTTCCACACTTGTGATTCAAAGTAGCACCTTGTTCTTCATGTAGTGAGTCTCATATCTTGTGCTTCAAAGTATCACCTTGTTCTTCATGTAGTGAGTCTCATAAGTTGTCTTTTTATACTAGTGGGAATTTTTCATTGTAGAACTTGGCTTGTATATTCCTACGATGGGCTTCCTCAAATGCCCTAGGTCTTCATGAGCAAGCAAGTTGGATGCACGCCCTCTAGTTTACTTTTGTTGAGCATTCATAGCTCTAGTGCATCCGTTGCATGGCAATCCCTACTCCTCATGTTGACATCAATTGATGGGCATCTCCATAGCCCGTTGATTAGCCTCATCAGTGTGAGACTTTCTCCTTTTTTGTCTTCTCCACACAATCCCCATCATCATATTCTATTCCACCCATAGTGCTATATCCATGGCTCATGCTCATGTATTGCGTGAAGGTTGAAAAAGTTTGAGATTATTTAAGTATGAAACAATTGCTTGGCTTGTCATCGGGGGTATAGAAGTTGGGAACATCTTTGTGTGATGAAAATGAAGCATAGCCTAACTATATGATTTTGTAGGGATGAACTTTCTTTTGCCATGTTATTTTGAGAAGACATGATTGCTTTGATTAGTATGCTTAAAGTATTATTATTTTTGTGTCAATATGAACTATTGTCTTGAATCTTTCGGATCTGAATATTCATATCACAATTAAGAAGATTTACATTGAAATTATGCCAAAGTATCACTCCGCATCAAAAATTCTTTTTTATCATTTACCTACTCGAGGACGAGCAGGAATTAAGCTTGGGGATGCCTGATACGTCTCCAACGTATCTATAATTTTTGATTGCTCCATGCTACTTTATCTATTGTTTTGGACTATATTGGGCTTTATTTTCCACTTTTATATTATTTTTGGGACTAACCTATTAACCGGAGGCCCAGCCCAGAATTGCTGTTTTTTGCCTATTTCAGTGTTTCGAAGAAACGGAATATCAAATGGAGTCCAAACGGAATGAAACCTTCGGGAACGTGATTTTCCAACCGAACGTGATCCAGGAGACTTGGACCCTACTCCAAGCAGTGCCAGAGGAGGTCACGAGGGGCCCCCCTACCTCGTGGGCCCCCTGACGCTCCATTGACATACTCCTTCCTCCTATATATACCTGCGTATCCCCGAACGATCAGAACAGGAGCCAAAAACCTAATTCCACCGCCGCAACCTTATGTATCCACGAGATCCCATCTTGGTGCCTTTTCCGGAGCTCCGCCGGAGGGGGCATCCACCATGGAGGGCTTCTACATCATCACCATAGCCCCTCCGATGAAGTGTGACTAGTTTACTTCTGACCTTCGGGTCCATAGCTAGTAGCTAGATGGCTTCTTCTCTCTTTTTTGATCTCAATACAATGTTCTCTCCCTCTCTCGTGGAGATCTATTCGATGTAATCTTCTTTTTGTGGTGTGTTTGTTGAGACCGATGAATTGTGGGTTTATGATCCGGTATTATCTTTGGAAAATATTTGATTCTTCTCTGAATTCTTTTATGTATGATTGAGTTATCTTTGCAAGTCTCTTTGAATTATCCTTTTTGGTTTGGCCAACTAGATTGGTAGTTCTTTCAATGGGAAAAGTGCTTAGCTTTGGGTTCAATCTTGCGGTGTCCTTACCCAGTGACAGAAAGGGTTGGAAGGCACGTATTGTATTGTTGCCATCGAGGATAACAAGATGGGTTTTTTATCATATTGCATGAATTTATCCCTCTACATCATGTCATCTTGCTTAAGGCGTTACTCTCTTTTTAACTTAATACCCTAGATACATGCTGGATAGCGGTCGATGAGTGGAGTAATAGTAGTAGATGCAAAATCGTTTCGATCTACTTGTTTTGGACGTGATGCCTATATACATGATCATTGCCTAGATATACTCATAACTATGCTCAATTCTTTCAATTGCTCAACAGTAATTTGTTCACCCACCGTAGAATACTTATGCTCTTGAGAGAAGCCACTAGTGAAACCTATGGCCCCCGGGTCTATTCTCAAATTATCAATCTCTATCACTTTAGTTACTTGCTTTGTTTTTACTTTGCCTTTTACTTTTTACTTTGCATCTATCTATCAAAAATACCAAAAATATTATTTATCATCTCTATCAGATCTCACTTTCGTAAGTGACCGAGAAGGGATTGACAACCCCTAATCGCGTTGGTTGCGAGTTGCTATCGTTTTGTGTAGGTACAAGGGACTTGTGCGTGGTCTCCTACTGGATTGATACCTTGGTTCTCAAAAACTGAGAGAAATACTTACACTACTTTGCTGCATCATCCTCTCCTCTTCGGGGAAATCCAACGCAGTGCTCAAGAGGTAGCAGCCACCACGCCGCAGCTCGGGCCCTTGTAAGCAAGGCCTTCTGTACAGGTTTCTACTGGCCGACAGCCCGAGCAGATGCACAGGACCTCGTCCAACATTGCGTCGGTTGTTTTGCAAATAAAAGCGACATGCCACCTACCGATCTCCAAATGATCCCCATAACTTGGCCCTTTGTGGTCTGGGGGCTCGATATGGTTGGACCCCTTAAAGGAGGAAGCCATAAGAAGAAATATTTGTTGGTCATGGTGGATAAATTCACCAAATGGATAGAAGCCAAACGAGTTAAAACGGCTGAATCCGGACCAGTGATAGACTTCATATCAGGGGTCGTACACTGACGGTGTCCCCCACAGCATCATCACCGATAATGGCTCCAAGTTCACAGCCGACAAGGTGAAAACTTGGTGCGGCAACATGGGCATTAAGCTCGATTACGGTTCCGTCTATGGTAAAGTTCTCACCGAAGGAGTGTACCGTCTGCGTGATGCATCTGATAATCGACTCGAGCCAAACCCATGGAATGAGGCCAGACTACGAAGATTCTACGCTTAGTGCCGAACTCTGTGTTCGTCTCCTTACCTCCGCCTTTCTTCTTTAAGTTATATCCTCTTTCTTTCTTTCTTCCTTTCTTACTTTCTTCCATTTTATGGCCTTAAAAGCTTGAAGTGTGTCCTGACTACACAATCTTGACGCGCTACGCTCTCATTATACCTGGGGGCTTCTTATACAGAAGTTTAATATAATTATCTCCCCGGCTTTATGCCCACTACATATGTGTCATTTTTCCATATGTACCTTTTTCCGGCACTATATGCATCGATATGACTTAAGTTTTGGCCAAGCTGGGTTGCCTGACTCCTGTGTTTATGCCCTACATTCCCGTTAGTTCGGCTAGGGCATAAGGGGAGCACCTCTGCGATTGTTACTGCCGGGTTAGCCGGATGTGTACCTCAGATTGGGTGAATCCAAAAGCTAGCATTCTTAAGGGAATATTCGGTCGGTGAACAAAAGATGTTTTTTACCCATTTACAATATAAAGCCCTAGATGTTTCATATCCTGCATCTCTGTTCACATTTCGGACATGCACATTAATGCATGCGTACCCAGGGAAAGGAACCCCTAACGGAACTATTCTCCCTGGAAGATGTTTCTTACTACCCATGTAATATAACATAACTAGTTGGGTACTTGTCTGTTCAAGCACTTATGACCCCTATGCCTGGTTTCCACGAATACCCTGGTTTACATAATTGAGCGGGCATTCGGATACACTCCAGACTATCGGGTCCAGTGGTTCAAGCGAAAAGGTCCGCCATGACAAATGATTTAATATTCGGCTAGGGATAAAATATGTCATTTGAAGTACACAGTCACTTAGTCTGACTAAATTTTTCTTCCATACCATCCAACTGGATGTCTAGCCTACAATCCTGTTGGGAATACTTTGCGGCTAATGCTACCTGGTCATATACCAGACTAACTAGGATCTCTTTCCCATCTGACCCTACAGGTCCTATCTCGGCCATATGATTCGGGTCAACCTTGTTGTACGACGTCTTCACCACGGCCCAGGCTTCCCTTGCACCTTGCCGGCAGGCCGATATCTTCAATAATCGGAAGCGCTGACGCGCTCCCTTGGATATCTTCCTGGCAGGGAGGCAGATGGCCACAAGGCCTGGGCAATACCCTGCATCACCTGCCAAACTTGTTTGTGTTGTGAGAGCTCTTGTAGAAGATCGCCTACGGATCCGGGCATCTCCTCTTCGGGACGACCTGTTAGCATACCTACAGACATAACTCTGTTAGCCCGTTTCTTCACCGAACTGTATAAAGGTTTGTTCGAGCACTTACTAAAAATGTCGCATCGAAGCCTCTTATTCTCCTTCACGGATTCAACAAGTTGGGCCCAAACATCTTTCAATTCAACGTCCAGCCGGGCATTGGCGTCTTGGAGGTTGTTTTTCTCCTGCCTAACCCATGTAAGCACACGCCCGCCAGCCTCTAGCTGTCGTTTAGCTTGTTGCTCATCCTCTTGTACGATCCCTGGATTCCCTCCGGGATTATCTGGAGAATCTATTGTTAGATTCATAAGCATGCCGAATACTAACTGGTACACGTAATTACATTCTTTTTGAGACAAGTATTACCAGATGAGGCCTTCTTAGATTACTCCATTTCAGCAATTGCGGCCCTTAGGTGGCCTTTGCACTCCTCCAGCTCTTGGGATGCATGGATGTTCTTCTTTGTAAGAACCTATGCATACAATGATCCTTAAATAAGTTGTGCCAACTGCTTTAAGTCTCAGGGGCTACTGATATACATAATTATCAGATTTTCTTACCGGTATATCCTTTAAGTACTGATCCATGGCTGTAGCAAGACCACCTTGAGCAGCTCGAATATACGCGTCTCCTGAGTTGAAGGCATTGAACGCCTCTTCGGAGAAATGAGGGTCGCGGAGTACGGCCCATCAATGCATGTGGTTCATGGCGCTCTGCACTTCGGAATTTGTAGTGGATATTCTATCCACATCATCTGTAGGACGACCGTCCGGCGTTGTCCCCGCGTTAGCCTCTGCCCCTGAGTCCGGCTCTGGAGTGCCACTGGTGGAGGCGTGGCCGTCAGGCTCTCCGGACACAGTTCGGCGAGCGCTTTTTCTGCCAGGGGACCATGGACATTGTTATATTTTAAAAGACGATAATCATGTAGTAGGTTTTTAATCATACCTCCGCGATGGCATCTCTGTCCTCACTGCCTTCTTTTTAAGCCTACCCGGCTTCAGTTCCCCTTGTTGACGAGTCACCGTGGGTTCGGCATGGTACCCCGATGGCCTTCCCTGTAAAATGCAATACATGTGCGGTGGGTAAGGCGCAAAGAAGTTAGGACTCCGGTTTTACTTACCTGTGATGCAGGGAGTAGGTCGGGATAATCTGCTATGATGGCCACTAAGGCACCGTCATAGCTTAACTGGTAAAACGTCCCGTCAACGAGCTCCACAAGTATGTCCAGATCTTCTTCGACTCCGGGGTCGAGTGCCCGGTCAGGGTTCTCTGGCTGTGGAGATGGGTTGTGGACCTCCCTCACAGCTTTTTGCAGTTCCTGCTATGAACTAGCAAGGTAAATATTTGTGATGAAGAATGCAGGAATGAATGGAGTTGAGTAAGAGATAGCAGCTCACCCAGCTTGGGGGTTGTACATGGAAAATCCATCCCGTGGCTTGAGGCGGATAAACTCCTCTTCTTCTCCTTTAAACAAATCAGACAGTATTTTCGCCAGAGCGGTGGCGGAGTCTGGACCTTTACAACCGCAGCGGGTGACATCGTCTTCTCCATTGAAGTGCCACATGGGTTTCCCCCGATACTGGAGTGGATGCACCCCCCGCATTATGCATATTGACATAACTTTGATTATTGTCAATCTTGATTTGGCCAGAGTTTTTATCCTGCCCATCAGATAAAGGACCTCTCTCTTATCTTCCTCTTGGGGACTCCGGGGACGCCAGCTGCGGTGTTTCTTCAGCGGGGCATTGGCAAACTTAGGAAGGCCCATCCGGATAGGGTCCGGAAGGGGAACGTCGTCTATATAAAACCATTCTGAAGGCCAGTCTTCGGATGTCTTCTTCGGAGTGCCGGCCAGGTATCCAGTCCCGGCGATGCGCCATATTTCAGCTCCGCCCACTTGGTATATTGATCCCTCTTGATTATGAGGGACGAGGAAGAATAGCCTCTTCCATAGCTCGAAATGAGCTTCGCAGCCTAGAAACACCTTGCAAAGGGCGACATAACCTGCGATGTGTAGTGTGGAAGCAGGAGTGAAGTTATGCAGCTGGAGGCCGTAGTACTCCAGGAGCCCGTGGAGGGACGAATGGATTGGGATCCAAGGCCCCTCAGCAAGTAAGGGACGAGGCATACTCACTCCCCCTGGACGAGTTGGGGAAACTTTCTCCTTGCTCCCCGCCATCGTAAGTGGCTAGTCTGGCTCGGACGAGGACAAGATAGGCAGGCGGGAGAAACCTCTGGGTCTGCAACTCCACCAATTGGCCATGGGATACAGAACACTTCTCCCAATCACCTGGCTTAGCGCTACGGGAGCGAGAGGAGGAGCTGCGGCGGCCGGCCATGATGGGATAGCTTTTTCGGGCGCGCTCTGATGGATCCTCGCTCGGGGAAGATGGTGTGGTTTGGATTTGAGGATCCTCATCTCTTTAATAGGCGATTCATTTACATGATCAGGGTGCCAAATGTAAAAATGCCCCGACTTCTCGCATTCGCTCGACACGTGCAGACTGCCATTGTGAAGGTACAAAAGCCGAGGAGTGCAACATTAATGGGTAGCCGGACAGTGCTCGTTACAACAGGTACTCAGGGATTTTGGAGAAGAACCTGCCTTGCAATGCCGAAGACAATCTGCGCACCGGACTCATTGTCACTGAAGCCTGGTTCACGGGCTACCGAAGGAGTCCTGGATTAGGGGGTCCTCGGACAGCCGGAATATATACTTTGCCCGGACTGTTGGACTATGAAGATACAAGATTGAAGACTTCGTCCCGTGTCCGGGTGGGACTCTCCTTTGCGTGGAAGGCAAGCTTGGCAATTCGGATATGTAGATCTCCTTCTCTGTAACCGACTCTGTGTAACCCTAGCCCCCTCCGGTGTCTATACAAGTCAGAGGGTTTAGTCCGCAGGACAGGAACAATCATAATCATAGGCTAGCTTCTAGCGTTCAGCCTCTATGGTCTCGTGGTAGATCAACTCTTGTAATACTCATATCATCAAGATCAATCAAGCAGGAAGTAGGGTATTACCTCCATCAAGAGGGCCTGAACCTAGGTAAACATTGTGTCCCCTGCCTCCTATTACCATTAGCCTTAGACGCACAGTTCGGGACCCCCTACCCAAGATCCGCCGGTTTTGACTCTGAATATTAGTAAGTAGAATAAACTTAGAGGTGTACCCAATCAAATCTGGACTCGGCAAGAACCAGCTCATATCTGGAAGGGTGTTTGAGCCGGAAAGAAAATTTCCAAGGATTAATTGATGATTGTGAGTATTCGCACACACGCTGAATCCATAGGAAGAGAATAACAATCACAAAGAATTTTAAAGAATATTGCTAGACATATGGAATTAATCCTAATGCAAGCAGGCAAGGAGAATCAAGAGCAATAGGTTGCAGAAGATTTTGAAAGATCAGATAGCATTTTCAGGTATTTTGGAACACATATGATCAACTGGGGACGAATGAACCCCGGTTAAGTGAATTAACCGCAGTGCAAAAAGAAGCTGGAAAGAAGAAGTCAGAAAGGATTCTTGGAACAACGGAGAGTACCAGGGGTATCTTGTAATAATAGGAGCAACTGGGGATGGAGGTACAAGCGGCAAGGATGTTATTCACGGGGATTATTGGTGGTCCGGAACTGCAAGGCAATTGGTATAGTGTCTCAAGAAACATCGAGGAGTATCTGCAGAATCTTCTGGCGAAGCGAGCGATCATCGATAATGTCGGAGCTCTTCGGGAGGAAGTGGGTACGAGAGCCTAATGTCAGAGTTAGTAAAATGTTTAACCCGAATTGACGAGAGATCAGAGTCCCAGAGTATGGACGAGGAATAAAAGATCCTAATACCACCCAATGGCGACGTGGGCCCATAAGCCACACAACCAAGTTAGTAAAACAGTTTTGGATGACTAGACTCAACTTCGGCCAAGGAGTTGGAAAGGGGGATCCTACAGGAAGTCGGCTCTGATACCAACTTGTGACGCCCTCGATTCAATCATACACTAATCATACACGCAAATATGTACGATCAAGATCAAGGACTCATGGGAAGATATCACAACATAACTCTAGACACAAATTAAAATAATGCAAGTTTTATATTACAAGCCCGGGGCCTCGAAGGCTCGAATACATAAGCTCAAATACACAAGAGTCAGCGGAAGCAACATTATCTTAGTACAAACATGAGTTAAACAAGTTTGCCTTAAGAAGGCTAGCACAAAAGCACATCGATTGAAAAGGCAAGGCCTCCTGCCTGGGAGCCTCCTAACTACTCCTGGTCGTCGGCGGTCTTCACGTAGTAGTAGGCACCCTCGAGGTAGTAGCAGTCGTCAAAGGTGGCATCTGGCTCCTAGACTCCACCATCTAGTTGCAACAACCAGAAAGAAAAAAGAAGGGGGAAAGGGGTAGCAAAGCAACCGTGAGTACTCATCCAAAGTACTCACAAGATAGGATCTACACTACTTATGCATCGATATCAATGAAAGGGGTAGTATCTGTGGACTAACTGTAGAATGCCAGAATAAGAGGGGGAGAAGCTAGTCCTATCGAAGACTAGCATCTTCTGGAAACCACCATCTTGCAGCAACAAGAGGGAGTAGAGTAGTATAACATAAGTCATATTTATGTTGTTATATCAACGCTCCGGGATCCTTTCTCGACTCCCGAAGCAACATATTAAAATCATGCCTTAGCATCCAGTTCTAGTTGTATCGATCGGAATACAACTCCGAGTGTCCGTTACCGTAGGACAAGCTATCGATAGATGTTTTCTTCCCTGCAGGGGTGCACCAACTTTACCCACCACGCTCGATTAACTCTGGCCGGACACACTTTTTTGGGTTATGCCCGTCCTCGGCCAAACAATACGCCGCAACCCAACATAGGCTTAATAGAGAGGTCAGCACGCTAGAGTAAACCTATGCCCCCAGGCAACTCCTGCATGTTGCGAGGGCAGCCGATGAGCAAACCTAGATACCTCTTTAAAAAGGCAGGTGCTTACGCAGTCCAAGCCGGTGCGCGCTGCTCCATCGCATGACATCTATTAATCTTCGGCTGATGCATACGACGCAGAACACCCATACTATGCCCACATGATGGTTAGTGCTATCAGGCCAGAGGCCCCTCGGATCAAATATCCAAACCGTAGTGGATTGGGAACGTGCAGTGACAAGCAGAGACTCATGAAAGATGTGACGCCGTCGCCCCGTCTCGAGGACTTGCGGCAAGGGCTAAGAATGCCCGGCCATGCCTTGTAATTATCTCGCGGGCACCTTCTAGGTCAAGCCAACATCACTCGCAATTAAGCTCGCGCGGGTACCCCTCAGGGCCGACCGTCTTTAGTAACATGGTTTAGTGTAAAGACATAGTAACCATAGTAACTGTGTGTCTAATGCCAAGGGGAACCATGAGGAACCACCCTCAATGGATTCCACTAGATGTAATCATCAAGGTGAACGTAAGAGGAACCACCCCCAAGGTTCACACTTGAGGGTTGCACGACAGAGTCGTATCGGAAGTGGTTATGGCGGAATCACCCTCAATGACCACGACCGAATAGCTACACTACAGGGTTAACATCAGAAGTGGTGATGAGGTCTCACCGTCGGCACTCGATAGTAAACAAGTAGTGTCGAGCAACTAAGGTGAAAGTGATGTGCGGTTTCGGGGCCTGGTCTTCGATCCCATTGATCAGGTCTTCGATGATGAAGCAGAGGCAACAAGGACAAGGTGGGGGTCATTGATGGATCACTAACCTACCTACACTAAGCAGTTTAGGATAAGCAAGTAAGGTACAACAACAGATACAAAAGCAGGCTATGCATCAGAATTGGAGCAAACAATTACAGTAGCAAAATCTAATGCAAGCATGAGAGAATGGAATGGGCGATATCGGGATGATCAAAGGGGGCTTGCCTGGAAGCTCTGCTGAAAAGGAAGAAGTGTCGTTGTCGACGTAGTCAACCACCGGGGCATCATCAGTCTCGGGGTCTACCACAAAGAAGAGGGGGGAGAAACAGTAAATATAAAGCACATAGATACACTACTAAGCATGACATGACGAAAAGCTGAAGTAGGGTCGACCTAACGTAGTGCTGCACAAAATAGGTGAAGGGGGAAAACAACCGGGAATGTTTTCCCTGTTCCGGACATGTGTGAGAAAGATGACCGAAGGGGGAATGTTCCATGTTCAGATAATTAGAGGCATCTAACAGGTAAACAGACCATGCATTCGGATTCATTGGATTTTTCTGAGCAACTTTCATATATAAAACATTTTCATCGGAGTTACGGTTTATTTTGTATTAATTTTCTAAGTTCTAAACATATCTGGAATTATTTTAAATCAAAAGAACTTAATGCGCCAGCATGACGTCACCCTCAAGTCAGCAGCCAACCTGCCAGTTGACCGATCAAGCGGACGTCCATGACCCACCTGCCAATGACAACGGGGGTTTAACAGTGTTTAATTTAATCTAAACTAGCTACTTAATTTACTGGGCCCACCTGTCAGTATCTAATTAAGTTAACTGATTATTATTTTTAAACGTTTTAGTTAATAAGGGGAGGTGGCCCTTATCTGTTAGCCGTTAGGCTGGTCCAGTCAGCAGAGCTGACCTGTCAACAGGCCGGATGGGCCCCTGGGGCCCACGGGTCATTGACCCACGTGGTGGCCCCGGGCCGACCACGTCACCGCGGGCGACGACATTCAGCCGTCGGTGGCCATGGCCATGGCGGAGGGTCGGACGCGCACCGGAATCCATCTAGGGGTGGCCTTTTCACGAGCGGTTTGCACCGTTCGAACGTGTGCACGACGCCGAGTCGGGTGGTGGTGGTGGCTCGCCCGGGGATGGCCGGAGACGGTGCCGGCGTGGAGCACGGGCGGCGGTGACCTTCGGGCGCTCGACGACAATGGTGCTTCGGGACACGGCTCATCGTGCGGAGCGGCTCTTCTGGAGGCTCGTGCTCGCGCGCATCCATTGCCGCAGTCGGTAGTAGGCGGGAGGCGACGAGCTCACTAGAGACAAGGTCGTGGCGGCGGCCGGAGCACTGGCCCGTCGAGGACGATGCCAGGGGGAGCGGGAGGAGTAGTGGGCGCGTTCAGTGGTTGTAGGCGGAGGTGCTGAGCATGACGGGGTGGTCAGCCGCGAGCACTGCGAGCGGTGGCCACGGCGGCGAGCACCACCGTGGCGACGAGCTCGGGCACGACGGGAGGAAGCAGCTACGGCGGGGGTAGAGATGTGCGAGGAGAGGGGAAAGGAGCCGGAGCTCACCGGGAAGGCACAAGAAGGCCCGGCGACAACTTAGTAGCAGTAGGGGGTGACCGGAGTGGACGGTGATGGCGACGATCGAAGCGGAGGAAGGTGGAGAGAGAGGCAGAGGAGCTCCGAGGTCCGTGGCGTGGTCACGATCATCATGGTCGAGGCCGAGGGGGGCTCCTGGACGCAGGCGGACGGAGGACGGCTGCCGGTGGCCACGTGCATGGTGAGTCCGCAGCGACGGCTACGCCCAGGCTGGCGCGGCGCAGCAGATCTGGGGGAGGAGGAGAGAGAGGAGTGGCAAGCCAGGAGGGCGAGTGGGTGGATGAGAGCGGGGGGAGCTCGAGGGGGCGCCGGTGTCGCCCTTATCCCCTCGGGATGGCGTCGGCGAGGTGGTGTGGCGGGGACGCGCGGGAGGAGCCCCGGTCAGATGAATAGGGGAGGAAGAGAGCGACCAAGGGAGGTGGGCCGCCTAGGTTGGGCCGCCAGGTCCAGATGGGCCAAGGCCCAGGGAGGCAGGGTCTTCCTTTCCTTTTTATTTTTCTGTTTTTTTCTTTTACAGAGAGGGTTTTACAATATTTGGGCGCTGAAATGATTTTTGTAAAATATGAGAATTGTCCAGATAAATACCATGCAATGTTTGGCACTACCACAAAAAGTTCAGAAGAATTTTGAATTTTTATAATTTTAAAAGGCATTTAATGTATTGTTCTAGGCCCTGAATTAAATAGTTTAGTGCACTTAAACACTTTGCAAAAATGTTGGTTCACTACCAATATTAGTTATAGATTATTTGGCACATGATGAAGATTTTAGTTTTCAAGTCTGACAAATATGAATTTTTGACTTTAGATTGGATTTGAATTCGAATTGTGATTTGGACCAAGTGAAGATTAGCAACAGTAATGTGATGACATGGCACCATTAACAGGGGATTACGTAGCATGACACTGGGGGTGTTACATGTGTTGAGGCTTCATCCTAGAGCAGCAAGTACAATCATATCTCAAGCATAAATTCCAAGCATACCATTGCAACATTTCAATTTGATCCCATAAAAGTTTCCCTTTTTGAGTCAAGCGATAATCCCTAAAGTATTCACGTTGATCCAACGTTACTCCCATTATCAAGTTGAATGGGATTTTCGCAGGATTATCAAAGTAGTGCACAATATTTTTCACATAACGAGCATCAAGGGTATTAGGAGGTTCCCCACCCCCATGAGTAGCAAGTACCACTATTTTTTTTGGTGTTTCGTGTTCCATATTCATAACTAAAGATAGATAACAACTTAGAACAGAAAATAGAAACTACTTAGTGATAAAGCAAACAAGCACACACGAGAATATCCACCCCACGCTATTGCTCCCCGACAGCAGCACCAGAAAAAGGTCTTGATAACCCACAAGTATAGGGGATCGTTTGTAGCCCTTTTCGATAAATATTAGTGTCGAACCCAACGAGGATCTAGAGGTAGAACAAATATTCCCTCAAGTTCTATCGACCACCGATACAACTCTACGCACACTTGAAGTTTGCTTTACCAAAAACAAGTATGAAACTAGTTTGCAAGAATAAAACAATGAGTACTTTGCGAGAATAAAACTACGAATAAATTGCAAGGTAATAAAAGTGGATAGCTTTTGTCAACACGAAAGTCATTTGTCCCTAGGCAATCGATAACATGTACCGGTAATCATTCTTGTAATTTTATATGAGGGGGAGGCATGAGCTAACATACTTTCTCTACTTGGATCATATGCACTTATGATTGGACCCCTAGCAAGCATCCGCAACTACTAAAGATCGTTAAGGTCATAAAACCCAACCATCGCATTAAGTATCAAGTCCTCTTTACTCCCATACGCCATAACCCACTTATCCGCGTTTAGGATGTTGTCACCCCCGCAACACTGACAATAAGAAAACCATGAGCATATTGCAACACCCTACAGCCAGGGACCCTCCGTTTGCGCGACACGGAGGGCACCGTACGACAGCACTATAAATAAAATATACAATCATACCAATCAAGATCATGATTAACCCAAAGGACAAAACGTATCTACTCAAACATGATAGGATAACCATTGATCATTGGGAAATAATATATGGAGTTGAGCACCATGTTTAAGTAGAGATTACAACGGGGAGAAGAGGTGTTGACGGTAGCAAGATTGTTGATGTAGATCGTTGTCACGATCCTTGGCCGGCGGCACTCCGGCGCCACCGGGAGAGAGGGGGAGAGCGCCCCCTCCTTCTTCTTCTTCGGTGGCCTCCCCCCTAGATGGGAGGAGAGTTCCCCCTATGGTCCATGGCTTCCATGACGGCGGAGGGGCAGACACTACAAAAAAAAGACACATCCGTGACATTTTGGGCCGAACGAATTTTTTTCTGTCATACATATGACACTTCTATGACGATAATTATGACAAAACCTGGTATCATCATAGATGTGTTGGGCTCCTACTTCTATGACAAAAAATCATGACAGAAAATGGGCTTTTAAGTCACAGGCGTCTTTGGAGATGCAGCTGCATGACATTCTCTGGGCCGTCCATGATGGAAAAAACCGTGGTAGAAGCAAGGCGAGGAAAATTTAGGGGAGTTCCCGGTTACGGTGGGCGGTCCGGGTCCGTTATAATCGAACCCGAACCGAAGCGGCGTTGGGCTCTAATCGAACTCGGCGATTGCAGACTGCAGCTACGACATTCGAACCCAAGCGATCGATCGATGGCTGCTAATTGAACCCGATCGAGTGATTCATTCGCTACTGCTGCTAACTGAAGCCGATCGATTGGATGAACAGTGAGCATTGCGGGGGGGATGAACAGTGAGTGGTGGAGGTGGATGCAGGACCCCGTGGCGTTGCCTCTGGATGAACAGGACGACCCCGTGGATGGCTGGATGAACAGTAGACGGTGAAGGGGTGCCCGTGGAGGGGTGGTTGAACAGTAGCCGCTGGAGTACCGCGCGGTGGAGGCTAGATGAATAGGAGCCTGTGGAGGCTGGAGGAGGTCCACGGTAGCCCATGGAGGCTGGAGGAGGTCGACGGTGGAGATGAACAATATCTCGTGGAGTCCCGTTTTGCAGTACGCCACACACCTCCCATGGAACAGGACCCCCGTTTCGACCATAGTGCTCCAACACAAGTCCGTTTCGTCTGTTTTGCGGTACGCCAAACCCCTCCCGATGAACAGGACCCCCGTTTCGACTGTAGCGCTCCAACACAAGTCCGTTTCATCCGTTTTGCGGTACGCCACACCCCTCCCATTCAACAGGACCCCCGTTTCGACCGTAGGAGGTCCGTTTCCTCCGTTTCGCGGTATGCGAGACCCCTCCTGATGAACAGGATCCCGTTTCGAACGTGGCCGGTCGAACACAAGGCCATTTCGTCCGTTCTGCGGTACGCCAGGCCTCGTTTCCATCGCCTGTTCCATCCAAGCCCGCCCGATGAATACGACGACGCATTCCGTTCCAACCTAGACAGTTGGCTCCCACGCGTTCTGTTGCCTCCCAATGAACACGACACATTCCGTTG
The DNA here is from genome assembly GCA_021437245.1 of Aegilops speltoides. Taxonomy (NCBI): domain Eukaryota; kingdom Viridiplantae; phylum Streptophyta; class Magnoliopsida; order Poales; family Poaceae; genus Aegilops; species Aegilops speltoides. Next base: position 121,162,591 of record CM038145.1, read on the forward strand.
CCTCCCCATGAAGACGATGCATTCCGATGCCTCCCCATGAACACGACGACGACGCTGTTTCTCTGCTCTGACCCAGCCATGTACACGAGCCCTGGCCGTACGTATGCGCAAGTAGGCATTTGAGACCCCGCCCGTATGTACGTACGTGGCCGTATTTTATTTCTTGCACCCTGGCCATTGTATGTACGAGTACATGCTACATGCGCGCCTCTACTACGACACGTGCGCGCCTCTACTACGACACATGCGCGCCTCTACATCCACCAGTATGTATGTACACGTTTGCGACCAGAATGACAACGCTACGTATGCTTCGACCAGGTGGGTCCCGACTGTCAAGTAATTCCTTACGTGAGAAAATGTAGCTGGTGGGTCCCAGCAGTCAGGGGGGCACTTCCTTGCGTGCGAAGATGTAGTCGGTGGGTCCCAGCAGTCAGGGGGCGAATCGTTTTTTCGGACGCACTTCCTTGCATGCGAAGATGTAGCTGGTGGGTCCCAGCAGTCAGGGGGGCGAATCATTTTTTTTCGGACGGACTTCCTTGCGTGCGAAGGTGTAGCTGGTGGGTCCCAGCAGTCAGGGGGGAATCGTTTTTTTGCTCGGATGCACTTCCTCGCGTGCAAAGATGTAGCTGGTGGGTCCCAGCATTCAGGGGGAAATGTTTTTCTTGAAATACAGTGGCCCGTCCGGTGGGTCCCAGCTGTCAGGTGGAGGAATCATTATTTTCCGTGTAATAAGGAGGCACTTCCTTGCTGCGGCGTGGACCCGGCTATCAGCCTCTCCATGTACAGTCTACGTCCGATCAAAGTTGTTCCTTGACCACGTTGACCACGCCGCGCCGGGAGCACCACGGTGGTGTATGACGGCGAGGCCTAGGAAGGGGACGACGCAGAGCCGGGGAAGACGCGGTAGTGGAAGCCCGCGCGGAGAGCAGTACGAGGGTTCACTGGTTCGGCTGCAGTGTGAGGCTGTCGTCGCCGCAGGGCCTGTCCAGCAATGGGAATAGTAGGGGGCGGTGAGGCCTCCGTGGCAGCACAGCCGGCCACGGGAGGCAGGAGCATGCGGCACGACCAACACTGCTTTGGGCAGCTGGAGCAAGAAGGCCAGAGGTTGAAGAAGCACTATGGCCGTTGGATGGACATCGTACGGTCATTGGAGCTAGAATTGTTCATATTGACTAAGTTGACAAAGCCCTCCGTCCCCGTCAACTTAGTTGGCCCACAAGTCATCCTCCCACTATGGTGGGTCCCAGCTAGCAGGGGGTATTCATTTTTTTGTGCGTAATAAGGAGGCACTTCCTTGCGTGCGAAGATATAGCTGGTGGGTCCGACATGTCAGTGGGGGGAATGTTTTTTTCGTGAAATACAGAGGCCCTTCCGGTGGGTCCTAGGTGTTAGGTGGAGAAATCATTATTTTGCGTGTAATAAGGAGGCATTTCCTTGTGTGCGGCCGTGGACCCAGCTGTCAGCCTCTCCACGTATAGTCCACTCCCGATGGATGTCGTTCGTTGACCACGTTGACCAGGCCGCGCGAAGAGCACCATGGCGGTGGACGACAACGAGGCCTAGGAAGGGAACGACACGGAGCCGGGGAAGACTCGGCGATGGTTGCCCACGCGGTAGGGAGTACAAGGGTTTACTGGTCCGGCTACCGTCGCTGGAAGATAACAGGAGGTGTGGGTGAGTAGAGGAATGGCCTGGCCAGCAATGAAGTAGGGTGGGGCGGTGCATCCTGTGCGGAACACAGCCGGCCACGGGAGGCGGGAGCAGGCAGTCCCACCAACGCTGGTTTGGGCGGCTGGAGCAAGAAGATCAGATATTGAAGAAGCAGCATGGTTGTTGGATTCACATCCAACGGTCACTGCTGCTAAAATCGTTTGTGGACTAAGTTGACAAAGCCAAAGTACACGTCAACCTAGTAGACCCGCAAGTCAGCCTCCAAATCTGTCCCAAACAGCATACAGCCCGAAATTTCTAGCCAGATTCAAATTAATTTTAAATCTAAATATCACTTAATTTAAATTCAATGAAATTTTACCCACCCAAAAACAATGAAATTTAAAATATCAAAATCCAAAAGAAAACAGTATTTTGGAACTAATTGCCTATTTGTTGTATTTTTCCATTTTACAGCCCATTTATTATTACTTATAGCCCATTTCTTATTACTTATAGCCCATTTATTATTACTTATAGCCCATTTTCTGGGCAAAATGCATCCCTCCTCGTCTTGAAAGATTTCCGGCCCAGGAGGGCGTAGAAAAGCAAGTAGGCCTATGTTGGTTATTCTGCATAAAACAAAATATCTGGCTAGCCATTTTCAAAAAGGAAAAAACAAACTGGGCTGGTCATGTGCAAAACATATGAAATAAAAGCCTGGGCTAAACGGGCCACGGGTCCCGCACAACCCAGTTGATACCTTTCTCGGTCCCGAAAAAACAAAATTACTGCGCATGAATCGGGTCCGATCACATCGCTACCATGTACAATATCTCCTTATTCCTCTCGGTTGTTGACCATGTTGACAACACCGAAGGGCGGCGCCGCGGCGAGCGAACCAAGGAGGAGGACGATGGTGAGTCCTTGGATGGGAACGAACAGGAACCGCGGAAGATGTGCAGAGTTTTAGGGTGCGATGTGGCCACGATGCGTGCGCGGCAGCACAACCAGCTGTGGGAGGTGGGAGCAGGCGGTCCCGCCGACGCTGGTTTGGCTTTGGCGGCTCGAGGAAGAAGAGACTGAAGAAATGTGATAGACGTTGAATGTCAATCCAACAGTCAAGGTTGGCACAATCGTTTGTTGACTAAGCGGACACCAAGTAGCATACTTTTTTATATATAGGAAGAAAACTGCGAGGAAAATGCGTTCGTCTGCCGTCCTCCTCACAGGGAATGTTTGCCTCATAAGTGACTAGCACCCTTGGTTTTCAACCGAGAGGTCTTGGGTTCGAGTCCCAGGAACTCTCAATTTTGTCCTCCTCCTTCCTCAAAAAAGAAAATCAAAGACATGGCAAGGTGTATAGAACAAGCTAGTGTACCAATAAAGAGACGTTGCCGAGTTTTAGAAAAAAGAGAGACGTGCTCATGTAGCTGGTTCGAATCCAAACCTAGACTATGACTATATATGGTGCTATGCTACTCTGCAAGTAATGAAACTGGCATATCCAACGTTCACTTCTCCTCTTCTCTACTTACTCTGCCGAGCATCAGAAGCTCTGGCCGCATCAACCATGTCCGCTGGCTGCTCGTCCACCTGCTCTTCAGCAGGCAACAACCAGATATGCGCCAAGTCACCACTCATACAATCACCTGTGGGTCTCATCACACCCCTGCCGGCATGCGCACCGCAGCTGATTGCTCATCGCAACCCGCTGCCGTTGGTGTGGTGCCACTGCTGCAAATCACGCGGAGTCATGCGTCGCATCTCAACCACAATCCTCAACCCTGGTCGAGTCTTATACAAATGCCCGAATCACGGGGTAATAATATGTTTAAGTGTTGTTCTGCTCCTTTCAGTTGCTGATTTTTTTAATAGTTTGGTTGATGATCTTCCAATTTGATTCGTGCAAAAAAGGGAAGATTCGTGTGATTTGTATTTCTCGGAAGTTGTTGATGTGGGGGAATGCAACTACGCTGATTATTTGGTTAGCCGAGGAATCCCAATACCAGCAGGTTGGGGTGTTGGACAAGTAACTGAAGGAATGGCAGAAGAGGAAGATGCAGAGCAGAAGGTTAAAGATGTAGTTCCTCTTATCATGGCCAAGCAACAGCTACTGAACGGCCTTGACAACAATGAGGAGATGAAAGAGCTTGTGAAGATAATGGGAAAAATCGATGTGCTCTGTAGGATGATTGTCTCTTTATTTGCAGTGTATGTAGCACTCGTGATGTATTCAGTGGCTATGACATGAGCACTTTGTTGAAACTAGTAATGAATGAAACCTGTGTAGCAGGCTGGGCGTAGTGTTGTGAACATCTAATGATTTCTATTAACGGAAATCAGGGGGTATCCTTGTTTGCTCATAAATAAATAAATAGCAGAGGCCCTGTCGGGTCAGCTTTGTTCTCATTCGAAGACGTTGAGCAAATTGCAGTCCAACAGCAAACTATGTCATCAAATTCAAGTTTCACAGCCAAATATGAGTACAACTAAACAACAATGTCATCATGTTTTAGTTGTCATCCAATCACCAAACACAAATCAGCATACATAACAAGTGATGTTCTCACAACAAAATACTAAACAACATGTTCATCAGGTTTCAGTTGTCATAGCAAACACAATTTCACATAGTAGATAAAAAAACTTCTTCTGACAGGCAAATACGACAAAAGCAATGTAATCATCATCCACAGTAGCAGCGTCAACATCTCCGCCATGTGTATCAGTCTGAATCATAATTCCCCATGGTGTCATCTTCTTCTTCGTTCTCAACGTCCTCGAACGTTGGCTTCTTCTTGATCAACTCTTGTATGTCCACAGCACGACAGGAAATCTTTTTGCCGGCGTCATTGACGTGATGGTTCTCAAAGATATTAGGAACATCTGTGTTAACTTGTACATCAGGAGCAATGTAAGCATAATCTTGTTGTGCAACTTCATTAAACGAATTCCTCTGCTCAAACCTTTGCAATACTCTCGAGTCATCGCTACGTGCAAATGTGTCTTCCAAGAAAAATATCTATGTTGCTTGATTTGCCAAAATAAAAGGCTCGTTTGTCTGGTACGCCGCCTTGACATTGATGGAATTGAAATAATCATCAGGTCTGGGTTTTGTGATCCTGGAAAACAGGTTATACCAATGACAGCACAGAACCACACACCGATGATCCTCGAAACTGGAGATATACTGCAACTGAACAATGTCTGTTATGTTAGCATACATTTCAGTTGTCTCTTTGTCATACGTATCCGTGCTCATGATGGCACTGTTTGGTGTCTTCCTGCCTTCGTTTCGTGCAAGGGTGTTGTAGTGCACATCTCCAACAACGCAAGATTCATAATGTCTTACCCGAGTATCAGGACCCATTGCTAGTGAGTAAAGGGCGTCATCAACTGCCAGCCCATCCTCCCGCATCTTCTTAACCTATGGTTAGAAAATAGACAAGCTCGTCATCTTATGTACTCAATATATTAAAAAAACTGACAGTGCAATTCAAAAGCTTACATGGTTCTTGAACCATTTCACAAATCCTGCCATAACCAGTTTGTCAACGTTTCTTAGATTTTGCGGTAGTAACTCCTTTTTGTAGATGCTACACAACATAGTGATCGCGCAAACATCTTAATATATAAGAATGTGCTACAAGTTTAGTAGATTACGATGTATAAGCTGCAGTACTGCACTTACTTGATATAAGGTAGTATCTCAGGACAGTTATTCAACACATACCAAACCATTTTGTCCAAATCTTTAGGTTTGTCCTCTTGTCGACTCTTCCCTGTAACTCGAACAGAATAATCGAAAACATTGAGCCCGGGATTGTCTTCACCCACCTCTTTGCTAAGCTGATCAGCTGTTTCAATGTATTTGGAGCATAATGTCAACGCTTCTGTAGCAATGTAGGCCTCTGCAATGGAACCCTCGGGTCTAGCTCTGTTCCTAACATAGACCTTGAAAGTGCCTAGCCGCCTTTCAATAGGGTACATCCAGCCATACTGTACTGGACCTCTAAGTAGTGCCTCATCAGGTAGATGAACAGCCAAATGCTACATCACATCAAAGAAGGCTGGAGGATATATCTTCTCAAGGTTGCATGGGATAGTTGGTGTCTTGTCTCTAAGACGCTCCAAAGCATCTATCCTGATATTTCTACTGCAGAGTTCCCTGAAGAATTGTCCCAACTCTGCAACTGCTTTGTATAAGTCTGGGCGGCCCAATCCTCTAAGGATAACATGTAAACCCTTTGAAGTAGGACGTGGCAGTCATAAGTTTTCAACCCTTGTACCTTGTTTCCATCTGAACTGACTCTCCTTTCAGGGTTGGAAGCAAATCCATGTGGGAATCTCACACGTTACATGACCTCGCATAATTCTTTCTTTTTACCTTGTCCAAGACGTACACAGCTGGTGCCATATCCCGTGGTTTACCTTCATCTTGCACCTGCAAATCCTTTCTGATAACCAGGTGTGTCAAATCAATCCTAGATTTTAAGGTCTCTTTCGTCTTGTCTTCAATATTAAGAAGTGTGCCGATAATGTTGTCACATATATTTTTCTCGATGTGCATCACATCAAGATTATGCCGCAGATCCAAATCTTTCCAATACTCCAAGTCCCACAAAGTGGACCTGCGGGTAAACAATAATCTCTCTTCTGCCCTGCCATGCTTCCTTTTGCCGCTACCATTACCAGGATGGTTTCCTGGTGTAAGATGCCTGACCTTATCTAATTGCACTTGCAACTCATCGGCGGTGAGCCTCTTTGGCACATCACAGTTTTCATGCTTTGCATTGAACACATGTCTTCGGTATTTTCTAGGATTTGGCTTGTCCTTGGCAAGGAAATGGCGGTGTCCAATGTAATAGATCTTGCTAAGTATTGCATATGACAGCGAATTCCTGTCACAGCGAACACATGCATTATAACCATGTGTCATTCGCCCTGACATAGTGCCCAAAGCCGGACAATCATGGATGCACCAAATTATAACATCACGTAGAAAGAAATCAGTTGTTGGGCTGCTATATAGGTCTCGAGTGAGAACACACCTCCATAGCTGTTCAAGTTCCTCCACAAGAGGCTCCATGAACAAATCAAAATCCTTTCCAGGACTTTTTGGACCTGGGATGAGCAAGGCCATCATGTAATTTGATTCTTTGGTGCAGACATTTGGAGGCATGTTGTAAGGATAACAAGCACCGCCACATGCTACATGTGGCGCTCTGTGGCCAAATGGGTTAAATCCATCCAAGCTAAGCCAAGTCTAATGTTTCTCGGTCAACAAAGAAACTTTTGTGTTTATCATTGAAGCTTTTCCACTCACTACCATGATATGGATGGCTCATTACATTCGATCTCTGTACTCTGGTTCCTAGAATGCCACAAGTACATCCTCTCTTGTTTGACATCATGAAACAACCTCTGCAATCTTGGTGTAATTGGAAAATGTCTCAGAACATTATGAGGAATCCTCTTCACAGCATCGCCATCTTTCCATCTTGATGATTTGCATTTCGGGCATTCACTTAAGTTGGCATAATCCTTTCGGAACAGAACACAATTATTCTTACGAACATGGATCATATCATATCCAATTCCAATTGCACGAAGGAAATTCTTCATTTTACTGTAGGTGTGTGGCAGGTCAGACGCATTTGGGAAAGATTTGCGGAAAGCAGCCAACATCGCATCGAATGACTTGTTGGTCATCCACTAAGATGTCTTCACCTGAAGAAAGGTGACCATAGCTGAGAATACTGACAGCTTATTTCCTGGGGTGACAGCCACATTGCATTGTTCCAACATGTGGGCCCACCGTTTTTCTTCTACAGGTGAAAGTTCACGGAATGCACGAGCATTTCGTAGCATTGTTTCAATGTTGGTCCAACTCACTGGCTCCGCCACCACCACCACCTCCTCCTCCTCTTCCACCTGAGCATCATGCAGATCAAGATGGTGATCTACTGCTTCCATGTAGTCAATAACATTGACGTTGACAGTTTCACCATGATGAACCCACCTAGTATATGTGATCGACATACCATACAAGTGTAGATGATTTTGCACAGATGACTGGGGGTCTTGTAACTGAATTTATACAACTGCTACATGGGCAGAGCACATCTGATTTCGGACCACCGTACTCAGCTCTGATAAAGTTCATGGAGTTTTCAACCCCCCCGACATATGTAGTGGAGAATCTTCGAGCAGAAGTTATACAAGTCATGTCCATCTCTTAGACATACAAATTAGTTCTTCTACTATATATTACAGGAAAAACATATATGCTTTTTTATGAAGTCCAGAAAAAAAATACCTAGGTCGATGTCTAAAGCTATGGCAAGATATTTGGACGAGCAGATCTAAGTAACGAAATATATGTGAAGCTAATTCAGCAAACAGATTTGAGTGGTAAATGATGGCAAGCTGTTTCAGCAGTCAATGAGGCCGAGCACACAACCATCGAACTATCGAAGGCCATTGCAGCAACAAAGATCGAGTATAAAACGGTGTAGAGCTATTTCACCTAACAGATTAGCTACTAGACCATGGCAATCTACGTTACAATAAATATATGGCAGGCTATTTTAGCAACTAATCGGCCTTGGCATGCCATCTCAGCTAAGCAGATTGAGTGTAGAACAGGGCAAGGAAGCTTCTTAAGCAGAGCATATTGACAGTAAACTACTTCGGCAAACAGTGAGATTAACAACGTCCAGCAGCTAACATTCAGCGCTACACCGACATGAACGGGGCCTCAGTCTAGAATGCGCGTACCGTGGGAGAAGGTGACCGCCGTGCGACTCCACACAAACATAGCCAGCGATGGCGGCGCTGACCGCTGTGCGCCTCCACAAGAACGTAGCCAGAGGTGGCGGCGCGGCTAGAGGACGACAGTCTACGAGAGTGTACTGTGTGAGCGAGAGGATTGCCATGCGTCCCCTCGACGAACAGCGGCGCCGATGTATCGGCACAGCGGGGAGGGCAACTTTGGAGGAGCGAATGGAGTGGAGGGAGACGGGGGGAGGGGTGTTTGGGGAATATTATTGTCTAGTTGGTCGAAAGGCGGTTGAATTGGATTTGGGGGAATTTTTGTGGGGGCGGAGTTTGGCGCATGGTTGGTTTCTCCAAGTGCAGTCCCACGTGTTAGTGAAGAGGCAAGCTGTCGGTGTACTAAGGTAGGGGGTACCTCAGTACCCCAACTTGTGCCGGGCGATGCATGACTTCCCACAAATGATCCACCAAATGCTTGCGGAGACCATTCTGCTCCATATCAAGCCATTCAAGAACAAAGTGTACAAGACAGAAGCTCGAGACCCGGCAAGAGGAGCTTGCCGGGAAGGCCGCTCGTGCTCAAGATTACATCACTCATGCAAGCCCCGGCGAGAGGAGCTCGCCGGGAGACCAGAGGACTACATCTCGGAAGACACGCCTCGGCGCTATCGCGTCGGCGAGGGCCCGGGGCGGCAAGTTACAAGCCCGACAAGCTCCGGGCCCGCAAGATCAAGACCCGGCAAGATGCTTGCCGGAGAGCTTGTGTGTGTGCCGCACTCCAGCTCATCCGCCCACGTCGCCTTAAGCCCTCTCGAGAAGCGTGGCGGATGGCTGTGCTGCATGAGGGTGCGGTGGCACTCCACGGTGGTGGCTCCATCGCCGTGGCAAGCGGAGACGCAAGGGGGAGATTTTGGGGGTCGACGGCGACGGCATTTAATGCTCTTGTCCCCTCTCACAAAAGTAGGTAGAATCCTTTGTTCAAGCACTGTAGCTGCACTGTTCCCGCACTGTTCCAACTACCACCTCTTTTACGTTTTTACCCCTCTCTCCTACGTTGACACCTGTCGGTGACCCCTTGCCCTATAAAAGGAGGCCCATGCACAACGTAGAGGGGGTTCGGAGGTTCGGATCCTTGGCAACTATAGCACCAGGGATTCGGCCGGTTCGGCTCATTCGACACACGCACCACCACCATATGCTCGTACTCTCGAGCAAGCTAAATACAAACACAAGGCAGCAGTAGGAGTTTTATCTCTCCGGAGAGCTCCGAAGCTGGGTAAAAAAGCCGCCCGCGTGCTCGCCTCGATCTGCTCTCTGCGCATCCTCCGCCCTCGTACCGAACACACGAAGGGGCCGTCCCCGGCCCCATAGGTGTCGCGCCCCATCGCGCCCGACACAAGCCGAAGCGCGTTCCGTTTGTGTGAGCCATGTGCAGGACCGAACGTGTGTGGGTTGCAATGCGACCGCGACAGGAGTGCTGTGAGTGTACCTCCTTTTTTCCTTTTAAAGTAGGTGCTTCACCCCCTCAAATGTTTTTCCTTCGCGTGATCCATCGATACTACTTACTAGTAATCCGGTAATCCCGACTAAAACGGCGCGGCCGGGTCTTTTCTAGGTTGGCTTAGTTGGGTTTTTTAGGACGAGTAATGCTACACCTATGTAATCCCAGTTACATAATTAACGTAATGTGAAACGTGTGACCCGTTGATTGTAGATTGGGGGAGGGAGGGGCCCACCACCATGAAAATCAGGGGAGGAGAGAGAGAGGCAATTTACGTTAACCCTTTCGTAGGTTCCTGTAGATGTAGAAAGATGTGAAATGCGTGAATGTGTAGTGGACGTACTATTGGAGTGCCTAAGATAAATTGTGTATGTATAGACCCTATGTGTTTATTTTACTTCGCATGTTAGATTTGTCTCGGTTCAATAAAAAGAAGAGTTGGTGATGATGGTGTGCCTGTCATCCTACAATATAGGCCGTCCGATCTATATCTAACAGATAGGAAGGAAACTATGACAATTTACCCGCACTCCTCCCCACATTTGCAGATAAGGCTTTACCTCGTTCATCCTTTTCTCCCACAAGATCTTGATCTTCCGTGCAACGCACGGGCATCTTGCTAGTACTCCTACAATATGTATATTATTGTGAAAGTTCATATACACCGGCAGAGATTAATGCAAACACGGCAGATTTTCATTACATTTCAAACTTTTATAGGACAGAATAATAAAAGAAACCCAACCCTAAACCTATTCTACGGCGCCGACCGACGTCCTCCATCTGTGATCTCTATGTATGGGGCGGGGTTCAGGCCCGTGAAGTGAAGGTGCGGTCTCTGGCAAGGAAGAGTAGAACACGGGATACAGACCGGTCAGTTGGCACACCATGCCATGCTGCCTCCCATGTGCTAGTCATCCTCGGAGGAGTCCCCGACCTCGGCGGTGCCGGATGTTGGACGGCGGCAAGTAGGACACGTGGCTGACAGTGTTCCCGTCATCGGCCGCTAGCGTGGCCACCGCTTGTGTGGGTGGGTCCCCGTCCAGCTACGGCGCTATTGCGTCACGAGAGGCGACTTGAGCGAGGGCGGCGACATCGAGCTTCATCCCTGAAGACATGCTCTCCCGCAGAGCGTTCGCACTTGCGGTCATGGCGGATGTGGTGCCAGGTAGGAGGACGATGCGCTGTGGTGTGGAGGATAGCTGGGCATTGCCGCTTTAAGTAGCATTCCGATGAGGAAAAGCATCTGGGTGCGTCATTAAGTCGCCGGAGTTGGTTCCTCGGGCACCGAGCCTCTTAACGACAACATACGGTCGGACGACATGAATGCGGGCAGCTGGCGCTGGCTGGGAACGCACCGCGCGACGACGCGAGGGAGGGTTTTGGTGTGCCAGGGTAGTCAGGTGCGGTCGTGGCAATGTTGGAGATGCCCTTTGCTCACATGTGATCCCCGCATGTCATTGAAAAAGCAAGATGACCCGGCATGGTCTCAGGTCCTGAGGATGCAGTTGGCCGTGCTACACCACTCCGTGGACGCGTTGCAGCGCCCCGTGCATCCTCAACGAGCCGGGTGTTGGGGTGTGTTTAGATTGTGGCCAAAGTGCACCTTACCAAAATTTGGGTCATGACCCAAAGATTGGTCTTTGTTTGGATGGCTGCCATTTTTTGGCATGCCAATGAACTCTAGCCAACTCTAGTTTATTTTTCTTGCCAATGTCGGCCAAATCATGGGCAACCAATACCTCAACCGAAATTTTGGCTACCCAATGCTTTGATGGGGCAACCTTGGGCACAAACCAAACATATTGTTGGTCGTGCCACAGCACTAACGCCACCCTCGGCACACTAAAACCGACCGTGTCTAGCGACGATATGAGCGTGTCGCTCACCGCTGTTGCCGTGTCCAGAGGCGGTGCTGGAGCTACGCCCTGTTGTTTGCCCCAGCGACCCACATGAACGGTCGTCCGTGGCGAGGAGGTCGTTGGCCAGCTCCTCCATTGGACTAGTCTGCGCTACGTCGTTCCGACGGGTGTGCCCCACATGTCGGTTTCCCTGTTCAAGTATAATCATGTGGCGTTTGCTTATTTCTCGTTCCTCCCCAACCATCTTCTCCATCCATCATGTCACCCTCCAGTCGAGTCCATCCTCCCGCATGCCTCATTTGAACATTCCGCCGAGTATCATTCGTGTGTACCCACCCTAGTCCTCTTTCAATCGATCTCCGGACCCCGAGATGAAATCCAAAGAGAACGAGTGGGGGCACGTGATACCTAAGGAGGATTCGAAATTTTGAACCGGTGATCATAGCATCTGCAAATCATATATAAAGGGTATTCAATGCTCGTTTCGTTTTTGAATGTACAATGTACTCCCTCCTATCCTTTCTAGTTTACATATAAGTTTTATGTGTAGTCATAGTATCTCTACTTTGATCAAAAAGGTATCAACATTCAAAAACACGCCCAATCAATATTGTTAGATTCGTACGTACACCTAGATTTGTACTCGAGATGGTTTCCAATTTGTTTTGAACCAGGTGAATGTGCTTGTTCTCGCGCATGCTCTTCCTACTAGGATTTTGCCACGTATAGCCAGTCCAATAGTAACTTTTTTAAGCTCCCTGTCCAATAGTACACGTGGAGAACTGACAACATCTGTACTCCCTCCTTCCATTTACATAGGGCCTATGTGGAGGAGAGAGATGTGAAAAAGTAAGGGGAGTGAGCTCTCATGCAAGAGCCTTAGCTATATATGCATTCCTAGTTAAATACTAGTACAATAAATATGAAGAAAGAGATAAAGAGGAGATGGAAAAAAGTACTAATACAATAGCCAACCTTATATATATTTTTGCGGGAAATATCCAACCTTATAGCCCACACTACCGTATGAGTGCATATAATAGATGATGGCTATAGATGACATGGCAGTCCCTCATAGCCATCGACTGGCTATATTATTAACCATGCTCTAATGCGTTTTAAAAACTGCATTTGACTATTGACAAGATTAATAGTACATGAGATGTATAATGTGAAAATTATATCATTGGAAACTCCTTTCACATACGAATTTGACCGTATGCTTTGTGTAACTTGCATGTCATATATTATTACTCTAACATTTGGTCAAAGTTAGCCTCGAAAAACACATTAGGCCCTATATAGTAAATGGAAGGAGGGAGTACTAGTGGAAGTGGATCCTCTGACATAGGTATCCTTGCCTTACCCTCCCTTTCGGTCACTTACTGGCGGACCTCATGCTTGCTAGGACCTGCATGTCAGTTACTCAATGGGTTCGGCCACATCAGGGGATCCTCATCCGTAGTATACTCCCTCTATTTTTATTTACTCCGCATAAAACGGAGGGAGTGATAGTATAATAAATGACGCGTGTGGGGGAGGGGGAGGGACGTCGGTTTGCTCTCAACTGCGGTCCCACAAGAAAGCAAAAACACAATACGAAGCGTGTCCCATTCGGTGAGCGACGTGGAGGGTCCAGCATGCCGGGCTGCAACGCGAACGCGACAAGAGCGATGTACAGTCAAACCGATTGACCGGTCGTCACCGGAACCACTATTCACACCAGAACCTTCGTTGCTCGGCTTACGCCAACCACTGTCCTAAAACCACACCTAATCTCCAGCCCATTCCCCCACCTTTTGATCTGCTAGCCCGCATCAAGCGTCCCCTAGTTCGCCGGAAAGCCATGGTGCACCGCAAGATCACTTACTATAAGATGCTGACGCCGGAGCGCCACGCAGAAATCGTGGCGGCGGTCGGCGCCATAGACCTCCGTTCCCAAGCTTGCCTTGCGGCGGGCCAATCCCTGAGTTCTCTGGAGCCAAGCTACGAGGAGGAGGAAGCCGATCCAATGTTCATGGCGGAGGTCGCAACGCAGAAGGCCCCCGATGGGTATGAGACGATGGACATCGACTTCGTGCCGGCGTCCGAGGCCCCGATGGTGCAGGCGGACCAGCGGTTCAACATGGCGATACTAAAGGAGGACCGGGAGGCAGGACGTGGAGCGCTCGCATGCCGTTGCCATCGAGGCTCTCCTACAGGCGGAATCGGATGTCGTGGATGTGAACCGGGAGGTGGAGGCTCAACATGAGGCGGAGCGCGCGGATGCCGCTGCCATCGAGGCCCTCCGGCAGGTGGAACCGGACGTCCTGGACTTGAACCGGGCGGCAGAGGCTCGACTCGACGCAGAGCGTGTGGATGCCACTCTCATCGACGCCCTCCTGCAGGTAGAACCGGACGTCCTGGACTTGAACCGGGCGTAGAGGCTTGACTCAATGCGGAGCGTGCGGATGCTCCAGCCATCGAGGCCCTCCTGCAGGCGGAACCGGACGTCCTCGACTTGAACTGGGTTGTGCTCTCGTCCGTGCAGAGCGCCCGCACGCTCCGCTTGAACGAGTAGCTGGAGGCCGAGTACAACCACAGTGCGGAGACACACGTCGGCAGCTATGGCTGGTTCGCGTCGGCAGCCAAAGACGACGAGGCCGTCTCTTTCCGCGAGCAGTGATTATTTTTCTTTATGTTGTTGTTTTTATGGATCTTTTGTTGTGTAAAAACATATATTTGTTATGCAAGTCGCCTGACTTGGGCCAGTCTACCATTTCAGGTGGTTGGATGAATATACTACGTCTCCTAACCCTTCTTTCCTTCTTCCTCACCTCTTCTTCTTCCCCAACAGACCACCGCACGGGCCGTACGGATACTCTCCAACATGCGGTTGGATAAACATACTCTATGAACGAAAATTATGTGTCGGCGATAGGATGGCTGAGTTTGGTTTGTTCAAATGCGACAGCACGTGTCAGTGAGGGTGCGTTCCCTTGGTTGGGTTTGCAGCGTGCAGGAGCGACTATGTGAGGGTGCGTTGCGACCGCGGCATGCAGGAGCGACCGTGTGAGGGTGCGGTGCAACCGCGACAGCCGTGCGCAAGTGTACCTCCTTCTCAAATTGAAAACTTTAGGCAAGCTTGGCAAAAATGTGTGGCAAAGTTTGGCAATGCAAGGCCTAGACCCAAACAGGATAAGTACATACGTACTAGGAGTACTTGTGTTAGAAAAGAAAGGCGGGGTTTTCCTTCGCGGGATTTAATCGATACAAATCCTCGTTTCATGTGTCAATTCATGCGTATTTTTTTTCTCCAAAGACCAAAGAGCTAACCATCTCACTCCTCATCGCTTGATTAATGCAGCGCCATGCAAACCAACCTTCTCACTTCCGCATGCATGTAGGGGATATTAATGTCCTTGGTTTCTAGTACTCCCTCTGTCCGGAAATACTCGTCGGATGAATGGATGTATCTAGATGTATTTTAGTTCTAAATACATTCACTTTTATGCATTTCTCCGTCAAGTATTTCCAGACGGAGGGAGTACGAGGAAAACCCCATCAATTTTGCCTCGATTAGTGTTAGTGGCCCTTTGCAAATTTTAATTTTGATATACTGGCCTTGTGTACAAAAAATGGAGGTAGTAACTATATTTGACTTCCTTCCCCATTGCGGCGACGTCGACGATATCTTTTTTAGTGGTTTGGTGAAGTGCGTTCGATGGAGAACACCATTGAGGGAGCCCACGGTAAGTCATTCGCAAGTGCCGTCTGCAAGCCGACACAACCGTCTTATTTGCATCCAGGAAGTCCGTTGCACCAAAGGACTAGTATTACTAGGACTACACAATAGCGGCGTCTGTCCAGCTTAGTGCGGTGAGATGGTTTCTCGAAGAAGACGATGGAGAAGCGGAGTCAACGAAGAGTGAAATGATGGTTGCTTCGTCCGTGCTTTCGTGATTTGATGCCTCACTGCTTTGTGAATTGTGATAGAAGGGACAGAGGAGTAGACTCTATGCTCTATATTGTACTATATGCGAACAAGCATGGGAGAAAGATGAGAGACATTGCATTTTTCTGTTCCGTCAATCAATCAATCAGGGAGCATCGGTTCCATCTTTTTGGCTTTGGCAACACCGTCCACAATGGTTCCCACGATGCCAAAAGCTATTTTCACATTTGTCTACACATTGTGGATGCCCTTATCTGTACCACTTGGTTTTGTTCCTATGTGCTATCTATACAAATCTCAATTATATTGATCTAAAAAATTATAGAATCAAGATTAGTAAAAAGGAGGTGATTTTGCCGCGTGGATGGCGGGGGAGGTTTCTTATTTTCAGAGGACGTTATCCTGGCGGTTTGCTAACATGCGGTCCCATGTGTCAGTGCTTTACCAAGCTGATCCGCGTCCCACATGAGGCAGAACAACGGCAGAAGCAACACGTGGTTAAGTTGAAGAAGATGAGGGAGAAGCGGATTCAGAAATGAGTGGAATGATGGTTGCTTCGTCCCTCCAACTTCTTTTTTTAGCATTATTACTTCGTCCCTCCAACTTAACTGTGGGAAAGTTGCAACTTTGTGATTGGATGCCTCATTGCTCATTACTATGCCGGCGCCATGACTGGGGTGCTTCACCCCGGCTGCTCTGCACTGTATTCCGGTATGGCACGTGGACCCGGTAGCTTGATGTCCCACATGTCGACGAAAGGGACTAGAAGATTTATGAAAGCGAGCACGACGGAGTTGTACACAACACGGCGGCCCAGTGAACTGTCACTTGTACTGTATAGTACTATAATTTTGCGGTTTCGCACGATCCATCGATACAAACCCGATTAAAAAGGAAAGGGCGTGATTTTTCTCGCGAAGTAGATGATACTGGCCATACATTTCAAAGGCAATTTTAATGTATGCAAACTGAATAATTATAAGTAACAATATGATATCTAGTAAAAATAAAAACACATATGATTTATTGTGTTAGAGTGTAGTAGTAGTGCTGTATTGCATAGCTGTTAGATGTAACATGAGAGAACGTGTAGAGATGTAGTTTTGGAGGGCCTACACATAGAAAAGCGTAATACGGTCACCGAACTTCAAAATAAGCTGATTACGGTCACTATATACGTTTTACGGTGATTATACGGTCACTTGATCACGGTTCAGCATCGGATTGCACTCTGTTGACCGGCCAAATAGTCTCCGTGGCGCCATGTTGACTAGTTAAATTGACCACGTTCCTTGTGGGTCCCACCTGTCAGTTCGCATAAGGAAAAGGTCAGATAAACACAAATTTACGCATGCGCGACAAGACTCCAACCCGTGCGCGGGAATCACCTGGTTGTGTATGTGTTTGTCAGGGCCTGATGTGTGCACATGCATGTAGGTTGAGCACTTGAGCGTGAGAGTGTGTGTTGGTCGTGTGGTGTACTGGTGTGTGCATGCATGCGTGCATGTGTGCATGTGAGTGTTGCATGCGTGCGTGGCTGCGTGTGTACATGTGTGTGTTGCGTGCGTGCGTGGATGCATGTGTTTGTGTGAGTGTTGCGTGGATGCAGTTCGTGTGCATGCGTGCGTGTGTTTATAATCACCACACCAGCTCCTGTGTGTTAAACCAGACGGATCAACATACCAATACAAGGCCACCTTGTCCGCTGTGCCCGCGGTCGTGACTTCGAACCACCGTCCAAATATTTTTTTGTCGTTTGTTTTCATTCTTACTAGCAAGATGCCCGTGTGTTACACGTAACATCAAGATGCATTTGTATGACTAGTTTATCTTGTGAGAGAAATGGATGAACGAGGGAAGGCCTTATTTGCAAATTTGGAGAGGTGTGTGGGTACCTTTTTGCAAAATTGCCTTAGTTTCTTTCCTATCTGACAAATATAAATCGGACGGCCTATATTGCAGGATGGCAGGCACACCATCATCACCAACTCTGTTTTTATAAGTTTATTTTATGTATTTTATAAGAGTGTAGATGTAGAGTAGATACAAGTTGACAGGTGGGGCACGATGGTAGTGAGATAATGTGATGCAACACTAGAGGTGCCACGGGGAGCGTTTAACTGGTCAACTAGTCATGTCATGAGAAAATACAGAGTTGTATGGTGGGCCCGTGACTGTATAATAACCACTAAACGTAAAAGGTGACCGTAATGAGTGGATTTTGAAGTCCAATGTACGTATCGTGCTTTCGCTTCAAATACAATGATCATCATTGCATATATCGCGAGAGAAAGATGAAACATGCGTGAATTTTCCGGGGCCTTACTTTTACAGGACCTAGAGATAGTTTTGTGTGCATACGTGAAAGGGGCGTACAGGGGGGTATGCGATGGAGAGAGAGATGCTCTTTGTTTCTCTTTATTATGACTAACTTTGTATATAGTATAAAAATATACAAATTCACAATGCGGAATAAATATCATTGTGGGCACCATGTAATGCAAATTAGCGTTCGTACTCCTCCATATAACTTTGTAATGTCGTATATATGTAGAAACTCTAAAATATTTTTTTTGGCCACACTTTATTCAAAAGGAATGTTGTATGCGAAATAAACGTGAAGAGAGGGCTTTTTAGATCAATGGGGTACATGATGTAACATGTGTGAATGTGTAGTTGATGCATTTGGCGGGGCCTAGAGAGGTATGTGTGTGTGTTACGTATTCGAGAGAGGCATGGATAGAGGGGCCGAGGGGGGTGTCGGTGTCAAAACCGGCGAATCTCGGACAGGGGGTCCCGAACTGTGCGTCTAGGCGGATGGTAACAGGAGACAAGGGACACGATGTTTTTACCCAGGTTCGAGCCCTCTCGATGGAGGTAAAACCCTACTCCTGCTTGATTGATATTGATGATATGGGTAGTACAAGAGTAGATCTACCACGAGATCAGAGAGGCTAAACCCTAGAAGCTAGCCTATGGTATGATTGTTGTTCGTCCTCTGGACTAAAACCCTCCGGTTTATATAAGCACCGAAGAGGGTTAGGGTTACACAGAGTCGGTTACAATGGTAGGAGATCTACATATCCGTATCGCCAAGCTTGCCTTCCATGCCAAGGAAAGTCCCATCCGGACATGGGACGAAGTCTTCAATCTTGTATCTTCATAGTCCAGGAGTCCGGCCAACGATGATAGTTCGGCTATCCAGACACCCCCTAGTCTGGGACTCCCTCAATAGCCCCTGAACCAGGCTTCAATGACGACGAGTTCGGTGCGCATACTATCTTTGGCATTGCAAGGCGGGTTCCTCCTCCGAATACTTCATAGAAGATTTTGAACACAAGGATAGTGTCCGGCTCTGCAAAATAAGTTCCACATACCACCGTAGAGAGAATAATATTTATGCAAATTCAATCTGCTGACGTATTTCGTGGCATGACATCACACCACGACCAAGCCTTTATTCGAATCGTTTTTACTGTCCCACCTCAGCACGTTTAGTGAGGCGGTTTCCTTGGCACGTCTTGTCAAAGCAGAGATCGTGTCCCCTTATTCCGGGATTCTCATTAATACGGGCGTGGGTAACCCAATTGTGCCCGTTGGCACGTCTCCTCTATCGAAGGCGAGCCCCAAACGGTCACGGGGAAGGCTCTTGGTATTCAACCTCTTTATAAATAGACCAAGGCTCCACTCCCTTCTTTCAATCTCAATCGAATCCGCCCCTCGCCTCGAGTTCCAACACCCAAAGCTCCAGATTCCAGGTATTTCTTCCTCCGTTACGGAAGAAGACGTGCTAAAGCTAAGAGATGCCAGGTATTTAACCGACGAAATTTCACATAGGCTGCCTGCCCAAGGGCAGGTTATTTCCACTTCCAAGCCTGGTAAAAGCATGGTGTTCGCTCTCACTTCCTTCGGGGGCTAAGCTTCCCGACGGACCCCTTCATGAGGGGGCTCATGTTTTACTATGGGTTGGAATTTCACGACTTGGATCCGGAGTCCATCCTCCACATCTCATCGTTCATCGTCGTGTGCGAAGCCTTCCTCCGCATTACCCCTCACTTGGATTGTGGCTCAAGACCTTCAAAGTGGAGCCAAGATGATCAAGGGCAACAGCAGAGTCTTGAGAGGGCTGTTATAAGCAAGAATGATGATGCTCCGTGGCCCGAAGGCTCTTTTCAAGAGGAGCTCAGTTTATGTCAACAAGAGTGGTTTTATATCACAGCTCCCAGGGGCACCAAATGGGTGGCGCCACCTACCTTTCGCTTGGGTCCTCCACCGCGGCTGGCATCATGGGTCAATAAAGGGCTTGACTGGGGGCCGTCCAAGGACGTGCCCTTGCTGCAGGGCCGCATTCAAGACCTCCTAGAGAGAGAGAGATCACTTTGGTCATAATAGCGTAGGTCATGCTGATTCGTCGCATCCTGCCCTGCAGACGTCGCCCCCTCCGCCTGTGGGAATTTAACCCGGAGCGACCATGAGCTCTCCAACATTTTATGGGCGCGACGCCCGTGGAGATGTACAAGCTTTTCTTCGGATCACAAGAGATGTGTCCGGACTTGACCGAGGACGCAGACTAAGCTGCAGTCGCCCGGATACTCAAGTAAGTAGCCCTGTACCCGGACATGCTATCCTATATTCATCACAAACTTGCCTTTCAAAAGAGCTATCCCTTGACTAGGAGTGGATAGCGAAAGCAAAGTTAATCAGGTGCCCAGCCCCCATCCCTGAGACCACGCCGGATCCCGTGTTAACCAGGATGCTGGAGGTTGCGCCTTCGGAA
Organism: Aegilops speltoides; assembly: GCA_021437245.1. Taxonomy (NCBI): domain Eukaryota; kingdom Viridiplantae; phylum Streptophyta; class Magnoliopsida; order Poales; family Poaceae; genus Aegilops; species Aegilops speltoides. The sequence goes on from CM038145.1 coordinate 121,183,098, forward strand.
GAAGGTGAAGGGGGAACAAGGAAGCTACCGCCTCCGCGAAGGAAGCTGCCAGGAAAGGAGGGATCGAGAATCCCTCCATCCAAGGGAAGAAGAGGACTGCCTCTGAAGACCCCGAGACCATGGTCTCAAAGCGGGGGAAGAAAACTTTGTCAGAGGCTCCGGCGCCGAGAGATGCCTCGGCCGCATTATATCCCCAAGGGGATCAGCCCTCCGCCGAGCCGTAAGTAAAAAGGGGAGTTTTTATTAAAATAAAGGATATCCCTGCCCTATTTCTGATGAAGATAACCGAAGTTTTACCTTGTAGTTCGGATCTCAGCCCTTCTAAGCAGAGCTCATCTTCGGGGGATCTTCGTCCGGAGATGATAGAGAGCGAAACGCCTCCCCCTGCCATACCGTCGTGCGAGGCGGGCAACCCTGAGGTGTCATCGCGGAGGGTTTCTCCGAGTCCGGCGAGGCCGGAAGGCAGTCATATTTCCCCTCAAAGCCCTCCGCGTCCGGCCTTCAAAAAAGGCCATCGGACGAGTCCGGCACCATCTGGTGTACGGTCGGAGGAGCTGAAGGATCTACTCGGGCGAGCGTCTATCTCAGAAGATCACCGTGCATTAATCGGTACGGTGATTGAAAGGGTTTCATCCGCTGAGAGTGGATTGCATGAAGCCGCGAGAAGTTTACTGACAGGTTTTGAGGTACGCAAAACGATGTACCTTTTGACAGTTCCGCATATAAAATGCTCCCTGTGTAGATAGTAGCCCCTGAGACACGGTGTGTTGTCAAAAATGACAACGCGCCGAGGATCATAATCCCAGGTATAATATGTCGCCCTTCCTATGTAGGTGGCGAAGTGTCCGGTGGCTAGCCGGACTGATGGATTTGCCGAACTAAAGCGGCAACTTGACGTGGCGGATGACGACATCGCGCTTGTCAATAAGCGTCTTGACGAGTCAAAAGGTATGTGATTTCTCCGCAGACACCTGGTAAGGGAGCTTCATGCCCGCGCCTTACAACATGTATGCTTGATGCAGATGGTGCCGCTGCCATGGAGAACCTTCGGGCGGAGCTCGCCCGAGCCAAGGAGCAGGCCAGAAAAAGTGATGCGGCTGCCTTAAAGGCGGCCGAAGAGCTAAAAGCTGAACAAGCTGCTCACTGCCGAAGCAAGAAGGAAATGGCCGAGATGGCCATGAAGTTGAATAATGCTGCCGACTGCTGCAAGCTTCTTGAAAAGGAAGATCAAGCGGTGCAAGAGGACCTGAAGAGGGCCACTACCGAGGCCAAGGATGCTCGCTCTGCGATGAGAGCTACGAAGGAGGAGCTGCGTCAGGCCGGAGATATCGCGGCTGGAAAGCCCTTCCTGCTGCGGAGGAAGTTCACGGATCCTAAATATGCTCAGTTGGACCGGCTGTGGTGTTTGGGGGATGCTTATCTGGACTTGGCGGCAAGTGCCGCGGACGTGGCCGAACACTTCCGAGATCAAAAGGATCACGAAATGGAAAAGGTTTTTTGGTCGCAGTTCCATAGTCCAGAGCGCCCTCTTCCATTAATCGATCGCTTGGCCGAATGGGCGGAGCTTAATAGGTTATCTGGACTTGCCATAAAGGATGTCGTGAGTCTTTTGTGGCCGAAGAGGCCCGAGCCGAAAAGTTATTTTGGCTTGGTGCAGCAGTTCCTTGGTGAGGTGCCGCATATCAATGCAATTAGGAGGTCGGCATGCATAGAGGGTGCGCGGATGGCTCTTGCCCGTGTCAAGACATACTGGGCGAAGATGAAGGCCACCGATGTTGCATCCCAAGATTCGGACAGATGCCGAGTACCTGTCGAGCACTATTTTCAGGAAGTTCTGCAGGGCGCTCGTTTAATAGAGACGCAGTGCTCGAAAGATATTATATTCGAATAACATGTATTTATTGTGAAACAATGTTTCGATGAAAAATAAAAGCTTTTTATACTTGTGCCTTCAAGAATTAAATACCTCCTGTGTGGCCGTTGATGTATATGTGTATATAACCTGAAAGATGGCAGTCTTCGGCTTCAGCCCCCACGCATATAATGCGGGGGTGTTTGCAAAAGGCGCATTTTCAAACTTGATCCAATGTCTTGGTCCTATAAAAGAGGTGGTAGCATAGAAAACTAGGCAACCGGACTATAATGCTTTATCACTTTCACTTAGCCATAGGAGTTTGACAGTGGGGCTACTATATAGCCCCTAGGGGCACCGCGCTCACCTGAATTCGGGGCGCGTATGTGCCATACCGGGAAACGGCCCTTCGTCAATGCAGAGGAATCCTATAGATTCCGGCGGGTCATCGAGTGTTTGACCAGTCTCACGCTATATCATGACAGTTTGTTTTCGGCTTTCTCTACTAAGGTGCTCGCCTGGACGAACCGGGGCACAATCGCAGTAGTTCTCTTGGTGTCGCGTTAGCCGATAGAGCGGAACGTAAGGTAGCAAAAACAGGAGCCGGGCAAACCCAACATTTGACCAAACACATGATTCGGAGCTGATGCATATAAGGCCTACCTCGAGACGTTGAACACTCCCTAAGGTATTCGGTCTTTATGGAAACGGGCCTAACAATGCCCTTGGTAATAAGCCCCTAGTGTCCAGGTACGCGCAAAATTCTGACGTGGCGCATGCCAAAATGCAAGCCACCTCCTCGGTTATAGCAAGAAACTGGGGGATGTGTATCAACAAGAGACAGTAAAAAAGGTTTACGCAGGGTCTTAATCTGAAAAGAATCCTTGCAACGGGTCTGAACTGCACGTCTGCGCATGTGTCTCCGTTGTGCCATATCCTGGACGGGTGTCGCACGCTGTTCATCTGTAAAAGAGAGGAACTTAGTTCAAAAAGATTGTGCAAAAATGTACATTATATTAAATAAACAAAGTACGTTTCAAAAAATGAATAAAATTGAGCTTTATTGTCTCTTGTTGTATATGCGCGGAGCCCCTTGTGCGGGGGTGTGCGGCTGGTAAGCCCCTGTATGTTTACGCCGGGCTCATCTAACCGTATCCGGGGTCTGAATGACCTGTTTAGGTGCTTGGATTAGTGAAGCCGGTTTAGTGTGTGGCTGTCGAGGCAGTCACACAATCTTCCGCGCTCGAGGAACACTTGATATTTCCCTTTAAGGAGATGATGCCTCGTGGACCAGGCATTTTAAGTGTGAGGGATGCATAATGCGGTATTGCATTAAAGTGGGCGAAAGCTTCACGCCCCAGTAGTGCTTGATAGCTACATGTAAATGGAGCGAGGTGGAAGGTTAACTTTTCACGGCGGAAGTTGTCGGGTGAGCCGAACACAACTTCTAGCAATAGAGAGCCCGTACAATGGGCATATCGGCCTGGCATTACCCCTTGAAATGAAGTGTTGCTATGGCGAATTTTGGTTGGGTCTATCCCCATTTTGCGGATTGCGTCATGGTATAATAGGTTTAGATCACTGCCGCCGTCCATTAGGACTTGTGTAAATTGGAGTCCGTCGATTATCGGATCTAATATCAAGGCAATCCATCATGTAATCCGGATACTTCTAGAGTAATCCTGATGGTCGAAGGTGATTGGTTTTGACAACCAGTGGCGGGACTCCTCTGGGATAGGCCGTATGGCGCGTATCTCTGTGGGCGTCGTTCTGTTTTTCCCTTTTGTCACGTAAAGTGAGTTTACTGTTTTGACTTCTTGTGGGAAATTCTTTTGTTTTCTGGTGCTCTGCTTGTGGGGTTCGTCATCGTCCTCGCTTGGTGTGTCGAGCCCCTTGTGTTCGGCGTTGAGTTTGCCGGATTGCTTGGAGACCCAACAATCTCTGTGGGTATGGTTTGTAGGCTCCCGGGGAGTACTGTGGATTTGACATATCTTGTCCAAGATTTTGTTTAAGTTAGATAGATCGTCCCTATTATCCTTGAGGGGCAGTTTTTTATGATCCTGCCGTGAGCTTTTGAATCCGGCGTTGACTGCCGTGCTCTTCGGGCTGTTTCCCTTAGTCCGGCGCTGGCCTTGCTTCGTTGCGGTTTCCCGTTTCCATCCCTGAGTTCGGATGTACTTGGGTCGCTGGTACTGCATCTTGCCAGCCAGCTATCCTCTCCCGCGCAAAAGCGGGTCATGAGGCTTGTTAATGCGGCCATTGTTCTTGGCTTTTCTTGGCCGAGGTGTCTGGCGAGCCATTCATCTCGGACGTTGTGTTTGAAAGCTGCTAAGGCTTCGGCGTTCGGACAGTCGACTATTTGGTTCTTTTTAGTAAGGAATCTGTTCCAGAATTTTCGGGCTGACTCTCTAGGTTGTTGAGTTATGTGACTTAAATCGTCTGCATCCGGAGGTCGGACATAGGTCCCTTGAAAATTTGCCCGAAAAGCATCCCCGAGCTCTTCCCAACTTCCAATGGTATTTTTGGGCAGGCTTTTGAGCCAATGACGGGCTGGCCCTTTGAGCTTGAGGGGTAAGTATTTTATGGCATGGAGGTTATCTCCTCTAGCCATGTGTATGTGGAGGATGTAATCCTCAATCTAGACTCCAGGGTCTGTTGTTCCGTCGTATGCCTCTATGTTTACGGGCTTGAATCTCACTGGAAATTCATAATCCAGAACCTCATCAGTGAAACATAGGGGATGTACGGCACCCCTAGATTTAGGTGTATCGTAGTATTCGGATACTTGACGTGTTGCATTGCTTACTAGAGCTTGCTTTCTTGGCCCGTAGATACATCTAACTGGGCCATCTTTTTGATGCAAATCCGTGTGCGGATCGCATGCCGGCTTGTGTGCGGTGCCGTTTGCCGCTCTATGTTTGTCATGGGTTCGTCTATCCGACCGGGTGGTCTCTTTGTTCTTTGATTGCGGGGGCTCTACGGCCTCCTCATCAAATTCACGCAGTAGTTTTCGCTTCGGGTAGCTCTTTGTTCGGCGACTATCACCGTATTTGTCTGCGGTGTTGAGAACTTTGCTCCATCTGATTCTGAGCGCATCTTCTGCTGTTTTGAGCTTCTGCTTCTGCTTTTTCAGGCTACGCGCAGTGGCGACGAGCCTTTCGTGGAGGTTCTTCTGCTCCCGTAACTTGTCCGGTGTGAGATCGTCCGGACTGTTATCTTTGCCGGGGACGGGTTGTTTATCCAGATTGTCCTCTTCGGACGGTTGCTCGATAGCATGTTCGTCGTCCACCGGTTCGCCCTGCTCTATGGCTGGGTCTGCATGGCTGCTGTCTTTGTCGAGGCGGGACTTTGAGCGGCGCTTACGTCGCCGTTTTGACTGCTTTTCGAGGGAATAATCCCTCGTGACGTCCCATTGTTCCTCGTCGTCGCTTCCTTTAGGTGTGTCCACCATGTATATATTGTGAAATGAGATGGCTGTCTAGTGCCCTATAGGTGCTGGTTCATGATTGTCTTCTAGATCGTCGTCCATACCGTCGATGTCTTCGGAATCGAAGTCGAGCACGTCGTTTATACTTTCGACAGTGGCTACGAAGTGGGTGCTGGGTGGGCTTCGAATTTCTTCGTTGTCCGCATCCCAACCTTCCTGACCATAGTCCGGCCAGGACTCTCCTAATAGAGAGAGAGACTTTAGTGAATTTAGGATGTCGCCAAAGGGCGAGTGCTGAAAGACGTCCGCAGCAGTGAACTCCATGATCGGCGCCCAATCGGATTCGATTGACAGGGGCACGGAAGGTTCGGAGTCCGGAGAGTCCGCACCTTGAGTCATGAGCCGCAGCACTGAGGATGGTGTTCGCTCAATCGCCGTAGAGATTGCAGCCCCGGGCGGTGTCCAGCCACCGTCCTCGATCGGCGTAGTCGACTCCGAACTAAGGGTCGGAGCGAGACACTAATCTTGACCCCAGGGCACTTTGTTGGGGCGAGCTAGATCATGCCCATCGTGACAACCGCAGCACGCTTTGGCTGTGGCTCGAACCCGTCGAAGATCAAGTCTCCGCGGACGTCGGCCGTGTAGTTCAAACTTCAAATCTGACCTCGATGGCTAGGGCGTAGCTTTCAATCTGCTCGGATGGCTGCGATTGGCCCGCATGCAAAAGCCGTCGAATACAAAGATCTGTCCGGGGAGAAAAGTCTCACCCAGGACCGCATCGTTGTTGATGATCGAAGGAGCCATCGGGCCTAAAGATGACGACACAGAGGAACTCTCAATGAAAGCACCAATGTCGGTGTCAAAACCAGCAGATTCGGGTAGGGGGTCCCGAACTGTGCGTCTAGGCAGATGGTAACAGGAGACAAGGGACACGATGTTTTTACCCAGATTCGGGCCGTCTCGATGGAGGTAAAACCCTACTCCTGCTTGATTGATATTGATGATATGGGTAGTACAAGAGTAGATCTACCACGAGATCAGAGAGGCTAAACCCTAGAAGCTAGCCTATGGTATGATTGTTGTTCGTCCTATGGACTAAAACCCTCCGGTTTATATAAGCACCGAAGAGGGTTAGGGTTACACAGAGTCGGTTACAATGGTAGGAGATCTACATATCCGTATCGCCAAGCTTGCCTTCCACGCCAAGGAAAGTCCCATCCGGACAGGGGACAAAGTCTTCAATCTTGTATCTTCATAGTCCAGGAGTCCGGCCGAAGATGATAGTTCGGCTATCCGGACACCCCCTAGTCCGGGACTCCCTCAGGGGGCGTGAGAGAGATAGCACGAGATATGAGAGTGGTCTAGAGAGAGAGAGAGAGATGATATGACGTCACAACGAGAGATTCCATTCCCTTGAGTGTGTATATGCAAGGGGGGAGGGAATAGAGGCACCAAGAGAAAAATTTTGTGTGTGTGGTGTTTGTGTTGGTATTGTGGGTGTGAGAAGACAATGAAACGTGGGGGCAGAGGGTGTGTCACTGTGTGAGGTTCGGTGGGTCGAGGTGATGCCCTTCGTTCGGTCCCGTCCTGTGCCACATTGGTCGACCTGTGACGCAGTTAGGAAGACCCATGGATGACTAGTCGTACAAGACAAAGATAGCAGAATTGTGAAGGACTCTGTGTCCACTGACAAAGCCGGCTAGGATTTGTAACCCTAGGTTCTCGGACTAAGGTAACCCCTTTATCTCTGATATTACTATTCATCCAACCTAACTTTAAGGGGCATCCTACAGAATGCTCTGCTAGAATCATACTCATCTATTAGCAAGAGAGGTGTGAGACAATGCGTGAGAGACAGGCCTAAAGATAATGTGCGTACATGAGACACGTAGGCAGGTCCATGTATATAGAAAGGGTCGATGGGGATTGTGCGTGTGTATGTTTGTGAGAGGAAGAGTGCTTGTGATAAAGGTTAGTGAAAACAGTTGTAAATGGTTACGAGAGGGAGGGAGGGTTATATCTAGAGCATGTGTGCGAGAAAGACACCTCGGGAGAGAGTGTGTGAGCATGTGTGAGAGACCATAGATGGAGAGTGAAACTACACGTAAAAGACTGGTGTACACATTGATTAAAGATATAAATTGTATCCAAATATTAGGATGGGATCATGATATTTGCAATTCGCGTAAGGAGCGGTCATTGATCCATCAGACATCTAGATTCTATCGAATTTGAGAATGTCTATGTTATTATTCGACACAAATGATACACATAGTTAGTATTTTGAACTCCAGACAATGCATCGCTTTAGCAATCGAATATAAACGTTAGTATAGTTCATGTTGTGTGTATAAAGCACATTATACATACGAAAGTTACACAATGAACATTATAAATAGCTACCTATGAACTAGCATACATTTGAATTCAACTTGAGGTGGTTTAAAAAAATCGAATTCAACATGAAGTCCATTCAATTATTTGAATTTGATATCATGGCATTTGTAAACCATACCTAAATTATGGGGGCACCAATCTTTGCTCTGATTTTGTACATAATAGCATATGTAGTCATGTACAAAATAGATTCAAATTTAGCTCCTCCATTCCAAAATAATCGTAGTTATAGGATTTTCAAGTGTCAAAATTTCAAAAAGAAGCGGATAATTTAATGAGGTTTTCAAACATACAAGGTCAAATATAACGTTGTCTATTTAGATCAATCCTCATAGTTCAAGAGTACTCTAAACGTGAATGCTTGTGTTTCAAAATTTCGAATGAAGCGCCAAAAGAGCCTCTACTCGCCCGAAACTGTGTGAGACCAATGTTTGGTAGTACAAGGAAATTACTTTTCTAATAACTCCGACCCGTGAAACCTACCGGCCTAACGTCCAAAGGTCTAAACCGGGGTAGGTTTGTAGCTTCATCTAGATGCCACGCAACCGCCTCCGAAAAACATTCATACACAATTGTCGCCTAAGCACACATGCGCGCGGCCGAAATCGCTCTCGCCCACTATTTGGGACACCTAGGATTACCATCCTACCCTCAACCCGCAGTAGGTCCGAAATTTAAAAGGGGGGCAAAGTTTGTACTTTCCCCAAATTTCAAACAAGCGCGTCCCATCTTCTGTTCAAAAAGCCAAAAACAAGCGTGTCCCAGACCGAAACATGGTTCCCCACCACCCGTCTGATTCCCCATTCGTACTCCGTGGGCACCAAAACTACCTCTCCACCATCCGCGAAACCCCGGCGTCCTCCATCCGCCACCCCATCCCACCCATCAACCGCCGCCCTCCTCCATCACGCCGGAGCCGATACCCCGACGTCATCGTCCACCGCAACGCCATCCACGGCTAGTAGTTGAAGCCGAGGCCGAGCGGTCCGTACCCGAGCCAGTTCAACCACGTCGTCCTGCGCCTCACCACTGCCGCTCCAACTTCGCCACCCTCCACCGCATCGGAGCTGTTCCTGCTACGCCGTCCTTCACAGCCTCTGATGTCCTTCCCCTATGCCGACATACGGCCATGGCAACACAATCAACAATTTGGCCATGGGTTCGTCCAAGCCTGCACCCTCCAGAACATCGGTTTCCCTGATAAAAAGAAGAAGATCGGCGCGACATATGGAGGTGACCACACTGGCAACCGAAAATGGTACTCCTCTTCCCTTATTCGTGCAAATCTTACATCTCTGCTTGCACGGTATTCATCCCACAGAAGACACTAGTTGACCGCTTCTTCTTGATACTAGATGTTCCTAGTAACTCAAGATGCACAAGGTTTCTCCTCATATACTATTCCACCTTAACTAGAGGTCCATCGCCCCCCTGAATTTCAATTTCTAGCCAGTTGATTCCCAATTAACGGAAGCATTCCCCGGTGTAATAGGCTCTAGTACACCTATTACGTCAGGGAAGCAGCGCCTTGGTGTTTATCTTAGGGGCGTGTGCGGCCTAGAGCTACTGGCGCCCGATCTGGAGGTCGGCCGGGATTAAAGGGTTGGCCTGGGGGCACTGCCAAGCACGGCGGTGGTGTGAGGTCGAGTGGAGGGCGGGGTGGCAGAGGCAGGGGTCTATGCCGGTGGTCGCTGGCGGTTCGAGAAAGATCGTCAACAGTGACTAGCGGGAGGTAGACGAAGGCCATCTGCCCGTTCCTTATAGATCGGACGGTTCATTAAAAAAATGACTGACCTATTTATTTTCAGTCGACTGTTATCCTAGATATGACCACATGTGGTGGTGAGCTGGAGGAGTACCTGCATTTCCTGTGCTCGTATATTACAAAATCATACGGAGTAGAATCTAATTTTGTTTGCCATGCAATGTTGTAGAGCTATCATATGTCTCCTGTCGTTTATTTTTCAGCCACCTGCTATCTGCTACTTTTAAAGTGCACTGGTTCTGCACACACTTCACCCATACTCTCACTATTGTGTTTTTATGCAAGGGTATTTCAGAGTCTGCCGAAAGAGAAGAAAAAAAGATAAGAGAGAAGTTGAACCAGCTTTCTTTGCGGTTAGGCACGAGACGTTACAGCGCTATAAAGGGTGCAGTGTCAGCAGATGGAGACTGTAAATGTAGCTCCGGAGTTGATGACCTCGCTCGCAATGAACCACCATCCAAGAGGCATGTTCCATATGTGTCTAGCTTGTATTCGAAAGGCCGAAGTCGGTCTTTGGGGCTGTTTGGTTCTAGGCCTAGCATTGCCACACTTTGCCACATATTTTTGCCAAGCTTGCCTAAGGTTAGTTCATCAAAATGAAAGCCACAAGTTGGCAAGCCTAAGGGAATCTTGCCACATTTTTTGTGTGTATGCCATGTGGGGTCCAAGTGTGGCTTGCCTAAGGTGTGGCTTGAACCAAACACTCACCTAAGTTAGTCAAACTTGCCTAGCTTTAGGTGTGGCAACATTTGGCAAAGTTAGTCACAAACCAAACAGCCCCAAGATAAGGAAAGATATTTTTTTACATGAACCACCATCCCGTGAGCACCAGAAGCCAAATAGCTAGTCAGGGCACTAGCCGAGCCAGTGACAAGCCCAGCAAAGATAGGCATCATCTAGAAGCCAACTAAAAAGCTGCGATGGTGCCGAAGCAGCCCGCCTCCCACCAGGCTCTCAGGTCCTAGATGATCATGCTCACCACTCTAGTCGGATGTCTAGCTTGTATTGCTTCCAATTTGGTTAAATTGCATCTGCTTAGCTTACACATTATACCTTTGAATATCACATGCCTTTCTGTTTTTGGTACATACTAGTACATCTCTGTATTAACCATGTTCTTACATCAAACTAATGTTCTTGTGTATCCCTCATCAATCACTTATGACGAGGTGGGCAGGCAAGGGGACTACTCCTCATTTAAAGAATGCAGCGTCAACCTCCCGACATGATTCTCAATAAACAGAAATGCTAGATGAAGATAGTGAACGTAGCTCTGTAGTTGATTACAGCATTTCCCCTACACTAGCATCGCAGGTGCTTGCTCTAACTTGGTAGCGTGATATGTGGTTGCATGTTGCATATGGTGTCTAGATTGTAATTCTTCCAATCTGGTAAAACTGCATGTGCTAGTCTTCTTAGCTTATACATTACACCTGTTAATGTGACATGCCTTCCTGTATTTAGTACATAGTACATCTGTCTATTAAGCATGTCCTTACATAAAACTATTGTTTTATTTGTATCCCGCATCAATCAATATGACGAGACACCTTTAGTATATGCAGTGCGATATTAGTTGCATCTTTCATATGATTTATAGCATACGCTGCTTCTAATTTGTTGAAATTCCATTTATGATGGGACGCTTTTAACTTGGCAGAGTCATATTGGTTGCATCTTTCATGTGGTGTCTAGCTTGCATTGCTTCTTATTTTTTTTTTGAAGGTTAAACAGTAGGAAAGGCTCCTACTGCAAAATAATATTAAGGGTCAAACAGTCTTGTTACAATGGGTGAGGGTGGAGGAGGGGGGGTTGGGAGAGTAGAAAAATAAACTATACATGAGTTAAGTAATTACAAAGCATGTCTCCAGGGGGGAGACTTTAGCTAGAGTGGTCAACTATAGAGTTTAGAAAGTCAGGTACCAGATGCTTCTTATGCTCAGGAAGTCTGTGGACAATGCTTGATAGATCACTCCTGAATCTGGCCTTCCAAGATGAGAAGGAGGGAATCACTTGTCAAAAGTAATTGTTGTTTCTTTCTTTCCAGAGGCTCCAAGTGCTCACAAGGAAGACATCCATGATGAGTTTGTGTCGATGCCTTGATTTTAGGTGCGTCATCATATCCAAACGGGTACCATCAGCCGACCAAGTGAATTTGCAGTGAAAGAAGAGGTGCTCGACTGTTTCCTCCACATGTTCGCCGCAAAGAAGACAGTCCAGGTTAGTCCCTATGTTGTAATTCCTCCTCTTCAACATGTTACATGTACTAAGGTGATCCACCAGGAGAAACCACCCAAACACTTTGATCTTGGGTATGCTTTTGGCTTTCAACAACCATCTAAAGGCGGCATGGGCAACGACCTCACGAAAGAAGAACTTGTAGTAATCAGTGGTTTTGAAAGTGTGAGCCCCCCATGCGCAGACCCATTTATTGTTGCCCTCTGAAAGGGTGATGGAGCTTGTACTACTCTGGAGGGCGCGCAATTCTGCATGGGCCTGGACAGAAAGGGGAAGGTGGAATGCCTCCCCGACACTGTGAATCGTGAGCATCGTGTGGACCGATGCATCCTCAAGGGTGGTGTAAGAGAATACTCGAGGAAAAGCGTCCTGGAGAACATGCTGATGCCAATCATCTTTCTAGAATAAGGTCGACCGACCATCTTGAATCAAGACTTTCGTGACCCCTCGTGTCGGTGTACTAAAGTAGGGGTACCTTAGTACCCCGAACTTGTGCACGGGCAGTCGCAGCACCCCGCGGCAAGGCTTGCCGGAAGCCCGCCAAGACCCTCCATCATTTCCTATTAATGCCATTCAAGAACAAAGTATCAACTGAGAAGACAAAGACCCAGCAAGAGGAGCTTGACGGGGAGGACAAAGGCCCCGGCAAGAGGAGCTTGCCGGGAAGGCCAAACAAGGCGCTTCCAGAAGACTTGCCGCGACGCCCCGCGCGTCCCGGCAAGGCCCGACGACCGGTAAGCTTGCCGGCGCAACAAGAGAAGGACATGACAAGGCGCTTGCGCGCAAGGCTGCCACCCTGCACTCCAGCGCATCCAACGACGTGTCACCCGGGGCCATCCGAGAGCACGTGGCGGCGCCGCGCAGCCATCTTGGTGCGAGGTGGCAAGTGGAGCCGACAAGGAGGCCATCGTGGCGATCGGTGGCGCACCTAACGGTCGTTTCCTTACCTTTGTTAGGCGGCCGGACGGGCATTAAATGCCCTTGTCCCTGCCGTCGAGTTAGGTAGGGGCACTTTGTTGGTCATGTTGTACCAACCTGCGTTTTACCTTTCTACCCCCTTCCTACATGCCACCTGTCCGTGACCCCTTAGACTATAAAAGGGAGGCCCATGCGCACGTAGAAGGGGTTCCGCATTCGTAGATCCAACACCACTATCGCTCGCGCTCTCGAGCAAGAACAAATCTGAGAACACAAAGCAGCGATGGAGTTTTATCTCTCGGAGAGCTCCGGCTGGGTAAAATCGCCCGTCTCCCAGCGCGCCCGACCTCGATCTGCTCTGCGCCCCTCCGCTCCTTGCCGGACCGAAGGGCCCCTGCCCCATAGGTGCTCGTGGCGCAGAGCGCCTGACATCTTTAGCGCGCCAGTCGGGGCGTCGAGGTCGTGAGCATCTGATCCGGTCTCCGCGTGCGCTACATCAACGACTTCATCAACATGCCACCGAAGAAGAAGCCTTCGGAGGTGGCCGCTCCGTCTACATCGATGCTACCACCACCGCCGGAGCAAAAGGGCGGTGGAGTGGACGCTGGCGGAGGAGCGGGCGCCGACGGTGGGACTCACATCGTCACCAGGTCCAAAAACAAGGCCCCGCAAGCGTCGGCGACCCTGCAGACACCACGCCCTTCCCAGGAGGTGCAAGGTCGACAACACCCCGGTGCTCCTAGCACCGTGCTCGCGTTGGAGCAAGGCCAAGCTGGTGGGTCGCAGGATGTTCGAGACCAGCATGCACGCCAGCATGCTGGTTCGAGTGAGGTACGGTCGCCCGGACGAGGTGTTGCCCCTTCCAACCCAGTTGGGAGTCCGAGCACATCCCGCTCCTCGCGCCGCTCGTCGCCACCGCCACCCAAGACTGCAGAGGAAGCGCTGGCCCGAGCCCAGCTGCTTCTAGATTACCCTCCGGTGCCACACAAGATCGACGACTGGAGGATGACCATCTATAGCCTCATCGGCTTCGCCAACGGCGACAAGTCCCGCAACCGAAGCGCGCCGAAGCCCGGCGAGAGCCCAGCGTATAGCCGATGCCGACAAGACCGCTGGGGTGCCACTACCGCGCCTCCCGCCCGAAAGCGAAGATCGTCGGCTTGCCGGGCCAACCCGACGCCGACTCCATCTGCGTCGTCGGACCCGCGAACTTCGCCGCGATCAGCGCCAAGTTCTCAAGAACGGCGACACGAAGACGCTTCAGTACTGCGCGCCGGCGCGAAGAAAGCGGCGTCAATCGACCAGCGCGCTGGGCCCACTGTCGATGTGCATGCACCGGGGAACGGGCGACTTGTCAGCGGCGAGGTTGCCTGCGTTCACCCGTGAGCTGCGGCAAGTCCAGTGGCCCATACCAAGAACTTCAAGCCCGACGCGTGCGAGAAATGCGATGGCAGGATACATCCGTCGGAGTTCCTCAGCATCTACACCATCGCGGTGCAGGCTGCCGAGGGCGCGACGAGAAGATCCTCACCAACTACTTCCCGCTGGTGCTCAAACCCAACGTCAGATCTCGGCTCATGCACTTGCCGGACGGATCCATTTCTTCGTGGGCGGACCTGTGCCATCAGTTTGTCGGCGTCTTCATGGGCGGCCACAAACCGCATGGCCAGGAAAGCGATCTGCATCTGCTCGTCCAGGAGGAGGGACAACCCCTGCGCAAGTACATACAGAGATTCAGCCAAGTGCAGCGCAACATCCCAGACGTCCATCCTGCCGCGGTTATCAGCGCGTTCCATCGAACGTCGCGTAACGCAGGATGAGGGAGGAGATGGTGATGTGCAAGATCGAGATGTCGATGAGCTTTATGCTCGGCCGACAAGTGTGCACGGGCTGAGGAGGAGAGAATCCCGGAGAGGCAACAGGAGCGAAGGATCTGGCGGTGAGGATGCCGCCCAATGAGGAAGAACCGGGGCGGAACAACGAAAAAAGAAAGGCTAAGGATGTGCTAGCTGTCGAGCATTCCGCAACGGAGGCGGCTCCGACAAGGCCAAAGCCGATGACTCGGCGAGGCTGTGGTAGCCGCCGACAAGCGGATGGCTCCGCAAGCGGTATTGCAAGATTCACCACACCAAGGGCCATGACCTCCAAACCTGCAAGAAAGTTGAGCGGATAAGCGGACTCTGAAGCTGAGTCTGGCGCGCCGCAACAAGGAGAGAGCCCAGGAGGTGGCGGAGGATCCGGCAAGCTTCCCTCCGGGAGGGCACCAGCAAGAGGCCAAGCCGCAGAAGGAGACAGCCTCCCGTGGCGCGACAAGGATGAAGAGGAAGATGAGGATGATGAGATGGAGGAAGATGGCCGGCGACCAAGAGTTTCGAAGGCAGCGGAGGTGTTGTGCATCGACGGCGGCGCCTCTCTGCACACCTCGTACCGCCAACTCAAGCAGTTGGTGCGAGAAGTGAACGCAGCGGAGCCATCCGTCGAGTCGCGCAAGCCTCTGAAATGGTCCAGCACGCCCATCATCTTTGATGTTGAGGATCACCCTGATCGCATCACTGCGGTCGGGTGCTTGCCAATGTTGGTCTCGCCAACAATCCGCAACCTCAAGGTCACGAAGATGCTGGTTGACGGCAGGGCCGGCCTGAACCTGATTTCCTCCGCAGTGCTCAAGCTCGGATCCCGACAATGAGCTCGAAGAGACTGGTACCTTTCAAGGAATAAACCGGGAAGGAGCAAGCCCAAGGGAAGATCACCTTTGCCGATGGCGTTTGGCAGCGAACTGAATTTTAGGACAGAGAGGGTCACATTTGACGTCGCCGATTTCCCGTTGCCCTACAATGGGATACTCGGCCGACCGGCGCTTGCCAAGTTCATGGCAGCCTCTCACTACGCGTACAATGTGCTCAAGATGCCTGGTCCGATAAGTGTCATTTCTGTTCAAGGTGACAAGAAAGATGCACTTATCTGCACCGACAAGATCTACCGGGAAGCAGCAGCCGCAGCGGAGCGCGAGCCACTTGCCGCTGAAGCTCCCCGGGGGAAGAAGAAGGCTAAGTCCGGCAAGAGCAGCTCTGGTGCCCACTCCGGCAAGCGCACCTCTCCGGAGTGCTGCCGTCGACGACGCACCATCGAGCTCCACCGGCAAGTGCAAGAAGGCAAAAGCAGTTCTACCAAAGACTAAATCCGGCGAGGACAGCTCTGGCGCCTACTCTGGCAAGCGCACTTCCCTGGAATGCTGCGCTGCCATCGAGGACGCGCCATCGAGCTCCACCGGCAAGTAGAGCAAAGAGAGCAGTCAGTTTCAAACTTTTGAGTCGTATTCCTTGGAAGACCGTACCTTGTATGGAAAACCTGTGCACAAAGGGGTCGAATCGTGGCTAAGTTGCGCCCTTGATCCGTTTCGAGTCTGCTCAACAATGAAAGCGCGCTGCAGCTAGCCCGACGAGTTTTTCCTGCCGGAGGCAACACCGCCAATGGCTGCTTGATGTTCGCTTTCGAGAAGTGTGTTTGCACCGGCAGGTTCCCCAAAAGCGTGAGGGTGGAAACGTACAAGGGAGGGAATCAAGGGAGAAGTGTGGCCTTGCCGGAGCGCAGAAGACGGAAAAGCTAAGTTGCCCAAGTTTGAGTACAGAACACTTCCAGTTTTAAATTTCTATGTTATATTCCTTGAGCGTTCATGCCTTGTATAGAAAACCTGTGCGCGGAGGAACCAACTCATGGTTAAGTTGCGCCCTTGCTTTGTTTCGAGTCCGCTCAACAATGAAAGTCTTGCTGAACTGGCCCGACAAGGTTTCTTGCGGAGACAACACCGCCAATGGTTGCTTGATGTTCCGCTTTCGGCAAGTGTGTTAGCGCCGGCAAGTTTCCTAAAAGCGTAGGGTAAAAACATACAAAGGATGTCATGGGGTAGAGGATGTAACGTAGCAAGCCTTGCTGTGGGACGTCCTTTGTATGGGAAACTTGTGCGCAGAGGAGCCGACTCGTGGCTAAGTTGCACCCTTGATTTGTTTTCGAGTCCGCTCAACAATGAAAGCACGCTGCAACTAGCCCGACAAGGTTTCTTGCGGAGGCAACACCGCCAGCCAGACTGCTGATGTTCCGCTTTCGACAAGCGTGTATGCACCGCAAGTCCCTAAAAGCGTAGAGTATGAACATACAAAGGGTGAAACATAGCATTGCATTGCCCAACACGAAGTTACGTCACAAAAAGTAACTTATTGCGGCGCTGTCTGAGTTATTCTCATGACTAAAATAACAGCGACAAGGAAGGGGCAAGAAGGCGCACCAGCACCTGAGCCCCGGCAAGACACGCATTGCCGGGGGCTGCAGGCACCAAGGTCCCTCCACGGCAAGCCAGGGTCGCCGGGGGCTGCGATGCCAGCGGCAAGAACAAAAGAAAAGGGCGCAGGCTCCTGCGTCCCGACAAGCCAGAGTTGCCGGGGGCTGCGATATCAGATAAGTTTTCCATCCCTCATCATGCATCCTCTTATGGACTGGAAAATGCGAGGCCGCGTCCTTGAATGAGCGTGCCTTGTATGGAAAAACATGTGCGCGGAGGAGCCGAATCGCGGCTAAGTTGCGCCCTTGATTTGTTTTCGTGTCCGCTCAACAAATGCAAGTGCGCTGCAACTGGCCCGACAAGGTTTCTTGCCGGAAACAGCACCACCAGCGGGCTGCTGATGTTCCGCACTCAGCAAGTGTGCTTGTGCCGGCAAGTTCCCTCAAAGCGTAGGGTGGAAACATACAAGGCACAGAATCAAGTGAAGGATATAACCCGGCAAGCATTCCCCTCTTTTCATTAAAAAACATCCCATTCCAGTACAAGTCCATAGAGGATGAAAAACATGAAAGAGAGGATTACAAGTTTTAAATGCAGCTAAAGCCCGAAGGCTTACAAATTAAAAAAAGATAAGATGCCCGTAATCCCTCTCCTGTTTCTCTCTTCAGGAGGTAGGTCAAGGAGGCCCCGGCAAGAGAAGTTTGCCGGGAAGGGCAAAAGGGGCGCCTAGGTGAGCTACGGGTGCCAGAAGACACCAAGAGAACGTCCGGGGCGGCCAGAGCTTGGCGGAGGCGGAGGCGCCGAGCGAGCTCGAGGCAGGCGGCGGGACGTCGGCCTGTGTCGAGGCACCACGCCTCGTACTCTCGACTTGCGGCCTTGCCGCCACCCCTCCTCCTCTTCCGCAACCTCCCTACGCCAGCCGCCCAAGGAGACGACCCCGGGGAGTTCAGAAGGCCGGCGACCCGGATGATGGGGTCGCCGGTGGCGCACGAGGCGACGGCCAACGCCTAGTCGGACCCACCACTGTCCCCGTCGTCGCTGTCGCTCTCCTCCTCGTCACTCTCGCTCTTGGGGGAGTCTTCGCTATCGGAGGAGCTGTCCACGCAACATCTCGCCCGGGTGCCGGAGTCCCCGAAGACCTTGACGGCGAGAAGGTCGCCCTCCATTAACTTAAAATGGAGGGTGAACCCCGCTGTCAAGCTGTGGATGCAGGCGAACGTCTTCCCCCCTCGATCAAAGTACATCACGCCGGGGGCTGGGGATACGACTCTAACTCGCGTGCCGCTGATCCCACAGCCCCTCATGCGCAATTCCAACATCTCGGGCGGGTCCGGCTCCATCGCGCTCGCAAACGGAGCCGGAAGCCGGAGGCGACGACGAGGTGCCCGGCGCAGCTTGACGAAGAACTCCCAAGGATCGTCCCCGGTGTGGACCGCCTCGAGGAGAGGAGCTGCCGGCGGAGGCGGGGGTGGCGCACCGCCCCGGCCGCCTCTTCCCCGAGTGCTCCGACCACACCCTCGACCTCGCCCACGACCTCGCCCCCTCCCTCTTCCCCTCGTGGCTGGCTCCGCCACCACTGGCGCAGGATAGGGGAGGCGCGCTACCTGGTGGCGACCCTTGCCGCCACCGATGAAGGACCAGGGTTCCCTTCCTCCATGGCGGGTGAGAGGAAGAGTAGCAGAAGTTGAAGAAAGGAGAAGAGGAGGAAGTGCGGGATTCTTGCGCCCCCCCTTCCGCCCTTTTTAAAAAGCGAGGTGGGGGCTCGGCCGCCCCGCTCAGCCAATCGGAGCACGGGGAGAGTAGAGGAACGGGGCCGACCCACCACCTCCGCCCGTGACGGCTCGGTTTCCCACCTTCACGCCCACGACCCCACAGCATGGGAGCAGCGTGGCGGGAGAAGCGGAGCCAAGCGACAGTAGTGACCTCACCTGCCCGTGATCATAGGGGTGGGCGCTTTGAAAATCACGCACACTACCCACGCCCCCACGCCTTGCAATCGGCGCGTGCCGTTCTTGGGAGGACAGCGGTGGAAGCGGAGTGGGTTTTGCGTGGACCCGACCGCGTGCCCGTGCAGACTGTTTTGGGCCTGGCCCAACAACACTTTTCGGCACCGTGTATGGCCCAAGCCGGGGCTCTGTCGGTGTACTAAAGTAGGGGTACCTTAGTACCCCGAACTTGTCTGCAGGCAGTCCCAAAGACCCAGCGGCAAGGCTTGCTGGGCGCCCGCCAAGACCCTCCGTCATTTCCTATTAATGCCATTCAAGAACAAAGTATCAACTGAGAAGACAAAGACCTAGCAAGAGGAGCTTGCCGGCAAGGACAAAGGCCCCAGCAAGAGGAGCTTGCCGGGAAGGCCAAACAAGGCGCTTCCAGAAGACTTGCCGCGACGCCCCGCGTGTCCCGGCATGGCCCGACGACCGGCAAGCTTGCCGGCGCAACAAGAGAAGGACCGCGGCAAGGCGCTTGCCGCGGCAAGGCTGCCACCCTACACTCCAGCGCATCCAACGACGTGTCACCCCGGGGCCATCCCAGAGCACGTGGCGGTATTCTTGCAGCCATCTTGGTCTTGAGGTGTAAGCGGAGCTGACAAGGAGGCCATCGTGGCGATCGGTGGCGCACCTAATGGTCGTTTCCTTGCACTGTTGGGGCGACCGGACGGGCATTAAATGCCCTTGTCCCCTTCCGTCAGAGTTAGGTAGGGGGCACTGTTGGTCACTGTTGTACCAACCTGCGTTTTTACCTTTCTACCCCCCTTCCTACACTGCCGCCTGTCGGTGACCCCCTTAGACTATAAAAGGGAGGCCCATGCGCATGTAGAAGGGATTCCGCAGTTCGTAGATCCAACACCACTATACGCTCGCGCTCTCGAGCAAGAACAAATACAAAACACAAAGCAGCAGTAGGAGTTTTATCTCTCCGGAGAGCTCCGAAGCTGGGTAAAAATCGCCCGTCTCCCCCGCGCGCGCCCGAGCTCGATCTGCTCTGCGCGCGCCCTCCGCTCCCTTGCCGGACCAGAAGGGGACCCCTGCCCCATAGGTGCTCGTGGCCGCAGAGTGCCCCGACACCTCGATAAGTTGGCATGAGCTTCACCAGTTCGCGCCCCCAGAAAGATCCACAAGGGGTAGTCGCATGGGGGATTGCATACGAATAATAAGTGTCCCAGATAAGATTCACCCAGGGCATATCCAATCGGTTATAGAATTTGTGAAGCATTTTGAGCAGCATTGAGCACACCCAAACCTCCATTCTTTTTCGGTCGGTAGACCATGTCCCAAGTAGCCAGTGGGTTGGATTTGTCACCTGTCTCAGTTTTCTTCTTCCAAAGGCCATGTCTTCGGATTTTATCAAGCTGTTCAATAATTTTTGGAGGAAGCCGCAGAACTTCCATGGGGTAAATGGCTAGGGAGGTGACCAAAGAGTTCATGAGGGAGAGTTTCCCTGCATATGACATGAGAGACATAGCCGCCGTTATTCTGCCTTCAGCTTTGCATACCCAGGGAGTCATGTCCAGCACCGATGGCTTGGTGGTTCCAAGGGGGAGACCAAGGTAAGTGAAGGGCATGGCAGCCGTGACGCACCCAAAAATGGCAGCCAGCTCCTCACATTTTTCAACAGGTGTGTTGATGGGTATCAGTGTAGATTTGTGGAAGTTAATGTGTAATCCAACCGAGGCAGCATAGTCTGTAAGAATTGTATTCATGGTCGCCGCTTGATTAGCGCAAGCAGGCATGATGATGATCGTGTCATCAGCGTATTGGATCACAGGGAATTCAGATGTGTTGGAGGAAGCAATAGGTAACTACAATCGTTTGGCTTGTAGGGCTTCATTTATAGCTAACTGCAGTAGCTCCGCAGCAAGAACAAAGATGAGGGGAGAAAGGGAGTCTCCTTGACGTACTCCGCACTTGTACCAAAACTATTTACCTGGTATCCCGTTTAACAACACCGAAGATTTTCCTGTAGATGAAAGGCTCACTATCCAAGATATCCACTTATCAGTGAATCCCATGTTCTTCATAATTTGGATGATGGCATCATGCTCCAAAGTGTCAAATGCCTTGGCAAAGTCTAATTTGAGGAGGATAATCTCACGTTTCGAAGCTTGACATTGGTGTATATACTCAAAGGCCCAGCCAAGGCAGTCATGGATGGATCTCCCTTCAGAAAACCATACTGATTTTTGTGCACAATGTTTAAAATCACCTTTTGCAGTTGGTTTGCTAGGATTTTGGTTATAAGCTTAAGGCAACAATTGAGCAGTGTGATCGGCCTGAAGTCATTGACCGTTTCAGGGGCCCTGGTTTTAGGTATGAGCGTAATGTACCCGTAGTTTAGGCTTTCAAGATTTAAGTTTCCACTGTGGAATTCTTTGCAAAGGAGATAAAAATCATCCTTGATAATTGGCCAACAAGCTTTCAGGAACACGCCATTGAATCCATCAGGGCCCGGAGCACGGTCTGGAGGCATTGCAATGACCACGTCATTGATCTCTTTATGTGTGATGGGAGCCGTCAAACTGTCAAAATCAACATTCTGACGATGCATTTGGGAAAGATTGAATCTCATTTGAGGTTTGCTCTGTCTGCCCATATGGTTTTTAAAGGCTTCAAACAGTAGAGATTCTTTGCTAGAGTGATCTTCTACTACTGTACCATCATCAGATTTGAGGCTAGAAATGCAGTTTTTGCGGTATCTTTCTGTAGCCACTACTTGGAAGAATTTGGAATTCTCATCACCAAACTGGATCCAACGTACAGAGCATCGTTTTTTCCAGTATTCTTTTTGATAGTGCAGTAGCCTAAGAAGATGAGAGCGTAGGATGCGCTGAAAGTTCCCCTCGGGAATAGTCAAATCTCGTTTATCCGCAAGGTGATCCAATTCGAGAAGTGCTTTCTTGGTGTTCTCAATTACAATTTTTAGCCGAGAAATTTTCTTGCTCCAGATAGTGAGATCATGCCTGAGGTTTTTGAGTTTCTGACATAGGCTTGAGGCCGCATTTTTATCTTTACCAAATCTAATGGGTTTATTCCATGCAGTGCTTACCACATCCAAAAAGCCCGGGTGCGCTATCCAATAAGTTTCAAAACGGAACAGCTAGCATTTGGGGATGGTAGTTTGAATGACCATGTTGCAAGGGATATGGTCAGAGATGGGCTTACCGAGAGGATTAACCAGGGTGTTTGGAAATGTGGCTGTCCAATTAAGCTTCGTGAAAAACCAGTCGAGCTGTTCTAGAAGAGGGTGTTGTTGTATATTTGACCAGGTGTAGTTGCGACCTTTAATGGGTAGTTCGGTTAGATTCTGCTCCCTGATGAAATCACTGAAAGTAAACATATTGTTTACATCCCCACCCAGTTTGTTACGGTTTTCAGGTGATCTGATGAAATTGAAATTGTGAAGAAGGAGCCAATCTTTAGAGGATGGTATATCAATATCAAAAAAGCCAATCAGTAAAAGAAGTCCGTGCATCGCCTTGACAAGGACCATAGATATTCACCAATTTCCAACGATGGGGGGATTGCTGGGACGAAAATTTAACCCCCAGGGCAAATTGTTCGGATAAGAAGACAGAGCCATCAAACAAAGCACTACACCATATCGTAATGATGCCCCCCGAGGCCCCTACCGCAGGGACAAATGAAAAAGAATCAAAACGTCTAGGGCAGAACATTTTAAGCGTACTAGCGTCGAAGGACTGCATTTTGGATTCCTGAATATAGATAACCGAACAACCTGACGAGGTAATCGCATTCGAAAGAGCTAAGTGTTTTTCAGGCGAATTTAAACCACGTATGTTCCAACAGAGTACGTTCCAAGTTTGCAGAAGTACCATGACCAATGAAACTAAATAGCTTAAGTAGACACGGAAGGCGAGCCACCTGTCTTGTCGGAGAGGATCTCTTCAGTAAGCTCCTCAGCAGGAATGGCGCAAAGAAGCGTACCGATGTTCTGCATGGTGTTGATAGGAGTGGGAGGGGGAACCATTTCTGCAGTGGGATCAACAGCAGAATCATCCACCTCCGTGGAGCAAGCAAGAGCAGAGGGCAGCATGCGTGGTTTCACTTTGGACTTCGTGACTCAAGCTTCAGAGAGCCGGTTGGTACGGAAGCCATCATATTTGTTCGCCCTGATGCTGCGCCTGAGGGAAGTAGTGTCAATGGGGGCCTGACTTTTTCCTTCGCGATGCTTGGGCAGGATTGGGTCAGTGCTGCTCTCGCACACGATGTCAATTCCAGCAGAAACATGAGAAGCAGGGGCATCTTCAGTTGAGATCTCTAAAGGAGGAAGCAGAGTGTCCAGCTCAGCAGTCAAACGAGGAACAGGTAGAGCAGGTGATCCCATTTGGGCCTGAGTGTCATCAAAGGTCTCCTGGTCGAGGATGAGTGGATGAAAAGCCACCACAGCCGAATCAGAGGAAGAAGCAGTCTCATTCTGCAGAAAGTTGGGCTCCTCCACAGCAGGTATTTCCACAATACAAACAGAGGAAGTAGGCACCAAGATGTTTCCTGCCTGAGTAACAGTGGCAAACTGTAATCCATCCTCCCCAACCGAGACTTGAATCTCAACATGAAAGTGGTCATGCCTCATCCCATAACCATGCACCCATGGTCCCGTAGTAGGCAACATAGGACGCAAAGCCAGATAAATAAGAGCATTAAGTTGCTGTCTTGGGATAGGATCAGACAGAAGCAGATTCATTAGATAGGTACCTTGATTTGAGAGACCAAAGCTCATGCCCTAACTATGAACGTCAACAGTAACTGTCAGTATTTCACTAGTAACAGACTGATCAACTTGAGCATTCTTGACCAAAGCATGATCATCAACAATCAGAAGGACAACAGCATCAGAATTGGTGTCATCAGAGACAGTAACAGCATCATTCCAAGCATTAGCCGCATTGTCCACTAAGTTATTCTCGGGTGTAATGCCAGCTTCAGAAGTGAGACCTTGTGCTGACAGCCAGGCCTGAAAGTTCATCAGGTATTGTGGCATAGCTACAGGAGGAGCAGGGGGGCAGGATCAGCAGGCCATTCACCCCAGCCACCATTGTCCTGAGCAGGAGCCGGTGCAGCATTCTGAACTAACCAGTTGTGTACCTGTTGCTAGTAAAGTTGCTCCGCGGTAAGAACGGGGCCAAACTGTGGGTGGGGGTTGCCGTCAGGAGGTGGCGGTTCTTCACCAGCAGGAGGACCCTCGGGGAGAAGCCCATTCCCATCGCTCCTACGCAGAATGGTAACCTGGACCGTCCAGCAGTCGCGGGCGCCACCCAGCTGCCAAACCACAAAACTTTTTGGCACCAAACGAAGATGAATAACCTGAACTTTGAGCAGCATGAAACGACGATCTTGCCTAGGATTGTACCAGGAAATCAGTGATCCAAAACCCCCCAGCGACTTGCTGATGTAATAATCAGTCTGGTAATCATACGGAAATCCAAAATGCATCAACCAGATAGCCGGTCCAAACGTGGTGGTGCGCCGGTTCAGAGCCTCATTGTACGTCACAAACGTGATAAGCAAATCTTCATCCTCAATCTCTAACGAAGTAGCCAAAGCAGAATCGCGTATGAAAGAGTCGACGAAGCCTTAAATCCCAATACCAAGGGGGTGGTTGCTAACCTCGGTGGTGAAGAGCTGCAGCTCATGCAGCATGCCAGTGATGGTGTTGCGGATGGCCACACGATGGTGAAGCGGGACATACTGGCTGGTTTTGGCGATGGCCAGATATTCATGGCTGAGGGGCGGAATCGGGCCGACAACCATGCCGCTGCGAACAACTCGATTTGCCGGTCCTGGCTCGACGGCGAAACCCGGCGGCAGGAATGGCATAGGGTTGAGCGGGTAGTTGTCCATGGTGGTCACGGAGGCAGGAGGCCGTGAGGGTGGCAACAATGGTGGCAGCAATGGTGAAGGGACAGGACTAGGTGATGGCGGAGGTGTTGTGGCAATCAAGGGTGGAATGGAATGCGGAGCATGAGGGGTAGGAATGGAAGAAATTTTCCTTTTGGGAATCCAGCGCCAGTCTTCTCGCCTTCTCCTAAGGAAACAGGAGCGAGCCACTTGTCCATAGGCCCGACATACAGTGCATCGTACGGTGGTTGCAGTATGAGGCCGGATATGGGAAATAGGCTTAGTAGGGAAATGTGAATCAGAGATTCCTGGATTTCTGCGCTCAGTACCAAAAGCTTGAACTCCTATAGAGGGCAGCGAATTTTTCAACGGGCAAGAAATCGCTTTATGATCAGGAGCTGAGCAAATAAAGCAAATTAGCCTCGCTTGACAATTATGCTTTCTATGGCCCCATTGGAGAGAGAGGGCACAAAGATTAGCCCAAGAAATAGATAAAGTAGAAATCTCTTGCTCTGAATAGTAGGCCTGGGCTAAGTCCACCTTGTGTTGGGCCGAGAGCAGAGGATGCCAGGTCAAGTAGGGTGGGGCATATTTAAACGCCGAAGCCAAAAAACATTGAAGCAGCGGGGGATAATCTTGTTGGAGAATGCATTTAAAACTTCCAATAATCAGATAGGAAGGTGACACAGATTCCTCCAATTCCGCTTGTCATTGATATTTGGCCATTAATTGTTGTCGACCGACACAGGCCGTAATAGGTGCCTTGCCATTAATGCTCACTTGAACATTACCAAATTTGAGAGGGGATAGCCCAAGATCATGATGAACAGGCGTTGGAGCAGGTGCCAAGGATGATGAAGCCTCCGCTTGATGAGAATTAGAGAACACCATTTGTGATAGCGGAACCAAATTAAACTTACTCAATTCCTGTAAGGAAGAAGGTTGCATAGCTATCTCCTTATGTAATGAACCCACATTGGACTTAATCGCAATAGGCTTTCTGGCAGAAATATCCTTTAACTCCTCATCCGCATGCCAAGAAGAGCTCAAATGAGAATAGCGAGCAAAGTGACCATTGAAAAGATGGAAGTGACATACAAAGTCTGGCCACACGCGGTACTTGAGTCGATAAATAAAATGACCCACCTTGTTACTAGCCACAGAGAAACGAAAGGCTCGCTCATTGATTCGAGAAGCCTTAAAACCTTTGTGATGACCGCCAATACAACATTGAAGGGCCACCCCAATAGCGTCTTCAGAGAGAGGGAAGGATGCCGAGGAGAAAGAGGCCACCAAGAAAAATTCCTTGGTAGAGCGGGAAGGAGAAAAATGGACCGTTTCTCCAAATCTTCGACGTACCAGATCTGCCACCGCAAGGCCCGAATTGAAATCCCAGTGTAGGAGCCCTTCCATGGCATGGATCATAGGTTAGATCCATGGTGAGAGGTGGAGTAGGTGGGAGGGGGAGAGGAGGTGGGGTGGGAGTCCATCGCATTGATATTGCTTCTTATTTGTTGGAATGGTTTCTGCTTAGTTTACACAAATAGTTTTGAACATGCCATGCCGTCCTGTTTTTCGTACATATTCCATCCTGGTATCATGTGTTTGCCTTACATCAAAGTAGTGGTTGTCAATATCATGCATGAATGAGTTCTGAATAGAGAATTTTATTGCTTTTTCTTGTCGGTTTTACTTGACAATTCAAAATCAATAAAGTGGAAGGAAGTTAGCAAGGCAGCGGACAAAGGTGCTCCTTCCGAACAAAGGGCTTCTACAGTTTCTACTCCTCCACACCCCCAAGATGATTTCCAAGACAACACATGCATAGACACTCGACAAAGCTGTGTTTATGATGAGCACGTCTCCCCTAGTGCACCATCAACAATGCTCCCTCTAACTGGGCACTGTCATATGTGGTTGCATGTTATGTGTGATTTCTAGCTTGTATTGCTTCTAATTTTGTTGAATTTCATCTGCTTAATTTACACATTATACTTGAATAAGACATGTGTTCCTGTTTCTAGAACATACAATATTTGTCTATCACACCATGTTCTTACATCAAATTACTACTATTGTGTAACCTGCAACAATCACTTATCATAAGACACGTTTGACTTCGGAGTGTGATATAGGTTACATCTCGCATTCTTTTCTAGCTTGTACTACTAATTTGTTGAAATGGCACTTATGACGAGACAGTTTTAACTTGGTAGAGTGATATTCGTTGCATCTTTCATATGGTGTCTAGCTTTCATTGCTTCTAATTTGTTGAAATGCCTTATCCTTAGTTTACACATCATAAGCTGTGAATATGCAATGCTGTGAATATGCAATGGCACTAATGACGAGAGACCTCTAACATGGTAGTGTGATGTTGTTTGCATCTTGCATATGATTTATTTCTTGTACTGCTTCACATTTGTTTAAACGCCATTTATGATGAGACACTGTTAACTTGGCAGAGCGATATTTGTAGAATCTTTCATATGGTGTCTACCTTCCATTGCATTCCTTCTAATTTGGTGAAATGTCTTCTTCTTAGTTTACACATCATAGTTCTGGTTATCTCTTCCGTCCTGTTATTCATACATATTACATCTTCCTATCATGTGGTTGTCTAACACCAAAGTTCAGTTCGTCTGCATCACGCATCAATTTGTTCTGAAGAACTAAATTATTATTCGTTTTTCTTGTCGGCTTGACTTAACATGGCACAGAGAAAGAGGAAGAAACACATAATGGCAGGGAATGAGAAGCAGATGAATCCTGCAGATTCTGCTGGTACTGATGGTGCAATAGAAGATCAAAGTCCAGCGAAAAATTCTACAAACACGGCATCCCATGCTACACGAGCTACAAAAAAAGCCAAACAGAAACAAATAGCTGCCACCAAACAAGCAGAGACAGCCCTAGTTCTTGCAAGACCTACCATAGTTCTACCAGCTGCACGACTTACTCGTGCGTCAACTGAGCTAGCAGCACGTTCCCAAGCTCCCTTGCCACCTGACACTACTTCCCAAGAACTCTTGACACAAGACGAGTTGGCAATATCAGATGAACCTTGTAGTCTCACAGTTTGATGTCCACTAACACTTCCTATGTTCATTGTTGGACTAGCACCTAGGCGCAAGACGAAACAAACATCAGGGATAATGCTCGATAGGTTAACTAAATCTAGAGGAGGAAGAATG
Organism: Aegilops speltoides; assembly: GCA_021437245.1. Classification (NCBI taxonomy): domain Eukaryota; kingdom Viridiplantae; phylum Streptophyta; class Magnoliopsida; order Poales; family Poaceae; genus Aegilops; species Aegilops speltoides. The sequence continues at coordinate 121,211,018 of CM038145.1, forward strand.
CGATCCGTTTTGAGGCAGGTTTAAAAAGGCCACATGATGCTATAGAGTCAGCCAAGTTAGTATCAGAGGCAGTGGTTGTCGTTAGGTGTCATGTACGTATCCTCCCAACATGTATTCAGTATAGGAATGACAAAGACGAAACCCAGTTCAACACCTTCCTCGTCCATTTATCTGTATGTATGGTTATGTATCAAAACTAGTAATATCGTCTTGCTCTGTCCCATACTTTCTAGGTTGCTGATAATGAGACTCCCATAATTTTCAACAGATGAGGTTCAAGTTGGATAGCCAAGGTGATGCAACCAGACAAGCTTGCACCCATGTTTTCAAGTCTGCTCTACGACAGTATCGGTATAACTTGAGGAAAACTCACTTTGAAGGCAAGGCTAACAGTGAACTTTCCCAAACATCTCCACTCGAAAATGACTGGAGGGGCATTGTTAAACACTGTTCTGATCCGAAGTATCAGGTACATTATATATATGTGATCAGATCACATGTTGAAGTCCTATTTCTGCATGTGCCACACAAATCTATCTTCTTGTAGGTGAACTGTTCAAAGAACAAGGCCAACCGTACGAAAGTGAAATTCTAACAGATGACAGGATCTCGTAGCTATATTGCACACTGGGAGGCACTTGTAATTAGCTGTTGTTTCACTCTTTTCGTTGTACCATATTATCATATCTATATTGAGTTGTTCGAAATGCAGAGGAAAGCCCGCAAGGACCAAAAAGTACCTGAACCAAATGCTGTGGAAATCTTCAAGGACTGTCACACCAGCAAGAAGAAGGGCATGACTACACCAGTCAAAGCCGCTGTTGTAAGTCCTTAATCCTCATGCCTTTTAACTACTACTTACCCTGACTTGTGCCTTGAATTGCATGGTTTGCAGCAAATGTCTATTACTCTTTTCAATTTTATACACAATTGTCTTAGCGTATCATTGCACCTTACAAGGTTTAAAAGTGAGGAGTGATGTTCCTTTGATCTTGACCCGTAATCTAGTTCCGTGATGGACTTGCCCACACAATGTTACAATTGCTTGTTTGTCTGTTCTCGGTTGTTTTGTGATATGAATGATGTCATACTATGCTTACCGTATTATAAACTCTTTATCCTTAGCCCTCAATACAATGTGAAGAAATAGACAATACATTGGCGATGGTACATGGTCATATGTGGAACCTGGTTTTATTATGTACTTTGCAATAAAATACAACTAATATTTTATATGGGTTCACTAGAATAAGTTCTGTATATAGACCAAAGCTATTTCGTTTGGTTTTGCTGCCTCCTTAATATCTTCTGTTCTGGTACTACTAATGTAAAACCTCAACTTTTCAGCGAGCTATGGAAAAAATGGTGGAACCGCCACCTTCTGAAGGTGGCGAGGCAACTATAACCGCAATGTCAGCTCTTGCTGCTGTGAGTCAGTACCTGTCCACTAACAGTGCCAAAAGCATGTTCCTGCGTAATACTGGGTTGGATGTTAAGGAAATATCGTCCAAACTGCCTCATGATCAAGATATGCAAGCTCAAAGCAATGTTGTATCTGCACTCCAGACACAAGTCCATTCCGTAACAGAGACCCTTTGTGAAACAAGGAGAGACATTGTTTGATGTCGTCAAGATATGCATGGTTTTGAAACCAGACTATCAGACATTTCTATGTTGTTCAGGAGCCTAGGGGAAATGAAGGCGAGGGTTATGGTACTCCATCGGACAATACAGCATGAAAACATAACAGACATGTCAAATAAACTAAGCTTCTAAACTTGTGGTGGTGCATTTATCTGGTAGACTGTTAAGTTTATGCCAACCTTCCTTTTTTATATAGTTGTAATTTGTTTTGGTGCGATACAAAATTTATTCTTAACGTGCAGCCACCGGCTGAAGAAAACAGCAAGCCATTTTTGTATAGTCTAGGGTGTTCCCTATATTTGCACTGGTGGCGATCTTTGATGCCGAGTGGATGTAATCTGTGCAATCGCCTTAATAGCCTAGCGTTAGTTTCGGCCTTATTTATTTCCTAGTCTTCTTTTTCCCTGGTTTGCTAGTGGCAGCAACAACCATGGGCCATATATGGGCCATAGAATCCATGGGTCTCCTATGGGCCGTAGGATCCATGGGTCTCCTACGGTCCGTTGATAAATGGGCCTCCAACAGGGCCCTAGAATCGGTGGGCCTCGGGCCCTCAGATAAATGGGTCTACATGGGCCGTAGACGGGCGTAATTGATATCAGCCCAGCACGGTAACGGGTCGTTAACAGGCTGTAGGACAGCAAAGGCTTAATTCTGTCACAGGCATAACGGGTCATTAATGGGCCAGAATATAGGACGGGCTGGAAACGGCGCAACGGGTTAACAAGCCAGAAACAGGCCGACTCTTGCCATTGGATGAATTTGGCCCATTAGGGTAACAGGACAGTAACAGGCCGACCCTTGCCATGGGCTGAATTTGGCCCATTAGGGGAACAGGCCAGTAACGGCCCAAAAGTAATCAAGGGCCGAAAAGGAGCCCAAGAATGTATGGGCCGTCAATAGGCCGAAAGCTAACACGGGCTGGAAACGACCCATGTAAATCACGGGCCATTAACGGGTACAAAGAAAATTACTGTTCATTATGGGCTAGAGTCACCGTGGGCCTGTAAAGGGCCGAAAGATACGAAGGCCTCATATGGACCGAAAGACATCATGGGCCATACATGGGCCGAAAGTGAAATGGGATAGTGTTATATTCGATGGCCCACATGACGTTGTTGGGCCGATTTCCTTTAGGGACTAACGGGTCGTGAGTTAACGGGCCGTAAAATGGGCTATTTGCAAAAAGAAGTTAACTGGCTTTTCATGGGCCAGCACGTTAACTTTTGACCAAGTCAAACGGGCCGGCTTTGTAAGATAAATGGGCCAGTGGTTGGCCATGGCATGTGTTGACATATCATATGCGCCTATCTCACCCTCTGACGAGCTTACACGTGTTTCGTCCGTCCTATAAGAATTTTACACGTGGAAATTTCCCATTGGTCGGGGCTGTTAACGGGTTATCGGATCCAAAACCCGACCCGACAGCTTAACGACGTTCTGTTACAGTGGAAGCCACGTGTTGGTCACCCTTGACGAAAGCACTTCTGTGACGCGCGATTTATCATCATGGAAGTGGACACTTCCGTGATGATAATTTTGGTAATGTCATGGAACACTTCTATGACAACACAACTATGACTATCTTGATTCTGTCAGAAAATCGTCATGGATGTACATGCATGACAAAAAACATGACCTACTGTGACAAACACGTATCTTCACGGAAGTATATATTTTTGTAGTGAGGAGCCCCTCCGAGATTGGATCTGTCTCTTTGTTCTCTTCTGTTTCACGTTCCCCAGATCTGGCACTTCACCGTTTCTTAAATTCCAGGAGATCTGTAACTCCGATTGCACTGGAATTTTTACACAATTTTTTCCATACTATCTTTCTTGCGCTAGAAGAAGGGCCCCAACCACCTTACAGGGAGGGCATAAGACACCTGGGCATGCCGGGCACCCCCTTGCGTGCCCTGGTGTATCGTGGGCCCCGTGGGCCCCCATTTACATTGATTCCACCTCCCAAAATTCATAAATATTCCAAAATAATTCTCCGTAAATTTTTATTGCATTTGGACTTCGTTTGATATGTATTTTCCATGAAACAAAAAACATGCAAAAAATAGGAACTGGCACCGGGCACTGGATCAATATGTTAGTCCAAATAAATCATTTAAAATGTTGCCAAAAGTGTATAAAAGTTGTATAATATTGGCATGAAACAATCAAAAATTATAGATACGACGGAGACGTATCAGTTATCAATCCAGTAGTAGAACCACGCAAGACCTCCTGAACAACACCTACACACAAAAGAACAAATAATTGCACCCAACACAAACAAGGGGTTGTCAATCCCTTGGTGGTTAATTGCAAGGATCAAATCTCATAGTGATAGATAGATAAACAAAAACACAAAATAAAATAATGGTAAATAAATTGCAGCAAGGTATTTTGGATTTTAATATATGATAAAGATAGACCAGGGGCCATAGTTTTCACTAGAGGCTTCTCTCTCGAACATAGCATACAGTGGGTAAACAAATTACTGTTGGGAAATTGATAGAAAAACACAGAGTTATGACGATATTCAAGACAATGATCATGTATATATGCATCACGTCCGAGACAAGTAGACCGACTCCTTCCTGCATCTACTCTATTATGATACGTCCATTTTGCATCATGCTTTTATATTGATATTTATTGCATTATGGGCTGTTATTACACATTGTATTACAATACTTATGCCTTTTGTCTCTTATTTTTCAAGGTGGCAGCTGGACTTCTAGAGTAGAAAAGGAGTAAATATTAGAGACCTATTCTGCACAACTCCAGAAGTCCTGAAACTTCATGGAGAATTATTTTGGAATATATAAAAAATATTGGGCGAAGAAAGTACCAGAGGGGGGGCCACCTACCATCCACAAGGGTGGGGGCCGCACCCTACCCCCCTAGGCACGCCCCCTGCCTTGTGAGCCACCTGGCAGGCCCCCGGTGCCCATCTTCTGCTATATGGTGTGTTTTGACTTGAAAGAAATCAGAAGGAAGCTTTCAGGATGAAGCGCCGCCGTCTCGAGGATGAACTTGGGCAGAACCAATCTAGGGCTCCGGCGGAGTTGTTCTGTCGGGGAAACATCGCTCCGGGAGGGGGAAATCGAAGCCATCGTCATCACCAACTATCCTCTCATTGAGAGGGGGTCAATCTCCATCAGCATCTTCACCAGCACCATCTCCTCTCAAACCCTAGTTCATCTCTTGTATCCAACTCAAAACCTCAGATTGGTACTTGTGGGTTGCTTAGTTTTGATTACTCCTGGTAGTTGATGCTAGTTGGTTTATTCGGTGGAAGATCCACTACTAGGGAAAAGACTATACACAGAATCTTTCCAGCAGCGCTCTTCAAAATACCACGCTACTGTTATATAGCAGCAGCGCGTGTTATAAAACGCGTTCTTGACAGAAAATACCAAGATGGCGCCCACCGCATCTGGCGCTACTACTATAGTTGCCATGACCTCGCCCCCCGCTAGTTATAGCAGTAGCGCATTATACTAAACAACGCTACTGCTATTCAGATTAGCTATAACGCTTTTTGGCAAACGCGCTAGAACTATCCCTACCTTATCCCCACGCCACGACCACGACCTCTCCTCTCACACTCTCACTCTCACCCTCACCCGTAACCCACGAAATGTCGTCAGGCGCCGCGCCGCCTTCATCCGTCCGCCGAGGTACTCCTCCTTCCGTCCCTCCTCCTCCTCCTCGCACATCCTCCCTCCGCTCAGGCCGCCCTCCTCCTCCTTGCCGCCTCCTCCTCACTTCTGACCGCCCTCCTCCCTCCTCCGCCGGCAGCCCTCCTCCCACCGCCCTCGACCTCGCCGCCCCTAGCAACCTCTCCGTCGCCCCCACCCCCTACCACTAGTTAGTACTAGATTTAGTAGTAGTAGATGTTAATTTAGGGTTCATAGCTAGTACTAGATGTTGCTTAGTTAGTACTAGATTTTTAGTAGTAGTGGTGGTAGTTGAACTACTTTAGTTGTAGTTGAACTAGTTTAGTAAGTAAATTAATAAACTAGTTGAACTAGTTGAATTAATAGAACTAATGTATTTTTAGTAAGATAATTAATATAACTAGTTGAACTACTTTAATTTTAGAAAGAACTAGTTTTTTTTCTATTTATAGTAAGTTTATATTTAGTAAGAACTAGTTGAATTAATAAAACTAGTTGAACATGTCATATTTGTTGTTATTTTTAGTTTAAGCAATTATTCGGGATGCATTAGTGACAACTTATATGGTTTCAGGTGACCACCATCGTCCCCGTCACCGACCCCCTCCGACATCCCCGCCGTCGTCCCAGTCACCGACCCCCTCCGACATCGAGGTGAGACCAGCCAAATATCCTTGTATATCTTGTGTTGTTGCTCAAAAAGGATATGTGGTTGCCCAAGTGGCCATTCATGTTCAGTTTACATCTCCGAGTGGCCTATGTTTTGCCGGAGTGTTGATTAATTTCCGTTCCGGCAAATTTCAGCGCCGATATATCCTTTTTAGCAAAGGTCATGCCGGATTTTTTTGTGAATTCTGGCATGACTTGTGCTAGAATATGTACAAGTTTAATCTTTGAATTACGATTGTAGGAAATGTCGTACTCAGACGACGACAATCTCCCGGGGGAGTGTAGCTGGTGCCACGACGGTCGAGGTATGTGCGACAGGTTCGTTCGGCTGGACGAAGATGGGCGCTTCAGCATTAAGCTCGAGGAGACCTTCGATTGTGAAATGGTACGCAACAACGACAAGTGTTTTTTCCGTAATTAAGCATGAATTCAACTATTTCAACGTCTAATTTTCATATTTTACAATTCGACTAGCTTATCCCATGCCATGCAAGACGCTATGTCTTGGAGAGGATGGGTTTTGAAGACCATGAAAATTTCAAAACAAAGAAAATACACCTAAGGACCCATCATGATATGGATTTCGAAGTAAATCTGTGCAATGCTTAGAGCGTAACCCATTTTGGTTGCCAAAATTGGGAAGCACTTTGCTAAATGTATGGTTTTTATGAGGGTATGATTGTCACCATGGATCTTGGTGATCCTAACATCGAGGAAGACAATATGGACATTTGGGTCCTTGTTGATACGCTTCCGATTGTACCGCTATGTGAGTTTCTCAAACATAGTTATTAACTAATTTATATTGTTTATTTCAAAATAGTTGATAGCTTATTTCCATTGACAGCTTATTTTGATTCTTCAAATATTGTGCGGAAGATGGTAGATAAAACCCACTACACCGATGGCACCGAATTAACGTATAAGGAGAAAAATCATCTGATCACATTTTATACTCTTCTTGAGAATTACAATGACTATTATCGAACTCCTCCAAATTATGATGAATACGTGCCACTAGTGCTTGTGTAGAACCACGATAACTTCTCTGGAGATACCCTGGTAAGATTTTTTACTATTACGACATCCGTGCATCTTTTGCATACTTCTAAAACTAGTACATCATTGCTAACTACGAAGATATTATTATGTTTTTCAACAGAAACTCCCGATGGATTGTGTGCCTCATCAGATGTCTCTTCATGGTCGCCTCGCGATTCGAACATACCGCCGGGTAAATCTCACGGAGCTCACTGTGCATATCAGATTTTTAAAACCCGTGAACACATGTTCATCAAAGAATGGAAGAAATGTATGGACATTCGCAAGGAGGTTCTTGGAAGTAACATTCAGGGAAAGGCAAGAATTGGAGACAGGCTAATCTCCATTCTCCATAATGGAGAGTCAGGGGCTATCTTGTTTTTTGCTATTTTACCTTAGAAAATGTAGGAGGTCTTAATCGAATGTAATAGGTCCTATGAGGTACAATATGTTTATTATGTGGTAATGTGTTAGAGTTGATAATAATGATCTTGAGGAGGTGTTATGTGATGTCAATGTTGAAAAACGATGATCTTGAAGAGGTGTTATATGACAATGATGTATTATGATGATAAGTTGTTAATGATATGATGATGATGATGATATTATTATATCATTGGGTGAAAGAACCGTGGATTAGTTTCAAGTGGATGGACATCCACTTGAAACTAGCCCACGGTTCTTTCACCCCATGATGTAATAACTCATTATGATGTAAAAACAATCTCTAAATTCCTGTTGTATGAAAACTTGTGTAAAGGTGTATGAATACAACATGAAATAGAAAAGAAATAAAATACTAAATAATAGTAGTAGCGCGGGAGAGGAGAAGCGTTACTACTAATTACAAGTAGCGATGTTCTGAAGAAGCGCTACTACTAAGTCAATTTAGCAGTAGCATGGGTCCAGACGCGCTATTGCTAAGCATTAGCTGTAGCGCCTTATTAGTAGCGCTCCTGCCCGCGCTACTGATAGGCCCAAAACCTGCGCTGCTGCTAGGCTTTTCCCTAGTAGTGATCATATGTTCAGATCCTTAATGATAATTAATACTCCTCTAATTATGAATATGAGTATGCTTTGTGAGTAGCTACGTTTGTTCCTGAGGACATGGGAGAAGTCTTGTTATAAGTAATCATGTGAATTTGGTATTTGTTCGATATTTTGATCAGATGTATGTTGTCTCTCCTCTAGTGGTGTTATGTGAACGACGACTACATGACAATTCACCATGATTTGGGCCTAGGGGAAGGAATTGGGAAGTAATAAGTAGATGATGGGTTGGTAGAGTGACAGAAACTTAAACCCTAGTTTATACGTTTCTTCGTAAGGGGATGATTTGGATCCATATGTTTCATGCTATGGTTAGCTTTATCTTATTTCTCCTTTTGTAGTTGCAGATGCTTGCGAGGGGGTTAATCATAAGTGGGACACTTGTCCAAGGAAGGGCAGCACCCAAGAACCGGTCCACCCACATATCAAATTATCGAAGTAACGAACGCGAATCATATGAGCATTATGAAAACTAGCTTGACAGTAATTCCCATGTGTCCTCGGGAGAACTTTGCTTTATATAAGAGTTTGTCCAGGCTTGTCCTTTGCTAAAAAAAGGATTGGGCCACCTTGCTGCACCATAGTTACTTTTGCTACTATTTACCCGTTACGAAATATCTCATCACACAACTATCTGTTACCGATAATTTCAGTGCTTGTAGAGAATACCTTGCTCAAAATCACTTGTCATTTTCTTTTGCTCCTCGTTGGGTTCGACACTCTTACTTGTCGAAAGGACTACGATAGATCCCTATACTTGTGGGTCATCATATTACTCCATACATCGACCGCTATCTAGTATGCATCTAGAGTATTAAGTTCATAAAGAATAGAGTAACGCCTTAAGCAAGATGACATGATGTAGACAAAGTAAACCCAATCAATATGAATAAACCCCATATTTTTATCCTTAATGGCAACAATACAAATACATGTCATGTCCCTTTCTCTCACCGGGATTGAGCACCGCAAGATCGAGCCCATCACAAAGCACCTCTCCCATTACAAGATAAATCAATCTAGTTGGCCAAAACAAATAGATAGATCAAAGAGGAATACAAAGCTATAAAAATCATGCCTATAAGAATTCAGAAAAGACTCAAATAATATTAATGGATAATCTGATCATAGACCCACAATTAATCAGATCCCAACAAACACACTGCAAAAAGGATTACATCGAATAGATATCCAAGAACATCGAGGAGAACATTGTATTGAAGATCAAAGAGAGAGAGGGAGAGAGAGAGAGAGGAAGCCATCTAGATACTAGCTATGGACCCATAGGTCTGTGATAAACTACTCACACATCATTGGTAGGGTAGAAAGGTTGATGTAGAGGACCTCCGTGATCGATTCCCCTTCCAGCAGAGTACCGGAAAAGCTCTCCAGATGGGATCTCCGAAGAACAGAAACTTGCGGCGATGGAAAAAGAATTTTGGGTGGATATCTGGTGTATTTGGAGTATTCGGGAATTTATAGAAGTGGAAATAGGTCATGAGGTGCCATGAGGGGCCCACAAGCCTAGGGGCATCCCCCATGGGGCGCGCCCTACAGGCCTGTCGTTCCCTCGTGGCTCCGCAGTCTTCCCCCGAAGCTTCTATGGTCCCTTTTGGTGTAGAAAAAATCGCAAAAAAGTTTTGTAGCGTTTGGACTCCATTTTGTACTGATTTTCTGAAAAGCCAAAAAAGCAAAAAATAGCAACTGACACTGGGCACTAGGTTAATAGGTTACTCCCAAAAAATGATATGTAATGACATATAATTGTGTAATAAACATCCAAGATTGATACTATAATAGCATGGAAGAATAAAAAATTATTGATACGTTGGAGATATATCAGCATCCCCAAGCTTAATTTCTCCTCGTCCTCGAGTAGGTAAATGATAAAAATAGAATTTTTAATGCGGAATGCTACCTATCATATTCATCATGTAATTCGTTTTGTGGCATGAATATTTAGATCTGAATGATTCAAAGCAATAGTCTATAAATTGACATAAAGACATCAATACTCAGGCACACCAACAAAAAAGCATGCGTTTCAAAATATCAATGCTAAATAACGCTATCCCTACAAAATCATATAGCCTTGTCATGCTCCATCTTCTTAACACAAAGTAGAAATCATGCACTACCCAAGAAATTGGTTCATACTTTTTAACGCGCTTAAGCTTTTTCAACCCCCACGCAATACATGAGAGCAAGCCATGGATATAGCACTCTGGGTGGAATAGAGTATGCTGGTAGAGATGATATGGAGAAGACAAAAAAGGAGAAAGTCCCACATCGACGAGGCTAATCAACGGGCTATGGAGATGCACATCAATTGATGTCAATCAAGGAGTAGATATTGCCATGCAAAAGATGCACTAAGATCTATAAGTGTATGAAAGCTCAAAAAGAAAACTAAGTGGGTGTGCATCCAACATGCTTGATCATGAAGACCTCGGGCATTTGAGGAAGCCCATCATTGGAATATACAAGCCAAGTTCTATAATGAAAAATTCCCACTAGTTATATGAAAGTGACTAAATAGGAGACTCTCTATATTAAAGCATGGTGTTACTTTGAAGCACGAGTGTGGAAAAGGATAGTAACATTGCCCCTTCTCACTTTTTCTATCATTTTTCTCTTATTTTTTTTGTTGGGCTCTTTTTGGCCCCTTTTTTCTGGGCTCTTTTGGCCTCCTTTTTTTACTTATTTGCTCACTTGGGACAATGCTCTAATAATGAATAATGATGATCATCACACTTCTATTTACTTACAACTCAATACTAGAACAGATTATGACTATGAATGCCTCCGGTGGTGTACTAGGATGTGCAATGATCTAGTGTAACATGTACAAAAATGGATGAATGATGGCTAAGCCACAAATACTATGTCTGCAATATGATCATGCAAAGCAATATGACAATGATGATGTGTGTCATAAAAATGGAACGGTGGAAGTTGCATGGCTATATATCTCGCAATGGCTATGGAAATCTCATAATAGGTAGGTATGGTGGCTATTTTGAGGAATATATAAGGAGGTTTATGTGTGATAGAGCGTATCATATCACGGGTTTTGGATTCACTGCCAAAGTTTGACCATATCTCGAGGTGAGAAAGGGCAATGCACGGTATCGGAGAAGCTAGCAAATGGCAGAAAGGTGAGAGTGCGTATAATCCATGGACTCACATTAGTCATAAAGAACTCACTTATTGCGAAAGTTTAGTAGCTCTCGAAGCAAAGTACTACTACGCATGCCCCTAGGGGGGAGGTTGGTAGGAGTTAACCATCGCCCTCCCTCGAACTTCACGCAAAGGAAGACACTCAATAATAAATCATGCTCCAACTTCTTAGCATAAGGAGAGACTACACGTGCATGCTTCGAGAATCACAAACATTAATGCCAATATTATCACTAAAACACAATCATTCACTAGTACCTCCCACATTTTACCATCTTTATATCGTAAAACTATTGCAAGGATTCAAACTTATCATATTCAGTGATCTACATGAATTCTTTTATTATGCCCCCCTTGAATACCTATCATATTAGGACCAATTTCATTACTTGTGTAAATTGCCATTACTATTATCAAACTCTCAGAACGATATAATTGAAGCATGAGAGTGCAACTATTTCTTTAAAATATAACCACCGCCGTGCTCAAAAATATATAAGTGAAGTACTAGAGCAACTACCTAGCTCAAAAGATATAAGTGAAGCACATAGATATTCTAACAAATCATGAATAATGTGATAATGTGTGTCCCTCTCAAAAAGGCGTGTCCAGCAAAGATGATTGTGGCAAACTAAAAAGAAAACAAAGCAAAGACTCATATAATACACGATGCTCCAAGCAAAACTCGTATCATGCCACGAATAAAAATGTAGCTCCAAGTAATTTACCGATGGTTGGTAGAAGAAAGAGGGGATGCCATCCGGGGCATCCCCAAGCTTAGAGTCGGCGTCCTTGGTTATTAACTTGGGGTTCCTTGAGCATCCCCAAGCTTAGGGTCTTGCCACTCCTTATTCCTTCATCCATCGTGATCTCACTCAAAACTTGAAAACTTCAGCACACAAAACTCGTGAGATTCCTTAGTATAACAAGCAAATCATAAACTTTAGGTATTGTTGTAAACACATTCATATTTTATTATTGCACAATACCTACTATATTCTAACTTCACCATGACTTATACCCTCGATACAATCTATAGGTTCATTAAAACAAGCAAGCAATGCAACAACAAAATTTGTCAAAAACAGAACAGTCTGTAATGATCCGGCTAAGCACAATACTTCTGTAACTCCAAAAATTCTGAGAAGTTAGGAAAACATGGGCTATTTGTATATCAATCATGTGTAGAAAAGTTCAGAATTTTATCACATTCCAATGAATTTAGACAATTCTGTTACTGGGCGTAAAAGTTCCTGTTTTCTCACAGAATCAAATCAACTATCAACCAAATCATCCCAAAGGCTTTACTTGGCACACATACTAATTTAAACACACAAAAACTAACATATATAACAGTAGCATAATTGTATGCACACACAAAAACATAAAAGAAACAAGAAAAATAAAGGTAACTATTGGGTTGCCTCCCAACAAGCGCTATTGTTTTACGCCCCTAGCGAGGCGTAATGCATAGTGCCAAGTGTTGTCATCCTTCAAATTAATTCCATTAGTGGCCCTCATAATAAGATTCATATGGTGGCTTAATTCTCTTTCTAGGGTAGTGTTCCATTCCTTTATATAATGGAAATTGAAATCTTATATACCTTCTTTCATATCAATAATAGCACCTATGGTTCGTAGGAAAGGTCTACCAATGAAATCAATGGGCACATAATTTCTATTTGCAAGAATATGAACATCATTTCTTCTACCCAAAGGTTTCTTAATAGTTGAATCCACTAAGTGCAAATTAATAGAACATTCATCCAAATCATGAAGGCCTAGCACCTCACAGAAAGATTTTGGTATAGTGGAAACGCTAGTACCCAAATCACATAAAGCATTTGTGACGCCCCCGATTCAATCGTACACTAATCATGCGCGCAAACGTGTACGATCAAGATCAGGGACTCATGGGAAGATATCACAACACAACTCTAAAAACATAAATAAGTCATACAAGCATCATAATACAAGCCAGGGGCCTCGAGGGCTCGAATACAAGTCCTCGATCATAGACGAAGTCGTGGAAGCAACAATATCTGAGTACGTACATAAGTTAAACAGGTTTGCCTTAAGAAGGCTAGCACAAACTGGATACAGACGAAGAGGCGCAGGCCTCCCGCCTGGGATCCTCCTAAACTACTCTTGGTCGCCGCCGCCGCCCTTGCACGTAGTAGTAGGCACCTCCAGTTAGTAGTAGTCGCCGCCGACGGTGGCGTCAGCTCTCGATTCCAAAGATCTGGTTGCGACAACCGTAAAGAAAGGAAAGGGCAAAAGGGGAGAAAGCAACCGTGAGTAGTCATCCAAAGTACTACAAGCAAGGAGCTACACTACATATGCATGGGTATATGTGTAAGGAGGCCATATCGGTGGTGAGCTGCAGAATGCCAGAATAAGAGGGGGATAGCTAGTCCTATCAAAGACTACGCTCCTGACAGCCTCCGTCTTGCAGCAAGTAGAAGAGAGTAGATTGAAATCCTCCAAGTAGCATCGCATAGCATAATCCTACCCGCGATCCTCTCCTCGTCAGCCTGTTAGAGAGCGATCACCGGGTTGTATCCGCACATGGAAGGGTGTGTTTTATTAAGTATCCGGTTCTAGTTGTCATAAGGTCAAGGTACAACTCCGGGTCGTCCTTTTACCGAGGGACACGGCTATTCGAATAGATTAACTTCCCTGCAGGGGTGCACCACATAACCCAACACGCTCGATCCCATTTGGCCGGACACACTTTCCTGGGTCATGCTGGCCTCGGAAGATCAACACATCACAGCCCCACCTAGGCACAACAGAGAGGTCAGCACGCCGGTCTAAATCCTATGCGTGCAGGGGTCTGGGCCCATCGCCCATTGCACACCTGCACGTTGCGTATGCGGCCGGTGAGCAGACCTAGCAACCTCCGTTACAAAGGAAGTCGCGTTACGCAGTCCAACCCGGCCGCGCCGCTCAGTCGCTGACGTCACGAAGGCTTCGGCTGATACCACGACGTCGAGTGCCCATATCTTTCCCACGTAGTTGGTTAGTGCGTATAGACCAAATGGCCAGACTCAGATCAAATACCAAGATCTCGTTAAGCGTGTTATTATGAAGCAACCGCGGACGCCGACCAGGGCCAGGCCCACCTCTCGCCTAGGTGGTCTCAACCTGCCCTATCACTCCGCCACAAAGATCCACATAGAGGGCCGTCGGGATAAAGGTCCTTTCAGCCCCCAATCCGTGAATCACTCGCGGGTACTCTTTGAGCGGACCCGACTTTAGTCACCATCTATAGTATGTATATATGTATAGTATATACCCGTGATCACCTCCCGAGTGATCACGGCCCAATAGTATAGCAAGGCAGACTAACAAGAATGTAGGGCCAATGATGATAAACTAGCATCCTATACTAAGCATTTAGGATTATGGTATGGTATCAATGAGTGTAGCAACAATGACAAAGGCTATGCAATGTAATAGGAGTAACCAACAAGAACATGCTACACTACTCTAATGCAAGCAGTATAGAGAAGAATAGGCGATATCTGGTGATCAAGGGGGGGGCTTGCCTGGTTGCTCTGGCAAGAGAGAGGGGTCGTCAACTCCGTAGTCGAACGGGGCGGCAGCAGCGTCGGTCGCGTAGTCTACCGGAGAGAAGAGGGGGAAGAAACAATGAATACAATGCAAACAGATGCATAATGATGCATGACAAAGCAATGCGTGATGCTAGGCGTGCCCTAACGCGGTATGAGGTGATACCAGTGAAGGGGGGAAACATCCGGGAAAGTATTCCCGGTGTTTTGCGTTTTCGGACAGAGGAACCGGAGGGGCAAAGTTGCGTGTTCGGTATGCCAGGGGTGTGTGGCGGACGAACGGACTGTGTATCCGGATTCGTCTCATCGTTCTGAGCAACTTTCATGTAGAAAACATTTTCATCTGAGCTACGGTTTATTTTATATGATTTTCTAAAGTTTTAAATCATTTTTAGAATTTATTTAATTAATTTAATTCAACATTATCCAGAATAGTGCATGCTGATGTCATCATGACGTCAGCATGACGTCATCAGTCAACAGAGGTGTTGACTGGTCAAACTGACGTGTGGGTTCAGTGGGACCCACCTCTCATACTCTGTTTAGGTGAATTAGGGTATGGCTAAACAAATTACTATTTAATTAAGCTAATAAGTTAATCAAATTAATTAAATAGGATTAATTAACTTAATTAATTCACTAATTAATTAATTAATTAATTAATTAATTATAAATTTATTAATTCATTTTTTATTTTATTTTATTTTTATTTTAAAATGTTCTGGGGCTTGGCCCACCAGTCATTGTCAAAGGGGGGCGGGGCCCAGCTGTCATAGGCCCCTGAGGCCTATGCTTGTCGGGGGCTAGTGGGCGCTGGGCACAGCCCGAATGAGCGGATGCGGGTGTGGCCAGTAGGGGCGCACCCGACTCGGCGCCGGCGGCCACGACACGACGTCGGAGTGGGGGGGAAGGCCGATGGCCTGAGGCGGCCGCGTGCGAGAGGGCGCACAGCAGCGGTGCGAGCACGGGGAGGAGGTCAGGGGCGCTACGCGGACGAACGACCACGATGGCCAAGGCGCGCCACGGGCGCTGGTGAGCCCAAGACATGCGCTGCGTCTGAGGCGCTGGCGCGCCCCAGCGTTAGTGTGAGGAGAAGCGAGCTGCGTCGCAGCAGAGGCACGACCGTGTAGTAGCATCTTGGGTCAAGGCGGGGGGAGGACGGTTGGGGTTCCTCACCGCGGGGCTGTAGGGACTAGGCAGTGGTGCGCGGGGAGGAGATGGAGACGACGGGGACGGAGAGGAAGCAGTCCGGCGGAGAGGTCCGGCGAGGCGGCTCCGGCGATGTCCAGGCGGGGCGGCGGTGAGGTCCAGCGGCGTGAGAAGGAGACGAGGAGGCGGCGGATCCAACGACGAAGCTCGGCAACGGGCCGTGGGATCCACAGGCGACAACGGCGACGTCGGCGGGGCGCGGTCGGGGTTGAGCCCCGATCCAGATCGGGGGGGTAGGAGGTTGAGGACGGGGCGTTAGGGCGTCGAGCAACGCCGGCAAGGGGCGACGGAGTCGGGACGATGGGGTCGGGGAGGTTTGCCCTGATCCAGAAACAGGGGGAGTGGGGGAGCGAGCGAGTGGGGGGGTGGAATCGTGGTAGCTAGGGTTTCGGCTGATAGGGGGATATGGAGAGTGGGGTGGGAGTGGCCGGCTAGGCCTGATGGATTGGCCCAGTGGGGCTGGTGGCCTGCTGGCTAGCTGGGCCATTCAGCCTAGGGGGTTCTTCTTTTTTTCTTTTTCTTTTTGTTTGTCTCTTTTGTATTTTATTTCTTTTATTTATTTTCCCTTCTGTTTTAAATCAATTTAAAATATTTATGCATTTTATAAAATTGTGTCTTCTACACCATAATTATCTATGTAATATTTAGTACAAATCGTACATTTTTATTTTAACGTTTGAAAACTTCTATTTTACCAAATTTTGAATTTGAATTTTGGATCGGTTTTGATCTAACGATAGATTAACAATAGTAACGGAGGTAACGTGGCACCATTAGCGTGCGCTACTGTAGCTTAATTACTCGGGCGTCACAATTCTCCTCCACTACAAGAAATCTCGTCCCGAGATTTAAGAGGGGAAGTAAGGGGGAAGGGATTTGGTCGCGAAATTCTAACAAGCCTTCTCGGTCTTGGTTGCTCTTCTTTAAGTGGTCGATCCATAACGCTGATGTATTCATACCTCGGCTTCAGGTCATCATGATGAAGTCGTCATCCTATCTTCGGAGTCTTCTTCGTACTTACGAAAGAATAAGGGGGTATACCGGAAGAATGGAACTCTACACAGTTGCTTATCCGGTAGATAATCATTAGGGAAGGTGGCGAAAGTAACTCTCGAATTGAATCTTAAGAAAATATCGAGAGCAAAGTAAGGAGGTACCATGAGAAGTTTCAAACGGATAGGCAAGCGTTTGATGCCTAATCAGAAGGTGAAAGGGGTTCAGAGCAACGAGAATAATATGGTGTTTGATCCCAGGATGAATAATGGTATAGCATTTAGCTCGTGAATCACATACGAAGCCAGGTGCAAAGGATACATTAGAATCCGGGTTGTAAAGGAGAGTCAGGTTTCGATCCAGTGGACCTGTGGGTTATGGGCCCACCAGGTGGGTTGAATGTAGGAAGGGTGGTGATATCTTGCACAGCCGCAACAGGGAGACTTGTCCGTGAATAGCTTGTCAGCTAAGCCGGGAACAAAGTTTGTACCAAGGACGAGGAACGAAGAGAGCAATTTTCCTGCTTGTTGAACTACGCGAACCAATTGGCAAAGTTATCACCCATCGGTGGTTACCGGAATGTCATCAACAATAGTAACAGGTTCTTACAGACAGAGTGGTACAACAAGGTGCCTACCTAAGCAGGGAATTATCTCTGCTCAGTTAAGTTAGATTACAGGAAAGGTTAAACAAAAGAATGGAAAGGAAAACATGATTATCAGATTAAACAGACCAATGGAAAGAAAAATTGTGATTACACACAATTATTAGGAGTATATCCTTCTCATGGGCAAGCAGAACATGGCATACAGGGTAGGAGAGCAAGTACCCAACCATTCAGATAAAGAGGCAAGGATTAATCAAGATGTTACCCATACAATGGTGTGTGGATAACTGATCAAGAAACATTTAGCATCGCGCCTCCAATGTTCTTGTTGATGAGCGGGGTATCATAGTCATGCTACGAGGTAGCAATGATATGGTGTTTCAATCAAGGGTCTGACTTTGGATACACAAATGATCCATCAGGAGCAACTTATAAAATAAGTTTTACAGTTTCCTCCAGGAAGAATGGTTATCCTTGCAAAAGAAATTATAATGATAGGTCCTCCAGCCGGGGGGGGGGGTGCTAGGCATGACATCATATTACCGGGTCATCAAAGAACCAACATCATATCTCGTGGAAAGTTGTCCCAACCATCATACGTGACCGAGATTCAGATCCGATTGGTGTCATGATACCTTAGACTCAGGGTGTCCGAGAAGAAAAGGTGCAACACAAATCGAGAAACTGACATTGCAAGATTCTCGGAAAATGAACTATGGGAGCGGGTTCCTAAAACAATAGTTCATTATTAAACCAAGGAGGGGATGAGAAGGTGGCTGATGGGCTCAACGACAATTCATCGAGAATTCCAAACGGATGGATTTCCACAATAATGTGAACAAGAAGATGACATTTGTCATATCAAATGATATAATGATGTATGCTCGAGGAGAACACCCACGAACAAACACTGGTTGGAAGGTGCCCCAGAAATATGGGCTTTAGGTAGCATGATCAATGTTAGTATGGTGATTTGATAAGCAATGGACTTAGAATGAAACTATAGACCAATAACTTCAACGCAATAGGGTTGCTAGAAGTTTAGAATTTACACATCACAGACCATTTGTCGGTATTCCGGTTAGAAACAACACGGGGACCAAGAAATGAATGGTGATGGTAATAAGTATCACTTGTATCAAGAATTCTTAAGGGTTGTGAATTTCTCGCAACATTCTTGACATAAAATACGATAGTGCTCCATTGTAGGACATAAGCTGGATAGCAAGGAGCTCCATAACATGAACAAGTATGTGTTGGAGGGAAGGCAATAATGTTGTCGATGATAATACAAACCATCGAGGGGGCAAGCATGGAATTTCTCATCAGGAACTCAATGTATGTCTCGGAAGACGTTAAAATGCTGATGATGATCACGACACATTTGTCGAGGGGTTTCAAAAAGATGTAATCGATCGGCGACAACATCAAGCCAAGGGGATGGTGAAGCAAAGGTTATTATAACCATAGATAAGATGCCACATCAGAATTCAGAGTTGTCTCTTAAGACGAACAAAATGATGCTGAAAGTCGATGTAATCTTAGAGCACTGTTGGAATTATGTCCCAGAGATGAAGGACATATGTAGAATGGTCAAGCAGTCAGCCTGAGGATGATGATGTAGTCAATCAGCTGGGAATGACATGATCGAGTACAACTCATAAGCAATGAAGATTGCTAAGAGTTGTTGAATTGCGGTGCAGACTCAATTCAGTTTTCGGTGTCACTGAGTGTTTAATAACTGAGAGCCCATGAAAAATTTGAATCAGTGAGAACGTAGTACTTGATGAAGAACTCATAAGAAGTTATGCAGTTTCATGATAATCTCGAGATACCAAGGGGTAATACTCGACAACAGACCAAAGTAGAGGTTGGACTCGGGTATTGCTCTGTAGAAGACAATTGATTAAACTTGCATGAGAAATGGTAATTAAAGGAGAACATGGTCGGAACCACGACTGCAAAAAGGTCAGATCCCAGATTTAAGTTGAACTAATACCAAGGGATTAATTAATGTAAGAGAAGCTTTAAGGATAAGATCTACATCGTGTCCATGGGCATGAACACAGAGTTCAAGGTCGACTCCCACTTCTTTAATGCATAACCTTTCTTTCACTTCTCGCCTTCAACAAATTGTGTGTTGAAATTTTATCTGACATAACACTAGTAGAGTATGACCCGTAGTAGTTTCCGGGTTCACACCGTTTAGAAAAGGCAGATGTCCAACCCATCGGGGCCTCTTAGGAACATATACCACAAACTTCAGGAGTAAATGACACAAGCTCGATAGCAGAGCATGGTTGACAAAGCAGAGGATACAGTTTACCAAATGCGGTATATATCCTAGGAAAGGCTCAAGGTTATTGAATATGAAGGACATTGTCGGATAAAATCCAACAAAGGATCTGGGGTGAGTATCGACACACAACCAGAGGAAGAAGCAAGGCAAAGACATTGGATTATAGAAACAACTAAATAACTTAGAGCTCAATTGCTAAGGAATTATGATTTACAAAGCGAAGGATCAGAAGCAGACGCTCTGATCAAGGATGGATAAGTTCAATAGACTTAGGGCACAATCGATTTACAATTTAATTGGCGAGAACCAGCTCATGATTAAAACGACGTCTGAGCCGGAAGGATGAATTCCAGGATTCGACGGAGGAATGCGAGCATCCTCAACATATTGAATCAACAGACTTAAAATGATAAAGTAAAGGGATGCCAATAGGATTACGAGAATTATGGGATTAACCATAAAAGCAAGCAAGAATTTCAAGAGCAATAGGCTGCTCAAGAATTTCGGAAGATCGAATGGTATTTCGAAGTTTTTTGCAAAACACTTGATCAGTGGGGTTGATCGGATACTCGGCAAGTGCGAGGAATTATCCGTAGGGGGTACTCATGGGGCAAGAAATGCGAGGCAGTAGGCAAAATGGATTTTCGGGATATATGAAATATTTCAGGGTATCTTGTAATAACAAGATCAACTCAGGATGAAGGTACGGACAACAAGGATATAAGGCTATCCATAAGGATACAACGGTGGTAGGGAATTGCAAAAGCAACGGGCACAAAGTCTCGAGAGAACTTCAGAGAGTATCTTTGGAATCTTCTGGTGCAGCAAGCGATCATTAGGAGTGAGGGGCTCTCCGGGTGAATGTGATCACGAGATCCTAATGTTAGATTTTGGAAAAATCTTTTAACCCGAATAGAAGGGAGATCAGAGTCCCAGAGTGAAGGTCAAGGAGTAAAAGATCCTAATACCACCCAATGGCGACGTGGGCCCGTAAGGCACACAGCCAAGTTAGTAAAAGTTTTGTAATGGCTAGACTCGACTTCGGCCAAGGAGTGTGGAAGGGGGATTCCTACAGGCAGTCGGCTCTGATACCAACTTGTGACGCCCCCGATTCAATCGTGCACTAATCATGCACGCAAACGTGTACGATCAACATCAGGGACTCACAGGAAGATATCACAACACAACTCTAAAAACATAAATAAGTCATACAAGCATCATAATACAAGCCAGGGGCCTCGAGGGCTCGAATACAAGTGCTCGATCATAGATGAGTCAGCGGAAGCAACAATATCTGAGTACAGACATAAGTTAAACAGGTTTTCCTTAAGAAGGCTAGCACAAACTGGGATCTGATCGAAGAGGCGCAGGCCTCCCGCTCGGGATCCTCCTAAACTACTCTTGGTGGTCGCCGCCGCCGCGCACGTAGTAGTAGGCACCTCCAGTGTAGTAGTCGTCATCGACGGTGGCGTCTGGCTCCTGGACTCCAGCATCTGGTTGCGACAAACAGAAAGAAAGGAAAGGGGGAAAAGATGGGAGAAAGCAACCATGAGTACTCATCCAAAGTACTCGCAAGCAAGGACCTACACTACATATGCATGTGTATATGTGTAAGGAGGCCATATCAGTGGACTGAACTGCAGAATGCCAGAATAAGAGGGGGATAGCTAGTCCTATCGAAGACTACGCTTCTGACAGCCTCCGTCTTGCAGCAAGTAGAAGAGAGTAGATTGAAATCCTCCAAGTAGCATCGCATAGCATAATCCTACCCGACGATCCTCTCCTCGTCGCCCTGTTAGAGAGCGGTCACCGGGTTGTATCTGGCACTTGGAAGGGTGTGTTTTATTAAGTATCCGGTTCTAGTTGTCATAAGGTCAAGGTACAACTTCGGGTCGTCCTTTTATCGAGGGACATGGCTATTCGAATAGATTAACTTCCCTGCAGGGGTGCACCACATACCCAACACGCTCGATCCAATTTGGCCGGACACACTTTCCTAGGTCATGCCCGGCCTCGGAAGATCAACACGTCGCAGCCCCACCTAGGCACAACAGAGAGGTCAGCACGCCGGTCTAAATCCTATGCGTGCGAGTGTCAGGCCCATCGCCCATTGCACACACACGTTCGCTATGTCTGTGACGGTGAGCGAGACCTAGCAACCTCCATTACAAAGGAAGTCGCGTTCGCAGTCCAACCCGCGCCGCCGCTCGCCGGCCGACGTCACGAAGGCTTGGTGATACCACGACGTCGAGTGCCCATATCTTTTCCACGTAGTTGGTTAGTGCGTATAGACCAAATGGCCAGACTCAGATCAAATATCAAGATCTCGTTAAGTGTGTTATTATGAAGCAATCATGACGCCGACAGGCCAGGCCCACCTCTTGCCTAGGTGGTCTCAACTCGCCCTATCGCTCCGCCACAAAGATCCACACAGAGGGCCGTCGGGATAAAGGTCCTTTCAGCCCCAATCAAGTGAATCACTCGCGGGTACTCTTCGAGCGGACCCGACTTTAGTCACCATCTGTAGTATGTATATGTATAGTATATACCCATGATCACCTCCCGAGTGATCGCGGCCCAATAGTATAGAAGGGCAGACTGACAAGAATGTAGGGCCAATGATGATAAACTAGCATCCTATACTAAGCATTTAGGATTGCGGGCATGGTATCAATGACTGTAGCAACAATTACAGGCTATGCAACAGAATAGGTGTAACTGAACAGTAACATGCTACACTACTCTAATGCAAGCAGTATAGAGAAGAATAGGCGATATCTGGTGATCAAGGGGGGGCTTGCCTGGTTGCTCTGGCAAGAGAGAGAGGTCGTCAACTCCGTAGTCGAACGGGGCGGCAGCAGCGTCGGTCTCGTAGTCTACCGGAGAGAAGAGGGGGAAGAAACAATGAATACAATGCAAACAGATGCATAATGATGCATGACAAAGCAATGCGTGATGCTAGGCGTGCCCTAACGCGGTATGAGGTGATACTGGTGAAGGAAACATCCGGAAAGTATTCCGGTGTTTCGTTTTGACAAAGGAACCGGAGGGGAAAGTTGCGTGTTCGGTATGCTAGGGTGTGTGGCGATTTAACGGATCATGTGTCCGGATTCGTCTCATCGTTCTGAGCAACTTTCATGTAGAAAACATTTTCATCTGAGCTACGGTTTATTTTATATGATTTTCTAAAGTTTTAAATCATTTTTAGAATTTATTTAATTAATTTAATTCAACATTATCCAAAATAGTGCATGCTGATGTCATCATGATGTCAGCATGACGTCATCAGTCAACAGAGGTGTTGACTGGTCAAACTGACATGTGGGTCCAGTGGGACCCACCTCTCATACTCTGTTTAGGTTAATTAGGGTACGGCTAACCAAATTACTATTTAATTAAGCTAATAAGTTAATCAAATTAATTAAATAGGATTAATTAACTTAATTAATTCACTAATTGATTAATTAATTAATTAATTATAAATTTATTAATTCATTTTTTTTATTTTTTTTTAAACGTTCTGGGGCTTGGCCCACCAGTCATTGTCAAAGGGGGGCGGGGCCCAGCTGTTATAGGCCCCTGAGGCCTATGCGGGTCGGGCGCTAGTGGGCACTGGGCGCAGACCGAATGAGCGGCTGCGGGTGTGGCCAGCAGGGGCGCACCCGACTCGGCGCCGGCGGCCACGACACGACGTCGGAGTGGGGGGGGAAGACCGATGGCTCGAGGCGGCACGTCGCGAGGGTGCAGCAGAAAGCGAGCAGGGGAGGAGGTCGGGCGCTCTGCGACGAACGACCACAATGGCCAAGGCGCGGCCACGGGGCACGGGTGAGCTGTGCAGGGGAGGGGCGAGCTGCGTGCGAGCAGAGGCACGACCGTGCGTAGCAGTGCGGGGTCAGAGCGGGGGGAGGACGGTTGGGGTTCCTCACCGCGGGGCTATAGGGACTAGGCAGTGGTGCGTGGGGAGGAGATGGAGACGACGGGGACAGAGAGGAAGTAGTCCGGCGGAGAGGTCCGGCGAGGCGGCTCCGACGATGTCCAGGCGGGGCGGCGGTGAGGTCCAGCGGCGTGAGAAGGAGACGAGGAGCCGGTGGATCCAGCGACGAAGCTCGGCAGCGGGCCGTGGGATCCACGGGCGACAACGGCGACGTCGGCGGGGCGCGGTCGGGGTTGAGCCCCGATCCAGATCGGGGGGAAGGAGGTCGAGGACGGTGCGTCAGGGCGTTGAGCAACGCCGGCAAGGGGCGACGGAGTCGGGACGATGGGGTCAGGGCGGTTTGCCCTGATCCAGAAACAAGGGGGAGTGGGGGAGCGAGCGAGTGGGGGGGTGGAATCGTGGTAGCTAGGGTTTCGGCTGATAGGGGGATATGGAGAGTGGGGTGGGAGTGGACGCTAGGCGTGATGGATTGGCCCAGTGGGGCTGGTGGCCTGCTGGCTAGCTGGGCCATTCAGCCCAGGGGGGTTCTTCTTTTTTTCTTTATCTTTTTGTTTGTCTCTTTTGTATTTTCTTTCTTTTATTTATTTTCTCTTCTATTTTAAATCAATTTAAAACATTTATGCATTTTATAAAATTGTGTCTTCTACACCATAATTATCTATGTAATATTTAGTACAAACCGAACATTTTTATTTTAACGTTTGAAAACTTTTATTATTTACCAAATTTTGAATTTGAATTTTGGATCGGTTTTGATCTAACGATGGATTAGTAATAGTAACGGAGGTAACGTGGCACCATTAGCGTGGGATTACTTTAGCTTAATTACCCGGGCGTCACAGCATTCCACCCATGATTTTTGATCTTTATTTTAATAGTAGGTTCTAAAAGTGGAGGTTTACTCCTAGAGGGGGTGAATGGGAGATTTTTGGAAATTCATCAAACTCTAAGGAATTTGACAAAGATCAGAGTGAAGAAATAGAAACACGAGGGAAACTAAGTCATCATAAAATCAGAGTACATGCAATGAGGATATGTAATAGTGAATAACTTGCAATCAGATAGGCATACACGCATGAAGAATATGAACTGAGGAAATGAAAGATAGCATGATGAAATACTTCAGTTCAAATTCATCAAAAGATAGATCGCAAATTCTTCAGCAGCGGAATAATGTAGGAGAGGGTGAGGAATTTGAAACCAGGTTGGCTCGGTGAAGACAATGCAATTTGGCAGATCAGTTCTAGTTGCTATATCAACTGTACGTCTGGTTGAGGCGGCTGAGTAGCAACTTAGAGGACACACTACTAGGAAAAGGGCTATAGATGAAATGGACACTAATGGCGCACGAGAAATGTGGTGCGCCACTACTATATACTAATGGCGCACCATGTGTTGGTGCGCCATTAGTGTCCAAATACTAATGGCGCACCACATCCACGGTGCGCCATTAGTAACAATTTTTTTTATATTTTTTCAAAACTACTAATGGTGCACCAGGGTATAGGGCGCCATTACTAGTTAAACTAGTAATGACGCACCACATCCACGGTGCACCATTAGTAAAAAAAAATTCAATTATTTTTAAAACTAGTAATGGCGCAGTAGGGGATAGTGCGCCATTACTAGTTTTAACTAGTAATGGCGCACCACATCCACGGTACGCCACTAGTAAATTTTTTTCAAAATTTTTTATTTTTTTTCAAAACTAGTAATGGCACACCATGGGAGTGGTGCGCCATTACTATTTGAACTAGTAATGGCACACCACTCCCACGGTGCGCCATGACTAACATGGCCCAAAAATTCCACCGAATGCACCCCCCTGACCGCCTTTTTAGTTTAAAAAAATAAAAGAAAATGATGAAAATGTCAAAAAAATAAAAGAAAATAAGTTTCCCATGTGATATGTGGTCTAGTTGTTGGGAAAATTTACAAATATGAATTTTGACTTTATTTGCAAAATCTCTTTGGAATTTGTAAAATGGGCAAAACTTTTGCATACGAACTCGGATTAAAAAGTTTTCTATATGAAAAATCATCTACTCGAAAAGTTACATCCGAATTTAACGGGGGGAACCCCGTTAAGCATTTTCAAAATCCTCAAAAACCTAACAGAAAAAAGTTATGGGGCTTTTAAGATCTGGAGGCAAAAACTTATTAGCGGCGCACCGTTTGCTAGGTGCGCCACTAGTAACAGAAAAAAAATAGTTTCAATTTTTTCGGAATTTTTTTTCAAAATTTGATACGTAATATGAACGAAAGTTTGAATTATTTTCTCAAAATTTCATCACACTCATGAACATGAACAAAGTCCTAAACATCAACAAGGTTTAATAGGATTGATATGCTAGATATATCAACAAGTGCGTGTGAAGTGAGCTGGTGTTGGGGTTGGATAGAACTCTGAAGTTAAGCATGCTTGGGCTGGAGTAGTGTGATGGGTGACCTTTTGAGAAGTTTTGATGGGTGACCGTTCGGAAAGTTTGACCACGAAGTGCGATTTGACCTTAGATTAAGCATATTGACCCCAGATTAAGCCATAGTGACCCGAGATTAAGAAAAAACGAAAAATAATAATAAAAATTTTTGAATATAAAAAAAATAAAAAAAATTGAAATTTTTTTTGAAAAAAAATTATTACTAATGGCGATGTGGTGTGCCATTACTAAGTCAGATAGTAATGGCACACCTCTAGGCATACTAGTGGCGTGGTACTAATAGCGCACCAGTTGTGCGCCATTAGTAGGCAAAACTGGTGCGCCATTAGTAGGCCTTTTCCTAGTAGTGACACACATTCCTCATCGTATTCCTCTTGAGCTAAGGTCACTTAGTCCACGCCCAATCACTCATGGTAAGTCTTCAAGGTAGACTTCCAAAACCTTCATAGACTTGTTCACCGGCACACCATAATGACTCTTGGTGTACTCAACACTTTGACACCTAACCATCTAGAAGAATGACTCTTGGTGTCCTTTTGGGAAGTTTTGATGGGTGACCGTTCGGAAAGTTTGACCACGAAGTGCGATTTGACCTTAGATTAAGCATATTGACCCCAGATTATGCCATAGTGACCCGAGATTAAGAAAAAACGAAAAAATAATAATAAATTTTTTTGAATTTTAACAAAAAAATAAAAAAAATTGAAATTTTTTTTGAAAAAAAATTATTACTAATGGCGATGTGGTGTGCCATTACTAAGTTAGATAGTAATGGCACACCTCTAGGCATACTAGTGGCGTGGTACTAATGGCGCACCAGTTGTGCGCCATTAGTAGGCAAAACTGGTGCGCCATTAGTAGGCCTTTTCCTAGTAGTGACACACATTCCTCGTCGTATTCCTCTTAAGCTAAGGTCACTTAGTCCACGCACAATCACTCATGGTAAGTCTTCAAGGTAGACTTCCAAAACCTTCATAGACTTGTTCCCCGGCACACCATAATGACTCTTGGTGTACTCAGCACTTTGACACCTAACCATCTAGAAGAATGACAGCCTTCAAAGGGAAAACGCGTCGGATCACACAGATCAATCTCTTTAGTGATGCTCAATCACTTTGGCTCTGGGTTTTTCCTCACTTAGGATTCTCTCAAAGTGATCATAGGATGGGTTGCTCTCAAATGACAAATGTCAAGTTCTCTCGAAGCAGCCAACCAACAAGTGGTTGTGGGGGTGGCTATTTATAACCAGGGGCTACCCGACATGAATTGTCATAAATGTCATTCTCTGATTTGACTGTTGTAAGGGTAAGGATCCACTCCCGAGGTGTGCTACTTCTTGAGCTTGCGTAGGTTTTTCCCTTGAAGAGGAAAGGGTGATGTAGCAAAGTAGAGATAAGTGTTTCCCTCAGTTAAGAACCAAGGTATCACTCTAGTAGGA
Organism: Aegilops speltoides; assembly: GCA_021437245.1. Classification (NCBI taxonomy): domain Eukaryota; kingdom Viridiplantae; phylum Streptophyta; class Magnoliopsida; order Poales; family Poaceae; genus Aegilops; species Aegilops speltoides. The sequence continues at coordinate 121,238,774 of CM038145.1, forward strand.
GAAGAACGCGCAAATCACCAATACCTACACAAACAATCAAACACTTGTACCAAACGCGATGAAGGGGTTGTCAATCTCCCTTCACGGTCTGCAAAGGTGAGATCTGATAGAGATAGATAAATAAAACTAAACAAAAGATAAAATATTTTTGGGTTTTTTTGGTTTATAGATATGAAATTAAAAGATTGCAAAATAGTAGATCAAAAATTAATATGATGGAAAATAGACCCGGGGCCATAGGTTTCACTAGAGGATTCTCTCTGGAAGGCAAATAATATGGTGGGTGAACAAATTACTGTCGAGCAATTGATAGAGAAGTGCAAAGTTATGACGATATCCAAGGCAATGATTATGAAATATAGGCATCATGTCCGTGTTAAGTTGACCGACTCCTACCTGCATCTACTACTATTACTCCACACATGAACCGCTATCTAGCATGCATCTAGAGTATTAAGTTCATAAAGAAGGGAGTAACACCTTAAGTAAGATGGCATGATGTAGAGGAATAAACTCACGCAATATGATGTAAACCTCATCTTTTTATCCTCAATGGCAACAATTCAATACGTGTCGCGCTACCCCTACTGTGTCACTGGGTGAAATCATGCAAAATTGAACCCAAAGCTAAGCACCTTTCCATTGCAAGAAAAACCAATCTAGTTGACCAATCCAAACCGATAATTCGAAGAGAAATACAAAGATATCAAATCATGCATATAAGAATTCAGAGAAGATTCAAATATTATTCATAGATAAGCTGATCATAAATCCATAATTCATCAGGTCTCGACAAACACACCGCAAAAGAAGATTACATAGTATAAATCTCCAAGAACATCGAGGTGAACATGGTATTGAGAATCAAAGAGAGAGAAGAAGCCATCTAGATACTAGCTATGGACCCGTATGTCTGAGGTAAACTACTCACGCTTCATCTGAAGGGCAATAGGGTTGATGTAGATGCCCTCCGTGATCGAATACCCCTCCTGTGGGATGTCAGAAAAGGCAGCAAGATGGGATCTCACGAGAACAGAAGGTTGCGACGGTGGAAAAGTGTTTTCGTGGATACTTGTGGAGGTTTGGGAATATATGTGAATATATAGGAGGAAGAACTAGGCCAGCAAGGTCACGAGGGGCCCACAAGGTAGGGGGCGTGCCCTACCCCCTGGGCGCGCCCTCCACCCTTGCCATCGCCTTGTGGCTCTTCTGACTTGAACTCCAAGTCTGCTGGGTGTCTTCTGTTCCAACAAAAATCATCACAAAAGTTTTATTCCGTCTTGACTCCGTTTGGTATTCCTTTTCCGCGAAGCTCGAAAACAAGGAAAAAAACAGAAAATGGCACTGGGCTCTAGGTTAATAAGTTACTACCAAAAATAATATAAAATAGCATGTTAATGCATATAAAACATCCAAAACTGATAATTTGATAGCATGGAACAATCAAAAATCATATATACGTTGGAGACGTATCAAGCATCCCCAAGCTTAATCCCTGCTCGTCCTTGAGTAGGTAAATGATAAGAACAAAATTTTTGATGTGGAATGCTACGTAGCATATTTATCCATGTAATTTTATTTATTGTGGCATGAATGTTCAGATCCATAAGATTCAAAACAAAAATTTAATATTGACATAAAAACAATAATACTTCAAGCATACTAACAAAGCAATCATGTCTTCTCAAAATAATATGGCCAAAGAAAGCTATCCCTACAAAATCATATAGTCTGGCTATGCTCGATCTTCATCACACAAAATATTCAAATCATGTACAACCCCGATGACAAGCTAAGCAATTGTTTCATACTTTTGATGTTCTCAAACCATTTCAACTTTCATGCAATACATGAGCGTGAGCCATGGACATAGCAGTATAGGTGGAATAGAATATGGTGGTTGTGGAGAAGACAAAAATAAGGAGATAGTCTCACATCAACTAGGCGTATCAATGCGATATGGAGATGCTCATTATGACGCCCTCGATTCAATCGTACACTAATCATGCACGCAAATGTGTACGATCAAGATCATGGACTCACGGGAAGATATCACAATACAACTCTAGACACAAATTAAAATAATACAAGCTTTATATTACAAGCCAGGGGCCTCGACGGCTCGAATACATAAGCTCGAATACACAAGAGTCAGCGGAAGCAACAATATCTGAGTACAGACATAAGTTAGACAAGTTTGCCTTAAGAAGGCTAGCACAAAAAAAACATCAATCGAAAAGGCAAGGCCTCCTGCCTGGGAGCCTCCTAACTACTCCTGGTCGTCAGCGGTCTTCACGTAGTAGTACGCACCCTCGTGGTAGTAGCAGTCGTCGTCAAAGGTGGCATCTGGCTCCTGGACTCCACCATCTGGTTGCAACAACCAGAAAGAAGAAAGAAGGGGGGAAAGGGGGAGCAAAGTAACCGTGAGTACTCATCCAAAGTACTCGCAAGCAAGGATCTACACTACATATGCAACATTATCAAAGAGGGGCAGATATGTGGACCGCCTCTGGAAATGCCGAGAATAGAGAGAAGGCCTAGTCCTATCAAGACTAGCATCTTCTGAAACCACCATCTTGCAGCAAACAGGAGGGAGTAGAGTAGCATAAAGTAAAGTAGTAGTAGTGTTATCAACCTCGGCCGAGATCCTTTCTCGACTCCTGCGAAAAGCAATCCCGAGCCATACTATCCGGTTATCACCTCATCACACCAATTCTCATCACAAGTATCCAGTTCTAGTTGTATCGATCGGGATACAACTCCAAGTGTCCGCTATCGTAGGACAGGCTATGCATAGATTAGTTCTTCCCTGCAGGGTGCACCAACTTACCCACCATGCTCGCTAACTCCGCCGGACACACTTTCACAGGTCTGTCCGCCTCGCCAAACAATACGCCGCAACCCGACCTAGGCTTAATTGAGAGGCCAAGACGCGGACTAAACCTATGCCCCGGGGGTCATGGGCCATCTCCGGGAACTCCTCGACGCTATGCGTCGCGGCGGTGAGCGACCTAGCTACCTCCTTCAACAAGGCGGGTGCTTACGCAGTCCAACCCGCCGCCGCCGCCGCCGACGCCTATTAAGCTTCGGTGATGCATACGACGAGAACGCCCATACTATGCCCACGTGATGGTTAGTGCTATCGGGCCGAGGCCCTCGGATCAAATATCCAAATCCTAGTGGATTAGGAACGCGGTAAGAAGCGAGACTCACGAAAGATGTGACCCGTTGCCCGTCTCGAGGACTTGCAAAGAAGGACTAAGAATGCCCGCCACGCCTCGTAATTATCTCGCGGGCACCCTCCAGGTCAACCCGTCTCCACATCACTCGCGGGTACCCCTCAGGGTTGACCCGCCCTTCCAAGTAACAGTTGTAAAGTCCAAGTATCCATGTGTCCAATCATCAAGGGGAAAACCCGAGGAATCACCCCCGGTGAACTCCACTCGATGTAATCATCAAGGTGAACGTAAGAGGAATCACCCCCGATGTTCACACTTGAGGGGTTGCACGACAGAGTTGTATTGGAAGTGGTTAAGGCGGAATCACCCTCAATGACCACGACCGAATAGCTACACTACAGGGTTAATATCAGAAGTGCTATAGAGGTCTCGCCCTCGGCACTCGATAGTAACCCAGCAGTGTCGAGCAACTAAGGGGAAAGTGATGTGCGGTGCCGGGGCCTGGTCTTCGATCCCGTTGATCGGGTCTTCAATGATGAAGCAGGGGCAACAAGGACAAGGTGGGGGTCACTGACGGATCACTAACCAACCTATACTAAGCAGTTTAGGATAAGCCGGTAAGGTAACAATAAGCAGGTTACAAAAGCAGGCTATGCATCAGAATAGGAGCAAATAATAACAATAGCAAAATCTAATGCAAGTATGAGAGAATGGAATGGGCGATATCGGGATGATCAAAGGGGGGGCTTGCCTGCTTGCTCTGGAAAGGAGGGGTCGTTGGTAACGTAGTCGATCACAGGGGCAGCATCGGTATCGGGGTCTACCGGAGAGAAGAGGGGGAAGAAATAGTAAATATAAAGCAAACATAGCATAACAGGATAACAGGCAGAGCTAGGCATGTTCTAACGCGGTGCTACACGATACCGGCGAGGGGGGAAGTCAACCGGGAATGTTTTCCCGGTTTCGGACCTGTGTCAAACAGATGACCGGAGGGGGAAAGTTCCATGTTCAAATAGTTAGAGGCATCGGACAGGTAAACGGATCGTGTGTTCGGATTCGTTGGATTTTCTGAGCAACTTTCATGTATAAAACTTTTTCATCCGAGTTATAGATTATTTTATATGAATTTCCAAAGTTAAATAATTTTCTGAATTTAATATTAATTCGAAATTAAACTGCAATTTGCCATGGGTACACGGAGTGTACCCACATAGGGGGTATGACAGGTGGGGCCGGTCAAAGTCAATAAGTCAAAGTTGAATGGGTCAAAAAGTGAACAGTGCATGTGGGTCCACATGTCATATGCTATACCTATAAACAAATAAATAAAAAAACCTAATTAATGGGGAACCAAACGTCATCTGTTACCAGATTAATTTAGCACCACCTAGCTCTAATCAACAAGGGCCGGCCTGGTTACACGGCCAGCCTCACGGGTGTGCACAAAAACGCACACATAGCACATGACCAAGCTTGGACGGGGTAAGCTTTCTGGTAGTCTCGTGGGTTTCTTCACTGTTCAGTTTCGTCAGTCGTTTCTTCAGCAAACAACTTTGCAGCTATGAGCCAGAGCGACCAGCAAACACGCGACAGCAGTTAATGAAACAGCAGCGACGGCGGTAGCTATGCAGTGGCAGCAGGAGCAACAAGGCAACAACATGACTCGGTAGCAGCAGTAGCAGTTAGTAGCGGAGCAGCAGCTAAGCAACAAGCAGCACAGCAGCAGGACAAGCAGCGGCAGTGCATCAGCAACCGCAAAGCAGCAGCTGAGCAAGCGCACGCGCATCACGGCGCCAAAATGGCCGAGCTCGGGAACAGCCGCACCAGGTAACGGCGGGCGCGGACGGCGTCAGGTGCAGCAGGGCGCGCGCGGATGGGGATGGGACGGCTCCGGCCAGGGCGGGCGACGACCGGCGAGCGGGCGGCGCATGCGCGGCCGGTGAGCAGGGGCCAACATGGCGCGCGGCGACGTTTACCGCGGCGACGGCAGAAGGTAGCAGCGCGTGGGGGCGCGGCGTCTAGCGGCGAAATACGGCCTTAATCAGAGAAAGAATCAAAGGGGGGTCGAAGGGAATCGGACGAGGTGGCCTCACCGAGCCCTGTAGTTGTGCAAAGGCGAGCTCGGGGAGGCTTGGTGGAGCAAATCGACGACGACGATGGCTGTGGTGGGGAAGACGGCTCGATCCCGAAGTTTGACGGCGCCCCGACTCGAACTGGTGGTTGTAGTCGAAGTAGACGAGCCCGACGCGTCTCCTTGCAAGGTTTCAGCCCGCGGGAAGCTCGGTGGCGACGGCAACGATGGGGCGGCGGCGACTGCATCTTCGGGCGCGGACGAACTCGAGGGGGAGAGAAACGAGCGAGGGGAACGGGCGTGCTAGGGTTACAGGGGAAGAGTAAGGGGGCACAGGGGCTTGCTCTTATCCCCTCCGTGGCGCGGCAGTGCGCGGAGGCGAGCTCCCAGCGGCCATGGCGCCTCGGCCTTCTCCTGTTGCAGGAGGAGGTCGAAAGGCTGGCCAAATTGGGCCAGGCCATGCTGTACGCACTAGAGCCCCGCATGCATAGTAGCTTAGGTCTTTCATCTTTCCAATTTTTTTTTTATTTTGTTGCAGAATAGGTTTGCAATATTTTGGGCTGCCAATTGGTCTTTGTAAAAATTTGGAACTTGGCCACATAAATACATTACAATATTTGGCACTACCACAAAAAGTTTGGGAGGAGTTTGAATTGATTTGGATTTTTCACAAATGGAAAAGTGTAAGCAAAGGCTGATTTGGAACTGTTTTAATTTCCAAGGAAAATTAAATATCTCAAATGATGTTGAATCATTCATGACAATTAGTTAACGAATATTTTCAACCCATCGAACATTTTTACTTTATAGTTTGAAGAAATAAGAATTTGACTTGTTTTCGGAATTTGAATTTGACCTGTGTTTGAAACAAGTGAGGTTTAGCAAGAGTAACTGTGGTGACATGGCATCATTAACAGAGGATTACTGTAGCATGACACTGGGGGTGTTACAAATCTCCTTCACTACAAGAAATCTCGTCCCGAGATTTAAGGGGTGGAGTAAGGGGGAAGACTCTGGAAGGAAGGAGATCAACACAAGATAGGTACGTGGGGACTATGTGAGTGAACATGGCATAGAGGCATCTCTCGAGTTAAAATTCAAGAAAGTCATCGAGAGCAAGGTAAGGTGCAATAGGAAGCTTCAACCTAGTAGACAATCATTTGTTGCTTGAAACAAGGGGGTGAAAGGGGTTCAGAGCAATGGTAATAAGTATCGCGTCTGATACCAGAATAGATCGCCTCTCGGAAGGCGACTCGGGATTTTCATATGAAGCCAAGTGTGAGAAATAACCTTAGAAACAAGGGTGTACAGGAGAGCCAGGTTTCAATCTTGTGGAACTGTGGGTTATGGGCCCACCATATGGGTTTAAAGTAGAAAGAGCGGTGACATGTTACACGGTTATGATAGCAAGCTTTGTCGGAGGATAGTGTGTCAGTTATGTTGGCAACCACGTTGGTACCAAGGGCGAGGGACGAAGAGAACCATATTCCTGCTCGTTGAACGAGGCGGACCAATCGGCAAGGTTCACATCCATCGGTCGTTACCAGAATGTCATCAACAATAGTAACAGGGTCCCACTGACAAGGATGTACATCGGGGCGTTTTATAAGCAGGGAATTATTTCTGCTTATATCATATACTAGATCACAAGAAGGTTAAACAAACCAATGGAAAGGAAAATGTGGTTATTAGATTAATCAGAACATTGGAAAGGAAAATGTGTTTACACACAAGAATTGGGAGTATATCCTTCCCAAGGGGAAGCGGAGCAGGATATACATGATATGACAGCAAGTTAAAAAGCATTTAGATAAAGAGGGCGTGGGGATAATCATGATACTACCCATACAACGGTGTTTGGATAATAGATCAAGAACAGTTAGCATTGCGCTCCCAATGTTCTTGTTGATGGTCGGAGTACCACACACATGCTTCAGGATAGTGTTTTTTTTTGACCTTGGAGACTGCAGGGCTTGCGCCCCACAGCATTTTATTGAAAAACAGACAAAACAACATATTTACAAGGAGTTCCTCAAAATGAGGAAAGAAAGAAAGGAAAAGAAAAAAAATGAAAAGAAAACCACAAAAGGAAACTATACAGAAGAAAAGAAAGATATGTACAAGAAGGGTATAGGCACTCCCATCAAGGAGGAAGGAAATCAATCCATTTGAGTAGGGCCTCCCTGTGCTTCTTCTTGATTCTATAAGAAAGCAGAGTGAGATCATGAATAAATCCACATCTCCATGCTCTGAAGGAGGGTGGGATGTTCCTGAAAGCCCTGTCATTTCGCACCTTCCGGATATTCCACCAGGCAGTGAACACCACTTCAGAGAAGAAAGGCTTATTGAATTCCTTCTTCGCATGCAATGCAATGTGTACCATATCATGACTGTCTTTCCATGGGATCTGCAAATATATCCAAACACGAACACTAAAATTGCACTGAAAGAAAAGATGATTTCTGTCTTCCAATGTCCCTGTTGGGCAAAGAACACACTGTGGCCCATCATTAATCCTCCACTTTCTTCTTTGAATCATATCCTTGGTATTGATCCTGTCCATTATGACTAGCCAGGCAAACATCTTAATTGACATTGTGCAGCAACTCTTCCAAATCCAACTCAAGATGGGGTTGGAGACCATAGGCTGATAAGCAAAGTCATAGAATTTTTTCGCAGTATATGTTGATTGCTTTCCATGCCTCCATGCCCAGATATCACTGCCACTAGGATCCATAGTGAAAGAACTCATAAGTGTCTCAAGCTGCTGTAGCTCATGGTGTGCTTGGTGAGTGAGTGGCAAAAAGAACAGATCCAGCAAAGTCTCAGCCTGAAAAACTTCTTTAACTGAAAGATTTTTATGCAAACAAAAGGAATACAGTCTAGGAAACCTTTCCAGAAGAGGCACTTGACTGTTCCCAATTTGCCAGTGATCGGCCCAGAAAAGCACAGTGTCTCCTCTGTGAACATGAACTCCAGAAACTGCTCTGAAAGATTCCATGAACTTGCAAACATCTTTCCACCAGAAAGAGCCACATAAGGTGGTATCATGGGGGATTCGCTCAAAGTAGTAGGAGTCCCAAATTAAGTGGACCCAAGGCACATCCATTTTGTTGTAAAATTTGTTGAGAAACTTCATTAACAGAGCCTGGTTTTGCAACCCCAGATTTAAGATTCCAAGCCCTCCCTTTGCCTTGGGCCTGCAAACCAGAGGCCAAGCAGCTAAAGAGTGACCCTTCTCCTGCCCATATTTCCTCCATAAAGCTTCAGGATAGTGTTGACATGGTCATCGGGGAAAGGTCAGACTTCGGATACACAAAGGATCCATCAGAACAACTTATAAAATAAGTCATACAATTTCAGCAAGGAAAAGAAGAGGATGGGGCCCACGGGCTCACCAACAATTCATCGAGGGGGCAAGGATGGTATTTCTCATCATGAATTCGGTTGATATCCTAGAAAAGTTTGGAATGATGATGATGATGATCATGACACATTTGTCGAGAGGTTTCATGAAGATGTAATCGATCAACGACGACATTATGCAAAATAAATGATGAAGCGTAAGGTTATTTGAACCACGAGTACGACATAAACTCGAAAGCAAGCTTGCTGTTCATGGCAAAATGGTATGACGAGGAAGATCGACATAAGCTTAGCTCGTCGTCAAATATTGTGCTCCGGAAAGGACCTGGTAGCACAGTTAAAATTTAGCATGATAATGATATAACTGATCAAGCTAGGAATGATGTGATGGAGTATCATTCCAATGAGAATTCACAAGTGGTAGTGCAATGACACAATATACTTGAGATAACAAGGGGTAATACTTGAGGTAGATCAAAAACAGAGGTTAGAAAGATGAAATGATCTGCAGAAGACAAGTATCTTAACTTGTCCGGGAAATGGAGTTAAGGAGAAACTATAGTCGGAACCACGGTTATGAATGATCAAACCACTTATACAAGATGAACTTATAACAAGGGGTAATCAGTTTTGCGAGCAGCTTCCACGATAAGTTCTACATCGGATCCATGGGCATGAACACAAGGGTTCAAGCTCGACTCCCACTTCTTCAATGCATAACCTTTCATTCACTCCTCGTTTTTCGAAGAAATTGTAGTGCAGAAGATTTATCTGGTGAAGTACCAGAAGAGTAAGACTCACATCTCTTTAGAGTTCACACGGATTAGGAAAGGCATATGTTCAACCCGTAGGGGTATCTTAGGAACATATACTACTGACTTCCAGAGTATATAACATCAGCTCAATAGCAGAGCATGGTTGACCATAAGCAGAGGATACAATTTACCAAAGGCAATAGGTATCAGGGGAAGAGCGCACGAGATTTTGAATATGGAGGACATTGCCGGATAATAATCCAACAAAGGATTCGGTGGTCCTCAATGGATCTGATATGAGTATCAGTACTCAATAAGAAGAAGGAAAGAATGCAAAGGCAAAAGATTATAGAAACAACTGACTAATTCAAAGTTTAATTAACAAAGGAATTTTGATATCCAGATCGGTGTATCAAAATCAGATGCTCTGATTAAGTGTGAGTAAGTTGAATAGATTAGATGGGCAATCAATCAAGGTTTGATTTACCGAGAACCAGCTCCTATTTAGAATGACGTCTGAGCTGGAATGACAATTTACAAGGAACAACTGATGATTGCGTGCATTCACACACATGTTGAATGAATAGGATAAGGGTGACAATCGCAAAGGATTTTAAGGAATATTGCTAGACATATGGACTTAACCATAATGCAAGCAGGTAAAGAAGAACAAGAGCAATAGGCTACTAAGGACTTTCAGAAGATCGAATGGTATTTCGAAGACTTTTGTGAAATACATGAATCAACTGGGGATGAGCATATACTCGATTAGTGCAAGAAATTATCCGTAGGGGTATTCAGGCAGCAAAGAACTGCAAAGCAGTAGGCACATAGTATTCTCGGAGTAATAGGGAGAATTTCGGGGCATCTTGTAATAACAAGAACAAAGGGAATTGATTGTATGAATGATAAGTGTACGTTGTTATCCATAGGGGGGGGTTATCGTTGGAAGGGAAAAGCAAAAGCGATGGCACTAAATCTCGAGAGAACATCATAGAGTATCTTCAGAATCTTCTGGTGCTGCAGGCGATCATCTGGACTGAAGGGGCTCTCCGGGGAAAGTCGTTACGAGAACCTAATGTAGTTAGTAAATTCATTTAACCCGAATAGAAGAGAGAACAGAGTCCGAGAGTATAGACGAGGAGTAAAAGATCCTAATACCACCCATATGGCGACGTGGGCCCGTAAGACACACAGCCAATGTTAGTAAAAGTTTTTCAGTGACTAGACTCAACTTCGGCCAAGGAGTTGGAAAGCGGTCTACCTACAGGCAGTCGGCTCTGATACCAACTTGTGACGCCCACGATTCAGTCGTACACTAATCATGCATGCAAATGTGTACGATCAAGATCAAGGACTCACGGGAAGATATCACAACACAACTCTAGACACAAATTAAAATAATACAAGCTTTATATTACAAGCCAGGGGCCTCGAGGGCTCGAATAGATAAGCTCGAATACACAAGAGCAGCGGAAGCAACAATATCTGAGTACAGACATAAGTTAGACAAGTTTGCCTTAAGAAGGCTAGCACAAAAACAACATCGATCGAAAAGGCAAGGCCTCCTGCCTGGGAGCCTCCTAACTACTCCTGGTCGTCGGCGGTCTTCACGTAGTAGTAGGCACTCTCGTGGTAGTAGCAGTCGTCGTCAAAGGTGGCAGCTGGCTAAGGACTCCACCATATGGTTGCAACAACCAGAAAGAAGAAAGAAGGGGGGGAAGGGGGAGCAAAGCAACCGTTTGTACTCATCCAAAGTACTCGCAAGCAAGGATCTACACTACATATGCAACATTATCAAAGAGGGGCTGTATATGTGGACTGGCTCTTGAAATGCGAGAATAGAGAGAAGGCCTAGTCCTATCGAAGACTAGCATCTTAAAACCACCATCTTGCAGCAAACAGGAGGGAGTAGAGTAGCATAAAGTAAAGTAGTAGTAGTGTTATCAACCTCGGCCAGAGATCCTTTCTCGACTCCCTGCGAGAAAGCAATCCCAGAGCCATACTATCCGGTTATCACCTCATCACAATCCAATTCTCATCACAAGTATCCAGTTCTAGTTGTATCGATCGGGATACAACTCCAAGTGTCCGTTACTGTAGGACAGGCTATGCATAGATTAGTTCTTCCCTACAGGGGTGCACCAACTTACCCACCACGCTCGCTTAACTCCGGCCGGACACACTTTCCTGGGTCATGCCTAGCCTCGGCCAAACAATACGCCGCAACCCGACCTAGGCTTAATAGAGAGGCCAGCACGCCGGCCTAAACCTATGCCCCCAGGGGTCTTGGGCCATCTCCCCGGGAACTCCTGCACGTTGCGTCTGTGACGGTCTGTGAGACCTAGCTACCTCCTTCAACAAGGCAGTGCTTACGCAGTCCAACCCGCGCCGCCCGCTCGATCGCTAACGTCTATTAAGCTTCGGCTGATGCATACGACGCAGAACGCCCATACTATGCCCACGTGATGGTTAGTGCTATCAGGCCAGAGGCCCCTTGGATCAAATATCCAAATCGCAGTGGATTAGGAACGCGCGGTAAGAAGCAGAGACTCACGAAAGATGTGACCCCGTTGCCCCGTCTCAAGGACTTGTGGCAAGGACTAAGAATGCCCGGCCACGCCTCGTAATTATCTCGCGGGCACCCTCCAGGTCAACCCGTCTCCACATCACTCGCGGGTACCCCTCAGGGTCGACCCGCCCTTCCAAGTAACAGTTGTAAAGTCCAAGTATCCGTGTGTCCAATCATCAAGGGGAAAAGCCGAGGAATCACCCCCGGTGAACTCCACTCGATGTAATCATCAAGGTGAACGTAAGAGGAATCACCCCCGATGTTCACACTTGAGGGTTACAGCAACAGTCGTGTCGGAAGTGGTTAAGGTGGAATCATCCTCGATGACCACGACCGAATAGCTACACTCTGAGGTTAATATCGGTGATGTAGAGGTCTCATCCTCGGCACTCGATAGTAACCCAGCGATGTCGAGCAACTAAGGGAAAGTGATGTGCGATGCGGGGCCTGGTCTTGATCCCGTTGATCGGGTCTTCAATGATGAAGCGAGGCAACAAGGACAAGGTGGGGTCAGCGATGGATCACTAACCAACCTATACTAAGCAGTTTAGGATAAGCCGGTAAGGTAACAATAAGCAGGTTACAAAAGCAGGCTATGCATCAGAATAGGAGCAAACAATAACAATAGCAAAATCTAATGCAAGTACGATAGAATGGAATGGGCGATATCGGGATGATCAAAGGGGGGGCTTGCCTGGTTGCTCTGGCAAGGAGGGGTCATCGGTGAAATAGTCGATCACAGGGGTAGCATCGGTCTCGGGGTCTACCGGAGAGAAGAGGGGGAAGAAATAGTAAATATAAAGCAAACATAGCATAACAGGCAGAGCTAGGCATGTTCTAACGCGGTGCTACACGATACCGGCGAGGGGGGAAGTCAACCGGGAATGTTTTCCCGGTTCCGGACCTGTGTCAAACAGATGACCGGAGGGGGAAAGTTCCATGTTCAAATAGTTAGAGGCATCGGACAGGTAAACGGATCGTGTGTTCGGATTCGCTGGATTTTTCTGAGCAACTTTCATGTATAAAACTTTTTCATCCGAGTTACAGATTATTTTATATGAATTTCCAAAGTTAAATAATTTTCTGAATTTAATATTAATTCGAAATTAAACTACAATTTGCCATGGGTACACGGAGTGTACCCACATAGGGGGTATGACAGGTGGGGCCGGTCAAAGTCAATAAGTCAAAGTTGAATGGGTCAAAAAGTGAACAGTGCATGTGGGTCCACATGTCATATGCTATACCTATAAACAAATAAATAAAAAAACCTAATTAATGGGGAACCAAGCGTCATCATTGCAGTTAATTTAGCACCACCTAGCTCTAATCAACAAGGGCCGCCTGGTTGCACGGCCAGCCTCACGGTGTGCACACAAGCGCACACATAGCACATGACCAAGCTTGGACGGGGTAAGCTTTACGGTAGTCTCGTGGGTTTCTTCACGGTTCGATTTAAATCGATCGTTTCTTCCGCAAACAACTTTGCACCTATGAGCAGGCGACCAGCAAACACGCGATAGCGATTAACGAAACAACAGCGATGGCGGTAGCTATCACGATGGCAGCAGGAGCAACAAGGCAACAACATGACTCGGTAGCAGCGATAGCGATTAGTAGCGGAGCAGCAGCTAAGCAACAAGCGGCAAAGCAGCGGGGCGAGCAGCGGCGGTCATCAAGAACCGCAAAGGAGCAGCCGAGGAGCGCCGCGCATCACGGCGCCATCATGGCGAGCTTCGGGACAGCCGCGCCCGAGTAATGGCGGCGCGACAACGTCGGCGCAGCAGGCGCGCGCGCGGATGGGGATGGGGCGGCTCCGGCGAGCGGGCGACGACCGGCGAAGCGGCGGCGTGTCGTGACCCGACTCAATGCCACATCGATCTAGCATGTAACACCTCATATCACTTTGCGGCCTCACGCACGGTATCCCCACGGTGTCGCCTTACTTTAGCCCGGACCGTTTATGCCTTTTGGCACACGATATGATAGTGTCGCTAGCATCCATATGATAAGGAGCCCGGCTGACATGGCTAGTCGTAAACCCAAAGTGGCACAGACTTACGAGGACAGCATCCATGACCCGACATCGAGCGTGTCGGTCATCGGCGAGTGAATCGAGGCTGTAGCAGCTAGCAGGACTACGGTGAACCGGGCTGTAGCGGGCTAACAGACTCGGTATTCATCGCGTGACATTTCCCGAAGGACAGACACAGAACGAAGAAGGACACATGCCGCCAGCCTAAGTGATTCCGAGCAAGAACAAGCTACCATGGCTCGGTGGAAACACTAGGAGACATTTCCCGGTAAGAGAGGCTACTAAAGATAAACAACTAGATAGTCAGATCCCACACATACCAAGCATTTCAATAACATACACACAATATGCTCGATATGTGCAAATACAAACATGGCATCACAACATGACTCTACGACTCAAGTATGTATTCTATAGGCTCCGAAGAGCGAGATATTACAACCATGGGTCTCACGACCCAACATTCACAGCATACCAGACAAAGCACATGCGGAAGCTTAACATGTCTGGGTACAGACATCTACAAATGAAAAGGGCTGCGAAGCCTGACTATCTACCAGATCCTGCCGAGGGCACAAGATCGTAGCTGAGGTAACAAGCTAAACGTCGAAGTCCACGTGGAACTACTAGCGAGACTGAAGTCTCTCTGCAAAAACATAAAATAGGCAAACGTGAGTACAAATGTACCCAGCAAGACTTACATCAGAACTAACTACATATGCATCATTGTCAACAAAAGGGATGGTGGAGTTTAACAGCAGCAAGCCAGCTTTGACTCGGTGGCTATCCTAAACTACATTGCAAGTAACTCTTTTGAGGTGGCGCTACGAGTCCACATATTCACCATATCAATACACCACTATGGATCTGCTCCCGTCTCCCTACGAGAACGCCATTCATAGCACTCACGCTTATCTTGCGTCTTTTAGAGTATCCACTTTCACTTGTCTATGAACTATGCAAGGGTCCAAGCTTCCATATCCGAGGAATCCGGCTATTCAATAGATAATGATAACCTGCAGGGTGTACTTCTTCACACACGCTCTCGCCACTTATCGCCTCAGACACGTCATGTACCTCGGCAACCTTCAAGCGGAAGCCAGCGAGGGAGTCGGCCACGACCTACCTAAACACTCAAGTCTCTCGTCCGTGTTTATCGCCTATTCGGGTTCCATCCGCAAGGAGATCCGGCCGGGTGTCGCTCACGGCCCCAAACGATGTGGCAGGGTTCCCAAGCCCACCTCGACGGGTAGATCTATGCTTGGTACACCGTGCCACGGTGCCTAATCTGTCCCAAGCCCACCTGCGGGTGCCACTTGGTAGAAAAATAGCACTACCTACAAACACCGAAAACTAGTTGCAACTCCCGGACAGAGAACAAGGATGATTAAGAAGCCGAGAGGGCCGAGTTACGGAACCCAATGTGTGGTAGTAACTGTTCATGGATCACAAACACGAACTCAGTTCGAGGACGGCTGCAATGAGACAACCCACCATGTACTCCTACATGGCCTCTCACCGCTACCTTTACCAAATCGTGTTCACACACTTAGCTCACACACAGAGGGACATGTTCACACGCCTCGATTCATTCCCGATGAATCGACTTGACTCAACTCTAAGCAATAGCAGGCATGACAAACAATCATGGATGAGTAGGCACATCAGGGCTCAAACAACTCCTACTCATGCTAGTGGGTTTCATCTATTTACTGTGGAATGACAGGTCATGCAAAGGATAAAGGGGTTCAACTACCGCAGCAAGTAACAATTGTATCGTTGTTGTCCTAATGCTGTAAAATAGAGCAGGAGCGAGAGAGTAGGATTGTATCGGAATGAACAAGGGGTTTTGCTTGCACGCACTTCGAAGATAGTATAGTTCTTCATCGGTGTCATCGATCACATCGCCGGTACACGTCTATCGAGAGGGGACAATTACCGGCAAACAAGGAAGAACACAATCAATGCAATGCGACAATATGATGCATGAATGTGACATGGCAATATGATGTGATTTGAACTAATGCAACTAGCAGCAAGTTAAATGGAGTTGGTTTGAACCCTAGGTTCAAATTCAAACTCCACATGTGATTATTTAAATGCCATTTATATGATTTGTCCTAAACAGTAGTCATAAGTTGCTCTAACATGCATGAAAATGGTACAGATGGATAGATTGGATTTTTTTGATCATTTTTCATATATAATTTATTTCATTTGGAGTTACGGTTGAATTTATATGAATTTTACAAGTTTTAAACATTTTACGGAATTTCTGAATTAGATTTAATCCAGAAATTCCATTCTTCGCGTCGACAATGTGTAAGCATGACGTCAGCAGGTCAAAGGGCTGGTCGGGTCAAACGACCAGTGGGTCCCACAGTCGATGTCACGGTGTCTTGTCTGGGTCCAGAACATGTGGGGTCGGTCAACAGTGGCGTGGCGAGGTCAAACCGACTGTGGGGCTGCGGGGTTAGTTTAATCTAAATAAAACTAAACCAGGTTAGTTAAGCGATGGGGCCCCTATGTCAGTGGGTGTTGGTTCAATTAGCGGCGCCATTAGCTGCTAATGACGCTGCCACGTCAGACCAGCCGGCGGTTAGCCGCCGGTGACCAAAACCGCGGCGGAAGCTCGCCGGAGGCGCTGCTCCGGCAGCGGTACGACGTGCTAAGGGCACCAGGCGGTAGCCCTTCCTCCCGCGCATCCAATGGAGGCAGCAGGGGGGCGCGGGGTCGCCGGAGTTGGCGACGGCGTTGAGCCGGGCGGCTGCCGAAGCCACGGCACGAGGCAGGCGTCGCTGCGGTGCACGGGGAGGCCAACCGAGGGCCTCAACGGCTTCCTAGGGACCTAGAGAGCACGCTGCGGTGCTCTGGAGACGAGCGGAAAGCTCGGGCCGCGAGCTCGCCACCATGGCGATGGCCGGAGCTCGATGCTCGCGGGGCGACGACTAGAGGCATAATCGAGCTCGGGGAGAGGGGGTTCCGGCGCGGGAGCTCACGGTGGTTGCAGAGGCGTCGATGTGGGCTCGGGGAAGGCTCGGAGTAGACGGCACGGCGGTGGCGATCTCGGCATCCCGAGGTTGAAGAAGTGGTCGGGGCGATCGTCGGGCGTTGGCGTCGCGTGAGTCGTCGAGGGGCGAGACGACGGAGGCGGAGCTCATGGACACGCGGAGGGGCGAGGGGTGGTTGTGGCATGATAAACGGTGTCGGCGGCGACGAGCTCCGCTTCGATGGGGAAGAGAGAGGAGAAGCGAGAGGAGGAACAGACTGGGGAGAGTGAGAGGGGCCGGGGGTTGCGTGGCGTCTCCAGGGAGTCGCGGAGCAAGCAGGGAGGCAGGAGCTGGCGCGGCGCGTGCTTGCGCGTGTCGGGCGCGTGCGTCTCGTCCTCCTGGCGCCACGAGGACGACGACTGGCGTCGGCTGGTGGCCTGGGCCGCCAGCTACAGTGCTGGGCCGGTTGCTGGGCACAGGTAGGCCACGGGTAACCTCTCTCTCTCCTTTTATTTAATGTTTTCTATTTTCTATCTTTGTTATTTTGGATTTAGTAAAATACTAAATCACTTAATAAAATCCTGAAATAAATTTTGGGCACATACTGGATTATTCCCAACAGCCCTCAACTATTTTCAGAATTTATTAGAGCATTTAAAATATTTATAGAATTTAAATGCCCCAATTCAAATACAATATGATTTAATCCATAAATGGCCAATAAATATGCTCATCATTTTTGGCAGAGGTTTTCACCTTTATCAAAAATCATGAACATTTCCAAAGGGCATTTTGGGTTCATTGAAGATTATTTTAGGTTGAACCTATTTGATTTGATCCGGTGCTAGGGTTTGAACAATCCCCATTTCAAGTTTAAAAGAAATTAAACATGATGCAACACATGACTAGCTAGACCAGAGCAGACCAGAACTAGGGATGTGACAACTCACCCCCACTAAACAAGAATCTCGACCCGAGATTCAAGACGTGAGGTAAGAAGACAGAGGGGACACGAAGCTAGCACAATCTTCACGATCCAGATGGCACTTCATAAGAACCTTGATTCGATCATCATCTTTGTCTCGACGTCTTGCTCTGAGAACTCCAACTAACATGAGAACGAGAGGGAAGAAAGACTCTGGAAGAATCGACCTTCTCGAAGATCGAGCAACTCAGGATCAACTCATGGTGTGAGACATTGAAGCATCTCTCGAGCTGAGACATGAAACACACATCTAGAGGGATGGAGTGGAACAAATGATGAGGGTTCACTAGGTAGACAACAATTCCACGCTTAAAAAGGTGGTGAATGGTTGTCAATGTAGCGAGGAGTTGAGTTGCCATGATACCATAACGATGCACCTTAGGGAAGGTGACTCGTAGAATTATCCCCTTAAGTGGCAAAAAGAATTACATTTGATTCAAAGATCATTGAAACTCTTTATACCAGCTTAAGGCAAATCACAAACGATCATTTGGCGAGTACCGAAAGAATGGCATACTCGGACTAGGATGGATGATGTGGATTACCTTGTTGAAAACAACACAAGGGATGATTTTAGTAACTGGGGAGAAGCTCAATAGTAGAGAGTGAGTCCAGTGTTGAAAAGTTATAGCATAACCAAGGAAACTGAGAGCAATCCCAGTTGGTGTCGATGATAACACCTAGCGCTTGTGCGTGCTCTCAAGAACTTGAGCATTTCCATATCCATCAAGGTTTTACCAATGTCCGTGTCAAGGATCCTGGCAACACAAGGTACTACCATGATGAATAGCGATGGACGATGCAGATACAAAGGAAGATAACACCTTCTCAGAATTCACCTTAGCAGAGCCAAGAAAACAAAATCTGGAAGATCGACCGAGAGACATTTAGCACTCCGCTTCTAATGTTCTCCTTGATGTACTAGCGTAACCCATTTATAGATATGGTTTGATATCTAGAACATCAATTAAAAGGTCGGACTTCGGGAGCACAAAGATCCATAAGGAACAACAAGGGAGAGAATCCCTCAGAAACCTTATGGGGAGATGGCCAACTTTCTCAATCAAGATACTACAATAATAGGTCTTCCGGTTGGGTGTGTTGGCCACGACATTCACTTTACCGGTTACAAAGAGACCAATATTATAATTCTTGGGAAACGTTCCAACCATCATATCTGCCTGAGGTTCAGATCTGGTTGGCGTCAAAGTATTCCAGACTCATCAAGTCTAGAAAGTAAAATGAAAGTTTGCAACACAAGTCGACGAGAGGATGTTGCGAGATCCTCAGGGAATGAACTACGATGGCAAGCTCCAAAACATGAGCTGGTTCTGCTACAACATGTGAACACGTTGTCCGAGACAAGCATGACCACACAGTAGTCTTATAATAAAACACTACCGAGTTCAGAGGGGAACCATCATCGAGAATGTCGAAGTCCTTACATAAGTCTAGTTCTTAGAAAGGAACTTCTTCTCCTTGAACAAATCAATCAGTGGCTTGGTGTACTAGGGAATACATGTGGAATGGAGGTAGCGAGCCTGTCAAACCAAAGCATACTTCGCACGTGCATGACTGACTTGGGATGATTCCAGAGGAGGCAACATTGACTTTCTCGGATCCACGGCGGCAACTTGCACCAAATGCACATGAATTAGAGGAGGTCACTTCTTTCATCCGAGCATATGCTTCATGAACGGGACATGAAGATAACGCTTATAAAGTTTCCAATACTAGCTCGATGTTCAACACAAATCATGGAGAAGATAACAATGTTGTTGATGGGTGCAACAACAATTCATCCAGGTTTCCATGAAGATGGAATTCCATAATTATGTGAACAAGATGATAGTATTGGTCAGACCCAAAAGACATAATGGTGTATGCTCGAGGAAAAATCCACGAGTAAGACAACATTACGAACATCGTTGGTTCTGATTTGATTTGATGATAGCCCATACTCAAATCAAAGTTTTGGCAGGACAATAGCTCCAACAACTGGTCTCGGGGATCAATTGATGAAGACATCATCTTTCTTCAACACACACAAGATATCCCTTAACATGAACTAAGTCAGGCAAGCTTTTATCTTCCAACTCTCCAAGTTGTTGTTTAGCTTGACCAACCAGCTCAGGGGTATCCAACACGGATTCTTGGAGAAAGGGTGGTTTCGAAACCCAACTTGATCACGAACTCAACATAGCGTTCAGGTGACAACCTGGTGATACTTCCGAGAAGATATTCGAAAAATCACGAACCACCGATATGTTACTAAGCTCGAGAACAATCTTGCTTTTCAGGGCAAGATGATATGATCAAAAGAGCGAGGGTTTGACAAGATCCTAACTCATTGGTCGGAGAGTGCACCAGGAAATAAGGACTAGGTAGCACGATCAACCTTAGGGTGATGATTCAATAATCAACTCGCTAAGGATGAGTTTATTGTCCATTTAACTACCAAGCAACGGAGTTGCTAGGAGTATTGATTTCACACACCACGATTCACTTGTCGGCATTCCGGTTGCAACAACGCGGAACCGAGAAATGAAAATGATGCGAGAAGTATCACTGCGTCAAGAATTCATAAGAGGTGGTGCAATTCTCATGACAATCCTGACATAAAGAAGGTAATACTTCAGGGTATAATAGAACGAAGGCTGGATTGGCATTTTGATCTGGGGAATACAGCTACTTTGACCCAATCCTAGATGTGGATGAGGTACTGGAGTTTGTTTCTCCTAGTCATTCCAGAATAGAATGGCTTGACGGACCACAAGAATAATAGGCATCGATGAACGAATGCACGCATACTCTTGACTATCAATTGATAGACGAGGGTCGGAATACGACTGAAGAGGGACAACTCAAAGGGACATATGATTTTCTGAGTTGTGGATGCATAGATTAGTATGTCGAGCGAAACTCAACATTTCTTCCGGATAACCCATGCGGAAAGGTAGAACTGGCAGATTCACAATATAGAATGGAGGACTCATCATGAGTACTCTGGTTGTGATCTTTGATCCAACAAACTTCGCCATAAGTGGTTCATAGTATTTGGAAGAAGGAAATACCACGGACCTCGAGGACTTATGCAAAGGTTACTAATAACCTAAAGGAACTAGCAACACTATCAACACGAGGTAAGTGCAGTGAATCTTGGGTCAAGAACCCAGGAGTAGAATAGCTACTACTAAATGGCATCACGGGATGCTTTCAAGAATGGTGGCCAGAATCATCACACTGGGATACAAATCATGGCTAGATTACTAGATGATCCCCTAAGACACCTAGGGTCATAATAATAATTCCAACATATATGTCGAGGCAATAGAATACCTCAACTCAGCAATTGGTGTGATTAACCTGGCCCAAAGGAACATCAAGACCAGAGGGAAAGGATTTGCAAGTGCATCAGATTGTTTAGAATCCTGGAATGACTCAGACAGCATAACGGCTATAAATGCTCAAAAGATTGGAGACATGCTACAAAAATGGTGGCATAGCCACTCCGAAGCACAATATCAAGGTTTCGAGATCAACAGTTATGAACATACGGAAGTAGTAAAACTGAGCTGAAAAATTGAAACTAACAATTCTATAAGTCTATGGTTTAGTAACACGTCATCCTGATAGATAGATGAGAAGGCCTAGTTCTTAATCCCCGTAGAAGAGAAGAGGATGACTCAGATCAGAAGGCCATGAGGTATAAGAAGTAAAAAGAGCCTTACGTTCCCTTCCCACAATCAATTCCCCTACATATAACTAAAGCATTTCTAGACTCAACTTGACCAGTTTGGCTTGGTAATCCTCTGAGCAATCAAGCTCGATACCAAAACTGTCGGACCCGACTCAATG
Organism: Aegilops speltoides; assembly: GCA_021437245.1. NCBI lineage: Eukaryota > Viridiplantae > Streptophyta > Magnoliopsida > Poales > Poaceae > Aegilops > Aegilops speltoides. The sequence continues at coordinate 121,260,585 of CM038145.1, forward strand.
CCACATCGATCTAGCATGTAACACCTCATATCACTTTGCGGCCTCACGCACGGTATCCCCACGGTGTCGCCTTACTTTAGCCCGGACCGTTTAGCCTTTTGGCACACGATATGATAGTGTCGCTAGCATCCATATGATAAGGAGCCCGGCTGACATGGCTAGTCGTAAACCCAAAGTGGCACAGACTTACGAGGACAGGCATCCATGACCCGAAGATCGAGCGTGTCGGTCATCACGAGTGAATCCAGGCTGTAGCACTGGGCTAGCAGGACTCGGTGAACCGGGCAGAAGCGGGCTAACAGACTCTGGTATTCATCGCGTGACATTTCCCGAAGGGATGCAGACCACGAGAACGAAGAAGGACACATGCCGGCCAGCCTAAGTGATTCCGGAGCAGTAACAAGCTACCATGGCTCGGTGGAAACACTAGGAGACATTTCCCGGTAAGAGAGGCTACTAAAGATAAACAACTAGATAGTCAGATCCCACACATACCAAGCATTTCAATAACATACACACAATATGCTCGATATGTGCAAATACAAACATGGCATCACAACATGACTCTACGACTCAAGTATTTATTCATTAGGCTCCGAAGAGCGAGATATTACAACCATGGGTCTCACGACCCAACATTCAGAGCATACCAGACAAAGCACATGCGGAAGCTTAACATGTCTGGGTACAGACATCTACAAATGAAAAGGGCTGCGAAGCCTGACTATCTACCAGATCCTGCCGAGGGCACAAGATCGTAGCTGAGGTAACAAGCTAAACGTCGAAGTCCACGTGGAACTACTAGCGAGACTTAAGTCTCTCTGCAAAAACATAAAATAGGCAAACGTGAGTACAAATGTACCCAGCAAGACTTACATCAGAACTAACTACATATGCATCATTGTCAACAAAAGGGGATGGTGGAGTTTAACAGCAGTAAGCCAGCTTTGACTCGGTGGCTATCCTAAACTACGACTGCAAGTAACTCTTTTGAGGTGGCGCACACGAGTCCACATATTCACCATATCAATACACCACTATGGATCTGCTCCCGTCTCCCTACGAGAGCGCCATCCATAGCACTCACGCTTATCTTGCGTATTTTAGAGTATCCACTTTCACTTGTCTATGAACTATGCAAGGGGTCCAAGCTTCCATATCCGAGTAATCCGGCTATTCGAATAGGTAATGATAACCCTGCAGGGGTGTACTTCTTCACACACGCTCTCGCCACTTATCGCCCTGTACACGTCATGTACCTCGGCAACCTTCAAGCGGAAGCCAGGCGAGGGAGTCGGCCACGACCTACCTAAACACTCAAGTCTCTCGTCCAGGTTTATCGCCTATTCGGGTTCCATCCGCAAGGAGATCCGGCCGGGGTGTCGCTCACGGCCCCAAACAATGTGAGCAGGGTTCCCAAGCCCACCTCGACGGGTAGATCTACGCTTGGTACACCGTGCCACGGTGCCTAGTCTGTCCCAAGCCCACCCTGCCGGGTGCCACTTGGTAGAAAAATAGCACTACCTACAAACACCAGAAACTAGTTGCAACTCCTGGACAGAGAACAAGGATGATTAAGAAGCCGAGAGGGGCCGAGTTACCGGAACCCAATGTGTGGTAGTAACTGTTCATGGATCACAAACACAGAACTCAGTTCCTGAGGACGGCTGCAATGAGACAACCCACCATGTACTCCTACATGGCCTCTCACCGCTACCTTTACCAAATCGTGTTCACACACTTAGCTCACACACAGTAGGACATGTTCACACGCCTCTGATTCATTCCCGATGAATCAGACTTGACTCAACTCTAAGCAATAGCAGGCATGACAAACAATCATGGATGAGTAGGCACATCAGGGCTCAAACAACTCCTACTCATGCTAGTGGGTTTCATCTATTTACTGTGGAATGATAGGTCATGCAAAGGATAAAGGGGTTCAACTACCGCAGCAAGTAACAATTGTATCGTTGTTGTCCTAATGCAGTAAAATAGAGCAGGAGCGAGAGAGTAGGATTGTATCGGAATGAACAAGGGGGTTTTGCTTGCCTGGCACTTCTGAAGATAGTATAGTTCTTCATCGGTGTCATCGATCACATCGCCGGTACACGTCTATCGAGAGGGGACAATTACCGGCAAACAAGGAAGAACACAATCAATGCAATGCGACAATATGATGCATGAATGTGACATGGCAATATGATGTGATTTGAACTAATGCAACTAGCAGCAAGTTAAATGGATTTGGTTTGAACCCTAGGTTCAAATTCAAACTCCACATGTGATTATTTAAATGCCATTTATATGATTTGTCCTAAACAGTAGCCATAAGTTGCTCTAACATGCATGAAAATGGTACAGATGGATAGATTGGATTTTTCTGATCATTTTTCATATATAATTTATTTCATTTGGAGTTACGGTTGAATTTATATGAATTTTACAAGTTTTAAACATTTTCTGGAATTTCCTGAATTAGATTTAATCCAGAAATTCCATTCTTCGCGTCGACAATGTGTAAGCATGACGTCAACAGGTCAAAGGGCTGGTCGGGTCAAACTGACCAGTGGGTCCCACAGTCGATGTCACGGTCTTTGTCTGGTCACGAGACATGTGGGGTCGGGTCAACAGTGGCGTGGCGAGGTCAAACCGACACATGGGGCCTCTGAGGTTAGTTTAATCTAAATAAAACTAAACCAGGGTTAGTTAGGCAGTGGGGCCCCTATGTCAGTGGGTGTTGGTTCAATTAGCGGCGCCATTAGCTGCTAATGACGCTGCCACGTCAGACCAGCCGGCGGTTAGCCGCCGGTGACCAAAACCGCGGCGGAAGCTCGCCGGAGGCGCTGCTCCGGCAGCGGTACGACGTGCTAAGGGCACCAGGCGGTAGCCCTTCCTCCCGCGCATCAATGGAGGCAGCGGGCGCGGGGTCGCCGGAGTTGGCGGCAGCGTTGAGCCGGCGGCTGCCGGGCCACGGCATGAGGCAAAGTCGCTGCGGTGCACGGGAGGCCAACCGAGGGCCTCAACGGCTTCCTAGGGACCTAGAGAGCACGCTGGTGCTACTGGAGACGAGCGGAAAGCTTCGGAGTCGAGGCTCGCCGGCCATGGCGATGGCCGGAGCTCGATGCTTTCATGGGCGCGGCGACTAGAGGCATAATCGAGCTCGGGAGAGGGGTTCCGCCGGGAGCTCACGGTGGTTGCAGAGGCGTCGATGCGGGCTCGGGGAAGGCTCGGAGTAGACGGCACGGCGGTGGCGATCTCGGCATCCCGAGGTTGAAGAAGTGGTCGGGGACGATGCGTCGGGGCGTTCGGCGTCGCGTGAGTCGTCGAGGGGGCGTAGACGACGGAGGCGGAGCTCATGGACACGCCAGAGGGGTGAGGGGGTGGTTGTGGCCGCGGTGAACGGTGTCGGCGGCGACGAGCTCCGCTCGATGGGGAAGAGAGAGGGAGAAGCAGAGGAGGGAACAGCACTGGGGGAGAGTGAGAGGGGCCGGGGGTTGCGTGGCGTCTCCAGGGAGTCGCGGAGCAAGCAGGGAGGCAGGAGCTGGCGCGGCGCGTGCTTGCGCGTGTCGGGCGCGTGCGTCTCGTCCTCCTGGCCCCACGAGGACGACGACTGGCGTCGGCTGGTGGCCTGGGCCGCCACCTACGATCTTGACCGGTTCTTTGAGCACAGGTAGGCCACGGGTAACCTCTCTCTCTCCTTTTATTTAATGTTTTCTATTTTCTGTCTTTGTTATTTTGGATTTAGTAAAATACTAAATCACTTAATAAAATCCTGAAATAAATTTTGGGCACATACTGGATTATTCCCAACAGCCCTCAACTATTTTCAAAATTTATTAGAGCATTTAAAATATTTATAGAATTTAAATGCCCCAATTCAAATACAATATGATTTAATCCATAAATGGCCAATAAATATGCTCATCATTTTTGGCAGAGGTTTTCACCTTTATCAAAAATCATGAACATTTCCAAAGGGCATTTTGGGTTCATTGAAGATTATTTTAGGTTGAACCTATTTGATTTGATCCGGTGCTAGGGTTTGAACAATCCCCATTTCAAGTTTAAAAGAAATTAAACATGATGCAACACATGACTAGCTAGACCAGAGCAGACCAGAACTAGGGATGTGACACGGCGCATGCGTGGCCGGTGAGTAGGGGCCAACATGGCGCGCGGCGACATTTACCACGGCGACGGCAGAAGGTAGCAGCGCGTGGGGGCGCGGCGTCTAGCGGCAAAATACGGCCTAAATCCGAGGAAGAATCAAAGGGGGGTCGAAAGGAATCGGACGAGGTGGCCTCACCGAGCCCTGTAGTTGTGCAAAGGCGAGCTCGGGGGAGGCTTGGTGGAGCGAATCGACGACGACGATGGCTGTGGCAGGGAAGACGGCTCGATCCTGAAGTTTGACGGCACCCCGACTCGAACTGGTGGTTGTAGTCAAAGTAGACGAGCCCGACGCGTCTCCTCGCAAGGTTTCAGCCCGCGGGAAGCTCGGTGGCGACGGCAACGATGGGGCGACGGCGACTGCGTCTTGGTAGCGCGACGAACTCGAGGGGAGAGAAACGAGCGAGGGCAGGCGTGCTAGGGTTCTGAGGAAGAGTAAGGGGCACGAGGGCTTGCTCTTATCCTCCGTGGCGCAGCGATCTTGGAGGCGAGCTCCAGCTGCCATGGCGCCTCGGCCTTCTCTGTTGCAGGAGGAGGTCGAATGGCTAACCAAATTGGGCGAGCCATCTTTGACGCACTAGGGCCCCGCATGCATAGTAGCTTAGGTCTTTCATCTTTCCAATTTTATTTTTATTTTGTTGCAGAATAGGTTTGCAATATTTTGGGCTGCCAATTGGTCTTTGTAAAAATTTGGAACTTGGCCACATAAATACATTACAATATTTGGCACTACCACAAAAAGTTTGGGAGGAGTTTGAATTGATTTGGATTTTTCACAAATGGAAAAGTGTAAGCAAAGGCTGATTTGGAACTGTTTTAATTTCCATGGGAAATTAAATATCTCAAAAGATGTTGAATCATTCATGACAATTAGTTAGCGAATATTTTCAACCCATCGAACATTTTTACTTTATAGTTTGAAGAAATAAGAATTTAACTTGTTTTCGGAATTTGAATTTGACCTGTGTTTGAAACAAGTGAGGTTTAGCAAGAGTAACTGTGGTGACATGGCATCATTAACAGTGGATTACTGTAGCATGACACTGGGGGTGTTACACTCATCAATAGATATCTATGTGAGTGAGTAGGGATTTCCATGCAACGGATGCACTAGAGCTATAAGTTTATGAAATCTCAAAAAGAAACTAAGTGGGTGTGCATCCAACTTGCTTGCTCATAAAGACCTAGGGCAATTTGAGGAAGCTCATCATTGGAATATACAAGCCAAGTTCTATAATGAAAAATTCCCACTAGTATAGGAAAGTGACAACATAGAAGACTCTCTATCATGAAGATCATGGTGATACTTTCAAGCGCAAGTGTGGAAAAGGGATAGTAACATTGCCCCTTCTCTCTTTTCTCTCATTTTTTGGTGGGCTTCTTTGGCCTCTTTTTTTTGTTAAGTCCGGAGAGTCATCCCGACTTGTGGGGGAATCATAGCTTCCATCATCCTTTCCTCACATGGGACAATGCTCTAATAATGATGATCATCACACTTTTATTTACTTACCACTCAGCAATTACAACTCGATACTTAGAATAAAATATGACTCTATATGAATGCCTCCGGCGGTGTACCGGGATGTGCATTGACTCATGAGTGACATTTATAAAAAATGATGAATGGTGGCTTTTCCACAAATACGATGTCGACTACATGATCATGCAAAGCAATATGAAAATGATGAAGCGTGTCATAATAAACGGAACGGTGGAAAGTTGCATGGCAATATATCTCGGAATGGCTATGGAAATGCCATAATAGTTAGGTATGGTGGCTGTTTTGAGGAAGGTATATGGTGGGTGTATGGTACCAGCGAAAGTTGCGCGGTACTACAGAGGCTAGCAATGGTGGAATGGAGAGAGTGCATATAATCCATGGACTCAACATTAGTCATAAAGAACTCACATACTTATTGCAAAAATATATTAGTCATCGAAATAAAGTACTACACGTATGCTCCTAGGGGGATAGATAGATTGGTAGGAAAAGACCATCCTCGTCCCCGACCGCCACTCATAAGGAAGACAATCAATAAATAAATCATGCTCCGACTTCATGACATAACGGTTCACCATATGTGCATGCTATGGGAATCAAAAACTTCAACACACGTATTCCTACAATCCACAATTACGCACTAGCATGACTCTAATATCACCACCCTCATATCTCAAAACAATCATAAATAATCAAACTTCTCATAGTATTCCATGCACTTTATATGAAAGTTTTTATTATATCCCTCTTGGATGCCCATCATATTAGGACTGAATTCATAACCAAAGCAAATTACCATGCTTTTTAAAGAGATTCTCAAAATAATATAAGTGAAGCATGAGAGTTCAACATTTTCTATAAAATAAAGCCATCGTCGTGCTCTAAAAAGATATAAGCGAAGCACTAGAGCAAAATTGCCTAGCTCAAAAGATATATGTGAAGCACATAGAGTATTCTAATAAATCATGATTCATGCGTGTCCCTCTCAAAAGGTGTGTACAGAAAGTATGAATGTGGCAAATAAAAAAGCAAAGAATCATATCATACAAGACGCTCCAAGCAAAACAGATATCATGTGGTGAATAAAAATATAGCCTCAAGTAAAGTTACCAGTAAATGAAGACGAAAGAGGGGATGCCTTCTGGGGCATCCCCAAGGTTCGGCACTTGGTTGTCCTTGAATATTACCTTGGGGTGCCTTGGGCATCCCCAATATTAGGTTGTTGCCACTCCTTATTCCGTAGTCCATCAAATCCTTACCCAAAATTTGAAAACTTCACAACACAAAACTCAACAGAAAATCTCATGAGATCCGTTAGTATAAGAAAATAAAATCACCACTTATGGTATTGTTGTGAACTCATTCTTTATTTATATTGGTGTAATATCTACTGTATTCCAACTTTCCCATGGTTCATACCCCCCGATACTACCCATAGGTTCATCAAAATAAGCAAACAACACAAATGAAACATAATCTATCAAAAACAGAACAGTCTGTAGGAATTTGTAAATTTTGAAGACTTCTGTAACTCCAAAAATTCTGAAAAATTAGGAAAAGAGCGGAAATTTGTATCTTAATCTTCTACAAAAATAATCAGTATTTTATCACACCTCTGTTAAAAAGGAGAATTATTTTCTTGAGCGCAAAAGTTTCTGTTTTTTAGCAAGATCAAATCAACTATCACCATAAGCTATCCCAAAGGTCTTACTTGGTACAAATACTAATTAAAACACAAAACACATCTAACCAAAGGCTATATGAATTATTTATTGCAAAACAGAACCTAAAAAGCAAGAACAAAAAATAAAATTGGGTTGCCTCCCAACAAGCACTATTGTTTAACGCCCTTAGCTAGGCAAAATACATAGATAGGTATTGTCATCTTTGGTATGCAATTCATAAGGAGCTTGTCGGGGGGGAAGCTGCCCGCCGCGGACACCTATAGGGCCGGGGCCCCTTGTGTGTGCGGTACGAGGGCGGAGGGAGCACAGAGAGCAGATCGAGGCGAGCACGCGGGCGGCTTTTTACCCAGCTTCGGAGCTCTCCGGAGAGATAAAACTCCTACTGCTGCTTTGTGTTTGTATTTGATCTTGCTCGAGAGTGCGAGCGTATGGTGGTGTTGCGTGTGTCGAATGGACCGAACCTCCGCTACGTTGCGCATGGGCCTCCTTTTATAGTGCAAGGGGTCACCGACAGGTGTCAACGTAGGAGAAAGGGGTAAAAATGTAAAAGAGGTGGTAGTTGGAACAGTGCGGGAACAGTGAGCTACAGTGCGTGAACAGTGGTCGCTACCTACTTTGACAGTGGGGGACAAGGGCATTTAATGCCCGTCGCCGTCGACCCCAAAAGCTCCCGCCCTTGTGTCTCCGTCTGCCACGGCGATGGATCCACCACCGTGAAGTGCTACCGTGTCCCCCAGGCTGCACAGCCATCCGCCACGCGTCCCTGGAAAGGCCCAAGGGCGACACGTGGGCTGATGAGCTGGGCCAGCGGCACACAACAGCAATTCTCCGGCAAGAACCTTGCCGGGTCTTGACTTTGCCGGGCCCGGAGCTTGCCGGGCTCAGAACTTGTCGCTCCCGGGCCCTCGCCGACGCATATAGCGCCGAGGCGTGTCTTCTATGATGTAATCTTCTAGTCTTCTGGCGAGCTCCTCTTGCGGGGCCTTGCGTGAGTGATGTATCATTGAGCACAGAACGGCCTTCCGGCAAGCTCCGCTTGCCGGGTCTCGATCTTCTGTCTTGTATGCTTCGTCTTGAATGGCTTGATATGGAGCAGGAAGGTCTCCGCGAGCACGTGGTAAACCCCGCCGCTGAAGCTGCAACCGCCGTGCACAAGTTGGGGTACCGAGGTACCCCTACCTTAGTACACCGACAGAGCCCCGGCTGGGCCACACAGCCGTGCAGCGCTGTTGGGCGGGCCCAAAACAAAGGCACGGCACACGCGCCCCACGGCGCGCCGAATCCACTTCCGCATCTGCCGCATCCCCCGCAACGGCACGCGTCGATTGCAGCGTCGTGGGATGGGACGTGCCCAAGTTCTTTAATGGGAAGAGCGAGACACCCCCACTTCCCCATAAAAGCAGAGGAAGCAGGAACGGCTCCCCTCCTTCGCTTTCATTGCATCTTCTTCCTCCTCCAGAGATCCCCTTTGCGCTCCGCCTCCAAACCTCCGCCGCCGCCGCCTGCATCTCCAGCGCCGCCGGGCTCTTCGTCCCCCTTCCTCCGTCGCCTCCGCCATGGCCCCGAAGACCGGGAAGGGGAAGGGGAAGGCGGAGAAAGCCAAGAAGGAGAAATCTGAGCGGGCGGCGAAGCTCGCCTCGCTGCGGAAGCGGAACGTCGTCTTCTCGCCGCGGCTCAGCGCGCGGGAACTCTGGAACAAATATTACCTGTTCTGGGCCAAGAAGACCAATGCGCATCCCCGGACCAGAGCTTATCCTGCCGCTGCCAAGGACAACTATCCCGGCGGGTACTTCTTCTTCGCAGCTTTCTTTCATTGCGGCCTTTGCCCCCCTTTTTCTGATTTCTTCTGCGACATCATGCACACATACGACTTCCACCTTCTTGACTTCACCCCCAACGCCATCCTCACAATGGCGGTTTTCGCACACATGTGCGAAAACTTCATTGGAATACACCCAAACGTAGCGCTGTTTAGGCACTTCTTCACTCCTAGAACAGAGGCCGGCGCCCCCCTCTCTGGAGGAATTTCTTGGGTTTTTCGTCTGAACAAGAAGGAGGAGTACTTGCCGGGGGAGCTCCGCGGCAAGTGGGAGGAGTGGCGTGCAGACTGGTGCTGGATCGTTGAGGACGCGCCACAGCCCTTCACCGCGCGCGCTGGCAACGCCCATCGTCTGTGGCGCGTAGACTGGAGCGAGCTGGATTCGGACGACGTCAAGCTCAACATCGCTCTCATCCGGATTCTTCGTCTTCGAATGGCAAAGCTGTCCGTTGCAGAGGTGGGCGCAGACTTCCTCCGCCGCCGCATCGCCCCTCTCCAAGACAGGAAAAGGCCGGCCTGGGAGTATGGCAGCGCAGGAGATATAATGAGGCTGCGCCCCGGGCTAAACTTCAACTTCACGACGCTGGAGCTGAGGGGGATGGTCCGGGAACTCTTTAAATATGACCCGGCCCATCCAGAGTGGTTCAGACCTCCCCGGGGAGTGGTGCCCCTCTGCAACAGCACAGCTCGGGATCGTCTTTGCGCCATGATGCCAAGTGTGATTCGCCGGCGTGGACCGCACGTGGATTTCGCCCGATCCATCGACATCCTCAGCTTCTTCGACAACCTTGTGGAGTTGGCGAAGAACAAGGATGACATCAAGGAGCATACGCGGGACACCACCGACCAAGAGCTTGCATACATAGCTTCTCGGGCTGAAGAGGCTGCTGCAGCCGCAGCGGCAGGAGAGTTTGGCTACACGCCCGAGGAGGCAGAGGCTGCGGAAGTGTCCTGCCAAGCGGAGGAGGCGGAGATCCGCAGACTACTGCAGCTTCCTCCCGACGCGCTCGCCGGGGTCCCTTCGTTGAGGCACTCCGGGATCCCCGGAATCGCGGCCGAGGCCGCGGCAAGGGGTGGCGTTGCCGGAGGGAGCAGAGGCGCCGCGGGAAGCGAAGGCGCCGGAGGGAGCGGAGGCGCCAAAGGGAAAGAGGTCGCAGCGCAGGGCGCTGGGTCTGGCGAGCCAGCCGAGGAGGAGGAGGAGGAGGACGCCGAGGCCGCCGAGGAGTCCGGCGGGTCCACGGACCTTTACGCCGATGACCTCTCCTCGTCGTCGGAGACCTCCCCGCCCCGTGCAAGCCCTAGGCGTTCTCCACTGAAGCTCCTCCGCAAGGCAGCGATGGAAGCGAGGGCGCAGGCCCCCCGGCAACAACCAGCTCGCCGGGCAGCGCAAGCTTCCCGGGGAAGCCAAGCTGCGCCGAGGGCGACCGGCGCACCAGCCACGGCGGAAGCGGCCCGCGCGCAGGCCACGGCAGAGGCGCCCCGCAGGTCGGCGCCAAGCGGACAGGGGTCTTCTCGGAGCGGAGCGGCGGCTCCGCCCGCTTCTCGATCCCCGGCTGCCACGAGGCTGGGTCGCTGCAGCCCCCAGCCCGGGACCGCCAAGCGCCGAGGAGTTCGCCTTCCGTTCCTCGCGCCGACGCGCCCAGTGGAGTATGACTTCTCCGCCTTGGCGAAGACGACGAGGAGGAACAGGAGGCATATCAGATCTTTATCTTCTCAAATTTCGCCTTGATCATTGTTGATGCTACTCTTGTTTCTTGCGTTGATTTCAGGACCTTGGCCCAACGCGCGGCGAAGAAGGCCAAGGTGCCCGTGGTCGAAGTCGCGGACGACTCGCCCGCCACGGCGACCGGGGACGTGCCGGAGCCAAGCTTGCCGGACCCGAGCGCTGCTCCAAGGAGCAGCCCCCAGCGCAGCCCCCAGCGTAAGTCTGGGTTCTGCACTTTCGCTCGCCGGGCGTGTTTGAAGATTTTAGTCTTGTGCTAATGCCTTGATGTTTTTGTCTTGACTTGTGCAGAGGTGGAGCCACAGCGGCAGGAGCGTCCGGAGGTCGCCCCCGAGGAGCCGCAGGCCCCGCCGTCCCCGCCAAGGTCGAACTCCCCGACAATGGAGAGCACTCCGCCAAGGGCGGGTACTCCGCCGAGGGCGAGTACCCCGCCAAGAGCGAGCAGCCCGGCGAGGGCGGCCACTCCGCCAAGGCAGAGCTCCCCGGCGAGGGAGCCCACCGCTGACGACGTCCGCCAAGGTAGGTTCTGCAACTTGTCTTCTTGGTGTTGTCTCTTTTTGTATATTTGCTTGAACTTCTTTTGCTTTTTCTTCTTCTTCTAGATCCTCCTCCCCCCGAGCAGATGGAGACAGAAGTCATCATTGTTGAGGAGGAGGACGCGCAGGGCGGCGGCGGCGACGCCCCTGTCGCCGAGGACACGGCGGGAGCCGCCGGGCCATCGCCAGAGACCGCTCCGGCTGCGGACGCAGCTTGGCCGGGAGGGGATTTGGCGACCGCACCGCCGCCCGGAGGCGGCGGGAGCATCAAGTGCTGCGCCGGTCGCCGACCCCTCCGCCGGAGAGGAGCAGCCCGGCTACTACTTGAAAGCCCCCAACGGCGTCTTCATCCAGGTGCCGTGGGGCTCTTCGTCGCGAGCTCCCGCGGAGGGCGAGGCCTTTGATGGGGAGGTCCTCGCCTCCGCGGGCTTGAAGATCGTCGAGGGGCCCGGCGGGAGCGACGGGCCCGAGGAGGAGAAGCTGCTTCACCAGCTCCTGGCCCTTTACCGGGCCAGGCAGGCGAAGCTTGCTTCCCGGGAGGCCCTCGTCGCCAAGGCCGCCGAGGAGATGGAGAAGCGTGCGGCGGAGCTCAGCGCCGCCAACCAGGCTGCTCTCCGCGAGGTGGCGGAGGAGCGTGAGCGACTCGCCAGGGAGTATGAGGAGTGGTTGCTGGAGAAGGCCGAGGCCGAAGAGCAGCAGCGGCTCGCCGGGGTGGAGCTGTCCCGGCGAGAAGGAGAACTCATCCAGCTTGCTGAGCGGACTCGAAAACGAAACAAGGGCGCGACACTTGTCGCAGCTCACTTAAATCGTTGAGCGTGCTCGAAAACAAGACAAGGGTGCAGCTATCCACGGGTAGGTTCCTCCGCGCACAGGTTTTCCATACAAAGTGTGGTTGTTCAAGGAAGGTAACTTAAAATTTTAAAAATTTGAACTGCTCAAATTCTAATAACTTAGCTTTCATGATATCTGTGCGTTCTTCGGCAAGCTTCTCTTTCTTGAATAGCACTTGGTTCATCCTCCATTTCCTTGTCGGGGGGGGAAGCTGCCCGCCGCGGACACCTATGGGGCCGGGGCCCCTTGTGTGTGCGGTACGAGGGCGGAGGGAGCACAGAGAGCAGATCGAGGCGAGCACGCGGGCGGCTTTTTACCCAGCTTCGGAGCTCTCCGGAGAGATAAAACTCCTACTGCTGCTTTGTGTTTGTATTTGATCTTGCTTGAGAGTGCGAGCGTATGGTGGTGTTGCGTGTGTCGAATGGACCGAACCTCCGCTACGTTGCGCATGGGCCTCCTTTTATAGTGCAAGGGGTCACCGACAGGTGTCAACGTAGGAGAAAGGGGTAAAAATGTAAAAGAGGTGGTAGTTGGAACAGTGCGGGAACAGTGAGCTACGGTCGTGAGCAGTGGTCGCTACCTACTTTGACATGGGGACAAGGGCATTTAATGCCCGTCGCCGTCGACCCAAAAGCTCCCGCCCTTGTGTCTCCGTCGCCACGGCGATGGATCCACCACCGTGAAGTGCCACCGTGTCCCCAGGCTGCACACCATCCGCCACGCGTCCTCGAAAGGCCCAGGCGACGCGTGGCTGATGAGCTGGGCGCGGCACACACAACATAATTCTCCCGGCAAGCACCTTGCCGGGTCTTGACTTGCCGGGCCCGGAGCTTGCCGGCTCTCAGAACTTGTCGCTCCCGGGCCCTCGCCGACGCATATAGCGCCGAGGCGTGTCTTCTATGATGTAATCTTCTAGTCTTCCTGGTGAGCTCCTCTTGCCAGGGCCTTGCGTGAGTGATGTATCCTTGAGCCTGGAACGGCCTTCCCGGCAAGCTCCGCTTGCCGGGGTCTCGATCTTCTGTCTTGTATGCTTCGTCTTCGAATGGCTTGATATGGAGCAGGAAGGTCTCCGGCGAGCACGTGGTAAACCCTGCCGCAGGAAGCTGCAACCGCCCGTGCACAAGTTGGGGTACTGAGGTACCCCTACCTTAGTACACCGACAGAGCTCTCATAATAGATTCATATGGCAACTTAATTTTTTTTTCTTGGAAAGTTTTCCATGCCCCTCCTTAACGAAAATTGAAATCTAATGTTTCCTTCTTTCATATCAATAATTGCACCAATCATTCTATGTAAAGGTCTACTAAGAATAATAAGACATGTAGGATTGCAATCTATATCAAGAAAAATGAAATCACATAATTCCTATTTGCAACATAATAAAATCATTAACACTTCCCATAGGTTTATTAATAGTGGAATCCGCAAGATGCAAATTTAAAGAACAATCATCACATTCACGAAAACCTAACACATCACACAAAGTTTTTGGAATTGTGGAAACGCTAGCACCCAAATCACACAAAGCATGGCACTTAATATTTAATGTTAATCTTAATAGTAGGTTCCCACTAATCATAAAGTTTTCTAGGAATAGAAACTTCCAATTCAAGCTTTTCTTCAAAAGATTTCATCATAGTATCAACAATATGTTTAGTAAAAGCTTTATTTTGATTGTAAGCATGAGGAGAATTCAACATGGATTGCAACAAGGAAATACAATCTATTAAAGAACAATTGTCATCATTATATTCCTTTAAATCCAAAAGAGTGGGTTCATTGCTACTTAAAGTTTTTGACCTCTACAATCCCACTTTTATCATTTTTTGCATCAAGATCTATAAACTCTGAATCATTGGGATGCCTTTTAACTAAAGTTGACTCATCTCTAGTCCCATATTTATCATGTTTTGTTTTAGAAAACAAAGATTCAATACGAGTCACATCAATCACTTTAAGATCTTCATCATTATTCTCACAAAAACTAGAAGAACATGCTTTTACAAACCAATCTCGCTTAGCACGCATCTTATCGGTTCTTTCTTTACACTCATCAATGGAAATTCTCATGGCTTTAAGAGAGTCATTAATATCATTCTAGAGTGGAATAGATCTAATTTTCAAAGAATCAACCTCAAGAGAAATTATATCCACGTTCCTAGCCAAACCATCAATCTTAAGCAATTTTTCTTCAACCAAAGCATTGAAATTCTTTTCCGAACTAATAAATTCTTTAATACTACTCTCAAGATTAGAGGGAATACTGTTATAATTTCCATAAGAATTTATATAGGAATTACCATAATTATTAGAGGAATTACTAGGAAACGGCCTAGGATTAAAATTACCTCTACACACGTTATTACCAAAATTGTTCCTACCAACAAAATTGACATCCATAGATTCATTCTTATTCTCAATCAAAGTAGACAAAGGCATATCCTTAGGATCAATAGGAGCACTCTTGCTAGCAAATAATTTCATAAGTTCATCCATCTTTCCACTCAAAACATTAATCTTTTCAATCGCTTGCACTTTTTTACCAGCAGAAGATCTTTCGGTATACCATTGCATATAATTAACCATAATATTATCTAGGAGTTTAGTAGCTTCTCCTAAAGTAATTACCATAAAAGTACCTCCCGCAGCCGAATTTAAAAGATTTCTAGAAGCAAAATTCAATCCGGCATAAATTTTTTGTATAATCATCCGGCAAAATAGTATTGATCCGGAAAATTGATCTTTCATAACAAGATTCAGCAAAGTGGCATTAATTTCATAAGATTCTGCACTAGTGGCGGGAGCAATCGAAGTACTAATAAAATAATTATTATTAGTATTGGAAAAGTCACACAATTTGGTATTCTTTTGATCCAACATGACAAAGCAAGTAATCTAACACACAAGTAAACAAAAAAACGAATAGAGGAAGGGCGAAGAAAAGGGCAAATCTTTTCGAAAATCATTTTAGAAGTGTGGGAGAGGAAAATGAGAGGAAATTGTGCATACTGTAATGCAAGAGATGAGATTTTATGATGGGTACTTGGTAGGCTTGATGTAGATCTTGACTTGGTGTAGATCTCTGAGGACCCGCAGCTATGGACCCGCAGCTCTGAGGTAAAGTACTCACGCTTCATCGAAAGGGCAATAGGGTTGATGTAGATGCCCTCCGTGATCGAATCCCCCTTTGGCAGGATGCCGGAAAAGGCCCCAAGATGTGATCTCACAGGAATAGAAGGTTGTGGTGGTGGAAAAGTGTTTTTGTGGATACCTTTGGAGGTTTGGGAATATATGTGAATATATAGGAGCAAGAACTAGGCCAGGAAGGTCACAAGGGACCCACAAGGTAGGGGGCGCACCCTCCACCCTTGTTGCCGCTTGGTGTCTCTTCTGTCATGAACTCCAAGTCTCCTGGGTGTCTTTTGGTCCAAGAAAAATCATCGCAAAAGTTTTATTCCGTTTGGACTCCGTTTGGTATTCCTTTTCTGCGAAGCTCAAAAATAAGGAAAAAAACAGAAACTGGCACTAGGCTGTAGGTTAATAAGTTAGTCTGAAAAATAATATAAAATAGCATATTAATGCATATAAAACATCCAAAACAGATAATATAATAGCATGAAATAATCAAAAATTATAGATACGTTGGAGACGTATCAGGGTGCAGCAACGGTTGGAATTTGACTCTCAAATTCATCGGGGCACTCAGTTTCCTCATGGTAGGAAAATCACACTGGCGAACTGCTAACTCCTCAACCTGACCAAATTCATCAGCGATCAAATGAACTTCGTCACTATCGGTAGCAAATGCGTCAGCTGTTCTGGAGAATTCCCAAGGCTTCACTCGAAGCGGCTTGTGGATGAGTAGGTTTGAGGAAGTGTGAGCAGCACTTTACAAATGTTTAATATGTTTCACCTAGACCCCTTTTAACAGTACGGTTTTTCCTGTGACTCAAAGAAGAAGAAAAGAAACTACAAAAACAAAAGTCTTCAAGCTTCAAAGTCTTCACATCAATCTCTTCAAAGGTCATACTAATTTCATCACCAAATTCTTTAGTTTGAGAAATCCATATTTAGGGGTCATCTTCCATGTGTTAAACCAAATCTTCAGGGACTCTTTCTCCTGTGTATGCTCACAAACACACTAGTTCCACAACCTATCTGTCTTCAATACTCCAAAATCACTAAGGGGCACTTGATGCACTTACAATCCCCCCTTTTGGTGATTGATGACAAATTGGTTAGGCTTTCAATGGGAGTAAAAATAATTGAAGTGTAAGTACAAAGTTTGAAGAAATTGGTTACAAGATATTGAGGAACTCCCCCTGAAGATGTGCATATAGGAGATTTGCTTTGGATTGCAAATGCACATGGCAGGTTGAAATTGTGGAGATCTCCCCCTATCTCTTGAAATCCTATCATGCATGATCATAAGATATTTGAAGAATATGAATGCATGATGAAAATGGGTGTCTAACAAAATTGTTCATTCATGAAAAGATATATTTGTCACAACATGCGTATCAATTGTAGCAAAAGAGTCAGATGACCAACAATTATTAAGTTACAACTCATCAAAGAGCAAATCCAATAAAGTTTCAAGAGTTGCAACTTAAGCAAAAACAGCCCATATATAGCCCCGCTTGAATACTAATTAAAACTTCTCCCCCTTTGTCATCAAATTACCAAAATGAGACAAAGTTTAGGACTAACGCCCCTTAAGAATATCATGGAGAATTCGAGGGAGCGCTAGCGTGTAACATCCCAAAACTTTAAATTTTGGAATGTTAATTATTTTAATAGGATTAAAGAAAAAATTGCTTGTGTTGTTTGAGTTTAGCTAAATATGGATAAAATTTGAAACTTTTGGAATATTTAAATTGAATAATAAATGAGAGGGAATAAAAGGACTTTCCCAATTATTCACTTGGTCCTTAATTTTGGTTTGAGAATGTTTAGACAATTTCAATTTTAAATATAAGAGGGGATGATATGACTTCCTCAAAGAATAATATTGTTGAATAACTAAATATTCTCTCATTTGGATTTTTAATATTTAAAAAATTCTAATTGAAGGAAAAAACAAAAGAGAGAAGGTAATATGAGTCCTTCAATACTAAAAGAGTTGGAAATGCTTTAAATTTTATTTGCATTCTTCTCTAGAGTTGCAAAATATTTTTATGGAACATTTTGTAAGTGTCAAAATACAGTTTATAAAAAATATATGTATTGTATACAAATATTTATCCTGGAAAAATGGTCCCTATTTTTGATATTAGTGTATACACTTTTGTGAGTGTTCAAGTTTTTCTTTTGATGGGAATTGGCATCTATCTTGCCATGGTCTTTTCCAAGTATTTGTTTTTAAAAAAACATGTCCTGAACCTGTTAAACCCTAAGGTCTCCTTTGGTTTGTATGAATCTTATAGGAATCCCGTAGGATAGGATTTGTATAGGGAAAAAATCCTTTAGAGCCTTTTGGTTTGTAGGAATAGAATCCTATTCCTGTGTAGGAATTCTTTGTATCCTCCACATTTCATAGGAAAATAAACATTAGCGATGACCCACAAGTATAGGGGATCTCTCATAGTCCTTTTAATAAGTAAGAGTGTCAAACCCAACGAGGAGCGGAAGGAAATGACAAGCGGTTTTCAGTAAGGTATTCTTTGCAAGCTCTGAAATTATCGGTAACAGATAGTTTTGTGATAAGGTAATTTGTAACGAGTAACAAGTAACAAAAGTAACTGAGGTGCAGCAAGGTGGCCCAATCCTTTTTGTAGCAAAGGACAAGCCTCGAAAAACTCTTACATAAAGCAAAGCGCTCCCGAGGACACATGGGATTTACTGTAAAGCTAGTTTTCATCATGCTCATATGATTCGCGTTCGTTGCTTTGATAATTTGATATGTGGGTGGACCGGTGCTTGGGTGCTGTCCTTACTTGGACAAGCCTCCGACTATGATTAACCCCTCTCGCAAGCATCCGAAACTATGAAATAATAATTAAGGTAAACCTAACCATAGCATGAAACATGTGGATCCAAATCAGCCCCTTACGAAGCAACACATAAACTAGGGTTTAAGCTTCTGTCACTCTAGCAACCCATCATCTACTTATTACTTCCCAATGCCTTCTCCTAAGCCCAAATCGTGGTGAAGTGTCATGTAGTCGACATTCACATAAC
Organism: Aegilops speltoides; assembly: GCA_021437245.1. NCBI lineage: Eukaryota > Viridiplantae > Streptophyta > Magnoliopsida > Poales > Poaceae > Aegilops > Aegilops speltoides. The sequence goes on from CM038145.1 coordinate 121,279,030, forward strand.
ACCACTAGAGGAGAGACAACATACATCTCATCAAAATATTAAACGAATACCAAATCACATGATTACTTATAACAAGACTTCTCCCATGTCCTTAGGAACAAACGTAACTACTCACAAAGCATATTCATGTTCATAATCAGAGGGTTATTGAATATCATTAAGGATCTGAACATATGATCTTCCACCGAATAAACCAACTAGCATCAATTACAAGGAGTAATCAACACTACTAGCAACCCACATGTACCAATCTAAGGTTTTGAGACAAAGATCGGATACAAGAGATGAACTAGGGTTTGAGAGGAGATGGTGCTGGTTAAGATGTTGATGGAGATTGACCCCCTCTTGATGAGAGGATCGATGGTGATGACGATGGCGGTGATTTCCCCCTCTCGGATGGATGTTTCCCCCGCAGAACAGCTTCGCCGGAGCCCTAGATTGGTCCTGCCCAGGTTCCGTCCCGAGACGGCGGCGCTTCTCCAGAAAGCTTCCATATGATTTTTGCAGGGCAAAAGACACCATATAGAAGAAGATGGACGTCGGGGGCCTCCTAGGGGACCCACGAGGCAGGGGCGTGCCCATGGGGGGTAGGGCCTGGCCCCCTCTTGTGCTTTCTTCGCCCAATATTTTTAATATATTCCAAAACTGATCTCCGTGAAGTTTCAGGACTTTTGGAGTTGTGCAAAATAGGTCTCTAATATTTGCTCCTTTTCCAGTCCAGAATTCCAGTTGCCAGCATTCTCCCCATTCATGTAAACCTTATTAAATAAGAGAGAAAAGGCATAAGTATTGTGATATAATGTGTAGTAATAGCCCATAATGCAATAAATGTTGATATAAAAGCATGATGCAAAATGGACGTATGAACTCCCCCAAGCTTAGACCTCGCTTGTCCTCAAGAGAAAGCCGATATCAAAAAATATGTCCACATGTTTATATATAGAGGTGTCGATAAAATAAAATACGGACATGAGGGCATCATGATCATCTTTAGAAAAATAACATATATTGTCATATGATTTCTTATGCTTAAAGTAACAATATATTCACATGGTAAAGTATGAGTCAGAAACATCATTGAGAACTAACAAACTATGATCTCAGTCATTGAAGCAATTGCAATTTATCATAACATCGGAAAGAGTCAATATAAGAGCTTTTCAGCAAGTCCACACACTCAACTATCATTTAGTCTTTCACAGTTGCTAACACTCACGCGATACTTATGGGTACAAAGTTTCAATCCGACACAGAGAAAGATAGGGCTTATGGTTTTGCCTCCCAACCTTTTATCTCAAGGGTAATGTCAACAATAATACTTTATGAAAACGTACATCCAACACATAGTGCATGCCAAATGATAAAGTGTAAGAAGGAAAAGTGAAGATCACCATGAATTTTGTATGAAGGTAGAAGGTAAAAATAAAAGATATGCCCTTTCTAGAGGGAAGCAGATGTTGTCATGCGCTTTTATGGTTCGATGCACAAAATATTAATGCAAAAGAATGTCACTTTATATTGCCACTTGTTATAGGGACTGTCGGTGTCAAAACCGGCGGATCTCGGGTAGGGGGTCCCGAACTGTGCGTCTAGGCGGATGGTAACAGGAGACAAGGGACACGATGTTTTACACAGGTTCGGGTCCTCTTGATGGAGGTAAAACCCTACGTCTTGCTCGATTAATATTGATGATATGGGTAGTACAAGAGTGGATCTACCATGAGATCAAGGAGGCTAAACCCTAAAAGCTAGCCTATGGTATGATTGTCGTAATGGAGGTTATGTCGTATGGACTAAGCCCTCCGATTTATATAGACACCAGATAGGGCTAGGGTTACATAGAGTCGGTTACAATGGTAGGAGATCTACATATCCGTATCGCCAAGCTTGCCTTCCACACCAAGGAAAGTCCCATCCAGACACGGGACGGAGTCTTCAATCTTGTATCTTCGTAGTCTTGGAGTCCGTGGACGATGATAGTCCGCTGTCCGGACACCCCTAGTCCAGACTCCTCAAGAGCCCTGAACCTGGCTTCAATGACGATGAGTCCGGCGCGCATAATGTTCGGCATTGCAAGGCGGGTTCCTCCTTTGAATAATCCAGAAGATTGTGAACACCAGATAGTGTCCGCTCGCAAAATAAATTCCACATTCCCCCGTAGAGAGAATAAAATGTACACAAGTTCAATCTGGTGACGTATTCTGTGGCGTAACGTCACACCACTACCAAGCCTTTACTTGAATCGTTTTTTATTATACCGCCTCAGCGCGTTTAGCGAAGCGGTTTCCTTGGCACGTCTTGTCAAAGCAGAGATTGTGTTCCCCTTATTCCGGGATTCTCATCAATACGGGCGTGGGTAACCCAACCGCGCCCGTCGCCGCCACGCCTCTCTATCGGCGGCTTAATCCCGAGCGGTCACGGAGACGGCTCTTGGTATTCTCCCTCTTTATAATAGGACCAAGGCTCGTTTCTTCTTTTCAATCTTCCATCGAATCCTCTCCTTGCTCCAAGTTCCAAACACTCAGAGCCTCAGATTCGAGCTCTTCGGACCTTCAACAATGTCCAGCTCCGACCTTCAGGGCCGGTGGATTCCCTCCTCCGTCATGGAGGAGGACGTGCTAAAGCTGCGTGAGGCCAAGTACCTGTCGTACGAGGTTTCGCACAGGCTGCCCGCCGAAGGGCAGGCCATCCCCACCCCCGAGCCCGGCGAGTATGTCGTCTTTGTATCCCACCTCCGTCGGGGTTTAGGCTTCCCGACGGATCCTTTTGTGAGAGGGCTCATGTTCTAATATGGGCTAGATTTCCATGACTTGGCCCTGGAGTCCATCCTCCATATTTCCGCGTTTATTGTTGTCTGCGAAGCCTTCCTCCGCGTCACTCCCCACTTCGGCCTGTGGCTGAAGACCTTCAATGTGGAGTCGAAGATGACCGAGTGGCGTCAAGCAGAGTGCGGCGGGGCGGCCGTAAGCAGGAGGGCCGATGCCCCGTGGCCCGAGGGCTCCTTCCAAGAGGAGCTCAGCTTGTGGCAGCGGGAGTGGTTCTATATCACCGCTCCGAAGGGCAGCAGGCAGAAGCCGCCGCCCCCATTCTGCTCAGGACCTCCACGACGGTTGATGTCCTGGGTCAACCAAGGGCTCAATTGGGGGCCGTCAAAAGACGTGCCCCTATTGCAGGGCCGGATTCGAGACCTCCAAGCGAGGGAGATCGATCTGGTCGTGGTGATGCAGGTTATGCTAATTAGGCGTCTCCTACCCTGCAAACGCCGTCCTCTCCGGTTATGGGAGTTCAATCCGGAGGGACCAAGGATTCTCCAACACTTCATGGGTACGACACCCGTGGAGATGTACAAGTTGTTCTTCATATCACAGGCCATGTGTCGGAATTGACCGAGGATGCCGGCCTAAGCTGCAATCGCCCGGATACTCGGGTAAGTAGCTCAGTGTTCGGACATACCGTTTGTTTGCTTTTTATAATTCGCTTCTTAACCCGTTATCCTCCAACAGGAGTGGATAGCGCAAGCAAAGCTGATAAGGTGTCCGGCCCCGCTCCCAGAGACCGCGCCGGAGCCCGTGCTGGTCAGAATGTTGGAGGTCGCGCCTTCAGAAGAAGACGAAGGGGGAAATAGAGGAGCTACCACCTCGCCCAAGGGGGCGCTTGAAGAAGGAGGGATCGAGAATCCCTCCCTCTAGGGGGAGAAGAGGACCGCCTTCGAAGACCCGGAGGCCAAAGCCCCTAAGCGGGGGAAGAAATCTTCACTGGAGGGTCCTGCGTCCGGGGAGGTCCCGGGCATACAATCTTCTCTAAAGGATCAGCCCTCCAGCGAGCCGTGAGTAGGAGAAGGGGAGTTCATTAATAAGAAAACATCCCTATTTGTGCTTCTGAGGATAACTGAAATTTTTACCTTGTAGTTCGGATCTGCGACCTTCACAGATGAGCTCGTCTTCGGGGGATCTTCGTCCGGAGATGATGGAGAGCGAGACGCCGCCGTCTGTTGCGCCGTCGGATAAGGCGGACGAGCCTGAAGTGTCGTCATGGAGGGTGTCCCCGAGTCCGGCAGAGCCGAAGAGTTCGGCGCCGACTAGTATTCTGCCGGGGAGCTGAAGGATCTGCTTGAGAGGGCGTCCGTCTCAGAAGATCACCGTGCATTGATGAGCGTGGTGATTGGAAGGATTTCGTCCGCCGAAAGCGGATTGCATAATGCCGTCAGGAGTTTGCTGGCGGGGTTTGAGGTACGTAAAAACGACGCGCCTTTTTGACAGTTTTGCACATAAAAGTGCGCTCTGTATAGATAGTAGCCCCTGAGACTCGGTAGGTTGTCGAAAGCGACAGCGTGCCGAGGATCAAAATCACAGGTATTGAATGTCGCCTTTCCTATGCAGGTGGCGGATAGTCCGGGGGCTAGCCGGACTAATGGAGTTGCTGAATTAATGTGGCAACTCGATGTTGCGGATGCAGACATCGCGCTAGTCAACAAGCGACTTGACGAGTCGCAAGGTAAATTGTTTCTCCGCAGTCACCTATAAGGGAGCCAAAGCCCACCTCTTACAATATTTATGCTTGACGCAGATGGTGCTGCTGCTGTGGAGAGCCTTCGGGCAGAACTTGCCCAAGCCAAGGAGCAAGCCAGAAGGAGTGATGCGGCTGCCTCGAGGGCGGCCGAAGAGTTAGAAGCCGAAAGGGATGCACACTGCCGAAGCAAGGAAGAGATGGCCGAACTGGGCGCTAAATTGAAGGATGCTACCGACCGCAATGAGGCTCTTGAAAAGGAGCGCCTATCGAAGCGAGAAGACCTGGGGAAGGCCACCACCGAGGCCAAGGATGCCCGTTCTGCAATGCGTGCTATGAAGGAGGAGCTGCATCAAGCCGGAGACATTGTGGCTGGCAAGCCTTTTCTGCTGCGCCGCAGGTTTACGGATCCAAATTATGCCCAAATTGGCCAGTTGTGGGGTCCGGAGGATCCATATATGGATTTGCGGCAAGTGCGGCGGATGCCGTTGTGCACTTCCGGAGTCAGAAGGATCACAAGACGGAAGAGTTGTTTTGGTCTCAATTCCATAGTCCGGATCGTTCACTTCTGCTGACCGATCGGTTGGCCGAATGGGCTGAGTTGAACAGGTTGTCCGGACTTGCCATGACGGATATCGTGGCTCATGTCTGGCCAGAGAGGCCCAAGGCAACGAGCTATTTTGGCTTATTGCAGCAATTTCTTGGGGCGGTGCCGCATATCAAGGAGATGAAGCGGTCGGCCTGCATAGAGGGTGCGCGGATGGCCCTTGCCCGTGTGAAGACACATTGGACAGAGATGGATGCCTCCGCTGTAGCAACCCAGGGTTCGGACGAAAGCCGGTTACCCGCTGAGCACTATTTTGGGGAAGTTATGCGTGGTGCTCGTGTAATAGAGTCGCAGTGCTCGAAAAATGTCATGTTCAAGTGAACGTTGTATTTTGTAAAACAATGGTTATGATGTAATCGCTTTTTATACTTGTGCGTTCCAAGTATTGAAATATCTCCTATGCGGCCGTTTATGTATACGTGTGTATAACTTGAAAGATGGCAGTCTTCGGCTTCAGCCCCCACGCACAAGGCGCGGGGGTGTTCACAAAAATAGCGCATTGTCACACTTAATCCGACGTCTCAGTCCTGTTGAGGAGGTGGTAGCGTAGCAAACGAGGCAATCGGACTATGATGCTTTAACACTTTCACTTAGCCATTGGAGTTCGAGGGTGGAGCTACGATATAGCCCCTGGGGGCACCGCGCCCTCCGTATTCGGGGCGCGTGTGTGCCTGACCGGGAAACGGTCCTTCGTCAAAGCGGAGGAATTCTAAATATTCCGGTGGTCGATCGAGTGGTTGACCGGTCTTGCTGTATCATGATAGTCAGTTTTCGGCTTTCCCTACTGAGGTGCTCGCCCAGCCGAACTGGGGAACAATCGCAGTAGTTCTCCTGGTGCCGCGTTAGCCGATGATACGGAACGTAAGGTAGCAAAACACAGGAGCCGGGCAAACCGAACATTTGACCAAAGACATGATTCGGAGCTGATGCATATAAGGCCTAACTCGAGACGCCGAACACTCCCTGAGGTGTTTGGTCTTTATGATGATGGGCAGAACAATGCCCTAAGCCCCTAGTGTCCAGGTACGGGCAGGGTCCTCTGATGCGGCCGATGCCAAAACGTCAGGCTCCACTCCAGTTATAATGAAAAACCAGGGGATTATAGCAACAAGAGACAGTAAAAAAGGTTTCCGCAGGGTCTTAATCTGAAAAGAACCCTTGCGACGGGTCCCTACTGCACGTCTGCGCCTGTGTCTCCGTTGTGCCGTTATCCTGGACGGGTGTGCACGTTGTTCATCTGTAAAAAGAGAGGAACTTAGTTTGAAAGGAAATCGTGCGAAAAAAGTATATGAAAAATATTAATAAATAAGTAAAGCAGAGTCTATATTAGCTCATTTTTTGCTTGTACGCACAGCCCCTTGTGAGGGGGTGTGTGGCTAGGGAGCCCCTAGCTTATTTATGCCGGACTCGTCTAGCCGTGTCCGGGGTCTTTAAGTGACACTCGTAATGAAATGATGCCACATGGACCGGGCATTTTAAGTGTAAGAGACGCGGAATGTGGTATGGCGTTGAAGCGGACAAAAGCTTCACGTCCCAATAGTGCTTGATAGCTACTTTTGAATGGGACGACATGAAAGATTAGTTTTTTGCGTCGGAAGTTGTTTGGTGACCCGAACACAACTTCTAATAATAAGGAGCCTGTGCACTTGGCGTAAGTGCCTGGCGTCACTCCTTTAAAGGAAGTGTGGCTATGTCGAATTTTAGTAAGGTCTATCCCCAACTTCCGGATTGTGTTTGGATATAGCAGGTTTAAATCGCTGCCTCTGTCCATCGGGACTTGTGTAAATTGTAGTCCTTTGATTGTAGGATCCAATATCAGAGCAGTCCATCCTGCATTCCGAACGCTTCTGGAATAGTCCAGGTGGTCAAAAGTGATTGGTTTTGACATCCAATCTCGAGGCTCCGCTGGGGTGGACCATGCGAGACCCGTCTCAGCGGGTGTCACATTGTTTTTCCGTATTATCACATGAAGTGAGTTTACTGCTTTGACTTCTTGTGGGAAAGTCTTTTGTTTTCCGGTGCTCTGCTGGTGGGGTTTATCATCGTCTTCGCTTGATGCGTCGAGCCCCTTGTGTTCGGCGTTTAGTCGACCGGACTGTTTGAAAACCCAACAATCTCGGTGGGTGTGGTTTGCAGGCCTTCCTGGGGTACTGTTGATTTGACATATCCGATCCAAAATTTTGTTTAAGTTGGATAGCTCATCACTGTTATCCTTAAGAGGCAGTGTTTTGTTGTTTGGCCGCGAGCTTTTGAATCCGGCGTTGACCGCCGTATTCTTTGGGCTTTTATCTTTATTCCGGCGCTGATCTTTTCTGCGCGTGATTTTTCGTTTCCATCTCTGATCTTGGATGTACTTGGTTCGCTGGTGCTGCATCTTGCTAGCCAGCTATCTTCCCCCGCGCAAAAGCGGGTCATGAGGCTTGTTAGCGCGGACATTGTCCTTGGCTTCTCTTGGCCGAGGTGTCTGGCGAGCCATTCGTCTCGGACGTTGTGTTGAAAAGCTGCTAAGGCTTTGGCGTCCGGACAATCGACTATTTGGTTCTTTTTAGTAAGAAACCTGTTCCCGAATTTGCGCCCTGACTCTCCGGGCTGTTGAGTTATATGACTTAGATCGTCTGCATCCGGAGGGCGGACATAAGTCCCTCGAAAATTTGCTCTAAACGCGTCCTCAAGCTCTTCCCAACTTCCAACAGTGTTTTCTGGGAGGCTTTTGAGCCAATGACGTGCTGGCCCTTTGAGCTTGAGGGGTAAATATTTTATGGCGTGGAGATCATCTCCTCTAGCCATGTGTATGTGTAGTATATAATCCTCTATCCAGACTCCAGGGTCTGTTGTTCAGTCGTAAGCCTCTATGTAGGATCGAAAGTATGTCTAGAGGGGGGGTGATTAGACTACTTGACAATATAAAAATTCAGCTTTTTGATAAAGACAAGTTTTTGGCACATTCACGATTATGATCAAGTCAAGTATCACCCTACACATGCAATTCTAGAGTATAGGCAGCGGAAAGTAAATTGCACATGTAGTAAAGAGAGGTGGAGAAGAGCAAACGCAATTTGGAGACACGGAGATTTTTCTCGTGGTTCCGATAGGTGGTGCTATCGTCAATCCACGTTGATGGAGACTTCAACCCACTGAGGGTAACGGCTGCGAGAGTCCACGGAGGGCTCCACCCACGAAGGGTCCACGAAGAAGCAACCTTGTCTATGCCATCATGGCCTCACGCCCACGGAGGGCTAGCCTTACTCGGGGTAGATCTTCACGAGTAGGCGATCTCCTTGCCCTTACAAACTTCTTGGTTCAACTCCACATCTCGACGGAGGCTCCCAAGCGACACCTAACCAATCTAGGAGGCACCACCCTCCAAAAGGTAATAGATGGTGTTGGTGATGATGAACTCCTTGCTCTTGTGCTTCAAATGATAATCTCCCCAACACTCAACTCTCCTCACTGATATGGCTGTGGTGGAAGAAAGGATTGAGTGGAAAGCAACTTGGGAAGGCTAGAGATCAAGCTTCATATGGTGGGAGTGGAGCAACTTGATCTCAACACAAGGGTAGGTAGTTTTCTTCTTAGAAATGTAAGGTAGGAGTGGTAGTTCTTTCTGATGGATCTCTCCACGAATGAAGAGGGGGTGGAGGGGTATTTATAGCCTCCACACAAAATCCAACCGTTACACACATTTGACCAATCTCGGTCAGACCGAAGTTGTCAACTCGGTGAGACCGAAAGTTCAAATCATGTGAACGTTGGGATTTTCGGTGGGACTGAAAATACAATCTCGGTTAGTCCGATTCGTCCAAAGACAAGAGCTTGCCAATCTCGGTGGGACCGACTTCATCATCTCGGTGACACCGATTTGATGACAGAAGGTTACAGAAGCTTGGCAACTCAAGTTTCGGTGAGACCGAGTTCAGAATCGGAAAATCTGAAATTTCTAGGGTTTGGCTATATGGCTGAGGTGGTTCATCTCGGTGTGACTGAGTTTAGGAAATCGGTGGGACCGAGATTACTTATGAGTGTATATGGCAGTGAGAGTTGCTGATAGTTTAGGAGATGTATCACTAAGCACTTTGAGCCACCAGATCCTTATCATAACCTCATCCCCTTTTAATAGTATTGGCTTTCCTATGGACTCAATGTGATCTTGGATCACTAAACCAAAAATGGAGTCTTGAGCTTTTGCCAATTGCTTGCCTTAGCATTTTGAGGGGTCCACTTCTTGACCATTGCCATACCCATATCAATGAACTTTCTGAAATGATTCTCAAGTAACTATTAGTTCAATGATATATATGTTGTTATTAATTACCAAAACCACCCGGGATTAGTTGCACTTTCAATCTCCCCTTTTGGTAATTGATGACAACATATAGATCAAAGCTCGACAAAGGATATAATCAATGAATAATATCGTCGCTTTGAGAAGTATGTGATAAGCAAGAGCTCCCCCAAAATTTGTGCATTATTTAAGATTTGCGTTTGAATGCAAATGCACAATCGATTAGGATCATGGGTCACTCTTCCATGTCACATACATCTTGGTGGAGCGCACAAAATGATAAGAATGAATAGCATGCACCCAATCACCAAGACATGAGTAAATGGTCATACAAGATATGAATAGCATATGATAAGCATTAAGCACACATTAAAGCATAGTACGACCAAGCACTCATTAAGGTAGAATGAAACGTAGTACCAAACACACGAAATGTCTCAAAAATCAAAAGTATCTCAAAGAAACCGCAAATGAACGAAAGAGCAAAAGCGCAAAGACAAAAGCACTCTCTCTCTCGAAGTCCTATGATCTATACAATTTCTCCCCCTTTGGCAACAAGTTACCAAAAGTTCAAAAGGCATAGAGCTAAGCGTCACTTTGGGGACTCTGTTGGCGGCTCTGTGCAGGTTGAGGTTGGAGTTGAGATGGCAGCATCTGCGAAGACTTCAGTGATGTCTGTGGAGCTGGAGGAGTGGTCACTTTGGAGCTGGAGCCGGAGCAACCGATGGAGCTGTGGGAGGTCTTGAAGCTGTAGTCCCGGTCTCATCATCGGAATAGCAGTGATCGGGTCTTGTGGGAACCGGAGCAGTCTGTTGATAATCATCTGGACTAAGTCATCCTGCATCTCACGCATGAGCTCTTCCTTCTCCTCTTTGCTTCCTCAATATCTGCCTCAAGCTTGTTGTGATTACTTGCACTTCATCGACTTCACATCCAGAGCATGGATCTTGTCTTCAACAATCCTCTCAAGACTCTCCTGAGACTGTACAATGCTGGCCAGGCGTTGCTCAATCCTTTGGGTAGCTTCAAGTAGTTGTTCTCCAACACTCTTTGGTTTAGCTGCTGCTGCTGCTTCCTTCTCAGCTTTAGCTTTCTTGGCAGCTTCAATCTTTGCTTGACCTTCAACTGACGTAGGATCCTCCTCATCCATCACAACAACATTGTCCTCATGCTCAGGCTGCAGTGGCAAGTGTGGTCTATCCAACAAGTATGTGCCCGTGCCAAACTTGGCATTGATAAGCATCTGAATATGCGGGGCAAATCCACATGACCTCTTCTGGTCAGCTGCAGTCCTCTTGATGGTCTCAACTATCAAGTCCATCACCTTGAAAGGTGCTTTCTCATCAAGTATATGCAGCATGTTGATAGAGTATCCTCTGATCATGCGATGATCTCCAGACTTGGGCATCAAGGTATGCCTCAGAATAGTGTTTGTGGTAGGTAGACCTGCCTGGAGATAGTACACTGAGCCGAGCTTCCAGATTCCTAAATCCTTAGCTGGAACCTCTTTGTACATATTCTTCATGGATTCATGGTTCTTCTTGGGAATTCCATACACATCAACATCATCCTCTCTTGGCACTGGAGCATTCAGCAGTTCTGCCCATTCTGCAACAGTTGAAGAAAATCTTTGGCCTTCAGTCATCCATGTGATCTTTCCATCTGGATAGAAATGAGCTGTGGCATAGAATTGCATAATCATTTCATCATTCCAACTAGTCAACTTCGACCTACAAAGTCTGCAACACCACATGCAAGGAAGCTCTCATGCACATGTGGAAAGAAGTCTCTGTGCTTTTCATCACAATGTATGCCCAATCAACATAGCGAGTGTCTCGCAACTATGGGCTTCTTGTCCATCAAGACAGATCTCATAGAAGTCCTGCTGCTCTCGGTGTGGAATCTTGGATCAACAGCAGTTCTTCTCCTCACAACATATGGATCAGCTTGTCTCCATAGCCTGAGACCTCTATCTTTTCTTTCCTTCATGTTCTCAGCTTGAGGATGAGCATCATTGTGTAGTGGCAGTTTCTGACGAAGTTTCAGCAAGACTGGTGCCACATCATCTGACACAGCTGGTGGCACATCATCTTTCTTCTTCTCTGAAGCTGGAATGTTCCTGACTGTCTTCTTGGGCTTGGCAGCAGGCTTTGCTGGAGCTGCCTTGACTGGAGCAGATGGCTTGGACTTTGAAGTGGCTCCTGCCCTGATGGCATCACCCATGAACTTAGACTTCTGAGGAGGAGGCTGGGGTGCTTCCTCATCATCATCTTCCTCTGCTGCATCATCATGCACAATCCTCTTCCTCTTGGAAGTTTTCTTCACCTTGCTTGTAGTTTCCTGTTCCAAACTCAGCTTCTTGGCAACAGTGGACTGCTTGACTTTTCTGGTGCCTTTCTTGGTCTGCTGACCTTGTGGCTCTTTGGCAACAACTTTTCTCTTGGGCTTGGAGGAGACCTCTTCCTCAACAATGAAATCAGAATCTTCTTCATCTGAGTTTCTCTTCTTTCTGGCCCTGGTGGCTGCAGGAGGCAAACCACTTGGTGTACTCCTCTCACCATCATCTGATGAGCTGCTGGGATCAGGACTAGTGCCTGCCTCTGGAATATCAGCAATAGGTGACTCAGACCTGTTCGGCTGTCACGGCATCGACATGGCCGACAACTTGTGAATAGATAAGGTGTAGGCGAGTAGAAGAGTTATCACAAACTGCGAAGATTTTGCAAACAAAATGAGTTCAAATTCTAGTATTAGGTTTTCACGAAGACATTTCGGTCGATCGAGTTTAAAATTCGTGAATCCAAGTGTTCAAACAGAAGCATTCACACCACTTTCGGTTGGACCAAAGTGGGTTTCGGTCCTGCCGAAAACACTAGGGTTTCACTAAATCCTCATTTCAGTCGCACCGATTTGCACAACTCGGTTGGACCGAAAGGTGCAGTGCAATGGCCAGAGGCCAAATCGGTCATACCGAGAATGTAAAATCAGTCTCACCGAGATGTGTTCGGCGGAAACCTAACCCTAAAACTTTTACTCGAATCTAATCCAAAGGAACTACGCTGGTGTTCAGGAAGATTTCAAACGTGGCAAGATTATAGGCAAACCAAACTTGCATTGAATCGGAGATGGGAGCACGAGTGGGATCGAAACTCACCCTAACTTGGTGGAGTTCCTCTACGGCGGCAGCGGCGCGGAGAAGATGTACGTTGACGGCGACGGAGACCTGCGGCGAGGGCGCACAGGCGACGATGGAGACGATCCGGAGACCACGGCGACGGCAAAGAGGGGTGGGGGCGAGGCGTTTGAAGTAGAAATCAGCGCGCCCCTCGGAGTATATATACCCCTTTGCTGCCGGTGGGACCGAGTTGTAAAACTCGCTGGCACCGAGATGGATAACTGCAGGGCAGTTATGCACTTCGGTCACGCCAAAATTAACAACTCGGTTTCACCGAGGTGAAAACCTAGATCAATCCAAATGCTTTCGGTTTGACCGAGTTTGAGTGGGTTGGTCTGTCCGAAATCACTTAGAAGGTTTTGGAAGTTAGCCCTTGACGGATCGGTGGCTCCGAGTGCTCCTCACTCGGAGGGTCCGAAATTGACTTGTTCAAAGTTTGTGATATAAGCATGAATAGAGTTTGAGACAAGAAAGCATAGATAGCTAGGGGAGGTACTTAGGCATTCTTGTTCATCCATTTGGTCAGAAAAATCAAAAAGACCAAAGCAACAAATGGATGTCCTCGAATGGATAAAATCATGCATCCAACATGCTCACACAATAAGATAGCAAATGAAATATGTGTCAAACATGCACAAACAAAACTCTAGCTACTATCACACAATTTGTCGATGACTAGGTCATCTTTATATGAGTGTATTGACTTAGGAGTCAAATGAGAACATTTGATCATAGGTCATACTCATAGTTTAAGCACAAGTGGGGTTACCACTTTTACATAAAGCATTAATGTGTTCACATCATTTGACGATGCTTTAGCTCAATTCTTTAGAGCAAAGCTCCCCCTAGATGTGAGAACCCCTTTTAAAGGGTCAAACTAACCTTGGGTTGTCGTAGAAGACTTCATGTAGATGTTGAAGATGTGGATGCTCAATGTTGATGAAGATCATCAAGAGTTGGGAGCAATCCTTTGGATTCGGGCACTTTCAATACCTACATGGGTTAGTCCCACAAGGAACAAACAAGGATATCCATGGACATAGATTGAAGTTCACAATAGATGATGTCCATGAAAGCAATAATTACCTTGTCCCTTGACTTACCAACAAGAGGGTTTGTGACTCCATGAACTAGTGCACAATGTGGAAGTTGGTTGCACAAGTTTTTGCCAAAATGAATGTGAGTGAAGTATGTTGGTGGAGTCACCCTCAAGAACTCTCTAGTTCTTCTTCTTCGGGATCCACATCATTTTGATGGGAATCCTTGGGGTTGTAGTTGAGCTTGACGAAGTAGAACTTGACGTTTCCTTGGGAACCCACTTGACCATGGCTTTAGGTGCTTCAATAAATGCATCAATCTCCTCTTGAAGCTTGTCCTTGCCTTTTAGCTTGTGGTCTTGTGGTGGAAGATCATCTTGAGCTTGTTCCACATTGGAAGAAGTAGGATCATACTTCTCCTTTTGAGAAACAAACTTTGGAGTGGGATATTGACCTTCTTCCCATTCAACACCCTCGGCGTTGAACTTTCGCTCAAAACCAATTCCTTGATTCTTCCGTGCCTTCCTTGCTTGCGAACAATTTCCTCAAAGTTCTTGCTTCGCAAGGCTCTTGTAGACGCCTTTCTCTATAATCCCTTTCAATAAACTATTTTCTTGCTCAAGTGTAACTTGGCTTGAAACATTGTTAGTGGAATCAAGAGAACTACTAGAAGCAACAATATTGGATTTAGCATGGTTATTGTTACTACTAGATGAAGAATTTTTCTTATGCTTGTCATGCTTAGTTTTAATAGGTGGCAAGAAATTAGACAAGAGAAGTCGTTTGGCAAGATATGAAGAACTCTTCTTTCGAAGATCATCATTGATAGCTTTTAGAAACTCATGTTCTTGCTCTAGAGTGAGCTTCTCGAAGCGTAGCTTCTCATGAGATCTTAGGAGCTCTCTATGATCTTCTTGAGTTGTTTCATGAGCTAACTTAAGAGTGTTTAGTTCTTTAGTTAGACGCTCAATCTCCTTCATAGCATTGTCATTCGACTCTTCTCGACTATAAAGACTACTAGCATGTTCATCATTACTAGGCTCACTAGATTTGTCATGTAAAAGCTCATCTTCACCAAGCAAGTCATCCTCATCACTATCAAAGTCAATGAATTCAGGGTGTGATACCTTGGGGCCTTTAGCCATGAAGCATCTTCCAATTCCCTCATTTTGTGAATCAAATAAGTCATAGGAGTTGGAGTTGGAGGACACGAGAGCAAGACCGCAACACCTTCATCTTGATCTGTAGTCGGAGTTGGAGTGATAGCTTCTTTCGAATGATTGTCGAGTCGGAGCCGAGACCCATTCACCTACATGAGCTTGATGTTTTCTTCTTGTGTAGCTCCTTGATGACTTGTCTTTCCTCTCCTAATCCTTGCTTCTCCGAGAGGGTCTTCGCTCATAACGATCATCTCTACTCCTTCTCTCTTTCGAGGTGACTCTTCTCTTGAGCTTCTTCTTCTTGGAGATTCTTCTCTTCTCTTGTGGGGAGCCGAGCACTCATTTGAGTAGTGTCCGGTCTTCCACAATTGTAGCAGCTTCGATCACGACTAGAAGATCTCTTTTCATCATATGATCTAGACTTTGAGCTTCTTTCTTTGCTTCTACTCTTGTAGAATTTGTTGAAGTTCTTCACCATTAGGCTTATCTCTTCATTGGAAACTAACTTGTCACTTGAGGTTGTGGGAGCATCACTTGTAGCTTTGTAAGCACCACTTGACTTGTTGAAGCTCTTCCTTATCTTTAAGTGTCATCTCATGAGCAACAATTCTTCCAATGACTTCGGTTGGCTTGAGATTCTTGTAGTTTGGCATCATTTGGATCAAAGTGCACACGGTGTCATACTTTCCATCCAAAGCTCTAAGAATCTTCTTGATGATGAATCGGTCGGTCATTTCTTCGCTTCCTAAGCCGGCAATCTCATTTGTGATGAGAGCAAGCCTAGAGTACATTTCAGCGACTCCTTCACCTTCCTTCATCTTGAACTTGTCAAGTTGACCTTGAAGAACATCTAGCTTTGATTCCTTCACGGACTCGGTACCTTCGTGCATTTCACCAAAGTATCCCAAATCTCTTTTGCATTCTCAAGACGGCTGATTTTGTTGAACTCCTCGGGACACAAGGCATTGAAGAGAATGTCACAAGCTTGAGCATTGTTTTGCAACATCCGCAATTCATCCGTTGTAGCTTCACGATCCGAACTTTTCCTTCCTCGGAAGAATTCACCTTGCATACCAACACAAATAATGCCCCATGCGGCTGGGTTATGGCCAAGAATATGCATTTTCATTTTATGCTTCCAACTAGCAAAATTTGTACCATCAAAGTAAGGACCTCTCTTTAAAATTACCCTCACTAGACGCCATACTCTCCTAGGTTGTGAAACCAAGCTTATGGAGTCCAATGCAATGGAAACCAATACAATGGAGACCAAACCTCTGATACCACTTGCAGGATCGAAAGTATGTCTAGAGGAGGGGTGATTAGACTACTTGACAATATAAAAATTCAGCCTTTTGATAAAGACAAGTTTTTGGCAGATTCACGATTATGATCAAGTCAAGTATCACCCTACACATGCAATTCTAGAGTATAGGCAGCGGAAAGTAAATTGCACATGTAGTAAAGAGAGGTGGAGAAGAGCAAACGCAATTTGGAGACACGAAGATTTTTCTCGTGGTTCCGATAGTTGGTGCTATCGTCAATCCACGTTGATGGAGACTTCAACCCACGGAGGGTAACGGCTGCGAGAGTCCACGGAGGGCTCCACCCACGAAGGGTCCACGAAGAAGCAACCTTGTCTATGCCATCATGGCCTACGGCCACGGAGGGCTAGCCTTACTCGGGGTAGATCTTCACGAAGTAGGCGATCTCCTTGCCCTTACAAACTTCTTGGTTCAACTCCACATCTCGACGGAGGCTCCCAAGCAACACCTAACCAATCTAGGAGGCACCACCCTCCAAAAGGTAATAGATGGTGTTGGTGATGATGAACTCCTTGCTCTTGTGCTTCAAATGATAATCGCCCCAACACTCAACTCTCCTCACTGATATGGCTGTGGTGGAAGAAAGGATTGAGTGGAAAGCAACTTGGGAAGGCTAGAGATCAAGCTTCATATGGTGGGAGTGGAGCAACTTGATCTCAACACAAGGGTAGGTAGTTTTGTTCTCGAAAATGTAAGGTAGGAGTGGTAGTTCTTTCGATGGCTCTCTCCACGAATGAAGAGGGGTGGAGGGTATTTATAGCCTCCACACAAAATCCAACCGTTACACACATTTGACCAATCTCGGTCAGACCGAAGTTGACAACTCGGTGAGACCGAAAGTTCAAATCATGTGAACGTTGGGATTTTTGGTGGGACCGAAAATACAATCTCGGTTAGTCCGATTCGTCCAAAGACAAGAGCTTGCCAATCTCGGTGGGACCGACTTCATCATCTCGGTGACACCGATTTGATGATGTATGTTCTGAAGCTTGGCAACTCAAGTTTCGGTGAGACCGAGTTCAGAATCGGAAAATCCGAAATTTCTAGGGTTTGGCTATATGGCTGAGGTGGTTCATCTCGGTGTGACTGAGTTTAGGAAATCGGTGGGACCGAGATTACTTATGAGTGTATATGGCAGTGAGAGTTGCTGATAGTTTAGGAGATGTATCACTAAGCACTTTGAGCAACCAGATCATTATCATAACCTCATCCCCTTTTAATAGTATTGGCTTTCCTATGGACTCAATGTGATCTTGGATCACTAAACCAAAAATGGAGTCTTGAGCTTGCCAATTGCTTGCCTTAGCATTTTGAGGGGTCCTCTTCTTCAGTCATTGCCATACCCATATCACTGAACTTTCTGAAATGATTCTCAAGTAACTATTAGTTCAATGATATATATGTTGTTATTAATTACCAAAACCACCCGGGGATTAGTTGCACTTTCACTCTATGTTTATGGGTTTAAACCCTGCTGGGAATTCATGATCCAGCACCTCATTGGTGAAACATAGTGGGTGTGCGGCGCCCCTGTATTTGGGTGTACCACTGTCTTCGAACTCTTGACGTGTTATGTTGCTTCCTGGGGCCCTCTTTTTTGGCCCGTAAATGGACCTGGCTGGGCCATATATTTTTCCAGGGTCATGAGTCGGCTTGTGTGCGGCGCCGCTTGTAGATTTTGGCCTATCATCTGGCCGTCTATCCGGCCAGGCGGCCTCTTTATTTTTTGACTGCGAGGGCTCTATGGCTTCCTCGTCAAATTCTGGCAGCAGCTTGCGCTTCGGGTAGCTCTTTGATTGATGGCCATTGCCGTATTTGTCTGCGGTTTTGAGCACTTTGCTCCACCTCATTCTGAGTATGTCTTCCGTTTTTCCTTCTTCAAACTTCTTGCAGTGGCGACGAGTCGTTTCTGAAGGCTCTTATTATCTGGTGGTGTGTCTGGCGTGAGGTCGTCTGGACTGTTGGTTTCGCCGGGCATGGATTGATTATCCGACTCATCCTGTTCGGACGGTTGCTTGGCTGCATGTTCGTCGTCCACTGGTTTGCCCTGCTCTATTGCTGGGTCATTAGGAGCGCTATTGTTGTCGAGGCGGGACTTAGGGTGGCGTCTGCGTCGCTGTTTTGGTTGTTTATCGGCGGGATTATCTTTTGTCGCGCCCCGTTGGTCCTCATTATCGCTTCCTTTTGGGGTATCCACCATATATACATCATGTGTTGGGGTGGTCTTCAAGTGTCCTGTGGGCGCTGGTTCTTGATCGTCTCCGGCATCGTCGTCCATGCCGTCGATGTCTTCGGAGTCATAGTCTAGCATGTCTGTTAGATTGTCGACAGTGGCTACAAAGTGGGTGGTGGGTGGGCTTTGAATTTCTTTGTCGTCCGCATCCCAACCATCCTGGCCATAATCCGGCCCGGGCTCTCCGGATAGAGAGAGATGCTTTAGCGAATTTAGAATGTCGCCAAAGGGCGAGTGCTGAAAGATGTCCGTAGCGGTGAACTCTATGATCGGCACCCAATCGGATTCGATTGGCAGGGGCGCAGGAGGTTCGGAGTCCGGAAGGGAGTCCGGCACCTCGGAGTCACGAGCTTTATAGGGGACAAGGGCAGTGTTCGGCTCCATCGCCGTGGAAGTTGCAGCCCTCGAGGCCGTGTCTAGCCACCAATCCTCGATCTGGGCGATCAGCTTCGGACTAAGGGCCGGAGCGGATTCGCGTGCGGCCACCAAGGTACTGTCCGGCGGCAAAGCTAAATCATGCCCATCGCGACAGTGCGGCACGCCCAGCTATGGCTCGAGTCCGTCGGAGATCAAGTCCCCGTGGATATCGGCCGTGAAGTTTAGGCTTCCAAATCTGACCTAATGGCCAGGGGCGTAGCTTTCGATCTGCTCCAGATGGCCAAGTGAATTAGCCCACAGTGCGAAGCCGCCGAATACGAAGATTTGTCCGGGGAGAAAAGTCTCACCCTGGACGGCGTCGTTATTGATTGAAGAAGCCATCAAGCCTATCAGTGATGACACAGAGGAACTCTCAATGAAAGCACCAATGTCGGTGTCAAAACCGGCGGATCTCGGGTAGGGGTCCCGAACTGTGCGTCTAGGCGGATGGTAACAGGAGACAAGGGACACGATGTTTTACCCAGGTTCGGGCCCTCTTGATGGAGGTAAAACCCTACGTCCTACTCGATTAATATTGATGATATGGGTAGTACAAGAGTGGATCTACCACGAGATCAAGGAGGCTAAACCCTAAAAGCTAGCCTATGGTATGATTGTCGTAATGGAGGTTATGTCCTACGGACTAAAGCCCTCCGGTTTATATAGACACCGGAGAGGGCTAGGGTTACATAGAGTCGGTTACAATGGTAGGAGATCTACATATCCGTATCGCCAAGCTTGCCTTCCACGCCAAGGAAAGTCCCATCCGGACACGGGACGGAGTCTTCAATCTTGTATCTTCGTAGTCTTGGAGTCCGGCGGACGATGATAGTCCGGCTGTCCGGACACCCCCTAGTCCAGGACTTCCTCAGGGACCTTTATTATGCAGTCCGTCGCTTTTATTTCTTCCATATCACAAGCTCGTATAAAGCTTATTTTCTGCACACTAATAGATCATACATATTTAGAGAGCTATTTTTATTGCTTGCACTGATGACAACTTACTTGAAGGATCTTACTCAATCCATAGGTAGGTATGGTGGACTCTCATGGCAAAACTAGGTTTTAGGGATGTTTGGAAGCACAAGTAGTATCTCTACGTGGTGCAAAGAATTTGGCTAGCATGAGGGGGAAAGGCAAGCTCAACATGTTGGATGATCCAAGACAATATAGCTTTTCGGATATAAGAAAACATAACTCATTACGTTGTCTTCCTTGTCCAACATCAACTTTTTAGCATGTCATATTTTAATGGGTGCTCACAATCATAAAAGATGTCCATGATAGTATATTTATATGTGAAAACCTATCTTTCTTTATTACTTCCTATTAATTGCAACGATGACCAAAACTATGTTCGTCAACTCAACAACTTTTATTCATCATACTCTTTATATGTGAAGTCATTACTCTCCATAAGATCAATATGATCTTTTTATTTCTTTTATTCTTTCTCTAATTCCCTCAAGATCATAACAAGATAGCAAAGCCCTCAACTCAAAACTACTTTTTGTTATATATAACTCACAGACTCGATTACATAGATAGAGATCAAAACAAAACTCAAAGCTAGATCGTACTAAAACTTTATTCTACTAGATCAACATATAACCAAAAGGATCAAACTAAGTAAAACGATAAAGATTGAAGTGTGATGGTGATACGATACCGGGGCACCTCCCCCAACCTTGGCAGTTGCCAAGGGGAGTGCCCACACCCATGCATTCATGTCTCTTTCTTCGGAGGTGGTGATGATGGGGTTGTTGAAAGCTTCAATTTCAGCAAGGGTAAGATGATTGTAGTAGGGTTGAAGGATGTCTTCTTCTTTCGCTGCCGGAACTTGATCTTCCATGGCCTTCTTGATCTTATCACCCTCGTTGATTTCCCCAAGTTCTTCTCTCTTCATTTCTATCTTCATCAGCCAAGCATCGTCGCCCGCGTTGTTGGAGGAGGGGGACGACATGATGCCTAACCGGGAAAAACTCTGGCAGAAAACAGCTCAAAACAAAAACTGAGGATTTCGTCGTGGTACGGTGGTCAAAACCTTCGGGAGATTATATAATGAATTTTTACCGACCAAAATAAGTATCATGCAAGAAAACGGAGTTCGGAGGGCACACGAGGTGGCCACGAGGCACGGGGGCGCCCCAGGGGGGTAGGGCGCGCCCTCCGCCCTCGTGGATGCCTCGTGTCTCTTTCGGACTACTTTTAGTTGTCCTAGTTTTTTAAATATTCCAAAATGGAGAAAAAATGTTGTTTGTATAGTTTTGGAGTCGGTTTACTTACCGTACTACATACCTATTCCTTTTCGGGGTCTGAAACATTATGGAAATTTTCCCTTATGTACTCCTCCGGTGTTACGACGTTAATAACATTGGTTTCAACATTTATGGGATTACCTGAGATAATGTTTGATTCTTTGACCGTTTACCACCTTCGGATTTGTGCCTTCGGCGTAATGTAAGGACCTTCCCATTTAGAGTGAAGTTTTCATGCAAAAAATCTTAAACGAGAGTTGTATAGCAAAACATAATCACCTACATTAACCTCACGCTTTTT
Organism: Aegilops speltoides; assembly: GCA_021437245.1. Taxonomy (NCBI): domain Eukaryota; kingdom Viridiplantae; phylum Streptophyta; class Magnoliopsida; order Poales; family Poaceae; genus Aegilops; species Aegilops speltoides. The sequence continues at coordinate 121,300,331 of CM038145.1, forward strand.
TATCCTTTTGTCATGCCATCTTTTAACTTTTTCTTTAAACAACTTGGTATTTTCATAGGCTTGGGTTCTCCATTCATCAAGTGAGCTAATGTCAAATAACCTCTTCTCACCAGCAAGTTTTAAATCATAATTGAGCTTTTTAATAGACCAATATGCCTTATGTTCTAGTTCAAGAGGTAAGTGGCATGCTTTTCCATAAACCATTTTATATGGAGACATACCCATTGGATTTTTATATGCAGTTCTATAAGCCCATAATGCATCATCAAGTTTCTTGGACCGATTCTTTTTAGATCTACTAACAGTCTTTTGAAAAATCAATTTAATCTCTCTATTACTCAATTCTACTTGACCACTAGACTGAGGATAATATGGAGATGCAATTCTATGGTTAACATCATACTTAGCAAGCATTTTATGAAAAGCACCATGAATAAAATGTGAACCACCATCAGTCATTAAATATCTAGGGACTCCAAACCTCGGAAAAATAAATTCTTTAAGCATCTTAATAGAAGTGTTATGATCAACACTACTAGTTGGAATAGCTTCTACCCACTTAGTAACATGATCAACAACAACTAAAATATGTGTATACCCATTGGAGGAAGGAAAAGGTCCCATATAATCAAAGCCCCAAACATCAACTGGTTCAATAACAAGTAAATAGTTCATAGGCATTTCTTGACGTCTACTAATATTACCAATTCTTTGACATTCATCGCAAGACAAGACAAATTTACGGCATCTTTGAAAAGAGTAGGCCAATAAAAACCGGTTGCAATACCTTATGTACAGTTCTATCTCCAGCGTGGTGTCCTCTGTAAGCCTTGTAGTGACACTTGCTAGGATGTGTTCCTGTTCATTCTCAGGTACACAATGTCTAATAACACTATCTACTCCTTCTTTATAAAGGTGTGGTTCATCCCAAAAGTAATGTCTTAAATCATAGAAAAACTTTTTCTTTTGTTGGTATGTGAAACTAGGTGGTATAAATTTAGCAACAATGTAATTAGCATAATCAGCATACCATGGAGTAGTACGAGAAGCATTTATGACAACTAATTGTTCATCAGGAAATCTATCATCAATAGGTAGTGGGTCATCAAGAACATTTTCTAACCTAGACAAGTTGTCTACAACGGGGTTCTCAACTCCCTTTCTATCAATAATATGCAAATCAAATTCGTGTAGCAGGAGAACCCATCTAATAAGTCTAGGTTTAGCATCTTTATTTTCCATAAGGTATTTAATAGCAGCACGATCAGTGTGAACAGTTAAGTTGGAATCAACAATATAAGGTCGGAACTTATCACAAGAAAATACAACTGCTAAAAATTCTTTTTCGGTAGTAGCATAATTTCTCTAGGCACTGTCTAGAGTTTTAATAGCATATTGGATAACATTTAATTTCTTATAAACTCTTTCTCCTATAACAGCACCAACAACATAATCACTAGCATCACACATAATTCCAAAGTGTAAATTCCAACGAACAGGACTTACCCACTGACTTTCAGCAATAGGATAAATTGTACCTGCCTCCAGAAGCTTTAGTATTTCATTTCTTACCACTGCTTTCATTTTAGGATTTAACCGTCGTTGATGATCAACAACTTGGTTAGCATCTTTCTCCAGTTTTATTTTGTGCTGACATAGAGTGGGGCTAACGCCCTTAAGATCATCAAGAGTATATCCAATGGCAGCACGGTGCTTCTTTAGAGTTTTCAATAATTTTTCTTCTTCATGCTCCGAAAGGTTAGCACTAATAATAACAGGATATATCTTCTTTTCATCAAGATAGGCATATTTAAGAGTATCAGGGAATTGTTTAAGCTCAAACCCGGGATCACCCTTGGGTGGAGGAGGATCCCCAAGGATTCCAATAGGTAAGTTGTGTTTCAAAATAGGTCCCTGATTAAAGAGTACTTCATCTATTTCCCTTCTTTCATTCATAAACATATCATTTTCATGGTCTAGCAAATATTGTTCTAAAGGATCATTAGGAGGTACGACAATAGAAGCAAGACCAATAATGTCATCCTTACTAGGCAATTCCTTATCACGGGGTTGTCTACGAAATTTCGAGAAATTAAAATCATGAGACATATCCCCTAAACCAACAGTAACAATATCATTTTCAAAGTCTATCTTAGCATTAACAGTATTCAAGTAGGTTCTACCAAATATAATGGGACAAAAGTCATCTTGTGGGGAACCAAGAACAAGAAAATCAGTAGGCTATTTAATTTTCCCACACAAGACTTCAACATCTCTAACAATCCCAATTGGCAAAATAGTGTCTCTATTGGCAAGCTTAATAGTAACATCAATATCTTCTATCTCAGCAGGTGCAATATCATGCATAATTTCTTTTATAAGGAATGAGGTATTGCACTCACACTAGCGCCCATATCACATAAGCCATGATAACAATGATCTCCTATTTTAACAGAAACAACAGACATGCCAACAACAGGTCTATGTTTATTTTTAGTATCGGGTTTAGCAATTCTAGCAGCTTCATCACAGAAATAAATAACATGCCCATCAATATTGTTGACCAAGAGATCTTTGACCATGGCAATACTAAGTTCAACTTTAATTTGCTCAGGGGGTGTAGGTGTTCTAGTATTACTCTTACGAACCATAGTTGAAGCTTTAGCATGATCCTTTATTCTAATAGGCAAATGTGGTTTCTCAATATAAGCAGTAGGAACAATAGGATCTACGTTATAAGCAATAGTTTTTTCTTCAACTTTAATAGGTTATACTACATTTACTTCAATGGGAGGATGATATTTAAACCACTTATCCTTAGGGAGATCAACATGAGTAGCAAATGATTCATAGAAAGACGCTACTATCTCAGAGTCAAGTCCATATTTAGTGCTAAATTCACGAAAAGCATCGGTATCCATAAAAGATTTAACACAATCAAACTTAGGGGTTATACCTGACTCCTTACCTTCGTCAAGTCCCCAATCTTCAGAGTTGCGTTTAATTCTTTGCAATAAATCCCATTTGAATTCAATAGTCTTCATCATAAAAGAACCAGTACAAGAAGTATCGAGCATGGAGCGATCATTATGAGAAAGCCGAGCATAAAAATTTTGAATAATAATTTCTCTTGAGAGGTCATGATTTGGACATGAATATAACATTGACTTAAGCCTCACCCAAGCTTGAGCGATACTTTCTCCTTCACGAGGCCAAAATTATATATGTAATTCTGATCACAATGAACCAAATACATAGGATAAAACTTCTGACGAAATTCCAATTTCAATCGGTTGTAGTTCCATGATCCAATATCATCACATAGCCTATACAATTTCAATGCCTTTCCCTTCAAAGATAAAGGGAAGACCTTGTTCTTGACAACATCCTCGGGCATACCTACAAGCTTAAATAATCCACAAACTTCATCCACATAGATTAGGTGCATATCAGGATGTAATGTTCCATCTCTTGTATTGGGATTAGCTAGAAGTTTCTCTATCATACCCGAAGGAATTTCAAAGTAAATATTTTCAGTACATTCAGTAGGTTGAGGAGCAACTCTTTCCACTTCTGGTCAGGGTGAAGATACCCCAAACAAGCCCCTCAAAGGATTATTTTCCATAGTAACAAGTGACAGTAAATTTCAACACACTATATAAATGTTTCCTTATCAAAGGCGCTTCACTCCCCGGCAACGGTGCCAGAAAAGAGTCTTGATGACCCACAAGTATAGGGGATCTATTGTAGTACTTTCGATAAGTAAGAGTGTCAAACCCAACAAGGAGAATAAGGAAATGACAAGCGGTTTTCAGTAAGGTATTATCTGCAAGCACTGAAATTATCGGTAACAGATAGTTTTGTGATAAGGTAATTTGTAATGGGTAACAAGTAACAAAACTAACTAAGGTGCAGCAAGGTGGCCCAATCCTTTTTGTAGCAAAGGACAAGCCTGGACAAACTCTTATATAAAGCAAAGCGCTCCCAAGGACACATGGGAATTACTGTCAAGCTAGTATTCATCATGCTATATGATTCACGTTCGTTACTTTGATAATTTGATATGTGGCTGCACCAGTGCTTGGGTGCTGTCCATACTTGGACAAGCCTCCCACTTATGATTAACCCCTCTTGCAAGAATCCGCAACTACGAAAGAAGAATTATGGTAAACCTAACCATAGCATGAAACATATGGATCCAAATCAGCCCCTTACGAAGCAACACATAAACTAGGGTTTAAGCTTCCGTCACTCTAGCAATCCATCATCGACTTATTACTTCCCAATGCCTTCCCCTAGTCCCAAATCATGGTGAAGTGTCATGTAGTCGACGTTCACATAACACCACTAGAGGAGAGACAACATACATCTCATCAAAATATCGAACGAATAACAAATTCACATGACTACTTATAACAAGACTTCTCCCATGTCCTTAGGAAAAAACGTAACTACTCACAAAGCATATTCATGCTCATAATCAGAGGGATATTGAATAGCATTAAGGATCTAAACATATGGTCTTCCACCGAATAAAACTACTAGCATCAACTACAAGGAGTAATCAACACTACTAGCAACCCACAGGTACCAATCTGAGGTTTTGAGACAAAGATCGGATACAAGAGATGAACCAGGGTTTGAGAGGAGATGGTGCTGGTGAAGATGTTGATGGAGATTGACCCCCTCTCGATGAGAGGATCGATGGTGATGACGATGGCGGTGATTTCCCCCTCCCAGAGGGATGTTTCCGCGGGAGAACAGCTCCGCCAGAGCCCTAGATTGGTCATGCCCGGGTTTCGCCTCGAGACGGCGGCGCTTCATCCCGAAAGCTGCCCTATGATTTTTTTTCCCAGGCAAAAGACACCATATAGCAGAAGATGGACGTCCGGGGCCTACGAGGGGGCCCACAAGGCAGGGGTGCGCCCAGGGGGGTAGGGCGCGCCCTCCACCCTCGTGGCTGACTGGTGGCCCCCTCTGGTGATTTCTTTGCTCAATATTTTTAATATATTCCAAAACTGATCTCTTTGAAGTTTCAAGACTTTTGGAGTTGTGTAGAATAGGTCTCTAATATTTGCTCCTTTTCTAGTCCAGAATTCCAGCTGCCAGCATTCTCCCTCTTCATGCAAACCTTATAAAATAGAGAGAAAAGGCATAAGTATTGTGATATAATGTGTAGTAACAGCCCATAATGCAATAAATATTGATATAAAAGCATGATGCAAAATGGACGTATCAATTAGCCTAGACTAAATGGAAAATATCTATGATGTGAACCAAAGGGTATCGTCTTTTCTATTCCTATTCATAGGATTTCAGATACATGTCATCTCATTTCCTATGACATTCCTATTCCTATGCCTAAGCTAGCTCGAGCCACAGCGCAGCAACTGCACTCACAAGGAAGCGCAGCAGCGCCCAAGGCCCAGCCCAACAAGTGGTAGCCTGCCAGCCCACCTCACTGAGGCTGCTCGCCCACGTCAGCACCGCACCCCACATACTAGCCTCTCTGCTCTTTCTTATTCCATCGATGCGCAGGACCTTCCTAGTTTCTTCCATGTCTCGACCGGTCTCCTGGTTCTACATGACAGCGCCGCCACGACAAGATTGGACCACGCTCGATTCGCCCGATCCCAAGCCCCTTCTTCCAACCGAGTACACCGAGGGACACCTCTCGATCCCCTCATCAGATTCCCCAAAACGGTGCTTGAGTTTCCTCTCAGAATCGACCGCGACGACCCTGTTGATCTGAGCGGCCCGAAGCTACTCCGACGTCGAACTCCGGCCGCCCCATAAGACCTTCTCCTCACCGAGTAGGCCACCTTCTCCACCTTGCTATCGCGCACTCCTATGACCTCCTATTTCCTCCCAGATGCAAACCAAGTCAAGCTTTCCACTGAAGACCTGATCTCGTGGGTGTATAGCCGCGGTGCAAGGATGCTTGGATCACCTCTGACTGCACCTCCAACCTCGTTGTGTGGCGCAGTTATTTTGATATTACAACTTGTACTGTGTGCTAACTATTGATCCAGGGACTAGCACAGTGAGCACAAAGACTCGAATCTTATCAGGTTCGGTCGTTACATAGAGTTGTCGGGGTCGCGTGATGCAGATGGACCAGCCGCATTATCTTCAGCAACTTCATTTTTGTCAGTTGTGCGCTATGAAGACTCTGAGCTTGGCATAAGAGGAGGAACTTGGGTTTTCTTGAACTTATTCCTTGGCGGATTAGTCCAGTCAAAGTTCATTTGGAAATCCATAGCAGCAAGTTCTTCATCTGTTTTGAAGTGAGAGAGTATGGCCCAAGTGCGATCAAATGTCTCGGGGACATAATATCTGTTGTTGCGGACGACGTTATGCATCACAGTCATGTTGGCTTAAATAGTAGCAAACTGACGCTTAACCCATCAGTAATTTTGTCAACCTTTTGATGCAAACCTATGAGCAACTCATGGTCCATCATGACATGTGGTGCTTCAGGTGAAGAAGATGGCCTTGAAGCCTTTGCAGCAGTGTCCTGGCTAGCAGATTCATCAGCGTTGGAGGTTGACATAGGCTGATAGAAATGTCCATTGAGGGGATGAATTCCCTCATCAATAACGGTCTTGCCCTTGCTAGGAACCGTGGACAGTGTTCTCTGAAGAAATTCAACTTCAGGAAAATAGCTCAGATGAATCTCATGACCCATGGAGCATACGGCTTTAGTTCAAACGGCGACTGTGCCACAGTGACCAAAGTCCTCAGGAAGAAACCGTGAATATTGATGCGAGTACCATGAATGATGTGGAACAGCAAATTTTTTGTAACCTCATCTTCTTCAGTATTGTAGCTGTGACATTTAATTGGACTAAGAGTCTTGGCTAGAATATGATAGACTGTCTTAGGCACATAGAGCAAATCCTTCACAAGGAAGGTTGTCCTTGGGGCTTCTCCTTTAGCCATATGCTTCATCAGCACTTGCATCAGATGGTTTGGCAGCTCAAGTTCTTCATAATTTTCTCTTGCTTATTCATGGGGTGGATCAACTAGTAGAGCACAAAGAAGTTCGTCAATTGGTGCTTTGTAGTGAGTGTCTTCACTCATCCAATCCAGAGCCCATGTAGCAGTGTCATCAGCGTTGCCAGAGAAGTGTAACACCCCGATAATCATGCTACAGTAACCTCACCCTAATGATGCCGGGTCACCATGCTTACTGAGCTAATTATCACTTCATGAAGAATCAAATTCAAATTCAAATTACTAACAAAATTCAAAATTTCTCAAACAAGAAAACTAAAATGTTCATCATGTGGCAAATGTTCATTTGTTAATATTGGTGGTGAACCAACATTTTTGAAAAGTGTTTAAATGCCCTAAACTATATAAAACAGTGGCTAAATTTTTTATTTAAATGCTTTTTATTTATAAAAATTCAAAACTAATTTATTAAAAATTTAAACTAATTATGGCAGTAGCCTAAATTATAATAATATTTTAGGTGCAATTCTTATATTTCATTAATCTAGTTTTGTTTTAAAAAGAAAATTAAAAGAGAAAACAGAAAAGGTTAAAGAAAAATAAAAGCCCCACTGTGCACATGGGCCTCAAGTGCACAGTAAGGCCTGATAACCCACAAGTATAGTGGATCGCAACAGTTTTCGAGGGTAGAGTATTCAACCCAAATTTATTGATTCGACACAAGGGGAGCCAAAGAATATTCTCAAGTATTAGCAGCTGAGTTGTCAATTCAACCACACCTGGAAACTTAGTATCTGCAGCAAAGTGTTTAGAAGCAAAGTAATATGATAGTGGTGGTAATGGTAACAAAAGTAAAGACAGCAAAAGTAATGTTTTTGGTATTTTTTAGTGATTGTAACATAGAGCAAGAAAAAGTAAATAAGCGAGAACCAGTATATGGAAAACTCGTAGGCACCAGATTAGTGATGGATAATTATGCCAGATGCGGTTCGTCATGTAACAATCATAACATAGGGTGACACAGAACTAGCTCCAATTCATCAATGTAATGTAGGCATGTATTCTGAATATAGTCATACGTGCTTATGGAAAAGAACTTGCATGACATCTTTTGTCCTACCCTCCCGTGGCAGCGGGGTCCTATTGGAAACTAAGGGATATTAAGGAATCCTTTTAATAGAGAACCGGAACAAAGGATTAGCACATAGTGAATACATGAACTCCTCAAACTATGGTCATCAACGGGAGTGGTCCTGATTATTGTCACTTCGGGGTTTCCGGATCATAACACATAGTAGGTGACTATAGACTTGCAAGATAGGATCAAGAACTCACATATATTCATGAAAACATTATAGGTTCAGATCTGAAATCATGGCACTCGGGCCCTAGTGACAAGCATTAAGCATAGCAAAGTCATAGCAACATCAATCTCAGAACATAGTGGATACTAGGGATAGACCCTAACAAAACTAACTCGATTACATGTAAATCTCATCCAACCCATCACCGTCCAGCAAGCCTATGATGGAATTACTCACGCACAGCGGTGAGCATCATGAAATTGGTGATGGAGGATGGTTGATGATGATGACGGCGACGAATCCCCCTCTCCGGAGCCCCGAACGGACTCTAGATCAGCCCTCCCGAGAGAGATTAGGGCTTGGCGGCGGCTCCGTATCGTAAAACGTGATGATTTCTTCTCTCTGATTTTTTTCTCCCTGAAAGCCAATATATGGAGTTGGAGTTGGCGTCGGTGGGTCTCTAGGGGGCCCACGAGGTAGGGGGCGCACCCAGGAGGGGGGCGCACCCCCAGCCTCGTGAGCAGGGTGTGGGCCCCCTGGCCTTCATCTTTGGCGAGGATTTTTTATTATTTATTCTAAGATATTCCGTGGAGTTTTAGGTCATTCCGAGAACTTTGATTTTCTGCACATAAAACAACATCATGGCAATTCTGCTGAAAACAGCGTGAGTCCGTGTTAGTTCCATTCAAATCATACAAGTTAGAGTCCAAAACAAGGGCAAAAGTGTTTGGAAAAGTAGATACGTTGGAGACGTATCAACTCCCCCAAGCCTAAACATTTGCTTGTCCTCAAGCAATTCAGTTGATAAACTGAAAGTGATAACGAAAAACTTTTACAAACTCTGTTTGCTCTTGTTGTTGTAACATGAAAAGCCAACATTCAAATTTCAGCAAATATTATGAACTAACCATACTCATAATAACGCATAGGTCTCACAATTACTCATATCAATGGCATAATCAGCTAGCTAGCCATAATAATAAAACTCGGATGACAACACTTTCTCAAAATAATCATCACATGATATAACAAAATGATATAACATAAATGCAGAGCACCTTTAAAGATCAAGGACTGACTAAACATTGTAATTCATGCTAAAAGAGATCCAGTCAAGTCATACCCAATATAAACCAATAATAATGAATGCAAATGACGAGTGTGCTCTCAAATGGTGCTTTTAATAAGAAGGGTGATGACTCAACATGAAAGTAAATAGATAGGCCCTTCAGAGAGGGAAGCAGGATTTGTAGAGGTGCGAGCTCGATTTTAAAATAGAGATTGAATAACATTTTGAGTGGCATACTTTTGTCAAACGCAACAACTATGAGATGGCTGTATCTTCCATACTACATGCATTATAGGCGGTTCCTAACAGAATGGTAAAGGTTTATACTCCCCAACCACCAACAAGCATCAATCCATGGCTTGCTCGAAACAACGAAAAGTCCCAACATACAACAACCACAGGGGAGTTATGTTTAATTATTTTGATTTGCTTTGATATTTTTGGATCATGGGACTGGGCATCCCGGTTACCGGCCGTTTCTCGTGAATGAGGAGCGGAGTCCACTCCTCGTGAGAATAACCCACTTAGCATGGTAGATATAGGCAGCCCTAGTTGAAACATGAGCTGCTCGAGCATACAAAACAGAATTTCATTTGAAGGTTTGGAGTTTGGCACATACAAATTTACTTGGAACGACAGGTAAATACCGCATATAGGTAGGTATGGTGGACTCATATGGAACAACTTTGGGGTTTAAGGAGTTTGGATGCACAAACAGTATTCCCGCTTAGTACAGGTGAAGGTTAGCAAAAGACTGGGAAGCGACCAACCGAGAGAGCGACAACAGTCGTAAACATGCATTAAAATTAATTTACACCGAGTACAAGCATGAGTAGGATATAATCCACCATGAACATAAATATCGTGAAGGCTATGTTGATTTGATTCAACTGCATGCGTGAACATGTGCCAAGTCGAGTCACTCAATTCATTCAAAGGAGGATACCATCCCATCATAACACATCATAATCATTCTAATAGCATGTTGGCACGCAAGGTATTCCATTATAACTCATAGCTAATCAAGCATGGCAAAAGCAACTATAATCTCTAGGTGGCATTGCAAATATGTTTACTTCATAATAGCTGACTCAGGAACGATGAATCATTATATTTACAAAAACAAGAGACGTCGAGTTCATACCAGCTTTTCTCATCCCAATAAGTCCATCATATATCATCATTATTGCCTTTCACTTGCACGACCGAACGATGTGTATAATAATAAGAGTGCAGGTGCATTGGACTAAGCTGGAATCTGCAAGCATTCAACTCAAGAGAGAAGACAGAGTAATATGGGCTCTAAGTTAAATATACAAGCATGCATGTAGGAGCCACTAAAAATTTGCAATATAGTCTTCTCGACCCCCAACAGAAAGAAAAGAAAATAAAACTATTTACACGGGAAAGCTCCCAACAAGAAAAAGAAGAATGGGAAATATTTTTTGGTTTTCTTTTTAATTACTACAGCAAATAAATAAACTACTACTAAATTTTTTTTGGTTTTTTTCTTAAGGTTTATTAAACACATAAGAAGAAAGCAGGAAAAAGAAAATAAACTAGCATGGATATTACAGTGAAAAAGTATGAGCACCGATATCTAGTAATGAGTGTGTGTGAACATGAATGTAATGTCGGTGGGAAATACGTACTCCCCCAAGCTTAGGCTTTTGGCCTAAGTTGGTCTATTGCCAGGGATAGCCTGGCGGATACCCGTAGGTGAAGCTGGGGTCATACTGCGATGCAGCGGCTATCACCTCCTGAGCTGTAGCGTGGCGTCGAGCAGCCTCCGCTCTCCTCTCGTACTCATCTGCCCCCTCTCTGGTAATAATATATCTTCCTTTTGTCTGAGAATCAAAGAAGGCAGGAGCAAGAAGAGTAATATGGACTACATGTCGTTTGTTAAAGACTAGTCGATACTGGAGAGGTGGTTCAGTCTTCTCAACAAACTGGTGGGAAACCATAGAATCAAAATCTAAATAAGTAGGGGGTAACTCCATATCGCCCTCATGAATGTCTATCTCAAGAAAATTAGCTAAGCGGGTTGCATAAATCCCTCCAAAGAAATCTCCGTTATGTCTATTATGATGCAACCTACGAGCTACAATGGCTCCCATATGATAAGATTGGTCTCCTAACACAGACTTCCGAGAATCTTTGAGATCATGGGCACACATGTGACATGCTTCATCCTTAGCATTTATGCATCTACCTATGAAGAGAGCAAAATAATGTATAGCAGGAAAGTGAACGCTCCCTATAGTGGCTTGTGTTATATCTCTAGATTCCCCCACAGTTATTCTAGCAAGAAAGTCTCTATATTCAGATTTAGGGGGATCCCTGACACTACCCCAAGATGGAAGTTTGCAAGCAAAAGTGAAATCCTCTAAGTCCATGGTATAAGATTTGTCATAAAGGTCAAACATGACTGAAGGAGAATTACGCGAAGATGAAAACTCAAACCTCCTCACACATGAACTTGTGAGATCATGATACTGGGGGCATTTGTCAGCTTCAAAGTCCTCAAGACCGGCTTTATGCAAATGTGCGCTAAATTCTTCTTTGATTCCCGCTTGATCCATAAAATTTTCCAAAGGCCATTCGCAGGGCCTCACTGGAGCGTCTCTTGGTGGTTCCTCGTCAGCATCATGCATTGCAAGCCTGGGACCTTTCTTCCTAGATGAACCACCTTGGAACATCTTCCTAAACATATTGTTTCCTCAAGTAACAATCTCCCGAAGCAGTTTTGCGAGAGGAGCTTTGAGCAAGGAGATCGAAAATCACAGCAACAGGGGCTGGAACTTGTGCTTGAGTTGGTTTTTCGGGTTTGTGTGAGGCAGAGGAAGAAGATGGGTGCAGGGATAAGTGGAGGAGGGCCACCGTGGGCCCACGAGGCAGGGGGCGCGCCCAGGGGGTAGGGCACGCCCTCCACCCTCGTGGCTAGGTGGCAGCTCCCCCCGCGTTAATTTTTGCATAGTAAATCCTCAAATATTCCCGAAAAATCATATTAAGCTGGCATGGCATTCTGAGGACTTTTATTTTCGGGATATTTTTATATTGCACGGATAAGTCAGGAAACAGACAAAAAAAAATACTATTTTACTTTATTTTTACTAAATAACAGAAAATATAAAGAGGGTACAGAAGGTTGTGCTTCTAGTTTCATCCATCTCGTGATCATCAAAATGAATCCACTAACAAGGTTGATCAAGTCTTGTTAACAAACTCATTCCAAATAACACGGAACCGGAGAAATTTCGAATAACACTAAGTTACCTCAACGGGGATACGAAAATCCCCAACAATAATAATATCATACTTTTTCTTGACAGTAGGGAGAGGAAATTCAAAACCTCCAAATATAATCGATGGAATTTTTCCAATAGAGTTGATACTATAAACTTGAGGTTGTTTCCTCGGAAAGTGTACTGTTTGCTCATTACCATTAACATGAATAGTGACATTGCCTTTGTTGCAATCAATAACAGCCCTTGCAGTATTAAGGAAAGGTTTTCCAAGAATAATAGACATACTATCATCCTCGGGAATATCAAGAATAACAAAGTCCGTTAAAATAGTAACGTTCGCAACTACAACAGGCACATCCTCACAAATACCGACAGGTATAGCAGTTGATTTATCAGCCATTTGCAAAGATATTTCAGTAGGTGTCAACTTATAAAGAGAGAGACATAACACTAACACCGGCTCCAAGATCACATAAAGCAGTTTTAACATAATTTCTCTTAATGGAGCATGGTATAGTAGGTACTCCTGGATCTCCAAGTTTCTTTGGTATTCCCCCCTTAAAAGTATAATTAGAAAGCATGGTGGAAATTTCAGCTTCCGGTATCTTTCTTTTATTAGTAATGATATCCTTCATATACTTAGCATAAGGATTTGTTTTGAGCACATCAGTTAATCGCATACGCAAAAAGATGGGTCTAATCATTTCAGCAAAGCGCTCAAAATCCTCATCATCCTTTTTCTTGGATGGTTTCGGAGGAAAATGCATGGTTTTCTGAACCCATGGTTCCCTTTCTTTACCATGTTTCCTAGCAACAAAGTCTCTTTTATCATAACGTTGATTCTTTGATTGTGGGTTATCAAGATCAACTGCAGGTTCAACTTCTACATCATTATCATTACTAGGTTGAGCATCATCATGGAAATCATCATTAACATTTTCACTAGGTTCATGTTCATTACCAGATTGTGTTTCAGCATCAGACATAGAGATATCATTTGGATTCTCATGTGGTTCAGCAATAGGTTCACTAGAAGTTTGCAAAGTCCTATCATTTTTCTTTTTCTTTCTTTTAGAAGAACTAGGTACATCAATATTATTTCTTTGAGAATCTTGCTCGATTCTCTTAGGGTGGCTTTCAGGATACAAAGGTTCCTGAGTCATTCTACCAGTTCTAGTAGCCACTCTAACAGCATAATCATTTTTCTTACTATTCATTTCATCAAGCACTTCTTTCTGAGCTTTAAGTACTTGTTCTACTTGAGTGGTAACCATAGAAGCATGTTTGCTAACAAGTTTAAGTTCACCTCTAATATTAGCCATAAAATCACCCAAGTGTTTAATCATAAAGGTATTCTGTTTTAATTGTCTACCAAAATAAGCATTAAAGTCATCTTGCTTAAACATAATGTCATCAAACTCATCCTAGCACTGACTAGCAATTTTCCTAGGAGGGACTTCAGCTTTATCATATCTATAGAGAGAATTTACCTTTACTACCTGTGTCGGGATATCGGGATCAGGAGTTTCTTCAGTGAATAAGGAATTGAGATCATATACTTCTTCAACAGGCGGTAAATTAAGACCGTGTATTTCTTCAATAGGAGGTAAATTCTTAACATCTTCAGCTTTAATACCCTTTTCTTTCATAGATTTCTTTGCCTCTTGCATATCTTCGGGACTGAGAAATCGAACACCTCTCTTCTTCAGACTTGGTTTAGGGATAGGCTCAGTAATTGGCTCAGGAGCTGGCTCGGGAGTTGGCTCAGCAGGTGCCCAATTATTTTCATTTGTCAACATATTATTCTATAGAATTTCAGCTTCATCCGGTGTTCTTTCCCTGAAAAGAGAACCAGCACAACTATCCGTAATCTCTGGAAGCATCAGTTAGTCCATTATAAAAGATATCAAGTATTTCGTGTTTCTTAAGAGGATGATCAGCAAAGCATTAAGTAACTTGAGAAGCATCCCCCAAGCTTGTGGGAGACTCTCTTCTTTAATTTGCACGAAGTTGTATATTTCCCTCAAAGCAGCTTGTTTCTTACGAGCAGGGAAATAGTTAGCAGAGAAGTAATAAATCATATCCTGGGGACTACGCACACAACCAGGATCAAGAGAATTAAACCATATCTTAGCATCACCCTTTAATGAGAACGGAAATATTTTGAGTATATAAAGGTAGCGCGATCTCTCATCATTAGTAAACAGGGCGGCTATATCATTTAACTTAGTAAGACGTGCCACAACAGTTCCAGATTCATAGCCATAGAAAGGATCAGTCCAACCAAAGTAATTATATCTGGATCAACAGTAAATTCATAATAATCCTTATCGGGAACACAGATAGGTGAAGTAGCAAAAGCAGGGTCGGGTTTAATTCTATCTCTAAGAGATTCTTTACTCCATTTAACTAGCAGCCTCTTAAGTTCGTATCTATCCTGGCAGGGAAAAATAGCTGCAGAAGATTCCTCATCAAAAAGATAACCCTCAGGAATATCAGGCATATTCTCATCATCACTCCCATCATCGTATTCAGATTCAATAATTTCTCTTTCTCTAGACCTAGAAATCTATTCATCAAGAAATTTACAAGGGGCACAGTAGTATCAAGCATAGAAGTAGTTTCATCATAAGTATCATGCATAGCAGAAGTGGCATCATCAATAACATGCGACATATCGGAACAAATAGCAGAAGCAGGTTTAGGTGTCACTAGATTACTCATAACAGAAGGTGAATCAAGTGCAGAGCTAGATGGCAGTTCCTTACCTCCCCTCGTAGTTGAGGGATAAATTGTTGTCTTAGTGTCTTTCAAGTTCTTCATAGTGTCCAGCAGATATAAATCCAAGTGACTCAAAGAATAGAGCTATGCTCCCTGGCAACGGCGCCAGAAAAAGGTCCTGATAACCCATAAGTATAGGAGATCGCAACAGTTTTCGAGGGTAGAGTATTCAACCCAAATTTATTGATTCAACACAAGGGGAGCCAAAGAATATTCTCAAGTATTAGTAGCCGAGTTGTCAATTCAACCACACCTGAAAACTTAGTATCTGCAGCAAAGTGTTTAGAAGCAAAGTAATATGATAGTGGTGGTAACGGTAAAAAAAGTAAACACAGCAAAAGTAATGTTTTTGTATTTTGTAATTATTGTAACAGTAGCAACGGAAAAGTAAATAAGCGAGAACCAGTATATGGAAAACTCGTAGGCACCGGATAAGTGATGGATAATTATGCCGGATGCGGTTCGTCATGTAACAGTCATAACATAGGGTGATACAGAACTAGCTCCAATTCATCAATGTATTGTAGGCATGTATTCCGAATATAGTCATACGTGCTTATGGAAAAGAACTTGCATGACATCTTTTGTCCTACCCTCCTGTGGCAGCGGGGTCCTATTGGAAACTAAGGGATATTAAGGCCTCCTCTTAACAGAGAACCAGAACAAAGCATTAGCACATAGTGAATACATGAACTCCTCAAACTATGATCATCACCAGGAGTGGTCCCGATTATTGTCACTTCGCGGTTGCTGGATCATAACACATAGTAGGTGACTATAGACTTGCAAGATAGGATCAAGAACTCACATATATTCATGAAAACATAATAGGTTCAGATTTGAAATCATGGCACTCCGGCCCTAGTGACAAGCATTAAGCATAGCAAAGTAATAGAAACATCAATCTCAGAACATAGTAGATACTAGGGATCAAACCCTAACAAAACTAACTCGATTACATGATAAATCTCATCCAACCCATCACCGTCCAGCAAGCCTATTATGGAATTACTCACGCACGGCGGTGAGCATCATGAAATTGGTGATGGGAGGATGGTTGATGATGACGACGGCGACGAATCCCCCTCTTCGGAGTCCAGAACGGACTCCAGATCAGCCCTCCCAAGAGAGATTAGGGCTTGGCGGCGTCTCTGTATCGTAAAACGCGATGATTTCTTCTCTTTGATTTTTTTCTCCCCGAAAGCCAATATATGGAGTTGGAGTTGGCGTCGGAGGGTCTCCAGGGGGCCCACGAGGTAGGGGGCACGCCCAGGAGGGGGGGCGCACACCCACCCTCGTGAACAGGGTGTGGGCCCCCAGGTCTTCATCTTTGGTGAGGATTTTTTATTATTTATTCTAAGATATTCCATGGAGTTTCAGGTCATTCCGAGAACTTTTATTTTCTGCACATAAAACAACATCATGGCAATTCTACTGAAAACAGCGTTAGTCCGGGTTAGTTCCATTCAAATCATACAAGTTAGAGTCCAAAACAAGGGCAAAAGTGTTTGGAAAAGTAGATACGTTGGAGACGTATCAAGGCCCGGCCCACCTCACCGTCATCTTCTCCCCTGTTCACTCAGGGCACGGTGGATGCCCGAGCATCGTCCATGGCGCAGATGCCTTGCGTGGTGGCCATTTGGCCCTCGCCGGGGCCTTTTAGGTCTTACTCGAGCCCCCTACAACCCTATCACCCTCTTTTCCCCTCCCTCGCATTGCTTCCTCCTCCACAACGCACGTCGGCAACCACCGCCGCCATGGCCAGCTCGCCTGTGTGGTCACCGACCTCCCTGACGCGTGAGACCATGCCCAGAAGATCCGCCGGCGTCGACTACGTCACCTGCGACCAAGGGTTCAAGCCCTCCATCTCTCCATCGAGGGGATCGACGCGTCTTTCTCCTTCGGCCACCGTCATGCCAATGGCAATTGCCACAGGCCTGCTGCTCCTACGCCCACGCCGCGCCTTTCTTTAGCTCCCCGGTGAGCCCCTCCATGTTTACCCCTTCCCTTTCCTCTGCACTATCGTCTCTAGCTGTCATGCGCCACCATTACGAAAGCTCCTCAGCGCCGGGCATGGCGCAACCGTGGCCACGCCGCTACCGCTCGCATCCGAGCATGTCTCGATGCTCAGCAATGCCGCAGGGACCCAACGGACCCAGCCGTGCATCTTACCGTGCTCTATGGCCTCGACTCCGTCGAGCCAGAGCTCCGATCGCTGCCTGCAGTCGATGCCTTGGTCCTTCTGGCCACCTCCGGACGAACCACTGCCACCACCCGGCGCAGATCGTCTTGGGCGTTCGAACGCGACCAAGCGCACGTCAAATGGACCCCCGTAGCTATTTTCCGGCAACGCCTGTGGCCCTCCGCCATGTTGTGAGGCCGCCATCGACTAAATGATGGTGCCACTGACCTAGTGTCATTAGCGCCAAGCTAACGCGCCCAGAGACGCTGACGCACGAGCCCGCACCCCAATTAACCTCGAACTAATTTAAAGGCGTATTTAACTAACCTCATGGGCTACTGACAAGTGGGACCGTTGCCACTAATTAACCCATGGATTAAATTATCTCCGTTAATTAGATCATGTACACTGCAGGTGGGACGCCTCCACTGTTCCAGTGGATAAGGCCAGCCCAGTCAACCGGCTTACTCAGTAGGGGCCCCACCAGTCAGCCTCTACTGACTGGGCAGTTGACCTAGTCAACTGGCTCCACTGTCAGCCCCCTTAGCACACTTCTGTGTGCACTCTACTGGGTGCAAATAGTGTTTTAATCTTTTTATTTTCGAATTAAATCAATTCTAGAAAATGTTTAAAACTTTAAAAACTAATATAAAGTAATCCGAAACTCCTATGAAAATAATTTATATATGAAAATTGCTCAGAAAAATCCAACGAATCCATTAATGCAATCAGTTTACTTGTCACATGCCTCTAACACTGCACACTTGGAACCGTCCCCTCCGGGTCCTCTATTCGATATATGCCTAGAGCCCGAAAAATATTCCCGGATATTTTCCCTCTCCGTCTGTAATGCCTAGCCCTGTGTTAGGTCACCCTTAGCATAGGTTATGGTCATGTCATGCTTTCTATTGCATTGTATGCCTATTATTTATTTTTTTCTTCCTCCTTCCTCTCCGGTAGACCCCGAGACCGTTGATGTTTCGGTGTTCGGCTACGGCTATGCTTCCGAAGATTCCTTCCGTCTGTAGAGACACCAGGCAAGCAAACCACCCTTGATCATTCCTATATTGCCCATTCCATTCTCTCTCATGCTTGCATTCGATCTTGCTACTGTATTTGATTGCTCCTATTCTGATGCATAGCTTGCTTTTGTAACCTGCTTTTGTACCTTACCTGCTTATCCTATATGCTTAGTATAGTTTGGTTAGTGATCCATTAGTGGACCCTTACCTTGTCCCAATTGCCCCCGCTTGATGACCGATGACTCGATCAACGTGATTGACGTCCGGAGCCTGACACATCACATCAACCCCTAGTTGTACGACACTGCAGGGTTACTATCGAGTGCAGAGGGTGATACCTCGTATAGCGCTTCTGATGAGATCTTTGTGGTGTATTTCATTGGTCATGGTCTATGAGGGTGATTCTTCCTTCACCACTCCCGATAAAGACTCTCTCGTGCAACACATCAAGAGTGAACCCTCGAGGGTGATTCCTTTAAGTTCACCTTGATGATTACATCAAGTGGAATCCATCGTGGGTGATTCCTCGGATTCCCCCTTGGTGTTTTGGACACATGGTAACTTTGAATTTACCCCCAGAACCATGTTAAATACGGATCGAGTCCGAGGGGTACCTGCGAGAGCTACTGTTACTGCAGGACTAGAGGGACAGGTGGTACCACCCCGATAGAGGCAGACCTGAGGTCCCGATAGTCTCTTGCGAGTCGGGTTGACCATGATGGTACACGCGAGTGGATGTGTAGTTGGGTTAACCTGGAGGGTACTCGCAAGATCTCTATGTGGCACGGCTGTGCATTTCGGGCCCTTGCCATAAGTCCTTGAGATAGAGTGATGGGGTCACATGATCGTGAGTCTCTGCTCATTACCGCGTGCTACCAAGACACTAACGGTTTGGATATCTGACCTTAATAGGCCTCTGACCTTTTTCACACCGACCACCATGCAGGAATAAGTATGGGCACTGTGCGTCGTATGTATCAGCCGAAAGCTCTTTGGATGTCAATGATTGAGCGGCATGCGCCTGGTGGCCTGCATAAGCACTTGCCTTGCATAAGGAGGTTGCCAGGACTGATCCTGGCCATCCAGGAAACATGCAGGTGTGCAAAGGGCGATGGGCCCAAGACCCCTGCGGGCATAGGATGTAGACCGACATGCTGGCCTCTTTGTTGAGCCTAGGTAGGACTTTAGTGTGTTGATCGGCTGAGGCCGGTCATGACCTGATGGTGTGTCCGTACGGAGTTGATAGAGCGTGTTGGGTAAGTTTGTGCACCCCTACAGGGAAGATTGAACCATTCGAATTGTTGTGTCCATGGTAACGGACGCTCAAAGTTGTATCCCGATCGATACAACAAGAACTGGATGCCGAGGCATGAAATGGATGTGATGGCTCCGGGATTGCTTCCTTGCAGGGAGTCGAGGAAGAATCTCTGGGCGGGTTACTACAACATACTACTACTTTCTAATATGCTAATCCGCACTCTTCAAATGCTGCAAGATGCTTGTCTTTGATAGGCTAGGCTTTCCCTTCTCTTCTAGCATTTCTGCAGCTCAGTCCAAAGTTGTAGCCCCATTCCTTTGATACTGGTGCATACTTAGTATAGTTCTGATGTAAGTCTTGCAAGTACTTTGGATGAGTACTCACAGTTGCTTTGCTACTTCTTTTCCCCTATACCCGATTGCTGTGACCAGATGTCGGAGTCCAGGAGCCAGATGCAACCACTGACGACTACTACTACCCTGATGGTGCCTACTACTATGTGACAGCCGCCGATGGCCATGAGTAATTAGGAGGCTCCTAGGCAGGAGGCCTTGCCTTTTTGATCGATGTTGCTTTTCTGCTAGCCTTCTTGAGGCAAACTTTTTTAACTTATGTCTGTACTTAGATATTGTTGCTTCCGCTAGCTTGTTGTTATTCGGGCTAATGTATTCGAGCCCTCGAGGCCCCTGGCTTGTAATATAAAGCTTGTATTACTTAATTTGTGTTTAGAGTTGTGTCATGATATCTTCCCGTGAGACCCAGATCTTGATCGTACACATTTTGCATGTATGATTAGTGTACGATTGAATCGAGGGCGTCACAAGTAGGTATCAGAGCCGACTACCTGAAGGAACCCCCCTTTTCCAACTCCTTGGTTGAATTTGAGTCTAGCCTTTGGAAAACTTTTACTAACATTGATGTGTGGCTTAAGGGCCCATATCAAAATTGGGTGGTATTAGGATCTTTTATTCCCCGTCTATACTCTGGGACTCTTATCTCTCTTCTATTCGGGCAAGAATGATTTTTAATAACTCTAACTCTAGGTTTTTGTAACTATTTCCTCCTGGAGAGCCCCTTCATTCCAGATGATCGCCTGCTTCACGGGAAGATTCCGAAGATACTCTCCGATGTTCTCCCAAACTTGTGTTCATCAGCTTTGCAATTCCCTACCTCCGATACATCCCTATGGATAACTACTCACACTTACCGTTCATACATTCATTCCCAGTTGCTATTGTTATTACAAGATGCCTCAAAATACTCTCCCTTGTTCCGAGAATCCATTGTGCGTGCTGCCTTCCAGTTCCTTGCTGCATGAATACCCCTACGAATAATTCTTCACACTTATCGAGGAATCAGTCATTCCTAGTTGTTCACGTGATTCAAAAGTTATATTGAAATACTATCCGATCTTCCGATAATCATCTGCAATCTATTGATCTGGAAAGTCTTGGCTGCTTGCATTATGGTTAATTCCATATGTCTAGTAGTCTTCATTGACATCCCTTGTCATTGCCATTTTGATGTGTGCGAATGCATGCAATCATTAGTTGACCCTTAGTAATTATCTTTCCGGTCCGAACGTCATTTCAGTATGAGATGGTTCTCGGCAGATCAAACCTTTAGTGATTGTCGATCTATGTCTAGTCAACTTGTCTTTTGATCTAGCATCTGCTTCTGCTCCACTGTTTTGGAAATAATAATTCCTTTGTATTTAAGCTTTGAAATTATACAAATATTTCTATAATCCGATGCCTTTGTATTATTTCTTCTTCTGGTTGAACATCGATACTCACATCAGATTCTTTGCCGTCCGCCAGATCCTTTGCTAGATTATTATTCAACCGATCTTGCATATTCTCAAAACCTTGAGTTCTTCCACTAATACATAATGACTGTGGTAAACTGTATCCTCTCCATTTGTCAACCATGTTTTGTTTTCGAGCTTGTGTTAATTACTCCTGAAGTTCGTGGTATATGATCCTAAGATACCCCGATGGGTTGATCCTATGCCTTCCCTAATCCGTGTGAAACCGAGATTTTTCACGAGTCACACTCTTCTGGTGTTTCACCAGGTAAAATTTCAGACTCAATTTTTTTAATGGGGCAGTGAATGAAAGGTTATGCATTGAAGAAGTGGGAGTCGATCTTGAACTTGGTGTTCATGCCCATGGACACGATGTAGATCTTATCATGGAAGCTTCTCATAATAATAATTAACCCCTCTGTTATAAATTCTTCTTGTACCTATGATTTTGCCCTTTGCAATCGTGTTTCCGACCATGTTCTTCTTCTTTGATTCTATTTCTCGGACATTGAAACACTTGTCTTCTGTAGATCAATACACCTGCCCCACCTCTGTTTTGATCTACCTTTGAGTATTGCCCCTCTTATCTTGAGGATCTCGTGTCATTGCACTATCTCTTATGAATTCTTGTCGGAATAATACTCTCGTCATTTTAGTCACTCCACAGGCCTGCATTGCCCATCACTCAAGAACTTTGACAAGTGACTCGAATCCACACGATGATTCTGTACTCCTACTACTTTGTTGCCGGGAAGTTTAATGCTCCATCACATCATTCCACGCTTGATCGGCTACATTATTGTCTTGCTAATTTTAACTGTGCTACCTGATCCTTCTTCCCGGTGCACATTTTCAACAATGAGCTAAGCTCGAGTCAAAAAATCATCATCATACCATTTTACTTGCACAACATGATGGAATTTGAGGTCGCGTCATATCCATGGTTCTATTGACATTTAGCTTCACCAATCCATATGATTTGATCATCTTAATGAACGGTCACATCTTCATGAAACCTCTCGACAAATGTGTCGTGATCATTGTCGGTGTCAAAACCGGCGGATCTCGGGTAGGGGGTCCCGATCTGTTCGTCAAGGCTGATGGTAACAGGAAGCAAGGGACATAGATGTTTACCCAAGTTCGGGCCCTCTCGATGGAGGTAAAACCCTACTTCCTGCTTGATTAATATTGATGATATGGGTAGTACAAGAGTAGATCTACCACGAGATCGTAGAGGCTAAACCCTCAGAGCTAGCCTATGATGGTATGATTGTAATTGTGATCGGGCTTCTAAGGACCCACCTCTCCGGTTTATATAGACACCGGAGAGGGCTAGGGTTTACATGGAGTCGGTTACAAGAAAGGAAACACAATATCCGGATCGCCAAGCTTGCCTTCCCCGCAAAGGAGAGTCCCATCCGGACAAGGGCCGAAGTCTTGAGTCGTGTATCTTCACGCTTCAATAGTCCGGACGATGTACACAGTACGGCTCTCCAGATACCCCCTAATCCAGGACTCCCTCAATAGCCCCTGAACCAGGCTTCAATGACGATGAGTCCGACGTGCAGTATTGTCTTCGGCATTGCAAGGCGGGTTCCTTCTCCGAATACTCTAAAGTAGTTGTCGAACACTTGAATCGTGTCCGGATCCACAAAATGATCTTTACACACCGCTGTAGAGAGAATGATATTTCACAAATGCAATCTGCTGATAACTTTTTCTAATGACGTGACACGTTATTATGGTCGGATCATTATTCGAACCGTTTTCCCACAACCATCTATAGCGCATATTACGAGGCGGTTTCTGTGACACGTCTTGTCAAAGAAGAGATCGTGTCCCCTTATCACGGGATTCTCATCAATACGGGTATGGGTAATCCCACCATGCCATCAATCGTGGCGCTTGGGAAGAAAGCGATTCCCAACGGGCAAGTGGGGAGGTGTACCGCTTTCGGCGCCTCTATAAAGGGATAAGATTTCCCCATTTTTCACCCACGCCTTCTTCCTTCTTTGCCCACTCTTGCTCTCTCAAGCTCCAGCACCCAAGCCCAAGTCTTCTCCGCACAGCTAAACATGTCCGGAGCAGGAGGCAAGTGGGTGGCTTCCATCGTCAAGGAGAAGCACATCACAAATCTTCGGGCGGCCGGATACTTGGCCGCGGACATAGCGCACCGGCTACCGGTCGCCGGGCAGGTCATTCCAACCCCAGGACCCCACGACAGGGTTGTATTCATCGCCCACTTTGTCCGTGGACTGGGATTTCCACTCCATCCCTTCATCCGCGGGCTCATGTTCTACTACGGGCTAGATTTCCATGATCTAGCCCCGAATTTCGTCCTCAACATCTCGGCATTCATCGTCGTATGTGAGGCCTTCCTCCGCATCCGGCCTCACTTCGGCCTATGGCTGCAAACCTTCTGCGTGAAGCCGAAGGTTGTAAGCGGCCAACAAGCGGAGTGTGGAGGGGCCATGGTGGGCACAATGCCTAATGTCACATGGCTCGACGGCTCCTTCGCGGAGACTGTGAAAGAGTGGCAATCGGGGTGGTTCTACATCACCGAGCCACGCGGCACCAACTGGGCAGCGGCCCCCGAGTTCCGATCCAAAGCCCCCATGCAGCTCACCTCCTGGGAAAGGAAGGGCCTATGCTGGGGAGATTCTACGGAGCTCACCGGACTCCAAACATGCATCAAAAGCATGAAGGACAAGAACATCAAGCTCGTCAACGTGATCCATGTCATGCTTGTTCGCCGGATCCTGCCCTGCGAAAGGCAGGTAGTCAATCTGTGGGAGTTCGTCCCGGCCGAACACTAGATGCTCCGGAAGCTCTACGATATGACGCACAAAGGCGCATGGAAGGTGCTGTTCAAGGCCTCTGAAGTACCTCCTCCCACATCCGAGGACCGCGGGCTTCACGCTGCGTGGACTCCTAGTCAGGTGAGTTCTCAGACTACCACCGGACCCGGTTCTTCCCAATATATTCATGGGAGAGCCTTAAGTAGTTATGCATATTTGCTTCAGGATTATGTGGAGATAGCGGAGTAGGTTTACTGCCCAGCTCCGCTGCCAGAAGGCCCAGCTGATGCTCTCCTGACGGAGATGCTGGTCCCGGCACCGTACAAGGTGCCAGAGAAGAAGGCCGAGAAGAAGGCCCCGGGACCCGAAAGGGTCTCCGGTGTAAGCTTATGCCAGAAGCCTCGTCCGAAGACGACGAGGAAGACTCCTCCCACGAAGGGGTGGAGGAATAAGAAGACGCCCCATCCGGAAGGGATGAGGGGCCTGAGGAGGCGGACCAGGGGGCCGGGAAAGGCCCTCGGTGCAAGGCCGTCATACCCCTGTCGTCTGATGACGACGAGACAGATTCCTCCTGCGGAGGCGGGAGGAGTCAAGAAGAAATTCCACCTCCCCGTACTAGGGGGGAGAAGAAGAGAAAAGCCGCCCCGGAGGGGGAGGCTGGGACGTCCAAGATGGGGAAAGTGCCCCTTCCGGACTACTCCGCCACGACCGCTCATAGTGAGGAGGGGTGGTTGCCCAGGGGGAAACCCCCAGTGCGATCGTAAGTATCCGCACTCCATAATAGCTTCACTCTATATATTTTATTTAATGCCGAACATATGTGCAGTCCGGCCAGGGCTCACCCCGAAGTGTCTTCCTCCGGGTCCCTGAGTGATTCGGAGATCAATTCGCTTACGACAGCCACTACTCCTCAGCCCGCGGATGACACGGAGGTGTTGTCCTGAAGGATCCCAGAGTGGGGGAGGTGACTCTGGAGATGCCCCGAGGCGGGGTCCCAGATGTCGGACACGCGGGGTTCAAGATCCCCGCGGATCGTGTCGATGAGAGCCATGGCAAGCCGGTCTCTCAGCCTAACACAGTTCCGGAACCTTTGATGGTTCCGGACTCAGGCGGGCAGCCCCTCGTTAGGGAAGGCAAGCCGTCTGTGTCGAGGACTTCCGTTGCGCATGAGGCGCCGAATTGTCTTCTGGAAGCACTTCATGGCGCTTCCATGGATGAAGAGCACCGTACTCTTATGAGTGCGGTGATTCAGAAGGTTTCGTCTACCAAGAGCGGACTAACCGAAGCTTGCACCAGCCTCCTAACAGGCTTTTAGGTAAGTTAAAGTCAGAGAAATTACCACCCGATAGGTAGTAGCCCCTGATACTCAGTTTGGTGTTCGGAAAGAAAAACCAAACGGAGGGTCAATAATAATCCGCAGGAGTCTAACGATAAATACTTGTGTGCATAAGCAGGTTGTGCTGCTTGCTGCTGCTGCCCATACTACCGAGGTTGCCGAACTGAAGCGGGACCTGGAGCGGGCGCAGGGAGAGCTCGGCCTCACGAAGAGGCAGCTTGAGGAGAATAAAGGTAAGTGATTCCCCGTTCGCATGTATTTAAAGATAGGCAAAATTGGGTAGTCTAACGCCAAAGCGTCGTGACTGTGTAACAGGGGCCACCGCCGAAGTGGCGTCCCTGAAGAAAGCGTTCTTCGAGGCCGGAGACAAAGCTGCCTTGGAATGCAAGGGGCACGAAAAGCAAAGTGCTAGAGTGGGCAAGGTATAGCAAGAGCTCCAGGACCTCGTCAAGAAGTGCGAGTCCTTGGAGCATGATCTGAAGATGAAAGAGGTCGAGCTTGCGAAGGCCCTAGTGAATTTGAAAGACGCAAAGGCCGAAGCCGACAAAGCACAGCAGGAGATCCAGGAGGCCAAATAGCAGCGGTAAGAAGTTTTTTATGCGAAGCAAACATGTGGAGGAGGCATTTCTTTTACTTACTCGAATTCAGAGCTCTCCAGGGGCATTCGTAGATCTGCCATGCAGTGAATCAGGCACTGCGGAGTTCTACCGTGCCCAGGAGGGGAGCTCAACGGAGAAGCTGTTCTAGTCCCAGTATGCTGGGGCCGAACATCCGATGCCTCTGAGCGACCAACTGAAGCAGTTGGTCGAACTCCACAGGGTGGCCAAACTGGCTATGAAAGGCTTCATAGTCCGGATGTGGCCTGGTGAGCTCCTGCCTACTAGCTACTTTGGCCTAATCAAGCGGATGGTAGATGCCTGCCCGTGGCTTGAAGTGATCAAGCGATCCGTTTGCATCGAGGGCTCCTGCCGGACCTTTGCCTGCGTCAAGGTGCATTGGGGCAAGCTAGATGCGGAAAAGCTGGTCAAGGACGGGCCACAAGAGGGCAAGGCGCATCGCCATCCCGAGATGTACTATGATGGCGTGATGAAGGGTCCTCGGGTCGTCGCTGATGAGTGTACCAAGGACACCATTTTAGAATGAATTCTCTTCTGTCATGTTTTGTAAATTAAAGATGAAGTTGCTTGCGCTATGTAGCGCTTTTGTTATTTAAAATATTACCTTCTGTGCGGCTGTTTATAAAATTCTGAAAGTAGGCCAGTTGTCGGCTTCCTCCCCCACGTAACTAGTACTGGGGTGTTCGTGGAAAACCCGGACACTCTTTATCCAAATGTTTGGTCCCTTACGGAGGTGTTCGGCGCAGTGAACAAGGAAATTGGACTATGCGGCTTTATAACTTTCACTTAGCCATAGAAGTCTACAATTTTAAATTTCGGCGAAGCCCCTAGAATCCGGAAGGCCGAATTGGGGCGCTATACATGCCTATATCAAACGAAGCCAATTTATCGCCTAAAGCGGAAAATCTTTAAGGATTTTAAGACCTCCCGAACAGCGACCAGCTCTCGCCACATCATGCCGGTCAGTTTTCGGCTTTCTCTACTGAGGTGCACGTCCGGAAGAACCGGGACACAATCGTAGTAGTTCTCCCTGCGCTATCTTAGCCGATATAACAGAACGTAACTCACCAAAACAAGGGAGCCGGGCTATCCCAACTATAGACCCAAGACA
The DNA here is from genome assembly GCA_021437245.1 of Aegilops speltoides. Lineage (NCBI taxonomy): Eukaryota > Viridiplantae > Streptophyta > Magnoliopsida > Poales > Poaceae > Aegilops > Aegilops speltoides. The sequence continues at coordinate 121,327,821 of CM038145.1, forward strand.
TGATTCGGAGCTGATGCATATAGTGCTATAAGTTCGGGGTGCCGCACTATTGAAAGTGTTCGGACTTTATTTGCCATATTACGGGGCGCCATGAGAAGCCCCTGGCAAAACTGACCGCACCAAGGTGTACGGATGCAATATCAAATAAACATTTATAAGATAAAATGCTCAAATAAGAATAATAAGCTGACGCTATATATAATCTCCCATTGATGAAAAATACGTTTAAGCGTATGTTTACAATGGATGCATTAAGCGGAGATAAAATAGAACTATTTGACATGTCCTATCCAGGGGCAGGCTATGTACAGGTAGATAAAGCAGGTATAACGATCGTAAATAGATTCCACCTGGGTATTTCCTTCTGTGCACAACGTCTGTTGCCTCCATGGATGTCTCTCCCATATAAGTCCGGCAGTTCGGCTCTTCTGAGGATGCTGCACTAACGCCGTGTCCTGAAAGGTAAGAGGGAAAGGGTATGAAGGTATTTGGCGGTTACCCGCACTATTGATGTGGGGACCCCGACTCGCAAGTCGTGATCACCGAATGCACGTGTACAGTGATCCCAGAGATCAATGCTCACTGAACACACAGAAGCTGAATAACAAGAGTCTTACATCCATACATACCGTCTTACACAAATAGAGACCAACATGGTCAAGTCTTACATCGATAAAGCCTTAAGGGCTGAGCATCAAATGAAACATAGCAGCGGAAAACGTCATCGATAAGTAGAACCCATGCCATCTGCCTTAACCCTACAGGCATTCTGACTGGGAAACGTCCTAGTTCGCGTGATCGTCTCCAAAGAACTCTTCTCCGAACTCCGGATCTTCCATGCCTGGTCAATTAAATAACCAGTGGCAAGCCAATGAGTACTTTGAATGTACTCGCAAGCAACCCATGATTTGGTTCAAGGTACAGTAATGCATGACATAGGTAAAGTTTTGCATAAAGCTAGTTTTGAGTGCAGGACATGTTCAACATCCTATAAAGCATGCATCAAGAGAATTCAAGTAACCATAAGAATTGGTCACAGATATCAACATAAATAGAATGGGCACCTACCCATTTATCATAAACAGAGTGGGCACCAACCCATCTCAATCGTGTCAAGTCCTTGACTTGATCCCTGACAACACCATCATCTCACACACACCGGGTTTGAAAACAAGTGGGCGTAGCCCAAGGCGGTTACCCAACTGTCCATGACCGTGGACACGGCTATTCGAATAGTTTTACACTCTGCAGAGGTTGCACACTTTACCCACTAGATCCGGGGAACTTTCGTGTCAAACCACGACCCGCGGTACCTCAAGTACCCGGGGTAAGCACCCGATCACTACCTTTCCCTAGGCGACACTAACATGGAGTCCACTCGATTAGCGATAACCCCGTGCCCAACATTTCAAACAACCTATTCATGGAGCCTTGCTCCCATTTCCATCACATACCACTGGCACGGGGTACCAACGGTGTGTCCGGTGCCCCATAAAGATGGTCATGGCCGCCCTACCTGGCACGACCCCGTCCCAAGAGAGAGCACCAACTCTCCCCGTCACTAATGTCACGGGCTCCAAGCTAGTATCGGTCTAGGTACTCAATAATGCCCTTTCCCATATAAGGGTAGAGTGGTCGCGCATGTAAGGTTGGGATAACGGTCGCCACTCCGACCAATCCGTTTTGAAAACAACACCCACTTCCTTGGCACACCACTTCGTCATCAAGTGGTCACCCATCTCATCATCTCCCTCGGGCATAAGTGGCACCCGATGGGGTTTTCGAAAAGACTTTTGAAATCGCATTGCCTCCTTCATCATGCACAAACCCATCCCATTTGCGTAGCATCTACATTTGCCTCCTATCTACTCCCACCGGCATAACCCTCATAAGAAGGTAGGGCCATGCACAATGCAAGTATCAACGAGGAAGTAATCGTGGCAACCAACCCACGTGGTTCACCATCTCATCATGATTCCGATGCATCATTAACGAAGAGCTAAACATGACATGCATATAAAGGGGTATCATAGTCATGGTCAAAGGGTTGCTTGCCTTGGTTGGCTTGATCTTCAAAGTCTTCAGGCCCTGCTCCTCCTTCTTCCTCAGCTACCTCGTCAAATACGGGATCTAACGTTGCAAGAAAACAACGGGAAAATAAGTCTATATTAAAAACAGAAAAGTCAAAGTGCTCAAAAAAATGTCAACTTAATTTTGTAAAATACTAGGAGGAAAGCTAGGAAGGGGGCAACTTTTGGTTTTGGTTCCGGAGCAGTAAAATAGGAGTTATGGATTTTCAAAGGCTTATTTAAATGCCAAAAACCACATTTAAATATTCTGAGAGAAGAAAAGGTGATTGGATTTGAGTGAAAGTTGCACCATTAAATAGGTTACAATATTCTAGGAATTTAGAAATTGGAATCAATGCATTTGGATTAATATTCTGCCCTGTGGAATATTTGGAAATATCTGAAAAAAAAAAAAAAAAATGGCGCCTGTGCCCTTTGGGCGGAGAGGCCACAGCAGCAGCAGGCCTGGAAAACCCAGCCCACGCGCCGCCACGTCGAGGCGTAAAGGCTGAATCGCCTTGCCGGCGGCGGATCGGTCTTGTGGCCTACGTTTAAACTTGACGGTGGATCCCACCCGTTAGGGCGTGAGGTTGGCCGGCCCACGGCGTCCGTCGTCTACCTCCGGCCAGAGGCGACGCGAGCTTCGCCGGCGATCTGAGGGCACGGAGGAAGGCGCGAGAGGCTACCGTTGGACTCGGGGCGAGTCGCGGTTACGGTGGTGGTGGAGGCGGTCGCGGGGTGGCTGCCGCCGGCGACGAGGTCCCGCGGCGGAGGTGCTTGAGCGCCGGTGGCTCGGCCGTTCCGGCTGCAAAGCGAGGGAAAGAGAGGGAAAGCATCGGTGAGGCGAGGGAGTCGATTCGAGGGAGAAGCGGGCGGAGGAGGCTGTACCCAGATCGGCGGCGACCGGCGGCGGAGCTCGAGCTCGATCTCGAGCTCGGGCGGCTCTGAGCGAAGTGTGTGGTTCGAGGGTGGATTGGGTGTGTGGAGGCGGCGGGGAGGAAGAGAGAGGCTCGGGAGTGCCTTATATAGGCTGGCCGCGGTTCACCGTGGGCGTGGCCTACGGGCACCCGCGGGATCGGCTCTGGAGGCCGTTGGAGAGGGGTTTGAGCTGTCCACGGCGCTCGTGGGGATGGAGTAGGGTGCTAGGGAGAAGGAGAGAGAGCGGGGAAGGGTTCTGGCGCCCACGCGTGTGAGGCCGGCCATTGGCCGAGCCGGGCGGCGTCGAACCTGCTACTGCAGGAGGGGAGAGAGAGGAGAGACAAAGGGGACTGCAGCGGCGTGTCGCATGACGTCGAGGCACATCAGTGGCGCGATGGGAAGGCACGAGGCGGTCGGGAGGCGCGGTGTCAGCAGTCGGCGCTCTGGCGAGCGCTCAGGCGCGACTTTGGCCGGCATCCGTGGGTTTTCAGCGTCGCGTGCGTCCTTTTCTGTCTGGAGGCTACAGTGGAAGGGGCAAGACACGGAAAGAGCACAGGATGCTCAGGGGTGCGAGAGGGAGAGAGAGAGAAGCTGTGAGAGAGAGAAACTGTTGTCGGAGAGGACAAACTTGATTCCCCCCTTCCTCCACATTGCTTCCTCGGGTAGAAAAGTGTCTAAGTGACAGAGGGGAGTGAGGAGGGGTTGTGGCAAAAAGATGAACTCAAGGAGATTAGTGAAAGTGGCAAAAATAGGCTTTTTAGTATTTTGCCAAAAGGTGTTTGATGGAGTTTTGGGTAAGCTAATGATTCCCACTGGCCAAGATACTCCAAGGGGTGAAATGTCACATATATTTAGGGCCTTCCACCCATTTTGAGCTTAATAGGACAAAGTTGCCAATGCAACTCTTGCAAACCCTAGAAATGGGCAGAAAGGGATTTGTGTAGATCCAGTGGAGTAGATCATTTCTCCTTGATGTACCACTTGGTGTGGTAGCCTTATTTGGTCACATGATCAGGCTCACCAAAGTTGGGGTCTTGGAGAAAAAGTTGGTAGTGCAAAGTGGTTCAAACTTGATTTTGGTCAGAGAGGGTTTTGAGGCACTTTGACCAAGATTTCCTCTTCTCCAACCTGTGCCATTTGGTCCAGATGCATCATTAGACCAATGAAGCATGTCCACCAAGTTTGAGCACATTTGGACATACTTGGCAATGTAAAGTTGATCAAACTTTAGATTGGACAGAAATGGTTTTGAGGGTTTTGATGATGTTATCTTGTTCTCCAAGTCATGAGACTTGGCAAGATCATCATATATGTCATATGTGACATGATAGAATTTTCCTGGAATTTTTGGAGAATATTTCCTTTGTAAATATTTCAAAAGCTTGAAATATCCAGAAAGGGTTTTAGAGGATTTGACCAATATTTTGAACATGACCAGGTGTTGAAACTCTTATATATGGACAATATATGTCCTATGAGTTTCCCTAAATTTTGTCAAATATTTTTGAAACAGATAAAGTAATTTTTTCCTATTAAAGACCATTTCTGGCCTTAAGAAAAAGCCTTTAAATAAAATAGAACAGTAACTTTTAAAATTATATTTTGTGGTTCTGGGCATCCTATATCTAATAGGAGTCAAATATATTTTGGAAAGATTTTTACTGCCCTTAATCAAGTACTTGCGGTGCAAACCTCAATTCAGGGGTTTTGGAAAACTAATTTTAGAAAATACTTTCGGCCAAATTATTTTTGTAAGAAAATTCCATATAGCACTATTCACATGGCATGGTCATTGGTCGGGAGCTTGGGGTAAGGAGATGGAATATAGAGGGTAGAGTAGTTGACTTCAAGAAGCACTTGAAAAGAAACACGAGAGAAAACCAACTCCAAATAAAAGCCAAATAATGCAAAAAGTTTTGTTGGTCCAAATTTTCATGCTTTATTAATGAAAATGAAATGTTACAAAATGCGAGGGTGTGACAGACCTACCCCTTACAAGAATCTAGTCCCGAGATTCCTAAACTAAACTTGAAAGAGATCGGAAATTCGGATCTAAGGTAGTCTTCACGCTCCCAAGTTATACCTTGGTGTGATTGCTCCATTGGACTTTGAAGTACTTGATGGTGCGGCTTGAGTCGTCGTTCAGCCTCATCGAGAATGCAGATGGGCCTCTCACGATAAGTCAAATCAGGTTGAAGATCAATGGCTTGGTGATTGGCGTCCTTGTAGAGGTCGGGCTTATGCGGAACTTGGAACACTTCCGAGTTGTGACACGTGGAACACGTTGTGCACATCGAAAGTTCAGTGGAAGTTCAAGCTGGTAAGCCACTTCTCCTCGTCGATCGGTGATCTTGAAGGGCCCAATGTATCTCGGGCGAGCTTTCCTTTGACATGAAAGCGCTGGGCTCCTTTGAGAGGGTGACCGGAGATAGACATGGTCTCCAACTCGGAAGTTTATGTCTCTGCGGCGTGAGTCCGCATAGCTCTTCTGCCTTGACTTGGCGGACTTGAGGCGCTCTCGACAAGCTGGACTTGCTCTTACGCTTCACGAAGGATATCGGGCCCAAAGACAAGTCCTTCTCCGGTCTCCGACCAGTTGAGAGGTGTCGGCACTTCCGCCGTATAACACTTCAAATGGTGCCATCTGAAGGCTGGCACGATAAGCTGTTGTTGTAAGAGAACTTCGGCGAAAGGAGGCAATCTTCCCACTTAGCTCCATAAGCTAAGACACGAGCTCGGAGCATGTCTTGAGTATTTGATTCACTCGCTCGGTCGACCTCCGGTTTGTGGGTGGAAGCGATCTTTGAAGGACAACTTGGTCCCCATGGCCTCTGGAATTTCTTCCAAAACCTTGAGGTGAACTGGGTTCCTCGATCGACACAATCTCCTTGGGAACACCATGAAGGCTCACAATTCGGTTGATGTAGAGGCGGCTAGCTGGTTCCCCTTGTAGGTCGTCTTGGCAGAATGAAATGGGCCACTTTGGTCAAATGATCGACTATGACCCAGATGGAGTCATGTCCCTTGTTTGACCTAGGTAGTCGATGATGAAATCCATTCGACTTTATCCCATTTCCACTCGGGAACCTTGAGTGGTTGGAGTAATCCAGCAGGTCGCCGATGTTCAGCTTTGACCCTCGGCATCGTCACATTTGGCAACATAGGTGGCAATCTCCTTTTCATCCCGTGCCACCAAAATCTTTCCTTGGTCTTGATACATCTTGGTGCCTCCGGGGTGAATGGAATATGGGCTGTCATGAGCTTCTTGCAAGATCAGGTTCTTGAGCTCAACTTTGTTGGGCACGAGATCGATTCCCAAACCACACAATTCCTTCCTCATCTTCGAGAATCCACGAGGCTTTGCCTGCCTTGATCTTCCTCTTGATGCCTTCAATACTCTCATGCCCCTTCCGAGCTTTCTTGATATCATCCATCAAGGTAGGCAACCGAGGTTGGCCAAGAATCCTGGTGCAACCAGTTCCAACTCGAAGCTTTCAAGTTCTTCATACAAAGGCGGGTAGCTTGTGCTTTAGCATAGCATTCAAGGAGCAAGCCTTCTGCTCAACGCATCTGCTACCACATTAGCCTTTCGGGGTGGTATTGAACACCGAGGTCATAATCCTTTATCAACTCCAGCCATCTTCTCGCCTCATGTTCAATTCCTTTGGTGAAAATATACTTCAGACTTTTGTGATCCGTGTATATCTCACATCGCTTCCCCAAGAGGTAATGTCGCCAAGTCTTGAGGGCATGAACCACTTGCCGCTAGCTCAAGGTCATGAGTAGCGTAGTTCTCTTCGTGAGTCGTAGTTGCCTTGAAAGGTAGGCCACGACTCTGCCTTCTTGCATCGAACACCTCCAGATCCGATTCTTGGCGCATCACAATATATCACAAACTCCTTGTGTATATCTGGTGTGGCGAAGCTGGGCGGTGGTTAGCCTCTTCTTCAGCTCTGGAAGCTCTCTTCGCGCTTGCGTCCATTCAAACTTCTTGTCCTTCTTCAAGAGCTGAGTCATGGGTGGGCAATGCTTGAGAATCCTTCAGCGAACTTGCGGTAATATCCCGCGAGTCGAGGAAGCTTCGACTTCCTTCACATTGCTCGGGGATTGCCATTCGATCCGGCTTCAATCTTGGCGGTCGTTGACAATCCCTCTTGATTAGAACATGACCCAGAATCCAACTTCACGCAGCCGAATTCACACTTGCTGAACTTGGCATACAGTTGGTGCTCTCGAAGCTTGTCTAGGACCATCCTCAAGTGTTGCTCGTGCTCTTCTTCCGACTTGAGAAGACAAGAATGTCATCAATGAAGACAACGACGAACTTGTCCAAATATTCCATGAAGACCTTATTCATGAGATACATGAAGTAAGCTGGGGCATTGGTCAACCCAAAGGACATGACCGTGCATTCATCTGAGCCATATCTGATTCTGAATGCCGTCTTGAATATCTTGGGGTCGATCTTGATTGGTAGTACCCAGATCTGAGGTCGATCTTGGAGAACACCTTGGCCCCATTGAGTTGATCAAACAGATCTTCAATCTTGGGAAGTGGGTACTTGTTCTTGATTGTAACCTCGTTGAGGAAGCGGTAGTCAATGCATAAGCGGATGGTACCGTCCTTCTTTGCCACAAATGAGCAGGTGATCCCCAAGGGGAGGCACTAGGCGGATAAATCCCTTCCTCAACTGCTCTTCCATTGCTTCTTCAATTCGCTAACTCCTCCGATCCCATTCTATAAGGCTTCTTATAGATGGGTCCTGCTCTGGGTATGAGCTCGATGATGAACTCAATGTCTCGGTCAGGAGGCATTCCTGGTAGCTCGTCAGGAAAAACATCGGGATACTCGCATACTACCGGCACTTGTTCCAATCCAACTTCAGTCAGACATTTGACTTGGTTGGCTAGAGCAGAGGTGGGGTTGGAGGCAAATTTGACTTCGACTCCTCGGCCATTGGTCATAGTTACCGTCCGGTTGGCGCAATCAATCAAGCCTTGGTGCTTGCTGAGCCAATTCATTCCCAAGATCACATCCAAGCCTTGTGATTTTAGGATGATAAGGTCTGCTAGGAAGTCTACCCCGTTAATGGTAATCCCGACTCCTTTACATCCTATCTTGGCTCTCATCTCTGCTCCGGGGGTTTGTACCACCATAGGGTTATTTAGGGGTGTAGGGGTCATGCCACTTTTAATGCAAAACTTTGGGTGACAAAAGAATCGTGGCTCGAGAATCAAACAAAAGCGATTCTTGGTCTTTGAGTTGACAAGGCGTACCCAGACCTGACGTCCGGGTCTTCTGGGCTTCTTCATGATGACATGATTCACACGACCCTGCCATTGTTGGGCAAGTTGCGGGAGCTTGGTTCCTCGGTGGCATTCCACGGCCTTGTCACAGGTTTCTGCGCATTAGGCGCGGGCGTCGGGCTTCTTGTTGGGGCAATTCTTGGAGTAGTGCCCGGCTGTCCACATCGAAACAAGTGACTTGGTTGGGGACGCGCCCTTACCGACATTGTTATTGGGGTTGTTGTAAGCTGGCACAGGGGTTGGCATCTTGTTGAGGTGGATAGTTGGTGCGAGGTGCAGGAGCTCTTGGTTCTTGATAGGTTGGCTTGACCGGGCTGGCTGCCACAGGCGAGGCTTCAGTTCTTGGAGCTACCCTTGCTGATCATCTTGCGCTTCTGAGTGTCATCAAGGCACGTCGCTTGTCCTCAAGCATGGCGCCTTGTTCACCGGATCGAGGAAAGGTTGGGCGGTCACACACAACAAGCGATCTGCAGAGTCTGGTTAAGGCCTTCCATGAAGCGCTCCTTTGGCGGCATCGGTCTTGACATCCTCGAGGCATACCTTGAGAGAACACTGAACTTCTGCATGTACTCCTTGGCGGTGCTACTACCTTGCTTGAGGCTCGGAACTCACGCTTCTTGATGGCCATGAGTCGGAAGGATGTGGGCCTTGCGAATTCCGTCTTGAAGGTGTCCCAAGTGATATCTTGCTCCACATGCATAGCCTTGAATCCATCCACCAAGCTCTGGCAGTCCCCGAGGCGATGGGCGGCATCGCCACTTTATCACGGTCCTCGGTGCATCCGACTAGTGCCAGCAGATCCTCAATAGTGCGGACCCGATCGTGCGCGCATCCGAGGGTTCAGCGATCTCGATGAAAGTGGGTGGTGCATGCTTCTTGAACTCCACCGGTGTGGAGCGTCCATGGCCGTGCCCATCGGTGGGCGGTTGACAACTGAGCAATCATCTGGAGGGCTGCGGTGTTGGCTTGGCGCTCCTCTCGAAAAGCTTGGAGAAGCTGAGCCATATCCATGCTTGGAGGAGGTGGTGGTGGTGGAGTCGTCCTTGGGCTTGGTCTGGCTGGCTCCGCCTCGTGAGAACCTCCGGCTTCTTGCGGCTGGGTAGAGTACCGAGACGTGTTACAACAGGCATCTGTTGGGCGGTCAAGGTCTCATGATTGGGAACAACAATGAGGAAAGCAGTATAGATGGAATGCCTAGTAAGGGGTGGTGTGACACAATTTAAGTTAAACAAAGGCGGAAGGGCCAAACTCATGCATTAAAACCAAATGGGAAATGTAGTGGTTTACAAGTTCCCGAAGGAAGATGCGACTTCATCAAAGCAAGTTGAAAGCAAACACAACATAACATGGTTTCATAAGAACCATTACAAGGACTCGACTTAGCAAAAGGGGTACACGACCTATCCTACCATAGGCTACGAGCTAGCCTATCCTAGTCTGAGCGGAGTCTAAGTGGTGGAATGCTCGGTCGGGTATTACGGCTCCTCTGGGTCTTCCTCCTCATCTTCATCTGTCTTGGTCTCCTCATCGCTTGAGGAAGCGGGGAGTGAAGGAGCTGAACACGGCGCTGCTTTCTTTGGTGGCGTCTTGAAGAGGTTCTTGGTACTCCTTTGCCGTCATCTGGCGTGGCTGAGGTGATCCCTCGGCGCGTGCGACTGTGGGGTCGTCCGCCTCGATAAGCTACTGCGGGCTGTCGAGGTGCTCCATCCTTCTTGATCCTGTCCGCCTTCATCGAACTATCGGAGGAGCTCCTTGGTCTCGCGGAGTTCCTTCCAAGCTCCGTCGACTCGAGGCAGTCTTTGTGCGGTGTCGGCACACAAGCTGAAGTAGAGTGCAGGCGGAGAGAAGTCCCTCGTCCAAGGGTGGTCTTGGTGCGCTGCTCTCGTCATCACCTTCCTTACGATAAGGCAGGTAACAGTGGCTGGCTCTCTCGCCATCTCTGGCAGGAGATCTCGGGCGGCGTCGGTGCCTTGAGGCAGGAGTCTCCACGGCGAGAAGCGGTGTCGCCATCTGGGGTCCCTCAAAGAACCAGCTCGTTGGGCGTCATTAGCCCTCACGACTACCTCCACGTGATACTCCTTCTTGGTCTTTGTCGACCCGGTGCTCGTGGTAGGAGAAGGTGGGGACTCGAGTGAGCTGGCACTTCTGAGGCTATCCTCAAGAAGCACGGAAACCCGGTGGTCGAAGTCCTCGAATGCAATGACCATCTACAAAAGTGGAAGGGAAGGGTCGATAAAGGAATGTGACCTGTGTTTGGGATGCTAACATAAAACATAGGTATATGGGTAATCTAGGGGATAGTCTCGCTCTAACTAACGTCCATGCTAACTAAGGCTTCCTACAGTCAGGATGGCTCTGATACCAGCTCTGTGGGGACCCCGACTGCAAGTCGTGATCACCGAATGCTGCGTGTCTGATGATCCCGAGATCAATGCTCACTTGAACACCACGAAGCTGAATAACAAGAGTCTTACATCCATACATACCGTCTTACACAAATAGAGACCAACATGGTCAAGTCTTACATCGATAAAGCCTTAAGGGCTGAACATCAAATGAAACATAGCAGCGGAAAACGTCATCGCTAAGTAGAACCCATGCCATCTGCCTTAACCCTACAGGCATTCTGACTGGGAAACGTCCTAGTTTGCATGATCGTCTCCAAAGAACTCTTCTTCGAACTCCGGTCCTTCCATGCATGGTCAATTAAATAACCAGTGGCAAGCCAATGAGTACTTTGAATGTACTACTTAAGCAACCCATGATTTGGTTCAAGGTACAATAATGCATGACATAGGTAAAGTTTTGCATAAAGCTAGTTTTGAGTGCGAGGACATGTTCAACATCCTATAAAGCATGCATCAAGAGAATTCAAGTAACCATAAGAATTGGTCACAGATATCAACATAAATAGAATGGGCACCTACCCATTTATCATAAGCAGTGGGCACCAACCCATCTCAATCGTGTCAAGTCCTTGACTTGATCCATGACAACACCATCATCTCACACACACGGGTTTGAAAACAAGTGGGCGTAGCCCAAGGCGGTTACCCAAGCTGTCCATGACCGTGGACACGGCTATTGAATAGTTTTACACTCTGCGGAGGTTGCACACTTTACCCACTAGATCCGGGAACTTCGTGTCAAACCACGACCAGCGGTACCTCAAGTACCGGGGTAAGCACCGATCACTACCTTTCCTAGACGACACTAACATGGAGTCCACTCGATTGGCAGTAACCCCGTGCCCAACATTTCAAACAACCTATTCATGGAGCCTTGCTCCCATTTCCATCACATACCACTGGCACGGGGTACCAACGGTGTGTCCGGTGCCCCATAAAGATGGTCATGGCCGCCCTACATGGCACGACCCCGTCCCAAGAGAGCACCAACTCTCCCCGTCACTAATGTCGGGCTCCAAGCTAGTATCGGTCTAGGTACTCAATAATGCCCTTTCCCATATAAGGGTAGAGTGGTCGCGCATGTAAGGTTGGGATAACGGTCGCATAACTCCGACCAATCCGTTTTGAAAACAACACCCACTTCCTTGGCACACCACTTCGTCATCAAGTGGTCACCCATCTCATCATCTCCCTCGGGCATAAGTGGCACCCGATGGGGTTTTGAAAAGACTTTTGAAATCGCATTGCCTCCTTCATCATGCACAAACCCATCCCATTTATGTAGCATCTACATTTGCCTCCTATCTACTCCCACCGGCATAACCCTCATAAGAAGGTAGGGCCATGCACAATGCAAGTATCAGCGAGGAAGTAATCGTGGCAACCAACCCGTGGTTCACCATCTCATCATGATTCGATGCATCATTAATAAAGAGCTAAACATGACATGCATATAAAGGGGTATCATAGTCATGGTCAAAGGGCTGCTTGCCTTGGTTGGCTTGATCTTCAAAGTCTTGAGGCCCTGCTCCTCCTTCTTCCTCGGCTACCTCGTCAAATCGGGATCTAACGTTGCAAGAAAACAACGGAAAATAAGTCTATAATAAAAAAGAAAAGTCAAAGTGCTCAAAAAATGTCAACTTAATTTTGTAAAATACTAGGAGGAAAGCTAGGAAGGGGCAACTTTTGGTTTTGGTTCGGAGCAGAAAATAGGAGTTATGGATTTTCAAAGGCTTATTTAAATGCCAAAACCACATTTAAATATTCTGAGAGAAGAAAAGGTGATTGGATTTGAGTGAAAGTTGCACCATTAAATAGGTTACAATATTCTAGGAATTTAGAAATTGGAATCAATGCATTTGGATTAATATTCTGCCTGTGGAATATTTGGAAATATCTGAAAAAGAAAAAAAAAAGGCGCTGTGCCCTTTGGGCGGAGAGGCCACAACAGCAGCAGGCCCGGGGGAAACCCAGCCTGCGCGCCGCCACGTCGAAGCGTAAAGGCTGAATCGCCTTAGGCCGACGGCGGATCGGTCTTGTGTGCATACGTTTAAACTGACGGTGGATCCCACCCGTCGAGTGCGTGGACTGGCCGGCCCACAGCGGCGTCGTCTACCTCCGGCAGAGGCGACGGCGAGCTTCGCCGGCGGCGATCTGAGAACGGAAGAAGCGCGAGAGGCTACCGTTGGACTCGGGAGCGAGTCGCGGTTCGGTGGTGGTGGAGGCGGTCGCGGGGTGGCTGCCTCGCCCGGCGACGAGGTCCCGCGGCGGAGGTGCTTGGCGCCGGTGGCTCGGCCGTTCCGCTGCAAAAGCGAGGGAAAGAGAGGGAAAGCATCGGTGGCGAGGAGTCAGTTCGAGGGAGAAGCAGGCGGAGGAGGCCTGTACCCAGATCGGCGGCGACCAGGCGGCGGAGCTCGAGCTCGATCTCGAGCTCGAGGCGGCTCTGGGCGAAGTGTGTGGTTCGAGGTGGATTGGGTGTGTGGAGGAGCAGGGAGGAAGAGAGAGGCTCGGGAGTGCCTTATATAGGCTGGCGCGGTTCACCGTGGGCGTGGCCTCTGGCGCCAGCAGGATCGGCTCTGGAGGCCGTTGGAGAGGGTTTGAGCTGTCCACGGCGCTCGTGGGGATGGAGTAGGGTGCTAGGGAGAAGGAGAGAGCGGGGAAGGGTTACGGCGCCAGCGCGTGTGAGGCCGGCCATTGGCCGAGCCGGCGGCGTCGAACCTGCAGCTGCTGCAGGAGGAGAGAGAGGGAGAGACAAAGGGGACTGCAGGGCGGCGTGTCGCAGACGTCGAGGCACATCACCGGCGCGATGGGAAGGCACGAGGCGGTCGGGAGGCGCGTGTCAATGGTCGGCGCTCTGGCGAGCGCTCAGAGGCGACTTTGGCCGCATCCGCGGGTTTTCAGCGTCAAGGCGTCCTTTTCTGTCTGGAGGCTACATGGAAGGGGCAAGACACAGGAAAGAGCACAGGATGCTCTGGGGTGCGAGAGGGAGAGAGAGAGGCTGTGAGAGAGAAGAGAAACTGTTGTCGGAGAGGACAAACTTGATTCCCCTTCCTCCACATTGCTTCCTCGGGTAGAAAAGTGTCTAAGTGACGGAGGGAGTGAGGAGGGTTGTGGCAAAAGATGAACTCAAGGAGATTAGTGAAAGTGGCAAAAATAGGCTTTTTAGTATTTTGCGGAAGGTGTTTGATGGAGTTTTGGGTAAGCTAATGATTCCCACTGGCCAAGATACTCCAAGGGGTGAAATGTCACATATATTTAGGGCCTTCCACCCATTTTGAGCTTAATAGGACAAAGTTGCCAATGCAACTCTTGCAAACCCTAGAAATGGGCGAGAAAGGGATTTGTGTAGATCCAATGGAGTAGATCATTTCTCCTTGATGTACCACTTGGTGTGGTAGCCTTATTTGGTCACATGATCGGGCTCACCAAAGTTGGGGTCTTGGAGAAAAAGTTGGTAGTGCAAAGTGGTTCAAACTTGATTTTGGTCGAGAGAGGTTTTGAGGCACTTTGACCAAGATTTCCTCTTCTCCAACCTGTGCCATTTGGTCCAGATGCATCATTAGACCAATGAAGCATGTCCACCAAGTTTGAGCACATTTGGACATACTTGGCAATGTAAAGTTGATCAAACTTTAGATTGGACAGAAATGGTTTTGAGGGTTTTGATGATGTTATCTTGTTCTCCAAGTCATGAGACTTGGCAAGATCATCAGATATGTCATATGTGACATGATAGAATTTTCCTGGAATTTTTGGAGAATATTTCCTTTGTAAATATTTCAAAAGCTTGAAATATCGAGAAAGGGTTTTAGAGGATTTGACCAATATTTTGAACATGACCAGGTGTTGAAACTCTTATATATGGACAATATATGTCCTATGAGTTTCCCTAAATTTTGTCAAATATTTTTGAAACAGTAAAGTAATTTTTTCCTATTAAAGACCATTTCGGCCTTAAGAAAAAGCCTTTAAATAAAATAGAACAGTAACTTTTAAAATTATATTTTGTGGTTCTGGGCATCCTATATCTAATAGGAGTCAAATATATTTTTGGAAAGATTTTTACTGCCCTTAATCAAGTACTTGCGATGCAAACCTCAATTCGGGGTTTTGGAAAACTAATTTTAGAAAATACTTTCGGCCAAATTATTTTTGTAAGAAAATTCCATATAGCACTATTCACATGGCATGGTCATTGGTCAGGAGCTTGGGGTAAGGAGATGGAATATAGAGGGTAGAGTAGTTGACTTCAAGAAGCACTTGAAAAGAAACACAGAGAGAAATCCAACTCCAAATAAAAGCCAAATAATGCAAAAAGTTTTTGTTGGTCCAAATTTTCATGCTTTATTAATGAAAATGAAATGTTACAAAATGCAGGGTGTGACAATTGACCGAGTCATTGATGCGCCTCCGCCTATGCCCATGGTATCTTGAGTGTGTAATTGTGTACGCGTGGCACGAATGCTGCTTTGAAGGGGCTTGAGCGGAGGCCAGACTGCTAATCACGCTGTTGGCATTCCTGATGATCCTGTTGCGGGGTGCTCCAGACTCGCTTGACGGTGCTCGAAGTTGTCGCCAGATTGGTTTGTCGGAGTAGGCCGCATTGTACTTCTTCCGCGAGGGCTGCCGTATGCTCTTCTGTTCGAAGGGAGCGGTCCATATTTCCATTGACAGTGATGACCCTGCGCGGTCCTGGCATCTTGAGCTTGAGGTATGCCTAATGTGGTACCGCATTGAATCTAGCCAATGCGGTTCGTCCGAGCAGTGCGTGGTACCCACTACGAAAAGGGACGATATCGAAGATTAACTCTTCGCTCCGGAAGTTATCCGGGGATCCAAAGACCACTTCCAGTGTTATAGAGCCCGTACAGCGGGCCTTTACTCCAGGAATTACACCTTTAAAGGTGGTTTTAGTGGGCTTGATCCTTGAAGGGTCAATGCCCATTTTGCGCATTGTGTCCAGATAAAGCAGGTTCAGGCTGCTGCCGCCATCCATAAGGACTCGCGTGAGGTGGAATCCATCGATGATTGGGTGTAAGACCAATGCGGCTGAGCCGCCATGACGGATGCTGGTAGGATGATCCCTACGATCAAAGATGATCGGACAAGCTGAGCATGGGTTGAATTTGGGGGCGACTGGCTCCCTCGCATAGACGTCCCATAGTGCTCGCTTCCGTTCCCACTTGGGGATGTCAGTGGCGTAGATCATATTGACCGTTTTCACCTAGAGGGGGGATTTCTTTTGTCCCCCCGTACTCGGACGCCGGGGCTCTTCGTCATCGTCGCTGTGCAGCCCCTTGTCCTTGTTTTTGGCGTTTATCTTACCGGCTTGTTTGAACACCCAGCAGTCTCTATTGGTGTGGTTGGCTGGCTTGTTCGGGGTGCCATGAATTTGGCACGAGCGCTCCAGTATGCGGTCCAGGCTGGACGGTCCCTGATTATTTCTTTTGAACGGCTTTTTCCATTGACCGGACTTAGATCTGCTGAATCCGACATTGACCACCATGTCTTCAATGCTATCGTCGTTGTTCCGTCTCTTATGTCTGTTACGCCATGGCTTGGCGTTAGCATCACGGTCGTCCGAACTGCCGGAATGTGGCGTGGTGCCGCTGTGAGCCAACCAGCTATCCTCACCCGCACAAAAGCGGGTCATTAGGGTTGTGAGAGCTACCATGGACTTGGGTTTTTCCTGGCCTAGGTGTCGAGCGAGCCACTCGTCACGGATATTATGCTTAAAAGCCGCCAGGGCTACGGCGTCCGGACAGTCGACTATTTGGTTCTTTTTAGTAAGGAACTGAGTCCAGAATTTTTGGGCTGACTCTCCGGGCTGTTGAGTAATGTGGCTCAGGTCATCGGCGTCTGGTGGTCACACATATGTGCCCTGGAAGTTATCGAGGAATGCGTCTTCCAGGTTTTCCCAACTGCCAATGGAATTTGCTGGTAGGCTGTTCAGCCAATGCCGGGCTTAAGGGGAAGATACTTGATGGCGTGTAGATCATCTCCGCGGGCCATGTGAATGTGGAGACGGAAATCTTCGATCCATACTATGGGGTCTGTTGTGCCATCATATGATTCGATGTTTACAGGTTTGAACCCTTCTGGGAATTCATGATCCATCACTTCATCGGTGAATCGAGGGGTGTCTGCGCGCCTCTGTGCGGGCTATATAGCTCGCCCGATCGAATTGGTGCAGGTTGCTTTGTTCGCCTGGCGGACTTGTTGATGATGTATCCGTAGCGATGATCATCGTCATGCTAGGCGCGCCCGATCCGTAGATCGATCTTGGCTGTCCTGCTTTGTTTTCCAGAATATCTTGCAGGTCTTTCCTGTTGCCCTGGGCCGTAGTGTATCTGCGTGGGGGTGCGGGCTGGTATTCGGGCTGATATGCTGTTTTATCCCGGCCACGGGGTGGCCGGTCAGCCGTTTGGCGCTCGAGTCCATATTCCTCGGCTGCCAGGACTTCAGTCCAGCTATCTGTGAGCAGGTCTTGATCAGCTTGGAGTTGCTGCTACTTCTTCTTCAGGCTCCATGGAGTGGCTATAAGCCTACGCTTGAAGCGTTCCTGCTCCACGGGGTCCTCAGGCACACCGAATTCGTCATCACCGAGGCTAATCTCATCTTCTGAGGGGGCCATGTAGTTGTCCTCCTCCGGGTATCCGTCCGTCGCCTGTTCTTATGGGCTAACCTGCTCATCTTCATGTTCGGCCTGCTCGAAGGCGGGCTGGTCAGGGTCATATCCCTCTTCGGCGCCATCCGAATTACTTTCGTCTCCGGGGCCGGTATTGCTGTGGCGGGGCTTGGAGCGGCGCCGACAACGCCCATGCTTTGTTTTACTTCCCGAGGGGTTATCCTCCGATGCCTCATCATAGGAGGTGGCCGTCCACCGCCCTGTGAGAGGTGGCTCCTGTGATTCTTCTACATCGTCGTCCATACCGTCGATGTCTTCGGAGTCGAAGTCAAGCACGTCAGTTAGATCATCGATCGTGGCAATGAAGTGGGTGGTGGGTGGGCAATGAATTCCGTCGTCGTCTGCTTCCCACTCGAGCCAGACATAGTTCGGCCCAGAGTCTCCTGACAAAGACAGAGATTTCAATAAGTTCAACATGTCGCCAAAGGGCGAGTGCTGAAAGATGTCCGCCGCGGTGAACTCCATCACCGGAGCCCAACCAGGCTCGGCGGGCTCGAGGACGCGTGGACTGGAACCTACAACCAGATATGAATCCGAGGGTCCGGAGTCACAGGCTCCCTCAGAAGTGAGGCCTGTGTTTGGCTCCATCGCTGATGAGGGTACGGCCTGTGGGGCGGGGTCCAGCTCTCCGTCCTTAGGCAATGCAACCTGCCCCGGATTTAGATCCGAGGCTTCTACCGGGGTGATATCCCGAGCATCGTCTGACAGCAGGTCTAAGCCGTGCTCATCGTGACTGTTTGACGCTCCTGATGCTGGCCCGAATCCGTCGAAGATCAAGTCCCCGCGAAATCCGCCGTGTAGTTCAAGTTTCCGAACCTGACCTGGTGGCTGGGGGCATAGCTATCGATCTGCTCCAGGTGGCCATGCGAATTGGCCCGCAGTGCGAAGCCGCCAAACATGAAGATCTGTCCGGGGAGGAAAGTCTCGCCCTAGACAGCGTCGTTGATGATGATTGAAGAAGCCATCGAGCCTGACATCGACGACACAGAGGAACTCTCAATGAAAGCACCAATGTCGGTGTCAAAACCGGCGGATCTCCGGTAGGGGGTCCCGATCTGTGCGTCAAGGCTGATGGTAACAGGAAGCAAGGGACACAGATGTTTACCCAGGTTCAGGCCCTCTCGATGGAGGTAAAACCCTACTTCCTGCTTGATTAATATTGATGATATGAGTAGTACAAGAATAGATCTACCACAAGATCGTAGAGGCTAAACCCTAAGAGCTAGCCTATGATGGTATGATTGTAATTGTGACCGGCCTTCTAAGGACCAACCTCTCCGGTTTATATAGACACCGGAGAGGGCTAGGGTTTACATGGAGTCGGTTACAAGAAAGGAAACACAATATCCGGATCGCCAAGCTTGCCTTCCATGCAAAGGAGAGTCCCATCCGGACACGGGCCGAAGTCTTGAGTCTTGTATCTTCACGCTTCAGTAGTCCGGACGTTGTACATAGTCCCGCTCTCCGGATACCCCCTAATCCAGGACTCTCTCAATCATCATCAACATTCTGAACTCTTCGAGGATATCAATCGACTTCATGATGAGAAATACCATCCTTGCCCCTCGATGATTTGTGTATCATCGACATTATTATTGCCTTCCCTCCAGCACAAACTTGTTCAGGTTATGGAGCTCCTTTCTATCCAGCTCATGTTATGTTCTACCTTCGAGTATTACCATCTGTTATGTCAAGTATGTTCTGTGAATTGCTCAACCTCTTAAGAATTCTTGATGTAGTGATACTTCTCACTACCTCCATTATTTTCTTGGTCCTAGTGTTTTTCTATCCGGAATACCAACAAGTGAACGGTGATACCTGGATTTAGTACTTCTAGCAACCCCATTGCTTTGGATTTAACGTACAATATTCCATTTTAATGTGTTGGTTGCTGGATCGCCATTTTGTATTTGATTGTGCAACCCTATCCATATTCCAGGTGCACCTTTCAATCAATGTTCAATCATGGATGTATTTCTCGAGCATATGTCATTATATCATTTGATCTGACAAATGCTACCTCCTTGTTCATATAATTTTGGACATCCATGTAATGGAAACCTCGATGAATTATTGCTAAGCCAATCGGCCACATCCTCATCTTTTCCTTGTTGAAATTGTATGACCTATTTTATAAGTTGTTTCTGATGGATCCTTTGTGTATCCAAAGTTTGACTTTTACATAATGACCATGTCAATGCTATCCCGAAGCATGTATGTGGTACTTCGGTCATCGACAAGAACATTGGAAGAGAAATGTTGAACGTTTCTTGATCGTGTATCCAAACACCATTGTATGGGTAGCATCATGAGTTTCCTCACCCTTTTCCCTAGATGGTTATCTACTTGCAGTCATGTCATGATTATCCCGCTCTGCTTGCTCTTGGAAGGAGATACACCTAATGCTCGTGTATACACATTTTTCCTGGCCATTGTTCTAATTCATATACTAGTCACATTTTCATTTGCATTGTTTTGTTTAACATTCCTTGTGATATACAATCTAAGCAGCAATATTTTCCTGCTTATGCAAACACCTCGGTGTACATCTCTGCCAGTAAGATCCTGTTCCTATAGTTGATGACATTTCGGTAGGCACTGATAGACGAGAACTTTGCCTATTGGTCTGTCTCATTCAATGAGCAGGAAAATGGTTCTCTTCGTCCCTCGCCCTTGGTACCAACGTTGTTGCCAACATAACTGACGTCTATCCTCTGACATGCCTTGCCATCATGACCGTGCAAGATGCCACCGCTCTTCCTACTCTTAACCCATATGGTGAGCCCATAACCCACAACTCCACAGGATCAAAACCTGACTCTCATGTACACTCCCCATTTCCAAGGTTATTCCTCACACTTGGCTTCGTATGTAATTCATGAGCCACCTTCCGAGGGATCACCAGTTCTGGTATCGGACGCAATACTTATTCCCGTTGCTCTGAACCCCCTTTCACACTATGTATCAGGCATCAAACGATTGTCTACCCACTTGAAACTCCTTATTATATACCTTCGTACCTTGCTCTCTATGTGTCACACCCTGATTTTCATGGCACAGCACTTAAGCTCTTAATCATGCTAAAATGTGGTTTGACAAAAACTTTTGAGTGTTTTGTCTTTGCTTTGATTGAATGTTTGTCTGTTGTTTGCTAGTGCTCTAAAAATCAAATAAATCCTCCAACGTCTATACTTCATCTCCTTGCTCCAAAAACCTTTCCCAATGATCATGCCATGTGTATAGGACATAAAAATGATTTCTTGCAAAAATAATTTGGCCAAATAGTATTTTCAAAAATTAGTTTTCCAAAACCCTGAATTGAGGTTTGCCTTTGCAAGTACTTAATTAAGGGCGGTAAAACCTTTCAAAAATATATTTGACTCCTATTAGATATAGGATACCCGAAACTACAAAATATAATTTTAAAAGTTATTTCCTATTTTATTTAAAAGCTTTTCTTAAGGCCAGAAATGGTCTTTAATAGGGAAAAATTATTTTGTTGTTTCAAAAAATATTTGACAAAATTTAGGGAAACTCATAGGACATATATTGTCCATATATAAGAGTTTTAACACATGGTCATGTTCAAAATATTGGTCAAATACCTCAAAAACCCTTTCTGGATATTTCAAGCTTTTGAAATATTTACAAAGGAAATATTCTCCAAATATTCCAAGAAAATTCTATCATGTCACATATGACATATTTGGTGATCTTGCCAAGTCTCATGACTTGGAGAACAAGATAACATCATCCAATCCCCTCAAAACCATTTCTGTCCATTTTGAAGTTTGAGCAACTTTGCATGGCCAAACATTTCCAAATGTTCTCAAACCTTGTGAACATGCTCAAATGGTCTAATAGTGCATCTAGACCAAATGCCACAAATTGGAGAACAAGTTAACTTGATCAAAGTTCCCCAAAACCCTTCCTGTCCATAACCAAATTTGAACAACTCTACATTGCCAAGTGTGTCCTTTTGATCTGAATTTTTGTGGACATGTTCAAAACCTCAAATTATGACACTACACCAAGTGGTGCATCATGGAGAATTGATTTGCATGACTAAATCTTGGGAAACCCATTTCTGTTCATTTCTAGGGTTTACCAAAGTTGCAGTGTCAACTTTCTTCAATTAAGCTCCAAATTGGTGGAAGGCCCTAATTATGTGTGTCATTTCACCCTGTGGAGCCTCATGACAAATGGGAACCATATTCTTGCCCAAACCAACATCAAACACCTTGTGGTAATTTTTAAAAGTTGATGTTTTCACCTCTTTCCTTGTTCTCCATGAGCTCAACTTTTTACCACAGCCCCTCATAGTCCCCATGCACGTCCAGTAGCAATGGCAAGACCATAGCTCAATTATTGGAGGGGTAAAACCCCACTTTCCCTCTCTGGACAACCCTTTTCTCTCTCTCCCTCAACCTCTCTCTTCTCCTAGTGGTTCACCAGGGCATCCAAGGCCACCACCCCTTTGTTTACTCCTCCCCTGACCCCCTAGACACAAGTGGCCACGCCCTACAAGCCAAAGACATGCCCTGGCATGCAATTGGCGTGCTCGAGCCTTCTGATGCACACCCACCTGTAGCCGCCTCCTTCCACCGCCCCGGCCACCTAGGGCCTCCCCTCGTGTCCCCGAGGTCGCCTCGGCGTCCATAACACGCTACTGTCGTCCCCATCCTCTCTCTCCCTCTCGGCTCTCCTCGGCGTGCAGAGCAGAGCGCCCGCCCCGCGCCATCGCCCGGCATGGGCGGGACCCGCCATGCCGCATTCCCGCTCCCTCTCTTCTCCCCACAGGCGTCGTCCCGTCCACGAACTCCCTGGACTCGGTGCACCACCTTCCCGAGGGCCGTGGCGGCGAGTGCAGGCTTCGCCGGTGCACGAGCCCACGCACCATTGCCCCGCCATAAAAGGCCACCCACAGGGCCTCTCAGCCTCCTTCGATCTCTCTCCTCGGAGACCCTTGGACCAACCCTCTCCCCTCCTCGCGCTCTCCATCCGTCACCATGGCCGGAGCCTTACCGTCGGTCTCCGCCTAAATCCGCACCCATCTCTCCTCCTCCTTCCCTCTGGACCGCTCCAGAGCGCGACCACCGTCACCGCGAGACCCTCCCGTGCTTCTCCCCCTCCTCCCCGTGGCTGTCCGTCGAGCTGCATCACCACCGTTAGCCTCGTCCGCCGCGGTCGATGCCTTGCTCGACCCGGTGCCACTGGGCGACCGTGCCACCCACGGTTGGACGCGGCTGGTTCCCCTGAGCACGCCGGTGGGCAGAGCATCGCCGGAGACGCCCTGTAGCGCCGGCGGCCGGCGTCAAACACCTCCTTTGTCTCCTGTCGCACCCGCGCGGGAGGTGGAGGACGAACCTGACAGGCGGGCCCCGCTTGTCAGTGGCCCAGCCACGGGGCCACGCTGGCAAGTGGAGGCGTACTCGTTTTCTCCGCGTCCCGCGGGCGTACTCGGTGGGCGCCATCGGCGTCGCCTGTCGTCTGCGTGGCCGAGCCGCTGGGCCGGCGCTTGCTAATCTGCGCCCAGTGCGCTGGATAAGGGTAAAACCCTTTCCTTTTCCTTTTCTTTTACGTAAATTTGTAAAATCCACAAATAAGTCAAATGGACTCCAAATTTGATGATTCAAATTTCCGGTGGCTCCATAAATCCAGCCCTATTTAATAGGCCACAGTGGACATTTTGTTGTCCCTGGTTTTCTTGAACCTTTTAAAAGGTCATTTATCCACATGAGTCCACTTCAAAATCCATATTGTATTCATTTCAACTCCAAATCCAGTGAAACCAATTTCGAATGTTTCTAAAATCATGCCTGAATTAATGGGTACTTTTACTCATTTTTATAAAATGTCATTCTGTGTACAACTTGTGGATCCATCAAACCCCTTGATTCCATCCTATCGAAATGTTTAGAAATATCCATAGATCCACTTCCATTGAAACCACTTTGGTCATCCCTCACATGACGAGGTACCCCGAAAAGTCAACTCATATTTTTAGAGCACTTTTATTTCCTGCCTTGTTGTGTTGCTTATTATGCTTGCTTTTCGGCGATAGTTGACGAAATAGACGGAATGCTCGGAGTTGGACCAGAGATATTTGAAGACCTCGAAGACTTTGTTCAAACAGGCAAGCAGCCCTTTGACCATGTCTATGAAACCCTTTTCATGCATGTCATATAGCACTTATTATTGTTGCATCGTGTCGGGGGGGAAGCTGCCCGCCACGAACACCTATGGGAGCGGAGCCCTTATGCATCTTGATGCGAGGGTGGAGGGAGCACGGAGAGCAGATCGTATAGAGCAGCGGGCAGTTTTACCCAGTTAGGGCGCGATGGACGCGTAAAACCCTACTCCTGCCTTGGTTTGTATTGAGCTCGGGGCTTGAAGAGCTCTGATGGCAGCTACACCGCCTTGAGAGTTCTGAAGGTTTCCACCGAACCGAACCGAACGAACCCCTCCACGTTGTGCATGGGCCTCCTTTTATAGTGCAAGGGGTCACCGGCAGGTGTCAGCGTGGAGAAAGGGGTAAAAATGTAAAAAGAGGTGGTAGTTGGAGCAGTCGCGAGGAGCGAGTGGAGCTACGGTCGTGAGCGATGGTCGCTACCTACTTTGTGATGGGGACAAGGGCATTTAATGCCCGTCGCCGTCGACCCAAAAGCTCCGCCATTGTGTCTCCGTGCGCCACGGCGATGGATCCACCACCGTGAAGTGCCACCGTGTCCCCGGGCTGCACAGCCATCCGCCCGCGCCCTGGAAGGCCCAGGCGGCGTGGGCTGATGAGCTGGGCGGGCACACTGCGCAATTCTCCCGGCAAGCACCTTGCCGGGTCTTGACTGCTGCGGACCGGGAGCTTGCAGGCTCTGTAACTTATCGCTCCCGGGCCCTCGTCGGGCGCATCCAGCGCCTAAGCGTGTCTTCTATGATGTAATCTTCTAGTCTTCTGGCGAGCTCCTCTTGCGGGGCCTTGCATGAGTGATGTAACCTTGAGCACAGGCGGCCTTCCGGCATGCTCCGCTTGCGGGTCTCGATCTTCTGTCTTGTATACTTCGTTTTGAATGGTTTGATTTGGAGCGAGGAAGGTTTTGGCGAGCACGTGGTAAACCCTGCAGGGAAGCTGCAACCGCCCGTGCACAAGTTGGGTCTTGAGGTACCCCTACCTTAGCTCTAACCGACAGAGCCCCGGGCCTGGGCCATACACGGTGGCGAAGCGCTGTTGGGCCAGGCCCAAAACGATTACGGGCACACCGCGACCTGGCGCGCCGAATCCACTTCGCATCTGCCGCATCCCCCATGTGCACGCAGCGTCGATTCGGCGTCGTGGGAGGCGTGGGCGGCGTCGCGGTCTTTAGGGCATCCACCCCGTGATCGTGGTGCGGCGAGGTCACTTCACCCGTCGCTCGGCCCGCTTTTTACCACGCGGCCCTCATGCATGGGGGGTCGTGGCGGAGAGTGGGAGACCGAGCCGTCCGCAGGCGGAGATGGCGAGTCGGCCCGCTCCTCTGCCCTCCTCGCTTCCCGATTGGCGGGCAGGCGGTTGAGCCCCACCTCGCCCTTTAAAAAGAGGCGGAAGGGGCACAATGGTCTCACACTTCCTCTTCTCCCTTCGTCTTGACTTCCGTTCTTCTTTACTGCCATGGAAGGAGAAATCCTAGTTCTTCAGCGGTGGCGGCGGTCGCCTCCGGGCAGCGCACTTCCCCTATCCGCACCCGTGGCGGCGGAGCCGCCACGAGGGGAGGGGAGGGGCGAGCAGCGACGAGGCGAGGCGTGGTCGGCGGTCGGGAGAGGCGGTCGTGGCGATGTGCCTCCCGTCTCCTCCGGTGGCTCCTTTCCTTGAGGCGGTCCATCTTGGAGCGATCCACGGGAGTTCTTCATCAAGCTGCGCCCGGCGCCTCGTCGCCGCCTCGGCTGCCGGCCCGTTCGCGGCGCGATGGAACGGATCCGCCGAGGTGATGGAGTTGCGCATGAGGGCTGTGGGATCAGCGGCACTTTCGAGTGAGTGTCGTGTCCCCAACCCGGCATGATGTGCTTGATCGAGGTGGAAGGCGTTCGCCCGCATCCATAGCTTGCGGCGGGGTTTACCCTCCATTTCAAGTTAATGGAGGCGACCTTCTCGCCGTCAAGGTCTTGAGGATTCAGGGACCAGCGAGATCTTGTGTGGACAGCTCCTCCGATAGCGAAGGTCCCTCCTCGGCGAGTAGCGAGGAGGGCGGCAGCGGCGGCAGCGAGATGGCGGGTCCGACTAGGCGTCGGATCTTGCCTCATACCGGCGACCCCATCATCCGGTCGCCCGGCCTTACAAACTCCCGGGGCCGTCTCCTTGGGCGGCTGGCGTAGGGAGGCTGCGGAAGAGGAAGAGGGGTGGCGGGAAGGCCGTCAAATCGGAGTACGAGGGCGAGGTGCCCTCGACAGCGTGCTGACGTTCCACCACCTCGTCTTCAAGCTCTGCCTCCGGCGCCTCCGTCTCCGCCAAGCTCCTGGTCGGCCCCCGGGAAGTTCTCTTGGTGTCTTCTGGCGCCCGTAGCTCACCTAGGTGCCCCTTTTGCCCTTCCCGGCAAGCTTCTCTTGCCGGGGCCTCCTTGACCTATCTCCTGAAGAGAGAAACAAGAGAGGAATTACGGGCATCTTATCTTATTTCAATTTGCAAGCCTTCGGGCCTTAGCTGCATTTAAAACTTGTAATCCTCTCTTTCATGTTTTTCATCCTCTATGGACTTATCTTTGGAATGGGATGTTTTTAATGAAAAGAGGGAATGCTTGCGAGTAACGTCCTTTACTTGATCCGTGCCTTGTATGTTTCCACCCTCGCTTCTAGGGAACTTGCGGCAAGGGCCCTTGCCCTGGCGAGTCTTGAACTCGAAGCAGCCTGCTGGCCAAGGTCTTACCGGCAAGCAACCTTGCATGACTAGTCATAGCGCACTTAGCTTGCTGGCGGACTCGAAAAGCGAAACAAAGGGCGCGACACTTGTGCAGCTCGCCGTCGTTGGCGTGCTCGAAAACAAGATAAGTGCGGCTATCCACGGTAGAGTTCCTCCAGCGCGGTTTTTCCATACAAGGCATGCTTGTTCAAGGACACGGCCTCGCATCCTCCGATCCATAAGAGGATGCATGAAGAGGTTGAAAAACTTATCGATATCACAGCCCGGCAACTCGCCTTGTCGGGACATAGGAGCCTGCGCCCTTTTCCTTTGTTCTTGCGCTGTCGCCGCAGCCCAGCGACTCTGGCCAGCCAGCGAAGGAACCTTGGTACTCGCAGCCCCGGCAACGCCCGGTTTGCGGGGCCCAGTGCGGTCGCCCTTTGCTCTTTCCTTGCTGCTGTTATTCGATCATGAGAACAACAGACAAGCGCTGTAATAAGTTACTTTTATAGCGTAACCCGTGTTAGGCAACGCAATGCTATGTTTCATCCTTTGTATGTTTATACTCTACGCTTTTAGGGAACTTGCCGGCGCTAACACGCTTGCTGAGTGCGGAACATCAGCAGCCCGCTGGCGGTGTTTCTTCCGGCAAGAAACCTTGTCGGGCTTAGTTGCAGCGCGCTTGTATTGTTGAGCGGACTCGAAAACAAATCAAGGGCGCAACTTAGCCATGACTCGGCTCCTCCGCGTACAAGTTTCTCATATAAAGGACGTCCCACGGCAAGGCTTGCTACGTTACATCCTCTACCCCGTTGCATCCCTTGTATGTTCCTACCTGCGCTTTTAGAAACTTGCGGTGCTAACACACTTCTTGAGTCACGGAACATCGGCAGCCCGCTGGCGATGTTGCTTCGGCAAGAAACCTTGTCGGGCGATTGCAGCACACTTGTATTGTTGGCGGACTCGAAACAAAGCAAAGGCGCAACAACCACGAGTTGGTTCCCCAGCGTCTGGTGTTCCATACAAAATACGAGCGTTCGAGAATATAACACAAAAACTTAGAACTAAAGTGCTCGCACTTCAAGCTTGAAACAACTTAGCTTTACATCTTACATGCTCGGCAAAACCGCACTTCTCCTTGATTTCCTCCTTATCGCTTTCTCCCTCACGCTTCGGGGAACCGCCGGCATAAACACACTTGCTGAGTCACGGAACATCAGCAACCAGTGGCGGTGTTGCTTCCGGCGGAAGAACTCCTCGGGCTAGTTACAGCGCTTTCATCGTTAAGCGGACTCGAAACAGATCAAGGGTGCAACTTAGCCACGATTAAATCCCCTTTGCGCGCAGGTTTTCCATACAAATACGGACTTTCAAGGGATCTGGCTCAAAAGTTTGAAACCGGCGCTTTCTTTGCTTTACTTGCGGTGGAGCTCGATGGCGCGTCCTCGGGCGGCGCCACTCCGGAGAGATGCGCTTGCGGAGTGGGCACGAGCTGCTCTGCCGGACTTAGTCTTTGGTAGATTTTGCCTTTGCCTTTTTGCACTTGCGGTGGGCTCGATCCGGCAGGAACAGCTCTGTGCCTACTCCGACAAGCGCACCTCCCAGTGCTGCTTGCCGCCCGTCGAGGAGCAGCGCCATCGAGCTCCACCGGCAAGTCGGCAAGTGCTCTGAGGCCCTCCGGCAACCGCACCTCTTGAGTGTTGCGCCGCCGTCGAGGGCAGCGCCATCGAGCTCCACCGGCAAGTAAAGCAAAAAGCGATCGGTTTCAAACTTTGAGCCGTATCCTTGAAAGTCCATTACCTTGTGGAAAACACATGCAAAGGGGCGAATGCGTGGCTAAGTTAAGCCCTTGATGAGGAGTCCTTCAGCGAAGAAAGCTGTGTTCTTCCTGGAAGAGCCGAGAACTGCATGGATTGAAACAGGGTTTGAGCGGGTGTGGGAGCGCATAAGGAAAGATAAGGAACTCGTGGCTCTCTCAAGTCGAAACTCAGGCAGCTGCTTGCCAGGACCCGACTACCGAAATCGCCATCTCCGCCCGTGGCAGACTCGGTCTCCCACCTTCGCGCCCGACCCCCCATGCATGAGGGGCGCGTGGCGGGGGCGGAGGCGGCGGGTGAAGTGACCTCGTCTGCACCACGATCACGGGGGTGGATGCCCTAAACCCGCCGCGCCGCCCGTCTCCCACAGCGCCCGCAATCGGCAGCGTGCCGTTCACGAGGATCTGGCGAATCACGGAAATAGATTCGGCGCCGTGGGCGCGTGTGCCCGTGCCTGTTTTGGGCCTGGCCCAACAGCGCTCGGCACCGTGTGTGGCCGAGCCGGGGGCTCTGTCGGTGTACTAAGGTAGGGGTACCTCGGTACCCCAACGTATGCCGGCGGTTGCAACTTCCCGGCGGGGTTTACCGCGTGCTTTCGCCGAAGACCTTCACTGCTCCATACCAAACCATTCAAAGACAAAGTATACAAGGCGAAGATCGAGACCCGGCAAGCGGAGTTTGCGGGAAGGCCGTTCGAGCTCAAGGTTACATCACTCACGCAAGGCCACGGCAAGAAGGAGCTCGTCGGAAGACTAGAAGATTACATCATAGAAGACCGCCTCGGCGCTATATGCGTCGGCGAGGGCCGAGGCGACAAGTTCTGAGCCGGCAAGCTCCGGGTCGGCAAGGTCGAGACCCGGCAAGGTGCTTGCGGGAGGATTCGCTATGTGCCGCGCTCCAGCTCATCAGCCCAGCGTTGCCACAGGGCCTTTCGAGGGCAGCGTGGCGGATGGCTGTGCGACTGGGGACACGGTGGCACTTCACGGTGGTGGATCCATCGCCCGTGGCGAGCGGAGAACACAAGGCGGGAGCTTTTTGGGGTCGATGGCGGCGAGGCATTAAATGCCCTTGTCCCCCCCTTGTCAAAGTAGGTAGCAACCTTTGTTCACGCCTTGTAGCTCCACTATTCCGCTGTATTCCTTCACCACCTCTTTTACATTTTACCCTTTCTCCTCGTTGACACATCGGTGACCCTTGCACTATAAAGGCCCATGCTGGCGTGGGGGGGTTTGATTCGATCGAAACCTCGAGACCCGGCAGCGGAGTTTGCCGGGAAGCCATTCGGGCTCAAGGTTACATCACTCCGCAAGGCCACGGCAAGAGGAGCTCGCCGGGAAGACT
Source organism: Aegilops speltoides (assembly GCA_021437245.1). Classification (NCBI taxonomy): domain Eukaryota; kingdom Viridiplantae; phylum Streptophyta; class Magnoliopsida; order Poales; family Poaceae; genus Aegilops; species Aegilops speltoides. Next base: position 121,357,231 of record CM038145.1, read on the forward strand.
AGAAGATTACATCATAGAACCGCCTCGGCTGTATGTGTCAGCGAGGGCGGGGGCGACAAGTTCTGAGCCGGCAAGCTCCGGGTCGGCAAGGTCAAGACCCGGCAAGGTGCTTGCGGGAGAATTGCTTGTGTGCCGCGCTCCAGCTCATCAGCCTGCGTGCATACAGGGCCTTTCCGGGGCGCGTGGCGGATGGCTGTGCAACTGGGGACAGTGGCACTTCCGCATGGTGGATCCATCGCCCGTGGCGAGCGAGAGACAAAGGCGGGAGCTTTTGGGGTCGGCGGCGGGCATTAAGTGCCCTTGTCCCCCCTTGTCAAAGTAGGTGGCGACCACTTTGTTCACGCCTTTGTAGCTCCTTTGTTCCCTTTTGTTCCAACTACCACCTCTTTTACATTTTACCCCTTTCTCCTATGTTGACACTGTCGGTGACCCTTGCGCTATAAAGAGGCCCATGCACAGCGTGGAGGGTTGGGTTGGCTGAGTTGGCTCAAAACCTTGACAACTCTCGCTCGGTGTGGCTGCTCTGTAGCTCTTCAAGCTCCAGCTCAATACAATCAAGCGAGGAGTAGGGTTTCTGCGTCCATGCGGCGAACACAGGTAAAAACCGCCAGCGTGCTGCCACGATCTGCTCTCTGTGCTCCCTCCGCCCTCATACCGCCTGCAGACAAGGGCTCCGGCCCCATAGGTGTTCGTGGCGGGCGGCTTCCCCCGACATCTCTGGCGCGCCCGGTAAAGCGTCGAGTTGTGCGGACCTGATCCGGCGTTCACGCGCGGCGTTCTTCATCAACCTCTCCGGTTTCATCAACAACTTCATCAACAATTGCGCTATGGCGCGAAGAAGAAGGCCGGGGTTGCGGGCCCGTCTGCGTCTCATCGCCGCCACGAACCAGCGGTGGGCGGAGAGCGCCGTCGGAAGGTGATCGCCCGGCGAGGACACTCATGGCGCCACCGAATCAAGAACAAGGCGGATGACAGCGCCTCGGTCTCCGTGGACATTCGCGTCCATCTCGGCACCGACAACCCAGCGCGCCATACCACGGGAGGTGGTATCCGCATCTTTGGGGCAGAGATTACCGGAGGCTCGCGGGATGCTCCGGACCACCGTCCGTGCACAAGCAAAGCGCGCGCGAGGCAGGACCTGCTCCTTCTACGCTGTTAGGAGTCCGAGCATATCCGCTCCTCGCACCGCTTCGCTCCGCTCCCCTCCACGCGCGGCGAAGCGCTCGCAAGGCGCAGCGCTCTCGACTTCCCTCCGGCGTGAAAGAAGCGAAGACCAAGTCCGGCAAGTGCTCAGGGGCCTACTCCGGCAACGCACCTCTTGGTGCTTTCTTGCTGCCCGTCGAGGCCAGCGCCATCGAGCTCCACCGGCAAGTGCAAAAAGCAAAAGCAAAATCTACCAAAGACTAAGTCCGGCAGGAACAGCTCTGGTGCCTACTCCGGCAAGCGCACCTCCCAGTGCTTTCGCGCGCCCGTCGAGACAGCATCACCGAGCTCCACCGGCAAGTAAAGCAAAAGCGGTCGGTTTCAAACTTTTGAGCCGTATCCCTTGAAAGTCCATTACCTTGTATGGAAAACCTGTGCGCAAAGGGGCGAATCGTGGCTTAGTTGCGCCCTTGATCTGTTGAGCCGCTCAGCGATGAAAGCGGCGTTGCAACTAGCCGAGGAGTTCTTCTGCGGAAACAACACCGCCCGGTAGCTGCTGATGTTCCGCACTCGGCAAGTGTGTTTCTTGGCGGGTTCCACTGGCGTGAGGAGAAAGCGTACAAAGGAGGAAATCAAGGGAGAAGTGCGGCCTTGCGAACACGAAGAGCAGAAAAGCTAAGTTGCTCAAGCTTGAGTCTGAGCACTTTTAGTTCTAAGTTTTGTGTTATATTCCTCGAGCGTTCGTACCTTGTATGGAACACATGCAGCGGGGAACCAACTCGTGGTTAAGTTGCGCCCTTGCTTTGTTTTCGAGCACGCTCAGCGATTTAAGTGAGCTGCGACAAGTGTCAGCGCCCTTGTTTAGTTTTCGAGTCCGCTCGACAAGCTAAGTCTTGCTGCAAGCTGGCCCGACAAGGTTTCTTGCGGAAGCAACACTGCCGGCGGACTGCTGATGTTCCGCACTCAGCAAGTGTGTTAAGCGCCGGCAAGTTTCCTAAAAGCGCGGGGTAGGAACATACAAAGGGATGCTGTGAGAGTAGAGGATGTAACGTAACAAGCCTTGCCATGGGGCGTCCTTTGTATGAAAACTTGTGCGGAGGAGGAGAGTCATGGCTAAGTTAAGCCCTTGATTTGTTTCGAGTCCGCTCAAGCGATGAAAGCGCTGCAACTAAGCCCGGCGAGGTTTCTTGCGGAGGCTACCCGCCCGATGGGATGCTGATGTTCCGCTTCGGCAAGCATGCATCTTGCCCGGCAAGTTCCCTAAAAGCGTGAAGTATAAACATACAAAGGATGAAACATAGCATTGCGTTGCCCAACACGAAATTCACGTTACAAAAAGTAACTTATTACAGCTGTTGTCTAAGTTGTTCTCATATTTGGAATAACAGCGGCAAGGAAAGAGCAAAAGGCGCACGGCACAGGGGCCCAGCGAACGGCGTTCTTTGAGGCTCAGTACCAAGGTTCCTTCAGCGGCTGGCGAGTCGCGGGGCTGCGATGGCGGCAGAACAAAGGAAAAAGCGCGAGCTCCTATGTCCCGACAAGCGAGTTGCGGGGCTGTGATATCAGATAAGTTTTCATCCCTCTTCATGCATTCTCTTATGGTGGAGGATGCGAGGCCGTGTCCTTGAGCGAGCATGCCTTGTATGGAAAAACACATGCGCGGAGGAACCTACCCGTGGATAGCGCACCCTTATCTTGTTTTTCGAACGCTCAGCGATTTAAGTGAGCTGCGACAAGTGTCAGCGCCCTTGTTTAGTTTCGAGTCCGCTCGACAAGCTAAGTGCGTTGCGACTAGCGTGACAAGGTTGCTGCGGTAAGACCTTAGCCAGCGAGGCTGCTTGAGTTCGACACTCGGCGCTTTCATGGCAAGGGCTCCTTGCCGGCAAGTTCCCTAAGCGTGGGGTGAAACATACAAACGCAGGATCAAGTAAAGGGCGTTACCCGGCAAGCATTCCCCTCTTTTCATTAAAAAACATCCCATTCGAGTACAAGTCCATAGAGGATGAAAAACATGAAAGAGAGGATTACAAGTTTTAAATGCAGCTAAGGCCCGAAGGCTTACAAATTTGAAGATAAGATGCCCGTAATTCCTCTCTTGTTTCTCTCTTCAGGAGATAGGTCAAGGAGGGCAGAGGAGCGGGGCCGAGTCGCCATCTCCGCCCGTGACGGCTCGGTCTCCCACCTTCGCCACCCACGACCCCCATGCATGAGGGCGCGTGGCGGCGGGGCGGGCGGCGGGTGAAGTGACCTCGCCTGCACCACGATCACGGGGTGGATGCCCTAAAGACGCCTGCAGCCGCCCACGTCTCCCACGGCGCGCCAATCGGCAGCGTGCCGTTAAGGGGATCACGGCAGATGGGGAAGTAGATTCGGCGCGCCGTGGGCTGCGTGTGCCCGTGCCTTGTTTTGGGCTGGCCCAACAGCGCTTCGGCACCGTGTGTGGCCAGGCCGGGGCTCTGTTGGTGTACTAAGGTAAGGGTACCTCGGTACCCCAACGTGTGCCTGGCGATTCTGACTTCCAGCGCGGGGTTTACCGCGTGCTTTCGCCGAAGACCTTCTGCTCCATACCAAACCATTCAAAGACAAAGTATACAAGGCGAAAGATCGAGACCCGGCACAGCGGAGTTTGCGGGAAGGCCGTTCGGGCTCAAGGTTACATCACTCACGCAAGGCCACGGCAAGAGGGCTCGCCGGGAAGACTGAAAGATTACATCATAGAACCGCGCCTCGGCTGTATGCGTCGGCGAGGCCGGGGGCGACAAGTTCTGAGCCAGCAAGCTCCGGGTCCGGCAAGGTCAAGACCCGGCAAGGTGCTTGCGGGAGAATTCGCTGTGTGCCCGCGCTCGAGCTCATCAGCCAGCGTCGCCACAGGGCCTTTCGAGGGCGGCGTGGCGGATAACTGTGCAACTGGGGACACGGTGGCACTTCACGGTGGTGGATCCATCACCGTGGCGAGCGAACACAAGGGCGGGGAGCTTTTGGGGTTAACGGCGGCAGGCATTAAGTGCCCTTGTCCCCCCTTGTCAAAGTAGAGTGGCGACCACTTTGTTCCGCCTTTGTAGCTCCTTTGTTCCCGCCTTGTTCCAACTACCACCTCTTTTACATTTTACCCCTTTCTCCTCGTTGACACATCGGTGACCCTTGCACTATAAAGGAGGCCCATGCACAATGTGGGGGGTTCGGTTCGATCGAAACCTTGACAACTCTCACGCTTCGGTGTAGCTGGTCTTGTAGATCTTCAAGCTCCGAGCTCAATACAAACCAAAGGCGGGAGTAGGGTTTCTGGCGTCCATGGCCCGAACCTGGGTAAAACTGCCAGCGTGCTGTCGCTCGATGTGCTCTCTGTGCTCCCTCCGCCCTCGTACCGCCTGAGACAAGGGCTCGGTCCCATAGGTGTTCGTGGCGGGCAGCTCCCCGACATCTGGCGCGCCCGAAGATGTCGAGAAAATCGAAAGCGATTGTGCCCTTGCGGCGCTTGCTGCGTGGAGTGGAGGCGGGAAGCGGCGGTGCGAGGCGGGATATGCTCGGACTCTAACAGCGTTAGAAGGAGCGAGATCCTGCCCGGCGCCTTCGCTTTGCTTGTGTCGGGGCGGTGGTCGGAGCATCCCTTGAGCCTCGGTGTGTCCTTGCCCGGCGGATACCACCTCACGTGGTATGGCGCCCGCTGGGTTGTCGTGTCTTTGAGATGGGCCAGCGGAATGTCCCACGAACCGGTAGCGGTCATCCGTCTTGTCCTTGGATCTGGTGGCGCCGCGAGTGTCCTCGCGGCGACCACCCTTCGACAGCGTCTCCTCCGCCCACCGTTGGCTCGGTGGCGGCGAAGAAAACGCGAGCAGACTGCAACCTCGAAGCCTTCTTCTTGGGGCCATGGCGCGATTGTTGATGAAGTTCTGATAAGCTGGAGAGGTTGATGAAGAAGCGCCAGCGTGAGCGCGGATCAGTCCGCACAACCTCGGCGCCCCTACTGGCGCGCAAAAGATGTCGAGAAGCTGCCGCCACGAACACCTATGGGACGGGCCTTATGCATGCGGTGCGAGGCGAGAGGAGCCTGAAGCGGATCGTGGCGAGCGCGGGCAGTTTTACCCGAGTTCGGGCGCGATGGGCGCGTAAACCCTACTCCTGCCTTGGTTTGTATTGAGCTCGGGGGCTTGAAGAGCTACGAGGAGCAGCTACACGGCGAGAGTTGAAGGTTTCCCACCGAACCCGACGAACGAACCCCCTCCACGTTGTGCATGGGCCTCCTTTTATAGTGCAAGGGGTCACCGGCAGGTGTCAGCGTGGGAGAAAGGGGTAAAAATGTAAAGAGGTGGTAGTTGGAGCAGTCGCGAGGAGCGGTGGAGCTACGGTCGTGAGCATGGTCGCTACCTACTTTGTGATGGAGGACAAGGGCATTTAATGCCCGTCGCCGTCGACCCAAAGCTCCGCCCTTGTGTCTCCGTGCGCCTTGCAGCGATGGATCCACCACGTGAAGTGCCACCGTGTCCCCGAGGCTGCCTGACCATCGCCACAGCGCCCTGGAAGGCCCAGGCGGCGTGGGCTGATGAGCTGGGCCAGCGAACACCTGGCGCAATTCTCCGGCAAGCACCTTGCAGGGTCTTGACCTGCGGACCGGGGCTTGCAGGGCTCTGTAACTTGTCGCTCCCGGGCCCTCGTCGGGGCCATCTGACTGGCGCCTAAGCGTGTCTTCTATGATGTAATCTTCTAGTCTTCTGGCGAGCTCCTCTTGCGGGGCCTTGCGTGAGTGATGTAACCTTCAGCACAGAGCGGCCTTCCCGGCAAGCTCCGCTTGCCGGGTCTCGATCTTCATCTTGTATGCCGTTTTTAATGGTTTGATATGGGCAGGAAGGTTTTCGGCGAGCACGTGGTAAACCCTGCCGCGGGAAGCTGCAACCGCCCGTGCACAAGTTGGGGTACTGAGGTACCCCTACCTTAGTACACCGACACATCGGAATCATGAAAGATGGGTAACCACTTTGGTGGGTTGCCTCCGTTACTTTTCTCGTTGACACTTGCATTGTGCATGACCCTACCTTCGTATGAGGGTTATGACGATGGGAGTAGATAGGATGCTAAGTAGTTTGCTATGCAAAAAGGGACGGGAATATGCATGTGATGGAAACAAAATATTTTTCAAAACAACTTTCGAAAACCCCATCGGGTGCCATTTATGCGAGGAGATGATGAAAAGGTAACCACTTGATAATGAAGTGGTGTACGAGGCAAGTGTGTGTTGTTTTTGAGCGGATTAGATTTAAGAATATGGTGTCCCAACCCTACATGCGCGACCACTCTACCCTTATATGGGAAAGGGCATTGTTGAGTACCTAGTCCGATACTAGCTTGGAGCCCGCATTACTAGTGACGGGGGAGAGTTGGTGCTCTCTCTTGGGGCGAGGTCGTGCGGGTAGGGCGGCCATGACCATCTTTATGGGGCACGGACACACCGTTGGTACCCGTGCGGTGGTATGTGATGAATATGGGAGCAAGGCTCCACGAAAATGTTATTTGAAATGTTGGGCACAGGGGTTACTACCAATCAGTGGACTCCATGTTAGTGTCGTCTAGGGAAAGGCGGTGATCGGTGCTTACCGGGTACTTGAGTACCTGTGAATTAAGTGGATGACGGAAGTTCCCGGATCTAGTGGGTAAAGTGTGCAACCTCTGCAGTGTAAAACTATTGAATAGCCGTGTCCACGGTCAGAATGATTAGGCGGTCTTTGCTTAAACTATGTCGGGGTTTTCAACCGTGTGAGTGAAGATGATGGAAATGACTTGGGTCAAGCCAAGGACTTGACCACGGCCGAGATGGGTTGGTGCCCACTCTGTTTATGATAATGGGTTGGTGCCCATTTTGTTTATGATAATGGGTTGGTGCCCTCTATTTATGTTGATATCGGTGACCAGATCTCATGGTTACTTAAATTCTCTTGATGCATGCTTTATAGGATGTTGAACATGTCATTGCACTCAAAACTAGCTTTATGCAAAACTTTACCTATGTCATGCATTCTTGTACCTTGAACCAAATCATGGGTTGCTTGCAGTACATTCAAAGTACTCATTGGCTTGCCACTGGTTATTTAATTGACCGGGCATGGAAGAACGGAGTTGAAGAAGAGTTCTTTGGAGGCGATCATGCGAACTAGGGCGTTTCGGTCGAGAATGCTGTAGGGTTAAAGGCGGATGGCATGGGTTCTACTTATCGTCGAAGATTTCCGCTGCTTTGTGTTTCATTTGATGTTCAACCCTTAAGGCTTTATCAATGTAAGACTTGACCATAATGGTCCTACTTGTGTAATACGGTATGTATGGATGTAAGCCTGTTGTTATTCAGCTTCTGTGTGTTCAGTGAGCATTGATCTCTGGGATCACTGTACACGTGCATTCGGTGATCACGACTTATGAGTCGGGGTCCCCACACTATGTTTTCTTAAGTTTCAATTCAAGAGGTACCTTCTACCACATTCCCTAGGTTATCCACAAGATACTCGCCCTTGTAATGGCCCATTCTTCCGGAGTTGTCCCCTAATCCTTTGTGTAAGTTCGATGGAATTCCCAAAGAAAGGAGGATGACTTCATCATGATGAACTTGAGAAGAGAAATAAAGCCATCAATGAAAAGGATCAACTACTTCATGAAGAGCAACCAAGGACAAGAAGATCTGTTAGAATTTCAAAACCAGAACTTCCCCCCTTCCTCCCCTCTTAAATCTCGAGACAAGATTTCTTGTAGTGGAGATTTGTAACACCCTGATAATCATGCTACAGTAACCTAACACTAATGATGCTAGGTCATCATGCTTACTGAGCTAATTATCACTTGAAGAATCAAAGTCAAATTCAAATTCAAATTACGAGTGAAATTCAAAATTTCTCAAACATTAAAACAAAAATATTCATCATGTGGCAAATATTCATTTGTTAATATTTGTGGTGAACCAACATTTTTCAAAAGTGTTTAAATGCCGTCAACTATTTAAAACTGTGGCTAAAACAATCATTTAAATGCTTTTTTTGTAGAATTTCTAAACTAATTTATTTAAATGCTAAACTAATTATGGCAGTAGCCTGAATTATAATAATATTTTAGGTGCAATTATTATACTTTATAAATCTAATTTTGCCTTAAAAATTAAATGAAAATAGAAAACAGAAAAGGTTAAAGAAAAATAAAAGCCCCCACTATGCACTAGGGCCTCAAGTGCACAGTGAGGCCCGACCCACCTCGCGGTCATCTTCCCCCCTGTTCACTCAGGGCGCGGTTGATGCCCGAGCATCGACCATGGCGCGGATGCCTTGCGTGGCGGCCAGTCGGCCCTCGCCGGTGCCTTTTAGGCCTTCCTCGATCCTCCTACAACCCTAGCGCCCACTTTTCCCCTCCCTCGTGCTGCTTCCCCTCCTGGCCTTTATTCATAACCACTTGCCGCCATGGTAACCTCACATGCATGGTCACTGACCTCCCAGACGCATGAGACTGTGCCCAGAAGATCCGTGCCGTTGACGATGTCACCTGCGACCAAGGGTTCAAGCCCTCCGCCTCTCCATCGACGGGATCGACATTGTCGTCCTCCTTGGGCCATCGTCATACCATTGGCGGTTGCCACCGACCTCTGCTCCCAAGCCCACACAAGCCTTTATTGAGCTCCCGGTGAGCCTTGATGTTTCCTCCTTCCCTTTCCTTGACCCGCTGAGGGAGTCCTGGACTAGGGGTGTTCGGATAGCCGAACTATCATCGTTCGTCGGACTCCAAGACTATGAAGATACAAGATTGAAGACTCCGTCCCGTGTCCGGATGGGACTTTCCTTGGTGTGGAAGGCAAGCTTGGCTATACGGATATGTAGATCTCCTACCATTGTAACCGATTCTGTGTAACCCTAGCCCTCTCCGGTGTCTATATAAACCGGAGGGTTTTAGTCCGTAGGACGGAGAACAATCATACCATAGGATAGCTTCTAGGGTTTAGCCTCATTGATCTCGTGGTAGATCTACTCTTGTACTACCCATATCATCAATATTAATCAAGCAGGAGTAGCGTTTTACCTCCACGAGGCGGCCCGAACACAGGTAAAAACATATCGTGTCCCTTGTCTCCTGTTACCGTCGCCTAGGCCTACGATTCGAGACCCCTACCGAGATCCGCGGTTTGACACCAACATTGGTGCTTTCATTGAGTTCCTCGTGTAAATCGCCTTTAGGCCCGATGGCTCCCGATCATCAAAAATGGCCAGCGGTCCGGGTGAGACTTTTCTCCCGGACCGAGATCTTAATATTGGCCGCTTTGCGCTGCGGGCAACTTCGCAGCCATCTGGAAGCTGATTAAGCTTCGCCCCAGGCCATCAGGTCAGATTTGGAGATTTGAACTACTCGGTAGCGTCCGCGGAGACTTGATCTTTGGCGGAGTTGAGCCACTTGCCAAGCGCTGCATTGTCATAGCGGGCATGATCTAGCTCTGCTGCCGGACCCGGTGCCACAGAGCGCACAAGTGTCGCTCGACCCTTATACGCGAACCCCATTGCGCCCGTCGAGGGCAGGTGGTGGACACCGCCTCGGGGACTGCTACCTCTACGGAGATAGAGGCGAATACCAACCACATCCTTTGTGAAGCTCATGACTCCAAGCGCGGACTCCTCTCGGACTCCGAACCTTCCGCGCCCCTGCCAATAGAATCCGATTGGGCGCCGATCATGGAGTTCACAGCTGCGGACATCTTTATTTTCGCCCTTTGGCGACATCTTGAATCGCTAAAGTGTCTCTCTTTATCGGGAGAGCCCTGGCGGACTATAGTCGGGGCGGTTGGGATCTGAGCGATGAAGAAATTCAAAGCCCACCCACCACCCACTTCATAGCCCTTGCATCGATGACTTAACCGACTTGCTAGATTTCGACTCCAAAGACATCGATGGTATGGGCGACAATGCGAGGCGACCAGAACCCGGCGCCTCTGGGGCACTAGAAGGCCACCTCGTCATACGACACTTACGTGGTGGACATCCCAAGGGATGGGAATGGTGATGGAACAACGGAGGCGACCCCTCAGAAGCAGCCTAAGCGCCCGGCGTCGGTGGCGCCGCTCATCCGCCATTGCAAAATGGAGATTCGGCACCGGAACAATAATACCCAGACGGTGCGAAGACAATCCCCTCGGTAGGATTCAATGCGGGAGGATGGAAAGCCAGCCCTCATGAGAGGCAGCGACAGCGAGAGAGGTAGGGGCGATAATTATATGCCTCCCTCCGAAGATGAGGCAAGCCTCGGCGGCAGCAATTTATGCGTGCCCTAAGGATCCCGTAAAAAGCGTTTCAAGCGCGGGCTTATAGCCCGCGACAAGCGACCTCAAGAAAAGCAGCAACAACTTCGAGCTGACCAAGACTTGCTAGCGATAGATGGACTGAAGTCCTTGCGGCCGAAGAGTATGAACTCGAACGCCCCTCCAAGAGCTACCCAAAACGCAGGCTGCTACCCCGATTAGAGGAGGAAGCACTTAAACTACATCACCAATGCATGACACGGCCGACCGGCCACCTCGTGGCCGCGATAGAGTGGCCTCTAGGCCCTCCGCTAAAGCCGCACCCCGGTGTCGCTCGAAGAGTACAAAACCACGGGGGAGTGCACTAGACTTGCGAGACATATTGGAGGACAAGGCAAGACACACAAGATCGATCTACGGATCGCATGGGCGTCCCACGATACGTGATGACAACCATCACGCCGGATACAGCAAATCCGGCCGGGCCGAACATAGTAGACAAAGCTCATTCGAGCTCCGTCGTGATATCGCCCAATACAGAGGCGCCGCACACCCACTATGCTTCACAGACGAAGTAATGGATCATCAAATCCCCGAGGGTTTCAAACCCGTAAACATCGAATCGTCGGCGGCTGTGAGATCCTGCGGTTTGGATCGAGGACTATCTCCTTCACATCCACATAGCCCGGTGATGATCTACGCCATCAAATACCTCCCACTCAAGCTCAAAGGACCAGGTAGACATTGGCTTAACAGACTTGCCGGCCAGTCAATCAGTTGTTGGGAAGACACGGAAGCCGCATTCTCGACAACTTCCGGGGCACTTGTAATGCGACCACTAGACGCTGATGACCTAAGCCACATAATCCAGCAGCCAGAAGAATCGGCCAGACAATTCTGGACATGGTTCCTAACCAAAAAAAATCAAATCGTCGATTGTCCTGATACAGAGGCCCTTGCAGCCTTCAAACAAAACATCTGCGACGAGTGGCTTGCCCAGCACCTAGGACAGGAAATGCCAAAATCCATGGCAGCCCTCACAACACTCATGACCATACGCACGGAGGCGATAGCTGGCTAGCTTCGTAGTAACAACATGACCAAGAGCCCGGTAATTGGATACCAAGGACACCAACGGCGGTCGGCGTCGCAACAAGAACAAGCACCGCATTAATGGCGACAATCACGAGGATCGATAGTCAATGCGGTTCAGAGGCTCTAAATCCGGTCGGTGGAAAAAACCATTCAAAAAGAAATACTCGGGCCCGTCAATTTGGACCCGAATACTCGGCGCTTCGTGCGGATACGGCACCCGAAAAGCCAGCCAATCACACTGCGAGGGATTGTTGGGTGTTCAAGCAAGAGCAAAGTTAATTGCGAAAACAATGACAAGGGCTGCATAGCGATGGCGAGGAGGAGACCGGCGCCCGAACAATAAATGAAGGTTTTCCCCACAAGTGCGGACCAGTGAACATGATATCGCAACCCACATACCCAAAGGGAGGCGGAAGCATGCACTCAGGGCGTATATGCGATGGAGCGATCGCCCCAAAGTTCAATCCGTGGTCCTCCTGCCCGATCACTTTTGATCGAAGGACCACCCACTAGAATCCGCCACGGCGGATTATTGCATGTTCTAGACCCAATCATTGTGGTTTCACCTCACTAGTCACGATGAATGGCGGCGGCAACCTGAACTGCTTTATCGGGATACGGTCGCCAAGATGGGCATAGAACCCTCAAGATTAAACCCACAAAGGCGACCTTTAAAGGCGTCATACCAGGTCTAGAGGCCAAGCTATGCAGGCTCGATTACACTTGAAGTGTTGTTGGATCCCGGATAACTTCGAGCGAGTTAATCTTGACATAGTCCCATTCGCGGCGGCTATCACGCCTTTTCCGGACGAACTGCATTTGCAATGTTCAATCGCGGTGCCTCACTCGCATACCTCGGGCTCAATATGCCGGGCCCTCGAGTCATTACGGTCAGCGAAAACACGAGCAGCTCTCTCCGGACGGAGGAGCATCTGGCCCGACTCTCGTGGCGGAAGTACAAAGCAGCCTCTTAAGGCAATTCTCGAGTTCGGCCGTTAAGCGGCTGGACACCGTCAAGCGCCGCTGGAGTAACCCACAACAAGACCGCTGTACGTTAGAACGCAGCGTAGCAATGAGGCTAACCCCAGCCCTCGCGAAATCGCGAGATCGTACCGCATACATAACTATGCTGCGGAGATACCATGGGCATAGGGGTAGAGAACACGACCACGGTATGCCCGGAGAGCGGCTCAACCGCACGAGGGGCTCCCAATTTTGTCATTCTTTTTTTTCTCTTATTCTCAGGACTCCGTTTTCCAGAAGCCATGTTCGGCAGCAGAATCGCCGAATTCACAATGCAACAGCTAGGGAAGCAGAAAAGCTACGTCGAGTGTCCAGGTGGTATCTATTACGAGCAATATACCTATTTCGCATACAATCCCACAGCCTACCCCTGGAGGGGGAAATCTCAAATAGTCCCATCCCTTGCTTATCGCACTATTTGCATCGTTCTGCTTTCATTGCAGTATTTTTTTAATAAACAATGCATCGCTTTTTGCCTATTATTGCATTACTTTTTCTATCTATATATGTTCACTTATGACATGTACATCAAATGCAGCTGAGTGCGGACCAAATACACCAGGGACTTAAGTTTCCCAAAATATGGTGTGATAAGTCCGAACACTTTCACAAGTGCGGCACCCCGAACTTATAGCATTATATGCATCGGCTCCGAATCATGTCTTGGGTCAATAGTTGGGTTTGCCCGGCTCCCATGTTTTGGTACCTTCGTTCCATTATACTGGCTAAGGTAGCGCTGGGAGAACCAACTGCGATTGTGCCTCGGTTGAGCTGGGTTGAGCACCTCGGTGGAAAGCTAAAACTGACCCGTCATGATAGAGGCGAGGCGATCGCTGTTCGAAGGTTTTTGAGTCCCTAAAGACTTATGCGCTTAGAAGCGAGGCAACTTTGTCCGGCCCGAGCGTGGATAAGCGCCCGAATTGATCTTCCGAACACTAGGGGCTTCACCGAAATTTAAATTATAGAATTCTATGGCTAAGTGGGAGTGTTCAAGCATTATAAGTCCGGTTGCCTCGTTTGCTGTGTTGGGCGCCTCCCTCGAAGGAACCAAAAATGGGAACAAAAGCGCTCAAGTTTATCCCGAACACCCGACACTTTCGTGGCATGGGGCTGAAATAACGACTTGCCATCTCTCAAATTTGATAAATGGCCGCACAGAAGGTAATGTTTTTAATTAACAAGCGTTCCTTAGCGCATATGAACAAAGTTTTCAGCACACAGGATAACAAATGCGAGTTTACTGAAAAATTACATCTTTGGAGCATTCACCCGCTATAAGGCAGGCACCCTTCAGGACGTTCTCATAATACATCTCGGGCTTGCGATACTCCCGGCCCGGCGGTGGAGCGTCCGTCACAAGCTTCTCAGCGTCCATCTTGCCCTAGTGCACTTTAGCGCGGGCAAGGGCCCTCTGAGCACCTTCGATCTGAGCGGGCGGCAGCGACTTCAATCCATGGGCGAGGCGTCCACTAGCCGCCCGCACCAGCCAAGTAGCTCCCGGGCATGGCCTCCTTGACCACCCGGCCGAGCTATGAGGCCCTTCATGGCCTGTTCGGCCACCTTATGGAGCTCGACCAGGCTGCTTCACTAGTCGCTCAAGGAGCCTGGGTGTCGGCCTCACCATCTTGAGACGAATACCTTCTCCATGAGTTCCGTCCTCGGCCCGGTAGAATCTGGCGCGTCGGACCTGCTGCGAGCAGATCTGCGAATGCTCTGGAGAGCTCGGATTGGGTAAGTAACAAGTAATTCACTTTCGTGCTTGCTTTGCATGAAGAATGCCTTACCGCCGCTATCTTATTTATTGCCTCAATTTCCTGGAGGGCTTTTTGGGCTTCGGCCTTAGCGGCTTTGGCACTCTCAAGAGCTGAGGCGAGCTCGGACTCTCAGGTCTTCGTGTCACACTCCAACCTCTCGTGTTTTTCCACGAAAGCCTGGAGCTCTTGCCGCACCTCCGCCACCCGCACCTCCTGCTTCTCTCGATCGGCGCGCTCCATGGCCACATTGCTTTCGGCCTTGGACACCGCCTCTTTTTGGGTCGCCAACTCGTTCGTGGCCCCTGCAATACTCACGTTATTCCTGTCATTTTTTGCAACCAAATCCTTTCCATAAGGTATTACTTTAATAAGGTATCAATTACCTTCCTTGTCCTCGAGCTGCTTCTTGGCAAGGCCGAGCTCGTTCTCGGACCGCTCGAGGTCTTGCTTCAATGCACAGACCTCTGCATTAGTGCGGCAGAGGTCAGCAGCGCAGCATGCATTCCCATATTGACATGCTTATGTTAGAATCCTGCGTATATATTTTTAGATCCTCAGTTCGGCTTTTCTTTCCGAACACCAAACTGAGCATCAGGGGCTACTGTCTATGTGGTACTATTTTTACATATCTTAATTACATACCTCAAAGCTTGTTGGGAGGCTGAGTGCAGGGCTTGATCAGCCCGCTCTTGGTGGACTGAACTTTCAGGATCACCACACTCATGATCACGGTGCTCCTCGTCAATGGGCGCCGTTGGCGCCTCCGACAAATTATCCGGCGCCTCGGTTGGGCCGGAGGTCACCAGCGTCGCAGCCTCGCCCTTCTCACAAAGGGGCCGCCCGCCGGACTCCAAAACCACCTCTTGGTTCGGTCGTGAGTCGGCCCGAGCGAACTCGAGAACCCTTTGGGGTTGATCCCCCGTGCCCAAAGTTCGGAAGGTTGCCCTGCGGCACCTCCGAAACCTCCTCCTGGCTAGGCCCCTTTTGGGACCCCACCTCGGCGTCATCCGCGGCAGGCGAGAGAGGCGGCGGGACGTGGTGCTATCCATGTCCGATGGCACCGAGGAGCAGCTCGTTGAAATCAAAACCCGTCCTTAGGCGAGCTGCGAGGAATTATATTCGGCGATTAAGATTCTATGCGACAAATGAGACACCATGAGTTATTCTAGTATCCGAAACACTTACAAAGTCGCCATGGGCTTAGTCCTTGGCGGCCACTCCTCCTCATCGTCGTCGGCGTTGGTGGAGTAGTCCGGGGGGAGGGTCCTTCCCTTCTTGGACCCTTCGGCCTCCCCCGCTAGGGAGGCCTTCCTTTTCTTCTCTCCCCCACTGGGGGAGAGGCCTCTTTTTTCTCCCCCTCGTCTTCAGGGGAGGTGTCCGCCTCGGAGTCGTCGGACGATGAGTCCAATAACACCTGACGCCGGGAACTTTTTCGGGTTCCGTGGCCTTTTTCTTGGCCTTCTTCTCTGGCACCACATAAAGGCGCGAACCCAGCAACCCGTTAATTGGGCGTCCGCGAGTCTTCGGCAAGGGCCAGGACGATTAACCTGCCGGGGCGTCTTTTGCCAAGCTTGTCAAAAGGTAAAGGAGTTTAGATCCGCATAGTGTCCAACTATGGAAACTAAGCGTCTGTAAAGGAAAAATAAACACCTCGCCGGCTTGGCGCTCTGGCTGAATCCAGCGGTCTTGGTGAGGATGTAGGAGCCTCGGCGACCTTGAACAGCACCTTCCGGGCATTTTTATGCGTAGTGTCGAAGAGCTGCTGAAGGTTCGGTCTGTGCGGATCAAACTCCCACAAATTGAAGGCCCGTTTAAGCGCGGGAGGATCCGGTGGATGAGCATGACACGGACTACGTTGACAAGCTTGAGCTTCTTGTTCACAAAGGTTTGGACCGCGAGTTGGAGTCGGTCGGCTCCTCGAATTACCCATGATAGGCCCTTCTCTTTCCGGGGCGTGAGCCGTGTGGGATACAGATCTGAATTGGGGCGCTGCCCATTTAAGTCCACCCTGGCTCGGTGATGTAGAACCACCCGTGCCACCCCTTTATGGTCTCCACAAAGGCCCTCGAGCCATAGGATGTTGGGCATCTTGCCCACCATGGCACCTCCGCACTCCGCAGGCAGCCTCCCACTACCTTGACTTGACATTGAAGGTCTTGACCATAAGCCAAAGTGGGGCTGGATGCGGAGAGAAGGCCTCGCACCTGACGATGAACGCCGAGATGTTGAGGATAAAATTCGGGACTAGATCGTGGAAATCCAGGCCGTAGTAGAACATGAGCCCCCGAACAAATGGGTGAAGTGGAAAACCTAGTCCGCGGAGGAAGTGGGTGAGGAACACCACCCTCTCATGGGGCCCGGGGGTGGGGATGAGCTGCCCCTCATCGGGAAGCCGCTGCACGATGTCGCTGGACAAGTATCCGGCCTTTCGCAGCCTCTTGATGTGCCCCTCCATGACGGAGGATGCCATCCACTTGCCTCCCGCTCCGGACATGGCTGGGGAAGGTTGAGGTGAGATGTGCGGACTTGGGCGCTGGAGCTCGTGTACGCGGAAATCGATAAGCAAAGGAGGAAGAAGGCGTGGGTAAAAAGGTGGATCCTATCCCCTTATATGAACGGACGAAACTACGCGTCCCCACCAGCCTCGTAAAACTCGCTTATCTCCCGAGCGCCGTAATCAATGGCGGCGGTTGGGTTCTACGCGTATTGATGAGAATCCCACAATAAGGGACACGATCTACTGCTTTGACAAGGCGTGCGAGAAACCGCTTCGCTAAGCGGCGAGGTGGAGCAGTAAAAGCGATTGAATAAAGGCTTGACCATGGTGTGATGTCACACCACCGAATCGTCGGCAGATTGAACTTGTGTAAATATTATTCTCTCTCACGGTGGTATGTGGAACTTATTTTGCGAGCGGACACTATCCTTGTGTTCAAAATCTTCTATGAAGTATTGGGAGGAAACCGCCTTGCAATGCAGAAGAAAATATGCTGCCCGGATAAATGCGTCATTGAAGCCTGGTTGAGAGACTCTTGAGGAGTCTGGACTAGGGGGTGTTGGATAGCGAACTATCATCGTTGGCGGACTCCAAGACTATGAAGATACAAGATTGAAGACTCCGTCCCGTGTCCGGATGGGACTTTCCTTGGCGTGGAAGGCAAGCTTGGCAATACGGATATGTAGATCTCCTACCATTGTAACCGACTCTGTGTAACCCTAGCCCTCTCCGGTGTCTATATAAACTGGAGGGTTTTAGTCCGTAGGACGGAGAACAATCATACCATAGGCTAGCTTCTAGGATTTAGCCTCATTGATCTTGTGGTAGATCTACTCTTGTACTACCCATATCATCAATATTAATCAATCAGGCGTAGGGTTTTACCTCCACGAGAGGGCCCGAACCTGGGTAAAAACATCGTGTCCCTTGTCTCCTGTTACCATCCACCTAGACGCACAGTTCGGGACCCCCTACCCGAGATCCGCCGGTTTTGACACCAACACCCACCGTCTCTAGCTATAGTGTGCCACCATTAGCAAAGCTCCACGCTGCTAGGCATGGCACAGCCGCGGCCACACTGCTATCGCTCGCATCTGATGTCGTCTCGGTGCTCAGATCGCTGTAGGGACCCAACACACACACCCACGCATCTTACCGTGCTCTATGGCCTCGATTCCGTCGAGCCCGAGCTCCAACCGCCGCCTGCCGTCGATGCCTTGGTCGTTCCGGCCACCTCGGACTAACCACTACCACTATCGGAGATGGGGATCTGCGGACCCAAAGAAAGGTTCGAACTCCGGGGTGCGCACGAAGAACTTAACTAGACCTTTGCATCCCGGTCGCGATCTCACAGCGATGCCTTGCCGGGCTCGAGAGAGAAAGGAAGGAATCGGACACAGTGGTTTACCCAGGTTCGATCCACCTTGTGGTGTAAAACCCTACTCCCGCTTTTTGGTGGATTGTCTCACGAGGAGGATGAGTATGAACTGGTATAAGGGATGAGCTGCCTCGCGAGGCTTGGGGATCAATGGGCCGGATCCCTTTCTATGTTGGAGGCTAACCTATATTTATAGTGGCCTTGGTCCTCTTCCCTCATGGCTTAGGCTAGAAGCGCTACCACAATGGACAATTTTAAAGGGGGATATGACTATAGCCTATCCTGACTAAAGGTGGTCTTCGCCTACAAGGCTTTTGGTCGTGATGCAACGGTGGGCTCGGTGATGACCTCTGTCCTGCCGAGCTAGCGGTCCTGGTCTTGTTGCACCGGAATGGAAACCTTTGGGGGATTCATTGGGAACCCATGTACGTCCTTGCCTCCTTAGCACCAAAGAGGAATTGGTCCTCTCCTGCACCTCTGGCGCCCTCCTGGCTTTGCTTTTCATGGCTCACATCATTGCGCGCCTCATGACGTGGGGTGCTTGCCTAGAGATATCCGCTCCTTGGGAGGCGACCTCGGGAGGCCGCTCCATCAGGGGCCTTGATGTCATTCGCCTCGTGAGGAGGGGCCCTCGCTAGGATCTTGTTTGTGAAGACCTGGCGCTGAGCCACGCCGGACCGTCGACAGAGCCACGCGCTAGGCCATAGGCAGGCGAGTTAGGGTACCCCTGTTCCTAGGACCCCGATTGTCCCCGGGCTCACAACGCGCTCGGCATGGCTTCACAGCAAAGGCAACGAGGGGAGGGCGAAGCAATGTGGGCCCTAACCGCCTGCGGGCCAGGCTTGACGCGTGGTGCATCGCGGGACACAGACGTCTCCACTTCCCCACATCACCTCGGCAACAACCCAGGCTAACAAAAAGCCTAGAGCATGCCGCGGGGCCATCATTGCTCCAAATATGAAGGAATGCCAGTTGGCCTTCTATGATTGCCTATAAGAGGGAGAAGGTGCAGATCCCCCATCCCATCTCTGTCTACTCATTCATTCACCTCTAACCCTTGTCGCAGCAGCCATGGCGCCCGTGAGAAGGTTCCATGCCGCCGAGAAGTGCGAGGCGCCACGAGAGGAGCCGGAGCTGCCGCCGCCCAAGAGGGGGCGCGGCCGCCTCCTCAAGTCCACCTACTGGGGGTCCATACCAGCTCCAGCATCCTGGGAAGAACCCCACTCACGGAAGTTGCCGCTGAAGTCATGGCGGTCGTGGTCAAGGGGGGAGGCACTCGATGGCCGCCCGACCACCTCGACCGTGGGATCACTCAGCCGCCATGGCCCGTGAGTTTGTGGTGTGGATGGAGAGCCTGCCCCGCACTTAGATCCGGTTCTCGACCTCCTTCCCGGAGGAGCTGCCAGCAGGCGATCCCGTCGGGCTGTGGCTGCGACGGTTGCTGCAACAGGTCCCCATGGGCGGAGGTGGAGGTCACCCCCTCCGGCTACATGTACCTAACTCGAGGGTGGTAGTCGTTCGCCCGTGCCCGCGTCCTGAAGGGCAGGCATGCCCTCCACTTCACGTATGACTGGGCAACGACGCTCTTCGTCAAGATATTTGGCGAGGACGGCAGATGCCTGGGATGCTGCCCGGAGAGCGATAGTAGCGGCGATGACCACTCTCCTCCGACGACGACGGCCGCTGCGGTGGCGACGACGTCCTCGGTGGCGAACTTTCACTTGGTGACGGGCGCGGCGCCTCCAGCAAGGACGACTCTTCCTCCGGGGGGAGCTCGAGCAACGACGACTACGATGAGCCACCGTGTAGCCGCTTCAAGGTGGAGGACGACTCCGACTGAACACCGGCGATGCTGAGGCCTCAGGAGCGGCGGCCTCTAGGAGGCGGCTTCTTTTGTTTCTTTTTGTCTCCTGGATAGATATCATTAAGGGCCCCGTGGGGCGTGTAAGGAACTGTGGCGCTTGCACCCTTATTGTAATGCTTCTCTTTGCGTTTTAAATTATGTTGGTGCCCCTCGCTTGGGTTCGAGCCCCCTTTTCCTCACAATAGTTTAGTGCTCTGTGTCGCAGGGACCTAGTCGCGATGTCGTGTGCAAGGCTGGGGGGTGAGCGGCCCGAGGTCTGATAAGAGCTCCCGAGGCACGATGCTCAAGAGGCCCCCTTGATGTGCAAGCAGCTTTTGAGAGAGAAAGGGATTTTTTGCCCAGACAAATTTGTGAAAAATGAAAGTCAGGCGTTAATGGTAAGCCTTGCGCTCGGCGCAGAGAAGATGACTTAGCTCAGGGTGCTCGTGGCTCAAGAAGGATTCTTGCGTCATGAGGGCGTGCTTCCCTGGAGCCTGGTCCTTCGCTGTTGCTCTAAAATAAATCAACACAAGTCCCGCTAGGGGTACGTGAAAATATTGGCATCCTTTAGTATTTAAAATGATGCCCATGCAGCTGGACTGCGCCCCTCTTCTCTTGTTCCTTTGCAAGGTTTGCCCCTCATTTTCTAGCTCACCAAGGTGCTCTATGTCCTCAAGACTCGGCCCTCGAGCGAGATCAGCCACCGCTAGAATTTCAGGACGCGATCCCTGGGAAAAGGCCAGGGGGTGAGGGCCTGAGAGCCAGTAGGGGCTCCTGAGGCATGATGCTCAAGAGCCCCCTTTTAACGTGCAAGCAGCTTGTGCAAATAGGAGTGGTTCTTCGCGGGGGTCACAAGGAAAAGGTCTCTGGCCAACAACACGTGGCGAACAGAGCGATTTTACTTAGCCTTTTGTGGATCAACACTGCCCGGTCAAGGCCGGTCCTCCTGAGGCGTTGGCACATCGCCGAGGCGCGCCCAAGTGCCTGCCTCTCGAAATTCCTGCGCATTAACCAATCACAAGATACAAGGGGCAGCGCGTGCCTGCTGATCTGATCATGATTGTTCTGTGAGAAGAAAGGGCACTAAAGACCTGGTGAGGTGACGTGCAGGGCGGCCCGTGAGCCAGAGCTCGGTCGCTTAAATTAATCAATGTTGTAGGGATGGACCTTAGCACAGGCACCGTGTCGGTAGCCCCATCTGATGGGACGTTCAGGAGGAGATCTGCTGACACATGAAGCCCGTGGGGAGGGCCTCCAAAGGTGATGAGGCACCAAGCACAAAGTTAACAGTCATAGCAACTCATGATGCATAATTGATCTTGGATACATGAACCAGACGATGCAGCTGCAGGGACGGGCCCTAATAGCCTGAGGATCATGCAGCCCGAGGGGCACCTTCAGTTGAAAGAACGAAAAAGTTACCTGGCACCGGTATTTTGGAAGCGTCGAGGTCGATGAAGCTTGCCGTGTAGGTTCGCTCCTCATGATCCACGTGGCTCTAGAGGCTCGAGAGGATCGGGGGCTCACGATGGCCTGGGTCCTCCTGAGACATCACCGCCAAGTGTCGGGCCTCATGAGATGCCATCGCTCACTGCGCGAGTTGCTAGTACGAGGCGCCAACGTTCAACAGGCCGAAAGGCATGCAGATGTAGTTGCAAGGGTAGCCCCCGCTCCAGCCGACGCACGACGGCCAGAAGAGGTCCTAAGAAGCTGCCCTATTGAGGCCTGGGATGTTGATGCAGACACGCAACCCATTGCCCACGCCCGGGGCAGCAGCTGCACTCGTGGGACGAGCGGGGTGATGCTCCTGCACATGGCTTGTGCTTCCTGAAGTTCCTTGATCGCCTTGGTGATGAGTTCTCGTGCTCCCGGCGCGTCGTGCCATGCTCCTTGCTTGTGGGGGTGCGCTTCAAAGCACGCTTACAAGTGCTGCTTGAGGACCTCCCTCGTCGCACCGGTCAGGTCAGAGGCTCTCCAACTGAAGCCCGAGCGCGTCCTGAGGGAGGCGCCAAGCTCTCCTTCCTATGTGGGAGGAAGAGGCACCCCGGCAGCGGGCGTGGAGCCTGAGGCATCGTCGTCGGGTTTCTTGGCCTCCGGACGGCTCTTGGGGAGGAGCTGCTTTTTCTTTGGAGGGGTAGCCTCGGGAGGCAGGATGCCACCCTTGCCATCAGAGTTCTCGGCCGCCGCAGAGTGATAGGCATGCTCAAGGGAGCAAACCGCATCCTTCTCATCGCAGGTGACAGTGATGACGCTGCTGCACCCAGGCATCTTGACGACGTTGTAGCCGTGACGGGTAGCCGCCATGAACTTGCGAGGGCAGGGTATCCCAGGATGGCGTTGTACGGGAGGCCGATGTGGGCTACGTCGAAGTTGATGAGCTCAGTGTGGTATTTGTCGTGCTTGCTGAAGGTAACTAGGAGGTGCACCTGCCCCACGGGAGTTGTGGAGCCGTTGGTCACCCTAGAGAATGGCCTGTGGGGCATGAGCTAGTCGTAGGGCACCTGAAGCGTCTCGAAGGTCTTGACAGAGAGCACATTGAGGCCGGCGCCACCATCGATGAGGGTCTTGGTGACTGAAATGTTGCTGATGGTGGGCGTGCACAGCATAGGGAGCACACCGGTTGTGATCGAACACCTAAGGTGGTCCTTGGAGTCGAGGGTGATGGCGCACCGTGACAACTTGAGTGGACACACAGCGTCAAGCTTCAGGAGGGCGCATTCACCTCACGAGAGAACTGCTTCAAGATGTGGTTTGAGGCGGGTGCCTGAGCACCACCGAGGATGCAGGCGATCGCACGAGGCTCCTGGTAGCCCCTAGCCCCCTCGTCTTGATTGTTGTCGTCGTTTCTCCTTGGTGGCGGCAACATCGGAGGGAGGCCAGCGTTGCCCTAAGGACGGGCCTCACGAGGCTGATCACACTAGGGGCCTTCACGAGGCTGATCGCACCAGCCGCCCTTGCGAGGCCAGTCACGCCAGGCCTGGCAAGGGTTGTGGTTGTCCTAGCGACCTCCATCATGGCCCCCTCCACGGCCAAAGCCACGGTCGCTGCGCTCGGGGCGGCGGCCCAGGCGCTTGTCCCGAAGCGCCCTGAGCTCCTGACAGTCGTCAGTGTTGTGAGTGTCCACATTGTGGAAGACACAGAACGGGCGTCCATCCTTGACCTGCTCATCGCGGTCACAACTACGCTTTAGCTCGGGCTCGGCCACCATCACGGCCGGGCCCTTGCACTTAACCTCCTTGGTATTGGCATTCTTGTCCTAGGGGTTGTCGTCTGGGTGCTTCAGGAGGGAGAGGCAACCCTCCTCAGCCCTGGCGCACCTGTCCACCAGATTGAACATCTCTAGCACTGAACAGAGGTCATTGTGGATGGCGAGCTCCTCACTCATCTTGACGTCCATGACATCCTTGGTGAATACTGAAATGATAGCTTCGTCCAAGGCCTTCAGGATCTTGAGGCGGACCTGGGTGAAGCGCTGAATGTACTTGCGGAGAGTCTCGCCAGGGCGCTGCTTCACGCACCACAAGTCATTGACGGTGAGGGTGTGGTCGCGGGTGCCTTGGAAGTTGGCGTTGAACCGCTCGCGGAGCTCGTCCCACGAATAGATCGACCCCTCTGGGAGATGCATGATCCAGGAGCATGCGCCATACTTGAGAGCCATGGGGAACCAATTCACCATGACCTTGTCATCGCCATTTGCCATCTCAATGCTCAATGCGTAGAGCTAAAGGAACTCCACGGGTCAGGGATGCCGTAATAGAATAGGGGCAGCTCTGGCTTGAACTTGACTGGCCAAACCACCTGACGCAGCTCGCGGGTGAAGGCACGGCTTCCCGTGGCGCTCACGAGTACACTGCGTGCTACGGGAGCGTGATCCTGGCGCCCGTGCGCTATGGCTTCCTCCGTGGCTCGGTCTTGGTGCTGAAACGGTAGTGCTGGGAGCGCCCGCATGTCGTGCTGTTGCAGCTGCACCAGCTGGCAGCTGGCCTCTTCCCGCGCCGGCGTTTACACTCCACGCGGCGAGTTGCACGGTCCCACTTCACGCCGAGGCTCTACATCGTTGTTATGCGAGAGAGGCGGGCGTGCCGTGAACGCGTCGCGCGTGGCGGCGAGAGGCGAAGCGAGTAGGAGGGTGTCGGGGCCTCGCTAGTGGTGTTGACGAGCTCGGAGATGCGGCCAAGCCAGGCGTTGTATCCCTTGTTGGCAGGACGGTAGCGCAGCAGTTCCTGCGCCATGAGCAGTGCCGCCTGCGTGTTGCCGGCCCGCGACAAGCATGAGAGGAGTCTTGTTGCTCGTGAGGAGTAGGGTTGGTGGTAGCGTTGGCTGCCAAAAGAGGCGGAGAGGCGACGGCGTCACGGCCCACTGGTGTCGTTCGGCGCGCCACGAGCAGCCCGTTGCTTGGCGCGAACACGGCGAGCGTCAGGCATGGAGACCACGGAGCAAGAACAAGTGTGGAACAAACGAGGTTCGGCACACCCCTACCTAGCATGCCAAATGTCGGAGATGGGGCTCCGCAGACATGAAGAAAGGTTCAAACTCTGGGGTGCGCACGAATAACTAAACTACACCTCCACTTGCTACTCGTGATCTCACAGCGATGCCTTGCCGGGCTCGAGAGAGAAGGGAAGGAATCAGACACGATGGTTTACCCAGTTTCGGGCCACCTTGCGGTGTAAAACCCTACTCCTGCATTGTGGTGGATTGCCTCACGAGGAGGATGAGTATGAAATGGTACAAGGTATGAGCTTCCACGCGAGGGCTCGGGGGATGAATGGCTCATATCCCTTTCTACGGTGGAGGCTAACAGATATTTATAGTGGCCCTAGTCCTATTCCCTCATGGCTTAGGCGGGAAGGGGTACCACAGTGACCAATTTTAAAGGGGGGCAGGAGTACACCCTATCCTGACTAAAGATGGTCTCCGCTTGCAAGGCTTCTGGTCGTGACACAACTGTGGGCTTGGTGATGACCTTTGTCCTGCCGAGCCAACGGTCTTGGTCTTGTTGCACCAGAATGGAAACCTTTGGGGGACTCCTTGGGAACCCGCATAAGTTCTTGCCTCATTAGTACCAAAGAGGAAACAATCCTCATGCACCTGCTGGCGCCCTCCTGGCTTTGGTCATCATGGCTCATGTCATTGCACGCCTCGCGGCGTGGGGCACTTACCTAGAAATATCCGCTCCTCGAGAGGCAAACTCGGGAGGCCGCTCCCTTAGGGGTCTTGATGTCATTTGCCTCGCGAGGCGCGGGCCCTCGTGAGGGTCTTGCTAATGAAGTCCTGGTACTGAGCCACGTCGGGCCGTCAATGGAGCCACGCGCTGGGCCGTAGGCAGGTGGGTTTGGGTACGCCCGTTTCCAGAACCCCGGCAGCCACCACCCGGCGCGGATCGTCATGGCCGTTCGAACTCTGATGAAAATAATTCATATATGAAAATTGCTCAGAAAAATCCAAAGAATCTGTTTATGCAATCTGTTTACCTATCACATGCCTCTAACACGGCACACTTGGAACCGTCCCCTCCGGGTCATTTGTCGATAAATGCCCGGAGTCCGGAAAATATTCTCGGATATTTTTCCTCTCCGTTTGTAACGCGTAGTGATATCCACAAGTATAGGGGATAGCAACAGTTTACGAGGGTAGAGTATTCAATCCAAATTTATAGATTCGACAAAAGGGGAACCAAAGAATATTTGTAAGTATTAGCAATTGAGTTGTTGATCGTCTCCAATGTATATATAATTTATGAAGTATTCATGCTATTTTATTATCTGTTTTGTATGATTACGGGCTTTATTATACACTTTTATATTACTTGTGGGACTAACCTATTAACGGAGGCCCAACCCATATTCTTTGTTTTATTACTGTTTGATATTTCAAAGAAAAGGAATATCAAACGGAGTCCAAACGGAATGAAACCTTCGGGAGCATGATTTTTGGAAAGGATACGATCCGGGAGACTTGGAGTTCAAGCCATGGAAGGTTCGAGGAAGCCAGGAGATAGGAGGGCGCGCCCACCCCCCGGGCGTGCCCCCTGTCTCCTGGGCCCCTTGAGGCTCCCCCGACCGACTTCTTTTGCCTATATAAGTTCACGTACCCTAAAAACATTGAGGACGAAGATAGATCAGGAGTTCCGCTGCTGCAAGCCTCTGTAGGCACCAAAAACCAATTGGGAGCCCGTTCTGGCACCCTGCTGGAGGGGAAACCCATCACCGGTGGCTATCTTCATCATCCCGGCGCTCTCCATGACGAGGAGGGAGTAGTTCACCCTCGGGGCTGAGGGTATGTACCAGTAGCTATGTGTTTGATCTCTTTCTCTCGTGTTCTCTCTATGGCACGATCTTGATGTATCGCGAACTTTCCTATTATAGTTGGATCTTATGATGTTTCTCTCCCCCTCTACTCTCTTGTGATGAATTGAGTTTTCCCTTTGAAGATATCTTGTCAGATTGAGTCTTTAAGGATTTGAGAACACTTGATGTATGTCTTGCCGTGCTTATCTGTGGTGACAATGGGATATCACGTGATCCACTTGATGTATGTTTTGGTGATCAACTTGCGGGTTCCTCCCATGAACCTATGCATAGGGGTTGGCACACGTTTTCGTCTTGACACTCTGGTAGAAACTTTGGGGTACTCTTTGAAGTACTTTGTGTTGGTTGAATAAATGAATCTGAGATTGTGTGATGCATATCGTATAATCATGCCTACGGATACTTGAGGTGACAATGGAGTATCTAGGTGACATTAGGGTTTTGGTTGATTTGTGTCTTAAGGTGTTATTCTAGTATGAACTCTATGATAGATTGAACAGAAATAATAGCTTCGTGTTATTTTACTACAGACTCTTGAATAGATCGAGCAGAAAGGATAACTTTGAGGTGGTTTCGTACCCTACCATAATCTCTTCGTTTGTTCTCCGATATTAGTAGCTTTGGAGTGACTCTTTGTTGCATGTTGAGGGATTGTTATATGATCTATCTATGTTATTATTGTTGAGAGAACTTGCACTAGTGAAAGTATGAACCCTATGCCTTGTCTCCTACCATTGCAAGACTATTACACTCACTTTTATCATTAGTTACCTTGCTGTTTTTATATTTTCAGATTACAAAAACCTATATCCACTATCCATATTGCACTTGTATCACCATCTGTTCGCCGAACTAGTGCACCTATACAGTTTACCATTGTATTGGGTGTGTTGGGGACACAAGAGACTCTTTGTTATTTGGTTGTAGGGTTGCTTAAGAGAGACCATCTTCATCCTACACCTCCTACGGATTGATAAACCTTAGGTCATCCACTTGAGGGAAATTTGCTACTGTGCTACAAACCTGTGCACTTGCAGGCCCAACAACGTCTACAAGAAGAAGGTTGTGTAGTAGGCATCAAGCTCTTTTCTGGCGCCATTGCCGGGGAGGTGAGTGCTTGAAGGTATATCTTTAGATCTTGCAATCGAATCTTTTTGTTTGTTGTTTTATCACAAGTTTAGTTTATAAAAGAAAACTACAAAAAAATGGAGTTAAGTTTGTCTCATACGCTTCATCTTTTTAATATCTTTTGTGAGAATGATGAAAAGGAAAATTGTGCTCAATTGCTAGAAGAAGAATGCATTAAAATGTTTGGTACTAGATATTTGTATGATGAGCATGATTGCAATGTTGTTAGTATGAATTCCTTGAATATCCATGATGCTAATGATATGCAAAGCCACAAGCTTGGGGAAGCTATGTTTGATGAAGATGATATTTTTTGTCCCCCAAGTTTTGATGAGAATATTTATTATGATGAAAGCATGCCTCCTATTTATGATGATTATATTGATGAAAGTGGGTTTGGAAGAGGGTCAACTTTAGGAAGTATTGATCCCACTATTTTGGAGGATGTTGAATATTATTGTGATAATTGTGTAAGTGGATTTGGAGAGGTCATGACTTTATTTAGTGATGAATCCACTATTTCGGAAGATGTTCCAATTGATTATGAGAACAAAGTTGCTATCTATGATGATTATTGTGATGACTTGTATGCTATTAAGAATAATGATAACCATGAAGTCATCATGATTTTAGTTTTCAATTGTATTATGCCTCACATGATAGTTATTTTGTTGAGTTTGCTCCCACTACTATTGATGAGAATAAATTTGCTTATGTGGAGAGTAGTAAATTTTATATGCTTGTAGATCATAAAAATAATGATTTAGGTTCTGGTTATATGGTTGAATTCATTCATGATGCTACTTAAAATTATTATGAGGGAGGAACATATGCTTGTAGGAATTGCAATAATATCAAGTTTCCTCTCAATATGCTGAAAAATTTGAAGTTATGCTTGTTTTGCTTTCCTGTGCTAGTTTATTATTGTTCCCATAAGTTGTTTGATCACAAAATCCCTATGCATAGGAAGTGGGTTAGACTTAAATGTGCTAGTCATATGCTTCATGATGCTCCCGTTATGTTTCCATTCTTATCTTTTACGTGAGCATCATTGTCATCATCATGCCTAGCTAGAAAGGCATTAAAGAAAAGCGCTTGTTGGGAGACAACCCAATATTTACCTTTACTGTTTTTATGTGTCCACATGATTATGCTACTATAGTAATCATGTTTTATAGCTTTTGTTTTAATGAAGTGCCAATTAAGACCATTAGGATAGCTTACGGTGATAATTGTGTTGATCCTGCTGAGAATCAGAAACTTTTGCACCCAGTAATTTAGTGTTGATAATTCCCAGAAACGTGCTTATGATCTGATTGTTTTTTCTCTGGATTGGTACACAAATTCATTAGGAGTTCCTAATTTGGTAATAGTTTTGGATTTCCAGAAGTATACCTTTGATACAGATTACTACAGACTGTTCTATTTTTGACACATTCTGTTTTCTATGTGTTGTTTGCTTATTTTGATGAATCTATGAGTAGTATCAGAGGGTATGAACCATAGATAAGTTGGCATATAGTAGATATTACACCAATATGAATTTAGAATGAGTTCATGACAGTACCTAAGTGGTGGTTTTATTTTCTTATACTAGCAGACTTCGAGTTTTCATTGAGTTTTGTGTTGTGAAGTTTTCAAGTTTTGGGTAAAGATTCGATGGATTATCGAATAAGGAGTGGCAACAGCCTAAGATTGGGGATGCCCACGGCACCCCAAGGTAATATTCAAGGACAACCAAGAGCCTAAGCTTGGGGATGCCCCGGATGGCATCCCCTCTTTCATCTTCGTCTATTGGTAACTTTACTTGGAGCTATATTTTTATTCACCACATGATATGTGTTTTGCTTGGAGGATCATTTTATTTTGTTAGTATTTGCTTGATGTTATTTATAAAAATGTTTTGCATCTTTAGTTTCAATAAAAATGTCAAGGATAGCTTTTACCATGCTTATTTTACTAGTATACATTTGGCTGTTTGAAAACAGAAAGCTTACCGCTTTTGCAAAAATTCCCTAGAAAAGTCAGAGAATGGTATAATGTTGAAACATTTTTCATATTGAGCTCTGATAAATCTTCTACAGCTTAGTATTTTTCTCATAATTTTTGGATTTAGGGAAGTATTGATACTCTTGCATTCTTTACAGACTGTACTGTTTTGGCAGATTGCTGTTATGTTTACACTATTTGCATATGTTTGCTTGTTTAATGATTCTAGTTTAGGATTGGAGTATTAAATATGCAGAGGCATTTTTATGCAATGTTGAATAATAATTTTAGTGATTGTTACAGTAGAAAATGAAAAGGTTTTGCATTGGTTTATACTAACCTATCTCACGAGTTCTTGTTGAGTTTGGTGTGGATGAAGCTTTTGATAAAAAGAGAAACCATGATATGAGAGGAATCAAGGAGACAGAAAAGTTCAAGTTTGGGGATTCCCAAGGCACCCCAAGATAATATTTCAAGAAGTCTCAAGCATCTAAGCTTGGGTATGCCCCGTAGGCATCCCACCTTTCTTCTTCAACAACTATCGGTTAGTATCAGTTGAGCCTAAGTTTTTGCTTCTTCACATGAGTTGTGCTATCCTTGCAATGTCATTTTATTTTGTTTTGCTTGCTGAATACAATACCAAGATATGATGTCGTGGGAAACTATCACCTATGGGGCAGGGCCCCTTCTCGGTCCGGCAGGGAGCGGAGGGCGCACGAAGAGCAGATCAAGGCGAGGCACGCGAGGGATTTTACCCAGCTCTCCGGAGAGATAAAACTCCCACTGCTGCTTTGTGGTGGTATTATGTTCTTTCTCGAGAGCGTGAGCGTTCTGTTGTTTCGAATGAGTCGAACTCCTTCTCGTTAGCATGGGCCTCCTTTTATAGGTTAAAGGGGTCCCGAAGCGGTAACAACCTGAACGAAGTACAAATGTAAAGAGGGGTTGGTACAAGCGCCTCTGATGCACCCTACCTAACTCGGCGGCGGGGACAAGAGCATTTAATGCCCATCCGTCGCCATGAGTCGAGAAAAAGTGACCGTTAGGGCGCCACCGCATACGATGGCCTTCTCGTCATCTCCACTCACCACCTCGCACCGCTTGGCTGCACTGACTTCCGCCACGTGCGCTGGAGCGAGTCTGCGGTGACACGTCGGCGGATCTGTTGGGCGTGGGCGCAGTGGTGGCTTCACGCTGACAAGCGCCTTGCATGATCGTTATCTTCATCGCGCCCGGAAGCTCGTTTACTCGCCGGGTCTTGTCGGGACGCGCGGCGCGTCGCGGCAAGTTTCTTGAAATGCCTTGGTTGGCCTTCCCGGCAAGCTCCTCTTGCCGGGGCCTTATCCTTCCCGGCAAGCTCCTCTTGCCGGGGCCTTGTCTTCTTAGTCAGAACACTTTGTTCTTGAATGGCTTTAATATGAACTAAGGAGGATCTTGACGGGCATCCAGCAAACCTTGCCGCGGGGCGCTGCGACTGCCCGTGCACAAGTTCGGGATACTAAGGTACCCCGACTTTAGTACAACGACAGAGCCCGGGCTTGGGCCACCTGCGGTGGCGGCTGTTAGGCGAGGCCCAAAAGCAGGGCACGCAGGCACACGCGGCTGGGTCCACGCCAAATCTAACTCCGTATCCACCGCGCCTCCCGTAGCAGCCTGGGTCGAGCAGCGTTATGGGAGAGATCGTGGGTGATTCTTTAATCGAAAAAGGCGTAACGTTCGCCTCTCCTCTTTATAAGCAGAGGAAACAGGGGCCGTTCCCCCACCTTCGCCACTTGCGGTTCCTTCCTCAGAAATCTCCGCCGCTCCCCTCCGCTTCCCAAGACGAAAGAGAGTAGCGCTCCGCCCCCTGTTGCCGCCGCCGCCAACGCCCTTGCCCTCCCCCACCGCCTCCGTCATGGCTCCGAAGACCGGGAAGGGTGCGAAGTTGGCCGAGGCGCTGCGGCTTGAGGCGCTGTGGAAGGAGCGGGCACTCTTCCCCCTGAGCTCTCCGCGAAAGAGCTGAGGGAATGGTTCTACCTCTTACAGTCGGCGGAGCGCAGGCGCATCCGCGCCTGACGTACTCTCCACGAGCTTCTACTTGAACGGTGTCCAA
Organism: Aegilops speltoides; assembly: GCA_021437245.1. Taxonomy (NCBI): domain Eukaryota; kingdom Viridiplantae; phylum Streptophyta; class Magnoliopsida; order Poales; family Poaceae; genus Aegilops; species Aegilops speltoides. The sequence goes on from CM038145.1 coordinate 121,388,728, forward strand.
AGGATACCTTCTTCCTTGTTCTTCTATGCGGGCTCTGCCGCCTTTTCCGATTTCTTTTGTGACATCATGAACACATATGGGCTCCATCTCCTCCATTTCACCCCAGCGCCATTACGACCATGGCGGTTTCGCTACATCTCTGTGAGAACTTCGTGAATCCACCCAAGCGTAGCCCTTTTCGCCACTACTTCATGCCCGGATTAGAGAAAGGAGAGCCCTTATCTGGCGGGATCGCTGGATCTCGAGCGGTATGAAGGAGGTCTATCTGGAGGGGGAGCTCCATAGCAAATGGGAGGAGTGGAGAGCGGAATGGTGTTGGATTGTTGATAAGGATCCGCAGCCATTCACCAACTTGCGCCAAGCCCGAGTAGTACGCGGCGGCGATTGGAGCGCCCTGGCGGCGGACGATGCTTGGCTGAAGATCGCCACCACCCGGATCTTGCGGCTCAGGCTTGCCGGGCTCACTGTTGGGGCTGTTGGCGCGGACTTTCTTCGCTGCAGCATCACACCTCTGCAGGAGAGGGGGAGACCCGCCTGGCTATTTGGGGGTCCAGCGGATATCATGAGGCTGCGCCCGGGCCTCAATTTCAATTTTACTGTCTTGGAGTTGGATGGGACGCTCAAGGAACTATTCAAGCACGACCCCAACCATCCCGAGTGGTTCAGGCTGCCGCAGGGCGTCATCCCATTGTGCAACAACTCCCAGCTCGATCGCATCCATCAATGATGCCAGAGTGCGACTCGCGCGGATCATCAACAGCAAGAGCCCGCCGGCGGCGTCGTGCAGCAATTCTTCGGCGACCTGGTGGAGGTAGCGGTCCATGCCGACGGCGAGGCTCCTTACCCGCGACACCAGCGGCGATGAGATCTGGCGCGCCGCCACCGAAGCGGAAGCGGCGGCTGGCTGCCGCCTTGGTGAATTGGGTTCAACTGTGGAGGAGGCGGAGGCGACCCGGCGGCAAGCCTTGCCGATCGAGAAGAGCTTATGCAGGAAGTCGTCGGCGAGGAGAGCCCAAAGCAAGCGAACGAGCCCGCCGAGGTGTGGCGGCCAGCCGTCCTCGGGCAGCTTGCATGGCGGAGCCCCTAGCGCAGCCCAGCTCAACCAGAAGGCGCCTCCAGGCCGGAACAAGGCAGGGCGGCGAGGCGAATAGCGGCAGCCGCGCATGAACCGCTCCACCGCGACAAGCACCATTGCAGGGAGCATCTCATGCCGTCTTAAACAACTCGGCGGGTCTTCTCGAGCCGCCGCTTGATCTGCCGCAGCTCCTGGCGTCCAAGGGGCCTACTCCTCCGCCTCATCGCTGAAAGAGTACCGGACTTCGACCTCTCCGCGTTGAGCTCCGACGAGGAGGAAGAAGAGGAGGAGGAGTACGACTTTCTTCTTGTTGTACTCATATTTCTTCGATTCTTGCTACTTCCTGTCTTGTATCGGATCTGCTTCCCTTTGAACCTTGTTCCTTTTCAGGACTCTGGCCGAGAGACCAGCGAAGACGGCCAAGGTCCCCTTGGTTGTCATCGACGATGATCCCACTGTGACAACAGAGGGCGCGTCCGAGACCACCTTGTCAGACCCGGCAATCTCTCCTCGAAGCAGCCCCCAGCGTAGCCCCCAGCGTAAGTATTTGTTCACTTCCTGTTGTGGGGCGCGCATGGGTGCTCTTTCCTTGTTGATATCTCGATCGTTGATTTGCTTGTGTAGGAGCAGAACAGGCCCATCAGGAACAACCAGAAGCCGCTCCTGAGGTGCTATCTGCTTCAACTACGCCGCCAAGGGATGATTCCCCGACAAGGGCGCTCTCCGGCAAGGGAGAGGTCCCGGCAAGGGTAGTTCTCCGGCAAGGGGCGGGACCAGCGAACCTTCCGGTGGTGGAGCCCATGACTCTGAGCCCGGCCAGTAACCCTCCTTGTCGGAAAATTTCCCTTGGGTTCTTCTTCTTGATCTTCTTTTTGGATATTTGCTTGACTCTTTCTTCCTCTTCTGTCTTGGATCCTCCTTCCACAGACCCGATGGAGACCGAGGCCACCGGCGAGGAGGATGCCTGCTGCAACACCGATGATGCCGCCGCCATCGAGGAAGAGGCCGGCCCGACGATCCCGCCCGGCGCGGAGGCTGCCAAGGCTCTTGGCGCGAGAGCTGGCGAGGGTCGGCGACCGTACTGCGACCACGAGGCGCGGGGCGCAAGGCGCTTCACCGACCGCCGATCCCTCCGCCCGGCCGACGCAGCGCCAGCTCAAGAGCCCGGCCAGCGCCTACTTGAAGGCGGCGACGGTGTCTTCATTAAGCTTCCACAGGCGTCGAGCTCGAGGCGCCCGGTCGAGGAGAGGCTTTTGTGAGAAGTGCTCGCCTCTTTTGGGCGACGATGGTTGGCGCGCTAAGCAGCAGCAGCGAGTCTCGAGGAGGAGCAGCTGCTCCGGAAGCTGGTGTCGCTCTACCGCCCGACCAATAAGCTGAGTCGAAGCGCTTATCGCGCAGCGGAGAGTGGACATAGAAAGCATCGGAGGAGTTCAGTCGCAACCAAGAGGCCCTCCGGTCCATTCAGCGAGAGGGCGAGCTTGTCGGCGCGAAGGCCTTCATCCTCGAGAAGCGAAGCCGAAGAAGCAACAGCGGCTTGCCGCGAGGGGCTGTCCGCGGGGAAGGTGATCGACACAGCGTAAAGTCAACTGGACAGCTACGAGGAGGAGCTTGCTTGCGAGCAATCACTTGGCAGGCCCTCAAAGCGAAGGATCTTGCCGCGTGCCGAGGCCGCCAAGAAGGAGCTGGAGGTGAAGGCGGCGCAGGTGGAGGCTGATCTGAAGAGGAAGGATGAAGAGCTTGCAGCGCTCTAAGCGCGAGAAGGACAGCCCTGCCCATGGTGAGCTGCGGTCGTCGTCTCTCGAGAAGGCAGGAGCTGAGCGCCGCCAAGGGCGCCAATGCCGATCTCGGTGGCTGGCTCTGTTGACCGAGGGCTTTGGGCGGCGCTAAGAAGCAGGAGGAGGACTTGAAGCAGGAACTTAAGGCCAACGAGGAGCTGTTGACGAGGGCCGCCGAAACTCAAAACACCTTCCGGGCTACGGTGGAGCTCTGGACAGAGGGCCTCGTAAACCTTGCTGCAGTCATTGACGAGGCTCAGCAGAATCGGACTTGGCGGGCTTGGGTACTCCTCAGCGAGAACCTTCAGCCCAGGCGCCAAGCTCACTCTATTCTTCAAGGGCGTGGCGGCGACTCTCCAGCAACTCCGAGAAAGGATCCCAAAGAAGGCTGGCTAGCAGTGCGCGCAATCTGCACCGAGTTACGGAGAAGGTGTTGGTGAAGGTGCTCTTCCGCAATCCGGGCCTCAACCTCACCAACGTCCTTAGAAGCTACGGTGGTGCTGATCTTGAAGAGCTCAAGGCCCTTGTCGCACCCATTGTGGACAAGGTGAGCGAAATCAAGAGGGTCGACGGCGATCGTGTAGACTAGGCGCTTTGTTTCTTCTTTCCCTTGCATTGCTAGACATATTACGAGAACAATTTATTAGAGCGTGACAAGTTATTTTTGTAATATAACTTTATCTTGGGCAATATTTGCTATGTTATCCCTTTACTTGATTCCTTCCTTTGTATGCTTTTACCCTCGCTTTTAGGGAACTTGCGGCATAGGCACCCTTGCATGGCTGAGTCGGAACATCGACAACCTTCTGGCGGTGCTATTTCCGGCAAGAAACCTTATCGCAACTAGTTGCGACACACTTAAGTCATTGGCGGACTCGAAACAAAGTAAGGGCGCAGCTAGCTACGAGTTGGTTCCTCCGCGCACAGGTTTTCCATACAAAGCAGGGTCGTTTCAAGGAAGATAACTTAAAAATTTTGAAAACTGATTATGCTCAAACTTTGGCGACTTAGCTTTTCTGTTGTTTGCGTCCCGGCAAGGCGATACTTTCTTGAACGACGCCTGGTCCATACCATTATCTTCTCCTCCCCCCCTCCGGCAAACTTGTGCGCGAGGGAACCTGTTTCTTTGAGAAAAAAGAAAGAAGAGAAAATAAAGATATGGAGCCTTAAGGCTCGTTATTGCTTACCGGGGGAAGTGCTGCACAAATTGTCAGATAATACATGCAAAAAATGAAAAAAGCATGAAATTTGACAAGATGTGGGGAGCACATGATCTTTATTTATGCACGGGGTCTGTGCCCGGCTTTGTACAAAGGGTTACATGGAACAGCGGCAAGGCTTGTACAAAAGGTGGTTGCGGAGCAGGTTCCGCAATCGCGCTTCTCTGAGTAAAACTTACAAAGATGCTCAATGTTCCAGGAGTTTCTCACCGGAAAGCCATCTTCGGTCTCTAGGCGGACAGCGCCTGGCCTAGTGACTCGCTTCACCCCATAAGGGCCTTCCCACTTTGGCGTCAACTTGTTGGAATTCTTGGCGGATTGAACGCGCCGAAGAACAAGGTCGCCCTCCTCGAGACTTCTGGCATTAACTTTGCGGCTATGGTAGCGGGGCAAAGCTTGCTGGTAGCGAGCAGCTCGTACAGCAGCCTAAAGACGATCTACCTCAAGGAGCAGCGCGTCATCTTGCCGCAGCTGCTCTTGCTCAAACTCATCATAAGCGAGCACTCGAGGCGACCCGTATACGAGGTCCGTGGGGAGAACTGCCTTTGCTCCATAAACTAGAGCGAAAGGCGTCTGGCCAGTGGCTCGATTTGGCGTCGTCCTGATCGGCCAAAGAACCACCGGCAGCTCCTCGATCCAGTTCTTTCCGCACTTGTGCAACCTGTCAAAAGTTATGGTCTTGAGCCCGCGCAACACTTCAGCGTTCGCCCTCTCCGCTTGACTGTTGCTTCTTGGGTGAGCAACAGAAGTGAAACAGACTTTGGCGCCAAGATCTTGGACGTACTGCATGAAGGTGCGGCTCGTGAATTGTGTACCATTGTCGGTGATGATCCTGTTAGGGACTCCGAAATGGCAAACAATCGACCGAAGAACTTGATTTGCTTGTTGTCTTTGTCACCTTCCTCACTGCTTCCACTTCCGCCACTTTGTGAACTTATCGATTACAGCGTACAAGTACTCAAAGCCCCGACAACTTCGGGAAAGGGGCGAGATGTCGAGCCCCGGACCGAAAATGGGCAGGATAAAGGGATCGTCTGGAGAGCTTGAGCTGGCTGGTGTATCTGCTTGGAATGGGCCTTGCGCTTCACACTTGGTTACTTGTGCAGTTGCATCCTGGAGGGCTGTTGGCCAAAAGAAACCTTGCCGGAATGCTTTGCCGGCAAGTGCTCTTGTGCCAAGCTCACCATGGGTTGAATTTGGGGGCGACTGGCTCCATCGTATAGACGTCCCATAGTGCTCGCTTCCGTTCCCACTTGGGGTTGTGAGTGGCGTAGATCATATTGATGGTTTTTACCTAGGGGGGGATTTCTTTTGTCCCCCCGTATTCGGACGCTGGGGCTCTTCGTCATTGTCGCTGTGCAGCCCCTTGGTCCTTGTTTTTGGCGTTTATCTTACTGGCTTGTTTGAACACCCAGCATTCTCTATTGGTGTGGTTGGCTGGCTTGTTCGGGGTGCCATGAATTTGGCACAGCGCTCGATATCACGGTCCTGTTGGGCGGTCCCGATTATTTCTTTTGAACGGCTTTTTCCATTACCGGACTTAGATCCGCTGAATCCGGCATTGACCACCATGTCTTCAGTGCTGTCGTCGTTGTTCCGTCTCTTATGTCTATTACGCCATGGCTTGCCGTTAGCATCACGGTCGTCCGAACTGCCGGAATGTGGCGTGGTGCCGCTGTGAGCCAACCAGCTATCCTCACCCGCACAAAAGCGGGTCATTAGGGTTGTGAGAGCTGCCATGGACTTGGGTTTTTCCTGGCCTAGGTGTCGAGCGAGCCACTCGTCACGGATATTATGCTTAAAAGCCGCCAGGGCTTCGGCGTCCGGACAGTCGACTATTTGGTTCTTTTAGTAAGGCCGAGTCGAAATTTCGGGCTGACTCTCGGGCTGTTGAGTAATGTGGCTCAGGTCATCGGCGTCTGGTGGTCACACATATGTGCCCTGGAAGTTATCGAGGAATGCGTCTTCCAGGTTTTCCCAACCGCCAATGGAATTTGTTGGTAGGCTGTTCAGCCAGTGCCGGGCTTAAGGGGAAGATACTTGATGGCGTGTAGATCATCTCCGCGGGCCATGTGAATGTGGAGACGGAAATCTTCGATCCATACTGTGGGGTCTGTTGTGCCATCATATGATTCGATGTTTACTGGTTTGAACCCTTACGAATTCATGATCCATCACTTCGTCGGTGAATCGGAGGGTGTGCGGCACCTCATGCGGGCTATATGGCTACCGGATCGAATTAGTGCAGGTTGCTTTGTTCGGCTGGCAGGACTTGTTGATGATGTATCCGTATGACGATCATCGTCATGTGGCTGAATGCGCGCCCGCGATCCGTAGATCGATCTTGGCTGTCCTGCTTTGTTTTCCAGAATATCTTGCAGGTATTGCCTGTTGCCCTAGGCCGTAGTGTATCCGCGTGGGGGTGCGGGCTGGTATTCGGGCTGATATGTCGTTTTATCCTGGCCACGGGGTGGCCGGTCAGCCGTTTGGCGCTCGAGTCCGTATTCCTCGGCTGCCAGGACTTCAGTCCAGCTATCTGTGAGCAGGTCTCGCTCAGCTTGGAGTTGCTGCTACTTCTTCTTCAGGCTCCTTGGAGTGGCTATAAGCCTACGCTTGAAGCGTTCCTGCTCCACGGGGTCCTCAGGCACACCGAATTCGTCATCACCGAGGATAATCTCATCTACCGAGGGGGCCATGTAGTTGTCCTCCTCCGGGTATCCGTCCGTCGCCTGTTCATATAGGGTAACCTGCTCATCTTCATGTTCGGCCTGCTCGAAGGCGGGCTGGTCAGGGTCATATTCCTCTTCGGCGCCATCCGAATTACTTTACGTCTCGGGGCGGTATTCTTTGTGGCGGGGGCTTGGGCGGCGACGCAGCCATGCTTTGTTTTACTTCCCGAGGGGTTATCCTCCGATGCCTCATCACAGGAGGTGGCCATCCACCGCCCTGTGAGCGGTGGCTCCTGTGATTCTCCTACATCGTCGTCCATACCGTCGATGTCTTCGAAGACGAAGTCAAGCACGTCAGTTAGATCATCGATCGTGGCAATGAAGTGGGTGGTGGGTGGGCAATGAATTCCGTCGTCGTCTGCTTCCCACTCGAGCCGGACGTAGTTCGTCCCAGAGTCTCCTGACAAAGACGGAGACTTCAATAAGTTCAGCATGTCGCCAAAGGCGAAGTCTTTGAAAACGTCATTGCGGTGAACTCCATCACCGGAGCCCAACCAGGCTCGGCGGGCTCGAGGACGCGTGGACTGGAACCTACAACCAGATATGAATCCGGGGGTCCGGAGTCACAGGCTCCCTCAGAAGTGAGGCATGTGTTTGGCTCCATCACCGATGAGGGTACGGCCTGCGGGGCGGGGTCCAGCTCTCCGTCCTTAGGCAACGCAACCTGCCCCGGATTTAGATCCGAGGCTTCTACCAGGGTGATATCCCGAGCATCGTCTGACAGCAGGTCTAAGCCGTGCTCATCGTGACTGTTCAGTTCTCCTGATGCTGGCCCGAATCCGTCAAAGATCAAGTCCCCGCGAATATCCGCCATGTAGTTCAAGTTTCCGAACCTGACCTGGTGGCTAGGGACATAGCTATCGATCTGCTCCAGGTGTCCAAGCGAATTGGCCCGCAATACAAAGCCGCCAAACATGAAGATTTGTCCGGGGAGGAAAGTCTCGCCCTGGACAGCGTCGTTGATGATGATTGAAGGAGCCATCGAGCCTGACAGCGACGACACAGAGGAACTCTCAATGAAAGCACCAATGTCGTTGTCAAAACCGGCGGATCTCGGGTAGGGGGTCCCGATCTGTGCGTCAAGGCTAATGGTACCAGGAAGCAAGGGACACAGATGTTTACCCAGGTTCAGGCCCTCTCAATGGAGGTAAAACCCTACTTCCTGCTTGATTAATATTGATGATATGAGTAGTACAAGAATAGATCTACCACAAGATCGTAGAGGCTAAACCCTAAGAGCTAGCCTATGATGGTATGATTGTAATTGTGACCGGCTTTCTAAGGACCAACCTCTCCGGTTTATATAGACACCGGAGAGGGCTAGGGTTTACATGGAGTCGGTTACAAGAAAGGAAACACAATATCCGGATCGCCAAGCTTGCCTTCCACGCAAAGGAGAGTCCCATCCGGACACGGGCCGAAGTCTTGAGTCTTGTATCTTCACGCTTCAATAGTCCGGACATTGTACATAGTCCGGCTCTCCGGATACCCCCTAATCCAGGACTCTCTCAATCATCATCAACATTCTGAACTCTTCGAGGATATCAATCGACTTCATGATGAGAAATACCATCCTTGCCCCTCGATGATTTGTGTATCATCGACATTATTATTGCCTTCCCTCCAGCACAAACTTGTTCAGATTATGGAGCTCCTATCTATCCAGCTCATGTTATGTTCTACCTTGGAGTATTACCATCTATTATGTCAAGTATGTTCTGTGAATTGCTCAACCTCTTAAGAATTCTTGATGTAGTGATACTTCTCACTACCTCCATTATTTTCTTGGTCCCAGTGTTTTTCAATCCGGAATACCAACAAGTGAACGCTGATACCTGGATTTAGTACTTCTAGCAACCCCATTGCTTTGGATTTAACGTACAATATTCCATTTTAATGTGTTGGTTGATGGATCGCCATTCTGTATTTGATTGTGCACCTTTCAATCAATGTTCAATCATGGATGTATTTCTCGAGCATATGTCATTATATCATTTGATCTGACAAATGCTACCTCCTTGTTCATATAATTTTGGACATCCATGTAATGGAAACCTCGATGAATTATTGCTAAGCCAATCGGCCACATCCTCATCTTTTCCTTGCTGAAATTGTATGACCTATTTTATAAGTTGTTTCTGATGGATCCTTTGTGTATCCAAAGTCTGACTTTTACATAATGACCATGTCAATGCTATCCCGAAGCATGTATGTGGTACTTCGGTCATCAACAGGAACAGTGGAAGAGAAATGTTGAACGTTTCTTGATCGTGTATCCAAACACCATTGTATGGGTAGCATCATGAGTTTCCTCACCCTTTTCCCTAGATGGTTATCTACTTGTAGTCATGTCATGATTATCCCGCTCTGCTTGCTCTTGGAAGGAGATACACCTAATGCTCGTGTATACACATTTTTCCTGGCCATTGTTCTAATTCATATACTAGTCACATTTTCATTTGCATTGTTTTTTTTAACATTCCTTGTGATATACGATCTAAGCAGCAATATTTTCCTCCTTATGCAAACACCTCGGTGTACATCTCTTCCAGTAAGATCCTGTTCCTATAGTTGATGACATTTCGGTAGGCACTGATAGACGAGAACTTTGCCTATTGGTCTGTCTCATTCAATGAGCAGGAAAATGGTTCTCTTCGTCCCTCGCCCTTGGTACCAACGTTGTTGCCAACATAACTGACGTCTATCCTCTGACATGCCTTGCCATCATGACCGTGCAAGATGCCACCGCTCTTCCTACTCTTAACCCACATGGTGGGCCCATAACCCACAACTCCACAGGATCAAAACCTAACTCTCATGTACACTCCCCATTTCCAAGGTTATTCCTCACACTTGGCTTCGTATGTAATTCATGAGCCACCTTCCGAGGGATCACCAGTTCTGATATGGGACGCAATACTTATTCCCATTGCTCTGAACCCCCTTTCACACTATGTATCAGGCATCAAACGATTGTCTACCCACTTGAAACTCCTTATTATATACCTTCGTACCTTGCTCTCTATGTTTTCTTAAGTTTCAATTCAAGAGGTACCTTCTACCACATTCCCTAGGTTATCCACAAGATACTCGCCCTTGTAATGGCCCATTCTTCCGGAATTGTCCCCTAATCCTTTGTGTAAGTTCGATGGAATTCCCAAAGAAAGGATGATGACTTCATCATGATGAACTTGAGAAGAGAAATAAAGCCATCAATGAAAAGGATCAACTACTTCGTGAAGAGCAACCAAGGACAAGAAGATCTGTTAGAAATTCAAAACCAGAACTTCCCCCCTTCCTCCCCTCTTAAATCTCGAGATAAGATTTCTTGTAGTGGAGGAGATTTGTAACACCCTGATAATCATGCTACAGTAACCTAACACTAATGATGCTAGGTCATCATGCTTACTGAGCTAATTATCACTTAATGAAGAATCAAAGTCAAATTCAAATTCAAATTACGAGTGAAATTCAAAATTTCTCAAACATGAAAACAAAAATGTTCATCATGTGGCAAATATTCATTTGTTAATATTTGTGGTGAACCAACATTTTTTAAAAGTGTTTAAATGCCGTCAACTATTTAAAACTGTGGCTAAAACAATCATTTAAATGCTTTTTTTGTAGAATTTCTAAACTAATTTATTTAAATGCTAAACTAATTATGGCAGTAGCCTGAATTATAATAATATTTTAGGTGCAATTATTATATTTTATAAATCTAGTTTTGCTTTAAAAATTAAATGAAAACAGAAAACAGAAAAGGTTAAAGAAAAATAAAAGCCCCCACTATGCACTTGGGCCTCAAGTGCACAGTGAGGCCCGACCCACCTCGCGGTCATCTTCCCCCCTGTTCACTCAGGGCGCGGTTAATGCTCGAGCATCGACCATGGCGCGGATGCCTTGCGTGGCGGCCAGTCGGCCCTTGCCAGTGCCTTTTAGGTCTTCCTCGATCCTCCTACAACCCTAGCGCCCACTTTTCCCCTCCCTCGTGCTGCTTCCCCCTCCACAACGCACATTCACAACCACCACCGCCATGGTCAGCTCGCCTGCATGGTCACCGACCTCCCAGACGCGTGAGACTGTGCCCAGAAGATCCGTGCCGTTGACGACATCACCTGCGACCAAGGGTTCAAGCCCTCCGCCTCTCCATCGACGGGATCGACATTGTCGTCCTCCTTCGGCCATCGTCATACCATTGGCAGTTGCCACCGGCCTGCTGCTCCCAAGCCCACACCGAGCCTTTATTGAGCTCCCCGGTGAGCCCCTTGATGTTTCCTCCTTCCCTTTCCTTGACCCGCTAAGGGAGTCCTGGACTAGGGGGTGCTCGGATTGCCGAACTATCATCGTTGGTCGGACTCCAAGACTATGAAGATACAAGATTGAAGATTCTGTCCCGTGTCCGGATGGGACTTTCCTTGGTGTGGAAGGCAAGCTTGGCAATACGGATATGTAGATCTCCTACCATTATAACCGATTCTGTGTAACCCTAGCCCTCTCTGGTGTCTATATAAATCGGAGGGTTTAGTCCGTAGGACAGAGAACAATCATACCATAGGCTAGCTTCTAGGGTTTAGCCTCATTGATCTCGTGGTAGATCTACTGTTGTACTACCCATATCATCAATATTAATCAAGCAGGAGTAGCATTTTACCTCCACCGAGAGGGCCTGAACCTGGGTAAAAACATCGTGTCCCTTGTCTCGTGTTACCGTCTGCCTAGACGCACAGTTCGAGACCCCCTACCCGAGATCTGCCGGTTTTGACACCAACATTGGTGCTTTCATTGAGTTCCTCTGTGTCGTCGCCTTTAGGCCCGATGGCTCCTTCGATCATCAAAAACGACGCGATCCAGGGTGAGACTTTTCTCCCCGGACAGATCTTCGTATTCGGCCGCTTTGCGCTGCGGGCCAACTTCGCAGGCCATCTGAGCAGATTAAGCTCGCCCCAGCCATCGGTCAGATTTGGAAGTTTGAACTATCGGTCGGCGTCGCGGAGACTTGATCTTTGACGGTTCGAGCCCTTCGCCAAGTCGCCGCATTATCACGACAGGCATGATCTAGCTCTGCTGCCGGACGATGCCACAGAGGCCGCATAAGTGTCGCTCCGACCCTTAGCTTCGAGGCCGATGCGCCCGATCGAGGACGGGTGGCTGGACACCGCCTCGGGGACTGCTACCTCTACGGAGATAGAGCTGAATACCAACCCTGTCCTTTGTGAAGCTCGTGACTCCAAGGTGCCGGACTCCTCTCCGGACTCCGAACCTTCCGCGCCCCTGCCAATCGAATCCGATTGGGCGCCGATCATGGAGTTCACTGCTGCGGACATCTTTCAGCACTCACCCTTTGGCGACATCCTGAATTCGCTAAAGTGTCTCTTTATCAGGAGAGCCCTGGCCGAACTATGGTCAGGACGGTTGGGATGCGGACGATGAAGAAATTCAAAGTCCACCCACCACTCACTTCATAGCCACTGTCGATGACTTAACCGACATGCTAGATTTCGACTCCGAAGACATCGATGGTATGGAGGACGATGCAGGAGACGACCAAGAACCAGCGCCTACAGGGCACTGGAAGGCCACCTCGTCATACGACACTTACGTGGTGAACATCCCAAAGGATGGGAATGGCGATGGAACAACGGAGGACGACCCCTCCAAGAAACAGCCTAAGCGCCGGCGTCAGCGGCGCCGCTCTAAATCCCGCCACGACAAAAATGGAGATTCCGGCACCGGAGACAGTAATACCCCGGACAGTGCCGAAGACAACCCCCTCCAGTAGGATTCAACGCAGGAGGATGGAGAAGCCAACCCTCATGAGAGAGCGGCAGACAGAGAGGTACGGGACGATAATTATATGCCTCCCTCCGAAGATGAGGCAAGCCTCGACAACGACGAATTTGTCGTGCCTAAGGATCTCGTAAAAAAAGAGCATTTCAAACGCAGGCTTATGGCCACGGCAAGCAGCCTCAAGAAAAAGCAACAACAGCTTTGAGCTTACCAAGACTTGGTAGCCGATAGATGGACTAAAGTCCTTGCGGCCGAAGAGTATGAACTCGAACGCCCCACCAAGAGCTACCCAAAACGCAGGCTGCTACCCCGATTAGAGGAGGAAGCACTTAAACCTACATCACCAGCGCATGACGCGGCCGACCAACCACCTCGTGGCCGCGATAGAGAGGCCTCTAGGCCCTCCGCTAAAGCCTCACCCCGGCGTCGATCGAAGAGTAGAAAACCATGGGGAAGTGCACTAGACTTGCGAGACATATTGGAGGACAAGGCAAGACAAACAAGATCGATCTACGGATCGCATGGGCGTCCCACGATACGTGATGACAACCATCACGCCAGATACAGCAAATCCGGCCGGGCCGAACATAGTAGACAAAGCTCATTCAAGCTCCGTCGTGATATAGCCCAATACAGAGGCGCCGCACACCCACTATGCTTCACAGATGAAGTAATGGATCATCAAATCCCCGAGGGTTTCAAACCCGTAAACATCGAATCGTACGACAGCACAACAGATCCTGCGGTTTGGATCGAGGACTATCTGTGGGGACCCCGACTCATAAGTCGAGATCACCGAATGCACGTGTACAGTGATCCCAGAGATCAATGCTCACTGAACACACGGAAGCTGAATAACAAGAGTCATACATCCATACATACCGTCTTACACAAATTGCGACCATTATGGTCAAGTCTTACATTGATAAAGCCCAAGGGCTGAACATCAAATGAAACACAAGCAGCGGAAATCGTCGTCGATAAGTAGAACCCATGCCATCAGCCTTAACCCTACAGGCATTCTGACTGGGAAACGTCCTAGTTCGCATGTTCATCTCCAAAGAACTCTTCTTCGAACTCCGGTTCTTCCATGCCTGGTCAATTAAATAACTAGTGGCAAGCCAATGAGTACTTTGAATGTACTCGCAAGCAACCCATGTTTTGGTTCAAGGTATAACAATGCATGATGTAGGTAAATTTTGCAGAAAGCTAGTTTTGAGTGTAATGACATGTTCAACATCTTGTAAGGCATGCATCAAGAGAATTTAAGTAACCATGAGGACAGGTTACAGATATCAACATAAATAGAGTGGGCACCAACCCATTTAACATAAACAGAGTGGGCACCAACCCATCTCAATCATGTCAAGTCCCTTGACTTGACCCAAGTCATTTTCATCATCACCAGACACACGGTTGAAAACTCTGGACGTAGTTTAAGCAGCACCGCCCAACTGTCCTTGACCGTGGACACGGCTATTCGAATAGTTTTACACTCTGCAGAGGTTGCACACTATACACACAAATCTTAAATCTAATCCGTTTTCGAAAACAACACCCACACTTGCCTCGGTACACCACTTCGTCATCAAGTGGTTACCCATTTCATCATCTCCCTCGGGCATAAGTGGCACCCGACGGGGTTTTCGAAAAGTCTTTTGAAAAAGCTTTGTCTCCTTCACCATGCATAAACCCGACCCTTTTTGCGTAGCAACTACTTTAGCATCCTATCTACTCCCGCCGGGATAACCCTCATAAGAAGGTAGGGTCATGCACAATGCAAGTATCAATGAGGAAATAACAGAGGCAACCAACCCACGTGGTTTACCATCTCACCATGATTTCGATGCAACAATAATAAAGAGATATATATGACATGCATAAAAAGGGTTCCATAGACATGGTCAAAGGGCTGCTTGCCTTGGTTGGCTTGGTCTTCAAAGTTTTCAGGCCCTGCTCCTCCTTCTTCCTTAGCTACCTCGTCAAATACGGGATCTAACGTTGCAAGAAAATAACGGGAAAATAAGACAATAATAAAAACAGAAAAGTCAAAGTGCTCAGAAAAATGTCAACTTATTTTTGTAAAATACTAGGAGAAAAACTAGGAAGGGGAAAATTCTTGGGTTTGAATTTGGAGCTAGGGAAACAGAGTTGTGGATTTTCAAACAGAGGTTTTATTGTTCAAATTTTGAATTTAAATTTGAACAGAGCAAAAAGGTGTAATGGATGTGCATGAAAGTTACATCAATAAATTTGTGGGATTATTCTGAGATTTTAGGAGTTGGAATCATTTCATTTGGACAAATATTTTGCCCTGTGGAATTTTTGGAAAGGGGTCAGAAAAAGAAAAAGAAAAGTGGCGCTGTGCCACTGGGCCAGAGAGGCCACGGGCAGCAGGCCCAGAGGGGAAACCAGCCCATGCGGGCCGCCACGTCCCGGCGTAAAGCGAAATATGCCTTCACCGGCCAGGCGAACGGTGCAGCTCGCCCAGCTGCTTTTAAACTCGACGGTAGATCCCACCCGTCGTATGCGTGAAAGCGACGGGCGCCCCACGGCGTCGTCGTCTACCTCCGCCGAGGCAGCGACGAGCTTCGCCGCTGGCGATCTGAGAACACGGAAGGAGCGCGGTGGTACCGTTGGACTCGGGGTGGAGTCGCCGTTCGGTGGTGGTGGAAGCGATCGCGGAGCAGCCTGGTTCGCCGGCGACGAGGTCACGCGGCGGAGGTGCTTCGGGCGTCGACGAATCCGGCCGTTCCCGGCTGCAAAAAGAGGGGGAAAGAGAGGGGAAATTTTCAGCTTGGCCGCGCGGTTCCAGATCGATAAGAAATGGAGGCGGAGGAGGCTTGTACCGCGCGAACACCGACGAGCCGAGACGGCGGAGCTCGAGCTCGATCTCGAGCTCGGGCGGTTCTGGAGATGAATGGGTGGTACGGGAGGTCGATTTGGAGTGTGGGGGGCGACAAGGAGCGAAAGAGGGGCTCGGGGTCACCTTATATGGGCAGGCCTAGGTCCACCGTAGGCGTGTCCTACGGGTGCCCGCGAGATCGGCTCGGGTGGCCGTTAGAGAGGGAATGGAGAGCTCGGGGGTATTCGTGGGGGTGGTGTATGGTGCCAGGGTGAGAGAGAAGGAGCGGGGCGAGCTGCACGCGGGCCATAGGAGCGGCGCGAGCATTGGCCGAGCGGGGCGGCGTTCTGGCGCGAGCTGCAGGAGAGAGAGGAGGGCGCGGGAGCAAGTGGGCGGCTTGCTGGCGTGGAGCGGACGTCGAGGGGCATCGACTAGCGCATGGGGGAAGCTCGAGGTGGTCGGGGGACGCGGCGTCAACGGTCGGGAGCGCGATGACGTGCTCCAGAGCGCGTCTTTGGCCGGCATCCACGGTTTTTCCGCGTCCGCGCGCGTCCACTAGTGTCTGGCGGCTGCAGGGGGTGTGGGCAAAAGCTGAAACGGGCCTTGGATGCCCTGGAGAGCCGAGGGGAGAGAAAGAGGTAGAGAGAGGGGAGAAGCTGCTGTCCAGAGAAGACAAATGGGGTTTCCCCCTCCCTCATCATTTCTTCCTCGGGCAGGGAAGCATCCAAGTGACAGAGGGGAATGAGGAGCGGTTGTGGTAAAAAGATGGGCTCAAGGAGATTAGTGGAAGGGGCTGGAATTAGCATTCTAAAATTCTGCTAGAAGGTGTTTGATGATGTTTTGGGCAAGTTAATGACTTCCACTGGCCATGATACTCCACAGGGTGAGAAGCCACATATAATTAGGGCCTTCCACCCATTTTGAGAGTATTTGGACAAAGTTGCCAATGCAACTTTTGCAAACCCTAAAAATGGGCAGGAATGGATTTGTGTAGATCCAGTGGAGTAGATCACTTCTCCTTGATGCACCACTTGGTGTGGTGGCCTTATTTGGTCATGTGATCAGGCTCACCAAAGTTGGGGTCTTGAAGAAAAAGTTGGTAGTACAAAGTAGTTCAAATTTGATTCTGGTCAGAGAAGGGTTTGATGCACTTTGACCAGGATATCTTCTTCTCCAACCTGTGCCATTTGGTCTAGATGCATTATTAGACCATTGAAGCATGTTCACCAAGTTTGAGGACATTTGGACATGTTTGGCAATGTAAAGTTGCTCAAACCTCAAAATGGACAGAAATGGTTTTGAGGGGATTTGATGATGTTATCTTGTGCTCCAAGTCATGAGACTTGGCAAGATCATCTAATATGTCACATGTGACATGATAGAATTTTCTTGGAATTTTTGGAGAATATTTCCTTTGTAAATATTTCAAAATCTTGAAATATCCAGAAAGGGTTTTAGAGAGATTTGAATAATATTTTGAACATGACCATGTGTTGAAACTCTTATATATGGAAAATATATGTCCACTGAGTTTCCCTAATTTTTGTCAAAAAATTTTAAAACAATAAAATAATTTTTTTCCCTATTAAAGACCATTTCTGGCCTTAAGAAAAAGCTTTTAAATAAAATTGTAAAACAGCTTCTAAAATTATATTTTTGTGGTTTCTGGGTATCCTATATCTAATAGGAGTCAAATATATTTTTGGAAAGATTTTTACTGCCCTTTATTAAGTACTTGTAGTGCAAACCTCAATTCAGGGGTTTTTGGAAAACTAAATTTAGAAAATACTTTTTGGCCAAATTATTTTTGTAAGAAAATTCTATTTTTCACTATACCCATGGCATGGTCATTGGGCAGAAGTTTGGGGCAAGGAGATGAAATATAGATGGTGAAGTAGTTGACTTTAAAGAGCACTTAAAAAGAAACACAGAGAGAAAACCAACTCCAAATAAAAGCCAAATATTGCAAAAGTTTTTGTTGGTCCAAATTTTCATGCTTTAATATTGCAAATGAAATGTTACAAAATGCAGGGTGTGACAGACCTACCCCCCCTTACAAGAATCTCGTCCCCGTGATTCCTAAACTAGGCTTTAAAGAGATACGGAAACTCGGATCTAAGGTAGTCTTCACGCTCCCAAGTTATACCTTCAGTGTGGTTGCTCCATTAGACCTTGAAGTACTTGATGGTGTGGCTTGAGTCGTCGCTCAAATTCATCGAGAATGCAGATGGGCCTCTCACAGTAAGTCAAATCAGGCTCAAGGTCAATGGCTTGGTGATTGGCGTCCTTGTAAAGATCAGCTTATGCGGAACTTGGAGACACTTCGGAGTTGTGACACGTGGAATACGTTGTGCACATCGGAAAGTTCAGGTGGAAGTTCCAACTGGTAAGCCACTTCTCCTCGTCGTGCGGTGATCTCGAAGGGACCGATAAATCTTGGTGAGAGCTTTCCCTTAACGTGGAAACGCTTTGTTCCCTTAAGAGGAGTTACTCGCAGGTATACATGGTCTCCGACTTGGAAGTCTACTAGTTGGCGACGAGCGTCAGCATAGCTCTTCTGCCTCGACTTGGTGGTCTTCAGTCGCTCTCTGACTAGCTGAACTTGCTCTTCTGCCTCACGGAGGATATCGGGCCCAAAGACAAGTCCTTCTCCGGTATCCAACCAGTTGAGCAGTGTGCGGCACTTCCGTCCATATAACACCTCAAATGGAGCCATCTGAAGGCTTGACTGATAATTGTTGTTGTAGGAGAACTCGGCAAAAGGGAGGCAATATTCCCACTTAGCCCCATATGCTAAGACACGTGCTCGGAGCATGTCTTGAGTATCTGATTCACTGTTACATCGACCTCCGTGCAGTGGGTGGAAAGCGGTCTTGAAGGACAACTTGGTCCCCATGGCCTCTTGGAACTTCTTCCAGAACCTTGAGGTAAACTGGGTTCCTCGATCAGACACAATCTCCTTGGGAACACCATGAAGGCTTACGATTACTCGCTGATGTATAGAGTTGCTAGCTGGTCGCCACTATAGGTAGTCTTAACAGGAATGAAGTGGGCTACTTTGGTCAAATGATCGACTATGACCCAGATGGAGTCATGACCCTTGTTTGAACTAGGTAGTCCAGTGATGAAATCCATTCCGACTTTATCCCATTTCCACTCGGGAACCTTGAGGGGTTGGAGCAATCCAGCAGGTCGCTGATATTCAGCCTTGACTCTTTGGCACACATCACACTTTGCAACATAGGTGGCAATCTCCCTTTTCATCCCGTGCCACCAAAATCTTTCCTTTAGGTCTTGATACATCTTGGTTCCTCCAGGGTGGATGGAATACAGGGTGTCATGAGCTTCTTGCAAGATCAGATTCTTGAGCTCAATCTTGTTGGGCACGCAGATGCGATTCCCAAACCACACAATTCCTTCCTCATCCTCTCGAGAATCACGGGGCTTTGCACCTTGATCTTCCTCTTGATGCCTTCAATAGATTCGTGTCCCTTTGAGCTTCCTTAATATCATCCACCAAGGTAGGCCTAACTTCGAGGTTGGCCAAGAATCCTGGTGCAACCAGTTCCAACCCGAAGCTTTCAAGTTATTCATACAAGGCGGGTAGCTTGTCCTTAAGCATAGCATTCAAGGAACAAGCTTTCCTGCTTAACGCATCTGCTACCACATTAGCCTTCCCAGGGTGGTATTGAACACTGAGGTCATAATCTTTTATCAACTCTAGCCATCTTCTCTGCCTCATGTTCAATTCCCTTTGAGTGAAAATATACTTCAGACTTTTGTGATCCGTGTATATCTCACATTGTTTCCCCAAGAGGTAATGTCGCCATGTCTTTAAGGCATGAACCACTGCTGCTAGCTCAAGGTCATCAGTAGCATAGTTCTCTTCATGAGGCCGTAGTTGCCTTGAAAGGTAAGCTACGACTCTGCCTTCTTACATCAGAACACCTCCCAGCCCGGTTCTTGACGCATCACAATATATCACGAATTCCTTGTGTATATCTGGCGTGGCCAGAACTGGGGCGGTGGTCAGTCTCTTCGTCAGCTCCTGGAAGCTCTCTTCGCACTTTGGCGTCCATTCGAACTTCTTGTCCTTCTTCAAGAGCTGAGTCATGGGTCGGGCAATGCTCGAGAATCCTTCAACGAACTTGCGGTAATATCCCGCGAGTCCGAGGAAGCTTCTGACTTCCTTCACTTGGGGATTGCCATTCAGTCACGGCTTCAATCTTAGCGGGATCGACTGACAATCCTTCTTCGGTTAAAACATGACCCAAGAATCCAACTTCACGTAGCCAGAATTCACACTTGCTGAACTTGGCATACAGTTGGTGCTCTCGAAGCTTGTCTAGGACCATCCTCAAGTGTTGCTCGTGCTCTTCTTCCGACCTCGAGAAGACAAGAATGTCATCAATGAAGACAACCACAAACTTGTCCAAATATTCCATGAAGACCTTATTCATGAGGTACATGAAGTAAGCTGGGGCATTGGTCAATCCAAAGGACATGACCGTGCACTCATACAGGCCATATCTGGTTACAAATGCCGTCTTCGGAATATCTTGGGGTCTGATTTTCAGTTGGTAGTACCCAGATCTGAGGTTGATCTTGGAGAACACCTTGGCCCCATTGAGTTGATCAAACAGATCTTCAATCTTGGGAAGTGGGTACTTGTTCTTGATTGTAACTTCGTTGAGGGAGCGGTAGTCAATGCACAAGCGGATGGTACCGTCCTTCTTTGCCATAAACAGGACAGGTGATCCCCAAGGGGAGGCACTAGGGCGGATTAATCCCTTCCTCAGCTGCTCTTCCAGCTGCTTCTTCAATTCTGCTAACTCCTCCGATCCCATTCTATAAGGCTCCTTATAAATGGGTCCTGCTCTGGGTATGAGCTCGATGATGAACTCAATGTCTTGGTCCGGAGGCATTCCCGGCAGCTAATTAGGGAAAACATCGGGATACTCGCATACTACCGGCACTTGTTCCAATCCAACTTCAGTCAGACAGTTGACTTGGTTGGCTTGAGCAGAGGAGGGGTTGGAGGCAAATTTAACTTCGACTCCTTGGTCATTGGTCACGGTGTGATGTCCGGTTGGCGCAATCTATCAAGCCTTGGTGCTTGCTGAGCCAATCCATTCCCAAGATCACGTCCAAGCCTTGTGATTTTAGGGTGATAAGGTCTGCTAGGAAGTCTACCCCGTTAATGATAATCCCGACTCCTTTGCATCCTATCTTGGCTCTCATCTCTGCTCCGGGGTTTGTACCACCATAGGGTTATTCAGAGTGTAGGGTCATGCCACTTTTAATGCAAAACTTTGGGTGACAAATGAATCGTGGCTCGAAATCAAACAAAAGCAGTTATCGTCTTTGAATTGACAAGGCGCACCCAGCCACGACGTCCGGGTCTTCCCGGGCTTCTTCTGCAGCGACATGATTCACACGACCCTGCCGTTGTTGGGCAGGTTGTGGGAGCTTGGTTCCTTGGTGGCATTCCACGGCCTTGTCCCGGTTCTGCGCATTGGGGCGTGAGGCGTCGGGCTTCTTGTTGGGGCAATTCTTGGAGTAGTGTCTGGCTGTCCACATCAAAAGCAAGTGACTTGGTTGGGGATGATGCCCTTGCCAACATTGTTATTGGGGTTGTTGTAAGCTGGCACTGGGTTGGCATCTTGCTGAGGTGGATAGTTGGTGCGGGTGCGAGGAGCTCTTGGTTGCTGATAGGTTGGCTTGACCGGAGCTGGCTGCCACGGGCGAGGCTTCTGGTTGCTGGAGCTACCCTTGCTGATCATCTTGCGCTTACGAGTGTCATCCAAAGCACGTCGCTTGTCCTCAAGCATGAGTGCCTTGTTCACCAGGTCAGGAAAGGTCGGGCAGTCACACACAACAAGCGAGTACTGCAGAGTCTGGTTAAGGCCTTCCATGAAGCGCTCCCTTTTGGCAGCATCAGTGCTGACATCCTCAGGGGCATACCTTGAGAGAACACTGAACTTCTGCATGTACTCCTTGACAATGCTACTACATTGTTTTAGGGCTCGGAACTCACGCTTCTTGATGGCCATGATTCCAGAAGGAATGTGGGCCTTGCGGAATTCTGTCTTGAAGGTATCCCAAGTGATGTCTTGCTCAGCATGCATGGCCTTAAATCAATCCCACCAAGCTCTGGCAGTTCCCCCGAGATAGTGGGCAGCATACGCCACCTTCTCGCGGTCCTCAGTGCATCCGACTAGTGCTAGTAGATCCTCAATGGTGCGGACCCAGTCGTCTGCATCCAGGGGTTCAGCAGTCTCGATGAAGGTGGGTGGTGCATGCTTCTTGAACTCCACCAGCGTGGAACGTCCATGGCCGTGTCCCGCCGGCTGGCGATTGACAGCTTGAGCAATCATCTGGAGGGCTGCAGTATTGGCTTGGCGCTCCTCTCGGAAGTCTTGGAGAAGCTGAGCCAAGTCCATGTTTGGAGGAGGAGGTGGTGGTGGAGTCTGTCCTTGGGCTTGGTCCTGGCTGGCTCCTGCCTCAGCAGAACCTCCGGCTTCTTCTTGCTGGGTAGAGGTACCAATCGTGTTACAACAGCATCTGTTGGAGTGGTCAAGGTCTCATGATTGGGAAAAATAAAATGAAGGAAAGCAATATAGATGGGATGCCTAGTAAGGGGGTGGTGTGACACAATTTTAAGTTAAACAAGGCCAGAAGGGCCAAACTCATGCATTAAAACCAAATGGGGGATGTCGCCACACAAGTTCCCAAAGGAAAGTACGACTTCATCAAAGCAAGTTGAAAGCAAACACAACACAACATGGTTTCATATGAACCATTACAAGGACTCGACTTCGCAAAAGGGGTACACGACCTATCCTACCATAGGGTTACGGACTGGCCTATCCTAGTCCTGAACGGTGTCTAAGTGGTGGAATGCTCGGTCGGGTATTCTGGCTCCTCTAGGTCTTCCTCCTCATCTTCATCTGTCTTAGTCTGTTCGTCACTTGAGGGAGTGGGGGTGTGGAGGAGCTAAACACGACGCTGCTTTGCTGGTGGCGTCGTGAAGAGGTTGCGGTACTCCTTCGCCGTCATCTGGCGTGGTGAAATGATCCTTGGCATGTGTGACTGTGGGGGTCGCCGCCTCGATAGGCTACAACAGGCTGTCGAGGCGCCCATCCTTCTTGATCTGTCCGCCTTCATCTGAGGCTAGGCGGAGGAGTTCCTTGGTCTCGTGGAGTTCCTTCCAAGCTCCATCGACTCGAGGCAGTCTTGTGCCAGTTGTCGGCACACAAGCTGAAGTAGGTCAGAAGCGGAGAAAGTCCTTCATCCAAGGGTGGGGCTGGTGCGCTGCTCTCGTCATCACCTTCCTTCCGATAAGGCAGGTAACGAGTGGCAGGCTCACTTGCCATCTCTGGCAGGAGATCCCGAAGGCGAGTCAGCGCCTTGAGGGCAGCAGTCTCCACGGCAAGGAGCAATGTCGCCATCTGGGGTCCCTCAAAGAACCAGCTCGTCGGGGAGTCGTTCGCTCTCACGACTACATCCACGTGATACTCCTTCTTGGTGCTGTTGATCCAGTGCTCGTGGTAGGAGAAGGTGGGGGCTCGAGTGAACTGGCACTTCCTGAGGCTATCCTCAAGAAGCACGGGAAATCCGGTGGTCAGGAAGTCCTCGGGTACGACGGCCATCTACAAAAGTGGAGGGGGAAGGGTTAATAGAGGGAAAGTGACCTATGTTTGGGATACTATCATAAAAAATAGGTATACGGGTAATCTTGCGGATAGTCTCACTCTAACTAACGTCCATCCTAACTAAGGCTTCCTACAGTCAGGATGGCTCTGATACCAGCTCTGTGGGGACCCCGACTCATAAGTCGAGATCACTGAATGCACGTGTATAGTGATCCCAGAGATCAATGCTCACTGAACACACAGAAGCTGAATAAAAAGAGTCTTACATCCATACATACCGTCTTACACAAATTGCGACCATTATGGTCAAGTCTTACATTGATAAAGCCCAAGGGTTGAACATCAAATGAAACACAAGCAGCGGAAATCGTCGTCGATAAGTAGAACCCATGCCATCAGCCTTAACCCTACAGGCATTACATTTGGAAGCGTCCTAGTTAGCATGTTCGTCTCCAAAGAACTCTTCTTCTAACTCCGGTTCTTCCATGCCTGGTCAATTAAATAACCAGTGGCAAGCCAATGAGTACTTTGAATGTACTCGCAAGCAACCCATGTTTTGGTTCAAGGTATAACAATGCATGATGTAGGTAAATTTTGCAGAAAGCTAGTTTTGAGTGTAATGACATGTTCAACATCTTGTAAGGCATGCATCAAGAGAATTTAAGTAACCATGAGGACAGGTTACAGATATCAACATAAATAGAGTGGGCACCAACCCATTTAACATAAGCAGTGGGCACCAACCCATCTCAATCATGTCAAGTCCTTGACTTGACCCAAGTCATTTTCATCATCACCAGACACACGGTTGAAAACTCTGGACGTAGTTTAAGCAGCACCGCCCAACTGTCCTTGACCGTGGACACGGCTATTCGAATAGTTTTACACTCTGTAGAGGTTGCACACTGTACCCACATGATCCGGGGAACTTCCGTGTCATCCACGACCCGCGGTACCTCAAGTACCCGGGGTAAGCACCCGATCACTACCTTTCCCTAGACGACACTAACATGGAGTCCACTCGATTAGCGATAACCCCGTGCCCAACATTTCACAAAACACTTTTTGAGCCTCGCTCCCATAATTATCACATACCAGCAGCACGGGTACCAGCGGTGTTTCCGGTGCCACTGAAAACAGTCATGGCCGCCCTACAGCACGACCCGTCCCAAGAGAGAGCACCAACTCTCCCCGTCACTAATGTCTGCGGCTCCAAGCTAGTATCGGCCTAGGTACTCAATAATGCCCTTTCCCATATAAGGGTAGAGTGGTTGCGCATGTAAGGTTGGGTCAGTCGACAAATCTTAAATCTAATCCGTTTTCGAAAACAACACCCACACTTGCCTCGGTACACCACTTCGTCATCAAGTGGTTACCCATTTCATCCTCTCCCTCGGGCATAAGTGGCACCCGACGGGGTTTTCAAAAAGTCTTTTGAAAAAGCTTTGTCTCCTTCACCATGCATAAACCCGACCCTTTTTGCGTAGCAACTACTTTAGCATCTTATCTACTCCCACCGGCATAACCCTCATAAGAAGGTAGGGTCATGCACAATGCAAGTATCAATGAGGAAATAACAGAGGCAACCAACCCACGTGGTTTACCATCTCACCATGATTCTGATGCAACAATAATAAAGAGCTATATATGACATGCATAAAAAGGGTTCCATAGACATGGTCAAAGGGCTGCTTGCCTTGGTTGGCTTGGTCTTCAAAGTCTTCAGGCCCTGCTCCTCCTTCTTCCTCAGCTACCTCGTCAAATACGGGATCTAACGTTGCAAGAAAATAACAGGAAAATAAGACAATAATAAAAACAGAAAAGTCAAAGTGCTCAGAAAAATGTCAACTTATTTTTGTAAAATACTAGGAGAAAAACTAGGAAGGGGGAAATTCTTGGGTTTGAATTTGGAGCTAGGGAAACAGAGTTGTGGATTTTCAAACAGAGGTTTTATTGTTCAAATTTTGAATTTAAATTTGAACAAAGCAAAAAGGTGTAATGGATGTGCATGAAAGTTACATCAATAAATAGGTGGGATTATTCTGAGATTTTAGGAGTTGGAATCATTTCATTTGGACAAATATTTTGCCCTGTGGAATTTTTGGAAAGGGGTCAGAAAAAGAAAAAGAAAAGTGGAGCTGTGCCACTGGGCCAGAGAGGCCACGGGCAGCAGGCCCAGAGGGGAAACTAGCCCACGCAGGCCACCACGTCGAAGGCATAAAGGCAAAATACGCCTTCAGCCGGCCAGGCGAACCGATCTTGTGCTGCTGCTTTTAAACTGACGGTGGATCCCACCCGTCGTATGCGTGGTCGACGGGTCGCCCCACGGCCGTCGTTGTCTACCTCCGGCCAGAGGCAACGACGAGCTCGCCGCCGGCGATACAGGGCACGGTAAGGAGCGCGGGTGGTACCGTTGGACTCGGGGTGGAGTCGCCGTTCGGGTGGTGGTGGAGACGGTCGCCGGAGCAGCCTGGTTCGCCGGCGACGAGGTCACGCGGCGGAGGTGCTTCGGGCGTCGACGAATCCGGCCGTTCCCGGCTGCAAAAAGAGGGGGAAAGAGAGGGGAAATGGTCAGCGTGGCCGCACGGTTCCAGATCGAGAAGAAATGGAGGCGGAGGAGGCTTGTACCGCGCGAACGCCAACGAGCCGAGACGGCGGAGCTCGAGCTCGATCTCGAGCTCGGGTGGTTCTTGAGATGAACGGGTGGTATGGGAGGTCGATTCGGAGTGTGGGGGGGCGACAGGGAGCAAAAGAGGGGCTCGGGGTTGCCTTATATGGGTAGGCCGAGGTCCACCGTAGGCGTGGCCTCTGGTGCCATGAGATCGGCTCGGGTGGCGTTAGAGAGGGAATGGAGAGCTCGGGGTGTTCGTGGGAGTGGTGTAGGGTGCAGTGGAGAGAGAGAAGGAGCGGGCGAGCTGCACGCTGAACCACAGAGCGGGCGCGAGCATTGGCCGAGCGGGCGGCGTTCGCGCAAGCTGCAGGAGAGAGAGGAGGCGCGGGAGCAAGTGGGCGGCTCTTGGCGTGGAAGCGGACGCCGAGGGGCATCGATCGCGCGCTGGGAAGCTCGAGGTGGTCGGGGACGTGGCGTCAACGGTCGGGGCGCGCGACGGCGCTCCAGAGCGTCTTTGGCCGGCATCCAGCGGTTTTTCAGCGTCATGGCCCACTAGTGTCTGGCGGCTGCAGGGTGTGTGGGCAAAAGCTGAAACGGGCCTTGGATGCCCTGGAGAGCCGAGGGGAGAGAAAGAGGTAGAGAGAGAGGGGAGAAGCTGCTGTCCAGAGAAGACAAATGGGGTTTCCCCCTCCCTCATCATTTCTTACTCGGGCAGGGAAGCATCCAAGTGACAGAGGGGAATGAGGAGGGGTTGTGGTAAAAAGATGGGCTCAAGGAGATTAGTGGAAGGGGCTGGAATTAGCATTCTAAAATTCTGCCAGAAGGTGTTTGATGATGTTTTGGGCAAATTAATGACTTCCACTGGCCATGATACTCCACAGGGTGAGAAGCCACATATAATTATGGCCTTCCACCCATTTTGAGAGTATTTGGACAAAGTTGCCAATGCAACTTTTGCAAACCCTAAAAATGGGCAGGAATGGATTTGTGTAGATCCAGTGGAGTAGATCACTTCTCCTTGATGCACCACTTGGTGTGGTGGCCTTATTTGGTCATGTGATCAGGCTCACCAAAGTTGGGGTCTTGAAGAAAAAGTTGGTAGTACAAAGTAGTTCAAATTTGATTCTGGTCAGAGAAGGGTTTGAGGCACTTTGACCAGGATATCTTCTTCTCCAACCTGTGCCATTTGGTCTAGATGCATTATTAGACCATTGAAGCATGTTCACCAAGTTTGAGGACATTTGGACATGTTTGGCAATGTAAAGTTGCTCAAATCTCAAAATGGACAGAAATGGTTTTGAGGGGATTTGATGATGTTATCTTGTTCTCCAAGTCATGAGACTTGGCAAGATCATCTAATATCTCACATGTGACATGATAGAATTTTCTTGGAATTTTTGGAGAATATTTCCTTTGTAAATATTTCAAAATCTTGAAATATCCAGAAAGGGTTTTAGAGGGATTTGACCAATATTTTGAACATGACCATGTGTTGAAACTCTTATATATGGAAAATATATGTCCACTGAGTTTCCCTAATTTTTTCAAATATTTTTAAAACAATAAAATATTTTTTTCCCTATTAAAGACCATTTCTGGCCTTTAGAAAAAGCTTTTAAATAAAATAGTAAAACAGCTTTTAAAATTATATTTTTGTGGTTTCTGGGTTTCCTATATCTAATAGGAGTCAAATATATTTTTGGAAAGATTTTTACTGCCCTTTATTAAGTACTTGTAGTGCAAACCTCAATTCAGGGGTTTTTGGAAAACTAAATTTAGAAAATACTTTTTGGCCAAATTATTTTTGTAAGAAAATTCTATTTTGCACTATACACATAGCATGGTCATTGGGCAGAAGTTTGGGGCAAGGAGATGAAATATAGATGGTGAAGTAGTTGACTTTAAAGAGCATTTAAAAAGAAACACAGAGAGAAAACCAACTCCAAATAAAAGCCAAATATTGCAAAAGTTTTTGTTGGTCCAAATTTTCATGCTTTAATATTGCAAATGAAATGTTACAAAATGCAGGGTGTGACACTATCTCCTTCACATCCACATGGCCCGCGGTGATGATCTACACACCATCAAATACCTCCCACTCAAGCTCAAAGGACCAGCGCGGCATTGGCTTAACAGCTTGCCAGCAGAGTCAATCAGTTGTTGGGAAGACCTGGAAGCCGCATTCCTCGACAACTTCCAGGGCACTTATTTGCGACCACTAGACGCCGATGACCTAAGCCACATAATCCAGCAGCCAGAAGAATCGGCCACACAATTCTAGACATGGTTCCTAACCAAAAAAAATCAAATCATCGATTGTCCGGATGTAGAGGCCCTTGCAGCCTTCAAACACAACATCTGCGACGAGTGGCTTGCCCGGCACCTAGGACAGGAAAAGCCGAAATCCATGGCAGCCCTCACAACACTCATGACCCGCTTCTGCACGAGAGATGATAGCTGGCTAGCTCGTAGTAACAACATGACCAAGAGCCCCGGTAATTCGGATACCAAGGACACCAACGGCAGGTCGCGTCGCAACAAGAACAAGCACCGCATTAATGGTGACAATACTGAGGATACGACAGTCAATGCCGGATTCAGAGGCTCTAAATCCGGTCAGCGGAAAAAACCATTCAAAAGAAATACTCCGGGCCCGTCCAATTTGGACCGAATACTCGATCGCTCGTGCCAGATACACGGCACTTCAAAAGTTAGCCAATCACACCAACAGGGATTGTTGGGTGTTCAAGCAGGCAGGCAAGTTAATTGCCGAAAACAATGACAAGGGGCTGCATAGCGATGACGAGGAGGAGACCCCGGCCGCCGAACAATAGAGGACAGAAGGGTTTTCCACCACAAGTGCGGACGGTGAACATGATATACACAACCCACATACCGAAAAGGGAGCGGAAGCGTGCACTCTGGGACATATATGCGATGGAGCCAGGCGCCCCAAAGTTCAATCCGTGGTCCTCCTGCCCGATCACTTTTGATCGAAGGGACCACCCCACTAGAATCCGCCACGGCGGATTCGCCGCATTGGTTCTAGACCCAATCATCGATGGATTTCACCTCACTAGAGTCCTGATGGACGGCGGCAGCAGCCTGAACCTGCTTTATCAGGATACAGTGCGCAAGATGGGCCTAGAACCCTCAAGGATTAAACCCACAAAGACGACCTTTAATGGCGTCATACCAGGTGTAGAGGCCAACTGCACAAGCTCGCCACACTTGAAGTGGTCTTGGATCCCGGATAAATTCGAAGAGGAGTTAATCTTGACATAGTCCCGCTCATGGCTGCTATCACGCACTTTGCTTTCGGACGAACCGAATTTGCAAAGTTCAATGCGGTGCCTAACTACGCATACCTCAGGCTCAATATGCCAGGCCCTCGAGGAGTCATTACGGTCAACGGAAACACCGAACGCTCTCTCCGGACGGAGGAGCATACAGCGGCTCTCGCGGCGGGAGTACAAAGCAGCCTTTTAAGGCAATTCTCAAGTTTGGCCGTTAAGCGGCCGGACACCGTCAAGCGCCCCCGGAGTAACCCACAACAAGACCGCCTAGCACGTTCCGAGCACACGTAGCAATGCGGCCCCAACTCCAGCCCTCGCGAAATCGCGAGATCAGTACCACGCATACATAACTACGCTCTGGAGATACCATGGGCATAGGGGTAGGGGCACGACCATGGCATGCCCGGAGAGCGGCTCAACTGCACCTGGGGCTCCCAATTTTGTCATTCTTTTTTTTTCTTATTCTCATGACTCCGTTTTCCAAAAGCCATGTTCGGCAGCAGAATCGCCGAATTCACGATGCAACAGCCAGGGAAGCAGAAAAGCTACGTCGAGTGTCCAGGTGGTCTCTATTACGAGCAATATACTTGTTTTGCATACAATCCCGCAGCCTACCCCTGGAGGGGGAAATGTCAAATAGTCCCATCCCTTGCTTATCGCACTATTTGCATCGTTCTGCTTTCATTGCAGTATTTTTTTAATAAACAATGCATCGCTTTTTGCCTATTATTGCTTTACTTTTTCTATCTATATATGTTCACTTATGACAAGTCGCATCCGTACGCTCTGGTACGGCCAAATACACCAGGGACTTAAGTTTCCCAAAATATGGTGTGATAAGTCCGAACACTTTCACAAGTGCGGCACCCCGAACTTATAGCATTATATGCATCGGCTCCGAATCATGTCTTGGGTCAATAGTTGGGTTTGCCTTGCTCCCATGTTTTGGTACCTTACGCCCATTATATCGACTAAGGTAGGCTGGGAGAACCACTGCGATTGTGCCTCGGCTTGAGCTGGGTTGAGCACCTCAAAGGAGAAAGCTAAAACCGATCCGTCATGATAGGGCGAGAGCCGGTCGCTGTTCGAGAGGTTTTTTTGAGTCCCTAAAACTTATGCCGCTTAGAGCGAGGAGCCGGCTTTGTCCGGCCCAGGCGTGGATAGCGCCCCGAATTCGGTCTTCCGAACACTAGGGGCTTCATCGAAATTTAAATTATAGAATTCTATGGCTAAGTGGGAGTGTTCAACCATTATAAGTCTGGTTGCCTCGTTCGCTGTGTTGAGCGCCTCCCTCGAAGGAACCAAAAATGGGAACAAAAGCGCTCAAGTTTATCCAGAACACCCCAGCACTCGTGGCATGGGGGCTGAAGCCAACGACTTGCCATCTCTCAAATTTGATAAACGGCCGCACAAAAGGTAATATTTTTAATTAACAAGCGTTGCTTAGCGCATATTGTCGGTGTCAAAACCGGCGGATCTCGGTAGAGGGTCCCGAATCAGCGCCTAGGCGGATGGTAACAGAGACGAGGGACACGATGTTTTACCTGTGTTCGGGCCCTCTCGATGGAGGTAAAACCCTCACGCCCTGCTTGATTAATATTGATGATTTGGGTAGTACAAGAGTGGATCTACCACGAGATCAAGGAGGCTAAACCCTAAAGCTAGCCTATGGTATGATTGTTGTAATGTATGTTGTGTCCTCACGGACTAAAGCCCTCCGGTTTATATAGACACCGGAGGAGGCTAGGGTTACACAGAGTCGGTTACAATGGTAGGAGATCTACATATCCGACGCCAAGCTTGCCTTCCACGCCAAGGAAAGTCCCATCCGGACAGGGACGGAGTCTTCAATCTTGTATCTTCGTAGTCTTGGAGTCCGGCGGATGATGATAGTCCGCTGTCCGGACACCCCTAGTCTAGGACTCCTCAAGAGTCCTCAACCAGGCTTCAATGACGATAAGTCCGGCGTATATAGTCTTCGGCGCTGCAAGGCGGGTTCCTCCTTGAATAATCCAGAGAAGATCATGAACACCGGGATAGTGTCCGCTCGCAAAATAAATTCCACATTCCACCATAGAGAGAATTAAATGTACACCACCCAATCATGACGATACGCGGCGTGATATCACACCACTACCAAGCCTTTGTTTGAATTGTTTTTACTATACCACCTCAAAGACGCTTAGCTAAGCGGTTTCTTGCAACACGCCTTATCGAGCGGATCGTGTTCCCCTTATTCCGGATTCTCATCAATATGTGCCTGGGTAACCCAACCGTGCCCGTCGCCACGCCTCCTCTATCGAAGGTGAATCCCAAACGGTCACGGAGACAACTCTTGGTATTTTCCCTCTTTATAAGAGGACCAAGGCTCGTTCTTTTTTCTTCAATCTCGCATCTAATCTCCTTCTCGCTCCCAGTCCCAACACCCAAAGCCCCAGATTCGAGCGCTTCGGATTTTCAGCCATGTCCGGCTCCGACCTCCAGGGCCGGTGGTTGCCCTCCTCCGTCACGGAGGAGGACATATTGAAGATACGTGAGGCCAAGTACCTGGCCTACGAGATTTCGCACAAGTTGCCTGCCCAAGGGCAGGCCGTGCCCTTCCCCGAGCCCGGCGAATACGATGTCTTCGTATCCCACCTCCGTCGGGGTTTAGGCTTCCCGACGGACCCCTTCGTGAGAGGGCTCATGTTCTACTACGGGCTGGATTTTCACGATTTGGCTCCAGAGTCCATCCTCCATATCTCCGCATTCGTTATCGTCTGCAGCCTTCCTCCGCTACTCCCCACTTCGCCTGTGGTCAAGACCTTCAATGTGGAGCCAAGATGATCGGGGCGCTGCGGAGGCGGCGGGCGCCATAAGCGAAAGGCCGATGCCCCATGGCCCGAGGGTTCCTTCCAAGAGGAACTCGGATCAGGTAGCAGGAGTGGTTCTATATCACCACTCCGAAGGGCAGCAAGCAAAAGCCGCCGCCTTCATTCCGCCCGGGACCTCCAAGCCGACTGATGTCGTGGGTCAACCAAGGGCTCAATTGGGGGTTGTCCGAAGACGTGCCCTTATTGCAAGGCCGGATTCGAGACCTCCAGGCGAGGGAGATCAATCTGGTTGTGGTGATGCAGGTTATGCTAATCAGGCATCTTTTGCCCTACAAACGCCGTCCTCTCCGTCTATGGGAGTTCAACCCG
Source organism: Aegilops speltoides (assembly GCA_021437245.1). Classification (NCBI taxonomy): domain Eukaryota; kingdom Viridiplantae; phylum Streptophyta; class Magnoliopsida; order Poales; family Poaceae; genus Aegilops; species Aegilops speltoides. The sequence continues at coordinate 121,420,906 of CM038145.1, forward strand.
GAGGGACCTCGAATTCGCCAACACTTCATGGGTGCGACACCCGTGGAGATGTACAAGTTGTTCATCGGACCGCTGGTGGCGTGTCCGGAATTGGCCGAGGACGCAGGCCTAAGCCGCAATCGCCTTGGATACTGGGTAAATAGCTCGAGTCCGGACGCTACGCTTATCCGCCTTTTCTAGGGTTCGCCTCCTGACCCATTACTCTTCACAGGAGTGGGTGGCGCGATCGAGGCTGATAAGGTGTCCGGCCCCCCTCCCAGAGACCGCACTGGAGCCCGTGCTGGTCAGAATGTTGGAGGTTGCGCCCATTGAAGGGAGCGATGGGGAAAATAGAGGAGCTGTTATTTCGCCCAAAGGGGCGTCTGAAGAGGGGGGAATAAAAAACCCCTCCTTCCAGGGCGAGAAGAGGACCGCCTCCGAAGATCCGGAGGCCAAAGCCCCTATGCGGGGGAAGAGATCTTCACCGGGGGGTCCGGCGTCCGAGGAGAATCCGGACGTACAATCATCGCCAAAGGATCAGCCCTCCAGCTAGCCGTGAGTATGAAAAGGGGAGTTAATTAGTAAGGAAATACCTCCATTTGTGCTTCTATTGGTAACCGAAATATTTATCTTGCAGTTCAGATCTGCAGCCTTCTCAGATGAGTTCATCTTCGGGGGACCTTCTTCCAGAGATGATGGAGAGCGAAACACCTCCGTTTGCTGCGCCGTCAGATAAGGCAGACGAGCCTGAATTATCGTCACGGAGGGTATCCCCGAGTCCGGAGGGGCCAGACAGTTCGGCACCCGCTAGTATCCGGCCGGGAGAACTGAAGAATCTGCTTGATAGGGCATCCATCTCAGAAGATCACCGTGCGTTGATGCGTATGGTGATTGGAAGGATTTCGTCCGCCGAGAGCGGATTGCACAATGCCGCTATGAGTTTGCTGGCGGGATTTGAGGTATGCGAAAATGACGCACCTTCTATTTTTTTGACAGTTTTGCACATAAAAGTGCGCCTTGTATAGATAGTAGCCCCTGAGACTCGGTAGGTTGTCGAGGATGACAGCGTGCCGAGGATCAACATTGCAAGTAATGAATGTCGCCGTTCATATGCAGGTGGCGGATAGTCCGAGGGCTAGCCGGACTAGTGGAGTTGCCGAGTTGATGCGGCAACTTGACGTGGCGGATGCGGACATCGCACTTGTCAACCGGCGACTTGACGAGTCGCAAGGTAAATGAGTTCTCCGCAGTTGCTTTATTAAGGGGGTCAAAGCCCTCCTCTGATAAATTATATGTTGTTGTACGACGGTGCTGCTATCGTGGAGAGTTTTCGGCCGAACTTGCTCAAGCTAAGGAGCAAGCCCGGCGAGTGACGCGCTGCTTCGAGGGCGGCCGAGGAGTTGAAAGACGAAAAGGCTGCACACTGCCTAAGCAGGGAAGAGATGGCCGAACTGGCCGAGAAATTAAAAGATGCTACCGACCGCAGTGAGGCTCTTGAAAAGGAGTGTTTATCGGAGCGGAAAGACCTGAGGAAGGCCACCGCCGAGGCCAAGGATGCCCGTTCTGCAATGCGGGCCATGAAGGAGGAGCTGCGCCAAGCCGGAGATATCGTGGCCGGCAAGCCTTATCTGATGCGTCACCAGTTTATGGATCAAAAGTATGCTCAATTTGATCGGCTGTGGAGTCCGGAGGATCCGTATATGGACTTAGCGGCAAGTGCGGCTGATGCCGTTGAGCACTTCCGCAGCCAGAAGGATCACAAGACGGAAGAGCTATTTCGGTCTCAATTCCATAGTCCGGATCGCCACTTCCGCTGACCGACCAGTTGGCCATTTAATGGGCCGAAGCTGAATAGATTGTCCGGACTTGCCATGATCGACATCGCGGGCTCATGTCCGCCGAGAGGCCCAAGGCGATTTAGCTACTTCGCTTACTTCAGCAATTCCTTGAGCGGTGCCGCATATCAAGGAGATGAAGCGGTCGGCTCGCATCGAGGGCGCTGGATGGATCTTGCCCGTGTGAAGGCACATTGATGAGAGATGGATGCCATCGCTGTTGCCGCCAGGTTCGATGAAAGTTTACCCCCGCCGAGCACTATTTCGGGAAGTTATGCGTGGCGCCGCTCAATAGAGTCGCAGCATAAAAAATGTCACGCTCAAATGAACGCTTTAGCTTGTAAACGATGATTATGCTATAACCGCTTATACTTGTGCGCCCCAAGTGGTGAAACTTCTCCTATGCGGCCGCTTACGATACGCTTGTATAACCCGAAGATTGCAGCTTCGCTTCAGCCCCACGCACAAGGTGCGGGGTGTTTGCAAAATAGCGCCTTACACTTAATCCGGCGTCTCGGTCCCGTTAAGGAGGTGGTAGCATAGCGAGGCAATCCGACTATAATGCTTTAGCACTTTCACTTAGCCGTGGAGTTCGAGGTGGGGCTACGATATAGCCCCTTGGGGTACCGCACTTCTCCGAAGTTCGGGCGCGGTGTGCTCGACCGAAAACGGTCCTTCATCAAAGCGGGAATTCTAAACATTCCGTGGTCGATCGAGTGGTCGACTACTCGCTATATCATGACACAGTTTTTGGCTTTCATCGAGGAGCTCGCCAAATTAACTGGGGCACAATCGCAGAGTTCTCTTGGTGCCGATTAGCCGATGATACGGAACGAAGGCAGCAAAACACAGGAGCCGGCAAACCAACATTTGACCAAAGACATGATTCGAGCTGATGCATATAATGCCTAATCTCGACGCCAACACTCCCTAAGATGTTCGGTCTTTGTAATAATGGGAAGAACAACGCCCTAAGCCCCTAGTGTCCAGTGCACGGCATGGTTTTCGACGCGCCGATGCTAAAACGCCGTTCTCGCTTTGGCTATAGGAAGAAACCAAGGAGAATAACAACAAGAGACAGAAAAAGGTTTACGCAGGTCTTAATCGAAAAGAATCTCACAACGGGTCCTTACCGCACGCCTCGCTACCGTGTCTCCGCGGCGCCGTTATCCCGACGGTATGCACGTTGTTCATCTCAGAAAAGAGAGGAACGCTTAGTTTGAAAACAATTCGTGTGAAAATATATGTGTAAAAGAAGAAATATAAATAAGTAAAGCGGGTTTGTATGAACCCGCGAGCCCCCCCGTGAAGAGGTGTGCGCTAGGGAACCCCTAGCTCGTTGAAGCCGGACTCGCCTATCCGAAGTTCGGGGTTTTTGAGTGACCAGATGGAAATGATGCCACGGGCCGGGCATCTTGAGTGTAAGAGACGCAGAATGCGGTATGGCTGAAACGACAAAAGCCTTTCGCCCCAAGAGTGCTTGATATCCACTTTTAAATGGGGCGATATGAAAATTAGTTTTTCGTGTTAAAATTGTTCGTGATCCAACACCACTTCTAGTAATAGGGAGCCTGGCACTTGGTATAAGGGCCTGGCGTCACTCCTTTGAAGGAAGTGCGGCTTTGTCGAATTTTCGTAGGGTCTACCCCCATCTTGCGGATTGTGTTTGAATACAGCAGGTTTAAATCGGTGCCTCCGTCCATTAGAACTTTAGTAAATTGTAATCCGTCGATTATGGGATTCAATATCAGGGCAGTCCGTCCTGCGTTTTGAACGCTTCTGGAATAGTCCAGGTGGTCGAAATTGATTGGTTTTGATATCCAATCTCTATGGTCTGCTGGGTTTGACCGTGCGAGGCTCTTTTTAGGAAGTTCCGCACTATTTTTCCGTATTATCACATGAAGTGAGTTTACTGCTTTGACCTCTTGTGGGAAAGTCTTTTGTTTTCCCGGTGCTCACGGTGGGGTTTATCGTCTTCGCTGACGCGCCGAGCCCCTTGTGTTCGGCGCTTAGTCGGCCGGACTGTTTGAAAACCCAACAATCTCGATGGGTATGGTTTGTGCCTTCCGGGTACTGTGGATTTAACATATCCCACCCGTAATCTTATTTGTTGGACAACTCATCGCTGTCATCCTTAAGAGGCGGTGTTTTGTTGTTTGGCCGCGAGCTTTTGAATCCGCGCCGATCGCCGTGTTTTGGGCTTTTTCTTTATTCCAGCGCTGTTTTTCTCGCCGTGATTTTCCGCTTCCATCTCTTATCTCGATGTACTAGGTCGCTGGTGCTGCATCTTGCTAGCCAGCTATCTTCTCGCATGTAAGCGGTCATGAGGCTTGTTAGTGCGGACATTGTCCTCGCTTCTCGCCGAGGTGCTCGGCAAGCCATTCGCCTCGACATTGTGTTTAAAAGCTGCTAAGGCTTCGCGTCCTGACAGCTTGACTATTTGGTTCTTTTTGGTGAGAAACCTGTTCCAGAATTTCCGCACGACTCTCCGGCTGTTGAGCTATATGACTTAGATCATCTCATCCCTGAGGGCGATATAAGTCCCTTGAAAATTTGCTCTAAACGCATCCTCAGCTCTTCCCAACTTCCAACAAGAGTTTTCTCGGGAGGCTTTAAGCCAATGACGGGCTGGCCCTTTGAGCTTGAGGGTAGGTATTTTATGGCGTGTGTCATCTCCTCCGCCATGTGTATATGTAGTATATAATCTTCTATCCGCATCTGTGGTCCGTTGTTCCATCGTAGGCCTCTATGTTTATGGGTTTAAATCCTGCCGGAAATTCATGGTCCAAGACTTCATTGGTGAAACATAGTGGGTGTGCGGCTCCAGATTTGGGTGTGCCACTATCTTCGGCACTTGACGTGTTGTCTTGCTTCTCGGGCCTTCTTCTTTGGCCCGTAGATGGACCTGACCGCCATCCGTCCTTCCAAGTTCATTCGTTGGTTTATGTGCGGCACCGCTTTCAGAATTTGGTCTCATCCGCGTGTATCCGACCATGCAGCTCTTTTTATTTTTTGACTGTGGGGGCTCTATGGCCTCGCTGCCGAATTCTCGTAGCAGCTTGCGCTCGGGTAGTTTTTGATTGGTGGCTATTGCCGATTTATCCGCGGGTTTTGAGTACTTTGCTCCACCTCATTCTCGAGTGTGTCCTCCGCTGTTTTGAGCTTCCACTTTTCCTTCTTCAAGATTCTTGCAGTGTTGACGAAGTCTTTTTCCGGGTTTTACCTTCCGGCGGGCGGTCCGGCGGTGATCGTCCGAACCGCTGCTGCTGGTCTCGACTGATTATCTGCCTCGCCCCGTGTTCGGACGGTTGCTTATCTCGCCTGTTCGCCGCCCGCTTTGTGCCCTGCTGTATTGCGGGTCTTTAGGAGCGCGGTTGTTGTCGAGGCGGGGCTTAGGGCGCGCTCTGCGCCGCCGCTTTTGGTTGTTTATCGGCGGGTTATTTTTCGCCGCGCCCGCTGGTCCTCGTTATCGCTTCTTTTGGGGTATCCACCATGTATATGCGTTGGTATGACGAGGTGGTCCTCCCGCGCTCTATAGGCGCTGTTTCTTGTTCGTCTCCGCATCGCCGCCTATGCCGCCGATGTCTTCGGAGTCGTAGTCTCAGCATGTCGTTAGATCGCCGATGCGGGCTATAAAGTGGGTGGTGGTGGCTCAATTCTTCGCCGTCTCGTATCCCAACCATCCTGGCCATAGTCCGCCAAGGCTCTCCGAGCAACCAGAGATGCTTTAGCGACCAGGATGTCGCCAAAAGGCGAGTATTGAAGATGTCCGCAGCGGTGAATTTATAACCGCGCCTAATCCGACTCGATTGGTGGGGGCGGAGGCCTGGAGTCCGCAAGGAGTTCGCACCGGAATCACGAAGCTCATGGGGACAAGATTAGTGTTCGCTTCATCGCTGGGAAGTTGGAGCCCCAAGGCGCGCTTCATCCACCGATCCTCGATCCGGGCGATCGGCTCCGACTAATGGCCGGTGGATTCATGTGCGCCGCCAAGGCACTGCTCGGGCGGCAGAGCTAGATCATGCCCATCGCCACAAAGGCGGGCGCTGCCTGCCGTGGCCCGAGTCCGTCAAGATCAAGTCTCCGCGACATCGGCCGTGAAGTTTAGGCTTCCGGACCGACCTCGACGCCAGGGGCGAGCTTTTGATCTGCTCTAGATGGCCAAACGAATTAGCTCAGAGCGCGGCGCGAATATGAAGATCTGTCCGGGAGAAAAGTCTCGCCAGACAGCGCCCTTGGTTGTAGATGCCATCGTTGTATTGATGACGCATACGCAGGAACTCTCAATGAAAGCACCAATGTCGTGTCACAACCGGGCGGATTTCGGGTAGGGGGCCCGAATGCAGGCGCCTAGGCGATGGTAACAGAGACGAGGGACACGTTGTTTTACCCAGTGTTCGAGCCTCTCAATGGAGGTAAAACCCATGTCCCGCTTTGATTAATATTGATGATATGGGTAGTACAAGAGTGGATCTACCACGAGATCAAGGAGGCTAAACCCTAAAGTTAGCGATGGTATGATTGTTGTAATGTATGTTGTGTCTCACGGACTAAAGCCATCCGGGTTTATATAGACACCGAGGAGGCTAGGGTTACATAGAGTCGGTTACAATGGTAGGAGATCTACATATCTCAGACGCCAAGCTTGCCTTCCACGCCAAGGAAAGTCCCATCCGACACGGACGGAGTCTTCAATCTTGTATCTTCGTAGTCTTGGAGTCCGCCATTGACGATGATAGTCCGACTGTCCTGACACCCCCTAGTCCAGACTCCTCACATATGAACAAAGTTTTCAGCACAGATAACAAATGCGAAGCTTACTCAAAATTACATCTTTTGGAGCATTCACCCGCTTATAAGGCAGTGCACCCTTCAGACGCTTTTCATAATACATCTCGGCTTATGACACTCCTGCCTGGCGGTGGAGCGTCTGTCACAAGCTTTCAATCAGCCCATCTTGCCCTAGTGCACTTTAGCACGGCAAGGCCCTACGGGCACCTTCGATGCAGACACGGAGCGCTTGACGACTTCAATCCATGGATAGGCGCCCACTAGCCGCACCAGCCAAGTAGCTCCCTGTGCATGGCCTCCTTCGCCACAACCGAGCTATGAGGTCTTTTATGGCCTGTTCGCCACCTTATGGAGCTCGACCAGCTGCTTCAGCTAGTCGCCAAGGGCACCGGTGTCCGACGTCAGATACCGAGACCGTAATACCTTCTTCGCTCGAAGTTCCATCCTCACCGTTAGAATGCGGCAATACGACACACTACAGTGCAGATCTGCTAATGCTCCCGGAGAGCTCCGGATTCGTAAGTAACAAGTAATTCACTTTCACGTGCTTGCTTTGTATGAAGAATGCCTTACCGCCGCTATCTTCTTTATTGCCTCAATTTCCGGAGGGCTTTTTGGGCTTCGCCTTAGCAGCTTTGGCACTCTCAAGAGCTGAGGCGAGCTGACTCGGTCTTCGAGTCGCGACTCCAACCTCTCGTGGTTTTCCCACAAAATCCTCGAGCTCTTGCCGCACCTCCACCACCCGTCGACCTCTTGTTGCCTCGATCGGGCGCTGCATGGCCACATTGCTTTCGCCTGACACCGCTTTTTGGGTCGCCACCTCGCTCGGGCCCCGCAATACCACGCTATTCCTGCCATTTTTGCAACCAAATCCTTTCCATAAGGTATTACTTTAATAAGGTATCAATTACCTTCCTTGTCTCGCTGGTTGCTTCTTGGCAAGGCCGAGCTCGCTCGACCGCCGAGGTCTTGCTTCAATGCACATACTCGCAGTTAGTGCGCAGAGGTCAAGAGCATAAAGCATGCATTCCCATATTGACATGCTTATGTTAGAATCCTCGCGATATATTTTTAGATCCTCGGTTCGGCTTTTCTTTCCAACATCAAACCGAGCATCAAGGGCTACCGCCTATGTGGTACTATTTTTACATATCTTAATTACATACCTCAAAGCCTGTTAGGAGGCTGGTACAAGCTACCAGCCCGCGCCTTGGCGGATCAACTCTTCGATCACCGCACTCATAATAGTGCGGTACTTTCACCAATGGAGGCGCCATGAGCGCCCAAAGAATTATCCCGCGCCCGTTGGACGGAGGTCACCAAGGTCGCAGCCTCGCTTCTTCTCACGGGGCCGCCACCGACTCCAAAACCACTATCGTTCCGGCAAGTGAGTCCGCCCAGATCGAACTCGTAACCCTTTGGGGTTGATCCCACCCATGCCCAAAGTCCGAATGTTGCCCGCAGCACCAAACCTCCTCCTGCCAGGCCCTTTGG